>MNCL01000027.1:0-1386032 GCA_001932985.1 Proctacanthus coquilletti | reverse complement strand
TAGGGATTCCTCCGTGCGCGAGTAACATTCGCACTTTAGTGGATTTTGTTTAACTTTCAAACGTATTATTTAATTTAATAAATATATATCAATTGACAATTAATTGTGAGTTAAACATGGGATAATGGTGAATATTATTGGGTCCTAATTTTGAATGTTACATTTTCTTTTATTGCATATCGTGCACCCAAATTTTTTTTTTTATAAAAGTACTATCATCGATGTCATTGCAATTATTGCCAGTAATTCTTCCTTTGTACGTTATAAGTTTTGAGTGTCCATTCAACAGGTGTAAACGTGACAATTTTCCATATTTAGTAATACTCTGATGTCAAAGTAAACAATTTTCCATCACTTTGTCCTTATTTTCATTTGTCGCAACACCTCAGCTAAAATTAGTAACGTAATCCCTTGTGGGGGAGTGCCATTTCAATATTTCATGGACTCTATGAGAGCCGTAAAATAAACGTACGCCTTTTTCGCCTTTTAGACATTTCTGGTTATAAATCATATTTTCCACGCACGGAAAAATTTCGCGATTTACCGCGAACCAAAAGCGAGCCTGCTAAGCTGTGATAAAAGATAAAAAATGAAAAAAAAAGAACACTGAAACAGATTTCCCCAATGGAGTGTCAGCGAGTGGAGCGAGGTGCAATCCACTCGTCAGTATGAATAATAAATAAATCGATGGATTACTTTCCAGATGTTTTGAGTGCTGATTTAGGGTCAAAAGACGTCTATTGGCTTTCCTTGTAAAAAGTTCTCGCAAAGTAATTTGGTATAAAAGGTTAGGAGCTAGTTCATAAATTTCTATTTAGGATAAGCTTGAAAGGAAAAAAACGAAAAATTATTTTTTAATCTTAAAAAATGGGCTCCAAGATATAAGAGCCGATGTTAAAAGTTGAGTCTTGAAATCTTGAAAATAACAAAGTATACCATTAAACTTTTAAGAAATTTAACGTTAGTTTCGTGCTTTATTTTAGCACATCTGAAGTTTGTGCATTTGCGTTCGACCCTCTTATAAAAAGCTTAATATATTTAAGAAAATCAAAAGTTAGCAAAGTTAGCGGATTCTACTAAAAGTTTTATTAAATTTATTCAAATTTATTTAAAAATCAAACTATAGAACAGGTTTTCTTGTAGTTAACGAGTTTATTAAAAGATTTCATTTTCATATTAATTAAAATTTTTTATGAGTTGTTCATAAAATACAAAATAAATCAGAGGAAGTTAATAATTTTTATTTATTTAACAAATCAAATGCAGTTCTTTCATAGATTTGTGAAATTCAATATGATTCACGTGAAATTAATATTTTTATGGTAATTAAGGTACTTTTCTAAGATCACTGACATGCATGTCGCCGGTTTTGTTAGTTAACAGATAAAAGTACTTTTTCCTGTAATTAATTATTAAATTAGAGTGGATTTTGATGATTCTATTTCGTAGATAAACACACATGGTACACATACGATGAAATAATAACACTTGAAACCTCAATCTTCCCCTTTATTGCTTTACTCCATATTAAATGGAATTTTGGTAAGCTAATGGATATTTAATCTGTGTCTCAGTACGCGTGGTCTGTTTTAGACAGTTTTTTATTTCATACAACGAAAAAGTTTTAAATGAAAATGGTGGTAAATGAAAACCATCATGTAAAACACTATCTGAGAAATTTATTTTTTTGAATGAATTGTTTCCTATTCAATTAAACGTAGGATGTGTTTGTTACATTTTAAAAATAGAAACTAAAATTTTTTATTACACTTTTTTCATAATTTTCCTTAACTATTTGTCGAATATCGTCCAGATTATGATAAATCAGATGTCGGTTTAATTATCTTAGCTTCAGGGCTGTTACTGGATAATCAACTAAAATTCTCTTTTCTAAAATAAATTAATAGAATTCTCGTCGTAGGATCGTTTGTAGCAATTTCTGACTCTTAGAGTTGTCAATGTTTCTAATTCAAAATTTTGCACATAGACTATACAAAAATTAAGAAAATGAAAAAGGTTCAATTAGTTTCTTTATCTTGATATTGAAACATTTTCCGCTTTCTTTTTCTTTGCTACTTTAAAAATACTCTGAATAAATAAATTTTGATCATATTTAATGTGGATTATTTTTTCTTTTTTTGTGAGTTAACTTTTTTATGAATTAAAAACGAAAAACAAAATATTATACCAAAGAAGCTAAAATGAATAAATTCTATTTTACCTTTTGACAGTGTTAGGCTTTAGAAAAAGTAACATAATTAATGATTCGTTTTCGAATCCCTACTTTACTTTTTATGGCCTATTCTTCAAAGAGTTCAAAATGCTTTTTAATCTTCCACAAATACCTTTAATTTGATAAGGTTACTAAATTCACAAAATAGATCATCTTGTTGTTCACCGATTAAGTAAGATAGAAAGTAATTAAAAAATTGTCAATGGGTCAAAATTCGCTATAACAGGAAATAGCATTCATTGACGATTATAATTCTTTAGATATTTTCTTGGAAATCGAAGGATTAATAACTCACCCTCACCTATAAAATAGAAAGATAAAGTAAGCTGCACAATCAGAAGTAGTTTATTTTTATCACCTCAATTGGTTATGTAATGTTTGTACATATAAACTATTGTTTTCATCAAAACTCACTAGATTTTTTTAAACAATCAGAAAAAAACGTGGCAACAATAGACTATAAAATATTTGATTAAGTGGCGGCGCCGGACGCATTCTCTGCGTAGTATCTCATGACGCGGCTGCGAGAGTGAATTAATTCATCTTCAAAAACCTATATTAAATTTAATTATCTTCTGGAAATGAAATATAGTATCCGCTTCCTAATTATAAAATAATATGGGATTTTATTACTTATTAATCGGACAAAATGTCGTCCAAAATGTCGCCCAAAATTTGGACAGTATAACCGACCAAAATAGAGATCTATAGGCGGTTATCTTCAGGTGAGTTAACATACCATTAAAGTGTCTTATCGAAACTGCACAGGTATAATTTTCTGATAAGACGACTCGAAACAATTTCCAGATACTATAAAGATTTCGTTCATGTTTAGAAAGTTTCCAATTGGATACAACACAGTGAACGTCTACTTCTATAGCAGAGACAAATATTTTGAAATCGTTAATAATACGTGACGGGGTCGTGCGCAATAAAATTACCTGTCGTAAATAATTTATAAAATTGATCAGTTTGTGACGTACCCGATGACAACTGGACAAAACCGTTCTGAGTCCATTATCAGCACGTGCTGTTATCAGCTATCAATTGATATAAAAGATTGGTATCTCGTCGTATAAATGACGACTCTATTTTTAGTGCGCATTCAGAGTTAATTGGAATAATTTTGTGGAATTCTATAGTTTGGCCCGCCCCCAATTGTTGTTATGTATCCCACAGTTTGTTTAATTTTCGTGACGTTGGCGATCGTTTTCGCCTTCGATCTTGATACAGTCCAATTCCGTGCACAACTCCTCAATGGAGAGATAGTCGTGGTGAATGATACGACACGGTTTCAGAGGAAGTACCCAAATATAAGCCTTGATGCTCAAATGCTTAAAACGAGACTCGTTAAGGGCCAAATCAACTACCAGCTTGGAAAAAGGATACCTGGTATTTAACATTGGACTAAAGATTGATGTTGATCATGTCTATAATGATTATTTTGTAAAACAGGTGATCAACTTGTTGCGGAAAAAGCTGATAAGCAGAGCTTTCCAGCTCCAGAAGATGTTCAAATTCTACTAAGATATCCAACAACTGGTGAGGGTGCCACAGTAACACACGTGAATATCGTGGTGGACCAGAGTTCCAATGTTGGTGACGGCTATGTGACTGGCGGTGGCATTGGACAGAAATCCATAGAGGTCCTTCTCGAAGCCAACAATACTCTGCATTTCACATTTTCAGCGTCCGTTTATGGATATTATTAAATTCCTGTGATCATTGGAGTCTCTTGTTTTATTGTTCATAAGTTGTTGTGATTTTTTAAGGGGAGTTAAAATCAACATTGACTGGCGAGATTATACACAGTTAATTATTTTATTTCTTAATTGTACTTTCTATTTATACCAAAGTGTTATGGAATTCGAATAATATAAAAATCAAACCAGTTTCTCTTTCGAAATTTAAAAAATAAAAATAAAAACAAACCATTTCGCACGGTTAATAAACAGGAAAAGTGGCTCATAGAGTCCAGAAAAAATAAAATTCTTTACAGTTTGTAATTTATGATTTGTTCACAGAAATCACTGCAGAAGTTTATTTAAAAAATTGTAACCTATTTTGGCGGACATAAATTTTCAAAAGTGCAAACTAAGTTATGATATTAAGAAAGAAAAGTGTTGAAATACTATCCTATTATTATTTGACCCTGATTTCTAAACTTTAACTATGTGTACGTCAGTAAGATCACATAAATTGATATAGGTGGTGATTTGATTCCAAAATACCTAATTGAACTTTTTGGTGTCCGATTTCGATAATATAGATAATTAGTTAATAACTTAAAGAATTACAATATTCGTTTAGTTGTTCCTGTTATCATAAAACAATTTTTGAATATAAAATTTATCGGTCTTTTTCATGATTTTGAAAACGATTATTAAAAAATAAAATGGAATTGTGTCCTTCTTTTCGACGTAGTTATAGGAAAAATTCGCAAGTCTGTTCTGACCTTTTTCTTGATGATTTAGGTTCTAAATTGTTTTCAGTAGACTGCTGAAAAGGTTTAATCTACCATTAAGACCAGTATTTAGTTGATTTGTGGAAAAAATATAGTAAAATATTTTTCATTGTTTATTATTGTGAATTAAAGGGATCACGGAATTGTTATGATATATCCATAATAAACATAGTTTTTTTATTTTTTTATTTAGTGAAAGCCAAACGGACCAAACATATTTCTTGTCAAACTTTTTTTTCCTTGGTATCTATTACTCATTTTTTTAACAAATGAAACCGCAACCAAAAATAAATCATTATTCATAAGATGTCAAGGAAGTATCTTACTTTCTTTAAGAAACGTTTTCCTTCCAAGTGATTTTTGTTCTACGATCACTGTGGTCATGAAAGTGTAGTAAAAAATGCTTAAGGAATTCAGGAGACGTTTGTTAATTACAATGAATCGTTCTAGTAGCTTAAACTTTTATGAAACATAAATTAAGGACATAAATCTTAACTTTTTGTGGTATGTATTAAATAAAAACAAATGAAAATATTTTTGAAGAGATATTTTGGTTTTGGGAAAATGTAATCGATTTTCGGACATAACTTTAGTCAATTTCATAATTTGACTAATCTTCAGGAGTATCATTAAAATCACTATAACTAGCAGTTCGATAAGAGATTAAAAAAATCTGTTCCGTAGAAAAAGAGAGCTTTTAAAATGCAAAATGATACAACTTCTTGAATAATATTTATATGATCAATTCCATGAGTTAAAAAATCAGGAGCTCTAAAACTCATGTTTCGAAAACAACGCGCCGTGTGTTATGCTGTGCTGTTCACAAGACACTCAAATTTTCATTATTAAAAAATTACGATTTTTTAAAATTTATCATATTGAAAGTATTTTCAATTTGAAATCAACCTTAACACACTTTTTTTTATTAAAAATTATTCCTAATAAATTAACATTTTACCATAAATGAAGTGTTTTTATTTGTTTGAATTATTTCAGACTGACTGTTTCCTTCCTTCGATATCTTTTTATAGTCCGAAAGAATTCAAAATATCTTTGATGTTAAAAATTGATAATTCCATTTTCACAATAAAATATTATCAATTAAAACTAATTATTAAACACAATTTATTCATTTAGCAACTACACTAACAGTCGGTTTTTAAAAATGTAAAAATAAAATTACATAATGTAATACTTTTAAAAATTATTCTATCCAATATTGTAAATATTGGTATTGATTACCACACTTAATTATCACCCTTTAAAACATCAACAAGCTTATCAAAAGAAAGCCAGAGGTCATAATTTAATAAGAATCTTAACCAATAATGCAACATTTGCGTTTGTGTATTAAGATCTTGGGAGTTTTTAGAGAATAATTAAAATACTACTCGATTTTAGAGATCGCAATTTTAGTAAGTATTCGAAAAGATTGGAATAGTTCAGTGCATCAACTCTGTTAATTATTTATAATTAATTCTCTCAGAAGAGATCGTTGTCGAAATTGAATAATAACTTGAACGCAATTTGAAATTTTAATTTCGCGAGAGAGCGCTTCACGATAACGCCAAATACGCATTTAAAAAATTCGAAAGATGACAGTGAATTTATAAACGCAAGATGTTTATCTATTTGTAGCGTGTTCAAAAAAAAAAGTACCGGTGGTTTTACTCAATTATTAAGTAAGCTAAAGGGTTTATGCAGAAAATTAGCACCTGGAAATCCCCCATGATGACAAATTACTAGACGCTTGAATGATTTTCGATTTGCTAACAGTTAATTAGGTATATGATTTTTCACAGGTGAATACTTGTATAGTGAATACGTCATTGCTAAGCTCACAATATATCATCATTCGCAGCTTCTAGTGGATCTTCCGCATCTCAATCACAGTCTAGACTAACTAGCATTAGACTAGCTTTTAGTATTTTTTTTCTTTTCCATCATTGTTCTATTCGCTTGGGTCACTTAAGTGCTGATCGCTCGACTGATAAATTCTCGATTATATTTCATATTTTATAATTTCGCGTGGCATTCTGGACCATCGATATTTTGTTTCGTCGTCGTCTTATAGAGCCACTGAAGATTCTCCCGAGAGACAGTAGACAGATAATCGCTAAAGAAGGTGGTCGAAGTAAAAACTTTACTCCGTGATAGGAAGAAGTGATTTTTGGAACTCTGAGATTGGGTCAAAAAGCAGAGATCTATGAGTCTGTGATATATTCAATAGTTGTTCCGAGTATTTTATACATTGTCGCAAGAAGTTTTGTCGAATATCAAAAACCAGTTTAATGAGTTCGTAAGAACCACCAGATGACCATTTTGTGGAACGGGTTTTTTCGCACATAAGGTGAAGATTACCAGTAGTGTTTTGGTCAGAATAATACGCGGAGTTCTCTGACAGCCACGTGAAGCCTCTACTTTGTTTGAATCCGGATATATGAAAAGCTAACGATCAACTAACGAGAGCAAGCCGCTACAATTTTGATTAATCTGAAATGGAAGTTTTATTCGTGGTCATTCACGCTAAACAGGGCTATTTATAGTTTTTTGGATTGTTGTGACGATATTCGAAAATTTATTAGACTGTTGCGGAAAAAAATAGTGTGTGCAGTGCAACAGGCGTTCATGGAAGCCAGGTGCGGCTACTTGGGCTGATTCGTTGTGTTTAGCAATTTTTTAACGATCACGATAAGTGTTCAAATATAATTCACTTCAGTGTTTTGTAAAAGTCAGTTGGTTATCACTTGTTCCGACTGCCAATATGCGTCAGACCTTCTCCCGGTTTGGTGCCAATCAAGTGATCGTCGCACAGATACTCGCACTCTTTATCGTCGTCTTCAACTTCGGATTTCCTCATGGTCAGGCGGCCGCGTATGATCTATTCGGTGAGTACAGGTAGAATATGGAAAAAAGTAAAAGTTTACATATATAAGATTACATTCTGAACATTAATGAAGCACGTGCATGAGACTGTCTGATGTATGTTACCTGACGATGGCGCTTCAGGTATTTTAAGTGGATTTATTTATGACGCAGAGTCGTGATGTGCAAAGTAATCAAGTTTATGGACTATATTTTGAAACTTTATCTATTGGAATTCAATAGTATTTCTGTCGTCACTATTTGCCCTCTGTCTACTTTGGAAATTGAGTTTCATAAAAGCCGTTGTAGCGTGACTTGAAATTCAATTGATATTTTACAATCATGATTAATTTTTTAGAATATCTACAAATAATAGTGATACTCTTCAGTGCTTTGTTGTAGTGTTTTCGAAAACAAATATTTTGCGCAATCAAGAGGTATTACTCCTTTTGGGAAAAGTTGGAAAGTTCATATTTCTTTTAGAATGCCTGAGGTTGTTGTGAATTTCCCATTATGACAGCATATCTATAAATAGCCGTCTTTATTAAAACTGCACAAATTCCTAAACAATGCGTGTGGAATCTCAATGCGGACCTCACATAGGCAAATTTTAACAATCCAGAAATTAATTTTCTTACGAAAATAGCTCAAAATCATACTGAATTTTATATTAAATATAAGAAAAGGGGAATTCAACAGTTTTTAAAAAATATGCTTAGTAAATTTATTTCTATCTAACATTTTAAAGTTTCCTGTGAACATTTGAAAGTGTCGTTTTTATCCAAAAATGTTAATGTTAATCGACTGCAATTATTTATGAACATTTATAAATATTTAATAGTAAGTTGGTAAAAATTAAAAATTTTTCATTTATTTTACTTTTATGTTTTTAATACATATGTATATACGTAGGGTTCTGGAGATCCTGCATTTTTTATTATGAGAAATAATAAATGCATAATAAAATTTATATGAATCGTAAGCTAACTTTAAACTATAACTACTGAAAGAGTGGCGAAAATCAGATCTTTAAAAGTATTTTGTGATTTCAGTTTCTAAAAAAGGATCTTATTTAAATCTCTTCCTAAAATGATTAGTAACACTTTTTTATATGAATCTTAAAAAAAAATGGAATAACTTATTTGATTTCAGGAATTTGTATTGAATAAGTGGAAATATTTATCATATTTTATATTGTTAAAAAAGTTTTATTTTCGTTTTATTTTATTTATGCTCGAGGAAGCTCTTTATTAGATTTAGGAGTTAAAAATGTTTAGATTGACTCATAAATTAAAACTAAATTTAAAAGTGCATGGAAAGATTCCGTCGCTGTGCTTTTTGAATGACTAATAGTATGATATTGAACATGCAAATATTTTTATTCAATTATCTAACAGTTTGTAGCGTAATACGTAAGATGTTACAGCAGGAGAATTACGTGGTGATTAGATACAAAAAATTTGTATTATTCACTTAATGGTGCCTAAAATATTTCACATTATAAAAGCTCGGAAATTATAAATATGTAACGATCAGAGGAAAATTAATACCGATTATTTATTGGGTTCATACTTGGAACGTTTTTTTCATTAAAAAGAGATTTAATGTATTGCTAATGCTTACATTAATTTTAAGCGTTTTTGCAGGCCGTATATTTATTCTCCTTAAGAGTAATATGTATAAAAAGCGAAAAAAGTAATAACTTATATCGATATACTCATAAAACGTGCAAGATCAGGTTTCGAGAAATAAACAAATGACTTGTCTGGCTGTTGGTGAAGGAGCGGTTTTTTCAAAGATCGAAGCAACAAGGTGAGCAAAAACTGACCAAAGATAGGTCCACTGCACTGAAACTTGTTGCCAGAGGCATTTAAAGTCATCGTCCGGTGCTAGTGAGATGACCAGAACGAATCAAAAATTTCTGTTCGAAGAAAAATAATATTAAAATTTAATCGAGTGATATTTTCTGGAGAAGAAGGGCATTTAACAAAATTGGATACGACTGTGATATCGTAATATTAAAAAGTTCAAAGTTAAGCGACTTTTACGACGAGTAATAACATGAATTATAATGCATACGAATTAATTCTCAGATATTTAGATATTCTTCACCTCTTTAAAAACGAATTAAGATACGTTCTGTGTAAAAATTTACATCGAAGTACATAAACTCACTTATTTCCTTAAATAAAGATGACAAACAAAAGTAAAGCCCATTTAAAATTGTATGTATATGACTAGTATTTTGAAAAAAGAAAATTACCATAGTTATTTAATATGACCGATGAAAGTGTAGATAAAAATTGAAATTACCTAGGCACTAAATGCACAATAATATCAAATATTAATAATTTTGAATACTTGTATTATTAACTTAATTGATTTATATAATTTTCGCGATATAAATTAACAAGTAGACAAAAATGTCTAGCCTATATTTCTAGTTAGCCTTAGAATAACTTAATAAAGAAAGTGAACAAGAAGCGTACTAATAATAGAGTAAAATAACAAATAAATAAATAAATGATTAAATAAAGTATAGGTTTTGTATGTGTTAAAATGGGTTAACAATGACCTGCTAGTTAACATTTCTTTTACAGTCCGCCTTAAAATTTTAATGTGGTAAAGTAATATACTTTTATATTTATATTTTATTATGTTAAAATATCTACACAAAATCGAAACGAGGTGATGCTAACGAATAGCGAGCTAAAGTATCTGAAGAGGTTTTCATCGATGAAATGCATATATCGGTTATACGAGATCTATCAGATCATTCACTTTTTGCAACAAATATACTCGATAGTGTTTCTTAAAACAACGAAATAATTAGACACTTCAGACATAATATCTAATCATTTTTTTTTTTTTTTTGGAAATTTTTGAGTAAACTCCTTCCTGTTCTTTCCAGATTTTTCAATTGCATTCGAAAATTTTAAACTTATTAAAATTATTTTTTAGAAATTACATTTATATTCTTTATGTTTTTAAAAAACAGGAAAATGTTACTATTGCCACATTAATGCTATTTTCTGTTTTCCCATATTTTTTGAAACTTCCGAGTTATTTTTCCTTATCTGTGGAAAGTACGAGAAAAAATTTATTGGAAAAGCCATGAAAAGTTGTACAAATGCGAATAGTGTTATGTTGGTGCCGCCTTCCCTTCGCATCATCTTTTGAATTGATAATAACACTTGTTAGCTGTGACTAGTTTAGCTGTGATTATTGAAGCGCCAAACTGCATAATTCTAGTGCTAACCGAGTGTCAGCACCTAGCCCAGCGTGAATAAACAAAGCAGGGGCTGGCTAGAGAAGAGTCGCGACGGGAAGGGAGTCGGTAATCGGGACGTTATCGTGTCGTGAAACTCGGCGGTCATTTAATTTATGGTTAAATATTGAATATCTGATAAGATTCTGACACTTGGGAGCTTTCGCACACGGAAGATAATCGCGTTATCGGTGTAATGAGCCGCACGATTAGTCGCAAATGCTCTTTTGTTTGCAAATATTGTGATGCAATTGCGGTTATCTCCTAGACCGAGCAGTACTTTTGACTCTTCTGCCAGAAAGCGTACTATCTACACTTTAGTTGCCTTTTATTGTATTTCCTCGCGGTCTGTACATCAGATGTTAAGGCCCCTCGAAATCAATCTATACAATTAATTTGATAAAATTTTCTTTATATCTTAAATTTATTTTATAGCCCTAGAATTATTGATGTCGATGGATACTTTAAGTAATAAGACTTCAACAACTTTGAAAGCGGGAATTATAATTAATCAGTTGTGCAAACACATGACTCAATACGGTTCAAACTTGCTTCTAATGGTTCAGCAATAAACAACTTTTTTTTTATATTACATTCTCAAGAAATAAGGAAAAGTATAGTCATAATTTAATATTTTTTTAAAATTATCATACATAGATTTTCAGAATATTGGAATAATAAAACTCGTCAGAAAGGTTCACAAAATTCTTAAAGCGATTCAAAATTCCTGAATGCAAATTTGATTACGAAAAGCAATTCTAAATATTTTTTAGAGCTCTGTGTAATTAAATTGTTTTGTAGACATATTTATTATATTATTTATTTGTTGGAAGAAGTTGTTGATGATAGTTGTTATTGTAAATTCAGAATGTTAATTAAAGATATTCCTACACTTTGTAATGAAGAAAGACAACTATAGTTTATATGTTACTATCTTAATTCAACATTAATTTTCAGGAAAACTTACGGAAATACTAACATAAAATAAAAAAGGTTGAATTTCATAACTTATATAAATTTTTAAAACGTCTTTAACTTTCAGGGTGTATTTAGATCAAATCTTTTATGTTTCAAAGCTAACTTAAGATACTTTTACTAGAGAGAAATTGGTAAGATGCGTATTTTGGGTATAGCAATATCATAGCAGACAAATCTTTCTATTCATCTGAATCCATGAACTATTATTTAATTTTATGAAATGGTGGGAAAATTTCAGAATTTTTTCTGATTTAACTCATTAAATCCGTACCAAGACGGCACCGATATGTTAAGTATCCCATCATCCTCAAACCAGACTATACCCAGATCATGACTTGGAATAACAACCTCACCTTCCCCGAAAGAATGTTCGACTCTGATAGGTATCGTTCGCACAGAAAAATTGATCTTGAAAGTGTTTGGCTTGCCTGGTCAATGCCCTTCGAAACCCGAATTCAGATGCCGTCCACTATGTCGGTCACGGACAGTAAGAGTCGAAGGCAAGTGTCTCCAGCTCCTCTATTTTGTTCGTCACATTTTTTAAAGATGTCAGAATCCTTTTAATGATCACCATTTTTTGAAAAATATGAGGCATTTTAAAAACACTACATCAAAACAAACGCTTTCATCTTTAAAACAAATAAATTTTTTAGGCTGAAGAAGGATAGATTTACTCGTATAAATAAAACTTTTCTGATATTATAATTTTACAAGGTTTTATAAATATTGGAATTTTTATCTCTGAAATTTTTTTTGATTGTAATATTTTTTTTTTTCAGAGATAACAACCGAAATTTTGGAAAACATTTTTTATATATGAAAAAGTTCTTTTTAGTTATTTGTTAGTATGTAAAAAGTTCTTTTTAGTTATTTGTTAGTATGTAAATATGACCTATTTTAATGTCAACGGAATTATTTAATTGACATAATAATAAATTACTTGATGTTTACATATTAATAAAAAAAGATATCGCAATTAAAGTAGGTTACTTTCATTAAAATTAATTGCGAAATTGAAGGCAATTATTTGCGACAACGAATCCCTTATTATTCGTTACTTAATTAAGTTGCTATTCTTGACCCATATTTGTCTCCGCATCAATAAACATCTTAATTAAATTCGATTGCAGTCTTATCTCTTGTAATTTTTTCAGTCGTTCTTACCTTAAGAAAACAGTCAATAATATTGGATTCTAAATAGTATATATTTGTTTCAGAAGGTAGCCCATGTAAGCTGAAGAATGGCACACCAGGAGTGTGCACGATTATTAACCAGTGCCAATCGGTGTACCAGGGATTACTAAACAATAAAATTTCATATGATGAAGTAGTTCCACGTCGATGCGGGTTCGCCGGAAAGGATGAAATAATCTGTTGTAGTGATAATCAGCAAATTATAGATAGATTAAAATCAACTAGGTCACCAGATTCTGGTGAATTTATTTTGGGGTAAGCCAATTCTACAACTGTAACTACTTACACTAACCCCACTGGCACTAAAAGGGTGTCACACTTTGAGCTTAATTATTTGCTAACTGCATGCGAATTAACTGTTCTTCCGCTTCTTTTGCTTATACTATGCTTATACTATCTACAGCGAAATCCCTCCAAAAGTTTCTATATCAATTAAAAATGAATTTCAAAAGAAATCTTCAGAAAAAGGAAATTCTGATGGCAGTAACAAAAGCGAAAATATCAAACAAGATAGTTTTGCTTTTGAACAGACAAATAGAACAACAAAAGATGAAGATATATCTCCAAGATTTTTTCTTGGAAGTTTAATCCCGCAAAAAAATAATGGAAATCAAATTCAGACTAATATTCAACAGCCCGTAAATGTACGATGTATTCATTATACGCCAACAACAATGTCTCCTCCCCCTATTCAAATACGTCCAAGGATTTTTGGGTTCCTTAATTCAAACAAGCTCCAAACACAAACAACACCTCGAACATCAATACTATCATCTGCTCTTGATGTTCTTAGACCTATAAAACAGATCCCATTGAATATTATCACCAATATTAATAATCGTAGAAATGGTGTAGGTGTACAAGCTGAGTTTAATATAAATTCAGGGCAACCTGTTGCTCCTGGCTATAATGAGTTATGTAATTATGAAAATGTTAAATATGTACAAGATAATCAAAATCCGAATCTTATAAATGGAAACCAACTACCACTGGGTACATTTCAACCAGTACTACAAATCGAAAGACCTATTCATGAAAATGTCAACCAAAATCAGTTCGTTTTGAACAATCCTAATACACCTGCATCTGTATCTTTTATACAAAATGGAGCTGGACTAACACCATCAACGCCCAATGTCGAATTAGATCAGACGTGGGGAGTAATTCTCCCTGAAAATGCAGAAGATCGAAGAAGGGAAATAGGAGGCCTTACAAAAATTGAATCTGAAGTTAAAACATCTTGGGATATAAAAAATGAAGAAAGTTATATTATAACAACAAGTTCAAAGTCTATAATCGAACCAAATCAAATTTGGGACCTAAAGCGTTTAGAAGATGAGGAAATTCAAGCAAGACGATCAGAAAATCCCAGAAAATCTCAAGCTGAAGTAAACAAGTCTTGGCCTGGAAAGGATGTAGAAACTTTTGACGTGCCACCAGTTGCATCAACAAAACCAACTGATAACATAACTCCATTAAATATCGGGAGACCATTTGTTCTGGAACCTTGGATGGCAGAGGCACTTAAAACAACAACGCCTACAGCCAGTTCAACAAAACAAACACCTGCAGCAGATACTTCCCATTTGGATCCCTGGATGGCAGAAGTACTTTTAGAAGTAAATAATACAAAACAAAAGCTTCAAGATAACGTAGATACCACTCTTCCGAGAAATCAATCTTACACTCCTAAGCCTGAAGTCAATTCTAATTCAGATAAAAGCGAACCTCTTAGAATGCCACCAAGTTCTGCAGTAGACCCTTGGATGATCCAGACTTTGGAAGAAAGTTCCAGTTTAACACAGTCGTCATCTAATACACAATTTTCACCAAATGAGCCCCCTAGTAAAAGTTCTTTAGACCCAATAAAAAATTCTCTACAAAACCCTACTCCCAACTCTGCTTTTGAACCATGGATGCTTGAAGTTCTTAAAGAAACAAATTCCTCTCCTCAAGACTCGCAGGGTTCTAGTAGGTCTAAAAGTGAACTACCAACACTCGCACTAGCACAAGTTTCAAATACTGAAACAACGACGGAAAAGTCTATTTTTGGTGATTCTGTCTTAGACCCATGGATGAAGGAGGCTTTACTGACTACAAATAATTCGACATATATGTCGAAAATTGAAGAAGTTCCTATAACAAATGAATTGATTGCTCCGAATGTAGGGGAATCGTCAGGGGAATCTAAGAATAGAAGTATTGTTCTCGATCCATGGATGACAGAGGCTCTTGCAGGAGTAAACTCAACTAAACCTACGAGTGATGCTTACCTCATGAAGGAGGGTGAACCAGAAATACCTCCAAATGTAAGGGACTCCTCAAGGGAAACAAATAAGGGAAATACCCTCCTCGATCCGTGGATGGCAGAAGCTCTTTCAGGAGCCTCTTCACCGAAACTAACTGACGATAGAAATGGCCTCGTAAAAGAAAAACTACCAGCTGCTTCTGAGCCACAGGATTCACATTTAGACTCGTGGATGAAAGAAGCATTAGAAAGTTCTTCTAGTACAAAAGCAAATACCGAAAATATAGAATCCATAAAAAAATCAACGAACAGCTCAAAATCCGTAAGAAGTGCAGAAATGAGAGACGCTCTTAGTCCCCTAATGTCATCAAATCTGCAACTTGAGCCCTGGATGAGCCAGCAAAAAGATATAGCTAAAGCATTGCTTCGCAACATGGAATCATCTAGATCTAAAAATATTAGTGACGATGACGTAAGTTACTGGATGTCGGAGGCACTGAGCTCAAAGTCAAGCTCAACTCCATCGTCTAGGAACATCAGCGCAGGGGATGTAAATTTGTGGATGTCTCAGGCATTGAACAATAAGCCAAACAACACCAGAAATGATCGCCGTCAGAACCTTGGAGTTGGTAAACCACATCTTACAGCATCAAATGGCACAGACAGGTGGAGGCTCTATAACTATTTTAATTTCTAGTTGCTATTCTAACCTTTCGCATTTCTTCTTTATAAATTTAGATTTAATAATAAACTTGTTAATGAGCTATTTAATATCCCGGATAACAGAGAAGGAAAGCCTGTGGACCCATCTGAGACCCAGGGGAAGTGGGGTGGAGGCAGTGGTAAAGCAAATGCTGGTAATTATTTTCTAAAGTAATTCATGTTCTTAAATTTATTTGCTAAAAAATACTTTTTCTTTAGAGTGCGCGAAATATAAAAATGATATGGGTCCTGGACTTACGTTCCATATTCTTGGAGGAATTGCTGCAGATCTCGGTGAATTTCCACATATGGTAAAATTAAAATTTATTAGATTTTGTAGAAGAATCCATACGATTGTTATTTTTAGGTTGCTCTTGGTTATCCATCCATCGCTGCTAATAGGGAATATGATTGGAATTGTGGAGCGTCACTAATTTCCGATCGATATGTCCTTACATCAGCACATTGTCTTACTCGGACCGGTCCCGCCATGGCCAGACTTGGAAAGATTACGATCGATTCAGATGAAGATGGAGCAACTGCTGTTGATGTTGAAATTGATGTAAGTCAGACTGAATTGTTTCTAGCAAAAATAAATGTAAAGATACTCAGTTTGGAACAATATTCCCCCCAAATTTGAGTGTTTAATGCAATGCAAAACAACTTCTATTAAAATTGAAAAAAAAAAAATTAAATTAAAATAAAATTTTCAAAACATCGAACGAATGTCCTAATGCAATTACCAAGAATTGAATTTTTGAGCCCCATATTCCGGAAGTGCACAAAATCTTAAAAGCCTAGACGATAAAACTGACAGAATTAGTAAACGTAAAATTTTTCCTAACTTATTCAAATTCGTAGTTCTGTGTACTCGTATAATACCTTCTTGGTGTTTGTGTGCATTTGCACTTATTTTAAAATAGATTTCAGAGCATTAAAATTTGCTCTGAAAATTTTTGAATTAATGATATGTTAGCATTAGAAAACTTTAGCCTTCTTCATTTCTATGGTACAAGAGATAGATAGTAGTATATACTATGGTTTACTTGTAGGAAAAAATTCCATACCCTGAATATACGAACGCCATGCAGTACAACGACATTGCCCTGCTGAGATTGAAACGTAGTGTTCCAACGACGGAGTATATTCGGCCAGCCTGCTTGAACACAAATACCGCTATTATGCGACCAAATACAAACGTCGTAGTTACGGGATGGGGTACAATATCCCTGCGAAGTACATGTTTAATAAACCCTCACAGAAAAGAAAAATAAAGCAAGTAATTCCTTTTTGCAGCTCGGGACAAGTCTGCTGTTCTACTAAAGGCGAATCTTACCACCGTTAGCCTAGATCAATGTAACCAGTCCCATGCTGATTATGGTCGTAACAGAAAACTGCCCCATGGCCTGCAGAATACGCAGTTGTGCGCCTTTGATCCGGAACTCGTTAAGGATGCATGCGAAGGTGATTCAGGAGGTCCACTTCAAATAGTTGATGATAATGGGATGGCAACAATTTACGGCGTCACCTCGTTCGGTGTTAGCTGCGCTTCTAAGATACCTGGTGTATATGCACGGGTCTCAAGTTACGTGGACTGGATTGAATCAGTAGTTTGGCCGTGATAGATATACTTTATATTATTTTATTTTTTTTAGAATCTCATAAGCTCACAATACAGTCACTGATAGACCATATGTCAATAAATAGAAATAATTTATTTGTATGAGTTTGTTTTCCTAATATTAGCCCTTATAATTGGTATTACATTCTGAAATTTTTTCCGAGGAAAAGCTCTATTTTATTTGAAATTTTTAATAGTAATATTTGTTTTAAAAGAGAACTAAGTTTTGTTTTGTTTTAAAGTAACAATACACAATCAAATCGACGAGCTTGAAACATATGTTTTAAGAAAAGCATGTCGTGTGCTTAAGATGTATAGTTTAATAATTCCATAATTCGTTATATTAAAATAAAAATAAACAATTTTTTATGAAAGTGAGTTTCTGCCATCTTTGATAACCTAAATTTGTAAGACAGACGAAAGAAACAAATTAAATAATTTAACACTTTTAAAAAGGCATATACCCTTTCTTGTAAGTATCAGTTTTATTGTAATTAATTAAATCTGGTCTTCTAAAACACCAACAGCCTTATCAAAAGAAATTTAAAGGTCATTCATGAGTCTATAACCATTTTCTGGGAAACTTTTAGAGGATAGAGGTTTTAGAGATATCATTAATAAGGTTAAAGTATAGTTAAAAAACTAGAAAATTTGGAATATTTTAAAGCATCTACTCTAACAATTATTTATATAAAAATCTTAATTTTTGGCAGAGATCATTGTTGAATTTGATTTTTAAGTGGAATGTGAAAAATTTAATTCTAAGTAAACCCAAACACGCAATTGAAAACTCAAATGACGACAATGAGCTCTAGACGTAAGTTGTATATCGATGTGTAATATGTTTTAAAATAGTACAGGCGCTAGTACTATATTATTAGTTTGGCTAAAAGGTTTACGAAGGTATTTCGCAGCTGGAAACTCCCCACAATAGCAACTACTAGATGCTTAGCTGATTTTCGACATCTTAACAAGTTAGTTAAGTATATTATTTTGAACAGGTTATACGTCACCATCAAGCTCAGCATATCGTCTCTGGCAGCTTCTAACAGATCTTGTACATCTCAGAGTGTATTAAGTATTTGTAGAAGGCAGGTGTGACTACCTGAGCTGGTTCTTTGCCTTAGCAATCTTTTAACCATCAAGATCGGTGTTTGAATATAAATCATTTAAGTGTTTTGTAAAAGTCATTATGACGGCCAAAATGCTTCTGATTTTTTCTCGATTGTTACTCGTCGTCCAAATACTAAGCATCTTCGTCTTTGGATTTCCTCAGGATCAACCATCTCCGAATAATGTAGCTAGTGAGTATACCGGAAAAAAGTAAAAATTTACGAAATCTACGGTACATAAGATCACGTTTTTATTGTTAATGTAGCACTTACAGTATGAGACTTTAGGACCTTGAATAAGACAGTTACGGTATTAATTTAAGATTAGTTTTGATCTTGTCTATATTTCAATCATATTTTATACATTCTACAATATATTGAATTAATTTTTCAAATTTGTTTTTATTTAAAAATATGATTGAAAAATTTTAGTTTTCGGATTTTATGGAACAATTTTTAAATGTTTTACAAGTTAATAATAAATAACACTAACGAAATTCCATAATCTTTTGAAGTTCAAATTTATGAAGTTAAAAAAACACTAGAGCAATTAAATTAAAAGAGCAGAACTCTTGGCATTAATATTTTCTATAATATATAAAAGACAAAAGCACACAAAAATATAAGATTAAAAAAATTGAATTATTTTACTTCTTATATTCGAAAGGCGTGAACGTAAGCCAAATATGTTTATAATATTTACACCAGTCCCTTGTGCGCTTCGAAAATATATTTGCAATTTAAATGTTGGACAAATAATAAGTTTCCTTTTAATTTTAAAAGCACAATTTTAGTCAGTACCTTTTTAATTTTATTTGAAAAACAGGTCTTTGTCACTAAAAAGAACTCTCTCGATTTAATTAGTAATTATTGTTTTGTCTTCGTTTCGCGATAAATTCCTATATTGACTGGTGGCAATTCCACCAAAGTTAAAGCTGATTATTTATTAAGTTATTAAGATTTTATATATCGCTAATATTAAGTGATTTTGAGAATTGTATAATCTCTACAAGGATAAATAAAATCAATAGCTGAAATCAGCTCGATTCAGAAAATATGAGATATCAGGTTTGAAGAAATAAAAAAGTTATATCTGAAAGTCTGGGGATTGGTGAAGAAGCTTTTTCGCGAAGACCGAAGATCAGCCACCAGTTACATCAAAAAGCGGTAAGATAAACAAAACTGACCAAAGTAGTCGAAATTGTTATTAGAGTCACTTAAAAATTACCGACCAGTGTTAGCCAGAATAGGAAATCATGTTCAAATTTAATAGAGAAGTATTTTTTCTGAAAAAAAAGCATTCAACAGAACTAGAAACGACTATGCTATCGGGACGTGATACGTGGCTTGATACATGACAAGTGACTAAGATACACAATACGTACATAATGCGAAACAATTATGACATAATCGGACATAAACGAGTTTTCTCTTTTGGTTTCAATTACCTAATTAATTTATGCACCTATAAATTCTCGTCATTAGGAAAAATCTTAGTTAAATTGGAATCTTAACTTTGGTTCTTTGTTATTCGTTGCCTTAGGGAAAAGTTCGCCATAATATTAGGTACTAAGTAGTATTCATTTGTTTTGAAGGAAGTCCGTGTAAGCTGAATGATGGCACATCGGGAGTATGCAAGATTATCACACAAGAGGATGCAGATTCTACCTCTGAGTAAGTCATTGCCGATACGAATACTATTAAAAGAGTCTAAAAGGGTCTTTAGATTGAACTATCTACTAAGTGCCTGCGAATAGACTATTCTATCACATTGGCATGAATATCTACAACCGAACCACCGGACTCAAATACTCCAAGGAGTTTTATTTCCTTTATTTTCATCAAACACTAAACGTAAACAAAAATTTAACCTTCAATACTAAGGTCTAATTTTCACCCTTCGAAACAAATCCTACTGAATTTATTACAATATAGATACATATAATGACTACTATAGTAGTTACTGTTCTATTTATTTTAAATTCTTCATAAAACTCTGTCCTTAATTCTGGTTTGGAATCATAGGTGCCTTTTCCTAAAGAAGCAAATTTTTCTCTTAGATAATTCGTAGATCCTTGTAGATAATTCGGCATCAACAACTAGCTTTACGTAGAAAATTACAGAAAATCCTTTAGGAGGATCTCCAAGGGAATTAAAAAGTGGAATATTGCTTTTGATAAGCCGGTGGCAAAGGCTTCTATGGTATAGTGGGTAAACCACTTTCTGCATCATCCAATGGCGCAGACGGATAGTAGTTCTACAATTATTAATTTCCAATTGCTAGTCTAACAACTTCTTCATGAATTTAGGTCTATGAATAACGTTTTTTAATGGTATAAAAATATCTTTTGAAACAGAAAAGGTACAGAGGTTAGTAAACCTGTGGGGCCATCTGGAAGTGGTAAAGCTGATGCTGGTAAATTTGTTTAAGAGCAATTCAAATTTTGAAATAATTTATTTAAAAGCACTGTTTTTTTCAGCTTGTGCAAAATATAAAGAAATGCCTGTACCTTCAATCCATATTATTGCTTCTGACAGAGCAAATCCTGGTGAATTTCCACATGTGGTAGAATTACCATTTATTAGATTTATTCGATTTATTTATCCGGGCTGCATTTTAGGTTGCTCTTGGTTATCCATCCATCGCTGCTAATAGGGAATATGATTGGTATTGTGTTGGATCACTAATTTCCGATCGATATGTCCTTACATCAGCACATTGTCTTACTCGGACCGGTCCCACCATGGCCAGATTTGGAAAGGTTACGATCGATTCAGATGAAGATGGAGCAACTGCTGTTGATATTGAAATTGATGTAAGTCCACTAGATTTACTTCGGAAAAATATAAACGCACTGAAATGAAAGCCTTCCTTGTAAAATGTTCTGCAAGGTATTTTTAAATTAGAAATATATATGTCTATAATTTTGAATACAATAGAATTTTAAAAGTTACTAAAAAAACTACTACAAGCCAGGCAGAAATTCCTGTGTTCTCTGTTTTAATAAGAAATTTTTGAAACATGTGAAAACTTACTGACTTAGGTATATCATGAATACCAACAAATATCGGACTTCTTAAAAAGTAAAGACAAAAGAGACAAAAATTTTAAGACAAATTTCGAAAATGTGTGTTAGGGAAACTCTTAAAAATTTAACCTATAGAAGAGTGTTTTTATTCAAGCAATTTCTACACATCTTCTACCCAATGCTTTCAGGAAAACATTCCATACCCTGGGTTCTTGACCAAAATTTATTACAACGATATAGCCCTACTGAGATTGAAACATAGTGTTCCAACGACGGAGTATATTCGGCCAGCCTGCTTGAACACAAATCCAAATGCTCCGCCACCAAATACGAAAGTTCTAGTAACAGGATTTGGTAGAACAGATATTCGAAGTATATTTCCAGAAAATTTCAGCGGAAAGAGAAAATAAAAAAATTATTTAATTCTATTTTGCAGCTCGGGACAATTCTGTTGTTCTACTAAAGATGCATCTTACCACCATCAGCCTAGATCAATGTAACCAGTCCCATGCTGATTATGGTCGTAACAGAAAACTGCCCCATGGCCTGCAGAATACGCAGTTGTGCGCCTTTGATCCGGAACTCGTTAAGGATGCATGCGAAGGTGATTCAGGAGGTCCACTTCAAATAGTTGATGATAATGGGATGGCAACAATTTACGGCGTCACCTCGTTCGGTGTTATTTGCGCTTCTAAGATACCTGATGTACATACCCGGGTCTCAAGTTACGTGGACTGGATTGAATCAATAGTTTGGCCATGAAAGATATATTTTATATTATTACTTTTTTTTAGAATGTCATAAGCTCACATGATGTCAATAAAGAGAAATAATTAACTTTTGTGGGTTTGTTTTCGTAATATAACCTTTTTTAATACAATTGAATACTCCAAATTGTCCTATTGTACTACTTAGATGCCACTGAGTTATTAACCTGCAATATGAACATTTTGCACTACTATAGGCACCTTAGACTTACTTTTTTTCAGTCGCTCTTTGTATTAAATTTAAATACTAAGAAAACTTTTATGATTGCAATATTTGAAAAACTATTCAGACTTTGCAGAAAACATTTCTAAACTAAAAAATGTGGTTAAAAAATATTGAAATGAATATTATTATTACTTTTTAATTGTTGTTTATATAGAAAATGACCTCTTACCAAAAGTTATGATGTTTTAGTATTACAAAAAGATTCAATCTCCTCGCATTTGGCAGGACCATTGGAAATTGTTGTTTATCAAAAAATGAGGGGAAAACCAAGAAAAGCTTCATGTAAGCTTACGAGGAAATTCCTAGCTGTTTGTAAGCTCTCCTGTAGGATGTCCAACAGGCTAATGATGTTTTGATTCGAGCAGTGAATAGTTAACAGGAGTTGGCTGAATACCACTGTTGGGTTTCTCCTATCGCGAGTGTACCGTTAAAATTCAGTTGTTTACCGCGATTCAAGGGAACAAGTCGCGAAGTAGTCATCATCGTTGTCAACTGGACACTATACCCTATTCCCTTGTTCCTCAATATAGTGTAATTTAAAACCTTTACAAAATTTCATTGCATTTTTACCTGCAATTTTGTGAAAGATTTTAAAGTGGATCGTCGAGGTCACAAAGTGGGTGTGTTTAGTGCTGAGTGTTGACCAAAAGGGAAAAGGTTTAAAAGTGTAGATCACGATGGGTTGAACTCAGTCTGGTATCGTGTTGGAGGTACGTTTTCACTTTGGATTGTTTTCGGGAGACGACCACAAAGGCCGACACAAAGGTGATTATCGTGAAAAAAAAATGAAAATCCGATAGGCTGATGTTACGAAGAGGTCTAATTATGTTGCGGTATAAGGTGGTATTAGCATGCCCCCTCTTTATTGCTGATAACAATTTCATAAATACTCATGAGAACGCGCCCCATATCGACCATATGTTGCCGTAAGCCCGTCAAGTACTCTCCATAAATAGTGGACGAGATATCGATTGAAGTGGACAGATAAGGGATCCTTTCCATACTTCAAATGAAATATGAAATAATATTTGGAATGGGCGATTCTCCTGAACGGTCTCATCGAAACCGAAGGGACCGCAAATCATTTTTATTGACAGATCGATCAGTTCGACAATAAGTAATAATGCTCGTGTCCTCTCCTATGGCGTTCAAATCGTATTTTATTTTCGCTAAGTGACTAAGTTTCAAATTAAATTCTATAGAGAGAAGTTTCTAGTTAACCTCTTCAGATAGTGGGTCAAAAATTAATCAATCTCTACATACATGGACATAAAATAAAACAAATCTTTTAGACATTTCTTATAATTTTGAGTAATAAAGTGTTGTCTACATCGTTGAAGGGTACAACCTATAAATGGAACTTAATGTACTTATTCAACATTCAAAATTTAAAATAAAACGCTTAGAGGTTATATTTAAAACATTATCACAAAAATTTTCCAATTGAAGGTATAATGAAACAAAGTAATTTAAATAATAATAATAATATAATTTTTTTCATTTAAATTTTGTTAGTTATTGTGAGTTATTGAAATTTTTGCGATTTTATAACACCCTTATTCTTTCTTTCCTTCGACAAAAGTGATGACGTAGAAAACGAAATTGTTGTCTATAAAACATAAACTTGAATATCTCTAATATCAACCTGTACCGCAAGTTTATTTTAATATAAAATAATTTTATTTTAATATAAAATAATTATACCTGTTTATATTTTTATATTGTCACAAACTTTTCTGCACAAAGTGCAGAAAGTATTATTTTAAATTTTACATAAAAATTGTAGGTTTTAAGCAAATTCAAATTAATAAAAAAATATTTTGTATTTAGAAAATATTTCTAAAAATCTGTAAACCTTTTGCGAACGATTAAAATAATCGAAATATTAAAAACAAAATAGAATTCGTGTTTGTTTCATGATTTAGTTTTAAAATCATTCTAAAAATTTTCAAATGATCGTTTCAAACTAAGAAGAATTGAAGTTGTGATAACATATCACTCCATACAAATAATTTCCGTAAGGAATTATGTGTTTTTATGCATAGTTTATTCTGTACTTCAAAATAAGAACTCAGTTAGAATTATGGGTTAACATTTTAGAATTTTATACTTAGTGTAAACAACTCTTAAATACTTTACTTTGGCGTTCCGAAACGATGGGTATCATTTAAACGCAATTAGGAGTTTTCCGTATTTAAAACGTAAGCAAACATATTTAGACTTGATATAAATTCTTTTCGGACCTATTTTTCGTCATTCCAGAAATTCGTGAGTTTTTAACGTAAAAAACAGGTTTAATTTAATTAAGTGCCTAGCAAGAAACGATGAATGTTCTTAAGTTTAAATATTTATGATATTTCCGGGAAATTAATTTTATAGCACGGAAATTTTTGCCGGAAAACAATTAATCTTGTGGATCTGACATTTTTAATTCCTTCCTTTAAATTGGATTAATTCTAGGTTTTCGCCAGGTGAAAACTTTCTCATTTTTTCTAATGAAAAACTCTTAAAGACGTATAGGCTGTGGCCCAAATAGCTTAACACCTAGCAACTTTTTTTTTTCTTTTTGGTGGCTACTTTATGAGCAATAAATGCGGCAACTTTTATTGTGTTCAGAATAATTGCACCCACGACTGTGATTATATAAGAATTTACGATGCCGGTAATTGCCCTCTGTATGCGGGACAGCTTTGGATTCTCGCCGACGAAAGCAAAAAATACCCGAAATGATTGATTTTAGGTCTTTCGGCTGTAATTAAGCCGAATTATGCTGCGGCTGTTGCCGAGTGGCATTTTGTGACAGTCTTCAGGTATAATCGAAATGAATGGCCGAAAATACAACCTAGTGCAGAAAGAAGTAAACACCGAAATGCCATTAGGGAAGAAATTCTAGGTCTGATTCGGTTACACCTCCTGCCGCAGGCTGTGCACTAGAGTGTAATTGCAACATGAAGGAATAATGGAAATAATGTGCCATAACTAGCTTTCGGGGATAGCACATAAATCCAATATTATTGTTTTTCGTACGAACTATTGTTTTATCGTGTGATAATAACTTTACGACCTTTAAGGACTTTCCCTGTAATTAATAACATCCAGCACTGCTTAAATTTTTTCGTCCTGCAATTTGAAATGTAAAAACGAAACTTCAATTGCATCAGTAGTTTTTTTAAAAAAATTTAAGAATTTATCTTTTCGTATGTCTTGGAAAAAATTGAATTTATTTTAATATTTAGAAAATAACTATATAAGTACAAAATTATGTATTCATACTTAATTTTTAAGTTTAATGTTAAAATAAGAAAAATATAAACAAAAAGTACTAAATGCTGATGTGTAGTGATTTTAAAAACTTTTATTTTTTAATATGAGCTTTGCTTATACAAATTTAAGTAATCCATATTTGTTTTTTTCATGTTATTAGCTAGTTAGCTAAAATCGTTCTTTTGTTATGTTGTTATGAGTTATTTGCGTAACAATTTTTAAGGCCAATTATTGACGATATAGTTATTTTTAAATAAGTTTTATTTTCATTGATAAGCTTTAAACATATAATAAACTTGAATATCCATAAAATGTTCACTTTAAAAATCAATACTAAAAATAGGCATTAAAGGGGTATTAACTTGCGAATGAGAAAACACAAATTTTTCAGTTCAATTTTGCACTTTTATTACGAAACAAAAATGTGTAAAAGATAACAACATAATAAAACAAGATTATGCGGTAAGATTTACGCTTCTCCATATTATTAGTATTAGCAATAAAACTTTTTATTATTTTAAACCTTTACATTGAGGCTTAATAGGACCTTAGTGGAATAAATCTGAACGTGATAAATTTAAGGATATTGTAGGTATCACGCTTAAACAAATTATGGATGGGTAAAATTAACTAATGAGTTGGAAAGTTAAATTAACTATTGAATTAGTGATTCAATTTTTCAAATTATTTTACTATTTACTATGAGTAAAGCGTTTGAATGTGTTTGTGTTTCTTAAATGGATCGAAAAAATCTTAAGTAAGAAAAATTAAAAGAAAACCCTGTCTAAAAATTTTCAATTATTTTTAATTTGTGTTTGTTTCATTCTTTGCATACTCAGAATAAATTCACTCCCTCTTCGTTTGGATGGTCTTCAGTGATTTTATTTTAATACTACCTTTTCTCTTAAAAGATGCAATTAGAAGTAAAGTCTTAATGATACAAGTTCGACCATCAAAACTTAAATATTTCGATAGGAACAAATTACAGACCCTTTGAGATTTATGCAGTCGTTCACTATTAGGATTGCTATCCCATCCTTTAGCCGTCAAGTTAAGGGATCCTAATAATAAATGAGTAGCGCAACAATTGTTGTTCATAAAAAAAAGGATTCGGAAAGTTTCCCTTTCGTTATCGTTGGCACAATTTAAAGATGTCGATAAAAATTGTTGGCTATATTTTATTCATGTTTTATCTACGGTGTGTCATTTGTTTTTGTCGCTTTTGGACCTTCTTTTTTGTATAAATTGTAAATAAATAATCGAAAAGGGAATGAATACACCAAAAAATGTAAGGTTATAGTCGGGTTCTTTCTACGTGTGTACAAATACTAGTCTTTGGTCATTGAATGGATTGAAATTTCTTTATTTGAGGCTCTTTGTGTGGATTAATAAATGATTTGATTTTACATTATTTATAAATCATTTTGGGTCATACTAAGCTAAAGTTTATTGATTCGAATAGTTTTAAATTTCTTCGCAACTGAATAATTGAGTATTGAATTTTCAGTTTTGTGAAAAATGTGTGGAGCGCACGTTTTATCATAAAACGTGCAAACCTTTAAATGCA
Organism: Proctacanthus coquilletti; assembly: GCA_001932985.1. NCBI lineage: Eukaryota > Metazoa > Arthropoda > Insecta > Diptera > Asilidae > Proctacanthus > Proctacanthus coquilletti. The sequence continues at coordinate 1,358,494 of MNCL01000027.1, read as the reverse complement.
GATAAATTTTTTAAAACTCCAAATTTAAAACATACTACTTTACAGTCATACTCAGAAGTGTCCATGTGATCGCTAAAAAAACTAAGCAGCTTCTTGCAGTTTCACTAAGAGTTAAACTACAATTATGTTATCACAGAGCAACAACTGGACACCGCTGACGTCAATTTTGTACCAACATGAAACTATAAATAAGCAGAATTGGAAAAGCCAATTTGTGTTCTAAAGGTCTCTCTTTGATTTTAAAATGAACATAGCACGTGAAAAAAAAGTAATATACGAGTATAAATAATTTTCTGTGAGCTAAAAATGCGCCGTTATTTTAAATCTAATCTAAATCTAATTATTGTTACCTGAACTATTAAGGTCAGATATTTTACAGACACCTTCCTTTTAACAAAAGACTCAAATAGATTTTCGAAATAGCTCTGGTCATTTCAATTGTGTCTTTAGTTCTAAATTTAGACGTAAATGGAAAATGGGGATGAGAATAAAGTGTAAAAGACAAATTTATCTTCAGAAATCCCAGAGATTTTACATTGTACTGTGTATATTGCTAAAATTGGCTAAGCTCAGTTCCTTCTAATCCATTTATCACTAACGATGAGTTACCTTTACAACTTGAAAGTCATGGGTTACTCGCTGAGGTGTAAAGAAGGAAACATTACAGCTAATTATCCCTGAGAAGGTCCGCGTTACCTTTCATCTCATCCTCCTGCAGGAAGTGGTTTAAACCATTGCAAATCCACTGAAGCTAAGGATTTTCGCAAGTTCAAGAACGGGAGATACCACCACGACAGACCCCTGAAGTGTTGTTTAAAAGGCACCAAACAGCTTGGAGGTGTCCTAGAAGAAGAAATTAATTTTCAAGGTAATTTTCCGGAGGTCGTTTCTGACTGGCCACCTGTTCAGTTGATGGGGTATACGATTATAATTCTCTTTGAAACAACGCCTTACTCAAGGCTGTAGTCGATGTATCTCCTCAAATCCATTTACTTAGCAAAGTGCTATGAGTATTTTTAAGAATTTTACCATAATACGCGTATACCCCTGAAAGAACTCTGTTTTTCATTAATTAATCCTTTTTGTATTTACCACTTTTTAACTAACCACAAAAATTAGGGATGAAGGGAAGTGACGTGAATTCAAAGTTTTAGAGAGGTGAGAGCTCGGTTTTTCGGAGGTATGTAGTCGAAGATAGGCTACATCGTCGAAGCATCCTTATGCTGATGTTATGTAGACACACTCCAATTTAATTGGCTTTTTGGGAGTTAAAGGCAGTTTCGCAATAATGAAGGGTTCTTCCTGATATAGGAATTAAATATTGAAGGCAAATTGCGATCTGAATTTTGGAGTCTTGCGGTTAGTGAGGATAAAGGCGTCCTTTTTTCTTTTTGAACAAGCTAAAATGGAATTTATGTAAAATTAAAGAGTTTTTTGGATGCTTCTTGGGAGGGTTCTTTATTTACTGGGAAGATGTCTAAAATAATCAAATTAGTTGGGTTCGTTATTTTAGAAGACAGGCAATTTGAAAAGTAGAATATTTCTTCTAACTTATTTCTAAACCAATAAGAAAATGTCATAGAAGATCAAAACATGTTTCAAATTAAAAAATATAATTAGAAAATACTAAAATACAAGGTTTTATACTTTACTGAAATTTTAAAAGTGGTTTGTTACTGGAGTCTTAAATTACATTTCTCAAAAATAAATTGTTTTTATCTTATGTGTTACAATTCACTTTATATTTGCTTAATGCTAAATATCTTGAAATTAGGCGTTAATTTAGTGTAACCCTTCAATCGATCGATAGACAGACAAAAGTTAGAAGAAAGCACAAACCAAAAGTCAAAATTTGGTCTTTATTTAACTTGAAGAAAGACTCCTATTCTAATTTCTACCAAAAAATTATTTTCAACTATTTATAACATTTCCGCACAAAATCGGTTGAAAATAATTTAAAAATTATCAAAATAATGTGCTTTTCTGTCTAAATTAAAATTTTGGAAAAAGGACAAGGAAAAATAAACTATGACACTTGTATTTTATGAAAAGGGTTAATTCTTCTTATTAATCGTTCTTAGATAGTGTAGTATTAATTCCAACAATTTTAATACCATTTATGTTCAATTTAAAAGTTGGCCCAGACTGAATACTGACAATTTAATCGCATTGTGCTATGGCATCGATCTAAAAAGTCCCATCACTTACCTTTCGGAGAAATGCATGCCCATGGAAATGAATAAAATTAGTGTCTTTTGTTATCCGCGGAATTATTATCCTTACAAAGAACAGTATGGCCTGTACAGACAGTTCAGAGAGCAAAAATATCTTCGAACCATCAATGCGACGTTCAATTAAATGTCTTTTGAATTCACCTAATTAAGAATCAGCTCATTCGGAATATTCCATTAATTGCACTTCCCTTTTTTCGAAAATCTCTCTCTGTTCGTGAAGCTCAGTCAAACTGTTCGATTTCGTCTGCAGTAGAGGAACCTACACAATTGTTGGCAGGAAGACAGGCAGATTTTCATTTCCGTAAGACCGACGTGTATTTCAGAATAAAATCGCTCCATTTTTTCTTTTTCTTTGTATACATACAAAGAAAAGCCCAGAATTTATTTCAGTTTTAGTTTTTCAGTTCCATTCGCACCCTATTGTCATCATCTCCACTGTATCTAGGGTGCTAGCAACAAATGTTCCTTAGTTCTGACATAGTATTAAAATGCTTCTTCTTCAATTGCTGTGTAATCAAAGATACTTTTAAGGCAGCAATTTATCTGGATCAACGGACAAAGGTATGTCTTGAGTGGAGATATTTCAATGATGTTGTCCATATTGAATATAACCTGGTAGCTCAAGCACATTAAACAGCCTTGGATTTGTTGAATTTCGAAGTTGGACACACGCAACCGCTGGGTCTATTCAGGCACAAGAAAGAAAAAAAAAATCCAAAAAAAATTATTTTGGTATTCTGAGGGGCTATAACTATATCAATTTCCATGTAAGTGAGTTCTTTTCGAGATGCTGTCGAATTATAGAATATGGAATCTATTCTCTATTGGGTAGCAAATTTCCCTTGTTGATCCGCCTCCTAGGCGCACAGAAGAACTTTGAGAACAACAAATGGCTACAACTCATGCTTATGAACTGGCTGAACTTCAGCATGGTATTCACGGTAAATCTATATCTACCAACGTGCATACCAAAACCCACATAATCCTTAATCGTTCGGAAATGTTTGGGGTGCTTACAACGTCTGCAGATCCAACGATTGCATAGTAACTCTTGTTGCCACCATCATTTTCACTTGACTTCTGCTGTGAATTAAATATCTGCATTGAAGCATACTTGAATTTTAATGGTGGAGGGTATACCCCAAGGCTTATTCACGGAAATTCATACGAAAATAATACAAGCACTTGAATTACTTTGAATTTAAAAGGGAATCATAGAGTGATATTGAGGCGATGCAGTGATTGGTCTGCATATGCCGATTTTAATAATAAATTTTATACACCTCGTAGGTGGGACACATTTAATTGATGTGAAAATCTTTTGGGTACATTACGGGTTTAAAATAAATTCTCTACTAAATTTAATTTAAGTACATTTTTGTATTCTGAAACAGAAATTTAATTACATCCTGAGGTACAATTCCTTTTTAATTAACATTCCTGTTCCAAGATAAAAAACTTGTACAAAGAATTTTAAGTAATTTAAAATACTGAAGCACCTAAAAAGAATATCAACAAATAAAAGTTCCTGGTTCAAACAAGGTATCAAATTTAACTCCAAATTAATTTTTTGTCTACTTTATCTTTTTATTTTGTCTCAATTGTAATACTATGATATTAGAAGAAAGCTTGATGTTTGAGACCAAGGAAATTCAACTTTAACAGTAAAGCTAAGGAAAATAGGGCTAATGTTCTCTTTTGTTATTTTTCCAAATGATATTTTCGTGATAATGAGCCTCTAAGCTGGGTACATAAATTACGTGGGACCCTTGAATATAACGTACGATCTTAGCACAGTAACCACATAAGGATAAACCATTCCTTTTCCCGTATCTTTCTAGGTCAACCGAAATATTTAATGGCGTGCAATAAACTCTAATTTAATTGACTCCCAAATTCCACATTGCTTGAAGGTAAGACCATTTACGGAAAATTAGGAACTGCAAAAAGGATACTTAGCTAAGAAGAGAATTTAACTTTATTGAGCTTAAACGCTCGAGGGTAATTTATTTTCATTAATTTTCACTCAAGTAACGATTTTTTACATTGTAAAATAGTACAGGAACAAATTTTTACTCGTTTACTAAAACCACGGATGAAAATTGCCAATTTTGTTTAGATGATATATTTTAAGAGCCTTAGAAAGTACTTTTTCATGAAATTTAAGGCAAGTTACGTAGAATATTTTAAAAGTATTATACCTTCAATGAAAGCGGCTAAGGGATGATTTCCCTAAAACGTAAAATGTTTCTCATTGAAATTTGGAATTTGTTGTTTTATTCAAATGTAAAAGTCAATACACGTGAATTTTCATCGTGAATTTATTTCAAGGGATAGGTTTATACGGTTGTATTTTCTTTGTGGGCTCCTTTAATCTTTTAATAAACAAAGACATACAATCGGATCTGACTTTGTTCGTAAAATAAAGATTCATGTGAATTTCGATTTGGAAGTTTTCACAAGCTACTTAAATTACCGCGAACGATATGTTGGAAATATTATTTATTATCTTTCCTAAAGTTAATTCTCAGCTTAGTAAATCTATAGGTATTGGTATAACTAGTAAAGATTTTCTAACAAATAGTTTTTCAAATTTTCTTATTGTCTGGTTAAAAGGTAATCGTTTTAAAAACAAATACTTTAAGATTTTATTAATGAATTAAAATACCATCAGTTCGTAACACAAATACGAGTGTTACAATTTGTGTAGATTGTGTTTGTTTTTAAGTAAAACCGGTGAGTAAATTAAAGTTAATTTTAAAAAGAACTTAAATTTTAACATATGATTTTTTTAAATTTAGTATTAGCCTTTTTATATTATATATAATTATTTTTGTTGGTAATTGACTTTTATTGCATATGAAAGATGCAAATATTTGAAAAGGGCATAATAAAAGTAATTGAAAATTGGAAGGATTAACTTGTGAAAAAATATTTTCGAAAACCCTGATAAAACATTCATTAGACCATAGCAGATGCGTTCGAAATGGGGCGTATATTTTATTAATAAAATGTCGGGGTTAGACGATATATCTTGGGACGGATCTGGGATAATCTTCAATAAAAACTAAAGGAAAAGTGACTTGATATTTATGTATGGCACAGAGAAATACCCAAACAAGCTGACTCCCAGAACACTCCCTTCCATGGAACAATTTAGTCAAATCCAAGGTACTTACCTAGGCTAAAAGGTTCTGTGTAATTTGGCGAGTTTATTGAATGTTAAAACAAAACAGCCGTCAAAATCCATCTATCCCTTACCTTGGGGCTACACAAAAGTCTCAAACGACCTCCATGTTAATGACTAGTACAGTCTTTAGAGGAATTCACGCACCCAAACGCCAAAATTGTAAGAAGCTCGAAATTAATTCATTTCTAGCTAAAGACGGCACCGTCTTTGTTTTGGGATTTAATTATTTTCTAGGCTCTAGTGGAGCCATGGTGCCGTCAAAGTTCGCATAATTATTATTTTGGGCGAGCCAACCACATTCAGATTACCCGCATGAAATGTGCGTACTATAACGGATTAGAGACGGCCATCAATGAACTAGAAGCGTTTAAACACATTATCATTAGACTCAGTACTGCTGGTGGGGGACTTCTTTAATTATGATTAGTATCTCATTTATTTTGGGACTATGTTTACCACAAGAAAATTTCAAAGTGTTGATCTCTTGGAGGATAGGGATTTCTGAATGTCAATAAAATACAAAGCAATAAAGTGTTTTTGTTGATATCGTAGAAGTTCTTTGTAGTCGTAAATATTTTTATGATACATTTTACTACGATGTTAAACCTAGGCCTACTTGAAAACTAGGAAAGAAATGAAGAGCACTAAAGTTACTAAATTGTGTCTAAAGTTTAGCTCAGAGGAACTGACCATTTACTATAAATACGAGGTGGTACCCAAGAATTCCGGATGGCTGCCATTGAAAATTTGTATACTAAGTCAAATCTGACTACTGGGGAAGTTTGATTGATGGTTAGTGGCTCTTTGGGTACCACTCTGTGAATATCTGACGATTTCTTCAGAACATAAATTTTGAAATTTCAGTCGTGATGTTAGACAGAACACATTTTGTTCCAACCAAAGGCATGCATATAAATCTCTTATTATTGCAAACTTTTATTAAAGCGATTATCTGAATAGTAGCAAAACCAATTCCCAAAAGTAACTATTTGTTATAATAAATAAACTAATATTAACATAAATGTTACTATTGTTAAACAAATATTAACAGGTGTCTTTTTATTTTGCAGGCAAATCAGCGAACCTGAAAGAACTGGATAAGGATTAATCGTTTAATAATGGGTTCAGATGGAACAACAAAAATGAAAGACAGTCCAGATAAATATTTCATGCTAATAGCACACATGATAGCCGGCCGAATAAATGAGACCGAAAATTTTGAAAGCCTAAACGAGCCGATACTAAAGCCGAGCATTAAGTCTATATATTGGCTTTTCATAATTCAGTATGCCGTCCTAGCTCTTTTGGGAATAGTTTGTAATGTAGCCATAATCGTATACACGATGTACCATAAACTCTACAAGGATATCACGCACGCGTTCATTGTGAATCTGGCGTTGTGCCATTTCATCCAGTGCTCAATTGTGCTGCCGATCACGCTAATGGTCATGCTAATCCAGAACTGGATCTTCGGCCAGTTCCTATGCTTCTTTCTACCGCTACTACAGGTAGGCAAAATTTAACAACAATTTATTTTTACGTTCACTGTTTATTCCTGGTGTGTTCAAATGTTATGCTTAGAAATGAAATTTCCAGAGACTGAAAAATACTTCAGTTTTCTTGGTAAAGGTACTTCTTGGGACACGTCTCCTCTCAATTGCTAAATGACGACTTAGGTAGGTAACCTGGACTTGAGCCAAAATAAACAATCGTCTTCTCTGGAAAGCCCCATAATTATATTAAGTTGCTCACGGTATACGATGCCATTTTGCAATATCAACTTTGGAAGTATACACAATTTTCGATGATGAACTTTTGAGTGTTTATTCGAGTTAATGAAGCTGCGATAAGTTTACTTTTGTTGGCCTTTAGTGGGGGTCACAACGATTCCAGATACTTTTAAAGTATCTTAGGCTTTCTTAAAGTTGTTTCCCATCAAACGAACATAAATTTTTCCATTTGAAGCAAATTGATTTCGGTGTACATTTTGCTGACAATTTCTCAATATTATTCAGAATATCATTAACTATGCGATTCAAATTGATATACCTTATATTTGCACTTAAAATGCCACAATACTTGATTTGCTATTTATTGAATTCAACGAACCGACTTTCGGTGGAGGAATACTTCTGTTGTATCCAACCATCCATCAAGACACTTTCCCCGCGAAGCTGGTCGACAGGGCAGATTCATCATAATAATTCAAAAGATGATTTACTGGCGTAGGGCAAATTTCCCATATAGTTTTTATGTATGTAAAATTTTTTCCTCCATTTTGACCATCGTTACTCAAATTTTGTGTGATGATTTACTACAATATTTTTGGGAAAAATTAATGATGCACAGTCTTTTATTGCAGATGTTATAAATCACACAAAGTTCGATTGTATTGTTTCGTGGTCTTCTGTTTATTGTGATTTTTATTTTGATTTCTCTAAATAATACAATTTTTTTTGTCTTCAATAGCATAAAGTCTATGCACGTCCATTTTTCATTTTGATTCTCATGAAGATTCTTTGGAAGTAAATCAAAGTTAATTCAGAGTAATTTTTTATCCATTTCATAAATTCCTTCAACAATATTCGTGCAAACAGATGATAAAAAATCAGTGTTTAGTATAAAATACTTCAACTTTTGATACTTTTCAAATGGAGTAAATTTCTCATTGAAAATTCTAAATATTTTCTATATTTTACGCCTTAATATTCCTAAAACCCATAGTAGTTCTAAGATCAGATCGAAACAGGAGATTTATTTTAATTGTTTTAAATTTTTAAATTGGTACACGTAAAATTTAAAATTGTAGGCTTTATTTTTTATAATGTTCTTTTATATCCTTTCATTTTCTGAAGCATGACGAACGTACGAAAAACATTCTTATTTTTAAAGTATAAACGAATAAAGATTAATAAAAAATTTTTTATTAATGAAGTGAATAGATGCGATGGTTCTCAAATAAAATAAATTAAAAATTTCAAAAAAAAATAAGAAGTACCCCACTTTTATTTCATAGAAGAAAAACAACTATAAAATGTAAATATGCATGTTTTAGTGATTTTATTAGGATTTTTTAAAACTATCATACCTAGAAACGTAAAATTTAAATGATAAATTCGCTTTAAGACATAAATTCAACGTATCAAGTGCATGAAGTCAATTTTCTCCTTGGAGGGTTACATGCTCAATTTAAAATATCTTCGCTGTATTTTTAAGATTTGTACAAATGAATTAAAAGTAATTTAGGAATTTTTGGAAATACATACGTATTCAGATTTGTCGCTTTAAAAAGTTGCATATGCCACTGTCCAAAGTAATTTTCAGTTTTTTTACATTGCCTAAAAGAGGTGAAAGTTCATAAGAAGGTTGAAAATATTTACTAGTATATTGCATAGTAACACAAGATCTATTTCTCACCAAATATGCATAAATAAAAAAAAAATCCTATTACCAGTATCTCTTTATATTGATGAAATTTTATCCGACAAAAAACAAATTCAATTAATCCAAGTGTTGTAGGCTAGAGATCATAAAGGAAGCTATGGAAGCACTCGACTGGAACGTGACGATTGTAGCTTTTCACCACCGAGATTATCGAATTTCCCTGTGCTTGTATTTTTTTTTGTTTTGTAGAAATAAATAAAAAGAATTGAATGGAAGTGGCCAGAAGAACCAGTTCAGCTGTTTGAAATTTGAACACGTACAATTCCCAGAAAATATTGCAGATACACCTGGTGTAATTTCAAGAAATATCCGGATTCAGCATATCATACTTCATATCTGCTTCATAGTGTGCTCTGTTTGCTCTCTAGATTTAAGAAAATTAAAATAAAATCATATTTTCAATCTAAAAAATTAAATTTGTTTATCATTAACAGCCTAAAGTTAAAAATTAAAATTGCAGAGATTTTCTTTTTGGAAATTTTCAATATTCGGCGTAATTTCTATGATATCAAATGACTATCTGCAAAGTTCTGCGGTAGGCTTAGTGCTGAGTTAATCAGATCTTCTTTTACCCTAATTCATATTCCTTCCGCACGTCTGCATAAATTGATACCTTCTTACAACACTTTCGTGCCAGCTACGTCTATAGCTTTACGCATAAGGACACCATCGCTCGGAAAGTTCTAGAGGCTAATTTGTTTGGCTTCTTACTAAAATATTCATGTCTAGTTATAGCAACAATCTTACAAGTACGCGTGTCTTGTTATTTTCCTTCTTCAGCAGATGAGTACAAATATTCGCCCCAAAGGCGGATTTATCCACGGCGAAAGCGGTGCTCAGAGAGAATTCGTTATTATTAGTACTTTTATTATCTGCTTACAGAATTTTACAACTAAGCAGAATTTCTGATGAGAATATTTTCGCAGTCAATTTTCCCAATTTTCGTTTGATAATTTTCGTCTACTAACATTAAAGTTTTCTATCTAACCTTGCTATTTTCACTAAAAATTAATAAGCACCATATCGAAATTTAAAAAATGTTTTCTAGGTATTTAAATTTAATGCAGGGGAGAAAATACGACGCTTAATACTGTTGAGAAATATTTAAGTGGGTGTAATACTTCGCGGAAAATTGGCATAAGCCTGCTAAGATTAACTTCATTAAAAGAGCTTTTATTCAAATGCAGTTTCAAGGAATGAAAAGCCTCAAAAGATTGCTTTTACGTACTTATGAATAAAAAGATTATACTAAAGTCTTGTTATTTTTTCTTACGGACAACTCATAAAATATTCTTTTTCGTTTTAAACAATACAAAATTAAAATAAAAGACAATTCCACAGAATGAAAAGTTATGAAAGGAATGACATTTTAACTATTATTTTTAATTATATATTTTTATATTCTTATTATTTTTCTTATTTTTTATATAAAAACTTTTCTAATTCGAAAATAAATACTTGTAAAATTTCGTACATAAAATAGAAATCTTTGTATGTTTATAGTTTTTATTGAAAATTTTATTTCCAAAAGTATGAAATCAATAATTGTGAAATCTTAAAATTGGAAAAACAAAGTTTACAACATGAATATAAATATATTTTATTATTTTAATTTATGATTTATGATTTATTTTCTGTTTCGTTGGCGAAAACTTGCTATTTATCAGTTTTATTTAAATACTTATGGGAAATTCATTTGATTGCTATTTTATAAATTTTATTAAAAAGAAAATCGGATATCCTGCAATAAAAGGAATAATCTTTTAAAGTAATATTTTATATTCGAATTGCATAAAAAGGAAATCGCATAATCATTGATATGGAAAATTTATCAATGTGGAAAATGTGCATGTGTATTTAGCTTTAATTGATGAATATTTGTAAGTGAGTTTTTTAAAGTAAATTTATTTATTTTCCGTAATAATTAAACCATAAACTATTGGATTTATTTATTTTTAAATCATAATTAAACCGTCAATGTAAAGACAAATGCTTACAAAAGCATACATGAAAACGTATACGATTTATTTTCTTACTAATAATAAAACAAATATGCACACTCACACACATTTTACAGGTTTTTGGAATTTAATGCGTATTTTTCATAATACATTTAAAGGTTGGCGTTGTGTTTTTTCCACTCATATTCCAAATTGTCCAAATTGTTCCTTTCAATAAAACAAATTCCACAATTTCGATTGAAATACATTTACATTTGTTAGGATAAAACTGGATAGGGGATCACCCTCCAAATATTTACAATAAAAAAATTTCCATAGCTCCATACGAACTGTACGTATCAATTTATCGAATTCCGTCTGACTGGCATTAAGGAATATTTGTAGCAATTTCATTATTCGCGAGGCGTTAGAAACTTTATTCGATACGTCATTTTCAGAATGATAAAATTTCTTGATCTTTTCCCCAGAAGGAATTGTTCTATCTCAATTTATTTTATGCGAATGAAAGAATTGGCAGGTTCTTGTGGGAGAATTAATACAGTTCATGCCTTGCATATCATAGGAGAAAATTTATTTCAAAAAGTTCCAAAAAGCCAAATATTGAAATCATTTTTTTTATTATTAATTTTCCTTTCATGTCAATCTGGATAATCAAAGGACATCCCACTGCACGTTGCGATGATTTCCCACCTCCTGATTGCGTGGGATCGGATGAGATGGCTCGGAGATCCACTTCGTGGTCGACTACCAGCCTTTGTATGTTGTTGCGCAACCTGGCTTACTGGCATGGTGATAGCTTTACCCTATCCAATCTACACGACCTATCTGGACCTCGGGGTGAGTACAATATCTAAAGAATGGAGTGTCTACCCGGTATTTTCGTGGTCCTAACATTTTCAATTTTTTTCAATAAAACTTACTTTGTCGGCTTCTTGAGGATTTGCATACATAAGAAAAGGTTTCCAAAGAACTTTTTTATCTATTGTACATCCGAAGAAGCTTTTCTCACAAAAACAAAAATGAGAGGCAATTTCCTCTACTGATAAGGGCTATCTACACTAAGTACACATTCCTGTGGTATAAAAATAAAACAATTTCAAAAATGCCTGTATGGCTATCTCAGATGTGCACAAAAGAAATAAGATATGTATGGTAATAAAAATATCCGAGGCATTCCAGGTAAGATGAATGCCTTGGGAGATGTTTGGGTTCCTTTAAAAGAATAGTATACGTGATATTCTGGACGTTCTACTTATTGAGACCATAAAGTTCCAGTACCCTATCGGGGTATCGCCCCCGTCAATCCTGAAGGATCATCCACATTTTTTATACCTACAATTTCAAATAAATATAATTTATCCAATTTAGCACGTTTAAGACGATAATATATTGGAACTGCCGCATTAATGGGCAAATGTGTAAAATACAAAAAAGTGTCAACTTGTCACTTTTTACAACCTACGTGGACTTATTATAGTGCCACTAAATGGGTTGTATTTCCTCAGGAAATTTATTTGGTCATCTTTACCGACTGATGGATATCCACAGTTTTTCAGGGTATGAAAGGAAGTGCTAATGCGTAGACATATATCCCATTTGGATCAGTATGATAGCATCAAGGGATTAGATTCAGCTCTCGAACGATGCTTTACTCTATTCTCAATTACAATTGCATTTTTTATTTAATGTCATTGTCCAGGTGTTCTTGACATTCATCTTCCGGCAAAGTGACATCAACCCAACATCTATCATTTAAAAGTTTTTCGGAAAGAGGGTGTAGAATTTAGGATGAAGATTTTTTGTAGAAAATTTTCGCTGGGAAGTTTTTACACTTCCATGTAAAAGTATTATATACAATCTTTCAAAATCGAATTCTGTGTATATAGCAATAATATAAAGCAAATTCTGTAGTGCATTCGAAATACAGAGACAAATTATTTTTTAATTTAAGATGGTTTATAACGAAATTGAAGATCTAGTGTTCAACTAGACTCAAACAAATCCATAAATTCTTCTTCAGATGTTTCATATTTTCATACAATCAAGAAAATAGGCTTTATAATAAAATATCTTTATAAGATTATATAAATTTCAGAAAAAGTAAGTACCCATAAAACTCTATTTATTTTTATATTTATACCTAGTTTTATGCTTATATCTATTACAAATAGAGTGAATTTAAATTAGTTTAATACAAAATATAGCAAAATGAGGTTCAGAATTAATTTAAAATTTATTCCTATTAATTTAAAGTATTCATATACGAAATATCAAAATAAAATTTGTATTTTATTGCACATAGTAATAAATTTCTTTATCAATTTACCCCTCATTTTCCACTGTAATTTTATTTTCCCTTCAAAACAACAAAAACCAATTTTATATTTTCAATTGAATTTACCTTTTTCCTCTTTTAATACTATGCCCTAGTTAAAATGCTTTAAAGTAAAAGCTTTCGTCCAAAACTCTTTTTTTTTTCATTGATAAATATTTTCCTTTTATAAAATCTCCCACCTAGAGGACGTAATAGGAACAGCCGCGAAAGATTGTCAACTATATTTCATTATAACGAGTTCCATATGCTCCCAGACCCCCAAAGTGGCGCCCAACATCCGATCGTTAATTTTTATGAATATTTGAAATGTCTGTGCTATTTTTTATATTAATAATTTGCCTAGGGACGGATTAAATTGAAATCCTCTTGCAATGGAAGGGTTCCCATACAATGGCAATGGCAATGGTTGGGATTTCGATAATGGTTTTAATTTCAGATGTAATAAAGGCCTATACGTCAATTATATTATTGCTCTTTCAACAGACAAACAATCTTCTAACTCTATCCACTGCGTTTTGACATTTGTCATTAATTTATTTTGCAATTACCTCCAACGGTTCATTCGCTGTTGCATTTATTCGTCCTAAATTAGGTTTTAATTTAAATTTCTGACTGTTCACGCGGATAACTGAGAGAGGACCACTTCATTATTTATCGCATTATCTTTAAGCATTGCAATTTCTGTGGTGTTTAAAGTACACAATGGTTATGCAAATTTGAGCTGCATACAAAACTAATGTAGTGCGTAAATTTAACACTCCCATAGAGATCTATTAATTAGGGGCGGTGAGATTGTGATAAATAGTTTCATTTAATTTTAACGAACTGGAACTTCTAGATTTAGGATCAGAAGAAGTAGTTTCGACTCACGCATGAGGTTTCAATACCGTGCTTATAGTTATACAAAAAAATCCCAGTCGAAGGTTCATTGACCACGTATTAGTTTCGATTTACTGGATTGTACTTTTAAAAAATTTTACTAACTATATGTTTAAACAAAATTTGACTTAGAATTATTTTTATAGTAAAATATTTAAAAATCACTATCAGCGAAGTTTGTGAAGTAACGTAGATTTATTTTTTTAATTTCTAGGAATATAAATTTATACTTATTTGTCTAATGAGTTCACTAAAAAACAGCGTTGTAATTTGTATCGACGAATTAAAGCTTAATATACTAATAAACTTATTAAAACGGTCAAAATTCACAAATTATTTTCGATAGAATTTTTATAATTTTTTTGCTTTTTAATTGTAGAACAAATCCAAAATAGGGGACTTATTAGAAAATCCAATGCCAGTTGCATAAAAATAGTTTAAAATCATCAACTTTGATGCTACATTATGACGTCTTATTTAAAAGAATCGAATTTTAAAAATGTAGTATTTAACGAAATTTAAACAAGGACATCTCATTGTTAGTTGTTTATATGCTTATTGTCAACTTTAATTACCCCATTTAAGTATATTTAATATTTTTGTATTTTATCCACTATTTTTCATTACATTTTCGTAAAAATCAGAATGGATTTTCAGACTATATTTCAGATAAAATACGTCTTATTCCAAAATCTCAAAAGATTGAAGTCCATAATCAATGGTTCTCCATCGAAGGAAAAGAAAAATAAAATAAAATAAAAAGTCTAGTGATTTTATTTGCAATTGGTTTTCTTTCCCAAAAAAATTGAACTTCCAGCCAAACAAATTTCCCAAAGAAAATGTTGAATTTAAATTAACCCCATTTGAAGTCATGTTTAAGTCTTAAAATTTGTGGATGTCGAATAAGAAGCTGACATAAGTGAGTCAATATTATCCAAGTTATCCAACAATTTCACCCCTTTAAAACCCATTTCATGTGAGGCAACGAGAGCAAACTCGCCATTTATCAAACTTCTTGGCATCGAAATTATTACCCATTGATCATACTACCGAAACCCATTTACTCGGTACACGTACAGAGATACTCTTACTAACATTTTCCGTCCACTATAAGAAAATATATTTTCTGAAGAAATACCCTTGTATGAGCGACTTACTCACCGATTTATGGGGTCAAGTAAAAGTTCCCTTTGCTTTTTAAAATTCTGAAATTTTCCGAACAATCCGATTTATCATACATTTTTGTTTTAAACTTGGTGAGAACGTATTTCGAAATAAACATTTTGTGCTATGTAACATTAATCCGATTTAACTGACGCATATACGCATCATTCCTAATTATGAAAAATGATTTAAACCATCATGTCGGTATTCGATTACAGTCTAGTCTAATTCCTATTAAAAGTTCCATTGAAAACTTGTACGACACTGGGAGTTTCTAAAATTGCTCGTGAAATTGATTTAACTGAAGTGTTTATAAATCCATCTGCAAATTCTAACCAATTCGTATCCGGCGAAGCGAACATGAACACTTTTTACACCACCAAATTCCCATCATTTAAACCCAAATGAGTAAAATTAAATTCTTATTTTTCCGCGTCAATATCGTGGAGTAGTTGTCAGCTGCATTCACATCGGATTTTCCTCTTATTGATCTTTTGTCGGGCACGGCACACTCTACTACGGCTCGATAAAGGTGCTCGAATTGTGGAAAACTGGCGGCTACGAACTGGTTGGTTATTTTCATTCCAAATTTCTCATAAACTCGCTACTTTTACGAGAACTTAGCCAAGCGCAGAAAAGTTTTTTCGTTAAAGTGGTATCCTATTTCCCTTCTAGCTTTTGATGATATTCAACTTGTTGCAAAAGAATTCCCGAAAGTGGATTGAATTGGCACTGGCATTTTGTTAGTACCTATGGCAAAGCAGACCTGCAGGAAATTCTATTTTACTCAAATATTTGCTCGATTTTCTGTTTTCAAACTCATCACAAAAAAGTTTGAAGAATTTCTCCTCCTCTCATTGACCCCCATGTGATGTAACGTTTGACGCCAAACCTATGGACCATTAAAGTTTAATATTGCACAGTTGTACTATAAACAATTATATTGGACTAAATCGAATACAATTTTAAAATGTTCGACTCCTCCATTTCCTTTTAAAAGTATTTCTGTCATATCTATAAATATTTGATCCATGCAGAATAAGAATATGAATATAATTTTATTTTTAATGAAACTGTTTTATTGTGTTTTATTTTCCCACAATATTTATAGATTTTGAAAGTCCAATTTATCAATCAATAGAATAGTCCAAATAACAATTCGAAGTTTTTTCCATTGTTAAGCTAGAAAATGCCATAGAAGCCATCATTAAACTTATCTCCATGACAATGGTCCTCGTGCGAAATTTTCAAAGGCCATAAGAGGAACAGTGCTCGTCCAGGAAAAAAAGCAACAACAAAAGGAAATTTCAGCAACTACGCTAACGTAACATGAGCCCTCAAAGGGAAGTCACCTAATGGACTTACAATCTGAAAATCTAAAGAGGCATATTACGTAGGCGGCAAGCTCCTTCTCAGATACTACTTGACATTTTTTGTAGTTATGGGCGGTTATATCTTAAGAAATTAAATTTCAAAGGTTTCCTGTTTCCAACTGCCCGAAAATTAGAATTCTTGTTAATTTTATTACCTTGTAGAAAACAATACCGCGCAAAAAATTTATTATTGCAGAGAAGGACTTGTTCTTTTTCTGAGATATGCCAGTTGACAATGAACCCTTTTAAACCCTTAGGAGACACGTAAGTATGTCTTACTTTCAGTCGGTTCAAACCTTTTTTCCTTAACCCATTAAGATCTTTGAAGTTTCTGGAAGTTGTAAGACGTCTTCTTCAATTATTTCACTGAAGATTCAGATGCTGGTTGGTCCTTTACATCCCCGTTCCACAAAATGTATTTAGAATTTAGACCAAAAGTATAGGATGAGGATGAGGATACATTTTTATTTTTTTCGGCATAAATTGAGTTAGAAGATGGTGGTATTGCTCCCCGAGTGTTATCCACCCCATCCGGTTATTCCAAACTCGACAATCATGCCCACTCTATCGCGATCTGAATTTTCTAGAAATGTTTACTTTTTGCCCGCTGTACGATGTTGATACCAAGAACTGGCAACTCAACACCTTATCCTCGACCCAGAGTAAGAATTTATTTTATCCTCCGGCATTCTGTTCGCATTATTCATAAGGTTGCACTTGGCTAAGCTCAGCTATTTGCAAAATCTTGAAAATGTGAGATTTTTTTGACGGTTGTGTTTTTTTTATACTGTGTTTATATTCTACATTCTCTGCTTTCTTTTCTTGCAGGACTACATCCCCAGATTACGAGGAGTAGGACTATGCTTTGTGAATCTGGTCGATGACATGCACGAGTACATGCGAGGATTGTTTGTTATTATGTAAGTGCGACGATTATTTCAATTTACTTGACAACTATTTCTGATGTAGGTGTTTTATTCCCTGCAGTGTCCTGAATATCCAAGATAAGCAAAATTCTCATCCCTCTTTATCCATTTCAAGTTTTTCTTTCTTCATATGTACTTCAGACATAATTGGATACATGATCTTAATTTCTTAGGCATATGATAAAATGTATGACACTCGTCTATAAAAATTTCGGCGAAAATATTTTAAAATTGTGTGAAGGCATCTTAGTCAGAACTTTAAATACAAGTATTTTAATAAATTATAGAATTTAAATAAAATTAAAAATTTGGAATACAAATAGAAACAAAACTTTAAATAGGTTTTGATATCATCTTAAATCAGCAAACTATTACTCTAATGAAAACAAAACACAACGTCTTGCACTGGCTAAGTACACCGCGAAACTAATTGATTGAACTACGAAACAACATCTGCTTATCGAATTCGTTTTAAAAGAGAGTGTTTGCTAATGACGTCAATGAGAACCAAACACTCTCTTTTGTTAACTCACTATGGTTAATTGTCTATAGCTGGATACATTTGCATTATAAGCAGCTGTGCTGATAGTATGTTGTTTAGCTTAAACTAGATATCCACGATCACTATGTTCAGTTAGATCATTACCACCATTCATGGTAGATTATGTATTATTATTTATTTGTGCATTTTTTTTATCAAAAAAATTAATATAATTTCAATTTGACTTTATTACCCCTGGCTAACTTACAAAAGCTCATTATGACAAATTTCATTGCTATAGTAGCAGACACCTCTTAAAATTGCTCTAGGTATATCGTCACAAACATTTTAAAACTAGAAATGGAGTATTATATTCAAAAATTTTCGAGTTTTCATTAAATTCCTTACAAAATTTTCTTTTTTTTCCTTATATTTAAAAGCCATTCCTAAAATATATTAAGTCAAATTTCTTCCTTATAAAAAAAAGAACTACATAGTTGAGGTTATTTTTAAAATATAATTGAATTAATATCTATCCTTCAACTACATAAATTTTCAACTGAGGGAACATTATTATTATAACTACAAAATAGGCTTTTGTATGCGATTATGCATGCAAATATTCTCATAAATAGTTGAAATTTTTAGTTTGCAGAGGAAATTGCTTCACTCTTTTCATATTTTGCTCCATTTCCCAAAAGAAAATTAAAACTCTTTCAAATGCAAGGATATTTTCAAGACAGTTTACATTTTGCAAAGCACTTGAATCTATTCATATTCTTACAGAAAAACCGTCTTTCATAAAAATTCCCCGGGGATATATTTCAAAAAGGTTTGTCCAGCAACTTAAATTACTTCCATTAAATTTATGAGTATGTTGCTTGCATGTAAAATCTCATAAAACCTTTCAGTTTATTGAAAAGTTAGCAACAACTTGTCTCCGGGGGAATGATAAAAATATCACAAGGATTTGCTCAATCAAAATTCTGGTTACCTTTCGGGGGTGAATGAAAACTTTCGGTTATAAACTTTTAAATTTCCAAAAGTTTACACCTTTTCTTAAGTGGACCTTTTGTTGTAATTGAATTTGGCATTTATAAAGTGTTAATGTCCGAATTGTGTCAGAACTTTGTAAAAAGGAGACCCTTTCATGACATAGGAGGCTAAATAGTGATACGGCTCAATAATATCTAATTATTGTACAGTAGGTGAACTTAGTCGACTTGTTGGGCTGGAATTTTCCTCTTCAAATGAAATTTATTTCTTTAGCTTCCCGGGAGACATTTCAGTAATGGGTTTTGAATTAGGGACTAGGATAAGTAGGCATTTCCCTTTTCTCTTTCAAGGACAAGCCCATTTCCTAATTTTTGCTATCCTGTCAGTTTTTTTTGGTGAACGCGAATTTATCACGCGACACTTTAACCTTCTGTTAAAGAGAAACAAAAATATTTACTCTATCCTATTAGGTATTCAGTATATTCTTGCAAGGATGTCAAGAAGGTATTAATTTATTGAAAGTATTTTAATTTTTTATATTAAATCAGAGACGTGTTTTTTTGGCTAAACAAGTTTATTTTTCTATTTTTCTTGTAAACCTAGTTCGGAAAGTAAAAGTTAAAACACGGATAAGGATCTGTTTTAAACAGTCCAGAGCTGTCTCAAGAAATTACTTTCAGAAATCCTTTGAAATTTACCTTGAAACCTTGAAAATTTGTTTATTAAACTTGTTTACAACTCACTTCTTTTAGAAAAAAAAAAGTATGTTTCTTTCTTTGTTGCTGCGTTAGTCTTTTATTGCGTTAACACAAAAATTTGATGGTTTCAAAAGAAAGGGAAAGGGAAAACTAAAGCATTTATTTTCATTTGTTAAATATTTAATACGTTAAAATTGTTTACGGAGTTTTTTGCTAATTAATTTTTTAATAGTGTTCCTATTTTATAACATAATTTATTAATTAAAATTAAAACTAACTTATAACTTATCCCGCTATTTCCTATATATAGTTTTCTGAATAAAACACAAATTATAAACCCTACTTATAAGACAGTAATTTAATTTCTTAGGATAATTCTTTTCTTTTTGAAAAAGGTAAAAGTTCCCAGTCTTATAAGGATTAACTTTATGGTGATTTTAGACCTGTTGTTCTACATTATACATTTACATTTTAGTAATCAAAATTATTCATCAAAAATACTTCGAAAGAAAATATCGTAGTATTTTTAAATATGTTTTTTATGAGCTCGTTAAACATAACTTTATTTAAAAATATCATTGGAATTAGTAGAAATAATTTAAGCAATAAAAAATTTTCGTGTACCCATTAAGATTATAATTTTCAATTTTGGATACATTTGATTTCAAAAATGACCATTGCTGTTTACTGTAAATAATAAAATAACACCAGCCTTAAATATAAATGCTTTAACTTATAAATTCTTTTCTGAACACTTTAATTTTTATCATAGTATCACATGAATAGAAGCCGGATCCCTTAATCCATAAAGCCAGTAGAATAAAAGAATAAAAGTGTATCAAAAAATTGCCTAATATAATGGAAAAAAAATTGATTGTGGATACCTATCCATCTGAAAAGTTCTCTAATAAATGAAGAAAAGTGTTTTTTTCTCAAGGACCTTTCTTCGGAAAATATAATACTTCAAAAATTTGCTGAACTTCAAAGAGGTCTTTCAAAAAAATAAAATAAAATAAATTCAAATATACCCGAAGGGTTAAAAGTACAAACTTAAGGCTTTCAGTATGGGTCCAAATGTAATGAAACATTATTCACCACTAGTCCTCCCTTAGAAGAAAATATTACAGCCCACCCTCGTAACCTTCTGGACTGGTGTTCATAAAAAGAGCAGAAAATGGACGATTTGTTCTAATATTTATTTTCGCTCATGTCGTGCGTGCAGAAGCTCTTCAATACCGAAGGCAGGCAGCTGGAAAGTTAATTTTGTGCAAGCTGTGATTTTGACGATGATAAATGGCACTCGACGTTCTATACTTTGAAGAGTTTTTTGCTTCTGTCATTTTCCAGGTATTGCGGCCCGACGATCCTCCTTGTCTACCTGTACGTTCGAACGGCGAGGGAGCTCCGTCCTCCGGATGGACCATTTGCAGTCATGATGTTCGAGCACCGGGCAGACATCCGAAATCGACAAAGGTGAGTTGACGCATAGACGCTGCATTTTTATTATCCAATTTTTTTAATACACCTGGATAAAGCTATCACCTGGCTGCTCTTTTTTGCTAAAAAGATGTAAGAAAAATAAAATGTGTCTTGCTGAGCGTATTTTCTTTTTTTTTTTGATGGACCAGACATTTCTTTGTTTCATTTAGAAAGGAAATTTGAAAGTATATTTAGTCACGCCTGACTTGGCATTGATAAATAATTCAAACGAAATAAGCACGCTTCAAAAGGAGCTGCTTTGAATGAAGCTGTTGTTGCTCTATAGTCTCTTTTTCTTTTTTAGATGATGGATTTTATGTAGCTTCCCGAGAGACGGGCTTTTATGAAAACCTCAAAGACAATTTGTTGATTGAAGGAAATTAGATTTCAAAATTTCCAGAAGACTAATCTGTTTGTTTTTCTTATATAAAGTGTTTCGAATATTGATTTCTTTTTCTCGATTTTAGAAAGAGTCACCAGTTAATTTTATTTCTCGATTTCGCCATTTGTTAAGACTATTGAATAAGAACAGATGTGGGATTTAATTTCTAGTCCATGGAGTGTATTGTGATTATAAGTAAAATGTTCAAATTATTTAAGATATTTGCTTTTATTACATTTTTCCAACAACTGGTGGAGTATACGTGCGAAATGTTCTTCTGGTTGATTATAAATTCTCAAGTGGTAAAATGAGGAGTAGGAATTTGGAGGACTTTAAAAATTGGTTGATAAGATTTTCTAGCGTTTACATTGAAATAAAAAGGACTTTTTACATTTTATTCAATTCCTTTAGATGATGCTTTTCCTACTGATATTTTTTAATATAGCTGTAATGATATATGCTAACATTCGCAATTTCTTAGTGGGAAATGTTCATACTCAAAAGACAATTAAATTTACAATAACTTTTTAAACTTTTATTAAATTTACTACCTTCTTTTGAAATAAAGAGGTTTTTCCTAAAAATTGAGATAAAAGCCTACGGGTTTATACATCTAGTGTTATAATCTAACTTTAATCTTTCCTTAAAGTAAACAAGACTCATAAATTTACGGCATTCATCATGAGTCTGCATTTGGCTATTTTTGAATGCCTAAAATAATTACTTTATTTTTCTCTTGGAATTCACGTAAAGGTTAATATAGCATTAGTAAGATAAATTGAAAAGGACTCTAGTTTCGGGATATCTGCTTGATTATTTATAAACTAATTTCGTATCTCAAAAAAAAAAACCGAAGATAAGAAGGATAAAAATTATTTGCCAAACTACGATATTGCCTTTTGCTATTTCCAATTTTCACATCCCCTTTACTTTGTTATCATGTCAAAAATGTCGACAAATCAATCATTAAGAAAATATTAAATTTAGATCTGAATTTATTGAGCTGAAAAGCTTATTGAGTGTGTCATATCTCTCACTTCTACCGCCATTGATTCAATGTCTCGGTTCAATGTTTTATGGACGCTGTTTCAAAATCGATTTTCCAAATCAAAAGTCATGAATAGGATTCACTGATGCTCTTAAATCTAAGTTGAGCTTCGGATTTTCTAACGGCAACAGAAGATCTTTTATTGAATTTTATAGACGTACGAATTTTGTCCTATTTTATTATATTACGGTTTGATTCATTATTGCATTTATTCGATACTTTAAGATGAGGTATCGCATCGCCGACGTAAAGTGAGATCGATAGGGAAGTTTATTTTCATGAAAGTACACTAATTGACCTCAGTAATTATGGCATGTATCTCCCAGGTGATATCCAATTTGGAAGGATTCTGATCTTTCTACTGGGACGTGTAACATAATTCTGCTAGATTTAGCCAATAAGATAAATGAATCCCACATTTTAGCATTTTCACCTGCTTTTTGTATCTGACTTTGTTTATCAAAAGTTATGAAATTATTATCTTCGTAAAGCGATAAAGATTTGCATATTACTCCGATATGAAATATTTGCAGAATAATTTCCAACCAATCTGTTTCCTGTTTTGAAGACACAAAACATTTTGGGGAAATACACTGAATTTAAATAATAAAAATGCAGATAATGATTGACTTTATATGCCACATATTAACCCGTTGCGGTCACCGCGGGTCCAAAAGACCCCACCAATTTTTTTTTTCAAGTGAAATGTTAATATTAGATAAGTAAATAATTAGATCTTGTAAAGAAAGCCTTTTTATATGTCCATAAATTTTTATGAGGTGAAATTGCAAGTAATTAATAAACAGTAAAAGATTTCCCGCATCCCACGGTCTTATTTGGAGGTGTGACCGCAACGTGTTAAATGCCATAATCTTACAAAAATTTGATATTTTAATAAACAAAACCTTCCAATGTATCATATAAAAACATGTTTTTCGAAATTGTATTACAAAATCTTAGTATGATACTTTTAAAGTTTCTTAATATTTTTTTTTCTTATCTACAATTTTATGTGCTCAATTAAAATTCGTTCGTTTCATAAAAATTCCAGGATAAATAAGTAAGAAATGGCATTAAGGATGCATAACCGCCCCGCTCATTGTCTGTGAAAATGATAACAAATAATTATACATCACGGATGTTATAAAAAGGTAATGTCCTTAATTATATGCCCGAAGAAAAGTAATCATAAATAAAGTGGTCTTGATATTCCGTTTTTTTTTCTATTTAATAATACAAAGAAAATGAAGCCTTTAGTAGCAATAAAAGAGGACGAGTTTCCATTGCGAGAGACCTCCTGTTTTATTTCCCTGCTTTCGAAGTGATAAATGATGAGCACTTTATGCTTCCTAGTGGTTCTAAGGGCTCCGTGAACTAGAAATTAGGGTCTCTGAAACAGTCGTTTACTTTTATAGCATGTTTCCTGAATGCCATCCTAATTGGCGGTAAGCGTGCCGTGACCAATTAAATTCGACTATTGTCAACTGTTGTGGGTTCCGTCGGTATTAGGCACCCTGTTCACCACCATTTACAAAAGAGTTGCCACTTCGAAGAACGAGCTGAATACTCTGCTACATAAGCCCACCTCAACTATCTGTTCAACTTCTATTCCAGAATTCCCTGGTCTAAGTTGCCCACTGGAACGTTAGCGTATTTCCGTAGCTCATTTCCTTCCTCGTTTTCTTGTTCATTTAGTTCGGTAATTGAGAACAGTGCATACCGCCATTAGTCTTCAGTTGGAGGTTTTTTAGAAAGCTCTCGTCGGGGAGCTTCAATACGATGCTATTCCCGGGCACACCTGGTCTACCTGGAAAGTTTTGATTGATGATATATTTCCCATAGTAAATGAGTTATGCCTTTGCCAGACCTTTTCAATTGAAAATATGGGAAAATTTGTTTAGTTTCGTTAAGATGCGTGTTCTGTTGAGAAAATTTTAAGCCATACGACACAAGTTGGCTAAAAGTCCATAAATTATCATTTTTAAACTTATCAACCCGGCAGTGTTGTGATTTTTTTCTGTAGAAAAGTGTGGGAAATTTACAAACTCTTGTAAAAGTCTCATTTTCAATTTTTATTAAAGAATGGTCGCAGGATAAAGCCATTAAGTTTATGTAATTATAAAAGAGACACTAAATTTTGTGGAATTGTGGGTTTAAAAAGTTTATTTGAATTTTTTTTTTTTTAAATTCAGTTTCTTAGGCTTGTTCTCTGCAATTTTATAAATGCTCATGAAACCAACAAAATATCATTTTGCCGTATCCTTCGCTCAAGAATTTTATGAATATTTAAAATCACTCACTACCCGATTAAACTCTATGAGTATTCGGTAGATACGCGGTTCAGTCTGGACTCTGTTTTACATATTTTATATCTTTGCTTCTAAGCTTAAAGCTCCGTTCTCATGGGGATTGTGTAATTTTCAACTTGCTTGACAGCAGGGTATAAGAGCAATAAATTTTTATGCCTATGTTCTCTTCTTACTTTCGGATTTTGTTTTCTCATATGACTATCATATTAAAGTAATAAAGACGTGTTTAATTTTAAATAAGACATAAAAGTTTTAAAGATCGTCATACGCATATAAAATAAATAATAACCAATACTCTCTTATTTCTTTCAATAGATTTCAATAAGCATATCTTAAATAAATCGTAAAACACAAAAAATACCATTTCTTAAGTATAGCCTAAAATACAAAAAAACCAAAACCGCCAACATTCAACAAACATTTCTTAAACATATTCAAAAACACAAAACTCAGAGTTTATTTTCTTCTTCAACAACAAATGCTGTTACTGAATTACAAATTCAAAAATACTTTGAGTTGTTTAAGAAGTTTAATAAAAGATCTTTCTAGGTGTTCATTAATAAGTTGGTATTGTTACTGTTAGGTGATTTTAATCAAAATGTTAATTAAATAATTAAGCAATTATTTAATCGAAATAGCCATCATTTATTATTTCAAATTAATCGGTCAATATTTAATTTAATACCTAAGAAAGAACACTCCCTCTGTACAATAGCTAGCTCGAAAACGTTCTGTTGCTATGATGGTAACAACCATTTTCAAGGTCTCTTTAAATTACCTTTTCAAGTGTAACAATGAAAGGGTCGGATTCTATTCAGAAAAGGAGTAATGAAACTTCCAACCCGCTAATTCTATATCGCGACAGAAAATTATAACGCACTACGAATTACAAATAAAAGAACCCAACACTGAAGGTCTACGAAACGTGATGAGAATTGATGGACTTAGAAATAGTATTACAAAAAAATCAAAGGATCAAATATTTCTTTGGAAAACCTCTTGAAATTAGCTAAAATGTGTCACCTCACCCTAATTGAAAGTGCTATACAAATCGGCAATAATAAATTCGGTGCAAATCATTTGAAATATGGGAACTAGATAAAGTTTTGATCCCATTTCACTGAACGCCCGGAGATCATAAAGTAGAACTTTGGCAAATCTTTGAAGATGATACAGAGGGGATTTAAGAAATCAGGAAAATTGGCAATCGGTTAAAAAAAAAAGACGCTTTAGTGATCCCTCAAAAGATGGATTAACTTTACTGGTGATATAAAAAGGTTTGATCCATCATTTTGTCATCAGGATGGAAGTTGGGAGCAAGGGAAATGTACCCAGAGTGGTCGTAATGAATATTGAATGGATAGGAGAGACCTTAGTCTGAAAAGGTGATGATTAAAAGCTTTAAGGAATCTTTTATCTTAGATAATAATCGATTGGCTCTTTGAGCATTTTAAATTAACAACGTGAAGAACTATCATTAATTTTACGTCCCTTTAAGAACTGCATGTTATTGGCATTCGAAGATACACTGAATAGAAATCAAAAGTCAATTTTAATCAGTGTCAGTATGAAATAAATTTTAAATTCTCTTTTTATATAAAATTCGCTGGTTCTTTCACACATATTTATAGAATTAACCATAGTTCCTACACAATCCACAATTAAATCACTTAAATTTGTATAGAAGAAACATAAAAACTGATTTTAAAGAAATCACTAGCCCCGAAAACTCCTAGATACAAATTTTCTACAAAATTATACACGCCTCTTGCTGGTCTGGGATTCCAAAATCTATATAAGAACCTGCTTTAATTATAATACAAAATTTAAGTAAAACACCATAACAAAATCGTTTCAAAGAACCACGCGTATACCAACAATTTCTTATACTAAATGCACAAATCATCTTCACTGTGCCGTGAAAGAAATGAAATTTCGTGAATGTGATACTTGTCTAATTTATAAACAAAAAAGAAAACAAATCTAGGTAATGTTTTAAGGATTAACTGAACCTGAAATATCAAGTCTGAAAATTAATAAGCCTGATTTTTTACTTAAAGCTGTGTCAGCATTAATAAAATAATAAATTTTTCTGTCCATCACAATGGTGTTCGCCTTTATCAGGGATTTGACCTGTCATTATTTTAAGTGCATTAAAAAAGGGTTCCAAGTTATTTACTACGAATCTGAAGCTAGCTTTTTTTTTTTTTTTTGGTAGCGAAAGACGAGAAAATCGTAATGATTACATTTTTTCCAAGAACATCGTCCATCGCCAGCCCCTCGGCCGGGCAGTCGCTTAACTTTTTGCCGCCGGCCTGGTCAGGACGACAAGAGCAATCTCGGTAACAAAGTTATTGTAAAATCAAATCACCTCATCATCTGCGAAAGAACAATGCCACCCGCAAAGTTGACTGGCCCGGCGTTTCAATAATAAAATTTCACGCCCGGCCGGGCACGCTTCAATAGGAGGCTACTGCGAAGTGATTTTATCACGTTAAAGGGAAATTGTGATAGCATTACTCTTGTAATGGGGTGAACTTTTTGCACCATCCTGGCCCATTTCCAGTTCAATTACCCCGCTTTCCCCGCTCCCCTAGCCCGCTTTCCCACTCTATAGCCTTTAGTACCAGTTTAAGAAACCTGCTGCCGTTATTTCCCGGTTTATTGAATTAACCTTGTAAAAACCGGGGCGGATTGGGACGGATAAAGACGACTTGATGATTGTTCGCCCTCAACAGGTCAAGTAGTCGGGAGGAGCTACTTAGTAGCACTTTCTTCGAGTGCTTTTCTATACACATCCAGATCATTCTATTGGGCTGCAAATTTTCGGCAGCCCCTCTCCCTTCGCTGCTAGACAGAGCTTAAAAGGAGGACGTTGAAACCCTCAAGTCGGCAGAATTAGATTTCTAGTATTTGTAAAGTTAATTTTCTCAATTTAAAACGAAAGTCCCCTCTTATTGTTTACCTTATTAATTACCACCATCTATTCTTGAGAAACATGTTAAGTATGCTCAAACCACTTTTCAAAACTCAGAAATAGCGATCGGCTGAAATTGAGTTAAATATATTTTTGTTACTAACACTAGAAAAATATAAAAGGGGTTTAATATTTTTAATAGGAGTAATACAAGTAATCTTTGAAATGAGCATTTTTTAATGTCTATTAAAATAAAATTGTGCAGATAACCCTTGGTATAACGCGGTACGCCTATAACGCCGTTTCGATATAATTTCTTGGTTAGCGCGGACTTTTATAACACGGTTTCTGTATAACACGCAAGCTGAAAAATATTTTTAATGGAAAAAACATTGATTCAAATTAAAATGAATTTAATAAGTTATTTTTTAACACGACATGATGAAATGAAGTTAATTTATGTATGCACATGTCAAATTTAATTTTTGTTAATTTTTAAAAATAAAGTTTACTTTTCAATTATTTTATAACGTACATTTTTGGTATTTTATAATTTCTTATTTTACATAAGAGGTAAGATTCGCGTAACGCGAAAGATTAACTAGTAGTATATATAAATGTAGTACGAGGTCCACCGTTTCTGGTGAAATTTAAAAAATATTTTTTTGATTTTGTTTTGCGTATTTCAGATTCTAAGTCAATTAATTTTTTAAAGTGAAAATGTAACGCAACTTGAAGTGGAACTTAACGTTTATTTGTTAATTAATCTATTCTTTGTTCCACGTAGCTCGTCACTTTCTATAGGACTTTTAGACTCCAAATCTGAATACTCGTACTTTAAATAATCGTCACAATTGATTTAAAAAAAAACGACGTATCTACTAATCTATCCGAATCAATTGGTTTGATATTCTTGCTGCAACTTAGGCATGTCCATTAAATTGACCTTTATTATACTTTTATTTGCAGAAACTCTTCGACGTCGTCAGCAGATCGTCCGGGTCGGACGAATTCGACAAGGTCATATGACCTCTACAGTGCCGAAATGGACGTCTCCCATGAAAAAAGAACACAGAAAAACTTGGGAATGATGGCTGTTGCTCAAGTGTTATGTGTTTGTCCTCTTATGATTCTACGACTCGCCAGAATGGTGATGGTTGAGACATATGAGAATTCAATGCACTTTGATTTGACCTATTTAATGTTTGTGTGGATAGCATTCTTACCGACCTTAATCTTCCCGTGTATCTATGCCTCGGAGATACTGCCCAGGTAAGTGAAAACGATTATCGGATCTAATAGAGTTCAACATCGCCCGGAAATTAAACCCAACGAGGAAGTAAAAAAAATTCTATTACATCTGAAAACCACATGATGATATTTCCCATCTATAAATTTTTTGGGTCACGCAAATTACCTAGGTAACAAAAAAGCAGGGTCTGCGTTTCCATTCGGAAATTCAAATATCCTCCAAAGTTTCCAGAGGCTTTTGGGCTAAGCTGTGGTTGAAATTTCATATCCCACAAGAAATATTAACTGAGGGAAAATATTGTTTTTATGCTAGCGGAACGTATTTTTCTATTTCTTATGCTCATTATTGGAACAACCTTTGATCACAAACTTTTTGTGGTGAACAACCTTTTGATAGGACGACGGGATATGCGGGTATCCTGCCATTCATAATTAATCTAAAAAAATACTTTCCATGAAGTTATAGAACTTTGTTGAAATGAATTGCGTAGATAAAAGGCGAAAATACAAGCCCATAAAAATTGGCCTAGATATGACAAAAATTACGCACTGAAAAATTGTTCTGTGTTAATTTTTAATATTACTGTCAATATCTTAAAATAAATTTACAACAAACGGCTGAAAACAACTATTGTTTTTTAAATCAGTTTTAAGTTATTACTTAACAATTTTTTTTTGTTCCATGAAAATTTTGGCTCATTTCTACAAGTACTTTATTTCTTATATTAAAACAATTATAAAATTATGTTTTAAAGAAATATTTTTGTCAAAGAAAAAATTAAAAAATCTGCTTATTTTTCAATAAAAGCTTTAAAATGTTGTAAAAGTTTTTAATACTAGAAAACTTGCAATTTCAAAAATACAAAGTTATTTTATTTCCAGGAAGTTGAAAAATATTTTTGCAATCCTTTACTGAAAATTTGTTTTTAAAAAAATCTTACACGTAATCGTTTTTCTAAACAAGTGGCTCCTAAACCACTTTATTAAACTAAATTTCATCAAAGATATTTTAAAACATTCATTTTAATTAAAATTTTAAATAAAAATCTTATTATTTTAAAAATAACTCCCGAAAATAACGCAACAATCCATTACGTAAATATTGAAGAACATTGAAGAAAGTTTCAAACTTTAATACGGTTCCCAAGAAAGTATAACTTTTATTAAGAAACAATCAGAAATCAAATGTCAGAAAAAATCGTCCTCTTGATGGATAACTTCTCCACTGAGATTATCTTGATATGGGTCCGACCGACCGCAAAGGATGAAAGATGTTCTACGATAGATTCATTGTTACACCACTAGATAATTTCCTCTAGACGTCTTTGATTTAGAAGAAGATTTCAGTCAGTAATAAGATGAGATATCCGCTTTCAATGTAGACACTGGCCATAAAACGCGTTAATGCAAGAAATCCTTCTTTCAGTCTTCTGTCAGCTTAAGACCTGCCTTCATGCCCACAGACTCATCCTCTGCACCGAGAGGCAGCAATTAAAATGTTTATCTATTAGCGAATTAAATACTTTATTTTGAACTGAGAATAACCAATTTAAAAGAAAAATATGTTTTTCGTTGTACTTAGAACGCGAATCAAAATATCTATTGTATAAATCAATCAAATCTAACAGCACAATTTAACTTTGTCCAAAAATAATTCCTGCACAATTTTTTATAGTATATTTTCCACTTTTGGGGAAAAGTAAATTTTGAGAAAAAAAATGTAAATTTTGTAGAAATTTAGGGAAAAACTGCGGTTCAAAATAAGCCTAAGTAAATAATGTTTTTTCTTTGAATTTTGAACTTATAATTATAAAGATTAATGAGAGTTTAATGGATAAAGTTAAAAATATTTTGTTTTATGAAAAATTATTACCTAAAATTAAACACAAACGATATTGCGACGCTAAAGTAAATAAAGACTTTTTTATAAACGCTTTAATCCCCATTTTAAACGATTGTAAAAGCAGGAAATCTTCCTTCTCCACTTCAAACCCTTTCTTCAATCGAAAACTAATTTATTTCCTACTTTACTTAGGACTGAAAAGGAGCGACTGCGTGGGTATTTCCGGTTATCCTCACGACGTCTTAAAAAATCTCAGAATTCACAAGAGGAATCTATTGAGCAGGACAACACCTCGTCAACTGTGGCTAAAGATGCCACACCCGTGGAGCCGTCGAAAGATGAAAAAGCGAAAATTACCATAATTAGCGATGCCCAGAAAGTTTCTGCTAATCGCGCAAAGTCCGCCCATAGAATAGCCTCAAGGAAGGTATCGGAATCGATCAATAACTCTTGTTCGAATATCACGTCTAGCACCTATTGTAATAATGGAACTGAGCGAGGCAGCGTGGACTATGAGCGAGGATCCATCCTAAGTGTGGACAAGGAATCCTATTTTGAGAAGAAATGGGTGAACACTGGAGTAAGGATACACAAGGACACCACCTTTTCAGACTGCAGTTCTTTTAAGCGGAATGATTCGTCAAGCACCCTAGAACGCGACCTTGAGATCATAGACATGCTGGAGCGGGAACGTAGCATGGACATCCAGGATATGATGGAGCGCGAAAGACGTGGCGAAATTGTGAGGAACATGAGCATTGAACGACGAAAACTTCCAGATTTAGGGAAGATATGCAAATCCCCGAAGCCGGATCCTTACATCTTTGATAATGGGATGATAGACAATTACCCGCCGTATATTCCTCAGAAGAGGCTCAGTCAGAGAAGCTCTCATAGCACGTCCAGTCGGGTTAAGAATGATGGCCTGCATTTGGGTGATGAAGTCGTCGGCGTCTTCGGGGATCGGGATGGAAGCAAAATGTCTGTGATAGAGGGTAGGATAAGGCGAAACACGAAGGGAAGTATCTCCTCCGGACGAAGCTCTGTCAAGTCCAGAGAGTACATCTCCCCACATCCTGAGCTGGATTTTAGGGAAGATGCTTTCGCAGACTTATAAGCCGGCGCTCAGCTGCGATAGCTGCAACTTGCATTCTTAAAAAGGAGCGTTAATCTTTGTACAAAATTTTGCAAAAACTCATCTAACCCTCTTGGACGGGGGGTGACGATGGGTTCACATCTTTTGGAATTGTTGTAAACGACCATTGTTCTTGGTAGTCACATAAGATTAAAAAATATTTTTATGAGAGATGAGTAGAAAAAAAAATTATTTTTACTGTGCCAATTTGCGACGTTGTCTTGTTAGCTTTTAAAAAGAAAAGAAATTATAATAAACTTTAATCGTTGTTAATATTAAGCAACTTGAAACACTTTGAAACGAAAAATTGGTGAAATTCTTACGAGCCCCAAGAATTGCAACACAAACAAACTTTAAATATCTTTAATTGTAAATAAAATAAGGATTAAGCCTAAATCGTAAGCGTAATATTTGTTCGTACGACGTAGGTAGGTTAGCGCCAAGTAAAAATTTTTTCATGCCTAGTATTTTGCGCGAACTTTGAAAATTTCAGAGAATTGCATTGTAAAATTAATAATAATAAAAAAAGGTGTAGTGTCACCCCGGGAAATTTTGCATTCCGAAGGGTCGTTTAATTTTTTATATAACGAAAATCATCTTGGCAAAAATCCTTTGAACTGTTTCATTAAATAAAGTGGCAATTTTCCCGCTGAAAAACAATTGTCTTTTATTAATTTTTTGTTAGATAACCTATCTTTTAATACAACATGAATTTATTTTATTTATTTAAACCCAATATTTTAGCCTGTAGCCTTTTAATCGACTCTACGCTTGACTAACTGAATCAGTTCACCGACTGAGAGTTTGACCAGCTCAACGGTTGATCTGGCCTGTCGGTTGACCTCATCATCTACTAACCCCTTGATCGGCTGACCGTCTGACCAATTGAATGGCCGGGTGGTTGATCTCATCACCGACTAACCCTTTGATCAGCTGACTGTATGACCAGCTACACGACTGACCTAGTTCTAGTCAGATGGTTGACTAGATGGCCTACTGGTAGGCTAACCGTGAGAGTGGTTGATTGTCTGATCGCTTGCTCAGCTTGCCGATTGATCGATTTACTGCCTGAGCAACTAACCGCAGCCTATAAAATAAATCTCACATGCGCATACGTGTCGGAATGTTATTGCGAAGTGGATTTGCTTTACAAAAATTTATATTGGGGTTCGTTTATATTGAACAGATTAGCAAATATTCTAAGAATCCTAACAAGGTTTCATGGATCTATAAAATATTTAAGATTTAAATATGTGAGTATGTATATTTTAATTAATTTTCCTGCTTCTGTTCAACAAGCCGAGCACCTTTATTAAGAAAAGGAAATTTATTGTGATCGTCAATAATAAAGAAATTCCTGAAAGTATCGTAATAATTTTAATTAAATATTTTTTTCATAAACATAGATTGATACATTTCATAATAATTTAAAACCTAGGATTTGGCAGCCTCCAAAAAATTCTACATCTTTTGAAAAATTGAACATTTCATAAAGTCATTTTTACAACCGTAGGGGACTTACGTAGGAAATCACGAAGGATTTTTGTGGCTAAAAGAAATTATCGTTTCCTGAATTATTTAATTAAAGTAAGGAATTTTCATGACAAGCTGTTCAGGCTTAAAAACCATTTCCTTTTACGAAAATATGAAAACGAAAAACATATACCCGCGAGGAAGCTCTTTCATTTCCTTCTTTCCTCGCTTTTATTAACTGAATATTTTCCGGCTAAAGCATTTAATGCAGTTATTAAGGTAATAATCTACAGATGAAACAGGAAAAAACAATAGATTTGAATTAAAGAACACCTTTCCTGGATGGACCAAAGGACAAGTTGGGCAACTGCTCAGTGGGCCACAGTATCTTGGACTGAGTGTGGTAGGCCCCATATGTACTTTCCTTTGTGTGTGTGGGCCCATTGGTTGCTCATGCCCGGGCTGAATCCAAGTCCCAGTCTAGGTCTGAAGAATACCTAGTCGATTTGTTTTTGTGCGTAAATAACGAAACATGGGAAAAATTTAATGTTGTAATCAAAAATCAAAAGGAAATTACCATCCAAAGTTTTCCAATTAATAAACACGCAAAAAACTATAAGCATCGAAAAAATATTAAATCCAGTATAAGCTTTAGTGATATGGGATCACAAGACATGAACATAAACTGACTCATGGTAATTTTGCATTCCACTTAATAAAACACAAAATTCGCACTCATGTAGACTTAATTAAGAGTGTCAATATCCAACCCTGCAAATCTTTCTTCACTTAGACTCATCGACCATGGAACTAGCCTAAATCCATCTCTCTAAACAATTTAATCCACTTTATGGAAAGGAAAGCAAAACAGAAAAGACCTTGCAGACATATCCTAATCAATACCACGTAAAACATCGTAAAATATTCGGACATCAAATGAATCGTAAACAAAGTAACCTAAAAGCGGCACACTTTCTGTAAAAAGTGTACGAAATCGAAAAAAAATAATTTATAAACATCACTTATCATACTTCGAATGCTTTCCATTTAATTGATAAAGTAAAATCATGGCAACAATTCGCGACATCAATTTTTTTCTTTCATTTTATCATTCGGTTAAGAACAGCCACCTACATATTTGATTTAAAAAAAAAAATAAAGTTAATTATCTAGGTATTCAGCAAGGCTTTAAAAAAATTTAATCAATTGTATATCTTTTTAAAATCATGATTAAAATTTACCTTATGTGTATAAGTATGTAACAAATTTTTGTTTACCTTTCTTATAACCCACTTTGGCGTCAAGTAAAAAATCATATTTTAATTTTATAGTAATATTGAAAAAACAAACACTGCACATAAATTAATTTTATATTGGCAAACTTGTACTGAGATCACTTAAAGTGCTACCTACGATGTACCTTATTTTCCTTTACACCTGTTCTACAGTTGAACTAGTTTTTTTCAATGTTCTATAGTCTAACACAAGGTTAGTATAAACTAAAAGCTCTGCCTTTTAGTTGTTTACCAACATGTTCCAGATACAGTGGCGTAGTCCATTGTACCGTATTATGGAAACAATTAATTAATTAATGTAACAATTTGTATAATTACGAAGAGACTGAGGATTTTGCTGTCAGGAATAGCTACTCAAGTGTATCTTTTAATTATAGGTAAAGTTCTACGTGTAGGAGGAATAAACGAATAAAACATGTACAACACCTGGCCACACCTGTTCTAGTATGGCTAATATCGGTGGAATATAGCAAAAGTTATAATTGAAGTGCTCCAGGAAAACAACTGATGAAAGGATAAAACTGACATTCTACCTTTTCCTGGTTGTTAACTAATAGAACATTATTCTATCGACCGGTGCCTTTTACAGGAGAAGTTTTGACGTTATTCATTATGGTTCCCAATATTTATGGAATATGCGTTGTTTTTAAAAGGCATATAAAAAAGGACTTGTGAAAAAGGGAGTGCATTAAAGTGACATTGTGAAAACTGACTTTTCAACAGAAATTAGTTTCAGTATTCCAGAATTTCGGAAATTTAATCAGCAATTTAATAAGACCTTGATAGTGGAATTATCGCAGCGAGTGATCGAAATAGTTAAATGCTATTTGATTCCAGTGTGCTTCTCTGACAGGGCATCAAGTTCCTCAGGTATAAGGGTATATTGATTAATTCAATGTAGAGCTCAAAATAGAAGTTCTTAATTAAACTCTTAATACGTGGTCACTTTTGCACTATAAGTAAGTCATTCAAATTGATTAAATGGCTAAATTTGTGTGATATATTTTTAAAAGCAAATTATTTTTATATAGTGAGAAAATTTTAAATTAGATAAATAAAGGCAACATTATTCAAATGAAACCAGAAAATTGCTTGGACATAAATCTCAGTGGCAAACAAAATACAGAGCTTATTCCCAAAGCTGGTGGTAAATCATCCTTTTTAATAACAAATTCCCCCAAAGGGCATTTCACGGATTTCCTCGCTGCGGGGTTACTTTTAATTATGATGTACCCTAGTGAAAACTTTTAATTTACATCATTTCCATAATTCATCCATAGGCATTTAAAAATTCCTTCTGTTACCAGGAGCACCTGTAAGCACTTAAAACCAATTAGTTCAAAAGTGTAAAGAGGTTTTAAACGAAATCGAAAATATTTTCAATTTAGCGTCTTCTTGTGAATTAAGAAATAAGGGAAGAAAACTGGAAATTCAAGGCACATGTTCCTTTTATTAAATTTCCAATTTCAACTTTTTTTTTTCCTCCCCCGTGTAGAAATATTTCCAGGAATTACTTCAGGTAAATTTTCTCACCTTTTTCAGATAGATTTTATTTTTTAGCATTTCACATTTCAATAGAGACAGAAATTTGTTTGTGTTGTCATGTGTATCCTGTAAAACTTTACGCTGAAAATTCCACAAAAGTTTCATACGATGAATTTTCCTGAAACTTTTCCAGTGCGACCAGCTTCAGTTTTGTAAAAAATAATAAAAATAAATGAAGAAAATTGGGCTCTTTTAGTAAATTGAATTACCTTTAAAAACGGAGGTAAGTTTATTAATATTAAAGCGTATTATTTTATAGGAAAGTATGAGTCCAGTGTTATAAAATGGTTTATACAAAAAATTCACTTGAAAATTCAGACCCTTAATAAAAAATAAAAAAATACCATCCTCGCTTTGAACGAAATATCTTTGATAGTTTTTAAGATGTTGGCCTTTGTAGGCACAAGCTGATCTTAGCACCGAATGTTGCCTTTTCTTAGGACCTTAATTACACTGGAATTAAAGTTCTTTATGGGGTCTCCAGGATCTTCTTCTGTCTGGGAAGGGAGTTAATGTTTGCTTTTTTTAAGGTTTTACATTTTTTTTAAATTAATCAAATATCAGCAAATTTATTGCACGCTAATGAAAATAATTCAATTTCAACAATTTATTCAAAAACGACATGTAAACAAACGTGGGGTTTGGAAACAGGCAGAACAATAAATAACCTTCGCACCCTAGGAACCATTCGGATCGATTGATTTCAGAAATTGTAACCCAGTCCGCCGTTGGAGACCTTTACATGGGACACCTGGTTCGAGGGGGAGTACGCGACTCCTAGCAGGTTGCTGGTGACCTCAGGAGAGGCGGCCAGGTGCGCCGGTTGAGCCGCTCCCGGTTGAGGCTGCTGGCCCCCTGCGGCCGCGAACTGTGTCTGCTGGTACTGCTGCTGGGCTTGCTGGGCTGCCTGGGCCTGCTGAAGGAAGGCGGCGTACTCCTGGGCGGACAGGTATTGCTGCTGTCCTGTCGGTTGCGCGGAGTAGGCGCTCTGCTGCGGAGCCTGGTACGAAAAGCCCTGCGGAGCCGCCGGCACCACCTGTTGATAAGATGGGAGAAAATCATAAGGGGTGTCACCTTGAGTCGCAATCATCTCGTTCACGTGAATCGAGGGTGAAAAATTATAAAGGGATTAATTTTTTCGCTCCATTAAAAATTTTGTTAACCACCTTAAGAAGGTAAGTATAAGTAATTGTCAGAAATTCTATTAGAAAGGATTAAGATATCCATCATTGGAATTTATCGAAAATATTTGTGGATTGAATTCACACAAAAAGTATCCCGCACCATAATTTTCATCTACGACTTTGTGTGTACTAAAAACCTATCTTAGATAAAATTTCATGGTGATTTTGTTTTTCTTTTTCTTTTTTTGATCTTTTACGAGTTATTAAAAAAATTTAAGAAATTTATTTACAAACATTTTACATTAAAGTTTACATTAAGAAACAATTTATATTTTTGAATTTGTACTTTTAAAAGTTTTCATTTGATACCCATCATGATATTTACACTAAAAAGGTAAACTCAAACAGTTAAAAGAGAAAAACAAAGAATTTTTTAAAACTATTTAAAAAATACTAAAGAAAATTTGTAAAATTATTATAAAATAACAATAAAACCTAAATAGAAACTTTAAAAGTATGATGGAGGAAAACGTCAAATAGTAAGCAAATTTTAATTTTAATCTCATAGGGCTGCTTTCTATTAAAAAAGAATTTAATACTGTTTAAAGTTAGTGGTTTACTTAATAAGAATTTAATGCTTATAAATATAAAATTATTTCATTTGATACGTAGTAAAGCCTTTCCTATATTGTAATAGACTATACTGTAGGGTGCTAATTAAGGTTTAAGTCTAGATAATAAACTTAATTTGATTGAACACATAAATTTTATGGATAGTCTACTCATTGTAAGGTTTTATAAAATATAGTCCTATGAATCTTCTGATATTCCTGTCTCCAAACAGCTGCGTTTCTCCCTTGTGAGGTACACTTAAATATGCAAGCCCAAGTATTTCCAATTTATATCCAGATTCGTATTAATGAGATTAAATCTGCTCAACGTCAATTCGTTAAATTGCTTTAAAGGGCCTGGACAAAGGCCCATATCCTTCTAGTTTATTAATGATAGATTGGAATTAATTAAGATGATCTTTTTGCAAAGACGACTTGTAACAGCTGATGTTATATTTGCCTATCAAATTTTAAGTGGAATTATAAATTTAGTCGATCCCTTTAAAAGATTAAACACGAAAGTTGTAGAATAAAACTCAATATAACTAAATGTGGGTGTTACGAAATAAAATATAAAATTACTGAAATCTGAAAAGAATTCTATTTCCTAAAAATAGTAATACAATACGCCTTAAATTATTTAGATTCGATATAATGGAAGCTCTTAAATATGTAATAATAAAATATAATGTACTATTTTGTCCATAAACGTTTTTTTTACGGAGTTGGCGAATATTAACTTTCTCCATATTTTATTTATTTTACCGCACAATTTATGAAATGTATGGTATAATACCCTTATATTTATTTCATTCAGTAGTTTTTCACTGAACTTAGAAATGATAGTTTTATAATAATTATTTTTCACAATTTTCTAAGTAAAAGGTTCAGGCTCAGGTCCACAGGCTATAGACGTTCAAAAAATAAAAATATGGAAATACATTTGTAACTCAAACAGTAATTAAAATTCGATGCTTTTAAGTAGTATAATCTAAAATTATTTTTTAAACTTTCACTTTTACCAAAACAGTTTTTATATTTTCTGGAAAAAAATATTTTTTACAAGAAAAATAAATATATATTTTTAATTATCTTAAGTATGAAAACGTGTCTAAAAGGGATATAATTTTACAAAGGTTTGTCCCCTTTTTAAAGAAAATAAATACGTCTTTTTTTTCTTATAAATTCCTTAACAGACAGCCTGAGGCAGGATTTCAAATCTTGAGTTATTTGGACGAATTCAATTCATAAAAAATAAAATAAAATTAAAAGGTCGCTAAAATCAGGATTGCTGGATTACTATAATCCAACTAATTCCAACTTATGGCTCCCGAAGTCAAACTATGATTAATTACGCTAGAGGATGTGATTCATTGTAGCAATGTGCTTTTTCCGAGAATTTCGGTAAATCGATACATCAAGGAGGCAACATTTAAGAAGATGCTCTGTTTCCCTCGAAATCTTAATGAATAGCTATCGTTATCTTGCAAGAATGCTACATCAATCGGCACTAATTTAATGAGAGGACCCCAGAAAAGAATTTCATTCGCTCACTTCGTTTGAAGTAGTTCAAAACCCTTGAGAAACATTCGAAGAAACATTCAAGCAGCCACTTTACGAACAGAAATTTCTTTGGGTTTCGTGCGACAGGAAAAATACATTAACTGAAGATAGTTAAATAGAAAAGCCTCTACTTGTTCAATGTTGGAAGGAAACAAAGAAAGGAGCAAGTCGATTGCAATTAGTTTCTCGTTAATTAATACTTGTAAATAGCAAATACCAAGGGCTTGATGTGTCGTCCTTTGTTGCTTCAAGTATCGATTACCGCCCGGCTTTCCCACTAAAACGTGTGTAATTTAGCTAGCACCAAGTTGAAACATTTTCTCGAAAATATGGTTGATATTGAATTAAATATTTTATAAACATCTCGTCATATTCTAAATTTAATTTTACCTTTACCTTCAGTTTGATTACCTTTGCCTTCGCCATGTTGTAAAGTGGGAAAACTCATTAGAAGTATACTGCAGAAGAAAGCAATTACATCGTTCCAGCATGCTCAGATGATCCTCATTCTTAAGAACAATGATTTCCTCTAAGCACTTGTGGACACTAAAGATTAGTCGAACTATCCTTTCAAGGGTATCCCAACAGATGTGATGAGTTTTTATCGAGCTAGAGAAAGGATAGGATTGACTCGGTTGCTTCGAAGAAAAATATTTTCACAGATAAAATGAAATATCTGTGGACATACGAGTTTTCTCTGGATGATTTTGATATCATTTAGTTTCGCTCTTGTTTAAGATTAAAATAACGCAAGGTCAAGGATATGCGAACTATATGTGTCTTGGTCACTAAAATTTATATTAAATTTTTCCCATAAGAGAAGAGTGAAGATATTCTTAGTTGGAATTATTAACAAAATTTATTCTACAGAATAAAAGGAACTGGTGCATTTTTGTAACTATAGTTTGATAATAACAGGAAAACTTGGAAAACGATTACTCGAGGCAGATTCAATAGTACCCGTTTTTTTTTATCACGAAAGTGTCATACTTTATACCTGATGGTCCTGCACGTGTCGCATCTTTATTGATATTTCTTTCAGAATATCTTTATAGTAACATTTTTTGTCTTCAACATACATAAAATGTCTCCTTCTCTTAAAAGAAATATCTATTTTTTTGTATATTTTGATATCCTATTCTTGGCATAAACTGTTTCCTGAACAAGCTATACCATTATAAAGTTCAAAATATCAAACTTCTCGTGTGGACTATATGACGGCAAGGTAAATAGAAATTTGAATTTCCTCCTTTATTTAAATCTGCAAATCTGCTATAACAAATATTTAAATAATTAGGAAAGATGAAATACAATCATTTTATTAACTTTAGACAAACTTAGGTTAGGTTGAATTAAAATAATTATCTCAATTTAATTAAACCAAATCAAAAGAGATAGAATTACACAATTTCTTCCCACTTTAATGGCAGGATCTATTCAAACAATTCGGGAGAACTTGAATCCCTTCTTTCTGATTAAAGTGTAATTAAATTGAACATAATTATGCTCTTCACGTATTTAGTGACTGAGGACCACTTTAGACAACTAATAAATGTGGAGATATGATTTAGAACGTTCACATAAGGTAAACCAAATCTCTATATTCTATCAGTTTATCTTATATCGCATTTACCCATTTTATTTCACAATAAGGACAACACCCGCAGGGATTACGTGGAAATTCACAATGACGTCCAGCCACCCCCAGCAGAGTTGCGGAAATAATTGGCTAATTTGGACTTTTTATTTTCGATTACTTTGCGGAAAAAATAACACGATAACCACAAGCAGAACGTTTTTAACGAAAATTTTATTTGAACACAAAAATTAGTATGAAAAACGACTTTAACCTCAACCACAGTCTTAATGTACGATGCGGTTTGGTCTTGGTTAGCCCATAAGGTTTCCGGGCTAGATACAAAACAAATATGAGTACCTTCATTTAGTCTACCACGATTAAAGCTCCTCATAAATGTACGTAAAGTGGAAAATATTTAAATAAAATTTAAAGGTGTAAAATCACGGGTAAAAGTTAGATAAAGATCCTACAATGTGCGCTCTCCAAAGATTCGTAAAGCTACTTAAAAAAACTTAACACAAAGGGAAGATGTGCAGAGATAATTTGTAATAAATTTTAAAACATCATCTAAGTGATTCTCGTCATTTTGTAAGAATTTTTCATGGTATTAATTTGACATAAAATTCAACAATTCATAATCAACTTTAGAAACAAATTTATACTTTACATAGTTTAGCAATAAACCGCTGCGAAGGAAAATTGTATATACATAATTATGAAGTGTATTTTTATTTCATATTTTACATGTTTTAAGCTTTTTAATAAAATTTAAACAGATTAAAAACTTTTAAGTTGAAATATAATGAACTGGTCAAGATAGATAGATCTTCGTTAGCTAGCTAACTACTAGTGAATTTATTCCGAGCATCCACTGGGTGGTGTGTTCTTTACATTTTAAGAAATTTATATTATGCATATGCATATAAATTTGGAAAAGAAGTGTTAAATTTTCACTATACGAAAGCAATTGCATTTGTTTTGATAGAGTCTACAACCTATTAAATTTTAAAGGGGAATTAAAAAATGTATTATATTTATCTGCCTTCCTGTTATTGAATGAATTATACAATATGTGAGTTAATCAGCACTATTGCTTCAAGAAAATATAGCTTTCACCTTATAGGCTGGACGCCTTCTTTCATTGTGTAACTAAAGAAACCACAGCCTACTCTAGGAAAAAATCACTGTTTTACCAAATCCATCTTATACTCTTTAATAAGCCAAACGAACTTGCCTAAGTTCGGATCTAATTTCCGTAAGTTCACATTCAGTTTCACCACTACAGGGCACTTAATAGCAACGCATTAACCGGACGTCAGATTTTCGACACTGCTCTTAATTAAGTAACTTATGTTTGCACAATTCAATTATTCGTCCCTCTGAATCGAAATGGGTTTATTTGAGCCCTACACACATCTCGGTCAGCGCTGTCTGATGCCCTTAATAAGAACTTCGGATGATATCGGTGTGG
This sequence comes from Proctacanthus coquilletti, assembly GCA_001932985.1. Taxonomy (NCBI): domain Eukaryota; kingdom Metazoa; phylum Arthropoda; class Insecta; order Diptera; family Asilidae; genus Proctacanthus; species Proctacanthus coquilletti. The sequence continues at coordinate 1,315,788 of MNCL01000027.1, read as the reverse complement.
GGCCCTAATTGAGTACTGAACCACATTTCCGGGACAGTAAATAGTCAAACTAGCCCCTTTTGGCACCAAGGATAAATTTTCCATGGTTTGGGATTTAGAACCCTCGAACATGACAACCAACCTGCTGTCGTTGTTGAGTGGGTTGTGCATGAAGAAGCGCTCCCTGTTGACCTCCAAAGTATCGTGTGAAGGTCTGCTGTACTCCGGGCGCCTTTAGAGTAAACGAGTTCGTGTTTGTATCCGTGTGAAAGGCCAATTGGGCCTCACATGTTGACGATGCCACAAAACAAATGACCAGGCACCAAAGTGCCATAAATTTGATTGATTTGCCCATAATCTGTGCGATCCGGATTAACGAGTTATCTCCCGGAAATAAACTTTCAGACTATCAACAGTGATAGAGCGCGATTTCAACAAGACTTTGCGCCCAACCACACTGCTAACAGCTTTTTTATATGATTTTTATGCAATACACGGCCGGGGATGATCCCTCGACGGTTTCACCATCGACCAACTCTTCCTCGCCACCCACCACATGAATCTTCTAGTAATTGCCACGTTCCCACCATACTGCAAAATACCCGCTCCAATTACACGAGCTCAATGGTCTGAATTTAATGCTATGGCCGCGGTCTTCGCCGTCTGAATTTCTTCTATTATTCTTCAGCTTATTCCTCCAGCAGCTCCAAGTCACGTACGACAGAAGTTGAATTTTTATGAGGACTCTGCCGCAAGACGAGCCTACATTTGTCGCTGCTCCAAATCGCGTTTTTATAGTCCATTTCTAGAGGTACGGGAAGCACGTACCTCTAAATGGATGACAATTAAAAGCAGATTTCACCAAGAAGACTCAGTGGGCTCCACGGGCCCATGTTGAGTTAATTACCCGTACGAGTAGAATCGGAGTCTCGTTAATCCGCCAATGAATCAATCAATAAAAATCAGTTCTCGGGCGATTGCTTTCCACTACGTCTGCCCGCTTCGTTTGTTTTCTAACATCGCGATTAAAGACTCTTGAATTGGGTTTAATTTATTTAAGATGGACTTTTAAAGGAGCAGTGTTAATAGGATTTCGAAAGTAAATAAATAAATTAATTAGAAAAAGGGAATCAAGTGGAAGTGTAACGCACACATCGACGTCGACGTCAACACATCACATTCAATATAATGTTAACGTACTAATTCTCCTTCTAACTAATATTACAACATTTTATGTTTACGAGGTTATGAAAAAGAATCATTTCATCCAGATTAATTAAGATCAAAAACAAAAAGTGTAAAAAATGGACATTGGATAATTAAGTGCAAGCAAACAACCTCAAATCAGTTAATTATTTTTGACATGTCTGATAAAGATAAATTTCAAAACCATTATGTGAAAAACAAGCAATGTTTTTTTAATAAAGTATTTCACTAATTTCCGCTTGGCGCTGTTTAAGACTTTTACTGCTTTTTACGGTTGACTAACTTAAATACTAACTCCTTGCACAGTCAAGCAAACAACTGAAAGCAAAAAGTGATTTCTAAGTAGAATCAAAAAGTTCTAAAGTATTATTTATTCTCAAAACAAAAATGTTTACGCTGACACTTATAGCAACGGAAAATATTTCCTCGAAATATGACGAAGTGACGGTTCCTAAATTGAAGAAAATTGATACCATGACAAACCTTAGGGCTGCTAATGAATTTTCTGAGTAAGTGCGCTTAAATCCTAAACGAAGGGAACCACAGTGGACGGGGGCAATGGACTCGTATTTACGACAAATAACGATGTCCTTAGAGGACGTTCACACGTCGCGGTGGATATTGGGGTATTTGGATACCCCGAAGCGCTTATCAGGTTATTTGACCCAGAAAGTCTCCTATTTATATTCGTTAATGATTTAGGAGTGGGTATAAATTATGGCCTACAACTGAAATTGGGCGCCAACATAAGATTTGTGGTATTCGGATATATGAGAACCGGCGCCGAAAATTGGTCTCATCCACATAAGGAAGCCTGACGAAATTAGACCCTACAGAGTTATGAAAGTGTCCTTGCGGAATTCTAATAAAAGACTGTAAGACGACTTCTAATGTAGCTTAAAAAATAATCTTTAAAAACTTGACAATTTGTGTACAAAATAAAAAATGAAAGCAGGAAATATTTACGAAGTGTGTATTTGAAAAAATTTGATAATTACTAATTTACCTAAAGTCACAAGCCTGCCAATTTTAAAATTTGATTTTATTGACAAGGAATTTTAATTAGTAATTATTTAAATAGTTTTGTTTAATTGGTAAACTCAATTGCAATCAATGAAGAAACTCATTTTCAATTACAATTCTAGGGAATTACGCTTCTATTTTTAATTCTGTTAATTTTGTATGATGCTAAAATATGTGCATTAAATAATTACAAGGAATCAAGAGAAAAATGGACTAACACAATCTTTTCTTAATAAAGTTAGAATAAAAGCTTTAATCGGCGGATTATTATTATTATTAGAAATTATTTCTGAGCTCTTACTGTAATTTAATTATAGTTTAGTTTAATGAACTACACACCCGTCCAATAAGCCTCTATATTTCTACAGTTCTCCACGATAACTCAGAAATTAATTAAAGTACAAAAAACATTAATGAAAATAATTCTTTAACATGCCATATTTCATTCTTCGTAAATATTTTCAATTTTTTTTTATTTTTATCGGATGACCGCTCATGAGTTAAAAATGAAACATTAAAATTTTTGGGACAACTTCTTAAAGAGCATTTACTGACACCTTTAAACATTTTGACGAAATATACCTCCGCTTATAGAAAAATAATGTTATCGAATAGAAAAACTTCAGTTATTATATCATTTGATTCGAATTTTCAATATAACAAAAATAGTGGATAATATTCAGCTCCTAGAAGTGCGTAGTAATATTTCACACATACACACGGACAACTTTTTAATTAGGGATTGCTTACAGTGCGAATTAAACCACAACCTTCTTTTATTTCAGGTTCAAAATGTTCAACCTTAAAATTCCTAATTCTTATTTAGTACTATTTGTGAAATTTCCTTAAGTAATTTGCACGTGGAAAATTATTAAGTAGGAAAATTCCAAAACCGTTGGGATGCTTTGAGGATTTCTGAAAGTTTAAAATGCGCTGGAATTTTAGGACTTAGATCACTTCTACGGAATGAGTCGTAAACCAAATACGCCGATGATTGTGCGGAAAGTTAATGAAGAGGAAATTTGGAGAACGAATTAAAGACAATCCACTAATCTCGCGAGCAGTTCAAATTCTTCGGATTATGCAGACAAACGAGTAGCACACTGTCAACAAAATGCCGGAAGCCTCTAATACCTTTTCTTAATGCAAACGTTTTCGCTGGATTCATTTCACTTCTTAGGATGAAGACTGGTGGGCGTTAATTATTTTCACGATTCTCAGACATTACTGTCCCCATTCAAGGTCCCTAAAGTTCGACAAGAATGTTTCAAACTGGTGAATGAGGGCCAAGATTTTCGGCGATTCAGAAAATTGACAGAGGATTATGCAAATTTGAGCTCTTGCGGCAGAATATTGGTTCAGACGGCTCAGATTCTACGTCAAGTTTATTTATGTCGAATTACTTTGATAAGGTGAGAGGCTGCTGAGGTACAGCCATTCATTTGAAAATCCGGTGGATGGAAGATTTTACCAAAAATTTTCGGTGCAATTTAAGGTATCTCGTTAATTTTTAAAGAGAAATTAAATTTGAATTATAGGGTCATTTCTTATTCAATTAACTATCCCAAACAACTACCTTTTAATAGAGAAAGTAGCTTTACAAAATTTGATCCAATTTTCCGAATTACATAAGTATGTGAGTTTTCCCTGTAATTTAATAAACAAAATACTTTTAAGAAAAATTCCTCGACTCCAACAACTTACATTTACGTCTTCCTTTAAACAAATAATAGAATATAAAAATAGTCTATGTAATATGTTTTTCATTATTAAATTTTCATTCTTATAAGCCGCAGAAATGATTATTTTTTACAAAAAGGTCTATTATTTCTGTTTCTACTTGATCTCACTGTCTGACATTTAGCAAAAACTTAGATTTAGAAAATAGAAAACTCCTAATGCTTGTATTTATATAAAGCGTAATTAGAACTCTAGCGAGGGAGGCTATTTTAGAATTTAAAAGACCTACCTTAAGAATAGCGAATATCAAATCGTTTTTTAGTAATATGGTCTAGTTCAAATATATTACACCCTACTTTAAATTGGGATCCATCTACCGTCCTCAACGTACTTCGAAATTGTTTCTTTTGGGAAGTGGTACAAACTTATGGAACTCAGAAAAATGATGCAACCGAAAAATACTCGTACAAGATTCCTTTTCTTTTGTGATCATCCATCTCTAAATAAAAATAAATTCATTCAAAACCCAAATGTTTGGTATGATTAAATTCAATTTTATTAGTAAAATTTCATCGAGTAATACCAACTACCTTTTAAAAGTGAAATATCTTTAAAAATCAATTGCAAATTCCATTGAAAAATTAATTTTTAAATAATTTCTCTCATGGAAATGTCTAATTAAATTGTGCTCTTCGAAAGAACTCTATCCTGAAAGTTCAAAGCAGGTAATTATAGCATTTAATACCATTCCACTTTATATTTTCAATTTATTCGCAGTATTTGGAAAATATTGAGAAAATATCGAAACCCCTTGATCTCTTAGTGCAAAGAGATGATGCTGTTGGGTGATTGGGGTTGTGAAAATTCGAAAATATACGCCCGCTTAATTCGGCCACATAATTAATTACTCCTTTATATAAATTCCCAGAAATTTGCCTTCTTATCGAATGTTGCTCGTAGGTTTTAAATTTCCTAAATCTTTCTGTCTTTAAACGTTCTTGCGGAAACTTGAGGTCCACCAGCATAGGTATACTACTGCCTAAAATGGGATGTTTCTACGTACTCATTTCGCAATTTTATAGGCACACTTCAAGCGATAATCAATATTAGCTTTTACTTTGATAAAGTATAAACATCGAAACTTCCCTTTGCAGCCTTGACCTGTGATGGACTTAGAGTAAACACATGATCTCAAAGTACTTTCGCTTTTTCCTCCACTGGTATTTACAAACAGCCTGAAAATCTTTACAAGTTTCAAGCAAATAATATTTAGAATGATTAGACTTCATTAGAGGGATCACCGAAAAAATTAGTGTATAAATACAGGGTTTATGATAAGTCTTAATTTAATTAAAATTTTCGACAGTATACTCAACATCAGTGCTGAATTAATGACGACAGACTAGCCCTAGGCACTCACAAGTTTCAGGGTCAAAATAATTGCTATTTTCTTGAACTGAATCTTTTTTTATTACTTCGGTAATGTGGAACAAAAAATTACTTCATCTTCAAAAATTATTGTCATTATTTTTTAAAATTAAAATAATTTATTATAAATTTTTGTTTTCCAAGACCATTGTTTAAGATTTTACATTTGAATTCAACTTTCCTTAGTAAGAATTAATACTCTGTTTTTATAATATACAATTATTGTAATGTCCAGAATTTGTTGGAAAAATTAAATGGATGCAACTTTTAGACAAATATGACCATAAATGCTAATTTTTTATACAACACAAAAGCATAAAAAAGTATTTTCACGTTGTTATTATTGATGATATGATCTGAATATGCTTGGATAATATTTTTACGCGCATCAAAGAGTTGTTTAGAGTGCTGTAGGTCTTTTTCACTGTTGTATATTCTAAAATTTGTATTCACCTGCTATTTGAAAATATTTTTAGCTTTTCTGCAATTTCATTAATTTAGTCCTCGAAATATAAATATATTGAAATCCAATAAAGTACAACATTTAATTAATTTAATCAGCTCATTTTTCAATTTTAGAATTTCAAATTCTTTAGGGGTTTGCTTTTTATGAAATTTTAGAAAAATTAATGCATATAAAAGTTTTATTATATTTTTATATCAAAAAAGTAAAGTGGTAATGTAAGTCAATCATACACAAATGTAGTACCATTCCTTAAGAGGTTAAAATAACAATATCTCTCTATGTGGCCTAAATCTCAATAGAAATAAAACTTAAATTAAGCGGGCATCTGCAAAGTAATCCATTTTTTTACCTATACTACAATATCTTAATTATCAGTGTCCTAAATTTTATCTCAGTATTAATCTGATTTTTGTATGAACGTGGGTACAATGCGAATTTTACAGAATCTTGTTAACATTCCAAGAGTTTTAATAACAGGGGCGCAAATAAATGATCCCTAATGGACCCTAAACAAGTAAAAATTAACCAAAAGAAATTAAATAAATAATGCGAAACGCCGCCAGAACAAAAAAAAAAAGAAAAACGGATAAAAGACCTAATGAAAGGACGAAGCTAAATTCCATCAGCAACTTATCCGCGCAGATAAAACGCGATAAATCGCCATCCAACTTTTGTTACCTTTCTGAATTCTGGGAACGACGTCCGGCATTGAAAAACTCTGCGAATATACATTTTTTTTTTCTTGCGAAAGTATAAATATCGAGACTAGACGGATAAAGTATCGTAAGATTCCTTATTTTCGATATGTTTCCATTCAACCAATGAAAATATTCCCATCCTTAAGGCAATGCTCATATTTCTGAGGCACACCCGATCCATAGTAGCTCTAAAGACGTCTAAGGGCGTATCCCAAAGTGCGGTACATTTCATCAGAAGTTAAACGTGTAGTATGCCAGGCTCAGGATTTTTACTTCAAAGGTGTATTTTTAGAAGGAAGTGTACTTTACCACCACCACGGGGGGTGGGCTGCCGTTCAACAAAAGCAATCCATTCTTTACCTGTCGCCCATGCCGCATCCGATATCCAACCCCTCTGTCTAAATAATGCATTATTTACGTTGTTGGTTTCCGGAACCGAAATATTTACCTTTGGAGATTTCGGCAATTTATACAAAAAATTCGAAATAATGTCATTACTGTTAGTGTATTCTACCTGCGGCTGAAACAATACAAATTCTTCCATTCTAGCGTCCAATCCGGAGCTTCGTGAATTGTTAGTGGCTTTAGAAGCCGGTTTGATGAATAGCAATCTTTTGTTTTTTGAATTTACGAAATTCTTTAAGATTTCCGGGTATAAAAAACAATTTACATATCTAGAGAATTGATTTAAATTTTAATTGCTGTCCAAACAGTTCTCTAAATTACAATCTGTGCTTGAGGATAAGACTGTAAAAGATGGGAAAGCGAATGTGTTGCACGTGCTAAGAAATTGATAAATTGATCCCAAACCAGAGTGCTGAGACTTATATGCACTGGAACGGGCGATACTTGACGTTTTTGGTTTGGTTATTACCAAGAAAAATGGCTGAGGGAATGTAGCCAGTGTTGGTCGAAAGAGAAAATCAATAGTTGGATTTGCATTCACCTGCGAACGAAATTCTGTCCTGATATAAATCCTGTAAAAGTTGCAACGTTCAAAGACGGAGTTTAAATTGGATTTGGGAAAATAAATTTGTCTTAAAAAGACTTATAATCTCAAAAAAGAATAAATTAAATTGAACTATCACCCTTATCTAGCCCATTTAGAATGGGGTTTTAAAAGACATTTTAGGAAGAAATAGCAAAAGATATGGCTTTTTTAGATTACATTTCGTGGACTCCATTTAAAAGCGATTTCAAAAGAAGAAAGAAATTTTATTTAGTATTATTGTCCATGATTATCCCGGAAACAAATGATCCATACCGGAAAAACTTTAATTGACTTACATTTTTCCAAATTCTCCATATCTCAAGGATTTTCTCAATTGTGGATTTGAATAATTTCACAGAAATTCAAAATTTTTCAACCCAGTTTCAACTTTCTTAAATCTGCCTTCTTGTACACGTTTAAGTTCTAGCTCAAGGTCTAATACATACAAATTTATTTACTTATTTACAATTTCTAACTTCAATAAAACATTCTGTTTTATTTCAGGATTTCAACTGGAAAATTTAAATTCTCTTTGTTACCACCTATGTCCGAATTTTTAATTCTGCGACAATTAAAATGATTTAAGTAATGATGATTAGAGTACAAAATGATATTGTACTAATGTAAAAATTTGTTTCTTAAAGTACATATTTTAATTGAAAGTTATTCTCACAACAACATCAGCGGTTAGCTCCACGGCTGAGAGTTAAAAAGATTTCATACTTATTAAATGCCAAACTTAAAATTAAATAATTCCAATGTTCAACCTGGAATTTAATAAAACCTTAATCGATAAACACAGAAACACTACTCAACGTGAGTATTTACTAATTCTAGAGCAAAGACTTCATAGTGTAAAACAAGAAAATAAGGAAAGGAAAATTTAGAAAATTTTATAAAAATAGCGACTATACTTTTAATATTCCATGCATTTAGTCTTATAGTCCATGAATTCATGAACATTTTTGTGTGAAAACTCTCACAAAAAAATTTCTTCAGGAGCCATCAATCGAATTACTTTTTCGGGGAGTTGTAAAACTTCAAAGGATGCTGCTAGTGAATTATGTAAAATTAAAAACACATGTTTTCCTGCATTTCTGGAAAATGATGCTTTGAGAGGTTTATGAATTCATTTCTTACCTTGTCTTCAGAAATAAGATTTCAGGGTACGCTGATTTTACTTTAGTAAAAACTGTACGAAATCAAAGAACTTTATTTAAAATGAGATTTTTCAAAACATAAAAATATTTCAAAAATTTAAATCCGATGGATTTTAAATTGAGTCGTCTAGTGCAGACCTGTCCCACTCCGAAGGATAAATTTCCATATACGTACGTGGGTAGCATTAGCAAAATGATAGCAAATTTTAAACTATGTACAATTTTTAAACGAAGGGTTTATTCTAATTTGTCATGCGAAAAGAAATACTTTAAAAATTATTTTCGGGAATTTAAACAATGATTCCTTTATAATAAAAACCTTATGTTCTCAAACAAGTATAAGAGGAATTCTGATTATGATACAACCATTCATTTATTTTAATATACAAAAATGAAATAAAATAGTACTAGATATAAACGAGTATTATAAATTTCATCATGATTCGAAAGCCCAACCAAGTACGAGTGAAACTCACATACTAAGGGTTCCGTACAATTATTTAACACTGAGTATTTTATTTAATTTTTCAAAAGATGATGATGTTATGTACACGAATATACACGAACGTATATAAAGATCTGTAACCACTAGCGCTTAATAAGTTTCAAAACGATTTAAAGTTTCACGTGAATAGCTAAGGTAATTCCTGTCCAAATTGGCTATGATATAGACAATCAAGTCTCTTCCTTCATACCTTTTATGTAGCTTACCTGAACAATGAGAACAAACTTTTCCTAGATATTCTCTCCAATTTCTAGCCCTAATCACGGCTTTGATAACATTTGTACTCCTTTATTCAATTTACTTTGATGGACTTTATGGTTTTAAAGTTTTACAAAGTTTTATAAAAGGATAATCCGTAATTTGCATGAATTTTCCAGAAAATTAGATTTAATGTACATAATTTATACTATTTCCCCCGTTGGAATGCAACTAGCTCAGAGGAACTTCACACTGTTGCATATAAGACGTCCTTTGTAAGTATTCCAATTTCCTAACTTATTTGGATAAAACGTACCTTTTCTTGGAAAATTTCTGGCCACAGGGTTATCCGAGCGCTAAATTAAATTGTCCGTAATCTGAAAACTCAAACTGAAACTTCATCTTTCTCACATACTCTGGACATAATTTCCGCCTCTATAAAGTTTTATACGCGTAAATTGAGGCAACAAAATCCCCCCGTTTTCACCCGTACCTGAGCAACTTCTACACACTTCCTAAGCTCCGGGTTAATTCATAAAAAGTCTGTTTTACAAAGTGAAATACTTTTACTTTCGGTTCCGCATGCTTTTGATGCAATTCGCACCTTTATGCACCTTTATTTGCTCACGTAGTGGCGCCCCACGGTATTTTTCCTCCATTTCCCCTTTTTCGGTTGCGTAAATCGCCTCTTCCGCCTCTACCATTTTCTGAGTAGATCCGAAACAAACAAAAATAAATAAATAAATTTGCCCTATTTGCAGACGGTAGTTACCTGTGCTTAACCAAAAAAAAAAAAAAAAAAACTTGAGATTTCTTGAACCAGGCTAGCACACGACATGCGTATCAATTATCCGCGATTCTTATCCGAATTCTTGGTACCTCCTTTCACAAGTGTTTCATTACGAAATATACGAGAAATTATCTAGGGCTATTTACAGGCACGGCACGTAAACTGGACTGCTGGCGTACATTGGCACTCTGGCGGGTGGACTACGTGCAACCGAAACTCGGGATTCTGAATGGATGACATGGGAACGGGTGCAGGGATACGAATGGAAATACCAACCAGAGACGGGGATCGGATATGATTCTGGACGATCAGGATTTAGGGAATGAATTCCTTTTGCATGGATGCAGACGAGATTTACGCTGCACAGAAAATTAATTACTACTATTTTGGATATATGGGGGTTTCCGACTTGTCACAGTAACGAATAGATGGAATTTTATGAAACAAGCTCAATCTTTAAAGGTAACTCGCATTGAATTCCAATGGGCGTTGGCTAAACAAGATGAATTCAGTATGAATTCCTAAAAGGTGTAGGGAAGACTACTAATTGTATTATTTGGAAAATTACTTGTAACAATATCAATCAATCAAAAATTTAAAATAAAAGATTGAAAAACATCAACTGAATGTGCATATTTGAAGAACTTATTTCCTAAAGTTTTAAAAAACAATATTATAACAGTAGTTAGTATTTTTAATATAAAATACGTTTTTTAATATCTATAATCTTGCTTTTACTCGTTTTTTTATTGTTATTCTCTTTGGAAAAAAATTATGATATCGAATTTGAATTATTCTTCACATTCAATCGGGAAATCCGTCTATTAATTTTAATCATCATCATTAAACTTTTTTTTTATACTTGTGTAACACTCGGAATAAAAAGGTTAAAACAAAACACGTACAAAATACAAGAAATGATTTTAGAAGTATGCAGAGCAGCGCAACGATTTTTAACGATAATATGAAAACTTTCCAATATAAAATAAAAGTAAGAAAAATGCACTATAATTAAGTATACAGTCCTAAGTTTATTCTTAATTTTATAACATTGCATGAATGAGTTAAAATAACTCCTACAAAGTGAAGGTATAAGAAGTAAATCCATAAAACCACATTATAAATGACATCACCAAAATATTTAATCTTAAGTGTTCTACAACCATGACGAAAATGTTAAATTCTTGGGTATAATATTCATCAGTCATTTAAAGATAAGCACAAATAATCTTAATTAATAATATGAGATTTCTTCGAAAATGACATACTGAAAACGTTGTGGGATAGACTAAAGGAAAATTATTCTCGTTTTTTAAGATATGGTCAAAAGCGACAGTCCTACTTGTACTTGCCCTAGAAAATGTAAAACCTTTTTACAACTATGAACTGAACTCTTGCAGTACGAGTCTAACTCTATCTAACTTTTCAAAGAGGGCTTTTACATGTGCACTTTGTACTTTGAATGGAAAACCAACTTTATATTTTTCTGTCTTTTAGCCATACCTTCTTAAGAAATAAAATAGAATCATTGAATTATGGATGTTCTTCTTTAAATAAAAGATCAGACGCGTAAAACTGGGATCGTAAAAATGCATTCCAAATGCATAAGATTTGATATCACAATGAGAGGTCATAGTGCTGCAAAGTGAATTCAAAATTAAAACACCAGAACTTCAACCGCGATAATTTATTAATTTTACTTTTCTTTTTTATAAAACACACACATGTACAGTTAAATATTTAAACATTGTTGTCTTTAGTAAGCATAATGAGCGCCGTGTCCCACGAACGATGTGTGCACCAAAGGAGCAGCAGCAACAGCACTTCTGCAATGAAAATAGATGACTCCATTGTGCTAATAAAATTTTAATAAACTCAGAAAGAACTCACTTGTAGGCGAGAGGAGCAGGCGCAAGGGCGTGTCCGTATGCACCGTATCCATAGAGAGGTCCTAGTTTAGTAAAGAAAATGTTATAAAATTCATAGTGAAATTTTTCACTGTCGAAATAAAAATGTACCCAGGAACCGGGAATTATTCTTAATAATAAAAATAATTGAACAATGCGAACTGGTTCAGTTCTTCCGGATTGTTGACTTTAAAATTTAATTTCAACGGCGAAATGATGGGATTTTCACGAGAATTTCTGTTTTTTTTTTCAAAATCGCTGGTACAAGAGGAAATGGGGAAACTTGTTCAGGGATAGTGTCCGTCGAATTGTGCGATATTTTTCCAATGCACCATGTGCCCCCGGGTGCTGCTGTAGGAACAGCGAACCCGGACAGATAATCCCTGTACGTTACATTGCAAGTCACCCCAATTAATGTTTTCCACGTGGATATGGTATTTCATGAAAATGTAACTCAGTTCATTTATCAAAACGAAATCTCCCCAAAGAAAATACACAGAGGGTTAGCCACACACGAGAACTATGAGCACACAGGGTGGCTCTCAAATATTGGCAATAGGGACCTTTTCCCATAATTCCCGCGGGGGTTCGCAAATCCAGCTGGGACTAAATGGTCGTCATCATTCAATTTTTGTTTTAATTAGTTGTCGTTGAGGTTCAATTCAATATCTGATATCTATTTTTGGATAGTTTCGATATTAAATAACAAAATACAGCGACAGCCGTTCAATAGCACAATTTTAAAATGCACGCCCATTTTCTGGCGCAAATTGACTTTTAAGGTAGTTTCGAAAAACCGAGAGCGCGACAAATCAATACCGCGTTAAACCTCCTTCAACGGAGATAAATTGCGATCGTAATTTATTTCCAGTTCGATTAACATTTTTTGTTCAGATGAAATCCGAACAAATGCGATAATTATCGACTTATACGCTTGAACGGGTTTTACATCCTTCCCGGAAAGTTGATAAATTTTCTTTTCGCCGCCGATAGGGAAATTCTTAGACCCCAATTACGGTCAGTGTTGAATTGGTATAAAATTGCTCTTTAGCAAATTACGCAAATTCCTGGTGATGCAGAAAATTGCGACTTTAAAATGTTAAAACGCCGAAAAAGGTGTTTGTTCTGTGTTTTTGAAATACCGCATTCGTGTGTCGCCTTAGGGTTATAACTAAAGCTGTAAAAGACAACGCAACGCAGTAATGGGCAAATTTAACACAACTTGAACAGCCAAATGTTAATTGGTAATTAGCCATATAAAATATACTGGTATTATCCATTCCCTCCCGAAAATTTAACTTCTTGTATACTATTTTTAAACTATTGTGTTAATAGGGGTAAAATACACGGGGTTCTTATTGCTCTAATTTTTCCTAAATAATATGGCACTTTTGAAAAATATATTTTGAGATTTAAAAAAGAGTGTCACTATGAATGTAATGTTTGCCTTAGTTTGATGAATTATGTTTCTTTATTCTTATTTATTTAAATATAATTATTCATAAGCAAAACAAAATTCAATTCATTCTCATTAGAATTAACTACATTTGAATATCACAAGTTTAAATAAACATACATTCAAGACGAAGTCGATTTTTCTAAAAAGAGTAACAAAAAACCAAAAATAATTTATTTTCAAAAATTACTTCATTATGTATTAACATTCATCCATAAAGTCCAAAACTTATAAAATTGGATTAAAAGAGAAAGATCTACAGAGAAAGTAACCGATTTTGGCAAATTTAAAATACGTGTTTTTCTCAATTAGATAAATTTTATAAGAACGTCTATAGGAATTTATTCTTTCAGTGTGCTAAATATGTCACCATACTTTTATAAATATTACAATTAAATTTGTTAAAAATGGTCCTTTACTAGAATCGTGTCCTGCTTTTTGGCATAAAATTTATATACCTTTTTTCTGTATGTTCAGAAACACTTACGTACGTATAAATTTTCTATATAGCTTTTCCAAAATTTCATAAACTAATTTTGTAAATGAAGATTTATTTGGCAGGATAAAGTCTAATGCCAAATATTGGCTCAAAATTTTTGAAAAATTTAATCCAAGTATAAGCTTTTACACAAACTACGAATAATATCGGTTTTGGGTTTTGTAGGGCTTGTTCTGATGTATCAGGAAGACTATTTCATATATGGAATAATAGACGCATATATAAAGCTTTTATTTCCATTAGCCATGGACTAAAATGGACTTCTTTGGAATCCACTAACTTCTCGAAAGGTACTATGAACTCAGGACAAAGATATCACGAGGGCGATGTATTTGAAAGATAAAAACGCACTTACCGTGAGCAATCGAAAGAGCTGGAGCGGCTGCTACTTTAATGGCTGGAGCGGCTAGAGCGGCACCTGCCAGGTGGGCTCCATAAGCCGCGCCATATCCGTAACCGATCCCGTGCGCCAGGGCAGGTGCAGCAATCGCGGGGGCGGCTACCTTGATCGCAGCTGCCGGACGCAGGAAGGCTGGAGCAGGAGCAGCGTATCCGTGGGCTATGGCGGGTGCAGCGTATCCATGGGCTATGGCGGGTGCAGCGTACCCATGGGCAAAGGCGGGACCAACCAATCCATGGGCAATAGCGGGAGCGGCAATGGCGGGCGCGGCGTACTTAATGGCCGCTGGAGCAGCTATAGCGTGACCTAGTTAATAGAAGTATTCGTTTAAATTAGGATTTCATTTAATGGAAGTTCCTGCAGGAACCTGCATATCCTGGCGCATAGCCTAGTACATCATTGCTCGCCCTGGAGCTCGAGACTCGAACGGACGAATGTGCTGAATCCACGGCTTTAGAATATTGTGACAGGGAATTTTGTCCGTACAGACCCTGCACGGGGTTTCAAAATTAGGGCTTCATTAATGTCCAGACCATACGGAATTAATTATTACCTTCACGGTGTGCTCATGGGAGCTCCCGACATAGGCACCATCGATGCTCGGTGCAGAAATTGTATAAGCAGCTGGTCCTCCGGCATAGGCACTAGCCACCAAAGCAGCAAGGAAAATTAACTACAATATTTAGAGAATTACGGTATTTACTATAAAATTAATTTAAATATATTTTAAATTATGGAAGGCTTAGTTGATCTCGGAAATTTTTGAAAGGACTTTTAAAAATTTGCCTACCTTAGTGGAAAATAATTAGAAATTTAACTGCTCCTCGGATTGGATTTACTCAAATTTAAATTCATATAATTTTAAAAAGATTATATTTTTCTCAAAAGATTAAGGAAAATTTCTTCTTGTTAAAAACATAAAGATAATATAAATAATGCACAAAAAGAAGGTTCCAAAATTTCTATTTATCCATTGTCCGGATCCAATTTTAAGTTTACAAAGCTTTTTCACTACTTTTTACATTCAACACTTTAATTTTCTCTACGCATCTTCAGTAGAAAATGTGATCTTAGACCAGAATTTTCTTGATTGTTGCTTTTTTGTTTTAATATAAGAAAGATAACTTGTTAAAATCTTTGGAAATTATTTCTCGACATTCTTCAATTTTTAATATGGAAGGATTAGCAATTCAAATTGCCTAATTTTCTACTTCGCATCCTCACACGTGCTTCTAGTGGAGCAGAGTGAATTATTCATATCTCTTAACTTTGTTTATCCACACATTACTTAGGGGTAATTGAATTCTATTTCCCATTAAATTGAAACATTTGCCGGCAACAACACCCAAAACTTTGGACATTACCCTTCGTGACAATCGCTCCTAAAATCTGTTCAACTTCAACCCAACACGAGCACCTCAATTCCTTTTCATAGTGGCAGAAGTTGACATCCATTTCTCACATTTATACGCGTCCCGCCCTGTGCCGTGTCCTTAAGGGGCTATAAAAACACGGGATGGACCTCTCTCTGAATTTATGATAAAGAATCGACAGCAACATAATTGCTTCCACAAATGAATTCCTCGAAAGCCCCGAAAGCCCGACTATCCGCGTGGATGATAAATCAATTTCACTTCTGCAAAATCGAAGCCGGCTATAGATATCGACTGGAATCGGGTCGATCTAGGGCAGCAAAACGTTCCATAGAATCTGTTCAGTAATTTCACGGCGTTTGCTATCATTGATTAAGGAGTGAATAATTGATTTTCTAATTAACTAGGCCTCGTTTCGCGGAACCTTTTCCTTTCTGGGCATTTGTTATTCCCAGGGCTGTTCGTGCAATGTACCTACAATAAATGGAAATTGCCGCAAAGGAAGGCAAGAAAACGTGCTCCAAATGGTTCCCGATCGTAAAAAGATAAAAACACTTTGGAGTGGTATCCTTAAGAATTTACGAGAAATTTTAAGAAACACTTTCATTTTCAGTATTAATGAATTTCTCCTAGACCGAAACATGAATTTCATTTTATTTAGTCGCGACGGTATTATGGTCTCGTTGTTTCACTTTGCCCACTTTACATTTATAATTTTTAAATAAGTTTGAAAACAACAAGATTAAAATAACTAATTAAAAATATTTTGGACATAAAAAATTCTGTATAATAATGTCCATTTTCAAAATGGACATTATTATATTGTCTATGGACAGTAAAAGCCATTTACTGTCTATAGACAAAGGCAGTTTGATATTGATCTTGAATATAAATCACAAAGTGTTCTACAATTTTCAATTTGAAAAATGTTTTAAAATTACCAACAAAAAACAAAATCGTTCATCCATTTTTACATACAATAAGAATTTAAAAATATACTTAAATGTATTTAAAGCAATAAATAAAAAGCCAAACCTAATTAATAATTATAAATTAAACTCATGAAAGACTTTTCCTATCTTACTATTGAGAAATCGTTTTCAAATCAAGAATTTTCTTTCATTTTTTATTTCTGAAAGAAAATCTTGAAATTTTTGCATATTCATTTTTTTATTAAACTCTCCTGGGGTAATATTGCGATTTTAATCAGCCCAAGCGTATCAATTCTTGTAAAAAAAAGCCTTGTTTTACATACTCGGTGTAATAAATTCGTATCCTTTTTGATAAACATCTTATACTTGAATATTTCCATTCCAATAATATAAATAACGTCTTTAGATTGCAAATTATTTTCCTATATACGAAGTAAAGATTGAATGCAATGTGGTCTAATTAAAATCAATCACTTTTCCAAGGAAAGCTTTTACATAGTCCTTTTGAACTTCGTCTTTCCATCTTCGAAGATTTAAAGAAAATTTTCACGCTCGATCAAAAATTCAAATGCTACTACGTCGATCCGCAGAAGGGAGTGTTTTATTTCCAGGAATATTGAAGTAATCCAAATGGAGATGAAGTCTGGTTCCTGTTGCAAGTATTGAGACAAAAGAAAATTTAAATAAATGGGTAAAGTTATGGTTGATGCAAAAGCATACTGCTCACAATGTGCTCTTGGCTCTGGAAGAATTATTTTGAGTTCATTTTGCTTTGTTTAAGTTTAAATCGTGATTTGAACACGTAGTCAAAGCTTGTGAAAAGTTTCTATAAAGTTTTTGGATTTAAATAAGGAAGTTTTAAAATAAATGAAAATGATTTCAATAGTGAAATTGTGGTATTTATAATCTTGGATTATTTTGAAAGTTATTTCTATAAATTACGCCATGTAAAATTTTGCCAAGCATTTTTTTAAATGTTTTGTTTAATACAAAACGGGTAATCATCTTAAAAGTAATTAAATTCAGAGTCATTTGTCGCGAATTTGTGTGAAAATCCAATAAAATTTTAAACAAAACCTGTACAATAGAGGCAACACATTCAACTCTAAGCGGACACCATAGACCAACAAAACATACATTTACTTAGGCTAAAATAACTACTCTATATGTATTTAAAATTTGAAAGTTTGTAAAGCCATTCAAAAATGAAAATGTTTAACAAATTCCAAACACAATTCTCCAAGCTTTCAAACTCAATTTATGTAGACACTTCTTTTTCGTCGGAAGTTGTAAACTTATTCATTACTAAAACGACCTAAAATTGTCAAAGTGTGTCTAAAAAGTAAGAATAAAAGCCTGGCCCTAATGGATAAATTGCATTTCTTCATTTACCCTCATCACTGACAAACTCTGTAAAAGCATTTTTTCGATTGTTAATGGAAAGGTTAAAGAAAAAATTTGGAAAAATATGAATAATTAAAAGACCAAATGTTTCTTAATACTTTGTAGATTACGGCTACCTGTAACTAAGTACTAACTAAGAATTCATAAAATATAATAAAATAAAAGTAAATACTTACTAAGCAAAATTAAGTAAATCTATTCAAACCTTTGTTATTTACTAATGAGACATCGTTAAGCTAGTCATAGTTATTTAGAAGTAAATAAATTACTGAATGAAATGTTAACGTTTCGCTAAATTAAAAGAACTTGCTATTCCTAAATATAAATAAGAAAAAGCAAAATAAATAAAAATATAAATAAGAAATTTAAAACTAGACGAAAACAAAAGAGATATTACATTTTTCTACATTGTACACATTTTGTATACCTGAAACTGTCGTGCCAACAGTTTTCTTCACCACAAGGAAATTTTACACTACCTTGAATTTCAAATTTTCCTCTTTTTCTGATGAAACATTTTCGCCTTTACTTTTCATTATCATTTCATTTCTGAAACATTTGTTGACATTCAAAATTATTCAGATGTTGTCTTGAATTTTAAAATGTACAGAGACAGTATTTCACTAGAATGGAAAATATTTGCACACGTCTAACCCTAATAAATCAAACAAGTGACACTGTATCACTATGTCCAATAAATTAAATGGTTTACCCATGTGTGACGATAGCAAATAACTAATTAGAATCTAGATATTATTGACTTTCCCTAATTAACCACCAGATTATAAAATATTTGTGCACGATCTACAATCTGACAGGAATTATCAATTGAAATCGTATAGATTGTTAAAATATTTATGATTGTTGAAATATGTATGCTGGCACATCTACATGATATCCGAGATTCAATTGCGCCGTGACCTATCACGACTATTTTTCCCACGATATCTTCTTTCGTTCCATAGTAGGCAAATATGTCTAAGTTTGCATATTCGTCAGTGGAAAAACTTTTGAAGACCAACATCGATTGCATTAGTTACAAAAAGTAGCAGAAGGATGGAATCGATTGCGCACGCCAGTTTTTTATGCAAATGTAACGTAACCAGTTCGAAATTGGAATTGCATGTGCTAGCATCCTTGAAAATTTCGAAGTTCATGAACTGCGGTCTAGCCCGTAAGAAGTGCCACTAGCATGATTACTATCGATTACTTCAAGTGGTATTGAAGTAACCTTTCAAATTTTCCCTAAAACTTTCTATTTTCCATCGTAAATCATCAAAAACGAGTAAAATTTTATGTTACTACTGCAGCCTCAAGCTTCTGGTGAAATTTTAAGGATGAATCAAAATACAAGACACGACGATGGCGCTCGCGGATGCCGACAGTATTAAATTTATAAATTTTGAACTTTTCACATTTACTCTCGTTCAGATGAAAGTAGAATTAAGAAATTGCCAAAAGAGTTTGGGAAGATTGTTTAAGTAAGCCTGCAGGCAAAGGTAATCGATTGCTATTCCATGATTGCAGAAAAGCATACAACTGACAAAATATTTTCCATTAAAATTCCTCTTCTGAGTCTGGCCCAGCTTACGGCAAAAAAACAAATTTAAGAATCTTCTTGCCATATCCTTTACAAAACTGGAAGGCTTTTGTGCCAACTATTACGTCCTATAATTAAAAGTAGTATTTAATCAGACAACAAGACATGCAATTAAGCATCCTATGCGCTTTTATGAATAATCCATACCTTGATTCATATTGGGTTTTAAAATATGTGGATTACTTCTCTGGGATTCAAAAGTCAGTGATAGTTTGAAAAATTCATAGAACTAAGACAGGACAACTTGAATTTATTATAATTTGATAAATAATAAAATTTTCTAATGGGAAAAAATATCCCAATTATGTCTGTTACAAAGTATTATTTATTTATTAAGTTAAATAATTTAATTCCTTAAATTTCTTTACATACTTTCTAATATTAGAAAGATTTGAAAATTATAATAAAGTATAATTTGTTTAAAAAAATCTTTTTAAATTTTTGTAAAACTCCTTAAGAAAACCCTTTTAGAAACTTTTTCTGAAGATAGAAAAATGTAGAGAAAAAACTAATTTACAACGCTTTATATTTAAAATACAAACTAAATTAAATTAAAATCGACGTATTCATCAAATTCGAAAACCTTTTATTTTTCTCCACGAAAAAATGAAGCATTTATCCTTTTTCATAAAAGATTCAAATTAGAGCACAATGACTTTCGCTATTTCTTTGCTTAAAAGCATTAACTATTTTTGTCATATTATGCCGCTTACCAAGCTGCAAAAATTTCTATTTACGACGGCTTTTAATTATATGTGTAATGTTGTTTGACAACGAAGACTCATTCCTACTTAAAGAAATATCCGAGAAATGTGCGTCCTAATCTCTAAAATTAGCAAAAAGCTTTGATGAACAAATTCGCAAAAACCAGGACATCTTTAAGCTTCAAAAGGTAAAATGAAGAATCATCTTGTTGGATCTTAAGGTGCCACCCTTCTGCTGCCGCCAACGCGTTAAATTATTCTGAGCGATTATTTCGTTGTCATGTAAGCAGTTGACTGAATACCATGGCTAGGATAAATTGAGAACCCTTATTCCCCTAATTAATGACTGGGGATAAAAGGTGCATTGACCTATGAGGAGCTTAATTCGTTAAATGACAAATGAGTGATAGGTGGGAGTCAAGTTTTCGGTACAGGTGCCATATACGGAATTTAATTCTTAAAGGTGTAACAAATGGTATAGTATTTACTTGAATTGTTTGTATGCCCAGGTGAATGATATCGAGTAATCAGATTGACTGTATATTGACCTTTCGAAGACAAATAAGTTCAAGGTAATTATAGTCTTTATATGATGTTAAGTAGTGTAATGTTAAGCAGATTTATTTTTAAAATACTTTTATGATTTATTTTTTTGATATGATTTATTTTTTTTTAAAGATCAAAAAGAATCCAATATAAATTATTTAAACGGTCCATTTCGTCTGTTGTTGTTTGAAAATCAATTATTACTTTTGGTCCGCAGTATGACGTATATTTCTACTTTAGGTTTGCTACAAATATCTTAGGTATATTTTCAATTAACTATAAATTTCTTAAAAACCTGTTGTGCCTAGGACTTGCTCCTTATACTTAAACACTTTAAAGAATAAAGCAGTTTCTGATAATCTGAAAAATCTTATTTTTGTGAAAGAATCTAATCCATTATAATGTAAAAGCTGTTTTCTATTCGATACCATACTCCAGAAAACTAGATATCGGTTTCGAAATTTCATTTAAATAAGGAAAACTTCAGTAAAGATAAAAAACTTTATTGCTTTCAAGCAACATTTCTCAAAAACCAAAAAAAAAATAAATAACGATAGCTCCCTTGACATGTACATAGACAATATATTTCATCAAAATCTCATTACCATCCCATTAACTTAACACTCGAGACGACAAAAGAAAGGACCATGGAAACTTGTTTCGTAAATTATTACCTCAAAGATTTCCACACCCTAACGTGTTTCTAAAAACGAGCAGAATTTTCCACCGACATTGAGCGATGACTAGCATGGTCTTGGAACGGTGTCTTCGCGGCTCTTTAAATTGATGCGAATTAATAAAGTCTTCGCTCCCACACTTGCCTTGTGGATTATTGAAATCGGTGCATGCAAATTTAAGATACTTCCAAGTCTAGAGTTTGATGCAACACATGTCGGGATGTTGTACAGCGTAGGGAGCTTAATGACTTGGTGCATTTTTGGGATGTTGCATATATCGTACAAATTGATTCTAGTCAGATTGCAAGGTGGAATTATGCATTGAGGCAAAATGAGGCGGCTTTAATTAATTTGTAAACTATGTTTATTAATTTCGAAGAACTTGATGTGTTTGAAAATTGATTAAGAATTTCTTGGGAACGTTGTAAATTAAAAATGTTTAAAAAATATTGAAAAAGTATCATTGTATCCATAATAAAGAAATTTATAAAAAAAAAAAATTAGTTTCAAATTACAAAATTGAATGTGAAATCAAATAAATAATAAAAAACTGAAGTTAAATAATATTTATAAGAATAAGTAGTATAATAATCTTTGTTACAATTTTTACCCACAAATTACAAGATTACAATTTAGATTTCCCGATGTTTAAAATTTGTAAAATTGAATTTAGGTAAATCATTTATTCTTTTACATTTAGACATTGTATGGAAATGTATACTTTTATTAAATTAAGAATTAATTTATAATAGACGAAATTTATTTTATGAAATTCGTAAAGGATTGTTAAAATAAAAGAATTCCAAAACCAGTATAAAAAACATCTCAAAAAGGACTTTCGTGGTTTTAGTAAACGTACAGGCAGTTTTCATATTATAAAATAGTAAAACTATAAAAACTATTAAAAACTAAATTTTGAAATTAGTACTTTTAGACCTAACACATGTATGCATTTTCCTACAAATTTTCCACAATTAATTTCTTAGAATAACTTTAAAATTATATTTCCATTTTTTTCTATTACCTTTTAAAGAGTAGAGTGTTTTTCAATAGAAATTATTTTTTAGAGTTTATAAATTTTTATTTCTCAATTTTCCAATTATAAAAAATTTTTTGAAAGAAACACCTTTGGATCATAGATATTTAATTCTTCCAAAATTGCTAAAAAAATTTCCTTCGTAAAAAACAACCCTAGAGCAGAGATAGACCTCCTTATAGCGTGACACTTTTATCTAGATTGTGAAATAAATAGAGAAATGGATGAGCTTCTTATGACAAGTTTTGATGTTAATTACTAGCAAGATTTTCACAAGAAATATCCCGGACATTTTTGGATATGAACTTTTATTACAAATGTATTTTATCAACCGAAAACGACTCAATTTAAATTTCTGGCTGTTAGATACGATCTAGGACTGTCTCTGTGGGTTACACGCCCTAAAGGCCGTGGGGCCCACCCAATAGCCAATTATATTTTCTGCCAAGTACAATTGCCCCCATTAAACAAATAGTCCCCTTGTCCAAAGGCAATGGTTATAGTTTTGACACATTTTCCCAGCACAGGGTATTCATTAAGGTCCTTATTTGCTACTGCTGTAGTCGGCCGTTTCGCATCAAAAATGTAGATAAATACCAAACGCAGGCCAATTACTAGGGAGGTCAGAAGTACGGTATTTGATAAGACTCATGGGTCGAGTTTCTAAGTTGCAGCACTTTTCCGGCCAAGGGAGGAAGAAATGACCTCTAATCCTCATCCACACTTATCATCCCTACAAATTTCTTGGGATGACTTAACAACCGAGGAAATTAGTTCACTAGACGATGGGACAGAGTTCGTTGTCGGGGCAGGAAACTGTTACCCTATCATTCCCCCCGACAGGAAAAGGGTATTTAGATGTGCCCGAGGGAATCTGGAAATGACTCTCTTATCCTTGGACCGGGTCCAGGATTGATTTCTTAATTGGCCCATGATGGGCACTCCCTGGACAGAATTTAAAGTCCACCAAAACAGATGACACACATTTCACCACAGAATAAATTTCATTACATTACACCTCGGAGATAACTTAATTGGTAACAGGGGGTACCTTAGATGCCATTCTTGCGGGTAACTGGTTTATTGCACTTCTTAGACAAGTCACGACAAATCGACAGCTCAGCACTGTTCAGGACACGAAAGCGAAACTAAGCTGCAACTTTTGATAATCTCGGCTTTTATAGAGAATTTTGTGAACCCGCGCTGCCGAAGTCGAAGACAAGAGGCTGGAGGTCCATGGTGGTACAGATCTTCTAAAAATCTCTCGCTCGCACCGGATTCGGTGCGGCTCGAGGATCGAAGTGATCTAAGAAGTTGATGACTATGGGACAACCAGCTGATTATCAGCGGTGTCGTGACGCTATTAAAGTGCATGTCGATAACCATTCGCAGTCAGTTTGTTTGTTTACAGGATTGTTTATGGTGTGGAGTGGCAGTTGCTGCGATAGGGGTTGTGATTCATTTCTATGGTAATAGTTATGGGCGAGATTCAGTATCTTTTTACTGGCAATTTTTTTTTAATTATTGTTTTGCGTAACATTACATTTATGTCTCTATTTTCTGGAAAAAGTGTGTTAGTGAAGTAAAATTTTAGATTTCCAAACATAGTAATATAAAATAGTTTATATTGGCTCTTTATATACTTGAATATCTTTTAAAATTGAATAGAAAGTAGAAGTAATAGTTGATATCAAATATGACTAATAATAAATCTATTATAAATTAAAACTGTTTCAATATTGCATTTTTTAACGAATCAAAACCTAAGATAGGAATAAACATTTCCAAAATATCTAAAACTTACAACATATACACAATTCTATTAAATAAATCAAATTTAAAAAAACCTACACGTACTTTAGATAAAAAATAATAAAATAAAAAGTACACCAGACACAAAGTGTCCTGACTGGAATTTTTTTATAAAATGATTTTTTAGGATCTTATCTATATTTTGAAAACGACGAAACGAATTGTACCTAAAAAACAAAAAGTTTTCTGGAGTTTCTGCCTGTCTTTTCTTCCTCGAATTCTTTGAAAATCTTATTTAAGATTAAAAATTAAGAAGTTAATGAATATAAATGTTTGCTTTAGTATATACAACCCCACCAATTTTTAGTAAATATTTTACAAAAGCCTTGAAATTTTATTTAATTTAATTTGTAATATAATGAAAGGATAATCAACGATTCAAGCAAATCATATGCATATTTTTCACCAAACATGAGTTGCCGAAATCAAAATCAATTTCAACAATTATCTAACTTTATCTACCTATATTTATACAGCTCGTTATTTAATTACAAACTTATTAGTATGCTTTTAATAATAAATATGAAGCTCCACGCTTTAGATCCAAAGGTTTAGTGAAATTGGCAAAAATTAACTTTTTTTCTTTACAGCAATAGACGAATCATATAATTCCTTAAACACAATTCTAAGCATATTTTATTAAAAGTCAAATAAAACATACCATAAAATTTATTTCTGAAGTTTTGTACGTTTCTTCAACTTGGTGTGTAATCTAAGGTAAAATTAACAAAACCAACTGCTAGACTGGTACTCAAAAAAATCAATAATAAAAAAGTAGACATCCATTTGATTATATTTTCTGAGTCTAAATTGATGTTGTTTCTAAGAAACCGCATGTTATAGCTATTTAACTAGAAGAAAAGTTTTCAATTTTATTAAATTGTTTCAAAATTCGAACACAACGTTAAAGAATATTGTTAAACTCCTTATGACTTTACCCGAAAATGAGCACGTTTAAGCAGCCAGACAACTTCTAGAATTTGTTGGAACAAACTGATAAACTTTTCATCGAAATCGATTAAAAGTTTATGGATTTATTTGAAATATTACTTAAGACTGGCGTAGTTTTTTACTGTTTAGTGAGCTTCTAGACTTCGTAGCGTGTTTATGTATCTCCACAAATAAATAAATAAATTTTACCACTCTATACTCTTAGTACAAATAAGTTTATATGAATCGATTGTGCCAAATAGTAAAATAAAATTCGTTGCAGGTCTACAAAAGTGATATTTTTGTTTTTCTCATTGCATAGTCAGACTGTTGTGTTACAGTCGGGTATATGCATGCTAAAAGCAGGTCTAAATTCCAAGAAAAACACAGCAACGTCTGAAAATGATCCATGTTCCCTTCGGTTAGAGCTGACGCTAAACAAGCACCTCGCGGAAATTTGCATTGGGCCATAAACAAAAAGAACGAGATATTTCACTTAAAGCCCTCTTATTACAAGACGAAAATTGGGTATGCCGAAAATTTCACCTAGCAGAGCGAATTAACTAAAACGTCGGCTAATTTAAATATTCCCCTCTAAGTAAGAGACTTAATTAGGCATCCGAAATTAATTCGGCGACGTTATTTGCATATTATCAAGTTTTTCCCATGAAAATTTCGCTCCCGAATGGCGCACTGTAAAATTACAGCCCCTCCAGCTCCGGGAAAGTTTGTTCAACGGAGTAATATCGAATTTCCCGGTGGATAGTTCTCATAGAGACGAGCAATGGGAATGCGGTTTGCCACAAATATGATGAAAAAATGAAATCATATTCGATGGCACAAGCATCCCAGAAAATAAAATTGTGTCACCTTTGGTTACATTTCACCTGTAACGTAATTTATTAGGGTAGTAAACCTTGTACAATTTGTTTCGTTTAAAAATAAAAAGAGATTTTTTGAATAGTATTTATGTTATTAAATTGAAAAAAGAAATGTTCAAAAGAATTTAAACCAAAAACAACTCTATTCATAATTATCCAATATTAAAATACACTTAAAAATAAGACTCTTTCTTGCAGGAGGCATTTAGAAGAATATTTCAAAAGTACATTTCAATTTCACAATTTTGACCTTTGTTTTAATCCATACTCTTTTTCATAGTGTAAAAATGAAAGTAGCTATCCATTATATTTTTTAATTAATGCAAATACACAACGATTCAACAAAAACAAAAATTCAAAATATGAAAGTCTAAACTGCTTTAAACCTCTCGATTTTTTACTTTACTGTGTTTTAAAGCAAAACACATTCATACCAATTAAATTGCTTCTTATTCTCTCAAATTTACGAAAAATAACATTGGATTCCAAAAATCTCGTAAACACGTTACCTCATCCCAAGCCGGGCGTTAGCATGAATTGACTTAAGTGAAATATTCATACAATTTCCAAGGTCTCTGAAATTGTCGAGCCTTTTTACAAACATGAGGTGTACTGAGCTTAAATTCCATGCTTATCTGAAGAGGATTTTCCCACTAATTTATTTATTTGGTAGAGTGCCAACTTATTTTGTTAATAAATTTTTCGCTTCGTTTGCATACCGAAAATTGTCGTATGTAATGCGAAAAGAAACCACCGCACCCGCACCTCCATGTTGAATGGTGATTATTTAATAATGATTTTACATTTTGTGGTAAACAAATTTGAACTGATGGAATACTCCCTGCAGAGATAAGATCGATCCGTCTTTGCCTCTAGAAAGAAAAAAAAATTTAAAATTTTT
Organism: Proctacanthus coquilletti; assembly: GCA_001932985.1. NCBI lineage: Eukaryota > Metazoa > Arthropoda > Insecta > Diptera > Asilidae > Proctacanthus > Proctacanthus coquilletti. Next base: position 1,288,606 of record MNCL01000027.1, on the reverse strand, counting down.
AAAAGTGTTTTAAATAAATTTTCTTATTTTTCCCAACACAAACATTTTTTTGTTTTGTTTTGCCTTGTGTCTAAGACTCTTATTATTTTTCCTTTTTATTTTCGTTCCTTACAATACCTACCGAAGTTTTTAGCATTTTCAGGAGAAATACTCGAAAAACTCCGGAGCAACTAAAACTTAAGTAGTCAGCAACACAATGTAAAGCATCCATCGAATGGGGACTGTTTCTATTTTGTAACATACTTAAAGTTTTCCTGAAGCAAAACTTTACTACTTCTATCATGAACCTTTTTCCTTAAAAGAATTGTTAAAGTTAAACGAAGTGAAAAAATCCCTTTATTTCTTCCATTTGAAAGCAAAAAATCGCTTTGCATGCAGAAAAGTGGGAAAAAAGAATTATTTAATCTGAATTTTCCTTTGAATATTCCTAAGATATATTTAGACAAATTTTTTACTACTGCATAAAAACAGCAATATACAGAATTTGTAAAAAAAAGTTTAATTGTAGTTTAATTTGATAACCATGATACTCTCTTAGCCACTATCCAAAAAATGTAATATTTTTTAAATCTGAATTTCATATTTCACACGTTACAAATATTTCAAAATCAAATTTTAATTTAACGTGATCAGTTTTTTTTTCGAAAACCACTTTCATAAAATCTTAAATCACTTCGTTCGTTCCATAATCGAAGTAAAGTTGTAACAAGCGCAGAGTGTTACAGACTTATAATTTAAATTAACCAGAGAAACTAGTATGAAATGCAAATCCTGTGTTTTGGGGCCAATAATTCATCTCGTCGGATATTTTATAAAATGCCTTCAGGTAGACTACCATACAGGCGTTGGGTTCCCCGTGATCTAGCACATACGGAAAGCTGATGATGTGACATTTAGTGACCATTCAATTTCCACTTTAATCTGCACGACAATCATGAAGGTCTTCTAGGCATTAATTGGCTGGAACGGATTACGTCTAATTTGCAGATTTACAGAAATACGATTTCTAAGAAAACCACGAAAAGTTAAGTACAAATTCGCGAATATATTTTTTTGGGGTTACCAGATTTTCTAACATGCGTTATTGTCTTCAGTGTAGCAGTATCCATTTTCAATAATATTATTAATATTTTCTTTTGATGGTCTAAACCAGAGCCTCGAAACTAGGAGGCCAAATTTATGACGGTCAAAATTAGATGGACATACGAAATTAGACAAGCAAAAAGGTACATACATGTACATAAAATTTTGTATTTTTGAATTTTGATGAACGAAAACCATTCGATTCTACTTCATATGACCCAATGAAAAGCAACTACATTGAAAATAGACTAGGAATAGAACCCAATAGTCCTAGAGATAAATTTTCTTTTCAAAATTTGAACATTAACTTATTTAAAAAATAGCGATTTTCGACATTATAGTTGAAATCAAAGATCAAAAACCACAATTTTGTAATTTTTATAAAAAGTGTGAAATTTTAACAATAATTAGAATATTATTTAATATTTTTATGAAGATATCTATAGACATAGTTAAAGGACAAAATGAATGTTAAGAATTAAATTTTGGAACCTCATAATTTTCAATTTTGAAAAATTGTTATTCCTATATTTTGTAATTTTTCTATACTATGAAGAGGATGTTTGAAACTATGCAACTGTTTTGAATTAATGAAATATGCGAATTAAATAGAATTTAGATGATTTTAGTATAAACAGCCGAATAGATTTAAAAGTCTTTTAAAATAAAACGATCAGTGTAACTCAAGGATGATTTCTTTTCTTTTATCTAATTTAGCATTGTAAAAGCTGGTAACACTTACTTAAGCACTAGTCGATTTAAAATCTCGAACGAACCGATGGGTGTAGTCTGACTCAGTCACAATTTGCAAATAGCACCAGCCTTGGTCTCTCGCAGATCTCAGACTCTAAAATGGACCGACTTTCCGTTTGCTGAACGAGTTTTCACGGTTGGTGTTCGAATAAAAAGCGAACTGAAAATTAATTGAAGTCCCAATTTAGGAACCCGCACCCGTCCCAACGCCCCGTTACAAGATCTTTAAGATCTTTTACATTCCGCGGTGAGGCGCGCCGCTCGACATGAACGCGTTATATCATAAGTGCAAAAGTGCAGCATAGCCCATTTTAGGTACCCACAACGTGCACCTCAGAGACGGTCGCGCGGCGTGCTGATTGATTCTGTGGGCTTTGCGAATCGCGATATTACTTTACCGCAGAGGTTTAAAGGTTACACAGGCGGCTAAATGCCTCGTTCTAGTATCCCCATATCGCCGTAGGTGAGCAATTTTCCTTCAATCCGGCGTAGTCCATGTAGCCGTAATGAAATGGTCTAAGACGCTGCTTGAGATGAAAACAAGAGGTTACCGACATGAATTATTTATGTGATTTATTGGCAACAGTGGGACTTGGCAGATTTCCAAATCTGATTATGCTCTCTCGAACCTCTCTCGAACGTGGATTTAATGTAGGCTAAAAAATTCCAAATAAGTTTATAATCACCGGCTCAGGTTAGGCGAACGGCAATAATATTGAACAGTTGAGAGTGGCCTTACCCCAACCATGGGTACTCACAAAATGGACACCATATTTCATGGGATCAGCGCCAATTTCGCGTACTTGCAATAAAACTCGCTGAATTGAAATAGAATCGATATGGCCCACACCCTTCCCAACTCTATGAAGTGGAAAGTACTTGATGTTGTGAAACGGAATAATAACTAGTGTCCCAAAAGTAACAGCTCAGCAAATGTTGTTGCCCAATACCTTGCGATTGGTTTGGGTTACTCAAATGGACAAGCCATTCCGTATCCCAAGACATTAGGACAGAAAATATTGAGAAACACAGATCTTTTTCGTATCATCTGCCCAAAATAATAAATGAAATGTATTTAGGAGAAATTATACCGGACTGGTGTACTATGGACCAACCGGCGAGATTTTTATGAGATCCAAGTCAACTCAGAAGACACGTGGACTATTAATGAAAATTCTATGAACAATATTGTGCTTCCCAAATGGAAACTGCTTGGATACAGTCCGGGAATTTTGGTAAACAAATTAATGAGCATCTGTAACTTATACAAACAGTTAGAGGTTAAAGGAGTTCGGAATGACTATTATTTATCCCTGCTTCCTCAGGTACCACAAGTATTCTACTGCAATTAAGATAATCCGATTTAGGAATAGAAATTGTTCTTGGGTCCACGTTGTGATTGAGGATCAATAAATCGAATAAATCGAATTGCAATTTTAAAATGTTGACAGTACTGATTGAAGTTAAAAACCGAAAGCAGAAATATCGGACTTTTTGAAATTCATTCTCTGCGTCTAACCAAGTCTAGCTTCTTAGAACATTCACGTACATAAAAGAGATGGAAGGATTAATAGAGCCCCTAAAGACAACTAGAATATGCAGACTAAAAAATGCAGACAGCTAGAACTATACTGGTCACACGGTTCGAAAATACTGAACAACACTGAGAATGACGTCAGTGTCAACCAACCGAGTTTTCTTAGATAATCGCTCGCATTTATTTGAAAAAGGTCAGCTATATCTGGATTTTTATATTTTAACATTTAAAATTTCACGGTACGCGTGGTTCCCTTTTCTGCTAAATAACTCCACAGGGTAAATACAGAATATTTAAAATCCAGAAAACTTTTCTTATTTATACTGCTAATTAATTATGAGTAAGTGCAAATTAATATTCATGTGGTGTACGTGTCCAAAAGAGAAAATATAAATTCTTCCTTTTCCTGGAATACTGGAGACATTCCACTTAATGCTCTTAACACAATTGAATGGCTTAAATTAAACGTTTCGGAAAACTCCACCATTACCAGGAATAGAAGTGATGTCATTAGAGAAACTTTACCTCTACCTTATAATGGGTTGTCACATTCGTTTCAAAGATGTGAAACGTAATTTAAACATTCCATTTAAGTAAATTAAGGATTTTGGAAAATTTTCCTGAAAGGCATTTTTCTTTCTTACTTTCAATTTTAAATTACGCAAATATGTACTCCCATTTTTTGAATGGTTAGCAGGGATTAGTTCCACATCGACGAATTCCTCACTTGTAAAAGAAAACTCTTTTAAGGGTGCTTCCTTGATTTATAGTCAATTCCCTTTAATGTACGTACATGCTCATGTTTATTCTATACTCCTGCATATTTGCAGGTGAATGTTTCCACGCACGTGCTGACTTCTTCGGTGAACACATTTTCCATTACCGTATTAATATTATACAGGGTGTTTTTGCTTCCGTATTTCCTATTGCGGCTGATTCCTGCAATGCCACGGCGAGGGCGGATGGAAGTGATATGAGATTTTCCTATGCGGTTAAGGGTAGGTATATCATGTCACTGTAATTTCAGAACGGATATACTTTAGAGACTAACAAATGTGCTTAATATTCCGCTTCGGATTTCAGATTACCAATTTTTTGTGAGGTATTTGTCCTATTCATGTTCTACGTTTTCACGATATTGATTTTGAATCATTGGAAGATAATTTATGACTTACGTAAAAAGGGAGAGGGGGATATATTTTTAATTTAATGAACTGCGTACAAATCATTGAAATTTATTTAAAGAAATTTATTTCTTCAGGTTTTATATTAAAAACGGAATCTATAAATAAATTTAATATTGAAGAAAACGCTATTAAACGCTCACCAATGTAAATAATTCTATATTTGTGAATTCCATTGAATCAATTCATATATTTCAAAAATAGCATCTAATATTTTTGGAATTATATTATAGATTTAGATGAAATATAACACTTAAATTCCTTAATTTTATATCTTACGCTAATTTACATAAGTACAAGTGGTTCTTTCCCAAAAACCAGGGATCAACAATGGTTATTATTAAATAAGCTTGTATATAATTAGAGAAGTTTTTATTTAATATTTCTAATGAAAGAAAAGGCCGAATTTTTTTTGTGTGTCAGAAAGAAAGATGAAGGAAAAGACTACTCATACTGAACATAAAATTTTCTTTTAGTTTTTTGCGAAAACGTAACCTGATCTTTTTTTTATGTATTAAAACAATAATTTGAATAATTTAGAAAATCCTGCATTTTTATAGGAAATATTAACATTTATAGAAACACGGGATAATTAAATTATAATTAAGTTTCAATATGCTCGTTATATTTTCAACAAAATTTTCAATTTTATATATAATAAATAAAAGTAGCATCTTAATCAAAGTGAGAATACCTTGTTAATCCAGAAAGTTGTAAATTGAACTTTCCCTTCATAAATGCATTTTTAAAACAAAACAGCCAATAAAAAGATGCTTGGCAAAATGAGCAAAGTTTCTTATCACTTTAAACCTTTAAGAATTGGAAACAAACTTTTGACCCTTTGTTGTTGCATACTATCACCAGGTTGAATTGCAATCAGTTCAAAATTAGAATCACCCATCAGTTTCCGTGCTAACTTGTGTATCTCATTAAAAAGTTGTGAACAGCATCCATCATCATACCTAGAAGAATTCTCCATAGTTCCGAGAGCAGTACCAAGAAGAATTTCATTAATCATAATTTGCAGCACGAAAATAGTTAGTTAGGTACTTCACTCATTAAAATGCATTTACACTTTTAAACTTCCATAATTTTTACTTTGACTTAATTATAACCAAAAGGAAAAAAATAAATAAGTTTGAATAGATTAAAACTTTTCGACGGTAATACTTCCATAAATTATAAAATAATAATTAATATTGTACAGCATGGAAATTTTTTACCCTTTGTTGTTTAATTGCAAGCAAAAAAAAGTTCTTGACAGCGTAGAGAAATTTCGCGAACTAATTTTGTTTACCCGCCTGGAACACGTGGCATCAGATGCATTCAGTCCTCTCGGGTGCAATTTTAAAGGTCGGTTCATACGCCAAACAACTTCGGAGCACATGGGAGGCACCTATTAACTTGTCGTCTCCTAACGAACCGACAACAGAAAGTTTTTGGATATAAATTTTACAAAGTTCTCAGAAAATTTGCCACAAGAACGAGAACCGTGAAAACTTCTCTCTGCATGAAAATTATCATAGGGTAAAAACTTTCTTAGGCCAAAATTGCCATCGAGAGGTTTCAAATAAACAACACAACTTTTGCACACATAAAAACACTTTAAAGGAACACACGCAAGTAATCCAGGATAAACCTGTCCCGAAGAACCGGGGAAGGAGCAGGCATAAATTGTTTGGACTCGGGAAATGGTTGATCCAAAAAGCTATGCTGTCCATTGTGTGTACGAAATCTCGAGAGACTGCAGATATTTTTCGAAAAAACAGCATAAAAGTAAATAGACGCAATCTAAGGCAGAATTCCTGTTTTTTTTCTTTTTTTAGAAACGTAATTCCCGCTTCTGTAATGAAACGAGGAAGGATTTCATGGATTTTCCCGGGTCACGATAGGCGTGCGTTGAAGTCAGTTGGTCAACTTTCGGTTAATAGCAAGAAAGATCCTTTTCGTGTTTTGGTTAAATGGCTGGCGGGGGGCCTCGAAGGGGTTAATTAAAAGCCTCTTAAACATAATATTCTCGCAAATAGAGGTTTCAAAATGTTTTGATGTCAAAGGTAGGAAGCAATTTGAATTTATTTCGAAAACGTGCTGGATTAAGCACAAGTTATTTATTTTACGATGAGAAGGATCATCAAAATTAAACGTTCATAAAATTTTCTCATACCTGATGCTGTAGCTTAATTGAATTAATTTATTCATTTCTACGTGGCATGTTGTAGTAGTAAGTAAAATTTCAAATTCAGACAGATGTTCTATTAATAAATTATACCTGATACTAAAAATTTGTCTTATTTGATTTTATTTTAATACTTATAGAACGATTACTCCGAAAGAGTATTGGAGAACTAAAATATTCATATTAAAATTAAAAGTAATAAAGTCTCATTATGATGAATTTCTTTCTTGAGTTTGCTCTCATAAAAGTGTATATCTTCAAAACGGTCTCTTATAATCATTTTCATAATTTTAATATTTACTTTTAAAATATTTCAGTATTAAGAAAACGAAAGACAAATAATGAAATGTCTAGTTCCATTTTCAAATAGGTGTACATTTCCTCGTATTTGCACCATAAAAATAGGAAAAACATGCCACTATGGACGAAAATAATAACTAAGAGTCAATTCGTGGAATCTAGGAAAGATATTTTGTCTAAACCACTTGGGATTTACCTTTTCCTCCCACTCCACAAATGATTATTTATCGAAAACAGTCCTAAATAAATACGGAAATTATTTTTCCCTTCCACTCAAGAATTTTTCACGCAATGGACATTCAAGAAAAAATCCGAAAAGTTTAATTTTCCTTGTCGAAATTTTTCCTCGAAAGGGCTATCTTCCAGAGCACATTTAATACCTTCGAAAGTAATGCTCAAAATGATTTACGTTTTCATTTACAAAATGAAAACTTTTATGAACGCTTTTTTTTTCCTAACAAACAATTTTGCAAAAACATATGAGTTTTAGGCGCATCTATGTTTGTTAAAATTCGGAGAAATTAAAAATGTCTGGAGGAATGAAATTAACTACTTCTAGAAATTTTATGAATTTCGTCCATTTTGCAGCATTCAAATTCCTAAAACTTTGTTCAAGGGAATTGCCCAAAATTTACACAACATTTGGCAAAAACATTTCTCCAATAGCCATAACATTGCATTAAGACTACAAAATGCTCTAAATTAAGTTCAAATCTTTCTTTACTTTAACTTTTAGTCAGATCAATTCAAAATAGTGGTCCTTTCACCTGACTGACTGCATTAGTTTGATATATCAATGCTTATTTTTGCGTATTTTTCCAATCCAAAGTCAATAAGAAACAATAGGTGCTAGAAAAAAAAATTATCGTTGGACTATTTAATCTAATGATTCTTTGTTTTAGACATTGCCTTTTAAGTTTGTAATTAATTAATTCTCTGAGTGCATACAAGTTGTAAAACAATAAATAACGTTAACTATTGTTCTCAATTTTATGTCGTATAATTTGTGTCCTTACATCTCTTGTACAACACTCTTTCCTAAATTACACTAAATTAAATTGTATGTGATATAATTCTTGTTAAAAACACCTACTACCGCGGTCTACTACCGCGATGTTAAGCTTAAAGTTTTATTAAATTTTCGCCTAGTCCAAATTAAAAGCGTTCATTTTAATTAGTTTATCGAAACCACAACCGTACCCGACAGCGACGGCGGAGGGCATGTCAGGCATGTTCCACTATATAATCCAACCACAAATTTACGGCGCCAAAATCGATATCATGAACCTATCTGGAATTTTAATTGCATTGCCCATAAGGTTGTGAACAATCACAAATTACACAACAATCAAAAGATATGCACTTATGAGCAGACAATCCGCTTCCAAAAAGGTCAAAATACTCGATGCACTAGAATGGATCAATTCACTTGGCAATTCCTTGACCTTTTCGAGCGGAGACTTGACGCCGAACAAGGGCTAATCAATTACAGGGCAGTCTTATTGTTTGCGGAACTATTATCGGATATCGATGACAATGATTCGCTTCCACTTCACAACAGACCTGTTCGTTTTAATTAGCATGCAGAATATCGATAATGAATCGCGCTGATTTCTACTAATTAGTGTGACAAACAGGCAACCGGTCAGTAAGTAATTTGTATGTGCATCGCAGCCGAATTACGCGGTTTTCATTTCGATGCGGACAATTTTACTTTCAAATTTTTTTTTTTTTTTTTTTGAGGTGCACTTTACACTACAACGACGTTGCAAACAACTGCGAATTCGAAGATATCGAAACATTATATTGAACAATAAATTAATAAATAATAATATATATAACATATTTTATATAATTAAATAATAACGTATAAATAAAACGCGTTGCTCGAGCCAGCTTCATTAGCACTTATGCTACTATCGTTTGAATCAGAATTACACAGAGAAAACATGTTTTTTTTAAATGTTAAATACGAATACAATATAATATAAAAAAATTACTAAACATAAAAAATGTGCATATAAATACATTTTTTAATTTTTTAAAGAAGATTCGTTCAAGCGACAGCTAAGGATATAAAAATTATTAAAAATCTATAATTTTTTTATTTGAGAATAACCAGATATTCTAACAGCTTTATGAGGGTATTTTCAAAATTTGTACCTAAAATAGTCAAAGAAAAAATATATTTCAACAATATCCCACACACGGTTTAAGTCCTAAGTCCTAGATTAGTTACTAAAATGAAATTTTTTCTCTACGACAAATCATCAATATGAGACTTTAACACTTTTGAAAAAATCACCGTACAAACGGATAAAAGGGTAATTCTATCCCTTATATTTTGTACCTTTTTAGATACGAAACCATTAAGCATTATTAAAAATTGACGATCACTTTTTCAAAAAATACTCTACTCTACAATTTTACTTCTCACTTTCATCTAGACCGTGAAAATTTTCTCGTAATAAAAATTAAGAACCATTCGTGCGACAGTTTAAAAAGTTTTATCTCATTCCAGCTTCGTTGCCAAGTCGAAACTTAATTAAAAACGTTCCGAGGTATCCTACAACAAACAGATAACGCCTTAACAGATATGCCTTACACAAGGTGTACATTAAGAGGATATTGCAGCTATTGTCTGTCCTTGGAGGATGTTCAATAAACAAATTTACAATGACGCTCATGCCGCCAACTTCGAAAATTCTGTGGGCAAAAATTGAGACAAATTTTATGAAGTTGTAGACCCCACACTGGCGGCATTCTCATTTAATGGCGAAATTGGAAAATGTGCGCGCAAATTGCCTCGTTATCGCAATAACCAAGCGCCGAAGTATGTAAGTTTAATTCGAGTCCCAGGTTAACGTCAGCCCAGCTAAGATTAATGAACGAGAGACTGGGACCGGAGGTGACCTCGTTTGCATGCTAGAAAACAGTAAGCGCACCCATGCTGAGTATCACCTGTACTACCTATTCGGCCTCTATTGGATGAACGACACCGCAATGGTGCATCAATGCGTCATAGATTACCTACCTGTGAACAGTTACAGTTCTTATCACGTAATGAGAATCCTTTCATTTGCAGTTTTCACACCCTCTAAAACATCGTCAAATTATGAGAACAACTAATCGATTCAACTATCGTGTACCCCGTATTAATTATGTCTATATTGCATTTGCGGAAGACATTCGACCGGTGCAATTTTTAGAAAAAAAAAAAACACAAACCAAAAAGTAACAAAATGTTTTTTAAGAATTTTATGACCCATGGTCTTTAGAATACTTAATCTCCCTACTAGAGCCAAAACTAATAAAACTATAATTTCGAAAAAAAACGAATATATCCTTTCCAGACAGTCTATAAATTGTCTTCCTTAAAAATTTAGACAAAGAACCAAAAATTATTTCGAAATTTTTTGTCTGTTTGTTTGACCAATTTGAATAGAACGGTGTTGAGAAGAACTCATAAAAATCTACATCGAATTTTAATTCAGTCATCGTAACTTAAAAGAACTGAGCTCTCCCTAGTTGTAAGAGAGGTGTAGGTTGTTCAGCATGAAATTCTAGCGAATTAAGAAAAACTCAAAAAACATGTAGAGTACATCGTTTTTTGTTAATATTATTTCCTTTTAACTTTTCCAATATGCGATGTTATCAAAAGTAACTGAAAAATTTATTGTGCAAAAGTTGCACATTATTTTAAATTACAATCTTAAAAATTTTGAAGTTTATCTTCTTTAATAATCCCAAAATTTTAACCACATGTCCCAAATTTGAACCCAATTATTTCATATCATAATATCCCATTTGATCCATGAGAGCAATTCTCTTATCAGTCCTGTATTTAATTTGAACTGAAAAGAAGAAATTGGGTCAGAGTTGTTGAAGTTAGGATGATAACAAGAAACATTTTACAAGGACAGTAATTTGGAAAGTGCCCAGAAGTGTTTTCAAATAGTATCACCAAAGTGCATCTCAAGTTTGCTATCAAGTGCACATACATCGATACCATTTTTGGCTTAAGTAGTTCCAAGACCAGACATCTTGTGTTAATGTTCGTTTAGTCATTTCCATTATATTTAATAACATAGAAGTATCGTTTGAAGTCAACGATTCGTGTTCATGTTCGTGTTATAACACTTAAAAACTTTTTTGTCGAAATTCTGTTGAACTTCTTAAATGTCTTAAAACAGCATTTCAATAAAACACAACCAGAAGAAATTAAATATTCGTATATTCACTCAAGGAGGCACTATGGAAGGATTTTAGATTTAGTTTAGTAGAAGGATTTTAGATTAGTTTAGTTAGAAGTTTGCTTAAAAAAAGGAAACTTTTTTATGAAAATGTGATATTGTAAAATTAAGTTGCGGACTAAAAATTGCATAATCTCAGTCCTAATAAGTATTCTATCTTTAACATCAGAGAAAGGAACTGCAATTACTTGTTACTTACTTAATAGTTTGGACTTGAAAAATAATTTGAATGCACTTGACTGTAAAATTTCTGTAATATTTTCCCTGCAGTTTATTTTATTTAAATTTAAAGATCCATCACTCTCTTTTAAGGATCCTATGCTCCTACTATCTAAATTTTGCAGAATAAATAATTTATGAAACCCGCTCGTTTTACACGTCTCCGTGATAAAGCAGATTTTCGTAAAAGGGGAGAACTGCGGTCTCCTCACTGCAAGTCCCATTCGAGTCTGACGCCCAGCACGTCTGACATGGAAGGACCAGTCTAGGCACTCCCTGAGTTTTTAGAAGGTGCTTTACGGCAGGCGGAACCTGGCCACAGACCTACTGTTTCTGAGCACCCAGGTCCTGTCCCTGTCCATAAAATCCGATTTATATTATATGCCATTGCAACCAAGCTTCTGGCCGTGCCGTTCGCCGTCTGTCCCACGGAATAAATTCACTTGCCGAGTTACGTAACTCGGGCCTCGGGGCGCATGTGGGCACTTTCACAGGTTTGCGGTTTTAGCTCTCAGCCTAGGTGCAAATTTGGTCCAGGTCGGGTTCTCAGAGACATTCGTATGTCTTTCCAGACGGCCACTCCTATTCCGGATTTCTGGCTATGATTGTACAAAAAGTGTTGCATGCGCAACCTTAATGCGTCCATTTATCGGGCGGCCACTCCTCTGTCCGCGTGGTGGTCCAATTTTGGGACCCGAGGCGACTGCTATGGATTCGTACCGCTTGCATAAAGTGCAAAACTCGTTTGCGGAGTTGTTCCCGCCGTGATTTGATCTGATTGCGTTTTCGCAACTGCAATGAACTTGTCGCATCTATGATGCAACCATGCCGTCCAAATGCCGTCCGGGGAGTCTTCAAGTCTTGTTTCCAAAATACGAAATGGTACACCAATGCCAGCCACCAGGTCCGTCAGCCTGCTCCGTAGAAGATGGAAAGTGAAATTCGAGACTACATTCATCCACAGTCCCTTAATGGCATCAGTAACCTTTAGAGTTGTAGTGCAACCGTCCGAAATGGACAGGAGACGACCTGCATGTGATTCTTCTTCACTGGCTCCAAAAATGTAACGTTTGAAGCGGAAATAGCTCCAGACGTGTGGAAAGGAAATCTTGAGTCGAACCATATCCGTCGACAGGGGAATTCCAAGAACTCCACTTGGAAAAGAGCTGTTAGCTAAATCCTGGGCAAGTTTCCTCGCCTAGAAGCTCTAGTTCGTTGCACTAGTGCACGGCTTAAATTGATGCTTTCCTGTTTACATTCGCGATCGTTGTACTGTACAGTCGCGGTACAAGTTTTTGCACGGATTTCAGGCTATTTGCGCATTTTACAGCAAAGCTGGCAAATGGTCGGAGGTTTATGTCCATTTTAACCACCGGCACGGTGTGTGACCTTCTACAAGCCCGCATTTTTCTAATACTCGTGATTTAAAATGTTTATGAACTGTCCGATTTTGGTGGCGGTAACTTTGTACTACTACCTTTCAAGCAGAAACCACTTTAGTAAAAATAATTATAAAATTTTCAAGCCGTGAATTGTCCATGCTTTTTTTTAAAAAATGTAACTTTCGAAATCTGAAATCGGCGGAAATGAAAATTACGACAGGCAATAACATTATTTAATTTCTATGAATTTAACACGTACCTCCAGGGAAGCTACAAAATATTCTGGCGTACAATAAAATTTATAAATAATTATACAAAAAGCAGTAGAACTTAAATTTGTCGAGAATAGACGCAAATTCCGGAGATAGGTTTCGTAATTGTGATGTAAATTTAAAAATCTCATACATGTACATATTTTTAACCAGTAAAGTAAATTAAACAAAATAGCAGTATTAACTAAGACTATGAACTAAAACTTATTCATATTTTTTAAATAAAATTATTTTTTAAATAAAATTGATAAGCATAAATTACAGGGGCATTCTTTTATTTAAGAACAGATTAAATTTTTCTGTTTTTTTATTATTCCTTTCGAAAACATTCGGTTTTTAATTCACATTGACTGTGTAAAACCGAGCAGTTATAAAAACGAATTCATTTATTTAATTTTTGTGTAATATTTATTCATAACTTTAAACGCAATTAAATTAAATTTGATCCAAAATAAAATCTGTTTTTTATCTTACACAAACGATTTTTATTAGTCTTTTACAACAGGTAGGTTAGTGAAAGTAAATCGATCCATTTTTATTTACTAATAATCACTTATTTAATGTTCAAATATGAAATTAATAATTCAACTACAAAAACAACAGAACACGAGGACAAAACTTCGATTTTATGCACGCGTGTATTTCAAATTCGAAAGTAGTATAGTCGATTTTAAAACCTTATTGCATTCATATTTACAAAATACTAAAATATCAGTTGGCTGTCAAATTAATCAATTTTAATTCCGCGAACAACTAAATTATCGTCAAAATTAACATGATTCCTTAATTCAAGAAAAAAATTATAACTTCTCAAACGAAATTAACGTAATCAGGTGAACAATTTTACAAATTATACAGCGTTTTTAAAAGAAAAATATCTTTGCAGACATTCGGGCTTTATCTAAAATTTGCTAATTTCGATACGTGGAAAAGAAATTTCATTAATCTTTTCGTTATAATTCAAAATCAGCGGTATTCTTAAGCCGATCGCAGCGCCAACAATGTCAACGTGCCAAAATAATGGAAAATGTAGCATTAACACCAACCTAGCGGAGCAAAACAAAGTGAGTAAGTCAGGCCTGCTGTCAACCGCATGTCAAACGCTGTCGGACTGATCTCATATCGCAAATTACAAATTCTCACATAGAAACGAAAGCCGCAAGTACTTCGCCAAAGTCTAATTGTAAATTGTATCCTTGTATTTGTTCTGAATGTATTATTAATTCCGCTAATTACGTTTCTCCCATACATCTCGTTAAAATCCCGTTTCCAAGTGATACAAAGTGTCGAAAAGTTTTTTACGAGTTTTATTAAGTGTCGGTATTCAAGTGGCGGCTATTAAAAGAACCTTGGCGCGGCTATCGTGCCTCGCCTATCTTCCGGCTAAATTTAACTCCAGAAAGTGACTTATTCCATTTGTCGGCGCACACTATCGTACGCAAAACTTTGTTTACTCCGTGTTTAATGGCACCTCATAAATGTTTGATCAGCTGATTTCTGTTTAGAGCACAGGGTGGAGCGCAACTTGTCCTCTTTCTGTTGTAGAACTTAGGAAAATTCACGCTTCATTTTCATTTATTTTTACTCATTGCTAAATTAGTGACGAAAGCTTTAATGTATTATTAAAATTTTTAATTTAATTTCTTCCTCTATCTCAAACATCTGAGAAGGAGAACTATCGAACGGTTTGTAGTCTCTGATTAAAATTTAAAAAATTACTTGTAGTAAAGAAAAAATCCAAAATATAATGGAAATCAAATAAACAATACTGGCTGTCATTTTACACGATAACAATCAACAAAATCAATTAGAAAAACTTTTAAATGTTACATCTTTTGTAAACGTAATATCAAATTAATACTCAACATTTTAAATCAGCCGATGTATCAGCAAATAAGGAAATAAAATAGCCAAATTGAATAAAGCTTATAATTTGAAACAGGATCCTTGCTTGGCTCCTAAGACCGAAGTACTAAAATTTTTCCTTAAATTACACACTTCAGGTCGTACATGCAACAATTATTAAACATGATTTAATTGTAATTAACATAAAAATAATCTATTAAGACATCCGAAAATACCGTCTCAATACACAAATTAAAAATCCAATTATCTCGAGAATGAGGCGGCGGTGGTGTCTTTCTATTTCTTCCGATCGAAACCCAGTACTTATCTCGCTCGGCAGAGTTTGTTGAGAAATTATAAATATATAAACACCCCAAAAACTTTTATCAGTTCTTTTTTATTCATAAAAAGAAATTATATTATACAATGCCCTGCTGATAACTCTTTAGATATTTTCGATTTTTAACAAAGTTTTTTACTAATTTTTTATAAGTAACGAGTGACTTCTTATTATTTTTTGCTACGTTTTGATTTAAATAAAAATTTTAAAAACAATATTTTTCCAAACAAAATTAAAATATGACATTGAAAACGTAAAGCACAAAAACACCAACGCAGATTTTTAGTAGCATGTTCTATTTTTTCTAAGGCTTTAAATTTTTTCCAGCATTACTAATTTCAATTAATCATAATATACCTAAAATTTCTATATAAAATTGGCCAGGTAAAAGTAAAAAAAATCAAACAAGGAAAAAACTTACTTGTGATTTCCTTACTGACTCTTGTCTATTTTCTGAAAATATACTTTTATTAAAACTTGAAAATTCTCTAAATTTGCAGATTAAATGCAAGCGATAAGTAAAATAGTCGCTGTTCAAAGTTTTAAACGTAAAGAAGATGAATTACATTATTTGTACTCTATTTTCATAGAAAAATTTAAGAGTAGTATAGAATTTATTCCTTATTTTCCAATAGACCTTCAGTATATTTAAATTATAGAATAAAATAATAACAAATATATAATTTGATGAAACCTCTACCTTCATCACAACTATTTTTATTTTACTCCTAACTCATAGTGGCTTTCGTTGCATTTAATAGGTTTGATTAATTGTAGTTTCCTGCAGCACAATACAACTTATTTGTTTTCTAACTGTGAGTGTATAAATGTAATTGCTTTATTTAATAAAAAAAACCGTGAATAACTAGAAATAAGATAAAAGTATAAAAAGTGTGTCAATATGTCGAAAGCTCGCTTTCTTGCTGAATGTCCTTCTGTAAGTATAATTATCTTCTTTTTGGTTAGTTTATAATTTATCACCGCTTTGTGAAATTAGAATTGCAAGACAAAGAATCAACAATTTTGATTTTGCACCAATTTTTTAGAAGTAAAATAATTTTGATTTTGCACCAATTTTTTAGAAGTAAAATAATTTTGATTTTCATTATACACAACGACACAAAATTTTATCGTATTTTGTGAAAGCAGATTTTAATCCAGAATTCGAAGTAGAGAGATCAACAGTCTTAAAAAAATTTTGAAAACGGACAGATAATTACTTATATCAATATAATTTTTAGAACAAGCAATTTATAAATTATGAAACAAATAATAATTTAAAAAAATAAGAGGAATTTTGAGCTCAATAAGATTATTATTAAAATTGTATGAGTTGTTCAAACTATGGCAAGAAAACTCGATAGAATTTCACATAGATCCCTGTACATGGGCTAGAGTAATCGTATCTTTTTGTATACCAACAAGTATTTTTGCTTCTCATGCAACATGCTGATAGTTTTTTTTTTTTTTATTTTGTAATAACTTTTTAATCAAGAATAAAATTTTAACATTTTTAGTACAACTTCAACAGCATGGACACATCACTTGATAATCTTTCAACCTTTTGCGGATTGCAATCGGTAACTACACCTGAGGGACCTGTTCGAAAGTACTACAGGAAAACAACTCATAGGTAAGTCAAAAATAATTTTGATTAACGATATGCTGATTTGTAAAAATATTTTAATAATATAGATTTTATTAAATATTAGACATAAACTTAAATGCGGACATTAAAATCTGAATATTCTTTATCTAAAATATTAGAAATTGTAGTTCATGCCCAATATAAAAAATAAACGTCACAACGGAATCATTAAAAACAGCTCTCCAGTGATCCCTCAAATATGAAGATAATAATAAATATCATCAAAAATTGTTGATACCAACTTTAATTTGTTGCCGAAAACAAATAATTTAGTCTAAACTCGAGTTGCTTAATCAATCACGTGTATATCTCTTTTTTGATTATCTTAATCACCATACACTGAACCCATGTTGACCCCTTTATCATTCGCAGATTTTTTACGACAAACTCTTCGAATATACCATGACGAAATTTCGCCGAAGAATTTTAATCACTTTATCATTAATTTCTTGCAATTGGTGTCATACTCTTATTTTATCGGACGATGTTTTTCAACATTGTTTTTCCTTTTTGGTAAGAACAATTATTACTAAGTTTAATATTATGCAAATTTTCAACTATAAGATATAAGTAGAAATAATAAAAACAACACAACAAATAACAAGAATATTTTGCTTAAGGAGTATGAAGTCCGATATTTTAAATTTGCCTGAATTTCATACTATTATTGCTCATATTTTCAAATGCACATGGAATTTCTGTTATCAATCAATGGCATTCTGCCAGCATTCAAAAGAAATCTCAGTTGTTGAGGCGATACTTTCTTATCGCTGAAATGAGGTCATGAGATGTAATTCGACGATCTTTGTAATGATTTTAAAATTGTCTTCTTTTTATAAGTAAGATTGATCGAGTAACTAACATTGAATTGCGTAAGTTATTATAAGTAATAAGAAATCATTCGTGTTTTCAAAGTCGAAAATAATCTATAAAATTTCACTTAATTTTTTCTCAAAAATTTTAAAATTTAATATTCCCAGTTATTGCATCATGATTTTCCCCGTAAAATATACTCAAAATATTTTTTTTACATCCGTACATCCATAACTTACTATTTTCGTAATATTTTTTACATAAAGGTCGGACTTTAAAAGATTTGTGAGAAAAAACAAATACAAACTTTTTTGTAATTAGGGCAAATATGAGATAAAAGTGTAATTTTTTTTATTTTTAGAGAATAGATTTATAGAGCGTAAAATTGTTACTACAAGCTAAATTTTATTCTGAATAAGGGTGCAAAGGTTGGAAGATTACTGATTAGAATTTAGGTGGAAGTATGATATATTATATTCTAAATAGAACTTAATAAGTGCAAATATTCATACACTTCAGAGTAGGAAACCATGACAATTTTGTATGGAATCTAATTTTGTTTGGAGCTATTGTAGCTTTCGTTTTAATCTCAAAAATTTCTTTTAACGAACACACTATAATATGCATTACTATTCGTATTAAAAGATTTTTTAAAGAAAAAACAAGTCTGTATCATACTAGATTTTGAAAATCCCAATTTTTCACACAATTTGGATTTTTTATGTTGACAAAACACAAACCTTTATTTCTGAAACTTCTTAATTGAACGTGCAAATGAAAACAAGGAGTAAAAGTATTTTTCTGGCCTATTATTTATTTTTTTGATTTCAGATAATCTAGACCACTGCCCACAAATTGTTCAATTTGTATATTATTTATATTTTTTTCCGTGTGGATTTCAGTAAGCCAAATCTTTTGTAAATTATTTCGATTGGGTGAACAGTTTACACACCTTGCGAAAAAGGCTGTTCATGTTATTCAACTGTTACCCAGCAAAATGTTCACAAAAGCGGCAGTTTATTTACCGGCAATTATCTGGCACAATGAGAATTAAATTCTTCCCTAAAAATAGAAGGCTGTGCCGAAAGAGCACGTGTTTATCTTAGCATCAATTTCTATTACCTACAGTCGAACATTCTATTGGCATTCAACCAGGAATGCCGAAGGTCGAAAGGTACTTGTTTTCCACTGAATGGATCTCAATCGTGTTAATTGATTCACCTATGGCAAATCACTATCACAGACTTGTCACTCTGATCAATATAAACGTGTGCGATGTATGGTATACCAAAATTAAATTTCATGCTTGCTTTAGGGTAACAAAGTTCATGATATGTGCTTCGAAAATCTGTTACATTAAAGGTGAAGGAAATAATAAGACATGACCATGTCGAGTCCAGCATTTAGTTATAGGGAGTTCTAGCAATATTTGGACATATTTGATTTGACAATTTATTGAAAGGTCGTAATTTAATTTTAACATAGTCAATCAATGCATTACACAGGGGACAATTTGGATTTCTGCGTCGAATATCGATCGATCCTAATTTGCCTATGTCTGTTTACCTGAAATTGTTTGATTACGTCGTTAGCAACAAAATAACAACCTATTCGGCTGACTAGTGTATCAAGTGTAGACTAACTTCAATTTTTAATTTATAATTAACTTTTACTTTCCAAAGCATACTATTTCAAAAGAATTATTTCTATTTTTTTTATTATGGTGCACGTATCTAGTAAAAAACGTTCACGTAGAATGATAGCAAAATTCAACCTAAGCAGAATTACAATTACAATTCTCAGAAATTGAAATTAATTATTGCTTAATTTAATTCACTATTAACCGATTAAGAATTAATTTTTAATTTTATTATAAACTATAATTATTATTTGGTTTAAGGATTTAGGTAAAATTTGAAAAGTAATTGAAAGTGTTAATTACAATTCATGAAAATGGAATTAAATAACATTTTAAATCTATCACTGCTAAAAAATTTAACAAATCTAAAACTATCTTATAATTCCAAATCTGTTCCATTAAAATAACTTCAAACTTTGGAATCCGAGAAATTACTTTTATCTTCCAACTTTTCCTCGGGTATACTTAATGTTATTAATAAACTGTATAAGAAGTATATACTCCCCCTAAACCTGTTCAAGGAATTTTCCCCAGCAAAAGGGTTCTCTCGATGGTAACAGCATCTGCAAGAAGCCCACGTAATGCATGACGAGATATTTCACATGCCGTCCGCTCATATCTGAACTAGATTTCATCGTACTTTCATATTTTTCCACACTTTCCATTCTATTTCTTGTTTTTGAGTTACCCCACGTGAATTTGCAATGGATCCTTCAATATAAAAGTGGAAGAAAAATATTCCGATGGAATTTTATGCCATGCAATAGAAATGCAGAAGGTATTTGCTTTGTGTCAAAGTTTTGTGAGAGACCTGACACATGTTTAGTCTGGAAGATTTCTATTTCTATCTTATGATTCTAAAAGAAAGTTTGAGGCAAAACGTTGAAAGGAATCCTAAGGAGACGAAGTAGGTCTCTAGACCTCTGACGATAGAAAATTATAGAAGGTCAAGGCTATCAATTGATTTTTATTAAGATAGTTGATGAATTGGATTTTTGCCTTCTATTGTAGGCCACTCATGGTGTGAATGGATGTGATAACAAAGAATCTTGACTACAATAAAGTTATCTGATGCGCTGTCTGGCGTAACGACACAATTTGACCTATTGAGAACGTGCAAATGCATAGAACTTTGTTAATGTACATAATCAATAAGTAATTCTTTTTCTTTTTTTAATTCTATTACTTTGACCCTTTTGTCACAATTTTGCGTAATTTTTTTCTCCATTTTAACTCATTTCTAAAAAAGACGAGTATTGTTTAAAAAATTGAAATTTTCAGCTTTATATACAAAAATGTTTAAACGTTTGGTAGAAAATTATGGTAATGTTTGGGTGTGTTTAAAACATTGTGAATGGAAACATTTGGTATTTGATATTTGGGGATGTTTGTTTAAAATTTTAGGTATTCCGTATTACAGAAACAAACAGAAGTTCAGTAACCTTGTGGATTCAAAAATTAGAAGTATTCTTGATCGAAAACACGTTAATTTTCAAAGCCAAAAAAAAAAAATATGTTATACGCAAAATCACGTCTGTTAATAGATCTAAATTCATGATTTCAACTTAAAATTTCATCTCTGAAGATTTATGAAAGACGTAAGAGAATACGCTTTTCTCCGCAGATTCCCTTGAACGTGCTAATTGCTAGTCGGACGGGAAACAAAGCGCACGCAAGGAAATTCCTGGGGCAGGTTGCTTGGAAATAAGCCAAAATGTAATCATGCTGATTAGCAACGAACCGGCTTCGGTCAACAAACACTGGAATTGTCCGAAACGCATGTAGCCAAAGGCACTCGCTTGCAGTCTTAAGAAATTCAGCTGTAAACCCAAGGAAACACTCGAGGCGATAAAAAAGCCACTAGCCGCTCGCTAGGTCGTTCGCGAGCAAACCAATTGGAACAGACTCTCAGCTGAATCTGCTCACGATCGCGATTATAATTATTTTATATATGTCATTTCCTAGCTCTTCTTCTTCTGATCAGCTCCACACATGCTCGCCGCGTTGCGAGATCTTCGCCGTTTTGTGCTGCTTGGAATGATCTTATCAGGTGCAGGTCATCCGTCAGCATCGCTAGCCTATACGGCGTAGACCTCTTTTCTTCAACTTAGTCCGCAACAAAACTTCGGCTTGTTCACGTTAATTACTCGAAAGCTCTGATTCACCTGAATTTAAATTCGTCATCACACATTTCGGGTCATACGGTGTGCATTTTTTATCTAGAAAGTGACCCAGAGAGATAAACCTGTCTTGATTTTCAATATAACACACGGAGAAATGTAATTAACTTGAATCTCTGCAGATTTTTTGTGAACTAAAGAAAAGAAAACCATACAAATAGACAATTTTAAATTTCTGTTAAAATGCCTGAAGTATCTCAAGACGCCTTTGAAGCTCTAAATCCCGGAAGTCCCCCGGCAACTGTACAAGAACTCCGGGCGCGAGCTAACTCAAGTGGAAGTAAATGCAATGGACAACAACAAAATGAGATAGTGCAAAAAAGGCGACAGCCCGGAAAATGTCCCGTCAACGTTGAGATCACGGACACCGCCACCACCATCCAGTGGAATGCTGCCCTAGATAAGGGTTTCGGCTATAAAAGGGAACTAAGCCATAGGTGAGTTCTACTCTGGAAAATTCTTCTTTTGTTTAATGAACGTGCTCTTCGAAGACAGTGTCGGAATTGCACTCGTTGAAAATTTTAGTGCAGAACGGCACGTTCTCTTTTGCTTTAAGCAGGTGAAAATAAAACCGGAAAACATTAGAAATTCTCGGCCAGGCGGGTGGTTGAATGCATTAAGGTTAAATTGCCGGAATTAGGTGTGAACGAAAGGTGGCTGGCTCAGCATAAATCGTAATATCTTGCACATTCCATGCCTGAATTCTTTGTTTTTGTGTTATGCTCTTTGTTTTGGTGTTCAATGGAAAATGTCTATTGGTCACTTACACGGCATAAGGCCACAGAATTATTTTCTAACTGCATTAAGGTCTCGCAACGAGATTTTTCATAGTGGTTTATAAGAATGATTGATCAAAGGCATGTGTATGCGTAATTTTCACACGTTACTTATCAGCGATAATTTACTAAATACTACTAAGGCAATTTCTTGCTTTCATGAGAAATTCTATAATAAAAATTTTTTTTTTTTGTTTCCCCTCATCTTATCCCAATTACTTCCATTCTAGGAATTCTAAGGAATCGATTTTATGATCTTACACTTTAAAGAATTTGTATCGCACGGACGACAGCTTTCAACCACACAAAACTATCCCAATATCCTTCATCCCAAAAAAAAATAAGGAGAAAAGATTTATCCCCACGAAATTTCCGATATTCTAAATGGAATTTTTTCACTTATATGAAATTGGACCAGGAAGCTCCTTATAAACTAAGTCACGGTAGGTGTGTCGCATCCTATGCTCGTAAATTGTTCTCCATATTCGCCTGTTTTCGTGATGCTCCCTGCACTTTTATCGTATATTTTATCCCGGAAGGGTAGTCCTTGCGAATCCTGGAACTATGTGCATAAAATAATGCAACGTCTCATGCTAACAATGCTGTTTTTGGCGTTAACTCGGAAAAATAATATAGTGGAGTGATAGCATTTTCGTAGCGAAGGCAAAATGTTTTACCGGTTATTTTTGTTACTGTAAAAAGTAATATAACAGAAAAAAACAATCCAAGCAGAATAAAATGTAGACTATGCAGCGATGCATGCGTAATTCAAAGTCACAAGACGAGAGTTTATTGCGAAACAGATCTTTTTAGGAAGCGAGTAAGATTGTGTAAAATTGAATAAGGGAATGTAATTTTTCGTTTAATGCATGAAGGGAGAGTTCCTTAAAAATATATGCTCAATTAATAATTATATTAAAATATATCTTAGAGGTGTTTGCCCAGATAAAAGAAGGAATAAAGTTCAAATAATCATATGTTTCGTATTTCGTAATCTTATTCAAATAATTATGCAATGTCAAGTAAAATGAGCTACCATTAAGTGGCTCGGTCTTATCTTGTTTTTGTTATATTTCGTCTATACTCGAAATTCAGGAAATGAATGAATTATCTGTGACTATTCACTTGTTATAGATAACTTTGTAATTAATTAATTTTATTTTTTAAATTCGGTAGTGAATTTCAAAGGATTGATATGTTTATGAAATTTTTGTACATGTAATTTTTAATAGACTTTTAAATACTCAAAATTTTTTGTTCTGCCTTGTGATACATTTCCCTTAAAAATATTAGGGATAAAAATTTACATAACATTTAAACATTAAACAATACTTTTTTGTAGTTTGCAACTAAAACAAAAATTAATTTTTTAAACATTTTTTTCATATTCAGAAAAAAAAAAAACGTTTAGTCTTATAAAGAACATTTAGAAATTCTTCATTAGTTATTTTTAAATTAAAACAATATATTGAAATATTAATTAAAAAAATAGATTATTTTGTATTATATGATTAAAAAGGCTTTGTTATTAATAATTTATTCCACTATCTGATATTATGCAATCGAAAAGTAATTTTCCCTATGAGAATCTAACTATGGAAAGTCTCATTAAATTCTCATTATAGGCCCGAACTTGTTCAACTTTATTAATGTGATAGAGACTGCTGGTAAGGAATTTTTCCTTAATGGTTTTATTATATTTCTTAATTACTTTCTATGGAAATTAAATTGCAAGTTTAATTATAGCAATATGGTAATAACTTTTATTTATTCATCAATTATTATTGATTATCTCCTTGATTATAATATTTATTTATATTTATTTCCAAGAATCACGGAATTTATATAAAGCGATCGACATTATTTATGACTATGGACTCCAAAATCATCAAATAGAATTAAAATTTGATACATGTGATTTCTATCTCTACGGCAATTTTTTCTTAATGAGCCTTCGAAGTCCTTCCAAAATATATTTAGACCAATCTCATTATTCTTACATCTAAATACGGCGTGTAAGAATTTTGTCATATTTTAGCTACCGAAGCTAATTAAGTTGTACGATCCAAATTGTTGTCTAGTATAAATCTCAAGCTTTTTATGTCAATATGATGATGATATTTCATCATATGAACATCCAAATACACATAGGAAATATCCAAAACCAATTAAAAGCAGCAAATGCTATTTTGTATTACGATTCTAAATGATATAACATAAATCCTATTACGTTTTGGACACACCCCCTATGACAATCTGGCGGCTTTGAAATAAAAGAATTAATTGGAGCGAAACTAAAGATCATTTTTCACAAATAAAATAAGACGCAATTTCCAGTAAACTAAGTGAAAACCAATTAGAAATTTGAGTTTCTCATAGGAAAGCCATAAAAATGGCTGATTTATTCAAGACCACAACGAGTCTTTAAATCAAAAGTCGCGTCGGGCAGATTAAATCTATTCTCCTCCATTAATTCTTAATGAAAAAATCTCCTAGTGGTGAGCTAGAGCTCACGAACCTACCATTGAGGTATTACGAAACAGTCCTAAAGTAAGAAAATTAGAATATTTGTGTAGCATCATTGCAGCTCTTATCTTAATGAGGTAATTTTGCAAATGACTTACGCTTTCTAATTCTGCGTCCAGTTGAGTCATTCGAATTAAAAAGAAAAATGCATTAAAATAAGGTGGGCCTGAATTGCATGGAGTGCGACCTAATTTTCAAGTAGATTATCGATATTCGAAAGATCACCTTTATATTTTCTTTAAGACTACTTTCATCATTGGCCGTGCTAAAACTGAGATGAATATTGATCACTTGATGACGTCGGAGATTCCGGAAATGACCTTGAAAGTTATTTTGGTGTCGTTCAAATTTAGCAATGCTAATTTTCAGGAATTTTTCGTGTCATTAATATTTAATGTTATAACAAGCAAATAACACGAAAACTTTGGACTTTACCATTGCATAAGATTATAACTTTTATTATACTTTTGTATAAAATCTTCTCGACTACTTGCCAAAATTGTCTGATTTTTTTTTTTTTTTTTCTAAAAAGAAAATTATAAACGACTGACTCCCATACTTCGCTACATGTGATGCCAATTAAAGTTCTATAAATAGAGGCAATTGATAAATGGAATAATGATCCATAATGTTATTAGCGGCCGCACGAAGTAAATGTAATTAAGTATATCACTTGAATCATTTTCGGATCTCAAATTGAATTACAGAAATTGCTCAAATTAGTTGTAATTTTGCAATGATAAAGTTGAAATTAATTGAAAATGGTCTTTCTGCCTATCGTCAGTCGCAAACATTAATAAAATTTGAACAAGAGATAAAGCGTTCATGACTGTAATGACAATTCTGAAGATACGGCTGGCGAACGTGCTCATGATATGCCTAATTATGAAAAACAGTAGAAATCCTTCTCACCAAAGGCTTCACAAAATTGATAACAGGCTTCAATAAAGTTCAAAGTATATCAACATCTCAAATTTTATTGATAAGAATCGCTTAATAAGTTTAAAATTGCTCATTTTCAGAAATGATAACATTTAAATTTGCTAAAATATCAATATCGTTTCTAGGGCTTCTATATAAAATTTTCAACAATGAATAATTATGATTAATAATATTCTAGGAGAAATTTTGCAAATATATGAAAATATTCCGAAACTAATGCAGTATATTCATTATCAGCAATTTTAAACTGCTTTGTTGACCTTTTTGATAGGATGACCACCAGCAAACATATTAAATGCGTCTGGGGTATATTTCCACAGTCTCAACGACCTTTTTTATCAGCCGTGTATTTATAGAATTTTTAGGAAGAAATATAAGAAAATTTTTGAATTGAATTGAAAACAGGAAAATTGTTGTTTTAATTTAAGAGAACAAAATTTTTTTTGATACTCTTGCCAAAATGGACACTAGACATAATATTGTAGATTGAACTAATCTTCACTAACATTGGAAAAGTGATAGAAGTGTAAATTGTTGAAAGAAATAAAGGCTATAAAAAAATACTCTGACATTGAATTGTTGAAGTTGGCAAAGGTTAAATTGAAAACCTTTTGCGTTTTGTTTAACAAATTAAATTCAGTAGATAGTTTGTAGAAGACGTTCCAAAGTAATATGCTTTATTACTATCGAACTTCTTTTAAATATTAAAAACAATAAACAAGGAAACATTTGTAATTAATGTTTTTTTGTATATTATTTATATTTAGAACTAGGAAGCCAGAACTTTTTAAACATGTCATGTAGCCTAGATTGTGTTGCATTAATACATTACATTTTTCAAAAATATTTAAGCCATTAAATAGACGTTTCCAAAACTACGCTCCATATCATATTACAATTATTTAGTAAAATTTAAATGAATTCATTCAATTCCAATTAATCTTCAACACTTAGAACACGATATTGTTAGTATACTAAATTCGAAAAGTTCTGCGAAGTGATTTATAAAAAGCAAATCCCTCAGATTTCACTAAGACGCTTATTCACACCTACAGAACTGAATTTAATTTAACCTTCGCAAACCAAACTTTAAACATCGAAACCATTTCATTTGTATTCTGAACTGGTTGTCCTGGTGCAGGACATAATTTATGGGAAGGATATTGCATTCACTATAAAATCCATTGCACTCCCACTCCCTATACGCCGGTTTCTACGTTTAACACCGCTTAATATAGATCAAAGCCGTAGTTGTCAGCATTCCATCTCAATATTTCATTTTCTACGTGCGTTGTTTGCAGCATCACTTTGATGAAGGATCTTCCTACGGCGAGCAGACGGCGCAATAAATGGATATGTTTAATGAATTTCTAATGGTGTAGATTTTCATTGTTTTTAATAAACAAAAAGAGACATTGTGTTTTAATATCGTTATTTTATTTCTAAGTCTATATTTGGAAAAAATCTGTGTTATCGTATTTATTCTGATTTTTGCAATTACTTCTCTAATTGAAAGACGATTCATAGGATAAACCTTTTTTTGCAGAAATAGTGTATTTTACAAAAGATTAAATTAGGTCTCATAAAATTTTTTTTAACTTTGATATATTTTTCAAAAGTATATTATTTCATAATTTTAAAATATATCTCTTGTATAAAACACTACTATTTTTGAAAATCCTTGTAAAAAACACAATAATTGTTGTTAATATTTGAAACAGCATAAGTAAAAAACTTTTTTATTTTATTTTAGTATACTAAACAACAAATTTTTCAAAATATTTTCAAAAATATATCACAAAATGACGAATGTCCAATGTGCAATTTTTTAAGTATTGAAAATCAAATAAGTTTGTCACAATTGATGAAGATACATCCTATTTTTATTGCAACGAAATTTCACCATCGATTTTATATTCCCAAAATTTGGGAAACACAAAATGAATATCAATATCAAATCAAAATGTTGATTTGAAGGACCAGCAGGTTGCTATAACATAGGCTATTATTGAATGCATATTGCGTTCGAATGTAATTTTATTCCTGGTACCGATGTATCTACACTCGCACTAATTTGGAAGAAGTAATATTTGTTTTTAATGTTCGTACATTATGCGACGCATTGATTAGTTTTCCATTAAATAATGAAAAGTAATTAGGAGAATTTACGCTTTAGAAAAGCACGTGCGTATAATTTGATTGTGTTACACATGTGGAGCACATTAAAGGAACCTTAAAGTATAATACTTGAAGGATCTTCTCAAATAGGACATTTATAAATCGAAATAACTTGAATTATAGTATGCGATGTGCTTATTAAATTACTTTTGGAAGATAAATTCTGCAGAAATTTATTAATACCTGGCAGACCAAACCCATTTAATGGAATTGAAAATTTTTTATTCATTTACTAGAAGCATAGCCATACTAAGCATCCACTAAATTTATACAATAAATACGTCCAGTTTTAATTCGTAATGAATAAATTAAGTAACGTAATTACACGAAGCCCATCCTCTACTGAAAATATTCCATAATTACAGAAGTTACGTGAATATGTCGGGTAGGATGTAATAAAATTATTCAAAGTGGAGAGATGCACACAAGCGATGTGGAACTGCGAAGTAGTGAAGTATCTACGCAAAAACGGAACTGGTGGTAAACACTGCAATTTGAGATTCGCCTGCAGGTCTTATTTCAAATGAACTCCAATTAATCACGATTTATTTTGTTTCTTCCAATATTTTGCGACGTAAATTTTAATCAAAGTTGTAATTTTTATACTTTTCATTTAGTGACGAAATGCTTAACATCTTGTTTCTCGGAAACACTTTTCTGCATTGGATTTAAAATGTTAATTACTACCCGCCAATATTGTTATTTAATTTCCAATTCATGCATTTAAGAGCTTGGATACAGCTCATAAAAACGCTCGTTATTTTACACAAAACACTTTTATAAAATACAATAAAACCTTAAAGTATCTGGTGTTTATGCTAAAAAGAGCAATATTCCCGCTTTAATAGTAAATTTAATTGCCAAGGGGCCACTCAAAATGCACTATAAAGTTTAAACTTGAATTTGGAAAATCTTGTGTGTTTCTCCATAAAATTTTTTTAAACGTTAATAATATTGAATAATCCTGCATTCAAATATTTCGATCGAGTACAAATAAAAAACTTTCAGCACGTTCTTCACAACTTTGATGTAGAGTTATTTACTACTTTCCCGAAAACGTGAATAATCTTTCAGCAAACAAGACTCTATTAATGATAATTTATTTCTTTTTCAACTTTTCCAAATTTATTGACGCAAGTTCTATTTTTATTCGAATTAAGTATTTTGTTAGTGACACGTGTGTACCGAAGGTTGTATTATTTTTACTTTATTTCCAATAATGTTTTTAAATATTAGTGTTAAGTTTTAATAAACATTAATTTCCTTTGCTTGAGTTAATGACTTTTATTTTTTAAAAAAACTTTGGGAAGAAAAATTTAAAAAGAGAAAAATTAAATTTTTAAATGTGTAGAGTATTGTGTTGGAAAGATTTGCTGAAAAATCTGATTATTAACATTAATTACAGTGCTTAAAACATTTCGTTTTGATATATTTTAACAATTCGTTATAATATTATTTGTCAAAATTAATAAAATTAAATTTAATATAAATTGAGCAATTACAATTAGTGCAATTTTCATTCAATTTGTATATTTTTGAGTATAATTTAAAAAACTGTCCTCTTATTAGTTACAAATATTTATAATTATAATTATTCTAAAAGAAGAAATTCACGATCAATTCATTAACTATTTACAATTTTTAGAATCTTTATTATTTCATAATCGGAGGCATGTTTCTAAAACTAATACAATAAATTACAATCAAAACATAAAATAATAAACCTTGAAAAAGCGTATTGCATTATATCACGATAACAAAAAAGTAAATTGTCTAGTGAATTGGAAAGCAAACTTCATAAATTTTTTGTTTTGTTTAGAAATAACCAAATGATACTATTTAATCGTAATTATTCTAAATACTGTTATCAATGTGAAGAAGCTCAGGTTTTATTTACACCTACTTTAAGCTCATTTATCGAAAGCTACAAGTTAACGCTAATCAGTGCTTAAAGCAAAACAAATTCCACGAAATATCTTTATCATGCTAACTCATTCATCAAACAAAAAAAGGCCAGTGAATCAGAGCACGTGCATTTTTTTCTGAAAATAAAAACTAATAAACTGTCGATCAACACTTCATTACATGATCGAATGGGGATTAACAAAATCGCCTATGTTAATTTCGACATCAGCCTAATTACACTTTGCCATTTGCGGATTTATGAGCAGAACTCGCTTTTATGATAAAATTCACCTGCTTGATTATTTCGGTTCAAATCGCGTGTATTGCCATCGTCTCAGTGTTTTCTAGGTTTGCATATTCTCTCTAAGGAAACACCCACTAGTGCATTAATCTAATAAAAATTCATAAAGTCGTAGGCCTGGTGGAATGTTGATTGGGCTGTATTTTTTTTTTCTTCTTCTTTTATATTCCCACTTTCCCGACGTGTGCCTCCGAGCAAAAACATTACGCTCGAGGTGGCACAAAACGTGTATTTCGTGGATATGGGCACGAACCACTGCTGACCAGTCTGGCTATCTTTAAAGGTCCACTTCAGTAAATGGACAGTGGCCGTCACGTCCTCCACACTTCGACCACATTTAGGTCTAGTCCAATTCAAATGATTTTTATTCATTTGCCATGTCAATCAAAGACCCCCGCCAGACGTTTCCGACTTTAATACTAGTGGGTATTAATACATTTTTTTTTTATTGCGCCCATATTTTTTTTCCTTTATTTGCATATGCCTCACATGTCTGCCATAAATAATTGAGTACATCTTAAAGCTACTTGCTGGCCGCAAAAGAAAAATTTCTTCTTTGATTCGATGTCGGCACTTTGAAAAGTTCTCGCGACTAGTACGTAGCCACTTCCGAGGAGTCTCTCAATTTCTTAAGCAAATTAATTCCTTTTCGCGATTTCTTAGAGCTGGTGTTTACTTTAAAAAGCGCTAGACTCTTTGAGCTGGGCTTCAGCCGCTGATGACGTCGATATTCAGCGCACTCTCATAAGATACCAAGCTTCGCGCGCGCCACAGTCTACTTTCGTTTGAAGACGTGCGCGGTTCAAAATTTTGCTTTGATCGCGGTGGATCAAAGAATCTGAATGTGAATTTTTCAATTTAAATATCAACAAATATTTTAACCAGGTGTTTTTTTCTTATTTCTTTGTTTTGTTTCTGTTTTTTTCTTTTTTTTCGCAACTACTCTTTTCTTCAATAGCTTCATTAAGTTTAAATTGCGAAATACATCGCTGTGTAAAAAGTGAAATAAAAAATAATAGTAGTGAAGTAAGTAAAGCTAGTGAAGCAAAAGTGAATGAAGTTAACATTGAAAACAGTGTCTATTATTTCTTTCGGTTTTATACTGTACCTAATTTACCTACAATTTAATCGCAACAAATTGTCTTTATTGTAAAATTACGTTCTACAAGTTCATTTGCCCTCCGGTCTGGTTCAGTACTTTCGCATTGTTACGTCATTGCTAGCTGACTCAATAATTTGTTTGATAACTTAATTTGCTCATATCGAAAATTAGATAATGTGAAAAGTACTACTTAGTCTTATCTCCGGCTATAAAGGCTTTATAAAATCTTTTATCTTAATGTTATGTGTTATTATATTTATCTTAATGTTAAATGTTATTTACAATTTATTCAGCTACCGCGAAATTGCATATGAAAATCAATAAATGAGTTAGGTTAAAAGGTTTTTATCGATTGTAGCACGACCTTGTCTTAAAAATAAACATTTAAACGATACGCACTATCACGAGGGTCAAATGTTGATTTTACAAAAATTTTAATTGTTTTGATAAGTTGGTAAAATTTGGCAAAGGGGTCAACGGTGTTAGATATGAGATGTGTTATCAAGGCTCGGGTTGTAAAGATTTAAAAATTTGTGTGCAAATCTTTTTGTATTATGTTAAATGGGTAACATAAATCTAATTGTGTTTTTTACATTACTTTTTATAACTTTTTTAAGAAAATTATTTTCCATAATTATTGGATGCATTTTCACTATTTAATCTTTGATGATCAACTCGTTGTGCGATATTTTTTTATGCTCAATAAATAGGCTTTTTGCTTAAAAAGTTTAACCTACTAAACTTTAGTAACTAAAGAGATAAGTTGGCATATATCAATTTTGGTATTGACCTTAATCTAATACTCTATGTCTGATCTTAAGCACACTTTGAAACGCAATATCATAACGCAGTATTAACTTTAAATAGATAAATTTACGACCTTTTTGTAAATTGGTATTCTTTGAATTTAAAGAATTCTTAAGGTACCGAAACAGGTGGAAATCTGAAAAGGTAATGTCTGGTGCCTTAATGCGGAAAAACAGCTTAAACCAGCTGCAAAAACCTTTACCGTGTCTGCAAAGATGTTTAGTGTCGAATGTTATCACAATTTATCAATTGCGGACAATTCTTGTGAAACATTGTCTTTATTTTGTCCAGCTGGTCATAGTACACATTCGAACAAACACTTTGTGATTGTTTTCATTCTATGGAAACCGTTCGTAGAACACGACACCTTTTCCAAGAAATTGAGTATGTGGCTTTATCCAGATAAACTCATGCTTTCGAAGTGATGTGAAGTAGTTGGTCATGGTTCCCTTCGAATCGTTGCAAGTAACGTTTTTGTTTTAGCTTATCATGTCTGTTTTTTTTAGGGATGGATCTCTTTCCTCACGTTTTCTTAATTAATCGATGACGCAAAAGCGTTCTACGTAGTTAGACTCGTTCGACACTGAACATTAAGTTGGCTAATATTAGCAATTTTTATAGACTGTATAGACAATTTTCTACGCTCTACTTCAATATGTAGAAAGTGTCTATGACTTGCTTCAATTATTTCAACTGGCAAGAATTGCATACACCTAGGAATACAAAAGAAGCAGTTTTCATAATTTTTTTATGCTTAATAATTTTAATTATCAAAGAATTATTATACACAAAAATTGAATAATATTTTCCAAAATCAAAGAATTAAGACTTTGTTGTCTTTAATTCAACACATTAGCGGTGCCAATAATAACTCCTATGAATATTAAAAATAAAGTGCAAGTTGGACTCGCAAGTATTCGTACTAAGCTTAACTAAAAGAAAATAATCTACATCAATTTTTGCGTATAATTGACCAAATGGGCCAAAACTAAATGAAAATAATCATAACAAGTTTCGTTCAAACTGACTGAATAGTTTTTAAGATACTTTTAACACCAATTTCGAAAACATTGTTTTAAGTACAGTGAAACAAAAGTGTTTGTAAAATGCACCTGGCTGCATGAAAATTTTCAAATTTAAAATAAAAACTTAAAAAGAAAATGTAAATTTCAAAATAAGCCATCAATTATTTAAAATAAATTAAATGAAAATAAAAAGCGATTTTTTCGACAGTGCGTTCTTTTAATACGTAACGACGAAATTGCGCGCATTAAAAGAATTCTATTTTTAGTTCCTTAAAATTTACTTTTTTTAATGAAAAAGAAAACCTCAAAATTGCGTAATACACTATCAACGATTTGCAGACGCCAAAATTTTCCGTATAATAAAAGCTAAACAAACTGGAGACCGATTAGCAAAGGTGGAAACAATACAATCGTGAATGATTGAGTCATTGGGCAAAGTCTATTTGATCCCCTCCTCTACTATTGTTTATATGAAAATTAGTTTTTCCTTTATTTACGACGACAGAATTGTTAAACATGAAATCCATTTAATCGTGCCAAGTTTTAGTCAATAGGCACATTAAAAATTCTCTAGAGCCTTGTCGCACGTGCTGAAGCTTTTCTTGTAATCGATGTCAACATGACTTCCGATTCGCATAAAGCGCGCAAGTATAACGAAGTAAAAAACTTTTCGAATAGAATTTAATGCAAGTGCTCCTTTTTTGAATAAAATCAACTACACTTCGAACTTATTCTTTCGATTTGGACGTAAATTCAGAATTTTTCTCTATAGTAAAACCGCAAAACAGGAAAGTATAAAACTCCCTTAAACTCCAGAGATAGGTTTTTTCGTATTAAAATCCCAATTTGAATACCTTTCACCTCAATTTTACGCATCGTCGAGTTCACTTTTTTTTTAGAAACTTCTTCAATAAAACGAATAATACTTATTTTTATTTTTGAAATTCCAGATTTTGCGTACTTAGATCTTGTTACAGGTTTTCATCATCAAACGACCTAAAAAAGGTGTCTAGTTTGTGCCTTGTAATGGGTTTCACTTCAAGAAATATTCAATTACCAAGTTTACCGGGAAACTTACTAAACAAAGGCATTCCCTGTTTGATGGTTTCCTGAATTCCTGTCACAATTTAACAAACCTTTTAAGAGACCTTAGGGAATGTTTAACTGGTTGACGAACGCTTGGTATTGCATTTTCAGCTTAATGAAAATTGTTAAGAAGTTTTCCCTGTTTTGTAATACTATAATAATCTCTTTACGACAACATCCTGTTTTGAAATTAAAAAATCCTCTTCCTTCTCGAATCCCTAAAATAAGATTGCATTTAAAAGAATTTCATCCCTGTTAAACTCAGGCACATGTGGTTGCATATTTTTTTACTGATTGCAATAATAAGAGATAATTTCAGAGATAAATTTATCCAAGTTTATGTTCCTACTGAGGATTTATATAGCTTTTAATAATATTAAAAGCATTGTTTTCATAATCGTAATCCTTTTATTCCATTAATCTGTTTTTGTTCGGGAAAGATTGTCAATTGAACAGTGGAAGGATTACAATTTACAAACACTAGAAATAAATACGATTTCTACCTTAGAAATAAATACGATTTCTACCTTAGAAATAAATACGATTTCTACCTTTTGAAAGAATACTTTACAGAAAAAGCTTTTACCTTAACACACATTTCCTTTGTTTCAACGAAGAAAAGGAGTTAATATAATTAAATGCAAGGAAAAGGATTTAATGCAAACAATACCAGAAAACAGAAACAGAAGAAAACTCAACTGTTTGTTTGGTCTTCTACTTCAAATTGTAAAAAGCGATGTGAAAGCATTATTTTATATTTAAATAAATACAGGATTAAGAGGGAAAAATAAAATCATGTTTAACAAAATTAACAAACCCATTTCTTGACAATCCCTAAGAATTAATTAACTTCAAGTAAAATCTTGTTTTTTTATGTCCGCAAGTGTTTCTGAGACTTATTTCACCAGCGATAGCAAATTTAAACTAAACGTGGCCACCAGTGACGTCATTGTACGTATTTCTTGAGAGGGTCTAGTTGTAAAATATATTCAAAATTCAATTAATGCTCTTAAACCATTCTTAAGTATTGTAGTTATTAGTTATATTGATACAGATTTTCTGTCTCTCAAGATATCTCTGTATCTAGAGAACAACGTCGGCAGTGATATGAAACATGAAACTTCACATACAGTTTAATTTCCGTAGATAATTTTTAGTTGGATTTTACTACATTCTATACAGGTTTGTTTACAAATTTTAAACGCACTAATTTATTTTTAGGTAAGCAAATATTTGAGTATAAATATTAATTTTCCAATATTGACTTTTATTTTAAAATTAAACATCCCTATCCTAATACAATTTGTCTTTGAAATATGCTTCTCTGCATCAGCCTACATAAAATAAAGCAGAATTATCGAGAGTTTCATCCCTCTAAAATCATATATCATCATAATAAACTATAATTTGAAACAACTTTCAAAGTTTCCCAAACTCCTGGAAAATCCACATCCAACATTTGGAAATTGTTTAGCTAATTAGTAATTGATGTTTTCGAGAGAAGCCAAACATTCCCTTTGCGGTAGCTAGCTCTGCATATCTGCTTTGTATAATTACAGAGTTTCCAAATATTTTGGGAATATTTACAATCTGTGGCATAGGCTAAAGTTCGTGTTAACTTAGCCATTAATTCCACTGATCTGCGATAGCGGGCACTAATGGTTCAATCGCGCACTTTCCCGCAAATGAGGTAGAGTGCAACTATGCAGCCATCCCATGCAAGCTCGAAGCCTAGAAAATTGAACCCTTCTCCTGCAAGAGGTGTGGTTTTAAATTGAACGAAAATCGATGGGCTACCCGTGAAAATTGGTAACATTAAATTACTACATTATAACTTGAACGGTGTAAGTTTCCGTCCCCGGGACCCGAAATCACTTGCAGAAGGCTTAATTTGCTTTCACGCAGACCATTAGGTCTAGTTAGAATTTTAATGGGGCCAGAACGTGTGGGCGTTAGAAAATTATAGGGAAAAAATGTGGTCCATAATATAGCTTTCATTTTTTAAGTCGCGCGTTAAAAAAGCCTTTAATATAGCTCTTTTAAAGGGTGTTGTATATTCAAATCACCACATAAAAATTTCGCATTTACACTCTATCATACTTTTCCAAATCAATTCATTGAAATTCTCTTATATAAAAAAAATTGAAAATTGGTGAACGGAAATTTGTATAGTAGACGTTTTAAGACGAAAGTGTTTGGTTTTCAACTTTAAGGTAAATGCGCATGAAGTGTAAATAATAATGGACATAACAGACGAAAAATATGTGACTTTAATATTCTTTTTTAATGTATTTTTTTTTATTAAATTCCATTAGTTATATTTTGATTGATTCCTCAATTTTCACTTAAAAAAATATTTTTGCTATTTTTGTGCTACTACGTTCTATAAAAAGCTCCAAAAATGTGAAGCACTTCAAAGTAATAAAAATTCATTGAATTACTACAAAAAATCATACTTTATTCATATATAATTTTAAATATAGTCAATTTTATTTTGTGTCCAAGGTCTTACATCTTAATTGTACTTTTAAAATAATTAATAAAACATTAAAAATATTTTTTTATAAAAATTATTATTTCTTTAAGACGAACATATATATTCATGATTTTTTAAAAATTTTTATTTCAATGTCCTAACTTTTTTCAAAAGATGAATATTTTTTCATGTAATTTTACAGTGTTCATTAAATTTTCAAAGATTTTTTGTGCTTATATAGTGATAATGTTTGATTATTATGAGTAATCCTTTACAAAATTATTCACTTAACTTTATTTCAGCCCGTTGTTCACTAAATATGCTTATTATGAATTATTATTCCCATTGTAATGGTATAAAACACGAAGAACTGAAGTTTATTTAAACTTTGAAGGCTATGGCATTTAGAGAAAATCTTCAAGGCAAAGAATTGAAAGCACTTCGTTTGAAAAGTGTCGACACCAAATTTATGAATTAATCTGTGAACATTTAACTTTGAATCTGAAAGTTCCAAACAAACCAATAACTTTCACTATTGAAACTAATTTTGCTAATGCACGGCTATTTCGAAACGTTGCTACCTTGACCGGTTTGCAGATATGCCACTTGTCTCCTTGGATAACCTTTAGAACCCTTGGGTAGTGAAATTCCCAGACACCGAGGCAAGGCGAAAAGGAAAGTACGGAATACTTGCCATCATGAACGAAGACAGAGAAGTTTGTCCAGTCCATTCCATCCACATTAATTTGTAAACTATTGTCCGCAGTGCTCGGGGAGGAGGGACATTATCGTCTTTTCGATGCTCAAAGTTCCGTCCGCCCGGAATTCTCCAAATATATTAGAGAAGTTTTGGGCAAATAGCACAGTCAGTTCCAGTTTGAATAAAGGAACTCACTTTATTCCACACCATACGGATTTAAAAAAATATTAAACGACTACATTTGAAATGCAAATCTCAGGGGGAGAATAATAGCAGAAACGTCATTGTATACAAAAAGGATATTCGTGAGCTGAGGGCATCTTTTTTGAAAGCAAACCTTCGGAACGATAAAAGGAGCATATCACATAACATTTACTTTTCCGGAAAATTGCACATCCTTGGTGGAAATGCAATAATTGTATGCAAATCTTGAGGTATGCTAAGTGCATACTCACATCAAGTCCTTCTCACAAAAGAATGAGTTTTCATTCAAAGTTGGGATAAAAGGTTCTTGTTTTACATAAAGGTCCATAGTTTATAATAATGGAAAAAAGGAAAGAAATTCACCCACTACATTGAATTAACGTTACAATCCCGTAAAAAATGCATGAAATTAATTTATTAAAAAATTGTGTTTTTATGAAGGCATATATAAGATTTAATTTTTTTTAACATTTTATTGGAAGGAAATCGTTTCTTATAATTGCTAAAAAGTGATTTGTTTATGTACTTACAGTCGCAGTAAAGGGATGAATATTTAAACCTTTTAAAAAATTCATGAACCATACTTAAAAAACCAGTACTATCTAGAAATCAAATAAGATATATAATTAATTTGCTTTTATTAAACCAAACATCAAATACCAATAAGGCGAAATAAATCAAGTTCGATTGAGGTATTTACCAATGAAAAAAACAACCCTATAATATCAAATATCTATTAACCATCCTATGGAAGTCTACTGATATCCCCCTTCATGCAGAATGAAAAAATATTCCAAAACTTAACTGGCAAGTTAGATCCTGCAGGTAAACTTTTTCATCCTAGATTTACGATGTCGTACAATCCCTGCTCGATATGCGTGTAATTTCTAAATAGAAAAATCTCCCAGTTCCGCCGCTTTGTTTCCTTCTCTGGCGAAATGGAGCAAATCAAAGCATCCAGCACGCGAAGTAATGAAGTATGATGCCTTGTGCTGACCAAAATTTATTATACACTATAGAAGGTGAAATGTACCTATTAATGTACACCTTAATCATTTTGAGCGATGGTGTCATATATCCCCTAGTTAGTATCCAAGTACTTCAAAATAAGGTTAAAGCTTTGTATTAAAGCGCCATACCACACACACACCCCGTTTCTTGTAAGATTAAAAGAACCAAGACGGTAATCCATCATCAGATAATTTCTTGCCGACATTGGGAAATTTATGACTACCTGAGCTGACAAAAATATTGGAGAAATAAGGATTAAAAAAAAAAATATAGCATATAAACCTAACCTTCGTCACTTTAAAATTTTGCCATTTATTATAAAAATGGATTTTATTTTTAAAAATCTTATAAATTTATAAAATTAAACGTGAATAAAACTTCTGGAACTGTATTCCTATCATAGTACAAAAATTGAACTTTCAGCAAAGAATCCTTTAGGAACATCAAATTAACCGGATCTATTTCCACTCTCAATAATTACAATAGAAAAGGTTTTAGTGATTGATCACATTAGTTTCTATTAAAGAAACTCATCTAGGGAAATGTGTGCTATTAGTTTTCGTTCAGTGCTACACATGTAAACATTGTTAAGGATCTAATGATGCTAACCACATTTGTAACATTGTATCAATCTCAATTAGATTTGATAGACTTGATGGGAGCTAAAAACAGTCCCTTCTGTATGTAATTGTTTTTGTGTGTCATGTTGAGACAACAACGTTTTATATATAGAAAATTCAAATATGTAAAAGATGTCGATTTTAGAGAAATTATAGAATGATATTTCCGAAATATTTACTGTTATAAGTTGGCTATATTTGTCTTCGAAGCTTATCAAGATATCAATCAATTGTAATCAATAAATCAATACAAATAAATCTAAAAGCCAACTTATTTTTCTCCCAAGTTTTAATAGAAAGAATATAAAGTGATAACACAATTAGAACCATCTATTCCATTCACAAATGTACAAAAAATAATTCTATATATTAAGAAAGACATTTTATCACAACACTAATATTACTATGTGAGCAAATAAGATATCGTTAGATAAGTCTTAACTTAATGGAAGTTTTGAGAAACCTTTATAGCCGGGATAAGTTGAAAATTAAGAGAATAAAAAGACTAACGCAAAATTTTAAAGTTTATTTTTAACTCTTGTTTAACTTTGTCGGAGATATGGAGTCCTTCTAGATTTTATTAAAATTTTAACTTTTAATCATTACACTTTTCAAAACTATAAATTTTGTTTTTTTATAATTTAATTTTCAAAAAAAAAAAAAAGAACGATCCCATACACCCGGTCACAAGTTAAAGAATAATTGTTATTATTGAATATCAGAAGTTCTAGGGAATAATTGGTATATAAATAAAATTATAAAAATATAAACAATAAAAAAAAATAACAAATATGTTTCCCGAACAAGTGGATAATTTAAAAAGAGCTATACCTCATACAGAAAGTGATGATATGGAAAAAAATTTAGTGCAAAGTATAAGTGATGCTAAAAGAAATGTTGTCGATGAATTCAGAGACATGTATCATCAGACAGAAAGACATTCACCCTATAGACATTACGATAGTCTTATTGATAGTGTCAGTCTAGAAGATGTTCATACTAATGATGACTCTTCCGACACTCTTTCTGATACGGGACAAAAATCTGAAGATGCAACACATTCCTCAAGTTTTGAAGAAGATTGCTTTCTATTTCAATCTAAACACGCTAGAAATGAGTAAGTTACTAGAATAGAAATAATTTTAAAATTTTACTTTTAAGGTAAATAGATTTTCTTCAACATTGTCACATTCCGGATTATCGAAAGTAAACTATTAAAATACCAAAATTCTACAAATATCACTT
This sequence comes from Proctacanthus coquilletti, assembly GCA_001932985.1. Taxonomy (NCBI): domain Eukaryota; kingdom Metazoa; phylum Arthropoda; class Insecta; order Diptera; family Asilidae; genus Proctacanthus; species Proctacanthus coquilletti. The sequence goes on along the minus strand of MNCL01000027.1, from coordinate 1,248,078 downwards.
TAACATTACATGCAAAAGGTCAGGAACAAAGAAATCATGCCAGCAAATACAAAAGAAATCGAAAATATGCACTAGACTCATCGTTCTATTTTTATCTGGCGCATCCCTGACAATGAACCTAATAAAAAATGTTTGTACACAAACATTAGTCATGATTAACGTTGAAAAATGTTTCATTCAAACAAATTTATGATTTCAACCATTTTATTATCAGTCAGACATTTTCTTGGATCTGTAACAACAAGACATTTCCTTAAAATTTTTGTTCTGTCGTGAAATTAAATTGAGAGTGCCTTTAATATTTTTCACCTTGCTGCGTCAATTTGAGTCTTATTTTTTGACACCGTCTATTTTGAGAGACACGGCTAATATTATTAATTTAGCAGCTGCAACACTGTATGTTATTATTGGTTGTAAATTGTACGTTCTGGCGCGTATTTTCGCGATAGTATGATTGGTCAATTGAATTATTGATTTTAATCAAAAATAACAACGTCTAGGTAAATATTTTCAAATAAATTCTGATATATACAATTTGGCTTGCCTACTGGTTACTTCTGATATAGCGTCATACCGGAGGGGTGGTCGATATTTTTCTAAATTACAAATAAGTCAATTGAAATGTTAAATTAGCATCTTAAATTCCTGTTAAATGGAAGATTCGGTATTTTTAGAGTTAATTTGTTTTCCGAGAATTTCGAATTCCATTTATTGTAGCTCGTGTCGGACATATAAAAAAAAACGCAATTTTCACTTGTGAAGCAGTCGAATGGTGTAAAAAATTATTTTTCCAATGTAAAATTGAATGAAACATACGCGTGCTAATGCCATTAGAATAAGCTATACCTATAATAATATCATACCTACTTAAAAGATTTAATTTCTCCTATAGAACTCGATGCTAATTTTTTTAAAATAAGTTCGATTAAGAGACCATTAAATTTTTAAGATATAAGACGTTTTATTTACAATAACTGTTTTAAGCAACTTTATCTGAAAGTTATTTTGCACCTAACATTGCGATTGGAATCCCACTTAAATATTTATTTGTAATAATCACCTAAAAGGCCGGTTTGCTACAAAACGATGGTCTCCAGACGATTTGGATTACGCGGATTAGACACGGAACCCAAAGTAATCCACTTCCACTCCACATCCTCGCATTTGTATTTTCTTTTTAAGTGTTGGAAATATTACCATCTATTTATTTTCTATAAAGTTAATTTTCTTTATGAAAAAAAAAGATTTTCTTACTTGATAGTTATTAGTTTTTTAAATTTCAAAAAACAAAAAATTCTTTGATTTACATGTCTTCACTATTTCATCCAAAACCAGTTTTTCAGTCTTTCACTTTAAAACTATATTTATGTTTTTTAAAGAATATTATTACCTTTATATATTTGAATTCCCAGAAAATTAATTTTTCAAAAAGTTTTAGAATAATTGTACAGGTAAAACTCTATTTAAAATTTTAAACAAGACTATGAAGTCATAGCATTCGTTTTTAAATCTTGATTCGACTATATTTTCTAATTATCCGAATAAAATCGTCTGTTTGGATTATCTCTTATTATTCAAATTAATTTAAATTTTGCTTGATACGCATGGTGTCAAACAAGATATAGTAACACGTGTACCAAAAACATTTTGAAAAATAATTTTTCTTTTAAAATTGTTGTCATCTTAAATCTCATTTTTATTTAGCCTAGAACTTGAGTTCGTTAACCTCGCCGAACTACATCATCCAATAAATAAATGCAATCTATAGAGAAATCGTATATCCTTTGTCCGCAATCTTCGAGAATCTGTTAATTAGATAAACAGAAGAACTTCCATAGTATCTGCAGAATTGCTTAAGATGGTAAATGCGAATCCACGCGGAATAATCAGCAGCTATTTAATTCCACAAATATTAGCGAAAACATTCAAAATATAAATGTAATTAGCTGAAAAAGCACGTGCCGTCAGCGTTGGGTGATTATCAAATCTAAGAAAATAACAAGATTATTTCCTCGGAGGGAATTCGGAAATACATCTATGCTTTTTTTTATTCCTGCTATTATGGACTGTAGGAATCCATAGCCCTAGACCAAATCGTTCCTCTTTTTTGTAGGAGTACGAGTAACAAAATATTCCTATGTAAGTTGTCTGCCTTTTATCTTATGATATTATTTCTGTTCAAATGGTATTTTTCTGCCTCCGCAAAACAAGAAAGTACATTTCCAGCAGAAAATTTTGGAACGCTGCTCTGTAATGTATGCTGCTTTTTCGTTCAACGTCTGTCCAATGTTTAAATAAATCGCTATAGACAAAGTCTTGAAATTATATCTTGAATTAATTTGACGAAATATAATAGAACCTTAGAAAAAAAATTAAAAAGAATAAACTAATACTACAGTAATGCGTGGTCTTTTATATTGGACATGTGAGCATACAGCGTTCAGAATTTTCAAAGGAAGTGTATTCAATAAATTCGTATAAAAAGCAGGACAATGAACTTTTTGCGACAGTATTAAGGGATTGAAGAACACGAGTGCCTCCCGTGTAGTAGAATAATAATAAATTCGATGATCAAAGCCTTCCGTCGACGTCGGGAAATTAAACTTAAACTTGCAAGGGCGCCTGAGCTGCTGTCTGAGATAAAATTTCCTTACTGTTTCCAAGCCATTTATTTATCCATGTACTTTAAGCGATGCTGATAAAAATTTTGGAGTCTCTTGTTCGTATGATAAAGAGGCAATTGACGGTGCTAAAGCGCGTTTTTATGGTACCACGTTTAAAAGGCGGTACTGCCTATAGCCGAAATCTCTGCGTACACCACCAATGATATGATGAAAAATATTCGGGACAAATTCTGGCGATGCCTAGGCGGGAGCTCTTGAGCATAGAGCTGTGTTGTCAATGCCAATATTTCTTTATTAATGGTGTTTTTATGTACCGGCAGCCTTGCTTGGAATTTGCCCATCAATAAAAGTATATTATAAAGCTTATCCAGATTTTTTAGTACCCTTGCAGTTATTAGCCGCCAGCAGATTGGTTGTAGGATTGAACTTGAACAGAACACGCGGATGTATAGAGAAAAAAGTACTTTAAAACGTGAAACAGTGAAGCACTAGAAGCACAGAAATATTAAAGTATAGCACATTATGACGTTGTATTCCAAATACAAATAGGAAATCGAGCTTAAAATACTTTGGGTTTCAGTGCACTTTGGACAATTTCGTATGTTATTTGGTATTGGGACAGAGAAATTATAACATGCATGCAATGAAAACATAATGCTCATAAATTTTGCAATACAGTCGATAAGTTATAAGAAATTTTGGAATTTCGTAAAAATATAACAAAAGGATTTTTTTTTTCCTTTTTCAAAATATTGACTTATGAAATTTGGAATATTCAATTTTCTGGACTAAATTTTGAATTTCTTTTTACAATAATAAAAATATGATACTCGACCTGACTTCTGTATTAACCTAATACTTTTAAAAAATGTACAAACACAATTTGACCAAATAGATATTTTTTGTAATTGTATCAGTTGTATTTTGGTAATTTTTTTTTACTTAAAAAAATTTCGTTTCCTTTTTTCTTTTCTGTACCATTTTTAATTTGTAGATCTTGCATGCTATTTTCTTATTTAAAACAAATTCATGTCACCCAGCAGTTGTGAATTCTAAAAACAGAAAGCATGGACATTTTTAAGAAACTTTAAGAATTAGGAAAAATACCACGAGTCATGATCTGCGACCAGCAGAACCCTTTTGGGCCCGCTAATAATGGCAAAAAGGGACATTACCCATGATAATGAAACCGGCTATACATCAACTTGGCTACATGTGGTGTAATGGCGCCGGGCGTGAAGGCCACTAAGCGTTCGAGTCTATTTCATCGCGGTCAGTGCGCTTCGATTCTGGGAGCGCCCGCTTTTGTTGTGACCCCCTCGAATTCTCTCCTTCCAGAACCCGAGAGGAACACGCTTAACGGAGTTGTTAGATTTATTTTGGCTCGCTTGGAGATTTTTGGACGAAACCGACTACCTGGGATTTTATGCAATTTGAGATTTGGTTTTGGTTTGTAGACGGTCCACCCTTCAAACAGGGGGCCACATTTACAAAGCGAGGACCTGCTTCTGTCTCAGGATGGACTAAGACTCGCTGACCTCATTTATCACATCAACGCAAATGGCAAATGGCACTAACTTATCAGCTTAATTCGAGCTAAAAGCTTTGTCAGTATCAATTTCGGGATGAAGAGGGTTTATCTGAATTTTTGACGATAATCAGGAGGGTGTAAAAAGGCAGATGTCGCGGTATTCCCGCGACATACATTCAAGTTAATGGTCCTACTTGATAAACATGCAAATTAAATATTTGAAAGTTCTAAGAAATTAATATTTTTATTTTAAAAGTATATAGTGCTTTTTTATTTTAAAAGTAAAAATTAATATGCACAAATTCTAAAGGAAATTTAATTTTTAATTTTTTACGTGCCGAGTGACTTCAAGTAAAGAATTATAAGACCAATTGCTACCATAACTCACTGCATATCATCCCGAAAAACCTCGCATTTCAGGAATCCCATCCTACGATCTGTGAGAGTTATAGGAGTTCCCTCTGAGCCCTGGCCTCTACTAATTGCGCAGTTCAGGGGGCCCAAGCGATCTGTACATTCCATTTGGATACCCAATGGTCAGATACACGTCGGTCTCCTGACTTTACTTATGAGTTTTTCCCTCCCTCTCGTCTCTATTAAAATATTCTAGATAGCGCGAAAGTTATAATCTTTTAGTAGATGCGGTAAAAAGTGGCCATTGGTCAATTAACAACTGCCGTATGTTCTAAATAAATATCTAGTCGTTAAAGTAAAAGGTTTTATTTTCTAAATTACTAGAAAAATAAAAATGTTAATCTCTCAGAATTGTAACGAAACCCAATTCGATAGTTAAAATATTTCCAAATTTTGAACGGGTGAAACTTCCCAATTCGCGAATGCACTTCTTATCACTGAAAATAGCGAATGACAACGGCTCTAGTCGAATGCATGAGCTTCACTATCAGCTGTTGACGGTATTTATAGTTCTTCCGACGTCAGCGATCTTGATTTGCTTAATGATGAAGTCTTCAGTCTTGACCCAATGTCATCGCTATCCAGATAGTAGTGACTTACGTGTGCAGTTTCATGTGATGGTAAAATCAAGAAACATTCTCAAATCCCTTGGGGTAGTATTCACCCCTAAGAGGGATCGCAATTTATTTCAATTAACGCCGCTTGCACGTGGTCTCAAATTGTGCAATCAGTGTTCATTCCCGTATGTGTTCAGGGGCAGATCTAATAGAAAATTTCCAAGAAGGTGGAATATTTTTGTAATAATTTACTGCGATTTAAATATTATGCGTACATATATACTTCTTTTTTCATTAATATAAGGACGTCCCTCTTCAATGTGTCCAAGAATAGTTTAAGATTTTGGGATTTTTGAAAAAATGCAACCTACTGTTTTAATATTTTTTCATGTTCAATACAAATGTTTAGCTAAGTCTAGTATTGTTCTTTTTTTTTCTTTAAGAAAAAAAAACTAATTACCGATTTTCAAACTGATGTAGATCTTTAAAAATGCTGTCAAAAGTGCGGTAAAAAAATAATACACTTTTATATACAAATGTGGATGCATTTCGCAAATTAAAAATCTATAAAAATTGTAGTAATTCTCTCGTTAAATATTTATAAAGACTTATCAGCAGTACGCGTTGTATATAGGCATTTTTTTTTAGTATGTTGCATACCCAACCACATCAAATATTCTTTTGAAACTCGATCTCAACAGAAAACATTTTTTTTGTAAGTCATATGATGCCTAAAAAAAAAGTCATTGGCTCGTTTTTTAAGATGCGAAACTTAACATTGAATAGCGAACGTGGTTTTCGCGATAACATGTTTGTGACTTGCTAAAAGGGCACATGTTTTCGTACAAGGAGTCGAACAACCCCATTAAGGTTATAAAAGTGTATGGATTCGCTCCCTCCTCCTCAATAGTTGCTAGTATTATACCAGCGTTGTCGATTAAGGTCCGTGGGAAGTGGCTTTTGTATGTTCGATTTACTTTGAAGACTGTAAGTAGATTGATTCAAACTTCGGATATGGCACGTGTGAAAGTGCATAAAAAATTCGCTTTTATAAATGTTTTTGATAATTCGTTTCTCAATTTTCTATTTCTGAGAAAAATAGAAAAAAAATCATTTGTTTGCAAACAATGGCACTTGTATTTATAGATGCATTTTAATGGACCTCAGTTTCCAATAAATAAAATTACAATTTTGAATCTTAAACAATACCAAAACTTTAAAAGTAAATGAAATGGAAAGCAGTTGGAAATGCAGAGAGTACTGATAAATTTATTTTAAAAGACTCTAAACTCTAACTCTAATTTTAAAACGAAATTTGTATAATGCAAAAACGTGTAATTGTTTTCAATAAATTACCAAAAATGCACAAACAGTACAAATTTTTAACAATCTAATACGACATATAAAAAAAAATGATGTAAATTAATTTTTGTTATTTGTGTAATGGAGTTTTTTGTTACTCCACTTTTAAAAATTCTTGAAAATCTTAATAAATAAAGCAAAAATAAAATTCACTATATCATCAAGCGAAATAACGTTTGTTTTCTTTTTTCATTTTTTAAAAACTTTTAAATATAACTTTACAAATTTTCAAAGAATAATCGCTATCATTTTTCTGATTCAAATTTGAAAGATGAAAAAATTCTCGTAACGAGAAATAACAAATAAAATGAACATAGAATAATTCTTCTATAAGGAAGTATAAGTACTTCCTCTTTTTAGATTAGAACATTTTTCGGTGCAATTACACTTTTAATATTCTCAAAATGTTTTTTTTTTTATTTAACAAAGTTTTATTGAAATTTCAGAATTTTTGTAAATCGGTCCCTACACTTAGAAAACATTAAATTCTATGGATTCGACATGGACTACACACTGGCGGGTAAGTGGCCTCATTCGTTCAACAAAAAGAACAACTTATGAATAAAGAAATCTGTTGCAGAGTACAAATCTCCCCAGTATGAACAGCTAGGTTTCAATTTGGTCAAGGACAGGCTTGTGTGCATGGGCTACCCGAAGGAGATACTCCAATTTGAATACGACCCGTCATTTCCAGTCCGAGGACTCTGGTTTGATACCTTGTACGGCAACCTATTGAAAGTAGATGCCTACGGTAACATTCTTGTCTGCGTACATGGCTTCGAATTTCTAAAGCAGTAAGTTTTGAATGGTGACAATTTATTGAACGTAAATCTACTTTTAGAACTTTCTTTACAGTTCCCAAGTCTATGAACTTTATCCTAATAAATTTCTCAAGCTAGACGAATCTCGCGTGTACGTACTGAACACCCTCTTTAATCTGCCCGAAACGTACTTGCTGGCGTGTCTTGTGGACTTCTTCACTAACAGTCAGGAGTATACAAGGTAAGACTTCAAGGTTTCTGTTATTTCTAAGAGTTCCTAAATTATGGAACACATTTAAGATTTCAAGTTTTAAAACTAGGAAATGACGAATTTCTTATATGCAAAGTAAGACATTCCTTGTAAACAACGATGATTAATTAATCATATTTTGCAAATAAAGTACAAAAATTTGTCTTAAATATTCGTAGGACTTTAGTTACGAACTTTGTATTTCTCTATAAGAATTCTAAATTTACCAAAAATAACGTTATATACACTTTTCACTCCTAAAAGTCTATTTTAATCTAAGTAATTTGTACTGACCCTGATCCATAGCTTCCTGTGAGCAAAAATTAAAAGAAACCGCAGGGCGATATAAAACGCTCAGCAATTAAGGGTTTTATTGCTTCGCTAAAGTTAATAGATAAGTATCTATAACAAATCAATGACAAATTTCATCAAATGAAGTAAAGGTCTATATGGAACTAATAAAAGCTAGAATTCCAATAGAAAGAAAGACTTTATCTTTTTTTAAAATTTGTCATAAGTGCTTTGGATGTTGTTTGCTTTTAACTTGTCCTTCTTTCACTTTTCAACTTTTTTCTGAAAATTATTTTTATTTCGGAAACTAAGGACAATAATTTGATTTGAATTATTTACCAAAGTACCTTTTTAAAAGTTATAGTTTCGATTATGATTTCATACAGTCTCAGCCTGCCCAGAGGGACTATTAAAAGATTTCTCGGTGAGCCGGTTTCATAACTATCTCCTTTTATTAGCAGCTTGGTTCATTTTCCGTACAACTTTTTATATGCCAGACCAATCCTGATTTCATTTTCCCTTTACAAAAAGTTCCATGTAGATTTTTCCCTCAGAAAATAAAGTAGTAATAAGAAATTTGCAAATATTCGAAAACTATGTTGTTAACTTATGAAAACATATTTGAAGTAATGAACGTCAAAATCACACATCGAATGGAGTCCATTATTTTACACGCCAGTGTAATTGGTGTTTAAAAACTTCTATTTGAAGAACTACTGCATAAATTTTCATTTCGGGTGTAATTTCCGACTGTTTACGAAAGGATTATCAAATTAACTCTAGTCCACAGATATACGAACGTGGAGAAAGGAAAAGTTTTGGGTTCTGTGTGTCAAACACAGGGTAAAAAGTTTACAGAACCCGGTGCCTGGAAGGTCCACGGACCAAAGACTCTTTTCTAATATCCCTGTCTGCCTGTCTAATCGATAGAAAGGAATGTCTGCATTTGATCCTCCCCAGACCCCTCATGAATTATTAACAGCTTTATTAAATTTCGCGGACGCATTCTAAAGTGAGCCTAAATACATTCAGTGGTGAACGATTCCCAAAACCCTTAAATTTACGCAAATCATTCTATCAAAGTACACACGTGTAACCAATTGGGGCGATACTCAGAAGAAAACATTATTCTTGAAAGATTTCCTCGAGTTTACTCCCGGAGGACACGGAAGAAAAAAATAAATAAATAAATGAACCTGGAAGCAATTGCAGCTCCACTTTATTATAAGCCACATCCCCGTCCCGACGTCTCTATTTTCTTCATTTTCCTTAAGGGGCGCTTGAAGCGCTTCCTTTTGATGACTCTGATTGAATTTTTTTTTTCTTTCAACTGTTCGCGGACGTCAACCAGGGATAAGACGGGCGTTAAATGCGGTGAACTGTTCATGTCGTTCAAATCGATCTTCCAAGATGTTCGTCGGGCTGTCGATTGGGTTCACATCCAGGGCGACCTTAAAGCGAAAACAATTGAGGTGAGTTGGCACGTTTTCTTCGCCGATCCTTTAAATATTCATAAGATAAACGTTCTAACATCGAGCGTAATCCCTCCACAGAATCTCGATGAGTACGTCAAGAAGGATGAACGCCTTCCGATGGTTCTATCACGGATCCGGGAGTCGGGGGCAAAGGTGTTTTTGCTTACAAATAGCGATTATAATTTCACAGATAAAATTATGACTTATCTGTTCGATTTTCCGCATGGAGCCAAACCTGAAGAACCACACCGCAACTGGAAAACGTATTTCGATGTTATCGTTGTAGACGCCCGAAAACCCCTTTTCTTCGGGGAAGGTACGATATTGAGGCAGGTCGACACCACAACCGGAGCTCTGAGAATTGGCACGCACATGGGACCCCTTCAACCCGGACAGGTAACTGAATGGTGAAGCTTTTAAGCCAAAATCCTAAGACGTTTATTCTCTTTATTTTTCCTGCAGGTATACTCCGGAGGCTCTTGCGACGTGTTCACTTCCTTGATAAACGCCAAAGGGAAGGACGTGTTGTACATCGGAGATCACATTTTCGGTGACATCTTAAAGAGTAAGAAAATTAGGGGCTGGCGCACATTTCTAATTGTTCCGGAGCTCGTACAAGAGCTCCACGTGTGGACTGATAAATGCCAGTTGTTCGCAGAACTCCAGCAATTGGATGTTATGCTAGGCGAAATGTACAAGTACGTGGCGAATCCAAATCAGATATAATTGCTTTCGACAAAATTCAATAAACGTATCTTTCGAACAAGGAGTAGACAACTTACAATTCGTTTTTTATGTATCAGGGATTATAAACCTGAACAAAAAGTTTTCATTTGCCTAATACTTCCAAAAGACGATAGAAATGATTTTTGACTTCATTATTAAAAATTAAATTTAATTGGCAATTAAATACGAATTTGAACACATAATTTACTTTTAGACAGGCATTCCATAATTTTAGAAAACTTATCCCTAGAATAAAATTGATTGTCCATCATTTAAGATATGAAATTTGTAATGGAATTGTCCTTAAAAACTATGCATTAGTTTATATTTGGCAGTAAATTAAAAGTTTTTACTTAAACTAAAAACTTACTTTACTAAATATATTGATTTTAAATATTATTTTTTAGTAATTATTGATTTGGAGAAAAAAAACAAACCTAAAATACAAATTGAAATATCATTAATATAAAAATTTTATGAGACTTTCAAAAACACATTACAATTTTAAAAAATAGCTGAAATTTGCTTCGATTATAGCAAAAAAGGAAAAATCAAAAATATAACTTTTCAAAAAATACATTGCAGCTAATCAAATAATTCGGTATTTGTTCTAAAATTTTGCAAATTATATTCTGTTATTGACAAAATTTGTAAGAAAAAATAGCCATTTTTCTGACTTATTTAAAATAAAGTAAAATTGCAGAGGATAAAATCAGCTTGACACTGCATGCATATCTACAACACTTGACTAACACTTGTTTAAATCCATTGGGACATTATTTCTTTATTTCAAGTTGGAATAGATAAGTAAACAATGAAGTGGATAGATCCTGTATCAAAAATTTGTCTGTTCCTTGTTCGTAAACCAAACCTGTCATAATAATCTATTATCGAATTAATAATTATATCAATATATTTTTTTTATGAATCTTCCCAGAAATCTCGACTCAAGCACCAAGGAAAAGCCGGATATCTCAAAATTACGAACATCAATCAGAGACGTTACACATAAAATGGATTTGGCTTATGGTATGATGGGTTCACTATTTCGGTCCGGATCCCGACAGACCTTCTTCTCTAGCCAAGTTGTACGATATGCTGACCTGTATGCGGCGACCTTCCTAAATCTCATCTACTATCCATTCTCGTACATGTTCCGGGCTCCGGCTATGTTACTCCCCCATGAATCGACAGTCACGCACGAGCAGAGATTTATCATGGACACACCGATGATATCACGAAGTCGATCAAAGGACGTTACTGCTGCGACCCATGAAAACGATCTTAAGGATATTGAAAAGGCACAAGCCCAGGTAAGATCCAAAACGCGAATTTTTAGAACGATAGGAGAGTTTTCAAGAATTAATTCGAAATTTTATATAAAGTTCCATAAATTGAAGGAAAAATTTGCAAAATAAAGGAAAGTATTGTACAACATCTTCAATTTAAAAAAAACTCTTTCAAATATGTTCAAATTTAAATATAATTAAACAACCTGAAAATTTGCCATAAAAATTTTTTAACCAATTTTTGATGAGAATTACTTACAAAGAATTTCATAAATATAAACAGAGTTTATTATTTCTTTCTCATTGCATAAATCATTGCGTTGTAGTATACCTGGGTGGTATTTGGGGCCTTAATTAAAATGGTGATATGATTCTGCCCAATTCCACCTCCCACAATCATATCCAAACCTCCGGGTTGACTTTGAAAAACTAAAATTTGGACGCGATTAATAACGTCAGTTCGATTCGGGCACAAGAAACTCATCGTTATTTGGACATCTTGTGGGGTTGGCCAGTGATGGTCATCGTGGACCTCACCTACATATACTTCTCCTGTTTTGAAAAAAAGAATGGTAGTTAACATAGCGCTTGAATTTAACTAATTACCGGTCATAATATAACCACAATTATAAAATTCTGGATATGGTATCTGCATTCGTAGATGCCCTTTGCTGGAATTTTTTTTCGAATTTTTTGTCTTCTCCTTGTACTTCCAAATTTGGCACATTATCCCTAACTTCCACAATTGTCGTACCTTACGAAGGTAGGTGTAGCTGCACCTAGAAGTGCAAGAAACGCAAAGGCGTTACATTACATTTCGATAAACTTTGATTTCAACTGTTTAATTTTCTAATTCAGACTGATTTCCTTTCACAAATAACAGTGAAATTATTTTGCAAATTCAGTGTCCTAAAAAATTTTGTAAGGAATATTATCTCCTGTTCAACGATCCATATTAATCAGCTCTTGCGTTATGAGGTTGAATTTTGATAACGCTTTCATCATCTACAAGCTTCATCCAAAAATAATTAATAACCTTAAATATGAAACATTTGTATTACCTCAAAACGATAACCATCTTATCGTCCTTTAAAAAAGTGTTTATTGCTAAAAGAAGCAGACGTCTTAAACTTCAACTTTATTTAGAATTACATTCATATTAACTTTTTTCAATCTCATTTAATGATATAAAATTTGTAAATCGTAATTACTCTGTAAAAGCTCTAAATGTTTAAAAAATCTTAAACTATAAAAATAGATTTTTATCCAATTTTTCAAAACTGTTTTAGTGGCTTTTGATATTTTTTTAAATATTTTTTTAGTAAAACGAGTGATGGTTAAAGCTACTATTTCTTACTAATTTTATTCACGTTTCTGACAAATTTTATGATATATACAAAGTATTATAATTTTTGTCAAAAATTTCGCGTCTATTATTCAAGTTTTAATTTTTTATTATATTTTGAAGTTATTTTATAGAAAACTTTGAACTACTGCAACTTCGATTCTACGATTTTTAACAACATCAGCCGGTTTATCGAAGTTTTGTATAAAAAAGCGGACAAAATAAAAATTAAAAATACATATACCGATTCTTAAAAAACCAAAGGCAATGAAAACAAAGCAGAGGATAAAAAAGAAATTTAGAAAAAAATAAAACTTTGTTTTTATAATATTTCTTTCTGCTAGTAGTGTGTTGATTATACGTTTTGATTATATAAAAACCTAATGAAAGTATGGAACATTTGCCTTGCGAGTCGTTATTCTTGCTGACTTACAAATCAAACAAGGCATAATCCTATAAATATTTTTGGAACAATTTCTACATTTTTTAAATAACATTTTGCTAAGAAATTAACAACAATATTTTATTGTTATATTCCAGAATTTAAGACCTACTGTGCCGCATGCCAGGCCAGAGACCCCACGTTCTGTAACTCATACGCACGACGAGGACTACTCGGACGAGGAGAGTGATCCGAACAACAAGGCCGACGAGACTGACGAAAATTAAGCAAGATCGACTGTTGCTTCCATTGACGAATTGGAATCTCAAATAAAAGTCTACCAAGAACCTCCAGAAAAACCGAAAAGAAAATCATTTCGATTTGTAGGTCGTTATATGCTTTTAATTAGATAGTAAGCTAGAAATAGAGAGTCGAATGTAACCGCCGTCGCGTAATAATAAAAGCGTTCGAAATCTTCGTTTCTTCCACTTCCCTTCTGAAAGCATGCTACTCTTGTTCAAACCCTTCTTCGTCTGTTATCTCGTTACTCTGTTCAATAATATTTCAATACTATTGCTATCCATAATTAGTTACGTGGTAAACGAAATGTTCTATGTTCAGCACACGTTTTTCTTTTTAGATATTAAGTCTAACTCTACAATTAGTTGCCGTACAAATCTTCAATTCTCTCGTAGTTGAGTTCTATCAAGATGAGTGATGAATTTTACGAATTTATTTATAGGTTGTGTGTTCGTTCTAATTACTTCCTCGAGCATCTGAATTTTTAGCGTCCGGATAACTTGTATCATAGAATCTTGTTGTTTTCTTATAGGCTTTACCTAAAATATTACGTTTTCATTCGTTTTATACAATTCTTAGAAAATTTTTGTTAATAGGTTTCAATTGAAATACGAAATAAAAATGTAATCGATTGTCAATGTTGGTATTTTTTCTTGTATCCTTCAGATTTCCTTTAAACACATTTTTAAAGATATCCTTCACCTTTACGTTTATCACTACGGCACCACTTTACTTTTCCTATACAGAAAATATTATCATATTATCAATATAAAGCCAAATTAAAATATTAAACGAATCTACATAGAATTATTGTTTTTAATATAAACTCAATTGTAATACTCCTGACAATTTCAACTTCGAAGAAATTTTTTTTAGATTACTTATTTCACAGTTTTATTTCGTAAATGGTAAAATACATCTGATCTTATTTTTGCACGAATTCAAAAAAGGAATCATTCTCCTTTTACACGAATTGTTTTGATTGAATAAGAAAATATTGCTGTAGAAGCAACAAAGAAGATATTTAACGGAAATGCTAAAATACCATCATATCGGCGACAGAGATGAGTTTCTTATGATTGTATACACTATAAAATTGAAAACAACAGGTGCATGAAACAATTTATTTAAAACAATCACAGTCTTTACTGTCTAAATATTTCAAAACAGTACTAAAAGTAAACTGCAGAATAGGCTTCAATCGCAGCTTTGGTAAACCGTCTGCACTGGGACTATCCGCTTTTCTCTAATACCACCTCCAAAAACTTTGATTTTGTCGCCTTCTTTGTCGTTTACTTTGTGACCTCTTAGTTTGTTCTTAATCACAGCATTGTCAAAATATCACTAAACCAGTGGTTATCAAAATAGAATCTTGATTCAAACTATTATAAATAATATTTATCTAACATACGCAACGTAATGTACAGAATCAGTTCTCAAAATTAATAACTATTAATTTAAAATGCGTTTTTTATTAAACTACAGCAAGACCAAAACGAAAATGTAAAACAATAGAAAAAAAAAGAATTTAAAAAAAGCTTGTAGTATTAACAAAAGTAGCACAGATACAAACAAAACAAAATATAAGCGTATTTATGTACATTTGCTAAGTTTATCTAAAATTTTTAATGTAACATGTAAGTAAACAAATTTCACAAAAAAATCGGACTTTAATTTTTCTAACTATTTTCGAAGATTTGAATATTTTTTTATAGTTATCTTGTTAACATTATTTTTAAAAATATTTTTATTATATGTCTCTTGGTCTCTGTTAAATGGCCAAAAGATCTATAAACTCATAGAATAGAAAGAAAATTCAGGCATATTTTTCCTAGTTGTTTTGGAAATAGCGGAATTTTTCCTAAAACTTCAATCTAAACCTGCATATAAAAATTGATATCAGAAAACGTAAAGTTCTTATTCGAAATAATCGTCATCTTGCTTTAAATATATTTTATCCTATATCCTTTAATAATTTGTTCCACAATAGTTCTAATACGCGCAAGAATGACCAACAAAAATCGTACAATATTATTACAAAAAACAATACGCAATAAAAAAAAACCTTAAAAATTCAATATGTCTTATTATTTTTAAATAATGTTAATGTTAACGTTTTTAAACAAAAAAAAAGAAATTAAATAGCATCACAGTGAACTCTAAATGCTCATTGGCCATAAATTGAAGCTACATACGAAAACTGGGAGACCGATTGCGCCTCGACCACAATGACGATGAACCTGCTGCCGATTCCTCCTTCTTTTACATAAGCCCGGCCAACGTTGCTGTTCTGATTGACGACGATCTCCACAAAAGTTACGACCGCGCCCGTTCCCTGCGGCGGATACCTGAGAGTCAGTTGAATATTCTGAGGAGACGACCACTGACGTCCATCACTTCCCTGAGCCACTAGTGTATCACCTATTGTAGCACACCATTTGATTTATAGAAAATAGCAATATGTAACTTGTGAAGGCATAAACCCTACCACTGACACGATTGCCCAGGGTGTACCTGATCACACCCTTTGCCTCAAGACTTGTTTCCAAGGGTGTAAATTTGCCCACAGGTAGCTCCAATTCTGTTACATCGTTTGTGACGAAAATGTCAACATCCAAAGGTTCAAAAGCAAGTGTTGAACCAACGATAGCGAGCAACACCACAAAACGAAACATGTTTTTCAAATGTCTTCTGTATTTTAATATTTAGAATTTCAATCGCACACTGATTGCGCAGGTGCAGTTGAAACCCCTTTTATAAGCAAATTCGATCGAAGTAAGACCAGATAAACTGATTGCGATCTTAAGGAAATCAACACTTAACCTGGACACTATCTGAGAATATTTTAACTTGGATTATTTGATTATTTTTAGTAACAGAAGCTTGATATTACCTGATATAAGTAGTATACTCGTGGGTTAAGATTTTCTCAATTGTCCAGATAAGGTGAGTTCATCTTACTTAATTATATTATATTACAGAATTAATTAATTAATTAATTAATTATATTATATTACATTAATTATATTATATTATATTAAAGTGAAGAAAAGGAGGGGAATGATATTACGAAGACCGTAATTATTTAAAATACAGAAAGTGTTCTTTATAATACTATTAAAATATACAAGCAATAGCCAAACGATCTATGAGCTTCTTTCAATCAAGGAAAATACTCCTAATTCATTTTATAATTTTTTTTTTAAATTTAACAAAAAGTATTTTAATTTTTTTTGTTCATTTGATTAACTCCTTTATTTGCCAATTAAATGAAACACAAAACGTTTCAAAATAATTTTTGATAAGAGGAACCTTTCTGGCTCTAATTCGGCAGAAATTCCTCAATGGATTTTAATGTAACCTATACTAATCCTTATTTTGTTTTTAAAAAAATATAAAATTATGTCGCTTCAAAACTTTTGAAATGCAAAAAAAAAATAAATTAAATTCCCGCCTGTAATTGGGAATATATTTTTGAGTTAAAATAACATGCAAATTCCCAACCCCTAATAATATAAAAAAATATCTTTCTTTTTAAATTTAAAAATTTTACTTAATTGACTATTCAATTTTAGGGTTTATTTAACTTCAAATATTTAATCCATATTTTAAATAAATGTCTTAGGGTTTACCTCAGAGTTTAAATTAAAGCTTAAAAAATCTTTCCTTAAAACTTAAACTGAATAATCCTTTACTTAGATAAAGTTGTAATTGAGGAGTCTTAAGAATGCATTGAATAAAGGATTTGAATAACTTGGTCAACGAAACAAATTGTAATTTTATTTAGTGCAGTAAAACATACTTTACAACGTAAAAAGGAATAATAGAAGAAAATAATAAGAAAAAATTTCTTGTGATGTTCACGTAAGTAAAAGAGATATAGGCAAAACTATAAGTGCATTTATTTTATTTCTAATAATTTTGAAAGTATTTAAAGTAAAAAACTTTCATAACAAAATTTTTCTAAAGTAGAAAGTTTCTCTTATTTTGTGACATTAAAGTTTTAAATCGACATACTCGGATCGTTCTAGAAGATTCTCATGTCCGTTACTTTGGTTTTTCAAAATTTTATCAATAATTTATTCCATAAAAAAGAATAATACGATCAATGTTAGCTGACATGGGCCATATATTATTATTAGTAAAACCAATGCACAATAAAACAATAAACAAATAATATCGCAGCGGACATAGAGTGCTTATATGCCATAAAATACAGCGGCAAATGCGAGCTGGGTGACCACTTCAGCTTCCACAACAACGGCTATGGACTTACGGCCGACTCCCCCTTCTGTTACATAAGCCCTACCAGAGTTGCTATCCTGACTAACATAGATTTCCACAAAGGTCAGAGTATGCCCCTTTCCTTGGTCAGAGTATTTTAAAGTCAACGTGGCATTCTGAGCAGTTGACCACTCCATACTATCAATTCCACCGGCCACCGGTTGATCACCTATTCTAGTAAAAAATTTTTATTAACAAAATCTTTTAAAAACATAAAACCTGCCTTTTGCACGCTGGCCAAGAAAATATCTTATGATACCCTTATCATCAACGCTTTTTTCTAGAGGTGTGATTTTTCCCATAGCTAGGTCTAATATTGTTATATCTTCCTATAATTAAATCCAGCGATAATGTGGAGCACCACAAACATTTTTTGAAATTCTTTCTACTAATGTCAAATAAAAATGGACTGCTTAATTTTCTATTTCACACAGACCCACTTTACTAACCAGGGAAATAGAACCTTTTCTTTTAATGTTCAAAATTAAATTGTTTATAATTTTTGATAAGATCAAATTTATTTTGTATTTTATTAAATGACTATTACGAATGCTTAATGTCTACTTTTCTGCTTCACTTTGCCAACTAAAAGAAGCGATAAATTTACATAAAATAAAGGTTTTAATCATAATCTTCTACAACATTAAAGCCTTAACCAGATAGAAACCGCTTTTGTTTTGTTAGTTTACAAACAAGACCATGTTTATTTACCATCAATGATACCATATTTTAAGTTCAATTGAGCCTCTTTTGTAGACAAGTTTTATATCGGGTAAAAGCCGATAAAGTGAATGCAATTCTGAGCAAATCAGTGCAATTAACCTGGACACTATCTAAGAATGTTTAAACTTAGATTATTGGATTATTTTTAGTACATTTTCAATTGCTTAGATAAGGTAAGTAAATTTTAATATTTATTTATGTGATTGTAGCGAAATAACAACAAGGAAGAAAATCATATGACCAACTTCAATGACCAATTTCGGTAAGAATTATTTAAAATTTTAAAACGTCCGAAGATAACGTGAAACTTCGTATTCAAATCTACCCTAATTAAAAAATATTTATACAAAAATTAAAATAACAAATTATAAAGTGCAAAATTATCAAACTAAAAGCGGAACAAATATTATTAAAATAATTATTTTCAAAGTCACCGTTTTTATTTGTTTGTTTATCGTTTAAAATAAAATATAAAACACTCCTAAACCTCTTGTTACGCGAATTTTTTAAATCGAATTCAGAGTTACACGAACTGTGTTATGAAAAATAATTTCTTTATGCGATTTTTGTTTGCATTAACGCCAAAAACAAAACTAAAGTTAAATTTGGGAAAAAGTCTGTAATTTAAGTAAGAATTTTAAGAATAAAAATGCATAGATTCAGGATTTCCTTTCACGTGTATTTTTTAGTAAATCTGTTGCGCAAAACGAACTTTCAGTGTATTTTATTTATTTAAAGAAACGTTGTTTAAAAATATTATTTTCCTTTCTAAAAGTTTTTAAATCTAATTGGACCTAAAATTTATTTATTTACTTATATTTCAAATCCGTAGTAAGATTTAAATAAATTATACTAAGAACTACACTAAGAAAAGTCAGTTTTTTAGGAAAACAGAAAAGGTTTTCAAGCTCTGCTCCCGACGGATCTAGTCGGCTCTTGTGGAGATCCGGCCTAGATTTTGACCAAAACGACTAACAATTTAAAGGAACAATATCCACCAGGATCAAAGCACTCCTACAATGGTGCTATATCAAAAGAAATACGATGCATATTTTGATTTTGAATTATATTTTTCATTTCTACTTTCATTTTAAAATTAAATCAGTTATTTTTAAATGATTAGTCTTTATTAATGCAAAAACAAAGCAACGAATTTTTTTAACATAAGAGCAATTCTCAGAATTAAGTTCTAAATTATAATTTTTTATATCAAAATTAAATTGGTTTTGTTTACATTTATTTTTATAATTGATTATTGATAGTTAATTCCTAACCGTCAACGGCTAATCAGCGGTACCTTATCCCTGATGACTATCAGCGATATCCACGAGTGCAAATTATACAGCTTAATGTTTTTTTGTTTTGTTTTTACAATGCATTATGTAAATATTTATTTCCCCATTCCATTTATTAATGAAAATAATAAAGCAATAAGATTAATAAAAAGGCGATCGAAATCCATTCAACAGTTTTCACTTGATATCGCAACCCACAGGTAAATCAGCAAAAATTTTAAAAATTATTTTTTTTCTTTTGTTTTTATTGCTATTGATTTTATTAATTATAAACTCTATTGATATGTTTTAAATAAATTTTTATATTTTTTAACGAAAATAACGTCAGAGTAAAAGACTGAAAGTGTTCTAAAAAATAATTTTATTGAACAGTCTGTTGTTTGTCTGTCTAGTTACAGTGTAAATCTGGGAATGATTTTTCATTAATTCCATTCACAGGTTTAAATTCAGTCACAAACTCTGCAGCATCATCCTGTAAAAAAATATTTTTTTTTTTTGTAAAATTATTCCAACTTTTTGAAGACTTTAAAAAGGACTCACATTGAACAGAACGTTCGCATATCCTTGCTTAAACTCTCCAAACATTTCGAAGACGTCCTCCAGTTTTCCATTTGGACGGAATTTGTCAGATAACGAGGTGAAGGCGTGGATCAGGTTGCTCTTCTCCTGTTCAGAAATGTTGTCTCGGGTGAATACGGCGTTCGGAAGAGTCGCCTCAACGTTGCAGGTTTTGTAGTCGGACACCGGTTTCGTGGTCAAGTCCAAGCAGACCAGCTGCTTATCGGTGTACTTGGCCAAGTCCTTAGCATTCACAACTTCGATCTCGCCATCTTCGGCATTGTCCGCACAGGTTGACTTTCCGCGCTTGAGATTCAGAAGGTATGCGGCATAACGAGCACGTCTATTGTTCTTGTCGTACTTCCTTTAATTATTAAAATTAATTTGTTAAATATCAGCAATATCTAGTCCGAAAATTTCAGGATTCCAAAAAACAATTCGTAATTTTCAAAGTGTAAGAATATTTATACCTTATTAGGTATACCTGAAACTTTGCCGGTTAATCTTTAATAAAGCAATTGGACGTCATGATTATATTGAAGCACTAATAGCAATATTGTACCACAAGTTTTTCACTCTAAAATCAGTATTCCATATTCGTAAAAATTTCTGAATTCCTCTTACACGTCATTACGATTTAAAACGTTTCCGAAAAATTCAGTTTCCTATTTCCTCAAACTAAATTCTTCGAAAATATAAAATAAATACTAACTGAGCTCTTCTACTTCCTTCTACCGAAAAAATAATGATCTATACTTCCTATTACTCATTCTTGTTGGAATATAAAACAACATATTATGGGATTCAACTTACAGTGGTGATTTTGCCAAAACTTCCTGAAGAGCATTTTGATCAGCAATAGCAACATATACGTTGTCTTCTCCGAAAGATTCATAAATCAAGGGCTCAAGTTGTCCATCACGTCCCATTTTGTACTCTTCACCAGTAAGAACTACAACATCAGCCTTATTTTCTTTAATTTCTTTAATGCAGTTCTCCTTGGAGTGCATGACGCACTGGAATTCTGGACGAATATCACGAGAGTAGGCCGCTTGTCTCATGGTGTCACATTTTTCCAACTCAATATCGCTTGTGACACAGAAACTGTAAACGAAATAAGCAAAATTTAGAATTTTCTTATAAAAAGAAAATCAGTCTTCACTTACCGAACTTTTTCGGTCATGCTTCCGTCTCTTTCGATCACATCCTTGTAGCCAGCTCTTTCCAAGTATTCCTTAGGCATAATGGTCTCTGGTTTTTCGTGCAAGACCAGATCAGGTTTGATCAGTAAATGTGCGGCAGCGTCCTTGTCTTCAACATTACGACCATGATGGAAGAAGGTATCAAGACGTTGTTGAACATTCTTGAGTTCCTCCTGGCCCTTAGCTGTGTCTGAGTTAACCATGTAGCCTTGCCATGGTCGCTGAGCCCAAGAACAGACAGGTCCAGTGACTGGACGACGGGTACCATCCTCGCACAAATATTCAAAATCCTCTGGTTTCGCACTTTCAGGGGCGTTTCCAAGCAACTGAAGATTAATCCGTAAAATATCAGCATCTATTTTATATTTGTCCTTAAAGTAGTTACTTACACCGAAGTATTTCTTCACGAAGGAAGTCTTGGTGAATGCAACTTCTCCTTGACCTTGGTCCAAGCATCGAATAGCACCATCGTATCCCGAAAACTTGTCTGGATAGTTACACTGTTCTGGCTTTTCACAGATTGCACACAAGTTGGAGTACCTCTTTTCTAAAAATTAAATAAAAATTAATATAATACAGATAAATATACTAAAAGCTTTGTTTCAATTTTCTCCATTTACTAATTCCGAAAAAATTCCTATGAAAGCTTTTATCAAAAATATGCAAATGTTACAATATTTTATCAATACTTGAAATTTTATTCATAATATAAATAAAAATAAAAACAACTTACTCAGGACTTTATCGACCTCTGGATTTGGTGAATAGTTTCCAACTAAGCAAGATTTCGAGAAGAATTGTGAGAGAGCCTTCAGTTCCCTTTCGGTGGGCGCAATAGTTGGATCAAGTTCAACTTTCAATATTCCAGAATTCTTCAATTTAGTGATCGGGATCTGGGATTTTTGTGAAACAAAAAAAAAAATTTATTTTTTCGATTCAACTTTAACACAACGCTTTTATCAGTCACCTTGTAGCCAACGTTTCTTCCAAAGCCCGTGTGACACGATCTTAGACCCCTCAAGTCTTCTAAGCTTTTAACAGGGGAATTTTTCTTTACAAGAATTATACCTTCATATCGGAACTCAGCTGCAAGTTAAAGAAACAATTTCTAGAACTAATCTTTCTCGAGACAGAAAAATAAACATAAAATAAACTAGATTTTCACTAGGGTTCTTAAAGTTTAAAAAGTCGAACAAAGAAAAACTTAAAATCAAATCGATAATAAAAATTTTGATATCAACATTAAAATAATTTAGTTTTGTAAAACACTTTGTTCATTTTTATTATACTTTAATCATTTTATTTTTATTTCTGGTGCTCTTTATTTTTAGTAAGATTGTTAGAAGCAAATTCATTTAAACAATTTACTTGTGTAAACAACCAGAATTTACATTATCCATCCATAAAAATACGAAAAAATAAGTTCTTACCGTCTTTTTCAACTTCTGTCCGAATTTCGGAAATGACCTTGAAGTCCTGGTTGTCCATGTGATAGGCTACATACATATCCTCGGGATCGACTGCAATTACGTCAGCCTGGCGTTTGTTAACCTTTTCAAGACACTCCATTCTATCGCAATGAATCCAAATTAAATTTTTCCATTAACTAACATTTTTAACACAATGTTAAAAATTACCGATCACGTCCAGGCACACACTCCATCAAGATCCCAGCGTTGGACGGTTCCTGAAGGATCTTCAGACAATCATTGTAGTAAATGTGAGGAATGCACATTTTATCTTTAGAGAAAAACATTTAAAAAAAAAAAAAACAAATTAATTAGCACCACTATTTACAAATATTTTCACAAATAGCACATCTTACAAATCTTCCGGGGTTCCTCGGCTACGACGAGCCCAAAAAGGCACAGAAACGTTAAGACTTTCACTGATCGAGACATCTTTTGAATCTTCTACGGAACCTCGACCGAACCAACTCCCGATTCAAATTGATCTGGTGGGTAACCGGCTTTTGCTTATATAGTCTCAAGACAGTCTCAAGCAACTGCTTAGAATCACAATTTTCTTAAGGGGGAAAAAAATGTTTTTTTTTATTTTTATTTTTTTCACCATATGAAGATAAGGAGGAGAGATGTCAGCTCACAGTTGCAAGTGATACCCAAGGTACTTTTTAATAGACCCGCAATATTTTGCTCAGAGAGTTTTACGAGTCGCGCGATAGTTGAAAACACTATGTGACTTATATAGCTCTAGGTCGATGCTAATGTTTTGTGTTTTATTTTGAGTTCCTGTGAACTATTCTTTTCTAGTTTAATTAATATTGGCATTTCGAAGAATTTGTTTTGTAATTTAAGATTTTTCATTTTCCAAGAAATAGAATATTCTAATTAAAATAGTTACGATATTTTTCAACAAATTGCTACTATGAGTTAAATGAACGCTAGAAATCTCCTGATTCTAATATATGATAGGGTTGTTAAAGAAAAAATTGTTGTTGTTTAAAAAAAATGTTAATACAAACAAGAAAAAAAACCTGCTAAGAAAATCAAAACCTATAATAAACAATAGAACGCCCTATATTTTCTTATATAATATTTTTATTTTATATACGGGCTGACAATCCGTAATTTTTTAAAATTTCTAATGCGTGCTTGGCATTAATTTAAAGCAACATAAAAATGACCTTACGAATGACTTAACATTGAATGCCATGTAGGAAATCTTTCTGGAGTTACGA
Organism: Proctacanthus coquilletti; assembly: GCA_001932985.1. Lineage (NCBI taxonomy): Eukaryota > Metazoa > Arthropoda > Insecta > Diptera > Asilidae > Proctacanthus > Proctacanthus coquilletti. Next base: position 1,224,011 of record MNCL01000027.1, on the reverse strand, counting down.
TTACCTGCTTCAAAGTCGTCACCGTGGACTGACATTCGCACAACCTTAATCCAAAGGACTTCTTATGCTAGCCACGATCTTTCTAAAATTCTAAATGATCGAAAAGTGGAGGCAACATGGTGAAAGCAAAAAATATTAACTTCAATTATACGATAATAAATCAGAGCAAACGAGTTTTTATTGGACTGAAAGGTTCTAACCGTGAAAGAATTGTAATAATGAAAAATACTCAAATTCAAAATTAGTTTGGAATAATTAATTAGTAGTTATAGAACAAAAATACACTGTAAACCTTCATCTAGCTTCATTCTTTGAGTTGAGTTCTGAAAGAAATATAATTAGACAAACAAAAATTCGCCTTTTTACAGTTACTATTTGCTACTATTACTTACTACTTACAATTATTGTGTATTATGCAAACTTTTTACTTCTTACTTTTTTTGTAATTAACAAATTTCATTATAATTTTTGTCTTAGTTAATGCCTAAATGTTTTCTCTCAAAAAAGAGAAGAAACGAAATTATCACTACAGAAAAAATTTAATTAAAATCATTTTCAATGCAAAGCAAGCAAATTTTTTGAAATTTTCTGCAGATCTTGTAAACATCTAAAAAATTTCGAATATGGAATTTTCTCATAATACGTTTTAAGAATTTAATTTCTTATCCAAACTTTCACTTAACCATGCCGACTTTTTAGTTACATATTTACGTTATAACACTTTTATCATTTTTCACTTAAATTATCTCAAGCTCCAAAATTTGAAAAGAAAAAAATAACAAAAATAAAAGTGAAAACAATTATGCAAAGATTGTGGGAAAAACACCATTTTAAAAATACAGGTTTCTGAGATTTAGTGCAAGAAGAGAAGCGGATATTTTCTTAATATACTGGATTTTATCTTAATATAAACAAAAGAAAATACAGCAACCCTCGATGCGCGAGTCTGACTCACATGTGTCCAGTTTTTTATTTTAAATAAAACCAGTTCAGATATTGTTGTTGATATAAATTTTTTCTATCATTCAAAGATAATGAAGTGTCATATTAATTATTTTTCTAGCATCTAAGTGATAGTTTACCTTTAATTTGATGCCCGTCTACGTAAAATGTTGACTGTAATGTTTAATTCAAAACAATAAATAAAACATCGACAACGTCGCATGCGATCACCACGTTACACACTCTGGATAAATTCATAAAAGGCTCATTATCATGCATTAGCCGAGCTGGGGCAGCCACCGCCTTCAAAGACACTCTATAATCTTCGAGTGCGTCTGAGGGATCCCCGACGTCGATTTATTTCTACGCTATTCTTCCTCCACCAAGTTCAAGACAACATTGCGCGCGAGTAATACAAATTCCGACATCAGTCATATCTTCGACCGGGGACGATGCTGTAATTAACCTTAGTAGAAGTCACAAGAATAAGTTCCACTTTGTGATTCCGGCAGATTCTCAAAACGTTGATAAACTTTTATTAAGCCTAGAGAAGCTATCGCAGAAACAGGCCAAAAATAAATCCAAAACTGACCGTCCAGTTCTCCAGCTTTCTTCTGGAAATGACGATAACGACTCGAAATCGCGATTTACATAATAATTTGCAATTTGTTTGTTTGTTTTTTTAAAAGTCTATTTGTAAACAAAGTTTGTAGCTTGACCAGCTTAGGTGAGACCCCCAGATTTAATTCCCAGAATCAATCGGTGAAAGACATCGAAAGACATAAGCCATTGATTTAATTCCAGCCCACGTACGTCTAGAGAGGCTTTGTGTTCCGATCAATTATTTCTTGTTTTCATTTTTTATCATTTCAATTCAGTTTCACTATCTCTTGAGATAGAAACGCTTTTAGAGTGGAAGACTATAAATCAAGTGGTTTTCTTACCTTACCCCACGTTCAACATATCTCGGATCGGATCGAAGAACACCGGGGGAGCTGGTTTTATTTAATTACAATTGTCTTCGATTCAATTCATATCTCACCTTTTATTGCAAAAGATACATAAGGATGCTGCAGATCTTATTGACTGTTTGATACTTCCCAACAGAATAAAATAACAGAAAAAAAAGAGTAAAAATATTGTCTCGACCAAGTACTCTCAATAAATCCAATGATTTTTTTTTAAGGCCATCGTGTCCTGTCTCGTCGGTCACTATTTATAACGTCTGTCCAAGTTTTTATTGGTGGGATTTAATGGTCTCGAAGTTTAGGTATTCAATAAAAGTAATCAAAGGGAAACAGCACATTTCAAGTGCAAACATAGGGATCCTAGAAGTTATAAAGGATTTAAGATCATGGGTACATTTTTAGATGTAATTTATTACTTTAAACTCATTTTTATAGCATTTCTTTTGTAAAAAAAAGTTTCTAAAAAAGAATATATCGATTTGGAATAAACGTTTTAATAAAATACACTTTAATGTAGGTAAAAGGACAAAAGTGACGAAAACTCCTCAAAACACATTAGTTCTATAAAAAGAGAAATTTGATCCCGAACATACAGACAAACAAAATCTTATGTTCTGTTTGCATATATCTTAAGTTATTAGTGTCGTTATTGTAGAATATAAATGTAGACAAACATTTTGATCAAATATATTAAAGTACTATTGGACTGATAATTCAAAAATGTATGTACTATCAAAATGCAAAATCAATAGTCAATTTTTCATTAATTAAAAATTAAAGACAAGCACCTTTCTTTTCACAGAACTCGAAGGATTATACTAGGAATTTAAATGATGGCGTGAATATGTCCGTTTCAGAAAATTATAATTTTTATTTATTTATAATTTCTATCTTTGTACATGCGTTTAGCAGAAAGTTATCGATTAAGGAAGTGGAAAGCCGTCGTATAAATAAAAAAAAATAATTTCTAATTTATTGCAATATACTTCAATGAATTCCTTAAGCAGTTTGTGCTCGATTGAAGGGAATAGCCTAGGCGAGATTTGTAAGTCGATCAGTTGTTCCTATAGATTGCTAATTTTTTACGCTTATAATTTTAAATTACATTTTTTCTTGTGAACAATAAAAAACTATTATTTTGTAATTTAAAAACTTTTCAATTTTTGAGGGATTTAGGAAGGAGTTATCAAACAATAATTTTGTTTTAAAAGTTCAGAACACTCGTAATACACTAACATTATTTAATTAATTACCTCGACTGATATAAAAAAAAAAACTGAGGAATAATTTTTGCATAGTTTCATTTGTAGGATTACACATAAATCAAACGGCAAAGAATTCCAAAATACTGAACAATATTTTTGAAAAACAGATCGCAAAATAAAGGAGCAAGGGAATTGAAAATCATTTGAAATCATTTATTCCTAAACCTCTTTCTACGCGACTTCGGAGATGCACGATTTAGGATATGAAAAGTAATTTTTTTACACCATTTTTATACACTTTAACGCGACCAAACTAAAGTTAAAATTAAGAGAAAATCCGTAATTTAAAAAACAATTTAAGAATAGAAATGCATGGAATCCGCACTTCCTTTTACGCGATTTTTTTTAAGAAACTATCGCGTAAAAAGAGGTTAGAGTGTACATTTACATATTAAAAAAGTTTGCGTTAGAAAAAAAATTAAAAAAACAAAGAATTAATCATATGTATATAATTTTTTATATCCTAAATATGAGTAATGACAATTATATTTATAATTAAAATTATAGTACAGGACGCTCATTGTGCGAGTTTAGTTCACGCGTTATCGTAGGCTTGAAATTTCGTTCTTCCAAAACTAATAAAAACTAAAAAGCATTTATTGAATTACAAAAAATCATTAGTAATTTTTTTACGATATTGCTATTTATTTGAAAAAAACGGGCATGCTATTTATTTGAAAAAATATTCCACGCTAAGTTACGCAACGGAAAAGTAAATCACCATATTCAGGCACTAAATCAAACGTGACGAGGAACAGGTGAGTCAATCAGAGGCACCGCATTGTTCTAGTCTAGTCTGTTATAAGTTTTTATTGTCCGTATAATTGAAGGAGTTTTGAGGAACATAAATTACACCGGCAACTGAAAAATAACTCCCATGAATAGCAAATGCCGTTCGATTAGATCAGTTCCCAAAATAATCAAAGTTTTTCTTTTTATTTTTTTGGCAATTTCTAATAATGTTGTTAAAATTAAGATACCTTGGAAATTGAGCTTGTGTCCAATTTGCCTAAATTCAACTTTTCATAAGGTAACAATCATAAGTTTATTTAAAAAATTTCTAAACAAATTCGATTACATTCTGTCGAAAATTTGATACAAAGCACATGGACTTCCTTCCTGGATACATTTCATTTTAGTTTCCTGGAATTAATGGAAATGTTTTAGGAGCTTTTGCTTTCCCCCCGGAACCGACAAAAATATATCCCTATTTTCTTTTTTTTCCTTTTTTTCCATTTTTTTTTTTTGTGTTTATAAAATAATTCCTGTCACCGAGCCAAAGATTATTAAACACGCCGGACTCTGAGAACAAGGAGCCGCCGGCAATTGCGACTTTTAGTAGCTCCGTCACGCACCGAGAAATCAGTGGACCGTGTTCTCGGTGGACGTCCCTAAGTACGACATGGTGACACCCTGGGAGTTTCCCCTGGCAATGTAATCGACCTTTCACATCACGTACTCGAAATTGATGCCTTAAGTTCCGAGTCTTTTTCAAAGCATGGCTAAACGAATTATATTTTTTGTTATGCCAACGGGGATGCACATTTTGAAAAAAAAGAAAAGTACCCCGTATTGCACTTTTTTATCAATGTCCTTTTTATAATCAAAATTTTAACTAGCTGAATCATATTCGAAACATTGCACATGGTTTATATGACGATCTAAGTCATCCAGAGGTAAAATATGCTTCACATTAAGGCCTTTCGGGTGGGAGTTAGACTCGCACTTTGAAGGTTCCATGCCTGAGTTTCAAACAGATATAAAGATATTTTACACAAACAAAAAGAAACAAACCTAAAAATAAGTTCAAGGCATTTAATGTTTTTCAAACTCTGTTTTCTTTATTTCGAATTTTTGTTTATAAATTATCTACCTCATTTTTCCTGGACAGCAAAAATTCCCCGTAGTAAGTCCAATAAAAATATAAATGCTTATCTTAATGTGTTTCTGTTTTTTTTTCCTAGTATCAGTAGAAATGTTAACAATTATCATGTTGGAAAAAAAATTCTGTTAAAATATTAAAAGATTCATTTTTCGAGTCTGCCTGCTTGCACTTTATTTTATGAGACCCTTACGTAACTAACCCTGCTGCATTTATTTCAATTTTATGACTCTGATGATTTGTCTTCTTAGAAAAGGTGCTCGAACTAATTTTTAGCAAGCAGATAGTCGTCGACTATCAGCATACAAAATTCCCAGAGCCGAGGGAATCCCTGGAGCTGTATTAAAATTCTCATGGCTAGAGGTTATCAGTGCGAAGCTTTCCTTCTTTTCCCGTTTAATTGGGATGAATTTAATACAATTTTTGCTTTTGGCTGTGATCTGGTTATGTAGCAGTGGCTTATCGACGAGCATATCTCCTAGGAATTGTAACCAGCAGTATACTATCACTTTACTACGCTACACTTAGTTTCACATAGGTAAACGCTTATCAACTTACGTATTTATGGAAGTGTACGTTTCGGAGAAATAATATGAATAAGTACACTTAATTAAGTACAAATTTTATTATTAAATTTTAATCAATAAGAAACTTTAAAAACTATATTAGTTTTTTTCCAAAAAAAATCTAAAGACTTGATTTTCGTCCGAAAATGTGTATTAAAAATGAATAGTATGAATTCTTTTTATTCTAATAAAATAATAGCTAACCCTTTTTCATAAACATATATAACGAATAAATTTTATAAAAAAGTTTTATTATTTTCCTTGGGATATTTTTTCTCTTGTGTCAAGGAGTTTTAAAAATTATACTGCTTAAATGCTAATATTAATTAACTAACTATAACTATAACTAATAAAATGTTAATATAACGGAAACTAAAAATACACTGTCTGCACATTTTGCATGAAAAGACAAAAGTAAAATATAAAAATAATATTAAAAAATAAATTTACATAGGGCCCAATTCCAACCGCCATTCCGGGCTTCCACTTATTTCAACTGTTCCCCGTCTTAGGGATGCAATGAGAACGGAACTTTCAATTCCTGTACTCTCCGAGAAACTGACTCCGAGAGTTATGCAATGTGCTTGGAACAATCTCTACTCGTAGATTTAAATCCTAGAAAAGCTTTAAAAGTTTCTCTTTAATACTTTACCAAAAGATGTCGTGATTCAATACTTGAAATTCAACAAATTTATATTGATTAATTTTTCTTCTACACTTCTTTATTTATTTGCAAATTTTCAAATTTAAATTATCTACACAAAGCTGATTTTTTTCCCAATTAATAAAAAACTCCTGAAACTCCATCTGGAGTGCATTCGAAATAGAAGAGCGAAAGGATTATGGCAGCACCGCATGAATATGTATGAATGTGTATGTTTTATGCAATCGCGTCGTTTTCGACACACCGCCAGTGACAGCGGGATGCATTATAATAAATCCTTTTGAAACGCCCTGTTAATCAACTTTATTGAAGTTCCACGTTCCAAGTAAGATTTCTAAAACTACAGAAAAGTGAAGATTCCTTCTCGATCTTTCCAAGCCCTTCAGGAAATATCGCACGATGCGTCCCACCAACCTCTCAGACCCCGTCACTGGCGTTCATGTGTGCCCAGCTGGTGTTGTCATACGTCGCGTACGTGGTGGGGAGCACACCTCTGCTGTGAAACGCGTCACGTACACAACGAGCTTTCTGCTGGTGCCATAGGAGGGAGTGTTTACTTTCCTGCTCTTTTTTATCGAAGAGAAAATTTAATTGATTCATTAATCCGACATTTATAGGATGCAATCGCAAATCCTTTTGTTTAAAAGCCTTATGCTTCTGTTGTAATCTTAAGAAACACTTTAGCGCTTAATTTTTGGTTGTTTTCGTTCATTTGCATTCGCTTGAATGTTAAGATCCCTGATACTTTACCATCTCGAAGGAAATTCGTGAATCTGACAACACTAATCAGGAATCAACCGTTCTCGAAGGGATCCGCGAGGGGAAGAGAAGCAGCATCGTTCGAACAGCAGCGCGGTAGCGGCTGTCCGGTTGACGCGGGTTCGTGTGCGGTGTTCGGTGTAGTAGAGTGGAAGTCGTCGTCGCCGACAGCGGGAAGTGAAAACAAAAATTGTAGAAAGCCGAGAGAGAACTGTGGAAATTCGTTCCGAAAAGTCTGCGGTCGTTTCTCTTTATGATAAATTTTTGAAAACCATTTCCTAATAAAAAAGAAGACCGCCGGGGAGCGGGAGTCGTGTACTTCTTGGGACTTTTATTTCGCGGAAAGTTTGTTTCGAAAAAAGAAAAAACAATAAAAGCCGGCGCAGAAAAAAAAACAAAAAAAAAACGTTTTCAAGAATTTCTCCTGCCGGACTTCGGGGAAGAAAAGAACAGTTTCGCGGAAGAACAGCGGATTTTGAAAAGAACTGTTTGACGCAGGGGTAGTACCGTTTTTCGGCCGCCCACTAAGAAAGAAAACCCTAAGCAAGTCGCCCTTTGTTCCACCGCGCTTTCCGGCGTCTTTTATTTTTTTGTGTTCTTCGCACCGGTTAAAAAAAGCACCATAGAACAGAAGGCTCGGCGAGGATTTTCGCAAATACGCAATTTGTGCCGTCGAAGAAATTTTAGAACATTTCGGTGTCAGTGGATTTGTGTTTGAGCATTTTGGAAAGGAGACGGAAGGGCTGAACGGTATGTATGCTGGAAAGAGATGGTCGCTTTGTTTTCCTCACACATTGAAAGTGCGCCAACTAGCGGCCACCTTATGTCGGCCGTTGGTAGGAAAGGGAGGGGGATACCGGCGCGTCGTCGATTTTTCCAGAGTTAGTTATCTGGGCTTTGGTTAAGGGGAGGCGACGGAGTCGGCTCAGGCAACTAGAACAGGATATTGGAGGGGGGGAGGTCGGAATTTGTTGAACACAGAGGGAGTTTGTGGTCAGGAAAAATTCGAGTCTAAATATTTCATTTTTCTTTTTTTTCGGGCAAGTTCTCGGGAATCGTCAAGGGCAATTTCAAATTGAACGCAGGTGTAGAAAAAGCAGCAGCTTTGGTTGGACAAGACCACCCGAGGTCGTCTCTCGGGCGATCTTGCCTTCACGCCAAAGACTGGAAAACGGAAAAAAATCAAGCAGGCTCCTCAGGGAAAGGTGAGTGAGAGCCGCGAATCGAGAACGGGGCTCTAGCGCGCTCGCATAATTATTACGCCACCGTAAACAAGAGGCCCGGCCGGTGCGTGTGTGGCTGAGAAGTCTCGTGAGCCCCATAATAAAAGAACTACGCCGCAGTCCCAGGTCTTGTTTGCTGTGGCGGTTTGTAATCGACGATTTTTCCCAGCTTCTCGGACTGATGGCATGGCACGGCGAACGGGCGGACAAGACACGTCTGCAATTCTACAGCACAGTCTGACTCGGAACGAAGGGCCCCCAAACAGCACCGGTACGGCAACCATGCCACCCGACGAGAAAACAACTGGTCCGCACTAGAAAGTTCCATGGGGGCATTCGGTTCACCATCGTGAGCCGGTTGTGTGCATTTTTATTTTATGTAAGATCGATTGTCCGGTTTTGTTATCTAACGACAGCCAAAACAAATCGCGCTGGCCATCCGTCCGCCCGTTCGGAGGTGGCCCGCTTTGCTACCATCGCACGATATCAGGCGAGCACTATAGAACGGGTCTATTTGGCAACAAGCCGACCGCTGTAGTGGTAAGCTCGACGAGCTCTATTCAGCTGTAGGTATTGATCTACCACTCCCTCAGATCCACTGGGGTGTGTTTCTTTCTGATAAGACGCAATTTGGTATGTTTTCAAGTCGGGCGCGATTTCTACAGCCGGGTGATACTTGCTTCTAACTTCCAGTCAGGACCAAAACACCTGTGCAAAATCCTATTCCCCTGCGAGCGAGGGTGTAGCATGCTCTGAGTACAGGCGGTGGGCGTGCAGATGTCTTCATTCAAAACACAAATGTGCAAATTTGTCAATAAAGAAAGGATTTTGTTTACCTTCCTCACCTTACTTACACTATGGTCTTTTATGGGATCAACTTTCGCGCAACGAAAACGAAAAATAAAAAACAAACTGCTTATAATAAGCAGAAGAAAAAAAATCGCAAAGCACGTGCTCCCCAACTTGTTTTTGGCGGGTGGATTTATTAGCGAAGAATAACACTTCCTGCTTCTGATAAACTGGGTTTAATATTTCAGGCTGATAATGTAAAATAGTGCGAAGTATACAAAAATTGTATCCATGCAGTACTTACGACGATTTCGCCTATCCAAAATTCATAAGACGTGGGCGCTTGTGGTTAAGAATCGTCTCTTGTATTGATTTATTTGGTTGCCCTTGAAAAAAGCACATGTTTAGAATTAGATCGCCCACTCAAGTGATGAGGGCGCGTCAACAGAAGAGGATTCTTTCTTCCTGGCAGCAGGAAAATTCGATTTTTGTGGTCAGCTTAAGTGTCTTGGGTATTCTGAGTTGGGGTTAATTAGTAAATTCGCACATTAAAGTATAGAAGTAGATTTTTTTTGCGAAGAAAGTGGTAAGAACGTTTCTAATGCGTAATTGACCACTATGGATAAGGCCAAGACCACGCTCTTGTGTGTTAAGAAAAAAAGTTATTACGAAATATGAAATGATTGAAATTGATCCATCACTTAATATGGATCTACTGAGCTCATATACGGAAGCTTATCTGTAAAAACAATAGCCTATGATTTTTAGTTGTGATTTCTATACCCTCTTTAGTCCAAGCTGCAGCGTGGACTCGTTCGCATTGTTTCGAATTAAATTGACAAAAATATTGGGAAATGAAAAGGAAGTAAGTTGAGTGTTAGAAGAAGTGCTGGTTGTTTATTCCGTGATCTGTAAAGCATTGAGGCATTGGCAATGGAGGGCAAATGAGATTCCATTAAAGGATAAACCTACATAATTAAAACATTTAAAATCTGACCTCCTTCTAAAGACAAATAAGAGGAATATTCTAGAAGTTACTTTTAAAAGGACTACTAAGTTTATTAATATATGCTCTTGATTTTAGAAACGTGTACGTGTAGGTAGATAAATCATTCTAAAAGATAGCAAATCAATGCCATTTTTAAAAAAATGAATTATTATAAATAGCACTTAGATTTACTTTTACAAAAAATCAAATCATAAAAATTAGCTTGTCCCTGACGAATTTTTGAATCTAGTAGACTGGTTCGAAAAAATTTCAACCGTTAGAAACACGCCTAGAAGTCCGTTATGGTCAATTTCTTTTTCCATTAGAACTTCATTTGGGGTTAGGAGTACGCTGGTTCCAGGAGAGATTTCCCATTCGTACAGTTGACTTTGTACTAGACACTTTGAAGTTAAAGACTGTGGATCTAAAATATAGAGTGTAGCTTGCAGATAGGGGGCAAAGTCGCATTTAAATAACGGTAAGTAAATAGATATGGGGCTATTTGCATGCTTTCTGTTTATTAAAGAATTAAAGGTATTTTTTGTTACTGTGAGGAAAAATTAAGGCAAGTAAAATTTATTTTAGATATGTGAGTTATGAATTGTGTCATTTTTTGCATTTTAGAGTTAAAAATTCTAGTCTTAGGAAAGTCGGACAAGAACCAACGGAATGTGAAAGTGTAAGATTTTATGTTTAATTTTTTTTTTAATGAAAAAATCAATCAATTGGATTTGACGTATTCGTGGATTAAGTTAGTTATAAGAATTGCTGATTTTCTTCAAAATGCCTGTAAATGAAATTTTAGGAGTCACGTTCTTTACATAAGGCAAAGTAACGGCATCTTTGAATTCCCAAATTGCTTACAGTATTTATGGAAAAAAAAAATATTTATGTTTAAAATTCATTTGGTCTTTTTTATATTTATATATTGTAAAAAAAACTATGTAAAAAAAATAAAAAAAAATTACTTATAAAATTTAAAACATCACCGAAGGAAGAGATATCAAGGAAGCTTCAATCTTCTAAGACAAATCAACAAGTTCGAAAAGAAGCACTTTTAAAAAATATTTACATTAAATACCGTACCGCTGGTCTGAGTTAATTAAATCTATTTAAGAACCTGTTCTGAAATTTGAACGCTTACAAAAAAAAGCTCGTGTCACTTCTTAAGAGAAAAATAAACAACTACGCTCTACCTAGACGTGTATGAACAAGTTTCGGACGATAAATCCAGCATATTGGAAAAACATTATACGGGAACCCACGAACCTTTTTATCCTTTTTTAAGCCCTATATTTCTTGTCATGTTTCATTGCTGTCATTTGAGGTACAGCTTCCATAATTTCTTGGAGCTTTTAAGTTGTCTTAAGTGTTCAATAAAAAAATCAGATATTTGACCTAATATACAACAAAAAATAAATTTATAACCTGTATTACCTTACCTAAATGATGAAAGGCACGGGCAAACCAATTATAGATCTTAAGGTCAAGAGGCATTAAGTTAACAGAAAAGCAAAATAATTCTTATCTGAGATTTTTTGGTTCGAAGTGATTGGGAATCTCTGTATGGAACATTCAAATCAAATGAGGTGGCGTGAAGGTCATAGAATAATTTGAGAGTCGTCGATTTGTGTGAAAAGCGCATATCTCCGAGGGTTTTTAAAACCAATTTATTTGCAAAATTAGCAGCAGAAAATTTGCATAAAAAACATTGATTGAAAAGTGCATGGCTTAGTACTTCAACGTAATAGTGGTAAAAATGTTGAAATTGTATAATTTGCATTTGGGTGGCTAAAATTGCTACCAAGTATTTGAAGAGTTCAATAAACCGTCCTTAAGTATGATTTATACGGTGAAATTAGAAATTGAATTTTCCTTATAAGAAATGTCCGGCTGGACATGATTCAAATATTTTAACATCATTAAATGGTATTTTACAGTATAGGAAATTATTTTGTTATTTTCTAATTTTACAGCGTTTGATTCCGTCATCACAAGGTTCGGCAGAGCATAGCGCAGTAAAGCCGAACGTGAATTCAATTTCTTTTGTGTGCACACGCGTTCCAGGCGTTTAGGAATCGTTCTATACCCACCTAAGGCCCATTATGGACGTTGAAACCGTGTCCAAAGAAGTTGAATCCCGGGACAGTTCGGTTGAGCGTGAGCTCAATGGAATATCATCGGAAGGTATCAAGAAGCCTCTCCCACCGAACGAATCTTGTGATCGGATCAAAAAGCGGGCAAAGCGTTTAATCAAGCAGAATAGCCGGGATGGTATTGTTCATATGAACGGTGTCACAAACTATGTTGTACCTCATCGAAGATGGAAGAACAGTCGAAGATCTCGTAACGGCTACGGCAGGGGCCTACCCAAGAAGGGTGGTGCTGGAGGTAAAGGTGTTTGGGGCCTACCTGGATCTGAATTATTGTTAGAAGAAAGTTATGAGGATCAGAACGACCCCAATTATGACAGCGAATGCAATGATAAAAATATTGAGCTTAAGGAGGTTATCCCAGAATTGACGCCAGAAGAATTTTTCAAACTCGCGGAGCCTATCATACTAGAATATTATGAGCATGGGGATACCCACGAGGTGGCAGCAAGTCTGGACGAAATTCTCACTGGTATGCTGAGGCCATATGTAACCAGCGTTGCAGTTGAGATTTCTATGGACCATAAAGATTCGCAGAGAGAGATGACTTCCTTGCTCATATCAGATCTTTATGGTCGTGTGATAACAAGTAAAGACATCTGCAAGGGGTTCGACATACTTTTGGAAAATCTACCAGATTTAATTTTGGATACTCCAGAAGCGCCAACTATTTTGGGTGAGTAGAAATTGTTCATAAGTTAATTTTATTTAATTATTGGATGTTGATTCGTTTTAAACGTTTATATTTCTTTTATGTGATTCCTTCTCTATACGAAATTTTTAAAATAACCATTTGATGTTCCTTTCTGTGTACAGGGAATTTTCTTGCTCGAGCCGTTGCAGACGATTGTATTCCACCGAAATTTGTTACAAAACCAGATGATGTCGAGTCATTGAATGAGTATGCACTAGTGGCAATTAAACGGGCAGAAACACTACTGTCTTTGAAGCCAGGATGGGCTCAATTGGACAACGTTTGGGGCCATGGCGGGCCGCTTAGGCCTGTTAAATTCATTACTAAGCAGATGAATCTTTTGCTTAAGGAATATTTCTCTTCGAGAGATATTCAGGAGGCCCATCGCTGCATTCGTGAACTTGAAGTACCTCATTTCCATCATGAGCTGGTTTACGAAGTAATTAAACAGCATTGAAAAATTTCGTACTTGAATACTAATTCGAATATGTTTTCTTTCTTTTCTTCTTTTTCTTTTACACTGCCTAGGCAATTGTTATGACTCTAGAGTCCCTGAGCCAGACTACCGAGGAAGCAACATGTGAGTTGTTGAAGTCCTTGGATCAAGCGTGCATGGTGTCTCCAGCTATGATGGAGCAAGTGAGTAGAACGCTTTTATTAGTGGGCAATAAAATAGATTTAATTTTGAGAACATCGTTAAAATCGAAATTCGTTACGAAATGTTGCTTGAAGTTTCTTTGGTTAAGTTTCCAAACTCTGTTCAATAGCCAAAAAATATGACTTTGGGTTAACAGAGAGGCAGTAAAAATATGATAATAGTTAAAATTTAAAACCATGTCAAAGTTACAAGATTGAATTAGAAACTATACTAAGTAAATTTCGATTTTTTACTACTATTTTAAATTATTTTTTTATGCTCGGATTTAATTGTATTGTCCTATTTTCTTGTTCACAGGGTTTCCAGAGGGTATATGACGATATGGCTGATATTGTTTTGGATGTTCCGCTTGCTTATATAATACTTGACCGTTTTGTAGAGCGTTGCAACCGTGCAGGTTTCCTATCTGATAAGATAGTGAGGAATATGCCCTCAAGGTAAGTAGTTTAAATTTAAATAACAAAGTTTTGTTTGTTTGTGTTCTGTGAGAATCTCCCTCAGTGATAGTATAATATATTTATTACGTATGCTACGCCGCATTTTTATCCAAAGTGAATGGCTTTGCTTTTGCTTCTAATCTAAAAATAAAATCACGCTTAACACAAAAAGGAAGCAAAAGAGGTTTGAACGTGCGTGTGGTGCTGCCTTGTGTCTCGTAGTAAATCGCAACTATAAAACCGCAATCTGTTATCGTTTTATCTTGCTACTACTAAAGAATTTTGCGAGTCGTTGTCGTATCATGTTTTTCTCTGCTCGTGTGTATAAACATTTCATTTTTTAATTAGTTCGGATCAGATGTAATTGCGTCTTAACGTTCAAGAAAGCGCCATACAATTGAGTAATATCTGCTGTGTATACGGAAACCTTGGGTGAAATGTCTTGATGAAATAATTTTATGGTGTTCTGCTGCTATAGAAGAAGTGGCTTTTTTAGGATCTTTATCTAAAGCAACAGTTGGTAAAAATAGACAAGAATTGTTGCGATAACACGCAACACAAATGTATTTTTATCTCCGTTAAAAAATTATCACGGTATAGTGGGGTCTTATGTGCTTATCGAAAGATAAATTATTTTATAATTTTAAAATCGTAATTCAAACATTTTGAATACCGATCTTTTGGAATTATTTACACAGTTTTATTTCGCAGCTGTGAAACATTTGTTGGGGGAAAAACCAAATGACCTAACGATGTTTTATTACCTGTGTTTATAAACTGTCTGCGATATTTTAGAAACGCACTTTTTTAAGACCTTTATTCTAGTTATGTATTCATGGAAGAAAACAACAACTAAATATTAACACCTTTTCGCTCTTTCAATTGAGTCAGGTCAGTTATAATTACATTTGTCGCCTTAATGTCGATGAAACGTGCCACATTTCCCTGGAATTTTTATTTGTTAATTTACACCTTCTACCGCATGTAGTCTGTCTTTAATGTAATCGATCCAATTTTCATGATTTTGGCAATCAATAACCTTTGTTTTTTTCTGAAAAAAAGTATCTTGAAACTTCAATCGCACTAAATCAATTGTTTGATCAACTGATTCAAAACATGAAACATGTCATTGAAACCACATTCATCAACAGAGCAGCAGCAACAAAAACAACACCACCACCACCACCAAGATTTTCAAGTACTTTTTAATTGGTGCGAGCAAAGTGGGATTGGTATTTTTTTTTATTTACAGCGAGTTTTCAAGAAAATTGGCAAATTCATTTAAATTGATTTAATTAACGTGAGATTTTCAATATATTGACGTATGTGCCGTAGAGATTTTTTTTTTCAATTGTGATACAAGTTTTTGTATATGAAATTCGTATGATTTATAATGTTGATGCCCTTTTCACTAAAACGATTGTAATTTTATTACATATATCCCGTGTATGGGACAGTGTTTTTCTTCGATTGTACATTACAGGGAAAATATTATATAGTTTTTGAAAAAAACTAAGTATTTAATAGCAAAGTTGTCCGGTTGGCAGAGTTATTTTTTGAATGTTTTATTTTCGTTTTTGAAACTAATTAGGAACTACTCCTGTCTATAGTGCTTTTATTTTTCATTATATGTAAAAAACAGGCAGGCAATAGTTAGGCCCTGAAACAGCTTATTATTTGGGGAGGAAACTATAAGAATTTCAAAACTTCCGAAAGCATTCTGAAAAGCCCGTATAAAAAGCCTGAAAACTACTCAGAATATACAAAAAGTAGTTCATAACTTCCAACGATATACCCACAATAACTTAAAAGGCTCGAAAATTACAAAACTTTTAGAATGTCTAGAACTTTAAATGCAGGACTAATTTTTAGTTAGAATTAGTTTATAAAATGTAATTAATGCATTTTTCGTTGCACAATTTACAGCATGAGGTTATTTATCTATACCCAATAAAGTCTAAAAGATCGAATATTATCCATTAAAATTTGTTTTTTTTTTTTACTAATTTACCCGTCGCGCCTTATCTACAATTTGTTTTTTCTTTTTTTTTTTTTAATGATTACCTAATTGTATGAGGAAAAGGACTGTTTAAAGTATTAATTGATGCTATCATTTTTCTTATCTATCTCCTATTCGAGTGATGCTTATTTTATGATATTTATTATTTACACCATTATCAGCTAATTTTAAATAATGTCAACGAAAAAAAAAAGAATTTTCGTGATTGCGCGCGCGATATAAATCGTTCTTAATTGATTATTGTGTCTTTAGTTAAAGATATCTTTGTAAGGTGAACTAAAAAAAGGAAAAATAATAAAAACAATTTAAAAGTTCGTGACCTTAATAGTTGAAACCAAAATCCTTGTGTGTAATCTAAGCCATTCTTTGGGGTTTTTTATTGTCCTCAATTACGGAGAACAGTGAAATATAAGCTTTATTGCATCGTGTGGTGTTCAGCAGGCTATAAGCCATTGGATGAACGAGTAACTGGAATTAATATTTAAATGTTTTGTAATTCATAGCATTTTTTGGCATACTGAATTTGTTCTGGTAATTTCCTTGTTAAAATTTAACAGTTTCTCTTAAAGCATTAAATCATCATTCCTTTAGGAATTAAATCATTTTAATTCTAAATATACGAAATTTGGTTTAATAATTATTGGTTATTCGAATCCTTATTAGCAGGTTTTAATTAGAATTTTAATTGGTTTATTCAATTATTTAAATGGAAAAAGTTCATTTTAAATACTTTTCAGACATCTTAAATAGGTAAGTTTACCTAGTGGTTGTAGTTGTTTCTAATTCGGTATGTATATTTTAGGTTTTTAGAAATGATGAAAGAATGATTTGTCATAGAAATAGCATACTTTCTTCAAAGCTTACGTGTAATTTTAATGTTCCAATTATAGCGCTTCATTATATTTCTCTTTTAAATTACACAATGGAACTAGATATAAAAAGCACGACCTACAATTTTGCGTTTCTGTTTAATCATCTTGAATTCCTTTTAATGATCCCCAATTTCTACAATAATGCACCCACTCAGACTCGTTATCGTATAATATAAATGAAAAAAAAAAAAAATAAATAAATAAATCTCCTCTCAGAATAAATGAAGGGCTATAAAATAAATTGGTAAATTATCTCTGCACGGGGACTATAGACTAAAGTTGTGCAATTGAAAGATCTCGTATTTTATTTTTTTAAGTAAACAATTGCACTTGAATTTCTCTGGGACCGTGCAAATGTGCGCATATGCAGAAGCGCGTGGATAGAATTTTATTGATTTATAAAAAGGTTCAATAAACTTTGAATTAGTTCAAGATCGTTCACTTTGCAGCAGCAGCGGTTGTGATTTCGAGTTTGCCATCTCGTGAGCCACCGCCGCCGCCGCTGCAGTCGCAGTTTCTCGTTGTCGTCGTCGTCAGAAAAGATAGCGAGCTGAAAAACAACACGACGAGTGCGGTACGAAGGCGGGTACTTCAACAACAACAAGAAAAAGTGTAAAAGTGCAGGATAGGCACAGATTGGAGAATAATGGACGTATCAATTACAAGCTGCAAAATGGCTTTTTATCTATCGAAAGACCTCAAAATTATAGTGGCGCAGTAACGTACGGCTGTGTCTATCTGGTCTGCCGTGGAAAGTGAAAGTCGAACACGAAATAATAAAAACATATCTATACACAAATGCTGCACAGAACTGCAGCAAAAGGTCAATGGGTGATTGACCCATCTTGCATTTGTTTACTTACATCGAAACCATGCGCACACAGACGAGCTCCCGCCTGCAACCTACTAACAACGACGACGAGGTGTGCTGCTAGCTGTTAGCAAGCAAGTCTCCGAAGTAGGTGCATTATTATACACAGTGGGTATATCGCAAGCTCGCCTCGCCTTGCCCCGGATTGCCTCAAGTCTGTCACGTTGTTTGGTGCATTTTTGTGTTTTCTAAATAAAAATAGCCAAACACGCCACGCAGGGTAAACAAATTAAAACTTCCCAACATATTTATGAGTCTATTTTTACATGAACATGGCGGCAGGTCAGTGGAGGGAAATGATTTGAAAAATCTTTTTCGTTTCGACTCTCACCGGTTTATCGTTCATGGGACGTTTTGACATGCTGCAGACAAGTTAAAAATAAGATCAGTTAAAGTAATAGAAAATCGAGAAGAAAGAAATAGGCTTTGAAGAGTTTTGAATACGTGGCGCACACCGCGCATTAAAGTCGACGCATAAACAGGTGCAATGGCATCTAAATATATATAAAATAATGAAAAATTTATTCTACGACGCATTGTTATGGGAGTTTTTAATGGAAATTGAATTTCTAATTCTGCGAAAAGCCATTTGATAAAATTGCTGTAAATGTAAATGCACTGCATTGTGAACGAGAAACTTGCGTTCGCATGCAATCTTGGCACCATGCTTATAAACTTCGAGATTTAGGCTAAAATAACGTTTGCATAGTTTCACTTTAATTTGAACAAAGTAGATTTTTCTTCTAAAATGAATGCACAATGCAAAGTTTTGAAATTGTGTGAAATGCATATGCAAATTATGAAATTTCAGTTTTCTAACTTGCTTGACATTTGACATGGTTTCATTAAAAACGGGCTCACTCACTCAACATTTTGATGGAATTCAAAATTCTTGTAGGAGTTTATTTCAAGTTTTTAAATTGTTTATTTTTATAAAAATCCACAATTTCAACATTTTTGAAATAAAAGTAAACAAAGATTTGTTCAAACGTGCTCACAATTTTCTTCTATTAATGTAAAACGTAGAAACGGGAGGGAAAAAGACCTAAAACTAGAAATTCTTATAATATAAAAATAAAAATTCACGCAAAAAACAGGGCACTTTAAAATTAATTCTTAAGTTGGAATATTTGTAAATTTAGGCTTGATCTCGAGAAAGATCTAAGAACGGAAGAGTCGTGTTGTTCATTTTATTATAATTCACAGCACAGAGAATACCGTAAATTAAATTATAATTCATGTTTTTATAGGGTATTTATAGAAAGATTATTGAATTTACATAGCCATATAAAACAAAGAGAAAGTAGTCGACTGAGTAAATTTTAAGCTCTAAATAATGTTAATGATTTATTACTTAGGTTTTATGTAATCATTCTTTCTTAAAATTTGATTTCAGGTTTTAATATATGCGATTTTAGTAATTATGTAAAGTTTAAAAAGAGCATTTCGCAAGGTTTATCGTAGCTATAATTAGCAATCTTCAATGCATAATTACCTCATCCTTAAGTAAATATATGAGATGCAAAAAATGCTACTATAGTTAGGTTTCAGTGACAACAAAATCAAGATAGCAGATAAAGAAGAATTTATTTCTAGAAAAAATGAATTTTCACAAAGGTGTTTGTAATGGAAACAAAGAAGTGTAATAAGTACCAATTTCGCTTGCGTGCTTACGATTGTAATAAAACGATGTTAGCTCGAAATGTACTTGAGATATAGTTGAAAATAAATCGCATTCAACATTAATTTCACAATTTTAAGTCGAGTGGCTTCAGAAATAGGCAAAGTGATAAAAGCCTAGTGAAATTTTAAATATTTTACGATGTGGGACTAGTAAAACTATTTTTGAATGGAAAAATCAGTATTCAGCGTAGAATTACACTAGAACTTTTATAAATCAAAGACGTTTTTAGTGCGAAGTTTCAAATTGTGCGTTACAAAAAAAAAATAATAATAATCGGCAATTTTTAAAAAAATAAAGAAGTAAGTAAATCGGAATTTTTTATATAAATAATTTACCTTCTAGTAAAGAAATTGCTTGTAAATCTTTCAGTGAGGCGAAATTTATGTAAATCCATAGTTTTTTAGGATATGAGAATTTTCATTAAATTTAAATTGAAGTATAATTCATTAAATAAATTGTTGGCTGAGATAACTAAAGAAGTCAGAATTAAAAATCCTTTTAAAATAACCGATCTATCGAAACTCTATTTTATAATGATATGTATTTATATTAATGATGAGACCCTTCTTTAATTATTTCTAATAGGAGTTTTTATCTACTCTTCCCATTTTACAAATTTTTTTTTCCACTATAAGCATACAAATTTGACCGTTTGACTGCAGTCGTGGTACTGTTGTCATTCAATATTTTCCCTGGAATATTCAAACATTTCTTTGTCTCTGAAGTAAATTTAATTTTGAGATAATCTGCAAAATTAGAATTTAACATCAAATCACTTAATGTACGAACAATTTATTGCTAAATGTCAACGAGCTGCAAATAAATAAGATAATTCAATTAAAAGTAGCTTAGCTGGATATAAATCAATCACATGTGCCATTTTGAAATACTGTAAAATTGTTAATAAAATAGAATTGCATTGCAGATTGCATAAAAAGCACATCAATTTGAACATTCGCTGTAGATAGCTTATTTTGAAATTTGCCTGCAATAAAAACCATTCGTACAGTTCGATATCCCGAAGAAGGCAGCTTATGCAAGTTAATCTATCTAACCAACGACTTCATGGCTTCGATCATTGCCCTTTATTGACTTTAGAGAATTTCAACAGATTACGTAGATATAAAATCTAACCTGATTTCTATCTTAATGGCCCTTCTACCAAATGCGTGTTAACTAACTACTGATCAGATTTAAGGTATTCAGTCATAACAGGTAACTTGCATAAATACATTGGATGATGGGAAATTAATTACTCCCGATGTGACTGAGCCCTTTCATTTTAGAGATGCAAAGCTGACGTTTCCAGTATCCGAGCAGCCAGTCTGCTCTCGCTCCAATAATAAGCCTGCAAAATTTAAATCATACATAAATACCTGCTCCAATTTTAATGACTGTTTTTTGTGTCTTTTGGATACTGATTACGAAAAGAAACCATTCACAAAATTCCATCACGTACAGTCTTTGCAAAAAACATCATATTATATTTTTTTCAATTTATATACGTTTTCTCTTCTAGATTAATCTTATGTGCTAGATAGAAATTTTATTATATTAAGTACATTTATTACAATGAATCCCCAACAATTGAAAAGTCGTATTAAAGTGCTATTTATTTTGCAAAAACTATAGGTGATGAAATTTTTGAATGTTATTTTTTTATACTGAAAAATCATAATCAGGGTCCAAAAAATCTATCGGATTTATCATTATTATCTGAAACATGCTTTCTATGCAGACCTGTGTAATCGATTGAATTTAAATGCACCAATTTCTAAAATGCGTATAAATCACTTTATGTAAGTAATCGGGCAACGAAGTGCACGCACGTAAGTGTAAAAACACCTGTAAAGTGCTGTGTGAAACCTTTCTTATGAACTGAAGGTTGTTTTTGAGACAAACAACTTGGCTCATAAATCCAACCTCAAATCGAAGGACAGAAGGGGTTACTGCTCCGGTTATGATTCTAAGTCCAAATCAATCCATTTCGTAAACATTCACAATGAAATTGTTGTCTAAGTGGTTTATTTGTCGTTTTTCGATCGGAAATGCACTTATATATCTTCAGGATTATTGCCATAAGAAAGTGCGATGGATTGCTTCATGAAGTTGTTTAATGGTACTGACCTGAAGACAATGTCTGCTATTATATTTATTGTGCAGTTGGATAAAAGAAAAATGAAATTTGGACGTTAATACATGGGGACGAGCTGGAAGTCATATTTATAACATTCCGCTAAAGGAGAAAACAAAAAATAAAGATACTGTAATTTCTACAGAATTATGTTATGGCTTATTATGCACGTTTTGGAAGCTATCAAGTCATTGTTCAATACTGAACTAGAATTATTGTACAATCCTAATTAACTATGTCTGCTTTTAGGAAGATTGTAATCATAATTTCTAAATATAATTACATGAATAGAAACACGTACCAAGAATTGTGGATATGAAAAGGATATAAAAATATTTTATATCCACAGTTCTAGAAAACCAATTTAAGAAAGTAATCTTTTACCTTTTATAGGAAAATAGCGCATAAAATAAGCTCGTAAAAACAGCGCCTTCTTTAAATTTAGTGTTATTCTTTAATTAAAGAAGTTACCATCTTATTTATCTCCTTTTACCAGTTTGTTTGATACTGAAGAAATGCTGAGCATTGTCGGTTCTAATAGCACATTAAATTCCAATTTTAATCATGAAGCAACAATTATCCTCACATTATTTGTTAATTTATGTTAATGGTTTAGAAAATCATCTTGAATTCATTCGAACTTAAATTGATTTCTCATAAAAGTCCTGATTAATGAACAAGTCGATTCGTTGTAATAGGTAAATGCTGGTATTTTCTTGATACTTCATAACTTTAAGGTAATATAATAATAACAAAGTTTAATATGTATAAAAAAAACGAAATTAGCAAGTACTAAAACGAATACACCACATTCGGTAATTGGAATCAATCGGGTTTAATTGAATTACAGATTTAAAGTACTCTTAATAAAATAGGAATAAAGAGCTATTAGGAAGAAAGAAATATACGAATTTATATTTAAGCTTGATATTAAATTTTTAGCCCGCTTTTTAGCACGTTTGAGTCTACGTAGTCTTCATTAAAGTGATAAGTGTATTTATAATCTCAAGTCTGTTATTGGAACGCAATTCGTTGTCAAATATAACTTCAAGCGTGTTTACTAGCCGATCAATTAATTAGTGCGTTAAGTACCCCTGACTCTAGTTTGACGTGTGCTTGTTTGTGTGATTGGTGTGATAACGTATACAAGATTATTTTTATTCTTTTATTACAAATTTATTTCAACGACAACAAATAATCTTTACTCTTTTTCAGGGGACGTAAAAGATTTGTCTCCGAAGGAGACGGTGGCCACATTAAGCCTCCCACTATTCCACAATTACGTGACTAAGAACGAAGCATTTATTTGCTTTTAACGCGGCACTCCATGGAAAGCAAGAATATCCATTATTACAATGACTAAAAAATTATAAATATGGATAAATGATTCTCATGGGATAGTTTTTCTCTACACAAAAAAAAAGAATGTGGTATATGCTAGATAAATGCGCGATTTTTCTGGAAGAGTATGATCCTTTAACGCGCTGATTGACCTCATGGAGTGCCAATAACAAGAAATTTTGATGGAAAGCGATAATGTATTTTCTTTGTTTACGATTTTTCCTCTTTTTTTACATTTTGCGAATGAATTGTAAATTACCTTTAGGTGAAAACTTGATTTTACTTGAGTTAATTAAAACTATATGTTTCCACTCTTTTAAACTGAATTTTACGAGATTTTTTCTAGTTTGCTTCTTTTCATTTTTTTAAAATTAGATGAACGGAACAGAGAATTATACATATGTATGTAGTAGTTCTGAAATCTTTTTCTATAGCGTGTATTTCAGATCTGTTTCTATAATTGTAATACTATCCAGACAAAAAAAATCTTGACTATAGTATAATTCCCTTCATCTAACTACATAACTTCACTGCTATTACTTTATACTATATATGTACGTTAAGAATTAAAAAGATTTATTGATGAAGCATTTGAAGATGGATCGTATTATTCAAATTCCCCATGTTCCTTTTATAAGGAGAAGACTTAAAAAGGTAGGTAAGTGCAATTACTCGTATTTTTCTTAATTTCAAAATTATTAATTGGTACTTCAATATTTCCATACACCTGATACAAAACTCCTTTAACAAGAGGTTTTAATTGATTTTTTTTCAAAGAGGGTCTTTCTACTATTTCGGGAAACGATTACAGTCGGCAAATCCTACCAAAGAAGTTCTTTTTCAACTCAACAGATAAAACTCAGGAAACCTTAAACATAATTTAGAAAATTTGTTTGGTGTTCAAGTAGTAAACTATGAAAGTTGTGAAGTAGGGCCCAGCCCTAGCATTTTTTAACTTTTATTTTTCTGAAATTTAATCAATCCGAAAATTTCCTAAAACTATTTTCGCTCTTTAACCCTTTGCGGTCCGATATTCCAATTCCGCCCCCATGGATATACACCCTATCCAACTAAAGATTACGAATAAAATTAGAACTAAGAGTGTATAGCTTTATTTCTCTGGACAGACGAAAAACTGAATAAATATTAGCTAATTAAATGGAAAATTTAACTGAATGAATATTCGAAATATCAATTTCATTATTTTATTTTGTTATTGTACCGAAGCGCCTAGAAGGCATAAATTGTGGTGTTCAGCAGTACTGGACAGTACGACCGCAAAGGCTTAATTTTTTAACAACATATTTCGTCTTTCCTAGGCTTCTTCCCTCGCGTGGAACGATTTAAATAGAATTATATTTCCGCTAAATTCTGTAAAATTCAGAAGAAAGCGAGGTTCAAAAAATATAATCAATCCTCTAAGTACGATGTAAGGACCTTATTTTTTTACTTCTGCAATTTGATATTGGCAAAATCTCAGAATAAACTTGTTTACTTTAAAAATCCTTTATCAAGAAAATATTACTTTAAAATCCCATTACTAACTGAATACTAAAAAAGTTTTTAAAAATATAAAACATTTATTCTTTCGCAGTCTTATACAATAAATTGCAAAACAAAGAAAAGGCAGTTACAGCAATCTAATATTGTGTAGTGCACTTGCTACGATCACAATATCATCAATAATCTTGAAGAACTCATACCTGAGTGGTACTTCGGAATTAGAGAGAATCTTAAAAAATTTAATATCGTCCATCGCTTTAACAACATTCATTCTGTAGCACACACTCGGTTTACACTTTATCTCGACCTTTTTCAGCTTGAGGATGTCTAGATCGACCTTGCCAAGAAGCTCATTGTTCACAATATACACAACAGGTGTTTTGATGGTCTTTACGAACTGAAATATGGACCCATGGCTACTCTCCGATGACGTACTCTCGTAGCCTTTTGAAATGAAGTTTATGAAGCCAGAGTGTGTACACGAGAGTAGATAGTAAAGATCGACACAAACGCTATACCTGGATACCTCTTCTGGATGATCATTCATATAGTTCGGCTTCCTTATCGAAATTTTCATTCGGGTTAGGGCGCATTCCGTTCTCGCTTTAGACGCCAACTTCATTGTCTTCTTGAAGAGCATCGATAGCCTTGGTATTATATCTATAATAATTGTAACAACTTCCTCAATGGTCATCTCAAACATATCTGCCAATATCTCAACAGATTCATTCTGACGCATTTTTCGACAAATTAGATATATCTGTTTCTTTTGGATTTGGAAGCAACTTGCAAGGAAATTGAGAATACTGAGTTCCATTTTGCCCACTCCCAGATATAAGAGGGGATTGTCTTCCATTTCCTTCAAGATTTGGTCGAACTTGCTGATTTTCACACCATTCTTTAGGTTTTCCGGAGTGAATTGTGAATGAACCGCAGCAATTTTTGGTATAATGGATGGAGCCGTGGGTACTGCAGTTGCTAGAGTCACCACTGGTGTCACGGTCGGAACAATTTGTGCTATTTGTTGCATTGGCAGACCTGGTAAGCCTGTCGCCGGCAAAATACCACTATGCAGCTGAAAAACAGGTTCTGGTGCATTGATAACAACAGCTTTGTTATTTTGCTGAAATGCTGGAAGTTTTGGACTCAGCGACTTTATTCGTATACTTGGATTTATCATGTCTGCAAATATAAACAAATAGGTTCTTAACGTGTTCCAACAGAATTTATAACTTTAAGTATATAAAAATAGAGGAATAATTTAGACATTTATTCAAAGAATATGCAACCTGCTTTTTTTTAATGTTTTGGTAAAACTCGTAGTCCTTATTATTAAATTTTAAAAAAAGAAAAATAGAATTTAGATGTTATTTTCATAGTGCTATAGGAAATATAGGTTTTTAAAATTAATTATTTTGCAGCTGTACGTGATTTTTTTTTACAATAACGGTCTTATGAAATTTCTATTTTCTTGGTACACAATATACCAAGAAATTGGTTAAAGAAATTATAATGCAATTATACAATTTTGTAGAAATTTAAATTCAGACTCACTCGTGGTTGGTGTTGTCATCAATGAGACATTTCTCACAGGCAAAACAGAATCTGAAATATTGTAAAATAAAATAAGTTGTTCGTACTTCCGTGATTTAAATGTAATATTACTCTTATCATCCATTTGAGTTGCAAGTTGATTTGGGGCAGCAATTGAAGTAACAACGTCTTGAGGTTTAATTGGTTTCGCTATACAGGAAAAGATAAAGTATAGATTATTTTCGTTTACACATAACTACAAAATGTGAACTTACATGTAGCAGGTTTTATTATGAGATTGTTGTTGGGTTTAACAGCTGGAAAAAAACAGATGTTATATGTTTAAATGCATAACTCATACTAAGGAATATTTACTTGTATTAGGACCCGCGGGTATAACCCCCTTCCCTAGTAATGTTTCATGTACTTCTGGCGGAACAGCAGCGGCTAATATTTTAAGCCCCAATTCCAATGACGAGTTGACTAAAGAAAACATTGTTTTTAGCCATATTTATTACTGTTTGCTAAAACGCCATTTAGTCAATTTGGTTCGAGTGACATAACTTGAAAATAAAGGATACTCTAAAAGATTTTCCTTAATGCTCATATAAAGAAAAGTAGAAAATAAATTTTCCGTAATTAGTTAAATGCTGAATGGCATTGCATGAATTGACATCAGCAAATAGAGGATATTTTTATCATGAGAAGATTTTTGGGAAAAACGAGATCGTTTTAGAATGAAATTATAAAAACAGAATGCGAGATATAAGCGTAAGATACTTATTAAATAAATAATTAAAATTAGACCTGGTTTCAGAACAAAAAGTAGTTCCCATTATCTTTACCAATCGGATATTGGTGGTCTAATTAAACATCTAATTAATTTTTTTTTTTTTTTAAATGTTAGCCATCCGAAGTAGTCAAAAATTAGAAATAAACACCCGTTAAAATTTCAAATATTGTTTTAAAAGGTCACATTAAATTGAAAACCGTACTTAAAAAAAAATTTCTCGACTTCTACTTCTGGAAAGAAAGGTGAATTCTTTCTAGAATGGAACATTCATTCACTAGTCTAGTTAACCATGTTGCGAATAAAATTTCAACTTCATATAAAAATAATAAAATAAAAACCCATAGTTTTATCAACAACTATCTTACGTTCTTCTTTTTTCTCATTATACGGCGAGCGGGTCTTTAATTAGAGACACCTAAAGAGAAAGTGGCCTAAGACAGAAAAGAGATAGGACAGATATAACAAAGGTAGAAAAAACCAATGCTCCTCCAAACATTGTAGTCATCAACTGATGTACAGTATTACTTTTGTACACAATTTCAAATAGTAGAAGTTTCAATTCAGAATAAATCTAAAATGGAATTATCAAAATACTTACATGGATCACCTGTCTGTGAGCCAAATTGCACGTTTCGTATCCTTCTGTACACGCCGACCTTTTCTCCTTGTTTATTAATTACGGCTTCTTCATCGGGACCGTCAACTTTTCGTTTTCCTAGAAGACGAGATTTTGTACACATTATAAAATCGGCCATAATGTGTAAATAAAAAGAGCCTACTTACTTTTTCCATAACCACCCCTCTTTCGAAATTGACGATTGAGCACAACTGGCGGGGGTCTTTGCACTAGCAAAGAAGTCGGAGTCTGTGTTCCAATTTGTCCCTGAGTAGAAGGAGTTAGAGTTGAAGTTGTAATGGGCATATTAACGCTTAGAATAGGCGTGTTGGGAACAACAGCATTAGGAACAACATTGGAAACAACAGCATTGGGAAGCACAGCGTTGGGAATACGAATCTGTGTCATATTTGCTGTAGGAATAACTGGGGTTGGAGCCTGCTGCAAGACTGGAAGAGAAGTTGTAGTCGCCATTTGTAGAGGTGTTGCTAGTTTAACATCTGGTAAGATCATATCAGCACCATCATTACTGTCGTCGTCGATCACATAAACCTCCCCACTCTGTTCAGCAACGATTTTTTCCATTTCTGTAAAGAGATATTTTAATGTGTAGTTAGACCAAAGCTTTGAATATATAGAAAATTTATAGAATAGAATTTAGAATTTATATATATAGAAAATTCTATTATGGAATTCGAAACGGGATTCTCTCACACTTCTGCTTATAATCTAATTGTAGCTGAATTATTTGTTAAAAATTTTAAAATAATGATAGATAAAATTCAGCTATAGTCGCGTTAAATTTTACAAAGCCGCTTGATTGCAATCTAAAGTTTTAAACCTTGTAATTTCATAAAAAAGACAGATAACGATTTGTTTCGTATTCCATAAGTTTGTTCAATGAGCTAGTCCATCAAAATCGTATCCCTAATTCAGCACTTGATTCGCTGCGCTGAACACAGTATCCGGTTATATTCAAGTTTAACTCATTGAACGCAATCAAATTAAATGTAATGTTTAATAAAAAGTTTGCTTACGATATTGTTTTAAGACCCTGTACACAGTTCTTGGGTGCAATTGCATTTTCTTGCCTATCATATCGACACTATAACCTGTCTCATGTAATGCTATAATATTTGCCTTGCGTGTATTGTAGTCCATTTCTGAAAACAACACGTTTGTATTTCGCTTGTTTGTTGTCAATTTTCTATGTACATTTTTTCTTTGAAGATATTCATATGGTAAATTACAAAATGTTTATACTACCATCGTACTGCTGGAGTGTCGTCTTTCTCTCCATACCATCGCGTTTGCGTTTTTGACATGACGATGGAAATATCGTAGGAATAGCTCCTTTCTTTAGCACCCATTTCTTCTGCCTTTTTATACAGCTCGGCAAGAAGTGGTCCGAACATATTTTAAATGTTTTTGTTGGATTAAAATTTTCCCGCGGAATCCGTCGAATCCATTCTCTTCTCAGTTTCCCTTTGGTTGGAAATGAAAAGGTATGGGCGTCAAGGTATGTATTACTACACCCTGGGACGCAACAGATTGTCGGCATAATCGCAATATGCTTCCAAGAATACAATATCACGTATATGTGAGTTTTTATTTATTAAAAAAATATCTTATAGATCCACAAATATATTTCATTTTATCGTTACGAAAATTAACAATTATCATTTATCCTAAATAGATGTTTTTGGAGAAATAAGGATCTTGAGAGCGAATATTATGTTAGAGCATCTTGGCAGGACGTCTATCTTTAATACATAGCATACATATGACAGTACTTTTAAAGAGCTTTAAAATACACAAATTAGCACTATTTAGCCCGAATAAATGTTGGTTTTAGGTACCTTGAGACTATAGCCTAATGTCGACATCTAGAGAGAAGAAACTAGTGTCTATTAAATAGATAGTAGAAATATTTTCTTATTAATGAAACCCCCCAGAGAAAAATTGCATGCAAAAATTATATATGGTGCGTTGTGGGTATGCTGTATGTTCGAATATAAAGTAATATAAATATTACTTTATAATTTAAAAATTATATTACAGAAGTTGATTTTAAAAAATATACACAAAAGCTTGTTACACTGCATAATTTTTCGTATTTTCGTGAATTATTTTTTAAAAGAATTTTTAATAATAACTTTAAAATAATGCAATTTTTAGAATCTAAATAAAAACAATAGATTAATACTCCCTTCTCGCTTGTTGGTACTAATTCATATTTCATATTTTACTTAATATTGGGTAATATTGTCCCCAATGTAAATAAAAAATCTATTGTCATCTATTATACCTACGATTTTGAGAAAACATCGTTTAAAATTCTCTCAGTTCTAATGAAAAATAAAAACAATTATTTTTTGCTTTGAATTTGGTTCATCTCGCAAAGAGCAAAACTTCCATTTAAAAGCAAAAATTTGTGTTTATTTTTCAGGATCTGTTCTTAGTATATAGAAAAAATAAAACTTTCACTTTCAAATGTCAACTGGCGATAATAAAATTAATTATAAATTCAAACGGGAATCGTTTTCTTAATTATCCTGATTGCTTTAATAAAATGGTTAAATAAAACTGAAAAACATGAAATTTGGTTTAAACCAAATTTTATTTTACAAATTAAGAACAAATTTGCATAAATAAAATTTTTTTAATTCATCACGGGAATAACATTTCGCAGACAGAAATAGAAGCAATTATGGAAAGCATTATATAAAATTAAAAATCATACACTTAATTCGGTTACGAAATACGAATTAATATTCGATTGAAAATTAAAACAATTTTTCATATTATTTTCGCTATCACGTAGCATAACTTTGTGTATATTTTTCGCGATCACCTTGAATAAGTCGTATATTTGATCCTTATTGAAATCCAAATCCGTTTAGAACATAGCTCATCCCGTCCCTTCTAAATAATTCTGAGCCTGTTTTAGTTAAAAAGCATGTCATTTCATTTCCAATATCCAAATTTGAACCCCAATTGGTATCCGGTCCGTTTGTAGTTATTCCCATCTCACAAATCTTGTGTAGCGAAATCCAGGGATCCATTTTTTGATTCGTTACAAAATTTATTGTTTTTTTCTTCGCTTTACTCGCTTTACTTGTTTTACTTCTGATTTAAAAAGAAACCAGAGAATATCCTCAACGATCTGTTTAAGAAATTTAAATTGACATACCTTGATAATCAAAATCATTTAAATCATCTTTATCATTCTTAACCCGTTCTTGCCTACGACGCTCGTATTTTTGTGCTAGTCGCCTTTTCCGCTGTCGCTCTTTTTGGTATGCATTTCTTTTGATTCTCTGCTCTGGCGTTTCCATAGCCCTAAGCATGCTGGCTCTAGCGGCTTGTCGCTCTAGCCTAACTTGTCTTTCAAAAAACGTCTCTTTACTACGTAAGGCTCGCATTTTTCTCGCTGATGCGGTCAATCTGGAAAAACTACGTACAATTTTCTTTAGCTAAATTGGATGGGAATTTCTTCATACAAAATTAGCTTACTTCGTTGAATTCCGTTTTCTTCTTCTTTTCTTCTGCTTGCAGGTATCTCTGCAAAAATAAAATTTCTGCATTTTTTTCCAGATTTGACTTGGGTAAGAGAAAAAGGGCTTACACTTCAGGCGACGTTTTATTTTCCTCTGTTAAATTTTGCATGGGTGTAAGAAGGCTATCATCGGCTACGGTTCGTTCGCTGGATTGACCATCTGTTATACGTTCTTGGTCTTCAGTTTTAGCCTCTGAAGAAGAGGCTTCTGATATAGTTGACATCCCTTCGAATATTTATCTTGTACTTTCAGATTATAATCACTATTATAGCAGGCTAGGAACTAAGCAGACGAACGGATAAAAACAGGATTTTAAAAATTTAAATAAGACTAGAATTTGGCTTTGAATAAACAAATCTAGCTAAAAATCATGAGGAAAAACATAAAAATGTATAACCTATACAAATAAAAAGAAAAAAAACTACGACCGCAACCCTTTTATTAATAGGAATAGATATTTGAATAATAGATATTACTATTTTGTGTTTGCAGGAACTTCACTCAACCTCCTGCCTTTCTAGTGATTTTAGAGGGATTTCTGATTTTTATGAATTTATTTTAATACCGACATATATTAGAGATTACTTTTAAAATCCTTCCACAAAACAATTTCAATGTCTATTCACAATAATTTTATATTTCTTAAGATTCAGTACTTTATAAATCCCATGTGCCGTGATAAAAATCAATCTGAATCAAGTAAAAATTAATTCGCCGAAACATTTTTATGTAAAAATTTATATACTGAAACGAATCCAAACACAAATAAACGTTTTTCTCAAAAAATTGTTTTTTTCTTATCTAATACTAATTTTGTTTACTTGAATATTGTATTTTTGTTTGCATTGAATTGAAGAACATTTTCAATTTTATAGACAAGTGATATAAAAAAATTCGATATTCTTCAGAATTTTAATTTTTTCTGCAGCCTTAGTAACATTCCAAACAACTCAGGGAATGCACAACTATAAATTCCATTTAAATATGTCATTTCGCGAATATGTGCACGTTTTTATATACCATTAAATAGCTCATAACTGGTTCGGTCAACATCTCTATCCTTTAAATATTTCCCTCTAAAGCTCATTCTTAAAGTCGTTTTAAGTAGGCAATTTAGCAGCAGTTAGCTTATCTCGGGAATCCCACGTTGTTGCTTAAAAACACAGGTTTTAACAATAGAAAGTAGCATCATATTGCAGCGATTTTGGTGATACGAATGAATATTTTCCAATAAATGACTGCTAGATATTTGTGATGTAAGCAAGCGCACATTTCTTATATAGTTGCGAAATGCTCCTCCAAAGCTATATTTAAATCTAGATGCAGCTATATTTATATTTGGAATAGTTACTAAAAGTGGACATTTCATTATTATATGTTGTGCACTATGTTCTATGTGATTGCATGTATTATTTTATTCTTTTTGCCTTAAAATTTTAAAACCTATAGTAAAAGATATCGTATTTTCAAATGTGATTTTTTGCCAAATAATTATCTATAAAAATATATGATTTTAAAAGTTTACCTTGATTCTTAATTAAGCCTGACTTTTACAAGTTTAAAACTGAATTATAAAAAAAACTTGATCTAGATAAATTTAAATTTAGTATTAGTAAACTCAATAAAATTACTATTTCTATCATTCCTAGATTTATGAAAAAAAAAAACAAAATATCCCAACGACTCGTTTTGAAAATATTAAATATTAATTTGCAATAATTTTTACATCCAGGAATTATAAGATCTATTCAAGGGTTCGTTATCATATATAATTAAAAAAGTTCGATACAAATCTTAAACTACAAAAAATGTGCTCACCTAAAACGTGAGTCCCAAATAGATGAAACTTTGTTCCTTTTAAGTTAGCAAACCGTTGAAAAAGGTACTTTTTTCCTTTTTAATTCATATACGGGTGCAAATTATTATTTATTATGTTCATAATTATTTGGGGAAATAGAGGAAAAATCAATTTGGATTTCTTATAAAGTGTTAAAAAGTTATAAAAGTAAAAATCACAATATCTTCAAAACGATCTAAATACAAATTTTTTCACCATTCTGCCTTCGTTTTCTATTCTAAATATGTAAATAATCTTCTACTCATTTTGGGGCAAGGAAATCGTAGTCTTAAATAGATTTTGATAAAATTGCTTTTGTTTTTCTATTAATAATAATAACTCCTATAAATAATACTACTAAATTAGCTATTCGTCAAATTAGACTAAAACAAAACCATTACACTCCAATTCTCTACGAAATCCCAAAGATTTCATCTAAACCGCTAAACGTAATAAAAAGTTATGCTCTGACAAACATAACAAAAATACACGCAAAATTGGGAGATAACTTTATCTTAAGTCGGTTAGAAAATGTGTTTTTATCAAAGAACTTTTTTTTGCGTATAAACATGCCGAAACTTAGAAACCCATTTGCCAGCTAGAGCCGCTAACTAAAACTTAGTGAGAACTGCCGTCCTACTAGTGCAATACTTCTGAGATACGACTAGTAAACAAACGCTACCAAATCGCCTACAGCTACAGCTCCGCACAAACTGGCTAAAAGGCGAGTACAAGAAAATGAAATCTACATTGGAGCTGGCCGAGACCGTGGCTCCATGGAAGACAACACACGGGCGAAGAAGGCGAACACCGATGGAAACTCTGTGCCGCTTTCGGTTGTGCGACGACGCCGTCTCCAAGCAAAAGCACTGTCATATGTATTTGTAGTTCCGATCGCCGCAAAAGCTCCTTACCACTTTGACCCGAACTAGACTTCAATTATTTTCATTTTCCTGAACGCGATTAGCCGAACTAAAGACGCCAATGCAATTCCCGTGTACGACGCCCTCATTTCGCACCTTAAAAGGCCTCCTTAAACGCACAATATCCGAGCTAATTAAGCGTTTGTAATGTCCTCGCACTGTCACCTGATGACCACTACTTTCTAGACGAGAACGACAAAGTAAAGTGGCCATAAAGTAACAATCGGCTCGCCTATCTATCTCTATACTAAAATGTCTGAGATGACGTCACAAGCGAATCTATAGAAACCGCTGGTGGAAGGTATGTGGTGGTATATTTGGACATCTATTTTTATATGTGTGTCACGACTCTCTGCGTCATGTAATTGAGAATTATTTATTCCATTATAAATTCGTTTCTGTTAGGAATTAACTTAATTTTTTCTTAGCCTAGTTGAGAAAAATATTTAACAAACTCACCTGTGAATTGTTTTTAGTCGTTTGCAAATAATTACACTGAAAATCAACCGAAAATCACGCATAGAAATGAAAACTTACATACTCTCTGAAAATGCAAGTTAACGACTGATTTGAGATTGAGAACCGTTGCGAGAATGACCAATTCTTAACGAGAGCATTGGTGTATGGTTCAATACAACTTTAATATGAGATTGTGTTTGTTTTTGCTTACAATGAGAGAGGGATGATTATTTAATTACAACTACTACTGCAATGAGCCAAATTGAAAGTTATTTCTATTTTAGAGAACAAGAGAGAACTTGCTTCGATCTGGGCTTATGATTTGCTCGTTTTTACAGTTAATGAGAGATCACCAAATGAGCTAAAAAGCGCTAAAGCTGTACTGAACGGATGCATGTATTTAACACGCATTACGCCATAGAGTTTTATTGGGGCCTGAGAATTTGCACACATACACAACAGCATCGACTTTCGAGCATTCTGCTTCATCTTGCTCATTTGGCTCCGAATGCCGAATGAGCGATGAGCAGTGAGGTAACGGTGCCGTTTGCACGTACAGTTCTGCGTGTGGTAGTTTAGGAAACATACAGCTACACACACAAACTGCAGGGAGGCATAGCGTTAAGCAGCCGTTGTAGGTACACAGTCAAATACACGGCCTGTAAGCATATGAGCGAGCTCCGTTTTTCGGTTGTTTGGAACATTGAAACTTAGTTTTCCGCTCTGCTCGGCAAACGGACTCACTTACGTTGAGTGGAGATGGGATTCTTCTCATGGTTTGTTTTTGTTTGTGGCGGCAGCAGCGGCATGGCGTCGATTCAAAGGCACAAGCGACGCGACCTGGAGACGGAGGCGGCCTCGGTTTGCTTTATTCTTTGCTGTAGTTCTAATTAATATCGGAACAGCCGCGCGAAAAGTACCAGAAATTCTCCAGCGAGGTAAGAAAGAAAAGCATTATCGTAATGGCAAACATCTGGAAAGGTAAAAGAGCAGGTAATTTGATTGTGTTTATGTTTACTGGATTTTTATTGCAACTACATCACTACAGATCAGGAAAATCGAAACAAAATCGTAACTGTGTGTGCACGTGTTCCGTACTAGTGAAAGCTCGTTTCCTATGTAAGAATACAATAAATGGAAAATGAGTAGGAACTTGTTACAAATGAATTAAACACAACTTGCTAATGTTTTGGGTATACTTCACAGATTATTCTCGTCGTCCAATATGATACAAAGAAGACACACTGCTGGAAAGAATTAGAGGAACGCTTTTTCTGTACAATTTATAATTTCTATCGAAAGAATGGTTATATCCAAAAATCGGGACCTTAGGAAGTAGAAAAAGGAAAAAATATGCAAACGACTCATATATTAAACATATTGGAATAAATCATAAATTACCCTCTCACGAGAAAATTTGATCCGAAATAGAAAAACTTGAAACGAAAGTGTACGCGTGATTTTTAAAATATCTTTAATTTTAAAAATGTATTGCTATCTTCTAATTAATGCCAAAAAAACATCTTAACGATTAGGATCTTCGAGTTATTTTGATCCGATCCAATAAAACAAAAAACAGTACTTTAAACTAATATTTATTCAAATAGTATTTTCATATTTTGATGAATTTATAATTAACTGGATAAAAGTCCAGTTGTTACTTTAACAAAATTATATTACCCTTTTTCGAAAAAGATCAGAGGCACGTATTTGTATATATGTACTCTCATTTTAATTTTAAACAAGTGTATCCAATGTTAGATAACTAAACACATTTGAAAGATGTTAATAAAAGATATATATGTTAAAAAAATAATGAACATTATTAATTGAGCAGATAACAAAGTGGTCCATAATATTATCAAACAATTTAAATACCCAATTGTCTGATATTATGAACCAATCAAGAAATATATATTCAGAGTAGTTGCATTCAAAAGGGCTCTAGAATCACCCACAAAAGTTCTTACCACCACTCCTGTATCGTCTATACTCGTTGCAAATATCGCTCCAGCATCGTTGACAATCGACCTTATCATTCAGCAATGATCTTACTACAGGCAGATAAATGCACCAATATTTACGGTCTGTAATATCACTAATAAAATAGAAGAGCAATATTCACTCAGCATAGAGGAAAAAAATTGTCCTCGAAAACGACATTGTTAACAATTGGAAAAATTCCAATCTGCAATATCTTAATCTCAACATACCGATGTCCTAACGTTCTAACACCAGCTTTTGCTATAAAAATATCAAACATTAACACATAACAAAAATAAATGACAAAAGTAAACAAAAATTCGGCAATTGTTTCGTATTTACAAAGCCTTAATTTTTCTTATCTGCAACTACGAGGTCAAAGTCACCATGATATATGATTTATAAACACTAGCCGCACTTTCAAAATTTTAGACGTAAACACTTAAATATGTTACTTTAGAGTACTTTCCAGAAAAACAAACAAATTGAATTTAATGACAATGTCTCTGGAAATTTGTTTGTTTAGTATGCAGATTATTACTATAGTATAGTAATCTTAGTTCATGGAAATCCCAATGAAAAGTCTTGCATTTCTGTGCGTAAGTGTGCGTAATTTAGCACAAATTAAAACTAGAAACGTCATTTTATTAAATAGGCTTTTATTTCATTTGCGTCTCTAGTTTTTATCTTACGCATTTTTTTAGATAGATAGGTTACATTTTATTAAAAGGGCATGTATAAAAGAGGCTATACGTACTTTATGTTTATAATATGAAGTTAATTTTTTTTAGTTTTGACTACCTCAAATATTTAGACTTTTTGAAGAATTTTGACTTCCGGAATTACTAAAGAAGCGAAAAATGTAGTTACTACTACAAAGTTTTAAATTTTTTTACATTTCGGGCTATGGAAAAACATGAATATTATTCTATTATTAAAACCCCCTTTTCAGATGTGTTATTCAATTCAATATTTCTATGAAAAAACTACTAGAATTGTCTATTCTTTCTTCGATAAGTGAATATTGTTGTTGAAAGTATTGACTAATATTACATAATTAACATTATTTCCCCTGCAACCATCGCGATCTATATTTCAAACAATTCTGTTTATCAACGACTTTCAAAATGCATGTCCAGTTTCCATTAAAGAACATAGTTTCAAGTAATGCCGTAACTGATGTCGATTAAAAAATTTTCCCTAAAGGCCTACAAACCTATTGAAATAATTTCAACTAATTGACATCGATGCAATTCACGTTCATAACAAAGTTTTAGCCTGCTTGAATACAATCTCTCTTCATGTCCACCCCGGTGAGACAGGAAACAATTTCGCTAAATCTTTCGCATAAATTTATCTAACCGTCAGAAAAAGCAAAGCGGCTTTGCTGTAAATACGCCCCGACAAACGACGATCTATCTTTTGTCGATAAGCAGTCAGAGATTAGCGGCCGCCCGCTTTTGTTGCTTCAGTGATTTCGCAAATTGTTTTTAAAATGGAAGGTGAATCTGCTGGTGATAAGGAAAAGTGTGTACCTGTCGCCGAAATCGTGTCTTTAAAACACTATAATCGTCTTATCACAGAGCTAAGATGTCCAGGATGTGCTTATCCCATGAAAGCACCTATCCTGCAATGCTTCACAGGACATAGTATCTGTGAAATCTGCACAAAAATTTTAGAAATGTGTCCATTGTGTCAAGTTTGTGATAAGATATTTTTCTAAAGGTAGATGTTTCTAATGCGATACCATATTTTAGAAAGGGTTCTCCAACGCAAGATCGTTAACTTTGGAAGCTATATGTGCTAAGGCCCATTTCAACTGTTCGAATGCTAGCAACGGTTGTAAAGTGCGTCTTCCTATTAAACTGATGGACTGGCATGAGCAACAGTGCGCCTATAAAGTGATGAAGTGCTTCATGGGTAAAGTTTGGGACAACTGCAATTATTCATGTCGCGAGCTCGACTGGAAGGATCATGTCGAAGAGAAGCACAAAGACAAGCTGTATACTACCGTCCCCGTAGAACTAACATGGGACATTAATGATCGATGCAAGGCCCTAGCCGGTTACTTTGTTATACAACATCTCGGAGAAATGTTCTATCTCTACCACATTCATGATAAAACTAACTCTCAAGTGCTTTGGACAGTGACCCACATTTCGACAGCAAAGGGCAATCTGTCGAAATTCGCTTTCGAGGTGGAGTTGTACTGCCCGGCAGATGGGTCCAAAATCATTTGCCAGAGGTTTCCGTGCCACTCTGAAAGTGATAAAGACATTTTGCAGAGTGGGACTTGTGTGGCGGTGGCTATGAGCGATGTTCTGAGATTTGTTAATGCAGACAAGGTAAATTCTTAATTAGTAACACTTTAAGGATCGTTTATATCGTTTATCTTAATTTAAAATGAGTGAAAATGCCCTAAGCATATTTTGACTAAAGATAAAAACTTGCGTGTATAATTGAACTGATCTAACCTGGACTGGCCTAATCACCGTTAATTCAACTCAATTCACAATTCTGTGGAACAAATTATAGCTTAATCAGCTCATTCTAGGTCTGCAGCTAGTTTGCGTATTCTCTTGCCTGTAATGTAATTTTTTCTGCTTTTTAACATAACTCTTCATCCATAAATGCTAATTGATCTTGACCACAATAACGTACATTCTGATGAAAGCTACACCACATATTCCATGATTCTTCTTAATTTTCTGAGATGTCAACATCACTAGACACGCTTCAATTTTTACAAAAATCGAATACTGAATTAATTTGGACAATCAAGAAACCTTTTAAGTGAAATTTAGTTTATCTCTTTTTTGTATGGGTGACTCAATCACGCGCCGGTTTGACCTCCATGTACGTAAAGCAATATAAATTAATTTAATTTTAGTTTAACGCCAAGTTTGAAAATTTCATCAGCTTAAATAAACTTGTAGCATTAATGTAATGATTTATTTAGTGAGATTATCCACCTTTGGTAAGTTCTAGTTAAAGATAAAAAGATAAACAAGAAATATAGCAGCTTTCTCAGATACTTGCCTACTGCACACACAATTAAATCTACAAATTTAATTTGAGAATCTCCAAAGTGTAACAAACTGAGTGAAGTTATTTTAGGTGTTGTTTATTCACGGCAAGTGGTTCCGTATTTATTTGTTTTAAAATAATATCTATTTTCTAAATAGTACATGAGATATTTGAAATGGCGATCTCTACTAACAATTTAGGATTAGTTATTGAAGAGATTTTTATGTTTTAAATTCCTTTTTTTTATTTTTCAAGGGGCAGAAGCTAATTTTTTATAGCGAATATAGAATAAATATGTCCTTTTTCTTATTTCTGGTTATCACCATTTTCATAAAGACAACGTTCCCTTAAATAGTAAAACTTAATATTTTAGTAAAATACCGTAGAAACTTCGCCATAGTTCGAATTGCAACTTAAACAATACCGAGCAGTTTTGTTTAATAATTTTAATGAACATTTATGTTTTATGATGTATTAAGTCGCATGAATATACTTACGTGCATTTAATGAATTAATTTTTATGAAAAAGTAAACATCTTCCAGGTTAAAGTGGAATCGAATCGAATCGATGCTCTCTCCAAACTTCTTAAAATGTCTAATCGGTTTTAAGCACATTTTCGTGATGGATAAAATAAATTTTAAGATATAATATTTTAAATTGATATTTTCAAGCAACAACAAGCTTGAACTATTTTGCAATTAACCAAGCAAATTATGGGTTTCAGCGCGAGTCTTTGGTGTGACTATTGCCTGAAACTATTTTTATTTAAAAATGTATTACTATTACTATGTTTATGGTCTTATAGGATGTATACTCTTCTAAAATTATTAATAAATAGTTTTTAAAAATATAGTTCAATTAAATACTCAAATTATCTTATACTTTCCAGATTTTACACTATCGGGTAAATATCCAGGAAATTACAACTCCAATCAAAAACATCCCACCAAAACGCGACTCCAGCAAGAGAACTCTTCCAAAAGATTATCAATTCACTTCAGTAGAAGGTGTCAACCATAAAATGGTTCCCAACGACATGATTTTGACCAGGACTCCGTCTCAGAACAATGGAGTAGACACAGAGGAAAGGGTATTTGATGATGAGAACTCTGATAGTGATCCCGAGCTAGAAATTTATATAAACCAGTTAGTAAGCTCAACACCCAAACTGAATTTCAATCGACGATTTTTCCACGAAATATCATCAAATACCGAATTATCAGAAAATCTATATGGAGCTCGAGGAGAAAAGGCTGCTCTTCTAAAGTACGAAAGTGTAAGTGAAATTGGGTCACAGCGGAAGACGAATCCTTTTGGAAGGATCACTAAATCCGTCATGAATTTGAAAATCGAAATGCCCGACTTTAAAATTCTGGGAAAGAATCGCGGTTCAAGAAAGAGCTTACAGTGAGAAAGTAAAGTATTGTTAGAAATTAAGAGCTGAATAAAGCTGTCATTTTATGGAAGAACAATCCTATTTTTTAGAATGTTGTCATATAAAAGAAGCATTCGAAAACCCATCCCCACAGTAAAACATAAACTGATTTTATAAAAATTTCTTTATTCCTCACAGCTCGTAATCGTCTGGATGATACAATTCGCTAAGCAGCCTATAAACATAAGAAGGTGCATGCCCACCCCTGCAAAAGAAATATTTGCTTTTATTACTATGAATCCTTCCTCTAGCTTGAACTGAAGCTCTTACATATTAGAAATGAATAATGTAACTAATTCCGGTGGCACATAATCGAATATTGGACTGTAGGCCTTGGCGAATTTAGCAGCCAGTGAATCGTAAGGGATAACGCCTTCAGCACATCCAACCATGTTGAATGCATCTTGTTCGAACTTGCACAGGTGCACGGGCGACAGTTTATACATCGGAGCGAGAACTATCACTGGGACGGAGTAATGCTTCGCTGCAAGAGCTACCGTGTAGGCCCCACAAGCAGCTCGAAGTCCACCATTAGCGAGAACGCTGTGAGTTCCGATTATCACCTTATTCACCCGAGACATCATTGCGAAAATTGCCGAGTCAGGAATGACGATGATTTCCACATTTGCTGAAGCTAAATTTGTTGCTAAATTGTGGCCCTGCTCCAGGAAAGTCAATAAGACTCGCTAATAGGGTATTTTAAAAATAGCATGTTATGTTACCCGGCATTCTGGGGCACATTCGGCCACAATAATTGTGAGGTACTGCCGTTTCTTGATGGCTCGCTTTAGAAAATTTTCAACGCTTCTCGAATGACCTAGGGTAAGGATAACTTCAGAAGAATGGATGTGTTCCTCAGCTTGTGCCGAAATGTTCTCAGAGCTTGTGTCCAACTCAGACTCGATGTCCTGTAGGTGATTTAACAGCTCTTCACGGAGACCTTCTTGCGGCTTTGAGTAATCCCGGTTCATATCGCTTTCGCTGGTTTGTGTAACTAACTTGTGCAAGGATAGTGATGCTTGGGAATCATCCACTTGATGGACCTTTAAGGGACAATTTTGGATTACACCCATATCCCTATGGCAAAGTTACCTTCTCTTGCAAAGAATCAAATTGCTCCCTAATCAGCTTCAGTATGCTACGAGTGATATTAGCAGTGACTGCTTCTGTGGGCAAGGCGGCTACCATCGCACGGCCCTGTCGTCGGATGATTTGCATCAATTCCCTTTGGATGAAATCATTTCAATTAGATGTTACGTAAATACTTCCCGTTTATTACTCGGCATTTTTCCATTCCGTGGAGTTTATAAGTCGCTTAAAGAGCTCCAAAGTCCTTCTGGTTATGTTGTAGGAACCATCCAATTTTCTAATCGGGATTAATTGTTACAACAATTTTTCACTCATAAATTTAATAATTACCCGAGCTTGATGTCATGTATCAGAGTAGATACTTCCTTCAACGGAGCTTCACGCGGAGTTGGAGTCATTTTTTGGATTGAAATACTAAAACAATGTTGTATTAACCGACGCTGTCGAAGTCGCTTTTTGAGAAATGCCACTACTTTTATTTTCAATAAATGTCACGATGACAATCAGCTGACTGGACATAGTTTCGTTACAGGGGCTGACCGACGTGTTACAATCGTGTGATCTTATGAAATTGTAATCTCAAATGCAATTAATTAATAAAACTTTTTTTTAGAATACCATATAAAATTGTACTAATAAATTTCAGTCGAATTGTCATTACAAGTTGCTTTAGGATTTTTTAACATTTATCGTCATATAAACAACGAAAAACAAAGTAAATATTTGTGTTTCTCATTCCTTTCAAAATATATGAGACTCAAGACTGACTTCAAGGTGAATTTTTAAAAGAGGTACGCGATTATTATTTTTAGTGTTTCTTTGGGTTTGGTTATAAAGCCGCTGTAACTACATCAACCTGCTACACATCAAAACAATTCCCACCGAATTCCTTGCATTCAGAGTCCAACCACAATACAAAACCCATATGTTCTATCTCCATCCTGCTCTAATGCACGTGAAAAGAAAGGGGGCAATGCCCGCGTAAACCGCATCAACGGTGCTGTCGTTTGAATCGGTACAATTCACTCGGTGGTGTGCGTGACATGTTCATATGCACGGACACGGTTCTCCGCGCCGTGACGCACAGCATCGCGCCGTCAGGTTCACCTGGGTGCGTGTGGCTGCCACCAAATGTCCCGGTGCAGTCGCACATGCGTCCTCAGAGGGAAATTCCATGGGCAATTTCGGTGATGGATCCAATAAAAATAATCGCAAAAGCAATCGCCTGACGCCGACTTAGTTGATGAAAACAAAGTGGATCCGTCGGGTGTTTGGTGCGCATTCGAATCGATTTGGTGGCCGTCGCGCGACAGCCAACACCAATAGTGTCCGGAAACGAACATGTAATCGGTGCGACACGCATCCCAGGCGCCTGTACTTAACTGCGTACTGAGAAATCGAAAAATACCGAAAGTGTGATATGTGTGATTAAAAACCGCTCGTCTCGGCTCGCACGTAACCCAAAAGGTAAAAGAGCTAAAGTCCTCCCCAAGTGCAGGAGGGCGCAAGCAAAAGAAGTGTCGACGGCGATGTCGCTGCCAAATTGACTCCTTTTATTGATTTTTTCCCAAAAACATCATTTTATATTCGAAGAAGAGCTTTCATTGTAAAATAAACGAGGAACACAGATTGGTTATCAATCCTAATTTATTGTTTGTTTGTTCTTGTTTTTTTCCAATCCAAAATCTCATTAGGAAAAGTCACAAAGAAAACATTCGATCCAATCAAATACCAAAAAAATCTTGCAATAATGCTCAACGATAACAATTTTTCGCAGAACGTAAGTAGAAAAATGCTTTTATTTTTCTCCATTGTTTTGTTGGTGAACCGTTTGATTAGTGTTTCAGTGAGTTCTTGATGCTTTGCTCTAACCTCTCGTGTGCTCCGCCGGCGTCTGCGATAGGTTGCGTCTCACCGAGGCCCCAGCAGTATTCCCCCAGGAAGGCCACGACCGGCCCCCAGGAACCCCTGCGAACTCGGCTGATAAGCGTGCAATGCAGGTATCCGAGATAAGGGGGCCCTGTGTGGTGCGGCCAACTCCGAGATCTTGCAGTAGAAGAAGCAAGTAAAAAAGAATGCCTCAAAACGGGGCTGAGGCCATCGGCAAGCCCAAATATGTCAAATGGCCCGACTCTGATGGTGTGCTTCTGATTACCATTTGATTTTTGCCAACTCCATCGTGAACCAGTCTTGCTATTTTCGAAGCGTTTGCGCTAGTTAATCAACTGTAGAAAAATTACGGAGAAGTTTTTATCTAAAAAAGCGCCTTCTCACGCTCGCGCGCCTCGTAACTGTACATGGCCCTGACGAGGGGCGAATCTGTCCTACAGCCAGCTAGAGTACCCGTCCCCGCAACGCTCCTCGTTATACATTCTTGGCTGGATCCTCAATTGATTCTCTCGCCATGCTCGTCGTCGTCGTCGTCGTCGTCGTCGTCGTCCAAGAGGAGACCCAGTGCATGTGCACTCGCGAATATTTATAGAAAGTCCAAAAGCTATCCTCACTGAACTTTTACAGCTTCTCAGCGACATAGACATAGGTGCTCCTTAGTGGTGCAGACCATGCAGACCTCCGAGTGGTCGATGGAGCATTCCACACAAATCTGTCTCGCGACGACAACTTTTGGTCTTTACGCAAATTTTCTAGCTCCATTTACGAACGTGAAGCGTGCTTTATGGCACGCGGGGCCA
The DNA here is from genome assembly GCA_001932985.1 of Proctacanthus coquilletti. NCBI lineage: Eukaryota > Metazoa > Arthropoda > Insecta > Diptera > Asilidae > Proctacanthus > Proctacanthus coquilletti. The sequence continues at coordinate 1,179,652 of MNCL01000027.1, read as the reverse complement.
AGGCAATTCAATTTGCCGTACACGGCCATAAATTTCGCTGATTCCTCACGAGGAATTCGGTCACGTTTTTACCACCTGGTCAATGCTTACATCAGGGGTCTATGCCAATACCCATCGGTAGGCAGTCATTCATCCCTTCGAAGGCAAGAGCAATAACGAAGCGTCCGTACGACGCTCCATCTTCCTGAATAAAAGAGCTTTCTTTCACACTGAATTCATGCCAAGAATTAATTGGATCCTTCGTTCTGCAGACAGTGGCCCACTTTTTTACTTTTTACTTTTGTTTATTTTGCGCTGCTTCTTCTCTCCTAAAACCGTGCCGTTGTAGATAAACTTGTAAATACTAATCCATCATTGTGTTTTCTCTTAACTGATTAATAAACCATAGATTTGTTTGTACATTGCTCGTCCTTTACTTAGCTAACCTTGAGCTTTAGGCTTGAATCATCATTTACTAGTAACTTTTACTTTATTATTTAATCCCGTTTCTCTAAACAAAAAAAGCGTTTCTATGTAAGATTTGCTTGGGGAATTTCAATAGCCTTAATAGAAATTCGACCCTATGGTGGAAACTAGAATGAATTGCTTTATTTTCTTGGAAGGGCATAGCCAATAAATTCATCTAGTAAATTTAAATTTCAGCATCCCTTTTAACTTATTCCGGATTTGTCGTATAATATTTTTCCTTACTCAGGGTTAATTTCGGCAGTTGTAAGATGTGTTTGTTTCTATGCCCGAAGGATGAATCGTAAAACTGTAGAAACCATTATAAAAAGAAGTTTTAATTTCAGTTAAATTAGATGAAATTTATATATTTATTTATTCATAAACGAATTGTAACACGATAAAAAGAAAGTAGGTAGCTTAAATTACATTTAGAATTCTCGACAAAATGCAGCACATGCATAATTTATAAAAATTCAAGATTATATAAACATGAGAAAAGTATAGAATTAAAAAAGTACAAATCCTGAAAGGTATTAAAACATGCTAATTAACTTACTAATTTTAAATTCATTCTCTTTTGGAAAATCGGAGAAAAGGGTTTTTCCAATGGATTTTTGTAAATCCCCTTTTCGTTCGGTGCGCATTGAAAATAGAAATGGTCTTTTCGTGACAAGGATACTACAGTATTTTTCAATTAAAAATGCATAATCCAATATGATCTGTACAATCTAAATCAAATGCTAAATAATTAATTTAGTTTGAACAATTTGGTAAATGTTTCTCTCTACCAATAAAATTATTTTTTAATAAAATCCTATTATCTCTGAATAGTAAACATGCAGGTCATATTGGATATTTGGAATTATGTACAATTTTGAAGAACTATGTTTTTAAAAAAAAGAGGTAGAAAAGATAAACATTCACTGGAGGGACATAAGAAGATAATGAGCAAAAATATTATATAAAAGTAAATTGTAAGGACGTTATTTCCGAAATTATTACATACAATTTTTATCTTAACATAGAATTTCAATTATTGTCACTTCGGAATGCCCGAGAATTTTAAAAGCAACAGCTACTCGACATATTCAGTTAAGTACATAAACACTTCATCTATCTACAAGTCATAAAAGATAGATTAATGTCCGTGTCGACCTACATAAAAGCTATACTTCCAAAATTTGCATTAAAAGTCCTCCTTAATAGAGAAAAAATTTCTGAGTTGATGCTACGTAATTGACGCATTCAAATTAAGAAATCATGGTCTTTTTAGCCTGGAAGTAAGTTGCACAGATCCAAATCCTTTGAATACATGATTATAAATTTTTTGTTAAAAGTATAACATAATTTAATTACAAGCAACCAAAATTGCAATTCGGAAGCTTGAAGTGTATAATTGATACTAAAACAACGAAATGAGAAGAATTGTCCTATATTACACGAGTATCTAGATCAAGAGTTTTTTTCTAGTACAGTAAAACCTTGAAGTTTTGCAATATGTGGGAATAACCGCGATCACGAGGCTAAATTTCGCGTAATTTGGGGTAACATTTTGCATAGCACATATCTATAAAAATCTTGCTTAATTGTATGTAAAATTAGGAACCACGTACTTCTGAGTTCGCGTAGGTCTGTATTTAATAATTATTGTATTTAATAATTATTCAGAAGAAAGATTTACCTTTCACAAAAAGTTCGCTCTTGATTGGATGCAGCTTTCATGAAAAAGTAGAAAAATCTGGTTTTTAGAAACGTAAAATTCGCTACGAATTTTTGAATTCATAAATAAAATAATTCAATAAAATTGCATTAAAAAGCAGAAACATTATGCTTCATATAGCTTCGGATTTTCTACTTTCTGTATTCTTCAATTTAATAGTTATATGTGGAAAGTATAAAGAAATTAGCCTTAATTTCTTCTATATAAATAAAGTAAGTTTAAAAATTATTGTATTGTAATTAAAGATGTATTTCAATTTGTTTTAAATTTTGTGCAAATATGTACAACGCGTTAAGAAATATTGAAATATTTAAAAGCCAACAATAGACGCTTATAAAACGAAACAGATTCTGCCGAAATTAGAAAATTATTAATAGAAATAGTTATTTTTATCTAAATCCACTGTCAAAATCGTAGACATTAAATTAAACTGAATAAAAATACACAAGCACGTTTTTTTTATTATTCATTTAAAAAAGGAAAATGTTAAAATTATTTTTCCCAAAAATTTGCAGAATGGATTTTTTTTTTTAAAACTTCCTATTCATTTTATTAATTTCCTGCTGGTTTTGAATATTTTTTGCCTTTTTTGCAAGAGGATATTATAAAATCGATATTTAGGTGCAGATTTCGGAATGAAACAAATACAGGAAAGGATATTTCCCCCAGGAAGTGTGGTCTATTGTTCCGACTAGGGCCAAGATTTATGGTAGAAACGTTATACCTGGATGACCTAGATTTCGCCGACGACAAAATAGAAACGCTTATATTGTGTTCTAAGGAACATCCCCATTTTGTTTCATTATAATCATTATTTTTTTTTATTTTATACCTTCATTTATCACAAGTTGCTGTAATACCTGTACAATATTTAGGAGCAGGTTTAGTGTTATTTATGTTTTTTTGTTTTAATTTTGTAAAACATCTATTGACCCTCGCCCTGTCCCGTGAGTGACGCAACCTATCACAAGATGGATAATCCGACGACGGTAAAACTTTCTTGTAAAGTACTTTGTAGCATACGTAAACCTAATGGGCTGCGAATTGTTGTCCAACTAAACAAATCGAATTTAACTCCCACCTAGACAATAATATTACATTGCAAGCACATTAGTAAGATAATTTAACAATAATAATGATTAAATAAGCTTTTGCTAAGAATGGACCGTAGGAGTGTTTTTGCTTTGAATGGATAACAATTTCAGTTAAATTGCTCTAATTCATTTTATATATATATATATATATAAATATATATATTATTAACAATTATTTCGAAACACAACCACACATTCACGTCTTCTTTTAATTACTATCTCTTTTAATGTGCGTTAACTTTTCCGGTCCCGGCCAACTTTGACCAAAATAAAATCCACCGTCCCTCCCCGTTGTAACGCCAAAAATTATTAAATTATTGCACGACGGGATTTATTTGTGGCTATTTTTAGGATTCACACATATCTGCGATCGGCCGCCCGTGCGAACAGATTAATTAAATATTGTTAGCACTTAAGGGAGCCCGCTCTAAATGCTAGAAATTGCGATCGTATGTCGAGTGGTGTGCGGCTGGTCACCGTCCGGCCGTGTCCACCGTACCGCGCTCCCCCCGAGGTAACATCCGACGATCAAAGTGTGACACTGCATTATTTTCGCTGAAGGTATTTTTACATCCGATTCGCGGGAAAGGTAAGGGTCCCAGGGTCGGCGTTTACGTTGAATACACCACCACCCACCTGGAACTAAGAATGCGTCAAATATGCGAAACTATAGAAATTGAACGCTTTCTTTTTGTTCTTGTGCGGGAAGGATTAAATTGCGGTTTTGGTCACACATCGACCCTGAGGTATTTTTAGGCTCTTTGGAAAGTTAGCGAATTCCAACACGTCGAGTCGACGGTATTGTTTATAAACAATTCTCGTCGATAAGGGTTTTCAGAAGAAAACAATATACCGCCTTTTTTTTCATTGACGCCAGATGTAACTGAGAATGGGCTATTGTTTCAATAAATTATATAAACGATTAAAACTTTAAGAACTGCGACACTTGCTACATACCGCTGCCTTTTCTAAAACTTTGCGATACTACCTTAAAATTTAAGAGATATAATTAAGGAAATTGAAACCTGATTAAAAATAAATAAAAGTGTGCAATAACTTAAAATGAACGATTGCAAATATTGACTTTTGGTAATTATTTTATAAAAGGGGATGTTGATGATCTTTAAATATTCCTGCACTTGGGAGCCATGGCCCTTCTGTGGTTTTTTTACATTTTATGTGTTAAAAATTGTTTGCAAGCTGAAAATTATTTATATTCGTCATTTCATTTGATTTAATATAAATTAAAGAAAAAATATATCAAACGAAGCGAAATTCGATTGCATCAAAAGTTGAAATAATGAAAAGTTTGAGGTCAATCTAGAGAATCTATGCCCGGTTAACGTGATCTGATTCTACCATTATAATTGCAAATGGAACAATTGAAATATGTTGGTTCACTGCCTAGTCTAAATTGCGTCGCGCACTAATAAGTACAAGAATCAGAGTGAAGTTTAATCTATGATGGTATATTACTAAATAGTACTATATTATTTAAAAGTTGAATTTTAAGACCACACATATTTCAAAGATAAGAACATAATTAAAGTAAGAAGGCCATTAAAGATCTCTTAGCAATTGCAGCTTCTTTAAAATGAGACATGTAAAATGTACACAAACATGACTATTGCTGAAACTTAAGGGTTGTGTATCTAAAAAGTGAAAGCAGAATTTTTATAACAAGACTTGTAACAGCCGGAATTCCAACGAATTGCTTAATTTAGAATTTAAAATAGTTTTAAAATGTGACTTTACAATTTTGAAAAATTTTGAAGAGTTTCAAACTTGGACCTTCCTTCGGAAATTCTTTTCAATGAGTTCAATTGTATTATAAAATTCTACTTGTTCAAATATTTAAAACAATTAAACAAATATACCCGATGTTTTTACTTTAATCTAACCATAACCAGGACTGTTCATAATTTAAAAGTGTTTATTCAGCCAAAAGTAGAAATAATTAACCATTTTAAATTTATTGGAAAATTGAAATTAAACCGAAATTGTTTAATATTTCAGCAGCAATAACATGGATTTGTAATTAATTTCAATTTTTTTATATTTTCCTTTTTATAGAATTAGTTTAGCTTTTCACAATAATATGCATCTTAAAAAATCATAGACCTCAATTTGAGAATATTTTTAGTCAAAAAATATTAAATTATCATTTTTTTGAATCTCTGCCAAATGAACTTAAATAAATTTTTCTATGGAATTACAATAAAATTAAAAATGTAATAAAAAAATCTAAAGAATTAAAAAATAACTCTTGTAAAACAAAAATATTTTACGGAAGGTTGTGATAAAGGCGTTCCATTATTTAATATTAAGTAAATAATTTTTAAACAAGAAATACAAAAGGGGGAAAACAATGGAATCCCTAAAAGAATTCATGGCATAAATTTTAAAATCACTGGTTAAGCGAGTAGTATATCCTAAACTCTAGGACTTAAAATGAAATTCGTACTTTGTGCGTAAACTTTAAACTTTATTTACGATCAATGCCAAAGATTTTCAGAAAGTGATTGGCCTGCAAATGAGAACTTTTATTCTGAACTACTTGCCCCTGGTGCGAACTGACGTTGGCCCCTGTTCCCCTGTTGTATCGTAATCACAGTTCTGTACTAGTCGACATTGTTTCGATTCGAATAGGTTCTTATTTTGTGTCGGTCTTCGTTTTATTTAAATCGTAAATTAGAAAGATGACGGCCCCACTTATGAAAGCGTTTTGATATTTCAGGAGACGCAATGGACAGGCGGTAGACGTATATTATTTTTTTTCCTTTTTTAATTAGCGACTGTTCTTTATATTATTTGTATATTCAAACGCCACGGAAATAAATGTGCCCGCAGGAGAATTATTGCTGTTTATTTTTATATTTGAATTATTTAAATCATCTTTTTATTTTCCTGGTATAGCTGAGCGATGAGTGGAGTGTTTTAAGATTTGTATCGTTTTTGTGACGTGAATCTCTAATTCTTGGAGAATCGTGGTGTATAAATAAAATATTTCAATGCTGCACCGCAACACGACAACTCGATTAAATAAAGTGTCCTTCATCCATTGTTATTGCTGCAGTATTCTATCAATTTTTAAATTTATCTCTGCAGTCTGTAAAGAAAGTAGTTGAACCGCGAAAAAAGTACGATTTTATCGAAAGTATTTGCAAAAGTCCAGAAAACGACACTAGAAGAAGGCGAAATAGTCCACCCTTTAAAATTTCAGATCCTCAATATACGGGTAATACTTGTATGGGGAAAATTCCAGTTCAAAAGAAAGTTTATTCTGGAGGCGTTGCTGAAATTTTACAATGGGCCTTAGAAAAATTCCCATTGCTGCTATAAACTCCAATAGAATATATCAAATTGTTGTTATCAAGCGGACCGTGTATTTACTAGAAATTTATATCGTCTCCAGACGTCTACAGTCGAAAAATATATAAGAAAGGCAGAACAATATTTTCGTTTTATTTTTCCAAAAAATTTTAATTTAAAATGGGAGGGTTTTTTTTGTGTATGTTCCCGTGGAGATATTTTCCATAAATATGTAAATAATTAATAAAATCTCCTTACAAAATTAACACATCAGTTGTAACTTAACAACTTCAATACTCCAAATATTGGGTTTGTTATAAACTCTAAGAAATTTAAATATTTTGGAATTATTTTTATTATTATATTTCACATTATTTAAAAACACTTTTTTAAAATTTTAATAACTTGCGAAGATTTTGAGAAATGTCGCATGTATTCTTCTAGTAATTTTGGTATTTTATGAAATACGTCTATACAAATTTAGACATAAACTAGATATTTTTCTGGTATGCAAATTAGTTTGTTTTTCCCATAGTCGTAAGAAATGTGGATTAAAAATTTCAGCCAAAACTCTTCGTATCTTAAAACGTGGAAGCATTTCAAATAAACATACACTGAGTAAATTTCTTTAAAAATTTCTCATATAAAAATCAATTATGATGAATTTTGTTTTAAAAATATATGAATAATTAATTCAGTATTTTCAAAGAAATTAAACTATAATTTTTATTTTCATAGTTGAGAAATGTAAGACATATTTTCGTTTTATATTTCATTAACGATCACAATAATTTTTATTCTTTTCACTTAAAAACAAATTAATTTAAAGTTTTATATTTTATACTTTGTTGTGAAAAATAAATTATAATTAATTTAAATAAATTACAATTAATTTCAATTTTGTTTTTTGCGCAGTAACAAAAATTACAATTTGAGCGCTATGATTTTTTATTATATTTTGTAATAGTGGAAAGCACTTACATTTTATATTGTGCTAATTAAAAGTTGTTGGTAGATTTTTAAGAATATTACATTTAAAAAATTTAAATATGTAATAAAAATCCAAATTATTATGAATAATAATTTAAAATGAAATACTTTAACAATACTTAAGCAATATCGTCATTGAAGCACGACTTCATGATGATTCCATCTTATCTTGTCCTCACAAAATTGTCCTTCTGTAAATGAATGTGAATGGTATGGTGTGGTTTTGAAAAGCCTACAATTAAGTAATTTATGTTTTTCCTTTTTTTTATAAAGCACTTCGGGTCACTTTGTCAACAATTATATCTAAGTAAAAATCAATACCGAGAGACGTAATTTTTGTATTTCTATGTTCATTGTTCTAAGCTGCTATTACAGCTTGTTCGGAACAAGCATTTTTGTTCTTATAAATAGAAGCAAGCTAAAAGACATCGATAATGAGAACTTTGTGCATCATTTCGACTTAATTGGTTTTATATATTTGTACTTTGAACAATAAAGCTAAAAAATAAAAAATTCTAAATATAAGATTTTAGGTATTTTTGATTAATTAATTAAAATTAACTAAAGTGAACCCATTTGAGAGATGTACAAAAAATGCTTTTTATTAAATTATTGCTAATGAAATTTTTAATATTAATGCTCTGAGTAAAAGAGAATTTACCAAAGCGGATTAAATTCGACAAAATCGGTCTTTCCATTTTGAGATTGCAATTAAGAGTTTGAAGTTTTTGACACGATTAAAGCCACCAAAGCAGCTACTAATTCTGGGATAGTGTCTACAATTATAAACTGCGAGTCGTCGTTTGTCGATTAGAAGTGGTTATTTGGGATAATTGGAATAGCTTAATTATGTTAAACTGCATTTAATATGCGTGAATATGAATTTAAATCAATAGTATATTGAACAAATATAGACCAGTGGAAATATTGTATGTAGTTACCATGCTTTATTAAAAAATAATACTTCTAAAGAAAATAGACCCCTCTTTACTGTAAACAAAAATAATGTTTGATAAACTAAATAATATCGTTCATATATCAAATTGGAGTCAGTTCAGATTAAAGGAGATTAACTAGATCATTAATTAAACAAATGTCAGTGGGATCAGACTATTTTTTATTTTGTAAGAAAATTTTGAATAGAATCTTTTTAGGGGGCATCAAAAGCTTATCTAGTGTAAAATGTTACTGAAGTATTATTTTTTAAAAATTTGATGGATGCTTTTTCTACAGAAAAAAAAGAAGTGGAAATACTATTCATCATTATCCATAAATATAGCTGGTATTTTTGTATACACTCTCGTATAAAACACGATTTGTTAGAAATTAAAGGAAAGAGTATTCCTTCCTTTTTATTAGAGGCAAAATCATCTAGAATACTTTAAAAAAAAAATAACACATTTGTCTTAAGCTGTTGTGTTCATAGATTAAAATATAATACTATCCTGATTTTAGCTAGGTTTTGGCCAACCGACTTCTGGTGCTCATTTAATTAGTCCATTGATCTAAAAACTTGCGAACATTCCAAGAAAAACTATTGAATGGACTTTTACAGAAGATTTAGTTTTTTCACAGATCAATTTATAGTATAGACTTTTTATCTGTTTATCTTTTTTTAAAAAATACTGAATTGATTTTTATAACACGTTCACTATCATAACTTTATAAGTTGAAATATGAATTACAATTTGAACAGCAGTTTTGATTGTGAACAAAATTATAAATTACCCAGTTCATAAGGTTTGAAAAGTTAAGTGTTTAGTATTTCAAAACACTGTTTATATTTTGATAATATTGACACAAATAAAACTCAAAACAAAGTTGTCTTACTACAAAGAGTTTACTTATAAGATCAGTACACGTTGAACTAGTTTTAAATACATAAAACAGCTTAGCTGTATTACTACGGCGCTTAAATGTCTTATAACTTTTATCAAGCAGACCATCAAGTTCAATTTGTCAGTAAACAAACCACAAATGACATTTACAACAAACGACGGTTTTACTTGCTCATCAATGTGCTACTTCTAAGGACTTATCAGTAAAATGGAAACTTGTGGTTTGTGGCAATCAAGTATTCAATTAAAAGTTGTTTTCTCACCCTCGATTTATATTCCGATTGATATTTAATGTGGAATTTTTTGTGGTTGAACACATTTTTTTTAGATATATCAATCCTTATCTAGGGTGTATTTTAAAAATATATTTCATATTATTATTTTTTTTTTACATTTTCTTAAGCCCTATAGTTTGTGTCTGCAATAGAATTGTTTCCTAAATTGAACGAAGTTATAGTTGGTTTCTTAAAATTTGCATAGCTTCAGAACACATATCACTACTGTGTAAACTTGAATTACACGAAAAAGATTTTTATTACACATTATAGGGCCCTTAAAGTAGTCGTTGTCCAGTATATAACAAAGAAGAGAAGATGAGAGTCAAACTTGCGCAATGAGTATAATGTATATTTATGTGTTATATTTGAATAATTACTTTTCTTAGAACAGTACAAGTCTATTTTCATAAAGCACTAAAAAGTATTTCCGATACGTTTTCTGAAATTAGCATATGACACATATCTCGTTAAATATTTTAAGATTTTCTTAAACACGGAAACGGACTTGTTCTAGACTATAATTATAGAGTGTACACGGAATCACAATTTTATTATTAATTATGTGCTATTTTAGGCGATTTGTGCCTGTTAAAACTTTTAGTAGCTTGTATTTCGGGTTTAGTTTGAAAACTACAAGTAATATATTTTATAATGGATAATTAGATTTTAGTCAGAAACTTTTGCGTTCAAGTATGAGAAATTGGTTGTTATTTCTTCATCCTTAAGTTGTAAATTGAAATTACTAGGGGAATTTTAAGTATTAATATTATGCAATTAGTTTTACCATAACGATCTTTAAAGAATCATACACAAAAAGGTATACGTCATACACGGAGGGGTGTTCAGTTAAAATTAAACTCCATTAGGTGATTTCGTAGTTATACTAATTGTTTCCTCATTAAAATAGTCAAAAACTTGAGACGGTGAACTTTTTAATGAAGCCTTCCTAAAGGAAAAGGGATATGAGGAATAACTTTTAGAGCAGTTTTGTGTCACTCCATAGAAGGTGGATGGAACAGAGCAAAAATATCTGTACTTAAAATTTCTATTTGAATTTCAAATAACTTTAGTTCGAATAAGACTTAAAAAATCCAAAAAATTCCCCAGAAATATCGTTAATAAAATAGTTTACATAATTAAATCAAATTTAAATAAATTAAATTTTTTTACTTTATACATGAAAATTCAGAGTTAGATTGCGTCTGGCTTGAATGAATTTAAATTTTATATGTCCGAAAAACGAAAAATTTTAATGGAAATTACAAATAAATTTGAAAAGGACTTCTAAAATCATCCGATTGAATGTTAAGAGTATTTTTAAATGATGTTCAATCAAAAAAAGAATCACATTTGAAATATTACCGATTAGTGTAAGCCGTTTGGCAAATGGTACTTGTAAACTGCATAGAAATTTCGTCATGCTTTTCGAGATTCTGTGACTGCCTGTAGTGCATTCGGAATCAATTGATTTACAACAATTGGGCCAACATGTTTTTTTTGTTCGATCAAATATTGAAAATTGAGCCGATTGAGAAGTAGTGTCACGTAAAAATAGCCACAAAGGATCCCCCTCGAATTGAAATCGATCGAAAGTAAAGAAATTGTTTACGCTGCTAGAACTAAATTTAGCGAGAAACATTCAAATAAAAATTTGTTGGCAATATTTCAGAATTTTCCTGGGCCTGGACCTGATAACGTTAATCTATCTCTATATATGTACATTTCTTTTTATTTTTTAAAAATAAAAAACATAAATCGATACCGTCCAACTTGAACCGACCGAATATTTCTTTAATACATATAGCAGCTGACTCCCCCCGTGACTCCACCAGTGGCAGACATGAATGGATACAGAAAAATGCCAGCCAAAAGGCGATATGAAGGTACCAAATTTGGAGGTACGTAAATATATAAAAGTCAAATCATAGGATAATATTAAAAAACATTTATTATACTTTATAGGTTCACCGAAAAAGAAATCTCGCTCGAGCAAAGAGAGAATTCCGCAACCAAAGAACACTGTAGCAATGCTAAATGAGCTCCGGCACGGACTTGTCTATAAATTGGAGTCTCAAACGGGGCCCGTGCATGCACCTCTATTTACCATTTCAGTGGAGGTAAGTATTCAATTAATATCAGCTATTATTTGCTGTTTTTTATTGTAACCTTCAGACTATCGACTTAACACCCGGCTTGAAGGCGGTAAATGCGACCGCTTTCGGGCGTCTTTTTGGTGTAAAAGTGCTGGCCAGGCTAGCCTTTAAGTCAACCAAGTTCGAAGGTACTTTTCTCTGATCTATTTCCAGCGTCTAATTTGAATAACGCATTTTATATCGATTTGACCTGTTATAAATTTCGGCGTTGATTTCTTAAGCTCTCTTCTACCTTGCACCCGATTGACGGCGGTTCCACCACCATATACTTTATGGAATTCTGGCAACTAATTACTTCCGGAATTGGTGGAAACGTTTCAGTAGTTTTTGTCCTATTATGATGACTGCATACTATACTACAATATACAAACTATGTTGGTAGGTCAATCTATCCCAAAGTCCACGAGGACGAGAGCTGTATGTCAAGAGAGGATGAATTGTGTATAGTAGGGTGGTGGTAGCCTCCTCAAAGTCAATGAAAAGGACGATTCTATTGCCTTAGGGCCCGGAATACGGCTAGACCGCATTTGTGGTTGGTTAAGGTCAGATTGGCCTTTGCTTTGCAACTCTTGAAGGACTTTGGACAGTGGTAACAACAGCGAGTTTTATTAAGTTTTTCGAATTTTTAGTGGTAAACTGCTTAATATAAGACTCGGTGAAGAAAAATCATATTTTTTTATTTATATCATGGTAGTCACGAAACCGCACGTTCAATTAAGGGGTGTATTCAGTAAGGTACAAGTTTAAAATTTGATGCGGAGCATTTTCAAAAACTCAAAAGAAAACACTGTTCGTGTTCATGACAATTTCTTTTGAATGAAACACTAAAAAAGGCGTCTTTCGAAATTATAGTAATTTTCAAGTGGTATGCATTAAAACTCTCCAATGCTCGAAGCGGCAACATTAATATCACTTTAAGGAAGTCATTAAGGACGAAACTTTCCTTTTTCATAAAACGAACGGGGGAAAACCAAGAGTTCCCTATTTATACAGCCTTCTGTTCGACATAGAACGACGTAGATGGAAGAGTATATGGGAGACGAGATATTGGAGATGGCGCGTTACAAAGCCAATTTTTTTCCTAATTCCCTTTTACATTAAATCAGTAATAAAAAAACCATTATTGGACGCTCGACAAAAATTTCTTTTACATGAAAAGCTCATAGCGAGAATCATTCAAAACCATAATCCTTGCGGATGTGCACGAATTTGGGATATATATTTTTTTTTTTTTATTTTTTATTTATTTTATAACAGCAGGATTCCAGTGATTTGGGTCAAGATAAGCAATTTCCCTTTTTCTTTTAGTTTCCTAATGAGTCTCACATGAATAAAAATAATGTTGAGAAAAAAACCCTAGGAACCAATAAAATCTGTTATATCCTTCGTTGTTATGGACATTCTTTTTTTCTTCGAAAACGAACTAATCCAAACGATGGAAATATCTTTCGTGAGCTTTTTCCTAGTATGTATAAATTTATTAAATAATTAATATAATTGCTAATGCAATTTACATTAATTTGTCATAAAACAATTATTTAAAACAATACCTATCACCAATCTCACTCAATTCAATAATAAACGTGATTACGTTAATGACTGACTGACGTCTGTATTGTCATTAATTAGCACGCACTGATTTCCTACCTGTATTATATCACGAAAGGGGTGTATGAATAAAGAGGAAAGATATTCTATGTGTAATCCGTTGTTATGAAGTCGCTTCTTGGGCTTTGGAACAAGAAGTACCTAAGCTTTGCCGTATTTATTGATTTCTTGAACGCGTGATATTATACATAATCCTGTCTTGGTACCTGACGCAGCTCGAATTAAAACAGACGGTAGCATATTCATGGGTTCATGTTTTAGTCCCCGTCCTCGTTACTGACGTATGTAATATGTGTGTGAGAATATATTCCTGTGGAACGGAGCTTTCAGATGGGTGAATTTAGAACTTTTTATCTGCAGTAAATTTCACGGGTCAAAAATATATCGATACATGTGATACTCACGCATGTTTGGGATTTTTTTGTTGACTTTTTTAATGTAACATGTAATTTTTACATATATTTTGGATTAAAGTTATTTAATATTTTAGGGAAAAGGAGTTCCAAACAGAATTTAAAAGGGAACTTTTAACCCTTTAAAAGTGGGATCTTTTACAAAGAAATTTATTTAGGATTTTAGCTAAGGGTTAGCATAGAGAAGCACTGCTTTACCTTAAGATGCCGATGCCCTATCTTAAAAAAGTCCAATATCATGTCATGTCATCGTGGCCCCATTTCGAATCTATGGTGCCCTACTTTAAACGAGTCTAGACACGGTTCTACTTTTATCGTGTATAATTTTCGTTTGAGGAAGTACATAAAAATGGCGTTTGAATTTTCCTTTATGTTTAAGCATTTAAAATTTTTTTTATGTTTCATTAATCGTTGAAAGAAGGTCCCTGAAACGATCATCACTAAATTTGATTCTATATTAGAAAGAATGAAAGAATAAATGTCTATCTTATTTTTAAAAAGCAAACATTTCACTAAAAACATACTATAATTTTATTATGTGCATAAAACAGTGTTCCAAGTCATGCGTACAGAAAATAGTGTTTAATATTTCTGCAATTATGCTTTCTATTATAATAACTCACTATTACTTGAAAAAAAATTAATTTTGATATGAATCTATACGTTATTACGAAAAATACCAAGTGATCTTTATTTTTATAGATTATGCATAAAACCTAGTAAGGTAATGAAGAAAAAAACAAATTTACTGATTTTCAGATAAAGTTAATTTCTTTGCAATTTTGTTTTATTTTATCAAGGATTGCGTGAGTAATTGAGCGCAGAAAAAGGCATCAAAAGGCAATGGCGTAATAAATATGGGACCATGCCCCGAAAAGTACAAAGGGGAAACATTTATCTTTAAGATTCCTCCACTGTTCCAGAATTAATCATAAACACAATACGAACTCACTAAACAAGGCAAGAGGCCAACGGTGCCGCGTTAATTAAGTCTGTCGCTTAGTAAGTATATTTAGGAATGTACTTAGAACAGAGTAATAAATATTTAATGCATATTTATTCTTTGGGATTGTTTTATTTATTCTGAAATACACGAAGTAACAGTTACAATTAAATCATTTTAGGAATGCAAGTTCAAATGGTATTTTCAGGTGATAAAAATGCGGGAAAATTAGAATTTTACTAAAGAAAGTCTATCCTTTCGGATATAAAATGCCGATTATATTTATTATTATTCGTAAGTGCGTCTGACATCTTTTTATTATTTATGTATTCCCAGTCTCATATAATTTTGTATAACATCATCGATGTTATCCTCCCATCACCTCTTTTTACGCGATAGATACGTTCCTAATAATTACACGTAAATAGAATTCGCATAAAAGGAATTATTTTATTGCTATTCTTAAAATTTTCTTCCTTACTGTGGGTTTAGTTTGATCTCTTTAAAGTGGATAAAAAAAGGTGTAAAAAAATTATTTTTATATCACAATTCGCGTAAAAAGATGTTTAAGTGTATATAGAAAATTCTGAATACTATAATATTTTTCCCTTACCTGCATATTAATAATGTCCAATTTCATAGCTTTTTATTGATTTAAGAATTTTTGCGGGAATTAAATAAGTATTACTTGCTAATTTCAAATCTTCCAGTCTTTAAAATCGTATGAATATGGCCTGCGGTCGATAATGAACCTCCTTTACTCTAGCACACCGCACTAAAAGACATCATTAAGTTGGTTGTTCAGCAATTCCTAAAGACAATACATTCAAAGAAATATTGAAATACAAAAATCTGTTTCTTTGCATTTTTAACTTAGAATACGCCCGTTGGCCCGTTAGTTTACTTTCTTAGAATTCCTGGATATTGCGAGCAGAGACGGATAAATAGATAATTTCTAAGAAAATTACAAACGTATACCGTTTCATCTTGTGTGCGGATGCACGCAGCTGGGCATTAAACTAATACTATAAAAGATGATCCCAGTTCCCTACTACATGTTCCTTCTGCTCTTATTTATAACGATAGTAGTTTATTGGTTTTTAAACGTATCATTTGCTAAAAACTCTCCGTGCGATAAGTAGTGTAATAAATTAATAATACACGATGGCAGCAACTCCTGAGACTCGTTTTTTGTATAGAGATAACTTTTTCAATGCAAAGATACGTCGAAATGAGAATTTATTAGAATGGCTTAATCGAGTTGGAAAAATGGTGAATTTATGCGAATTTGGGGAAGGTGTTGAAGATATGTTGCGGGATAAATTTATTTCGGGCATTACAAAACCAGAGGTTAAAGCGATGGTGATGGCCAGAGCAGTCAATGCGAGTTTAGAGGAATTGCTTGGTGAGATTATTCGATTGGATGAACTTAGGAGGAGAAACAAAAGCGGTCGTAGTAATAGTGATAAGGACCAAGATTTGGAGGTAAGAAGATATGTGCGCTGTAGCCCAAGTTTAGGAACAATTCTTAGAAGTTTCTAAACCATACCACATTAAAAATTAAATGCATAAATTACAGGAGATCGTGAAAAAAGAAATTTCGGATTTTGTCTACATATTTGGTGTTTTTCGAGATACTACGTGAAAAAGGGCGAAGTTCAACTCGGACAATTGCGTTGTAATATAAGTATATTCATATATCCACTAGAATAGAATGACCCGTGTAAAATTTTAACAGTCAAAAACAAAAAAGTTCTATACATTTTTATTCCCATACAATTTTTATGCTTTTAAAAATTAATTACATTCGAATGTTACACGTGTAGGTGCATACTAACTTTTGTTATTGATGCCGTTTACTTCTGTACTTAATTTTAAATAATAGAGTAATACCAAGACAACTATTGAATACAGCATAGCTTCTAGAATCCAGATTATTTCTAATATTCCAAATTAATTTTATTGTTATTAATTTATTTATTTACATTTCAAGGAAATTGTTTAAGATATTATCGAATGTTTATACTGCTGAAAAGTTTGATAGAGATAAAAAATATTCACGAATGTCGAATCTTATATAATTTTTTATATTTTTCTTTATTATTTGTACTTAATTTTCATCGCACGAGTTATACTCGTATTTGACCTTTCCTTTTTATTTAATTCTATTTACAAATCGAGGTCATTTCCAGATGTTCTAAATACACTTTATTAATATACTTACAGAAAAAATGATGGTATATAAACCATAAACTTTCCAACTTTTACGTTTGATGTTGAATGGTTAAGTAGTGCGTTAGCCCAGAATATAAAGAATATAAACGAGAATGCCTGGGGGGGTCTTCTTTCTAGTGCCTTGTATGAAAACGACCCAGTATATTGGAATATAGATGTTTATTGCATTTGAACTAGAATTTATTGCAATGCGAACTCATAAATATCGATATTTTTTATAATTATGTAGCCACAAAAATTCATAAGAAATAACTATGTTGGAATGCGTCTTAGTTATGATCGGAAAACTGCCAACAGCCATAATAATAAAAATATATATATAAGGGGATAGGAACGAGGTACAACAATGTCCTAAAAGTTTTCTGCAAAGCTCCGCATCCGCATCGTACACACGTGGGCAATTAATTGGTGGTAGGATGCTTTCCAACACCCAAAAGCTATCCTCGGTTACAGCCGTAATATCTTTTCCCTAAGAACTCATTCCCCAGCCGTGCTCCCACTGCAGTGTTAAACAAAGCTCCGTATCTAGCCAAGATTTAAATTTTACGAGGTATTCTTCTTGCCAAGTACGCTTTAATCTTATATCAGTAATTTGGGATAACATTTATTTATTTTTTGCTTCTGTTTACATTATCGAACATCGCGGCTCCCTGGACACGGAACAGGTATATAAACAATTTGCGAGCCACGTTTGAAGACTTCCGGGGCGAAAAAACTCCTCAAGGTTGATTTTCACGGATATGACACTTTATCTCGCTGTTATTAAGATGTGTTTTTTACGCTATTTCCATATATATCCAATTAAACGTACTAGATATAAGCGTCCTCCTAGCACTTGGCCTTATATACTATATATGCATTTTTATCCTGGCCATCGTCGCCTGAAAGTCTACAACTCGCTGCCTCCTATCTGCCGTGTATAGGCGCGACCAGGCAAGTTGTTATTTTCAAGATAAAAATTTCATTGAGAACCGACCTCGGGGTGGAAAAACGTGTGAGTTTTTCAAGAAATATGTTGTATACTAGATTTCAATCCTTTTCAAAGTTCTTACACTTTTCACTTCTTTAGTGCACACTCTCTTGTACTCAAGGAAGGAGAATGGAATAAGTTTTTTATGCTTGATGAGTGGATTTTTGTCCTTTATAACCTTACCTACCTTTCCTCTACCTACAACAATCTGACAACCAGCATCGATTTTTATGGCAGGCTTATATATGCAAAATAGTTTCGGGCCAACTTTATGTGCCCTAGACTCTTTTCATTCCTTCAACCTAGAAAAGAGAAAGAATTGAATTTCAATACTGAAACCCCCAACTGCATTTTCTTGGCCCGTTTTATGGACAGGTTAAGTACTCTTACAGCTTGAGGCTACTCTCTTTTATGAATGGAATGAAATATTTAAAAGGATTCTTATTTCTAATACTTTCCGAAATGGAGATGGCTCTGGGAATGTTTAAATGTGCCGGCTATTTAATTCTCGATCTTTGTGAAGCGATTGGATGTTCTTAGTACAGAGTAATTTCTATAAATGATCCAGAATGATGATTTCCTATTGTAGAATTAATTAGCTTTTTCAAAAATAGCAATTCATAGTTATAATAGAACACAATATTTAATTGTTTTTGGCATTTTTCTTAAAATATTTAAATATTGGTATAAAATTATAAGGGACGGGTTTTTGAAGATATTTTAAAAAAATGATATTAATATCGTACTTGTTGCCAAAATAACTTTTTTTCTGTTTATCTCCATTCTTTTGGGATAACGTGAAAACTATCAGACAAATTTTAATTGTGTTTTTACCATTGTGCATTTCATATCTATAATAAGTTAGGAGTAAACTGGGGCAGGTATCATCTTGATATAACATCTGGAAACATCATGCTGTCAGTAATATGAGGATAGAATTGTTAGAAATTTACGTTTTGTTTTGTATATGTAATGGATTTTGATGAGTTTTTCAGCCGTCTCATCTCATCTCTGAGCTGAATTTAAAATATGGACGCTACATATTTTTGTTTATTTGTCTGTCACATCCCGTAATATGTAACGAATGTACTATATATTAAATTCCCCTGATTTTGATAAAATTCATCTGAGACGAACTAGAAATGTAGATTTTATTTATGTTTGTTTGTCAATTGAAAATTCAAGGTTTTAACAAGTACTTTTTTTCGTATATAATTATGGTTTGATATTGTAAACGATTCATCATTTTCTGCTAGCTTTATTAAAAAATCTTTCATACCCCTGCACTGGCGATCGATCGTTCTATCATTGTATTAGTAATGATTTCAGCTTTTTTAAAACCTTTTTGTGGTTTTGGTGAATGCAGCTTTTAAAAGTCGTTATCTCTTCAAGGTGGGTGATACGAGTTCCAATAAAGAAACAAATATTTACAATTACTTTTTTAGTTTATTTAAACTCATATGTGAAAACGGACAGACGATCTACACTTTCTGAGCCTCTTTACATAAAGTAGCAGTTTTAGACTGAGTTTAGTTCTAGTTCTGATAGAATATAAAGTGGCTCAGTTTTGGAAAAAAGGTTCTTTGGAATTGCATCATGGATTTTCTTCTTTCCGTTGCTTTGGAGTTGATGGACAGAGATTTGTTTTACATGGCAGAGCAGCGTAAACATGAACGTGTAGAAGACTGGTTTTCTCGCGTAGTAGATTTATCTAGTAAATGTGATATTCGCGAAAATTTCGATAATACCATACGAGATAAGTTTATTTTTGGTATGACAAATTATGTCATTAAAAACGAGTTACTAAATGTTAGAGAAACGTTGTCATCAGAATATGCACTTACTGTGGCTTTACATTTAGAAAAAGAAAGTCAGAGAAATGCATTGCTTGAAGCGATTACAAAGGTAATTAAAACAAAACTTCACTTCTGGTGTTGTTGACAAACCAGCCACTGCTACTTCACACGATTTCACTAACACATCGGTATATTAAAGATCCTAAATAAGTAAACTGGGCACTCTATCACGACTAGTTCGTGAGCCATGAAGCGCAACAGTGCCTACTACTATACAATTCATGAAGTGTGATTTTGTCCATTTACGCAGTAGTGCTTTTCTCTCTTAATTTGCTACTTTCAATTGTTTTTGAATTGTCGTATTTTTTTCAATAAAATGAGATATTCTCATTACTTCCGTTATTACTAAATTGGAATTTATATAACAAAGTTCTGAAGAAAAGCCCATATTATTCAGAAAATTTATATTAGTATAATTATCTTGCCTGGAGGTATTTTGGTTCTAATTATATATTCTAGATAGAAAGTGCAATACTACCAGGCATACGAGAACAATTTAAAAGGTGAAGATAAAGAAAAATATTCCAAAAATTAATTGAAGACGACATTTATAACTTAGTTAAGCCTAATTTAGACTTTAAAGCACATTTCTATTAAATTAGAAACAAAACGAGAAATTTCAAATGAAATATTATGGAAATAAAATGGATTTTTATATACGTTAGTATAGTTTTAAGATTTTTAGTTTTTCAATATTGATCAAATCTATGATTAAATTTTATATAATTTTTAATTTTTATAGTTTGAATTTGTGTAATCTTTCTTTTTTTTTTTTTATTTTATATATACACGTTTTTTTCAAAAGTAGTCATAAAAAGAATGTTTTTTTTTCTATTTCTCCATAAAATCTTTTTGTTTTTTTGACTCGAAATCTTCAGAAACAATTCGTTCAAAATTGCGTATCATTACTTTAGAGAAAAGAAATAGTCGACCAACTGTGCAACATCTTTGAACTTGCTTTTTGTACCAAGACGTGTGATAGATGTTTTCAAAGTAACTATTCTCGTAATTTTTGCTATTAATTTATTCTATTAAAATAAGTAATAAATTCTGAAAAAAAAAATAATTGCTTCTGTAAGAGGCTTCGTTTATAAATAGAATGATTTAAGTTATTAGAACTATGTTTCAAACTTCACTAGATCATCATCAATCGTTGATGAGCATCTTGGTAAATCATCACGGTCAGCTTGTTGTGCGAGTGTAAGCATATTCTTAGTGAATTTTACAATTGTGTTCAAAGTAGAACATTTTGATCACATTTGATAACACACACTCCTACAATATCTGGCTTAGAAATCGTTAAGTGGCATACATCGTAGGTGTAGATAATAGTCCACTACTATTCCTGTTTTTTTGTAATGCAAAACTTTTGAATTATTGAAAGCGTTTGAACTACAATTTGCATTTATTGGAGAAAAAAAAATCAATCAAAAATTTTATTGTCAATAGTTTCAGTATTGAAATAAATAAGTAATATTAAAGTGAAGAACGAGACTAGGAAAAAACGAACCGTAGATAGTTTAATACAAAGTATTACAAAAGTTTTAGGAAAAAATTCACTTTTTAAAATAATATATAAAATTCCACTGTATGTATACGGAAGTGCAAAAATAACAATTTTAGTTAAAACTCAAACAGTAGTCTAGTTAGAAGATAATTTTTTTAAAACCACTTTATACAAAAAGTATTTACGAGGAGTTGAAAGTGTTGAACTTAAGTATTTACAAATGCGCAAAATATTCCAACAGAGAGATACGAAAAATTTTGTGATAATACTTTCATTAAATTGGTTTTAAGTAACAAATTATCGAGGATTTTTGTCATTCAAACTATTAAAAAAGTTCAACTGGCGCATTGTTATAAAATATTAGTCTAATAATCAAAATGTAACAGTACTTTTATTATTATTATTTCAATTTCTGCTGGACTATACTCGCCTTTTGGTCGAATTTGTGATATATGCTGACAAGCTGTAGATTGTTTGTAAACAAAATTATGCAGCGTCGATTATTTAAATCTATGAAAAGCTATAACTCAGTATAAACATAACTAAAGTGCTTATAATCTGCTCAAGTCAGCTTTAATATACGTCCTTTTTCTCTCGCCATAGCGTCTGTGTTTTGTCTCGTTGTTTATTTGATTGAATTAAAACCCCAAGGGAATTGAATAAATGTGAATATCAATCACAGCACTGGCTCAGTTTTTGAATAAAGGTCGGCTAGAATTGAAGAATGGATACGTTTACTTCTGGCTCTTTGCGGATGATTCATAGGGATTTGTTTTATGCGGCAATCAAGTGGAAATATGAAAGTATTACGAATTGGTTACTTCGTGTGACGAATTTAGCGATCGGTTGTGATTTCGGTGACAATATCGATGAAATTTTGCGTGACAAGTTCATTTTTGGCATAGAAAATCATGCCATAAAGTTAGGACTGTTGGCTGTAGGAGGAAACATGTCACTTGAAGATGTAGTCAGGTTGGCTTTCGATTTAGAAAAAAATTTCCGAAGGAATTTAAAAAATCAAACAAAATTTAAGGTGAACTTTTATATTTTGAAATATACATAGTTTCTGAAATTACACCTAGTCTCAATTTTTGAAATGGTTTTTGTAATAGAACGAGTGGTATATTGTTTCAAAAATTTTCTATAAGTTGGATCACGATTTAAATAAACTTAAAAGGATTCGAGAGTCGTTCTTATTTGATTTGCAAAATTTTTTATAAATTTATTTACTTTTTCTACATTCCTTGAATTTATTTAACGAACATTCTAGATAACATATTGTTAAAATTCATAATCTATGGGAAATGTCTACAAAAATCATTAAACTACTGCAAATTCTTTAGTGCATTGTGTTACTTTCTAAGTTTCCAAAGTTTTTCGCAGAATATTAAATAAGCATATTATCAATATTAATACAAATTTATTACAGAAATTATTGTTATAAAACTTTAAAGAAATACTCGATATTGCATGATTTTTGTAATAGTAGTAATAAATATTGTACTTTATAAAAATTTTATAGTAGTTTTCCAAGTTGCTAAAAATATTGGAAAAATGAAAAGTAATCGTTTTTAAGGTATCTAATTAAAATTGCGAATTTTTTTATTTTAATTTGCAAAAGAAAGTCGATATTAAAAACGAGATTAATTTTTAAACAAACATATTTTAAAATGTATTTATACCTTTTAAAAACAGGAAAAAGTGAATATTGTCTCGCACAGGAGTTTTAACTTAGAAATTTAATACATATATTTTTTTCTTTTTTTTATCACTGTTAAATTGAAAATTTGTAGAACGGAGGAAATGTACAGAAGAGACATTTGGAAAGATTAAAATTTTTTAGAGTACTACTTTAAAGTGAAAAAATGGAAAAAGTGATAGTACACGGACAAGTAAAATGTACACGGTCTAAATAAACCATTGCACACACTACTACTATTAAATTTTGTTTAAAATTACGAAGTCACGGAAGGCTGATGTAAAATAAAAACTGAGGAGAAAAATAGCTCAGGAAAAGTAGTGATGTAAAAAGGTATGCTCTGTAAGGACAGATACCGGCGGTTTGCAATGCAAAAGAGGGAAGTCTGTCTTGTATAAGGAACTTCGTGGAATATAATTATTAATATTTCAACGAACCTCAGTTAGGAATTTAAGTACGAGGCAACAAGTCAGCCATGGTTAAGGAATCTTAAGACAAGTGGCTTTTCCAATTACGTGATTTGATTGAATTTTTTCATTTCAGCAAAAGCAACATTTTTCAGCAAATAATATTGCTTAAAAAGACAAATATTTTAAATGGTAAATTTTCATTCTTTTAGGTGGATGGTCAAAAATATGTTGGCCAGGGACGTAGTAAGAAAATCGCACGAATTGAAGCAGCAGCAACAGCACTTAGGAGTTTTATACAATTTAAGGATGGAGCCATTTTAACGCCCCTAAAGCCAACATTTAATGTTGATTTTACTAGTGATGAGCATCTCGAAAACGGTATTGATGGGAATGATAAATTAGTTGAAGTCTTAGACAGATATTTAAAGCATGCTAGGCAAGCTTGTAAAAAAAGTTGGGGTTATCGCGTAGAAAGCAAGTATTTCATTTTATTTTTCATTTACCTAGATTAACAACTACTTCCTTACTTTATTTTTTTTTTATTTATATATTAATTTATTTTTATTCAATGATATAACAACAGAGAGAAAAAGGTTTTTGTACAAAATATGAAAAGAAAATTTAAAACCTTAATCGGTACAAGAGTGAGTTTCTTTGTTGATAAGGAGTTTTTGCAGTGAGTTTATTATTATTATTATTTTTTAATTATTTAGAGTTCTTAAACGTATATACTTCAAACAAACAAATTGTCATAAAATCACAATGAACAATTTAACTGAAATTTCATAAATTTGATTCAGCCCAAGACAAAATCAAACGTTCCATTCATATCCTCACAACACTCGCCTGGTAGAATGTTTATTATTGAAATTATCAAATATCTCTCACCTAAAGTGCTTATCATTACTCTACAGGGGAATCTCGAATTATATGTGAAATTGAGAAAAAAATATTTTTTCTTTGTGTAAATTGATAGCTATCGTTTTTGTCGGAATTTAATTGCGAACTGATTGATGAAAATATCTACTAAAAATTGTAATCAATCTTAATTATAAAAATTACAATTATAGCTATTAAATAAAATGTTTTAAATCTATAATACCAACTAGAAATATGAGACTTTTTCGCGATTTATAAAAATTAAATTTTTAATCTCAATACTTTGCTCTAGTTGCACGAATAGATTTGTATTTATATTAGAAAATTACAAACGAATTCATCCCCATTTTCAAATAAAAGGAGCACACAAATCGGTATTTTAATTGAAAAATGGCTAAAGTAAATACTTGGAGTAACATTAATAGACTAGAATAAATACACAACAGAATTGTTATATTTAAAATTGAGTTATTGCCTTTTTTGTTTTAAAGCATATACAGCGACATAAGCAATTAAAATGGATCGCATTAAATTTACTCTAGAAAAACTAAAAATTTTAAATGCCTTTAAACTGCGGTATGAATCTTAAAATTCTAAGTTTTCGAAATTATTTATTTCTTAGTCCATATTTAAAAAGAAAAGCAGCGCAAACTGCATTTATTTAGTTTAAGTACATGGAAAAATAAATTTGGTTGGGAATACTGTGACATTACATTAATAAGATGACTACTAAAGCATTAATAATCCCATAGATAATTTTCGGAAAGCATTTTGCTTGCAAATTCCAATTATATTTGTTAATCGAAACGGCAAAATCGAATGAGGATATTAACTTCATGAAAGTTTAATTATCTAGTTAATTGGGACCTTCTCACACGTAAATTGAGGTAATTTTAATGGTAAACTTGGTTATTCTGTATTTGCTAATTCTCACTTGTTGCTGCCACTTGCAGGGCTTGTTTTGATTTGTCATTGTTTTCACTGAACGATGAATGAATGTGCTTTGAATTGTACAACTACAGCATTTCCAGTAACCACAGGTGGTAATTTCAATTTCCTAGCAGATAAAAAGATACAATATCTCAAAACTATTGGCTTACATAATTTTGTGCTTTATTTATAAGAATTGGAAAAAATGAAAAATAAATACGACGAAATATTTCTTTATACCATTTAAAAGGTATTTTCTTTAACATTATGAATTAATTTATCGAAAACGAAATGGATGCATAATTTTGTGTCTCAATGGATTAGAGATAGTGCAACGTGTTCACCGTTCCAAAGGTTATCGGTTCAATTCTCACCTACACTCTTTGCAGGTCGAGGGACAAGACTGCTAGTTTAAAGCTAGCTCTAATTCTTAAAGTAGATTACCCAAAGTTTAGTTCGTATTCTATAGGTGTAATTACTCGGAATCTTAAAACGTGATAATAACTCGCGCTGTTTTGACCATTCTTCCAAAACGATATTTATAACTCCAATGCAGAAAAAGTTTTTTCATTTAGCGTGTTTATATCTTCCAGATCGTCACGCTATATGCAAAAATCGTTTAGGGTTAGAAAACCTTTTTATTCTTTCGATCGAAATGAGGTGACAAAAATAACATATTTACATAAATGAAAAGGGCGATTGGTCCTACCTGCGTCACACTTGCATGCGAGTCATGAACATCTTACCAGTAAAGAGCTAGAAAATATTGCGACTTTAGTCCCTATAAACGACATAGTTACTCAATAAAATACTTTTTGCGTGATTCTTGTCATTTAGGGTATATCGTTCTTGGTTTTTTCTTTTTGTTTACATACTAAATCTCCATTTGGTGACAACGTGGTATTGTTTACTTTTTGTCCCCCCATTATGCAGCTCGAGGTCATGCCGTGGGTGCACGTCAATCTTTGCTATACCAAAATTTATTTCCAAATGCAACGAATGCAGTCGCCAAATGTAAATTTCGTAGTATGTTGTACCTTGCGGCAGAAACATATGCTTCCATGAAGAACTTTTCGGCAAAGAGCTATCATTGCTATTTCAGAGCAAATGAATTTTCAGTATTCGATGCTATATACATAAAAAAATGTCCTAATAACAACAACTCGGGATTCCCCTGTAGGTAAATCATGAAATGATAATCGTCAACACACCCGCTGTAGTATTTCACGTTATTACAAATATAATATTTTAGAGCTTTTCAATTTTCGGCTGATTTGGAAAGAGTTTTTTTTCGAAGGAATTAAGTTACTGATTCCTTCAAAGCATGAAATATGGTGGGAGTTTACGTTTTGGTTTTTGTTGTTTTAAATTTCTCTTTTCGTTGAAATGAATTATTTCAGAAAAAAATAAAAAATAAAATAAGATACAAATAAATTTCTTTTTTCATAAAATAGTTTTGAATAGATTCTGCGATTTATTATAAAATATATGTTTAATTTAAGAGCTCACTAGGAATCTGATGACTGCTGAGGGTCAAAAGAAGGTACCTGAGAAGGGGCCCGTCATGCTGCTCTATGAACTCTTCAACGACGTGCATTTCGATTGCTCCGTAGTTGATGGTGTACAAAATTGTCGATTTAAGATGACTGTTACTGTTAATAATTGCAAGTTTGAAGGAACAGGTAAGTAATCTCATTGTCATTATTTATTAATCCTTCACCATTTTTGTATTCCATCTATGTGGTCTTCAGATTCATTAAAATTCTAGTCATGTGATTTCTGGCTAAAGAATTTTTTCTATACGATATTATAAATCTTATATTCGTTTTATCACTGCAACAAATTTTATCTTATTGATAGAATATAAGGAAGCAGTTTAATTTTTAATATAAATTTTAAATACTAGAAATGGAATAAATTACCCAAAACTGCTTAAATTATAAAATATTTGCTACAATTTCTGGGTCTGGGTCACATAAGTAAGGAAATTAAAAGTTTCCTTCCTTCCGGGAAAATAGTGGGAAATCGATATCTCTATTGGGCATATATCGCTACTTTGCTGCTATTTGAAGTTGCCTTCAACTCCTCCCAGGGACCATAATGTGTGCAGTGCTTGGCGAGTGGGAAAACTTTTCTGAGTTTAATTGGATGGAGATTCCTTATAACTTCGATTTTCATGCCCTTCTATTGTGCAATGCATTTCTAAAGAATTTTTGACGTAATATTAATAGGGCTTGCCGCTTGATGCTAGTGGATAACGACAGGCAAATCAATAAAGCTCATTTTATTATTTTATATGCTATCTTGAAACGTGAGAATGTTTTAAATCATTTACATAGGTTTCCGTGCCCATGTTTTCATTAGTTTATATAATACCAAAACCTTGAATGCGATGGTGGATATAAGTAGCAGCTGTTAGTGCAATTGATTTCAATTTTCTCTTTAAATTCAATAGGAATACAATAGATTGTGTGCTTATTGTGCAGTGTTTTGGAAATCACACTCGATCCCCAAATCACCTTTTGTTTTAGGTACGATTCATAATAATAATCCACGTTTGCACAGAAATTACTACATTGGCTTAAAGCTAAGAGCGTGTAAATATACAGGTCTACAAATTTTTTGCTTTTCATATTTGAGAAGCTGGCGAACAGAAGCGGATTTGTCCCTTTAAATGTTTTTTACAGCAGAGGAAAAAAACTGAACGAAGCAAATGGGGATTACCTAGAACTTTCATATTTCAAAAAATATTTTGCATTGGATCGAACCGCTTTTGATTGAAAATACTACAGGGATCCAAGAACTATAAGAATTCAAAAAATAAAATGAAATATAAAAGGGAATTTATTTTCATTTGTTTTCGGTTAATAAATTAAGAAGAGAGACCAAAAATAAGCAATCTTATTTATTCACTATTTTTAAAAAATATTATTATAATATGTTTTATTAATGTGAACGCTATTGCTACTATTTTCAAAAGAAGCTTCAAATAGTTTTGTAATAGCACGAATTGCAGTCACGATAACTTACTATTTTTAATTTTTCTACATTTATAATATTTCTCGTGCATTTGAACGCATTACGCGATGTTTTAATTTATAATACTCAAAAATCAATTATAAAATTAACCTGCAAAAAAGTTTGTTTGAGGTTTAATTAAGCAAACATTAAACATCGATACGAAAAAAAGTACGGAGTCGAAACTTATTCTTGTAATAATGTTGAAAAAATCAATCCTATTAATTATACTTCAATCTGTTTTTACGCGATAAGCACATTCCTAAAATATACGTGGAAACACGTTCGTGTAAAAGAAACTGCTGATTCCATAGAAGAAGCAAAGATTGATCCCAAACCTTAAATATAAGCAAAAACATTAAAAAAGACCTTAGATTGTTTGCGCGAATAAAATTCGCGTAAAAGGATTATTCTTTATATCCCAATCTATGAATTCGAATTCCCATAAAGCAAATCGCTTAAGGAGAGGTTGAGGTTAAATATTTGCTTGGGAATATTCACAAAAAACGTGTTTTCAGAATTTTTATTTTAGTAATCCTCTCTTATGGAAAAATACTAATAAATTTTTCTAATATATACTTTTACAATTTGTAGGTCCTTCAAAGAAATTGGCCAAAAATGCGGCGGCAAAAGCTGCTCTTGCGTCGCTTTGTAATATTTCCTACAGTCCAATGATGCATCCTCAAAAGAATGTTCCCATTCCAATAGATGGTAAAACGTCTTCAATGGAATTACCCCAAATCCATGCCGATACCATTGGTCGATTAGTTTTAGAAAAATTTATGGAAGTTATCAAAGGACAAGAATCCTATTCCAGACGCAAAGTACTCGCCGGTATTGTTATGACGGAGAACATGAATTTCAATGAAGCTAAAGTAAGGAAAATTTCAGATGAAAGTGATTACCGGATTATATTTTTATATCGCTCGAATTATTTTCAGGTCATATCAGTTTCTACGGGGACGAAGTGTGTCAGTGGAGAGCATATGAGTGTTAGTGGAGCAGTTTTGAATGATTCGCATGCTGAAATTGTATCGAGAAGATGCTTGGTGAAATTTTTGTATTCACAAATGGACCTACATACAGATCCAGGTAAGAAATCTTTTTTTCAATATCCAGGGCATCAAAACTTGTCGAACTTTTAAGAAAATGGAAAAGACCGAGTTTTTTTCATTTTGTTCGATGAAATATGATTTAGTTATTTTTTCAATATCGAAAAAGTTATGGAGAGCATTTTATTTTTGAAAGTTATTAAAGCAAGTAAAAATACGGTTATTTGGAGAAAAATACCATACAGTCTCAAATTCTCACAGAGGTCCAATAGTTGTTAATAATATGAAGTTCGTCTTCAAATCCGTAGTTTGGTGTTCTCCAAGGTCGCGCATTACTAGTATGTTTTTTCTAGATTCGAGTTTATTTACTTGTTCATATTTTTAAAGTCTGATTTTTTGTATTGTAATCGTAATTAAACTGTATCTTTACTGTTCAATTATTTATTTAAATTTAGAAAAAGTCTATTGAGAAATTCGAAATAAGACCGTGGAGGTGAAATCTGTGTTTGGAGAACTTACAGGTTTTCTTATCTAAAATTATTATTTTGTTTTTTTGTTTTGTATTATGGCTTTGTCCTTTTCACTTTTAACTATTCAAATTTATTTTATTTGACAAAATAGAAAATTTAAATTCATTAAATTTGTTCCGTATTCTGCGAGTTTTGCTAGTTTTTACGCTTCACCATAAAATTGTTTAAAAAGTGACGATTTTTGATGCTTTGACTCTATTTGAAAAAATTCTCACTAAAAATAATTTTAATTTAAATGCAGCCACTGCAAATCAGTCAATTTTTGTAAGAAATCCTCAGTCCGAACAGTATCCTTATAAGCTTAAGAGTGGAGTCCATTTTCACTTGTACATTAACACGGCTCCCTGTGGTGATGCTCGTATCTTTAGTCCGCACGATAATGATAGTAGAGTGGATAAGCATCCCAACAGGTATTCAAGAAAGCACCTTTTGGGTCATTAAGGTATTGCTACGAGGTTTTCAATTTACAGGAAAGCCCGAGGTCAATTACGGACGAAAATAGAGTCAGGGGAAGGGACTATTCCAGTGAAGAGTAGTGATGGGATCCAGACATGGGATGGTGTCCTCCAAGTAAGTAATTCAAATTCAATTTTATTGTTAATATACAATTTTGGAATATGTGCGTCCAATTTACATTAAAGGGTCAAAGGCTGTTGACCATGTCGTGCTCGGATAAAATAGCTCGTTGGAACATTTTGGGTGTACAGGGAGCACTTCTTGCTTCACTGATGGAACCTATTTACCTGCATTCAATTGTCCTAGGGAGTCTACTTCATCCAGAGCATATGTATCGAGCGGTTTGTGGGCGCATTGAAAAATCCATTCAGGGTCTTCCACCACCATATCACTTGAACAAGCCCCGTTTGGCGCTTGTTACGTCTGCCGAACCACGTAATCAAGCGAAAGCACCTAATTTTGGTATCAATTGGACAATTGGTGATACCGAAATTGAAGTGGTTAATTCTTTAACTGGTAAAACAGTTAATAATCAAATCTCACGCATAACGAAGCAAAAGTTCTTCGCGAAATATGCACATTTATTGAGAAATTTGCCTGGTATCCAGTCGCGCAGTATTAATCAAGACTATGGGGAGACGAAGAAAAGCATTAAGGATTATCAGGTAAATGATATAGACAATGGTTTCCACTTAAATAGAATATTTATACTACCATTCCTAATTATAGACCGCCAAAAAGGAACTTTTCGACGCCTTTCGTAGGGAGGACCTTGGGAATTGGCTAAAGAAGCCGATAGAGCAGGATGAATTTGATCTTGCCGAATGACTATTTTACACCATAAATGCTCACAGCAATATCAGCAACGACAGCCTTTGGAAATTGGTCTTAGTTTATTCAGCGTTTCAATTTTATTTAGCGAAACTATTTAATCTCAAAAATCTTGATAGTATCATTGCTCTTCTCCGATACACCAAATCCCTGTTGGCTATGGTTGACAAGATTCAGTCACCATCCAAAGAAATAATGCTAAGTAGTGATAGTATAGAAGCGGTAATTATTATCGTTGCGCGTACTCCTAGCTCTAGAATATTTCTAGAATAGAATGCAGCTGGTTTGCTGGAACTAAGTAAGAAAGTATTATGGGATTTCGCCAATTCTTTCCGATCTACAAGTTTTATTATTATTCCAATCTATTACGTTGTAAATAGTGCGCGGTGTATATATTGCAAAAAGGAAGAAGTGAGAGTACTAAGAAAATTAAAGCATATTTTTGGACTTTTCTAGAATAGATCAATTTAATTTTCGGGTTTTTTGCTGTTTGTAGTGGTTCATTGCGAGAAAGTGAAAGATAATTTTATGTTTAAGAATAATGAATTATGATGAATTTATTTATGAAAATGTCGTATATCATTTGTCCTTTCTTTTCATTGTTTCATTTACTTTTTTTCAGTTTATTATTTTTCTTTTTTGCCTTCATATCATTGAATTTTGTTTGCATCAGACACTGAGTATGTTCGTTTCGTTGATAGTGCTGTATGATATAGTTTGTCATGATTGACCTTAAATGTAAATAAACTCCGTTATTTTTCTATTATTTACTAGTTGCTTTTTTAACAATTAAATCGAAATGCCTTAAATACCTTTTGTATCCTGTTAAAAATCCACCCAATTCCTAAATTGAATTTTAATTTTTTTATTTTAGTAAATGTAAGATGGAAAGAACAATTGGTATTTTTGTGTGTGCTAGGCGTGATGATTTTATGCTATATAAGTTATACGTATTTATTTCATTGGATAATTAGCACACTCTGTAACGGTCTAATCAAAATGGAATATCTTGTAAGGTTTTATAAGTAACTCGGTAAATGAATCCGTTCCATGGCAGGTGTAGCATTAGCGCTACTGTTTCAGTGCACGAATTATAAAATGATTGTGATAAATAGTTAGAGTTTTAAAGGGGTGAATATTTGAATAATTAATTTAAATAAGTTCTCTTGTTTGTATCGAAGGTTATGTAAATTGTGTGAATCACTTGTGTTTGTAATGTTTCGATAAATGAATTTTAAACACTATTACTTCTTTAGATCACTTAAAAACTACGATTTATTTCATTGGTAACTATACTTCTTTCCTATTTGAGTGTATAAAAGAATGATTTTTGTGATTGCTTCAAGAGGTTAAGACTACTATTCCTTTTATTTAACTACAGGTTTTTCAATTAAACCTGGACCAGGCTTTCAAAACTACTACCACCGTATCTATCAAATATGCTACAAAATAATAAGAATTCAAAAGATGTCTATAAATCAAATTTTCGCCATTCGAACCTCTATAAATCTATTTTTATCTACTAATACATTCTGCATATTTTGTGTTTAATAAATAAAAGGAAATTCCACTGTATTTAACAATTCTAGAGCGGGCAGTAAGGAAATTGAAACTAAGATTTTCCAATAGTTGACATTTCTCAAATAAATTAAAATGTGTTACAGGTAATTTTAAAGCATTCGATTACAATAACACAGAGACCAACGTACACATTAATTGTGTTAATCACGCTCATAACTAAATTTCAAATAAAGGTACGGAATTTTAGGTGCGCAAGTTTATTTTATAAATTTATATAGGTCCAGTCCCGTAAAGGGATCTAAAGATTATCCAATCGGTGTATTCATACAATGATTTGGATTCTTTCAAATGCTCAACTGATTCAAAAACGGAACTATTTATCAAAAGTTTCTGCAATAATACAGAAAAAAAACTGAAAAATTACTTTCTGTAAAGGGCTTTTGTGTGGACTGAAACGCTGACAATATAATTAGTATTTTTAAGTAAAGTTTTTAAATTAATTTAACAGTATTTGCTCAACTTTTGATTTTGTACGTTATACATCGTTTTCCTTTAAAATACCATCCGAGTTTTAAATTGGTATAAATATTCACTTTTGTGATACTTAGCGTCGCTTCAAAAGTATATCTTAAGATTGGTAACAACAATTCGTCACAGTAATTGAAATTTAAATTATTCATGATAAAGATTTTGGAATTTCTGACATAAGATTGCAATAGAACCCAAAATATACAAAAGCTGGATTTTCGCATTTTGTTTGAAAAATCAAATCCATACGTTTGTGTTTTTTAAATTACTGCCAAACGAAAAGAGCTATTAAAACGGGAACTAGTGAAATTCGAAAAAAAATACTTCATATCAGAAAAAGTTTTATTAGTAAGAAATTCGTGTGGTTCTACAATCACCTTTGGATTTTTAAAAGTTCCCCCGAAATATTCATGCAATTTGCCACAAATTTTCCAAATTTCCTTTCATTTTGCTTTACATAGTGACTAAGTTTTAATTATAAAGTGTCAGTAGTATGAGCAAATTTTAACGGGTCTCATGAAGTAGAAATAAAAAACGAATCTTCATAAAACACTCACGGGCGTGTTATTTAGTATAAACCTAAATAATTTAAATCGTGGGAGCGTGACGAGTGGTGTATACGATAAATTTTAATACAATAATTTCAAAGGAAGAAAACCTGGGATTTTTGAATTTACACTATTTAATTTTTGGTAAGAAGCTTAGTTCTTAGTAGACCCAATTAAGGTCGAAATTGACGAATATGAAAATCGTGGGTGGTACCGCTGGGACAAAAATTCCTATCTTCTATATCTAAGATGTGTCTGTAAAAGTTTTGTATTGCGTATAATTTTTCTTATTTTGATATAGTTTTTTCTGAAAAAAATTGTTTATGAATGATTTTATGTGAGTAATAGGTCAACAAGACGGTTTTGTGCTATTTTTCTTATTATAAACTTTAAATCTTAGAGTGGTTTCTATTGTTGTATTCTTTGGTGTTTCCCTTTAATTATTACTCAATTTGAGCCTTAGCTGCAATGTTGTTTCACAAAGGGGCTTTAAAGTAGCTTTAGTAGATTAGAAATGAAAGTTTCGAAGTAAAGCAATGTGCAATTGTGATAGAATAAAAACAGAAGAAAGGTAGACAAATCTTTAAATCGCTCTTCTTCCGTTAAAAATAATATTTGCAATAATCAGTACAAATAAGAAATTAATGCAGACAAAGAAAAAAAAACAACAAAGAGAAAGGTAAACGAATAAAAATAATTGTCCACATTTTTTATTTTTGTGATTTTTCTTTGAAATTATTATTATTGTATTTTTTTTTTATTCGAAAATAAATGTAGATGAAATACTGTGATACTAAGATTTACTAGTATTTCCAGCAAAGCTGTGTTACCCCATTCTAAAAATATTCTAAATGCTCATTTTTACTTAAATAATTAACGAATACTTAATGACGAAAATTTAATTAAATTTCAAGTAAACTCAATGAAGTTTTATTCAGTAAACAAAATGAAAGAGATGAAATTTTAAAAACCGCGGAAACTAATCTGTTCCACTAATGAAAACAATAATTAGGTGATAACTAGTCGTTCTAAAAACAAATCTTTGATGAAATAAATGAGAATTACAACTTTGCTTGCCTTTAAAATTTTACCAGTGAATTTTCCTTGTCCAAGTATCCTACCAGAGCTTCTTATGGTTCTAAAAAGTTTTTTAGCGTTTTAATTAGGCTTTAATGTAAAATGAATAGGGCGTTTTGGATTTAATTTAAAAATGTTCAGTTAAAGTGGCAATAACGGGTGCATAATCCAATCGAAAAAGTTCTGAGTGAAAAAATCATTTAAAGACTATGCAATTTATAAAAATCATTTTTAATGTATAAAATATGCACGAGTAGAGGCTATTTTTTGAATGAAACCAGTGAAACATGCAACTAACAGACTAGCAACTAAGGATTATTTAGTGTCTTATAGCAGCTAGAGCATTAAAGAGTTATATTTAGTGTCATCTTGCAGTAAAAGAATTTATCTATAGTAATAATAAATCAGTAAAGGTAAAAGAGTTTATGTATTAACCCTTTACTTTGCTCCATATAACATACAAAATTTATAAAGGGCACTTGTTAGTCATTTTATACGCGGTTTATTTATAATATAATAAAAATTAAATAACAACAATTTTATTTTCGCGACGTGTTTCTCTGTAGTTTCAGAATGTTACAGTCATTCTGTGATTAAGTTCTAAACACATTTCGTGGGTACCTGCATTGCACGTCAACGTCTGCATTTAATTAAAGGTCTTGAATTTTGAAGGCTAAGTTGTTTAGGAAATCAAAATAATTTAATAACGTAGTGTGGCGCATATCTCTGTCTCTTCGAAAGCCTATCCTAATGGACATAAAAATGCTTTAAGAGACCACATAACGTGCGGTGTATTTCACCTTCTGCATTAATGTCCGCTAAAATCCTTAATGCGTTTACGTAAATGCCACGTTAAAATCCTCCCAATCGAGATACCGACGTAATTTCAACTGCCTGACTTTAATTATTTTTCCTCATTTCTGAGATTCCCAAAAAGATTCCTTTAAATTTTTCCGGCGACACGCGAGTTCTGCCACGTACGTGGACGAAATTTGTTCTGGGAGGGTCTTTTGTAGCGCCGTTCCATAATGTGTTTATGTTATAAATACACGGCGAAGAAAGGAAATTTTAAGTGGCCGAACAGACTGAGCCAATTATCCTATTAAAACTAGAGAGAGAAGATGTCACTTTAATTCACAACACGCGTCTCACAGCAGCGGACAACTGTAACGCACCCGAAAATTGGAATAAAACCAAACAAAATCTAAAAGAGGAATTACGCATCGAGCACGTGACATTGCTTAGGGTGTTTGATTGACATGTTTCCGTGGATGTGATAAAAATTTAAAGTGTTAATTTAAAACAAATTTACATATGAAATTTGAAATAGAAAAAAAGATTTCCGTCGTCTTTCACTCTTTCTGCCATATTTTTTTAAAGCAATGCATGTTCGTTGCTCACTTTTTAAAACTCATTTGCGTTAGATTAATTACACGGTAATCTAGTCAAATGAAATATGATTTCAATTTTCCGACGGATAAATTACGGGTCTAAAAGCGTAATATATAAAGAATATAGGGGTTTAAAGAAATACTCTTGCTTTTAAGTCGATTTAAGATGAAATTAAGTATCTAACAAAAGGTTATATACCTTTTTACGTGATCTTCATATCGAGGTAGACATAACTCTATACTTTCTAATGATAGTTCTGTTTATTTTATTCTACCCTATTCAAATGTTGCAAACACCACTTTACCCCTCGTTTATTTTTTTCCTAAAACACTATTTTGAAAATGATGCCAGCCTCTTTACAGTCAGATCACTTTTTTATTTCTGTAATTATAATTAGAAGTTCTTAGTTTTAAATTGTGTAAATTAAGAATTTTTTGAATCATTCCGAATAATCTGAAGGTTGTTTTAAATAGCAAAGATAGTGAAGGTTAAGAAAAACCCTTTCAAATGCTACCCTATACATTCTAATACAAAAACAGTGTTTTAGGTACTAAATTCAGACCTTCAAAATTCATGGGAGAAATTTAAATATAATAGACGGATGGAATGAGTGATTTTTTAAAGTTATGTTCCTCCTTTTTGCAATTTTGTAAAATAATAAAAATCTAAATCTCTCGAAAATCAAAACAAATGGCTTCCTTTCAGGGCAATTGGCGCTAGGCCTTACGTTGGTAGACCATGAAAGGAACCCGGGCTAGTTCGCTGGAAATTAATCAACGCACTCACTGGCGGCGGGGCCAATTATTTACGAGGGTAATTGAGTCATCAGCGTAAATACCGATAGCAGTCAGCCAGAGATCCCGGCAATTAATTAGCCAGCGTAATTCAGTTATGAGTGCCGGGCCGATTCGTCAAAAACGAAAGAAACAAAGTGCCCGACAAATAATTATGATGAGTGCGCGCACCCCTTCCTGCAATCCGGAATCTGGCTGTGATCCCGCGGGATCTGTCCCGCGAGTAAAAATAGAACGGTGAGGTTTGCACCCCGGTCGACTGGTTCCATTCCGAGTGGATCCCACGTGTTTCTGATAATGAAGAACTAATTAACCGCGCATCCAGCTGGCGTTTACGTTTCAATTCATATCCCGTCTTGGGACCTGGCTAGCGGCTTCGCGGAGGAGGCTGGGGCCACAGGGGCCGCAGCGGAATCATAATTTCAGCTTCTTCAAACGGGCCAATTTATTATAATTAAAATGCTCGCTGGTTTTTGTTGCCCACGAATGGGGCTTACGAGGACCCGGGACTGGCTCTAATTTAATGATCGGTTGATTCCGACGGAAGGGTTTGAGGTGATCTGGCTCCTGTTCTGGCTTCAAAGCGCTTCCTTTGACTATTTTGGGAAAATTCTTTACGGAATTTGAAATTCTGTGCTGTGTAAGTTATTTTTCGTCGATCATATAAATTTTGACGCCAAGAAGGGTTTAGGATTTTTTTTGTAAGGGTAATCTCGCTTTTCTCCTGTTTTGTATTTAAACCTAAAAAAATAAAGTTTCAGTACAATTGTTAAGTTTGACATTGGATATCGTTAATCTCATCTTCATCAGATCAAAGAGATATAAAAGAAAAATATTATAACGAAATAGAAGAATTATAGATTTAGAATTAGATTTATTAAAAACGAGGTTAAAAGGTTTTATTAAAATTATGCCAAGCTTTCGTCATATTTTAAGTAAGCAATTTGTGTTTTCTGGACTTTAGAGCTTGATCACGGTTAACTTTTAGTCTTTCAAATGTAGAATATTCTCTATTACTGAAAAATGAACTTTTATTCTTTTTCCATATTGTATATACATTTTCAGAAATGACTAGAAATGGTCCTTTGTCTTCAGATACACAGCCCCATTAATCAAAGTAATTTTGGCAGAGTTGTATTTTGGGTACCAGGACCAAAATAACAAATATATTTTATAATATTATAATTTATAAGTTAAGTGAACTAAAAAAATACATACTGAAAGTTCCAATATGTTTTTAAAAGGAACTTTGTTTTATTGGTTAAATTTTTGTTTGATGAAACTTTTACATAATAAAAAATATCAATTAGGAACATTTCGATATTTCTCTACACTTTTTTTAATAACGATCCAAAGACAAAGGTTATATAAAATGTAAAATAGAAAATTGTGGACCAGCTAGAAGAAACTAGACTAGAAACTTAGCGTACATTTAAGATGTGACCTAGTAATGCCATTTGTGAAGCTTTTAGTAGTGAGAAGTTCCCTTTAGTCAGTTCACTGAGATTTTTTGCAATATTTATTTTAAATAAATAGCAAATTTTTTCATTGATTGGTGTTAAGTAAATGATATTAGTTACCGTCCTTATCGTTCAAAGTAAATCTTACTTGGTATTCTATTGATGGTCTTCCTTCTGTAAACATGCTAATTTAAAATCAGGAACATGTGAGGTCTCCTTACCTCCCCAAAAAGGTATTCTAAGATTAATTTTAAGATGATCCCTTTTCTAAATGAATTATTTAATAGAACTCGTGTCTGAAATACTTTCTTTTTTCTAAAACGCCTAGTTATATAAGGCAGAATTTTCTCTTCTATGAAATCAGCCATTCCGACGGCCGTAGCTATACCGAAACCGTATATTTACACTCATGGACAAAAGTTTAAATGGTGCCACATTTAGTAACCCAATACGTTTGGAATTGAACCCGTGACCTTCTAATTCTGCATTCCAATTCCTTGACCACCGAGGTCGTCTAAATAAAATTGTCCTTTGGAAAAAACTTGTCTAAATCTCAACTTCTCCATTACGTTGGCAATTTGTAATTCAAAAAGGAAATTTATGGCCGTACAGCAGGTGCTTGAAATACCAATATGTCCCCGCTTTCAAAATCTACCGCCCAGCGTCTAATAGGAGTTTGCGTTACCGCCCGGACAGAACGGCTAGGAAATAAGTTCCGAGTGCTAAGTGAGTTAGTGCAAAGCTTAAGTAAATCTGACTCAACAGGAGGTCTAGCCGTGGTCATGACATGTCCCCAGCATGTAAGCAAAACAAGCTGAACTTATATGGGACTCGCATGCAAATCTAATCCGCGGCACACATGACGACTGGAATTTTAAATTTGTTAACCATTTGCCATAAATCACTCAGCGGCAAAGTGCATTTATAAATAATAGTCTGATACCCGGAGTGGTCGAAGTGCATACATATGTTCCAATTAACAAGAGAATTCCAATTCCCAAGCTTGTCTGGCTCCTGTCTCTATTTCACGAAAAATTTTTCATTATATGCTATAAATCAATTTATGAAAACTAGAACACTACAAAAGCTTTCGAATTTAGCCGCACCGGAATTTTAAATTTCTATTAAACACGTCCTACGTCCCTTTAGCACTAATTTATAATTTATTAAACAATGAAAAATTGATTTTATGATTTACAGTGCTTTTCTAAAATTACTAAATACATGTAAACATTTTTTTACGCAATCGGTAGATTCAGCAGTAGTAGAAAACGTACCTGTGCTCATGGTGAATTCTTGTTTATTTTTTTTTTCTTAAAAATTTTGTGACGCTTAATACTATAAAATATCCATCCAGAAAATGTATCAATTTATCAATCATCAATGTATTTAATATCAATTGATGTGATATTTAATAAAATAAAAAAAAAACGACATGGGCAAAAGATTCAACAAGCGATATCAAATTCAAAATGGGCTTCTCAAATATTTCTTGATGATATGATTATTTTCTTTTTTATATTGCTAAGTAATTCTACCTTGAGGAATTTTTACAAACTCTAATTGAATGTTAATATTTAATGTTTTCCCAATTTTGAAAATTTTCCTCCACGAATGATCACTTAGTGGCCTTTCACAGAATTGGGTAATTTTGAATAAAACGTGTAAAGATTTTGATTAAACAAAACAACGCATCATTCAGTGTTAACTATCACATTATTTTCTTCGATTTATCTAATAGGACCATAAAGCTGACAAAATTATTAATTGAAAGGCGAATTTTGGTGCCTCATCTGCAGTTATCGACGGTTGGATTCATTAATAATTTAAAAAAGATATACAGAAAAAAAAACCATACAAGAAAACCTTCGTAAAACATGAAAGCGACAAGCTAACTGTTAAGAAAATTAATTAAGAAAAACGCTTATAAAACATTTTGAATATTCAATAACATCTCTGATGTAGATATTTTATTTGAGTACACCTCCAGTCTTTAAAAAAACAAAAAAAAGGAGTCGACAAGACAAGTCATCTTCCACAATTCAGGCATTTCTCCGACAACTCTTTGGCCCATTAATAACCTCAGCGATAGCCATCAAAGCGCATAAATTCAAATTTACCCAGAAAATTCCGCGAATCCCAGGCCTTGGAATGCCTCCTTGGCGCAGCCGTCGAATCCCAGAGCTGAACAACGAAGTTTGAGAAGATGGGAGAAAAAGCTGTTGACAACTTTCCTACTTTAATAATAAATAACAATAAGAACGGCTGATCCCAGATCATAGGATAGGCTGAATCCTCACCCAGAGCACGGAACGGCGGGGATGATGGAAAAATGTGAAAAAAAAAGGCAAAATGTGTCCACATGTGGATAAATAAATGGACACTCGGGATGGCATACTTCGAACCAGGCTGGCGGGAATGAATTTTTCTTTTCCGAGGAAGATCACTTTTGAATGAGATACAGAGAAGATCAGGAGGCAAGATATCGTGGTCTGGATCGAGGAACAGGGTACCGTGATGGAGTTCGCAGCCTAAAGATAACAATCTCGATATTTCGTGCGTCCAAATGACTATTTCTTGGCCGCCGAGGAGTAGACCGTTTGTCCATTTTACCTGTGATCACCTGTGATCGCTAGTGATCGTTAGTGATCACGCTTAAGCCTACACGTTACTTTAGAACCCCCGGATTTTAGAAAAATGTTCATCTAATTTTATTCAGAGCTGACAGAGAGGTGGTGTTTGTATATTCCAGAGTCTGCCTAATTAAGGCTATTTTCATTTTCACGCTGTGATCCCAGTTACTGTTTGTTTCTTCTTGGGAACAGACTCCTAATTCACGGGATATAGCGACATTGATTAATGATTGATATACCAACAAATGCTCAACCTCACTCTACTAGTGCTGCACGCATTCTACTTGCGACAATCATTTGTCTATTGGCCAGTGCGTGATTAAGTACAGAGGAGGAATAAATTTACATAGATAGGCTGTAGAAGGTTTTGACAACTCCTTAGAACCGAAAATATGTCTCCGATTAAATATGTTAATTGTTAATTAAGAATTGAATGGGAAAATAAATGCGTCGTTAAGGTACAAACTGTGACTAAAGAAATGTCGACTAATATTATACTAATTGTTACCAGGCATATTTTAAATAATACTAAGTTTGATTTTTCAATTTTTCAAACTCTGAATACAATAAAGAGGTAAATTAATCTTGAATAGAATTTATCTATGATCATTTGTAAAATAAATCGACTCAAGAGATTGGAATTTGACTCGAGCACAGAGTTTTAAACATCTCCAAATTGAACCCAAGTAAACATTTTAATTTTATTTATCAAAGCGAGTGAAAATTACATTTCTCAACGTTCCGAATTAAATAATTTATTACTGATTGTATAAGTAATATTTCCGTAATTTCGACCTTGTGGATTTCAACATCCATTTCTCATTTTCTGTACATACCTAATGTGAAATATAATCCTTTAATTCTGCTTAAATGGACCAGGGAATGTTTCCAGCTTATTCTAATATACATTAGTGTTTTTTATGCAATATTCAATTATTACTAATGTTTTGTTAAATTTTGCACCAAATAAATTCTAAGAGAAACAAAGTTAAAAGTAAGTTTATTTGTTCACAATGTGAATTTTTATCTGTTTTAATTTCTATCTCGTTTTACGTATAAAAATTTCAGCTTATGAAAAAAATAACATTTTAAACTTCCGCAGTCAAACCTTTACATGTTTTTTAAAAGTTTAAGCACTTTCAAAATCTTTTTTTTTTTGGTGAGATTAATTGTCCCTTATGAAAAGTTGATTTCATATGCTTGCGATATTTTGAGATACAATGATAAGCCAGCATCTTCAAAAGACCTTTTAAGACATTTCGAGGTTTTCACAAAAATATACAAAAATTAATCACTGAATTTCTCTATGTCTATGCGAAAATGAAACTCTTTTTGTTGATATTTTTAGCTCGGCACTCCGATAATCCGTTTAAATGACCTACTTTTTATTATAAATACTTAGATTAGCGCAAAAGACCCAAACGACTTAAAAGCTAATAATAAATTTTTTCTGTTGTGTCATTACAGTATAAAATTAAACAAAAACCGAAAAAAAGAACAATACAAAAGACTTTTAAAAAATTGAAATGGTTTAGGCATCCCTTAACAAAAACTTAACCAAATATTTCAAGTGATATGTCGCTGCTATTTTTATATTTACTTCATTTTTTCCTTCACTAAACAAACATTTTAAATGTCTATAAAAATAGTTCTAAACGTAAACGTTTTTACATTCAAATTATTTTGCATTACATATAAATTATTTTAAGAAATGATGTGATTTAAAAAATCAATAAATATAATCTAATTTCCTGTTAAATTGTGATGGCACATTTTCGAATTCAAAAATTTAACTTCGAGATAATTTTTTCGTTTAAAATTTTTATAATTTTATCTGTACATGTTTCAATTATTTTCGTTGTATAAACAAATCGTAAATATTTTGTGTATGATTGCAATTTTTAAAAAAATTTTAAATATTTCTCATTTGGTATCAAGCGTGTCAGAA
This sequence comes from Proctacanthus coquilletti, assembly GCA_001932985.1. Taxonomy (NCBI): domain Eukaryota; kingdom Metazoa; phylum Arthropoda; class Insecta; order Diptera; family Asilidae; genus Proctacanthus; species Proctacanthus coquilletti. The sequence continues at coordinate 1,136,582 of MNCL01000027.1, read as the reverse complement.
GTCCTTGTGAGAACAACCATCAGAAATGATGCAGATTTTTCGCTTGTACCTTCTTAAAGTTGATACTCGAAAATTCATAATTTCTATTTTTGGACCAAACATTTTATTTCTCTCTTCCAAAAAATACTTAAGTAGCTTTATTGTTTTTCAAATTTTACACCTAGGGGTTAGATTTTATTTCATTTGAGTTTATTTAAGTCGTGTCTCGTGTTTTTGTAATATAACATTGAATTTTCACAAATTTTGGTTTAACAATACGTTCTTTTAGAAATCGGAGGTGACGGAAATAGACGGACGGATTGATGGTGTCTATATTTTGCATATCTGCACATTTCGATCCCAGCAACAAAAAGAGTTATTTTGTAGACATATCTTTATATCCAGAAATTCCTAAACACCTACGATTTTCAAAATTCTCTATTTGATGATTTAAGAATCACCCCTATACCAATTTAAGAAAAAGAATGCAAGTCTTACTTTATAAATTTTGTCCAATCACATTTTAATAACCCCATTCTACTGAAATTATATTATAATTACTTCCATAGTATTTCTTAAAACTCAGAAAACATAGGTATACTCCTACGAATTTAGAGACCGTCTTGGATCAAAAACAACCCGGCACCATCCCCGGCTGTCGCATGTTTTGGAATTTAAGGAAGTAATTAGAACAAATGGATGCGACACGTGACTGCAAGACGTAGTCCTAGTAGTTCAAAGATTGCCACAAGTGGGTACCCAGCGGCAGTGGCCAAGGGCAACCTGCGTCTATGAAGGAGGATATGGCGAATCTCGTCCGCCCCCGTGGCTTGTTAATTAGAAACCTTCTGTGGGGGCGCAGTCGGCAGCTCCCTTTAATCGGATGAAGTAAATACCTAATTGAATTACGACGAGGAGCTGGCCGAGGAGCCCTCGAGGAGGGAAATCAACCGGTGAATGCCAGCGCTCTAGAGCGGGCTAATGCCCGTTGACAGGTCTGATCCGACAGCGTTACCGGACGTCTTGACATCGCTCATGCGTTCCGCGGTAGCAGTGGCATGCGAGCGGGCGCCAAATGTCGACTTAATCCTTCGGAGGATTACCTCAAGAGCCCGACTCTAATCTGGGTCATTAAAACCGCACTCGGGAGGACGGCCCTGGTTGCATCGACGTTTTATTCTAAATTTACCTCCGGTGCACGGAACAGATGAGGAGAAATCCCTTCGAAACCAAAATGTGCCAACTGGCGCTTTATAGTCTTAAATTTAGATCTTTTAAAACATAATCTTATTACGATCAAAAACAAGAATTTAAATTTAAATAGGTACAACTTTCTAAGGCTAAGTACAAGGTAAATTTAAAAAAAAACATACTTTATTAATACAGAGACTGCCGAATTTATGAGCGAGGTTCGAGAAGTTCGCAGAATCACGGAGTAAATCACAAAAATGAACATGAAAATTTCTTTAATCCTAACATACGAGTATTTATAAAATTTTTGAACTGTTTTATGATGGTATCGAAAAAATTATCACTTTTTTCAAAAAAAAAAAAAATCCCGATGGCAAGAAATTACGCTATATCGAAATAACCAGTAAAATCAAATTGTAACTTGCTGAAACCAAAATTCAATTTTTTTAATCAAATTATTTAATTTTAAAATTATCCTAAGAAATATTTGGAAAAAGTACTTACTGATTAAAATTTTAAGTATTTGGCTATAGGTTTCTGTTTAGCTATAAAGCCCCACATCGGATTTTTTAGATTTTGTATTCATTTAGGGAGAATAGCAGAATAAAAGTAAATTAAAAAGAAAAAAATTAAATTAATTACGACTGATTAATGAGAAATACCTACCAAATATTCAAAAGAAAGAAAAAATGTTGAAGAAAGTTGTGTTGAAGTTGAAGTGTGTTAATTGGACGTCGAAAGAATCATACAAAATATTCTGAAAAACTTTTGAGAAAAACCCTTTTACTTGTAAAGTTCCTTGTTACTTATAAACGTATGTACAGCATGTTTCGTATCACAGCCTATAAGGGAAATTCCTTAAGATATCTACATAACGCCTTTTGTAAAAGAATTGGAAGATACAAGATTATGTTTTGGACCAAGAATTTTTACAGAACAACTTCTTCATTTTCGCCCGCGTCTGGATGTCTACGATTAAAAAGTACTCTACTCTCATCGACAATACGCAATATCTCAAATAAATTATTTTTGTTAATGTGGCCATTTGTTCGTTTGCGAGTAGATCGCATCCGTTCGATGCGTTGTACCTGCGCGGCTGCGGACACCATGGAACGTTCGGAACGCATGTCACTATCATTGAGCGTAAATGCGTTTCACCTTAACGAATTGATCCCGCGCGCTCGTAATTAATGAGCCGCGGCCGGCGAAGCACTTAGGACCAACTGATAGCTTCCCATGGGGCGGAGGAGTTCCCGCCACCAGCTGGTGCTGGTCCATGGGCTTATTATCGGTGCAGGATAATGGACCAACAAAGTATTAAGTTCCCGCATTATGTGAACACAATGAGCGGGAGATGAATCTCGACGAATAACAAATTATCTCGAGGCACGTAACAGAGGAACGCAATATCATCGGGTCATATTTCACCAGTCATCGGTGCAAGGCGGCACGGCCGTGTTCACCAGGCGAAAAAGGTACAAAAGACCGGTCGGCCGCGAGACCGCGGTCCGATTTCTGATTTTCTGAATCTGCGGCGCGCTAATCCGCGAATGCCTCGCTCCAGCCGAGATAAGGCACGAATCCAATCACTTCGCCGTGTGCACTGAGCCGTCCCTCTTTGGCGTCGGCCCGTCACGGGTTCGGCTATCAGACGAGATCCAAGCACGAGGTCTGGACCCGGCCGCCCCCGCCTCCGTCCGCCTAAAGACAAAAATGTCAAAATCCAAACAAAGCAGAAACCGCACCGCTCACCGCCTGCGGCCAGGACGTTTCACTTACGTGCGTGCGGGGGAGGATGCTGGATTCGGGATTGCGGTGCGTACGTGGAGCCATTCTTTGAAATTTATGCCAAATGAATGTCAGCGCGTGTTTTCCATTCGAGTCGAAATATCCCGGGGGTGAATGTGGCGACCATACGGCACATAAATTAGAGGGATAATGTTGTGATTGCGTTTTCGATCCCATACCCGGCATTGGGAAGACGAAGGGCCGGGTGAATAATTGTGGATTCGGTGAATAATTGTGGACATGTCCGTACTTCGAACCACTGTCGAGTATTTAATTGCATCGTTTTCATTTCACGGTCCATTCCGACGGTGTAATGAAGACATTTTGTTACTTTCAAAATCAACATTCAACACTGGAACCAGTTAATTTATATTATATAACGTTATCATGAACCAATAGAACTGCATTACAAGAAAAAATAGTTCCCTTCTTTTTGTTAATATTCACTTACAATTCTTTAGCGAGGTCATCTGTAGGTTTTCGATCACACTTAGGGTATGATATAGGAAAAATTTAAGTTGACCTTTGACTTCACACTAACCATTTAACAAAAAAACATTTTGCTCTGAATATCAATAAAATCCGATTTTAATTTAGTAAGGGCTATCACTACCTCAAACTTGGTACTTGTGTAATTTTATAATCAGAAAATTTCAATTGAGATAATCGTACAGTTTAAAGCACGGGACGTCTCCCAGGATAGTTGAAACCAAAAGAACTGAAAGGTATTTTAAAGTTTATGAATATATTCCCGCTCAAATATTCGTAAACTATGACGAATTAAAAATAAAAATAAAGGAATGAAAATTTGACTAATCACAGATGTGGTGATGCGAATTTACAATAAATTCGAAATGGAAACTATTCTAGAAGTTTCACAAATCAAGATATAATGATCTTATCTCGCTGGTCTTTTTATTTTGGAACTTACGCTTAAGAAAAATTTACTTTAAGAAAACTCACTTAAGTTTCTTTTATCCATAGCCATTTCTTCATTCCGAATTTTTAATATTTCAAAGCAGCATAAGATTTGTAAGGCAATCGTTTGAAATTTTACTTAATATCTTAACATTACACCTTATCAGGTTTGTATAACTTTGTCAGCTTTAAAAAACAAAGTTAAATATTTAATTTTGTATATTTTCCTTCAAACATCTTCGCAAGAGACCATTTTGTTTTCCAACATCAGAAAATTACAAATAAAATTAACAAAACGTCGAAAAGGAAGTGTTTCACTTTCTCAAACTCTTTAATTCTTGCAAAAAAGACAGAAAGTTACATTCTTGTTAAATCTACCTGCCTTAAACCTTTATAAATACCTGGAATCTTCGTGTTTGACCAATTTTAGAAATAGATTTTGAAAAGCAATGGTATTTATTTCGGTCAAAGTCTTCTTTTCTTCTCCAATGTAACGATCCATTTTGCAGATACGTATTAGCCAAGACTGTAGAGGAAATTCTAAAAATTGCTACGCAAATTTAAATGTTTGAACGGTTTAATTTCTACTTGGTATAGGTGCTTTCAACTGCCGAAATAATTACGAAATAGCATTATTTTATTTTTAATAGAATCAAAAACATATTTGTAATTTTCTTTCTACGTTTTTGATTATTTAATTAATACATAAGTTGGCATCGTTTCTTAAATTGCTTTTCCAATTTTAATATAAAATTACCATGTCTATTCAAATCCTTGTTTTAATCATTTAAAATTGCATTTCAAATCTATAAAATCAATCGTCTATTCAAAAATACGGACTGTGATCCAAAATTTATAAAGGCAGCTGTTTAGAAATGTATTTTATTTATAAATGCCGGGCTCGACACATTTTGCATTGCAATGCAACTGCTGTTGCTATTTTAATTCATGTTTAATTTAAAAAATGAAAAATGTACTTTTCTTGTGGTATCTTCTACTTTTTTAGGATATTTTGAATTATTGCATATTTTCGGCTTTGCTTGTTTTTACCTAATACTTTTAATATTCTACAACAAAGCTTGCTACGTTTCTATAGACCTTGTAAAAAACAAGATCTTTTGCCCTTCACTTTTCTTTGTGTAAGATAAAATAAAAAACGACATAAAAACACTTAAATTCTTAACTTCTAAAGAAAAAAAACTACGATTTACCTTTGAGAGTTTCCACTTTTGTTTAATTTTAAATAAATTTTCGCAAGACGAAAATAGCATCCGTGAACAAGTAAGTTTCCATTAGTAAATAGCAATTTATTACTACGATTTAAGGAGGTGAAACTAAAGGACGCTGAAAAATCTGAATGCAAAGAAAACTGATCATTTAACGTAGAAAAATTAAAATTTTTTATTAAAAACTCAAATAGGATAACAAATCAATAAACTTTAAGTTAAACATTTTCCATTTATTATAAAAAATTGTCCGTCTTTCAAATACGCTCACTCGCGCCACCCGCTCTGTCCTCGTCCCCACTATTGCACCGTCCTTAAAAATTAATATCACCGCCTTTTGCACGATAAGGTTTGAAAAATTCCAATTCAGTGTCCTAAGGACAAAATTCAGTCGCTTCAAAATTAGTCTTATAACTTTTCGAAGGCATTCGTGTTGGTCAGCATTTCCCGGGTGAGTCTCCAGACCTGCTTCGCCGCATTCTCCAGGGCGCTGGGAGACTTGCCCTTGAACAAATCCAAACTGGGAAGGAAATAGTGGGGACATCGACGGTACTGGAGGCAGGAAATCAATTGGAGGAATATTCCATTGATGCGGTCAGCTATGCAACATTCATCCCATTCGAATTCCCTGGGATGTTTCTCGCACTCGTACAGGAGTAGAGTTTTCAGATGATAGGCCGAAATCGGGTTCCCGGGAAGATCCAAATGGCGGTCTCTCAAGGTCTTTAGGATGCTGAGGCACCGTCTGCGACAGCCACCTGTAATTAAATAAAAATTAAAACTTAAAATGCCAAGTTCTCAAACACGAAAAGCCAGTAAACATTTAAAGAGAGTTCTTAGGAATTTGGGACTTTATTCTAGAAGGGGTCCTACCTAAGGGCCAAGCGTGGTATTACCTTGGAGAAGGCGGTTTTCAGCCTCAGTGAAGCTGAGCACCCAGGCGTCGCCTTCCATGCTTGAATTCTTCCCCTGCAGGGCGATACTTTCCTTGGACAGGAGGTCGAAACCCTCTGTTTTCACCTCGGCGACGAGACTGGGATGTGGCCAGGGAATATTCAGGAGCGGCCAATGTGCGGCCGACCGAGGCCATATTCCGGAGCACTTGAACGCTGGTGTTATCTGGACGATGTACCGCTCCCGTATCCGTAGCTTAACCTCAGTCGTATCGCCGATCATTTTGACCATGTCGCGGTATATGCTCTTATCGCACGCCTGTGCCACTAGCGTCTGGAAACGGGAACGAATCTTCCTCGAGGACAGGTAGCCAGACGCTGTGATGAACTCAACCCAGAGGGACATGGACCTCTTCCGTCCATCACTCAGCTTGAGAACAGCGCAACCGGGCAGAGACCCGTCATCCACGAAGTTGAAGACCCCCATCTGGTTAAGGTAGAGGACGATCTCGAACTCGTGTGGAGAGATAACTTCCAGACCCTCGTACCTGACGGTGAAATAAATTTTCATTTTCTTAAAAAGTGAATTGTTGGATATTTAAGATTTTGTCTACAGAAGCTCTAAAACTCTGCAGTAGTTTGTTAATTGAAACCAAATTAAAAATATTTAAGCCTCAAGTATTTTTTAATTTGCCTTAATGTTTTAAAACAGGTTAAAAGGTAGCGTAAAATAAAAAACCATGCTAAATTCTTAATAAACGAGATTAAAAACACATTTATAATAAAATTTTGCGATTTCTTTATGTTTGTCATGTGTCGCATATTTTTCGTTTAAAATTTTTATTTTTCCTGTAAAAACTGTTTAAATTTAGGAGTATTAAGTGAATAAGTCGATTTGTTTTACTATTTGTATGAATAGAAGAAAAGAAAATTGTAAGAGACGTGTTTTTAAACAAAATCATAATTTTTACAAAATTCTAATAACAAAAGCATTTTTTAATATACTGATAAGAGTTTCTTCCAAAATCAATTAAAATAGCGTTAAAATTTCTCTCAGTTAAAGTAAGAAAAATTCAAGAAATTTAAAACTCTTTTAAGATTTATTATTCTGGACTTTAATGTGTAAGAAATATTTCACTTTTAATACGCAAATTTTGTTTTGTTCCAAAGTTTTCTTGAAAATTAAAAATAAGTGGTATCAACGCCTGTGAAATAATAATTTATTATTAACTTTGAAATATTGTTTTTCTAATTTGAAAAAGTCACTACCGAATTTAAAGAAATTATTATCGAGAATAATAAAGTTAACTATAAAACTTAAATAGTTTTTTATCAAAGTGGAAATATTTTTTTTTTAATTTCCATTAAAGACTGGAATTTTTTCAATAATACTTTAATTAATTGCTTAAAAAAAAGGATCTGAGTTAAAAGCCTAGACCAAAATATGGCAAAGTTAAAGTTTTGCCTTATTAATTTTTTTTGAATTTTATTTTTTTATTAATTATATTAATTTATATTGCACTTTCCATCATTGTGGGACAAAATGTCCTAAAGTTCCTAAGGTGATGATTGCCCTTATTTAAAGCTTGAAGGCAATGCTTCTCATAACTCGATTTTTTCACCTCGTTTTTTCAATAAATATTTATTATATAATTACTTGTAATTTTATATGGTTATTCGAATATAATTCGACGGGTAATTAAATATTATAATTGATATTTTTTCTATGCTTATAGGTTTTCATGGAATATTTATTTATTTCAATAATAATTCGTTTTTTCTTCAAATTAAATAGTTTTAAAATTCGCACTATTGAATTTTTTATCACCTTCAAATGTTTCGAGTATCGTCTGTAAGTTTTATAACGAAATCTTCAAAAATAAAAAAAAAATGTTTACACATATTTTAATAGTAAAATATTTTTTATTTTCGCTGCACGTATTCACGGAATCTTGAATAAATTATTCATTTTGATTTTTTTTTTAAAACTCGTTGTAATTTATTTTATTTTATGAATTATTTAATTACTTTGAAGTGTATTCAGGGTCAAGGAGTGATGGGATTTAAAGTTTTTATTGATGTTTGAAATCTAGACTCGTTTTTTTTATAATTATATACTTCGCTAAATTAAAAAGGCATTTGTAAATTATTTTTTATTTTTTAAATTACGACATAATTTCGAAGTGATTTTTTTTAAAATAAGAAATCACATTCAAATCTTAGAACTATAAAAAATGTAATTTACGTGGACCACTTACTACCTCCAAGTCTAGTCAATAAATAGACATTTAGAAAGTTTGGAAGCTTGTTATTAAAGTAATTAAAAACTGTGTGGAAATTTGTCGCATAAAAACGACGGTATATCGAATTATTTCAATTAATTTAGGTTTCCATTTTAAAATCTACAGAAAATCATTGACAAATTCTGGGAACACGGAATCGGTAGCTTTATCAGTTCCTGCGCAACTCTAGCTTTTCGGGAGCGTAGTGGTACTCCTTACCTTCCATTGCACTCGACGAGACTCGATATAAACCGTGGCTCCTGAACCTCGACCTCCTTCAGAATGTCCTGGACAATTTTGCAAATCTCGCGGATGGCCGTCGAGATCTTGAGCATCCGCGACTGGACGCGCTCCGCACAAAACTTGTTCATCTGGTAAACCATCTTCGATTGGGCGGCCATCATATCAGGGGGCACCAGCATCTTGGGCGCGACTCCTCTTCCTCAACTGCTGGACAATGACGACGCGACCACAGAACCACCGTTAAACACTAAAAAGCACCACAGGTCCTCGCTAGAATTCACACGCGCCAGATTTTCATCACAGTCCCGATGCGCCCGATCCGATCCTTATCTCTTGATCCTGCGGAATGTCGGCCGACTCGAAAGCGACGCGGCGTCCGCACGTCCGGCAGAAAGTCGTGAGCACTCGCGGCCAGTTCCAGCCGATGTCTTTATCTTAGACTGGCCGCGACTGCATCCGCGGCGCCCGGCCGCAGGGCCGCCCTCCGTACCCGCTGCGGTGCAACGACGAGCCGCCCGCCACATACACAGTCACACGGTGCACTAGTGCATCACCGGAGACGGCGGGGGCACTCAATCTCATTCGACACCGTCGTACTCACACATACACCGGTCCATGTTTCGCGTAGAGGCGGTGCCTGCGTCGAGGGCCCGCCTCCTCTGTGAGCTTTTGTTGCTCTCGCCGCCGCGACCAGACATCGCGTCGAGAGCGCACGGAGTCTCCCTCCATGGTGCGGCGCGATGGCAATCGATACACAGGCATTCACCCGGCGCGCTGCGATGGGAGGACTCGGAGTCAATGATGGGGACACTGCGGGGAAATTCCCTCGCCTTTTTCTCGCTGCAAGCGCTTGGAAAAAATCTTAAAATACAACAAATGCAGAGGTTTCTGTGGTTCTAGGCTTTCCGCACAACTTCTTATAGATTTTATAGAGCAGGGAGCACCGAAACATGAGAAAAAGCCGCAGAAAAAACACCACACCTCCTCCGATTGGATCGACTATTTCCTTAGGTACATTAGAATCGATGTATGCAAAGGATTAGAAAAATCCTGGGAAGTATTGGATGTACTAGTCCTGGGTTCCACGTCAGCTGCAAATAATTTCAAGCCACTTGGTATTTTCCAATAACAAAATTCAAAGGTCATTTCGGATTATAAACGTAACCCTATACAAATAAGCACAATTGTTATAATTGAGAAGTAAACAACAAATCTTAGGGATAAATAAATAACAAATCAAAAGTTTTTTTTATAGTGATATTTTTTAAAGACAAAATATCGAAGATTTTCACTTTGAAAATTCTCCCCAGGATAAGTTCCCAGAAAATGCCGTGCTGTGTGAAACCGGGGGTTTAGGTTCCGAAAACTTATTAAAAGCAAATCTTTTTTTCAAATTCATTGAAGCAAATTCGTTTTTATTAAAGATATCACCACAAAACCTTTCATTCCAACATTTCCTTCGCAGCTCGGTGTCACCACTCTGAATCCTTTTCATCACTTGCATTTTCTGCACTCATTAAAAAGCCTGTAGATTTCCTGATATGGAAATGTGTCCACAGTGCGTAATTTTGGATCTCTTCATATCCACGCAACTGCGTGAAGTAATAGATGTGCAGTGTTATACGAGGGATTCCGCAATTTAAAACGAAACCGTGTTGTAGGAGTCTCATGTAGTGATCATGCTTTTTTTTTATTTGAAAAAGCCTATGAATTTATATCCGGAATTCATCTTGAAGGTCTATACGATTCATTTGTAATAAAGTGGGAGTTTAATTCGTAATTCTTAATTTGATATACCACATCTTTGTTCCTTTTCTTCACGTGTACGTGTTTAGTGTTTTTTTGTTATAAATGATTAAATCTAATTAAATATTTTGGAAGAGGAAAATTTAATTGTTTATACCAGAAAACATAATTGCACTTTCCTTTCAGGTAGGAACCTGGAGTCAAAAAATATTTAATTAATTAACATTGTTTCACAGCCCATAAGAGAATCTTAAAATATTTTCTTACAAAGTGTTTAAGTAAAGAAAATATCGCTCCTGCAAAATATTTATACGCTTCAGGAGTCAAAACCAATTATTTATTTATTTATTTATTTTGCAAAATGCACAGAGAAAAATAATTGGAGTGAATAAAATTGTTGTGACATGCGCCTCGTTGCCATGTACGCATGAGGACACGCTACAAGTAGCAATTATTGACCGATTGATTAACTATCGGAATAGAAGCCTTTAGTTTAATTTTTACAATTAATTTTCTACGAACACTCCTTTCTTTCGTGCTCAGCGACTGTTCCCCGCCTTCGTTTCGTGCGGATCTACTTGCCCCTTTTCTCTGCTAAAAGAAGAAAAAAATAATCGGGGTGTGGACTTTTGGTCTTACCAACGATTTGGTGATATGTTTTCCACCTCTCCCTTTTAATCCCCAAGTGGGGGAGAGGCTAAGACCTAAATTATTAAAGGAGAAAAGCAATCGAGCTCTGTCTTGTTTTAAAGCCTCTTAAATTCTCATTTCAATGCAATAAATCGGTTAAATCGATTCGTTAAATTCTTTCGTTCCCGACAAATCGCAATTCGAAATTTAAACCTAGAGTTTTTAGTGTTGGTAGGTGTAACGGAAAATTTTGATTCCACTGTGATTTAGCTTGTACAATAAAAGGACAATTGAAGTCCATACATTTCGAATTCTAGGTCATTATACTGAAATTTTATTACCATATATAAAAATAAAACATCAAACAACAAATCATAAATTAATTCGTTCTGCGTGGATCAGAGTTTGACGGCTTTGAGATTAATAAGAGATACTTAAAATATAGTACTATACAAACCTTCAATGAATCTAAAAGTTTCAAACTCTTACAGATTCAAAGCCTATAGCATAAAATTCGAAATTAGGAGTGTTGAATGACAATTCTATTGCGTAATCCCATTATTCAGTCAAAATGTTGCTTGTTAAAGCAGAAGGGGTCCACGTCCTAGTTGCAACCTTGTTCAATAACTTTGTGCACTACACCATCCATCGACTTCAAAATTCTTCCTCACATATCGTCTTTCCCGTAGGATATGTTAATTACCAGTCCCTCCTCTGGAGCACGCACGGTGGATCCTTTGAAGGCCTTTATAAACGTTCCGACGAGGGCTTAATCCAATAAATCGCGTCGCCCGGGTAGCGTCCGGTCGTAAATAATCCGAGTCCCCAAAAATGGCGCGAGCTCCGACGTGAATTCCCCAGTGGGTTCCAGGACACGCCAGAGACTCCGACAGTCTCATCAGTTACCCGTCGACGACGTAAACAAGAACAAATGGAGCCTCAAAAAAGGGGAGACTTCGAGCTGCTGGATTAGTGCGGAGCTGGAGCAAGAAGCAACGAGATGAGTTCCTCCCATTGAATACCGGGATGTAGTGCTGGGGAATTCAGGGAAAAATCCCAATTTGAGAGGTATACAGAAGCGAAAAATCAATCGTCAGAAAAACCAGGGTACTTGATATGAATAAAAAATGCTATAGGAATTAAGCAAGCCATTTTCGAGGGGTTCTTCATCATTAAATACGTTTTTAGAGTTTGGTACTTCAAGAGATACAACGGAACATTCGTGTGAAAACCATTGTAGGTCTATCTCCAACTCAGAGTCAGGTCAGTAAAGTTTGTATTAGGCAAAAATAAGAAAAAAATGTATTTAAGCCAATTTCGACGGCTTAAAAATAGTCAACAAATATAACAATGTTAAAATACTTCCAGTTTTATCTAAAAAAATATTAGCAGTCCAAAAAACTTGATTTATTTTCATTTGTTAGTTGTACGGAAATTTCAACGCACGAGTTACACTCACACTTTGTCAATTTTTACTTACGCCTGTTTTTGTCTTCTTTCCAAATTAAAAAAAGTTTTAACGTTTCTTGCATAAAATCGGGTAGTAGCCATCTTAATGGCCTGTTATCTGTCTGTACAATTTAATTATAAATATCTCCTTTGTCCATGAACGACGTACTTCATGTGTAAACAAAAAATAAATCAGGGATGAGTGCACAGAGTTCCCCGAAAACCCAGAAAAATGATTTAGGAAGGAAGCGAGAATTTTCTCTGTTTCTGCGAAGATTTAAAGCTCATAAAGTCGCAGACAGAGCGATTTTCTTGAGATCTCCTGGAGATAGCTTGGCCGATGGCCATCTTTCTTTCTCACCACCGAGAAGGTCGTCCGGGGAGTTATAACTCATTAACATACAAAAAGCGGAGCATTCAATTATATGTAAATTACGGCCACGGCTAGACCGGTCCTCTGGCCATTAAAGCCGTTTCCACACTGGGCTACTGCCGCGGACACTAATGGTCGTCGGTCTTCCGTTTCGTGTTTTGGACCCAATCGCAGGCCAACGAGCAAAAAGCCCGTCTGGTCGTCCACCAGCGTGGAGTGTCCTCCTCTCACTCTTCGATTGCTGCTTGGTGGAATTTTGAACATTTTTGTGGGCCCGACTGTCGTCAAAATACAACGTGGATTTATGAGTTTGTTTTCGACTCGCGACGGATTTATGGCACCAGAACACGGATTCACCTATGGATCGAGCGACTCGTGATGGTGACGATACGTCGGGGATCACTTGACTCCCAGTGAATTTTGATCATTCAGACTTAGATTTGGAGGCAAGATTTCTACGTACAGAAATTTTGCAAACAAAACAGAGAGGAGAGATATGTTTTTTTTTTCTGTATTTTATACACATGTATTTTCACCTACGTATTTAATGGGATTGGGACATGATGCGATAAGAGCTCAGATTTTTCATTCTTCAGAGTACATTTGTCTATATAGAGGAAAATCGCATAGTAAAATTAGTTAGAATGATTCATCTCTACGCTTCTGGAGTTCAGACGGTAGGGTGATTCAGACAGGTATGTAAAAGGTGGGGTTCGAACATCGGTGAGTGTCATGGGCTACGGTTGAATTCAGATTATTAGAAAACAGGCCAGGTTCTGGCAAGAAAAAGATAGGACAGTACAATTCAGGTATTTGGTGAAAAAAGGGCGATGTTTTAAAAACTTAATTCTGAGCTGTGGCGCGGTACACGAAACTTTGATATTATGTTTCCACGTTCACGTTTTCAAGTTCAAGATGTGGACACTCTAAACGATGTTTATTTAGGTCCACGCAATGCAGAAGTTATCGAACATAATTAATTTATTGCCAATTGGGAAAAAGCACTCTACCAAAATCGGTATCATCAATATTTTAGTAAATCCAAAAATTTTTTACAGACCAATTTCTTATTTCAATATTTCCAATTTGTGCATCCCCAACAAATAAAAGTTCCCTATCTTATTCTATTCAAGATTTAAATTCTTATATAAACTTTTCTGGATATTTATAGATTATGTAAGGACCATTAAAGAATCTTAATTTTTCCAGGTATGGTACGGGATGCATGTCTTAGGAGGTATGTGAAAGAGATGTTGAGTTAGGGTTTACCAGACCCAAGCCTACTCCGATTTTTAGCAAAAAAGGTAATTTAGTTGTTTATAAATGCAATATAAAAGTATATAGAGGACTTTTTTTTCAAACAACTCTGTCTCGTAAACCATTAAAGATATTTACAAGTTCAGTGTTTATTTTGAGCAAGACTAATTAAAACTTTCGTTGCAAACAATTTTAAAAATTTGTTCATTTTTCTGAATCGTTTTAATTCAAATTCGAGCGGCACCAGTCTATCTCTAATATTACTTTACGGTCTAGTTAGCATTGTTAAATTGTTGTCTCTATTTAAAATTAGGGGTTCATCAAGGTGGCCACTGATTTATTTACTTAATAACGATTTTCACTATGGATTTCCTCGAAGATAAAAAAAATTGATATGGTCCCTTAACATTAGATAACTAAAGCAATAAACATACATTTCCGAATCGAATGGTGTAGACATAAATTAAACACATTTTGTATTTTAAACAGTATGCTTTCGTTGTGTGCCTTATCGACTTCCTTTCGCCCAATAAATTTGGTTAGAAACTACCGAATTAACAAGAAAATAGCTTGTTATGACAGAGGACCTCAATTAACGAAATATACGATGCATCCAATTAAAACAACCAAATTGTATTTCCTTAAGACCTCAACTCATTCTAATGTAGTCTTCTCCTCTGGAGGAAAGCACTTCCCGTCTCGTCCAATGTGAGCTACTTCCGTATAATAATCGTTTCGAATAATTTTTCCTTATCTTCAGAGACACGACGTTGTAAAACAAAACATGGTATCTCTCAGATTGCTAATTAATACAAATGGTCACTAGTGTATAAGATAGGTATAAATTCGTGATCAAATCGATTTCCTTTTTCTTATTAGCACAATTTATTCGCTTCTCGTTTATATTTACGTGTGTTTACATAAAAGCAATGACTATGTTAAAACACTCGCAGTGACACACCTGTCTAATATTTATCTAGAGATTCTATGCTAATTAGCGAAGGACCATATACACCAAAAGCACGCAGTAAGAAGGTGTCTCCCTGCACGGAGTCCGCGTTCCCGGTCACAGCGGTGAAAAATGACCCTAGATTTTTATGCAAATTGCCGGCGCGGAGGAGCCATAACTTTGCCCTCTTATTAAAACATAGTGGCCCACGGACAGTTTTTATTGTTCCACTTCATGTTCCCTCCGCCATGATGACACCGAAGCGTGTTTCCTAATTAAAAGTTATGCGGCAACTACAAGATTAGCACAATCTTAAATTAAGCCGGACAACTTTTATGACTAGTCCAGAGTCTGGCGAACGATCTATGTCCAAGATCGGTCCACGTTCACGGAAATCTCCCTTAGCCTCATCCATATTGAAATGGACCACGATGGGCAAGAAGTTGACAAATTAAAAACAAATTAAAGCAGGACATTAGCGATACGCATTTTTTGAAAAAAAACACCATACAAGCAAATTGGCCCGGAGGTCTGAAACCGCACATGTCCCGGTTATTAAAAGATCCATCAAATTAAGATATTCTTCGGCGAGCAAGATCGCCAGTGCCGATGGCCACTTGTGGTCTTCATTATTTTTCCATCAAGGACTTAAAAAGCGCATGTTTACATAGTCGTCGGTGTCCACCGACCCGGCTCTGGCCTGGCGCTCTAGCTCTTTAATATTCCACGCTGGTCAGGTGGAACACATGTCCATCACGACCGCGGAGCTCCTTATTTCGCAATCCGGACGCATCGCGGTTGTCATAAATGGACAAAAGTTATGAACGGTCTGCGCGGTACGCTGCCCATGTCCGGGCCGTGTCCAGTCGCTTCTGTATGACGATCTTTGGAAAAACGGGTAGGCTCGTTTTCCATGGAAGAGGTGTCCGCCGCGCCGCAGTTGGTGGACAAAAATACAGGCGGACGACATCCAAAACAATAGTTGTTGTTATTTTCGGCTTTTTTGGGGGGAATCACAGACATCATTGCTAATAACAATTAATTTAGAAAGAAAAAAAATCCCAGATTATTCAAGAGGTCTCAGGTTCTTCTTGTTTCATCGGAATTTCAATAAAAATGACAGCTCGGTGTAACAAGATCTTAGAGGAGTGTTCTTATAGTATAATGATGACTTCTTAGCATGGAATGGTCGGTCACTTCCGATTTTAAATGAATTGATTATAAGAAATATTCTGGAAAAGCACAAAAAACGATGAAGGTCTGCAAAATTTACATCATTTCAAAATTTATTTTAGCAGATATGTTTTGACCTATGTTTTTCTATTTGTTTATAATGTTTATCTATTAGAAAATATAGTTTTTAGAATATAGGAAGACTGAAATACACATAAACCTCTTTTTACGCGACAGATACTTACGTTCCTAAAATCTACGCATGAATAGAATTCGCGCAAAAAGAACTACTGGCTCCATGTGCTCCTATTTATAAAATTTTCTCAAAGCATGTTTTCCTAACTTTGACTATAGTTTGGTCCCATTAAAGTGAACAGAAGTCACGTAAAAAAATTATTTTTCATATCCTAATGCGCGTAACTCCGAATTTGCATAAAAAGGGGTTTAGGTGTAAAAGATATCGTTCGAATAGGAACTTTAATCTTAAATTATGGTACTCAATTTGCGATGAGCTATATTTATTTAATGTTAAAATTTATTTACGCTGGTGTTAATAAACAGTACCACTTAAATTCGATTAACATGAACAATGTTAACAAAGTTGGTGAAGTAAAAATTCTGTAGAATTATTAGCAGACAAAAAATTGTTGAATTATTGTAGTAATTTTCTAATGAGATCATTTTGAAGATTAAATTCAATTATATGAATCAATATTGGAATTAAAGACATGAATAACTGACACAATTTCCCATATTTTTTTTTTATTCCATTTTATTGTTAATAAAATTAATTGTTGGAATAAATGTTTTTAAAACTGCTTCCATTTTCTATAGAGTGAAATATTCCTTTGTGAAATTTTCTAGAACCATAAGCATTTAAATTTTATCTAAAGAAAAAAGTACTTGTTAATAATTGCGAAAATGCATGTTAATAATATTGCATTAAATGAAAGTTTTCAACATGTTTCTTTTAAATATTCTGTCTAAAATGATTTTATGTTTCGTGTTTAAAGGCGATGTAAAAAATAATCACATACAGCGGTTAAAAATGTTAAGACATCAAAGTAAAACGAACATCCGCGTTCCCTAGGTCGAAAAATGCATGCCTGTATTTCCTAATTTTAATATAAATTCCGATTTAATAATAAATTATATCTAATAAAAATAAATTAGAATAATTTTTTATTATATGTTGACATTTAGAAGGCTAATAATATTACAAATTGGTTAGGGTGTTTAAGAAACGCCTGCTGCCTGTAGAGCTACTTGATGACATAGTAAAAAGCTAAGAAGAAATCATACGGAAACGCTAATGGAATTGCATTGGTTAAGTGCTATAAATAAGAATCAAACAAGTCTTATTTAATCAGGTTTTTTTTTATCATGACAACATTTAAAATTGACAATCATCATGAATTAAATTTCGAATTAAAAGTTTTCGACCATTTTTCAGGATCATAATCTAAACTCTCTGAAAATAAAACACTTAAATGCATTTGTTTAAATTTCAAAACATTTTAAATTAGCTTTTGAGATGAATCAGATTAAATTTCTTAATGAAATTTTTTTTCATCCGTTTTTTTTTATATTGCAAATTTTAAATGGAAGATAATAACTTAATTGATTACCTGATAAAACGCCGGCTTTGTTTAAATAAAAAATTATTGAATAGGGTGTTGCTACTTACCTGTTACCAGCCAAGTCATTAAACTTTCATATTTAAAGACTTTAGACTCTATAAAAAAATGAAAAACAATCAATTCCCCCCAATGTCACCTTTGCATCACTAATGGACCTCCCATGCAATGAAAGCCATTCAGGATCAATATAATAGCGAGAATTTTATTTACAAAAACAAACAAGATTTACAAAAATGCTGGAAACATTTGTCGGGGAGATGAAAATTACTACTATTTAAAAAATCAACCTAGCGATAAATTAATTGCTCGCCTAATAACATTAGCTGAATTGCTAATTAAAGCTAATTTATTACAAAAAAAAGTGACAAGATATAATACACTTTCTAACGCTAGCGAGAATACACACTACGAATACTTAATTGATTCACTGGAATTGATTTTGTGGCTATTGAGACTCGTTTTCGCGGCACCCCCGGCCACCAGCTAAACACTAACACAGAGTCAAAGTCTGATAGCTGAAAATACCTGAAATCGAATTTAATTAACTTAATTTTGCTGGTTCGTGTCATTTGTCATCTCTCTGTCGACTTCATTCGGTTACCTAGTCAATTTCGTGTTCTCCTCCTATCCTTTTATTTATGATACGAATCACAGAGCAGGAATATCTTAGCTTACCAACTAAATTTAGAAACTATTTACATTTATTATTCAGTAACATTATGAGTATTATTTTTTAACTTTTTAAGGAAGTATACAAGACATTTGTCTGTTTGTCTTTTACCACAGTAACTGTGCTTCATCAATGGCTCTTTTGATTATCGATTTATTGTATAATGTATTAAGGTCTTAAAGAAACACTGTCTTGAGACTATTGAATATGAATAGCATTGCGGGGAGTCGTCAAAACATGCATAAATCACGGCCGTGACACGTTCCTCATTAAACTGTTATACGTGGGAGCACCAAACCTTTAGGAATTCTGTAAGCCAGCTGCTGGTTATTCGAATAATTTTTATAAAAGACAAACAAAGTTATGGCCCCTGGTTTCTGACTAGACTGTAAAATGTTTATTGATCTGTGTTTTATTTCACGATACTAAAATTCAATTTTAGTTTCAAAATCAATTTATCACTTTTTGATTAATGACCGGGGATAGGATTGTTGGACGTTAAATGCTTTCATATAAAAACTTTTAACTCCATATTACTAAAACAATGGTTGCTTTTTGATGGTATAAAATCAATATTAAATTTAGTCGTGGTTTTGCTTGATAATGATAGAATTGAGTTGAATTATATGCCCATTCACTTGAGAAATTTTTCGACAATTACAACCTCAGCTTCTAAGCTTCAGGGTTTTACAACAATTTGAAATAAATATAAAATAACTTATTCGTATTTTTTTATTGAATTATGAATCATGATGCATAAGGTTGTTTTCTATAAAGAAAAAATCAATCCTAGTTCATTCCAAGATTGCGATCCACTTGATGAATTCTTATAAGATCTGGAGAAATTTCAAAGATCCAGGTTCAATCCCAGTATTGGTATATCTAAAGTTTCTGTTTCATGTAGCATAGACAATTTTCCTGGTTTTGAAAAATTTTCAATTCAATGTTAAAAATTCATTTTGAAGACCACGGAAAAATCCATTAAAAAGTACTTTAAGACTGACATTCCTTTGACTAAGAAAACGACTATAATTAACAAGTTATAGGAATTGTTTTACTTTTTTGGAGGCATTAAAAATGATATAGTAAATTTCGTATAAAATTACAATTCGACTGATATGTTCCAAAAATAAACATTCATGTGTTTTAAAAGTCTTTAACGTGTTACAATTTTAGAAGCATTGGACAGAAGTTTCCAAAATACAAGAAGTTTTTGACCAAAATTATGGAATACAAGATCACCAAAGATAACAATATTTTACCAAACAGATTTGAAAATATTTTTTTAAAAAAATGTTGGACTTTTCAAGATGTTGCTTGTACTTAACCTATTTTTTTTTATCTAAATATGAAATACCTAAAATTTGATTGTTTTAAACTTCAGAAGCAAGAAATTTAAATGTGATCATATAATAATAGACTATTTCTTTTTCTATTCTGGACTTCATATAACACTTGCTATTTAAAATCATAAAAATAAATTGCCAAAGCTACTTGTGAAATCTCATGTATTTATTTAATATTATTGTTTTTGTTATACTACTGCACTTGGACCTATGAAGATACATTTTAAATTTAAATTCAACACAAAGCGAAGGGTATTATTCTGTATTATAGTGTTAAATTCAACTCTATTCAATTACACAATAAATAAAAATTAATAATTTACACAATTTGAAATACACTAAAAAACTAAAGCACATAAATCCAAATGAAACAACGTTTAAATATATTCAGAATAAATGTCATGTTGGCGGTGTCTACGATGTCTTTAATTCCTTTCTTAAGCAAACTAATTTTCATTGCGTTTTGAGGTCTACTTAGCAAGTGCTTTTGAGATTTTAATTAAGAATACTTCATGTCATGGTCAATTAGCATATTTTGCTCACGCTCAGTTCAAGATTAGCCCGCCCTCAAGTATAGCATAAATTTACAATATCAAGTAAAAAAATCAAACTCTACAATTACCTGATCTAAAATGTATATTTTGCGATAAAACTGCTGTAGGACTTGTGTAAACGTATCAACTCAAAAATGATTGAGCGCAATAAAAATTATCTCTAGAAGAACGTAATTTACAACATCTTAATGAATTCTATAAAATTTTATGAGATTTTCAAAAACCGACGACTATCTCCTCATCTTAAAACAAGCAGAAAGTATTCATAAAACATATATTACTATTATTTGTGTTTAATTCGCGATTTTAATAGCAAACGGGTTAATTTGCTTCAGACTTAGTGAAATCAAGAATGCTGTTTTAATTATACTTGTTAACGAACTATAGTTGAGCATGGAAATTATGGTGATTATCCGAATATAGTTGTAAATAAGAATTACATGACACCGCTATCGAGAATTTTAATGAAGTGGCTTTTTTAAATGACCCGGCTTTCAGAAGCCCCACCCGCATATAAATTTTATAAACTATATTTATACTCAAAAATACGTACATACATACATTCATAATTTAAGAGAGAGAAATTTTCGAAGTTTCACAGTCCCGGGGATATTAATTAATTTTGAAATTTAATGTATTTACCTCCAAAGGAAAAAAAAAGCGAATTGAACAGATCTTAAATATTCCAATCTTATGCTCTTTGAAAATTTTCAATAAAATTTGTTTACTATGAGTTAAAATTAGAGAGTTAGTTGCGACAGGTGTTATATTCTGTAATCAAAAATAATTGAAAATATTATTTGCAAATTTATCTTTCAAACAAAAATAACATTTTTATTCGTAGGAGTTAAACCAGAAGAGATAAATTCATTTAATTTAAACTATCATTAAAAAATTATCTTAACTTCTTTATCCGCGTCGTAATTGAAGATAAAGGAGTACACCAGAAAATTGAGTACAATTTATAATCTTTACGAAGTTTCAAAAGCATAGAATATTTAGTTAACATGTAGAACACGGAGATATAGCCTGATTATTTTACAAAGCATTAAAACTGCATGAGCTGGCAGGAACAATTGATTTAAAAACAACTAACTATATAACCAGACTTTATTTAGTTAGTCTTAGTTGAGAATTACGTCAGCAGCGACCAGCTTGCAATTTATATAAATCGTTTACTAGCATTACGTTTTATTTCATTGATTTAATGCCCGAATGATTTTCTAGTAAAGTGTAGTTAGATAGATTAAAAGACAATCTCTGCAGTTTTATTATTATTATTATTATTTTTTGTGTTTTTAATTCTAAATCAGTTAGGTAATCTTGAGAAATAAATTTTGAACATAGACAGTCATTGTCATTGGGCTATAAAAAGCTATTCAACAATAAATACATGTACCTGTACATATAATATGCAATTTACACTAGGTTTTAGAGACTTCACTCAATTACTTCCATAGCAATCTGCATGTTGGTTTGTTATAACATCATTAAATGTATACCCGGTTTGAATTGACTGTTCAAGAGTTGGTAAATTGTTTACTTTATTATGAACTACTGTAACCATTTTCTTGGAAATTTAAATACAAAAAGTGACGGTCAGTCGCCAATGGTGCAACTGGACAAGAAATCGTCTAACGACTCTCTTAACCCCTCCTTCAAAAATCAGCTATGTTAGTTAAGCAAGCAACGAAGAATTCCTAGCAGGTCGCTCTAGTGCGCTTAAGGTTCAACGTACACCAATTAGCTGGGTAATTTACGACAAAGCTGAAAGGCTGCTATAGTTGTCGCCATAAAAGGATCCGCAAAGTGCCACCAAGTGAAGTCATTATTGGCTGATTCGCTGCCTCGCGAATCTCGCGAATTAAAAAGTTTATGGCGATCGCTGATCTGCGACACGGCGGCGGCTCCGTTCCTTTGGTTGACGCACCACGGTGGCAACTAGTCGAACTCGAAAAGTCATACCGAACCCCGAACAGGCTCTGACTACGCTTGGGCTCGATAAAAACTGGATTCCCGAGATAAACCAATTAATAATAATCTCACGAGATCTTGTACTCCGAGACGAACACATGTCATGCGTCTTGTCTGCAGTTTTTCAAAGTTATTGAGGTAAATTGCACTTTTACGGCCGGCGACGAATCTCGCAATAGCCAAGCACACCAAAGATCATGGCTGACAATTTGTGGAAATATCAAAGTTAATTGGAAGAATGGGGATAATCGAAAATAAGTACTATTAGTGCCCTTGGAATTCAGGCATGGAACGTGGATTCCTATTCTCCGTTGAGACCTGCCAACTCTTTTATTTAGAAACAATAGCAAAATGGCTTTACGCCCTTCTACCTTCCCTTCTTTTTATGGATAAATATAAATTGGGCTATTCAACACGTTAAACTTGTCAACTAAAACAAGAACTGGATAAAAATCATTTACCATGCATATTTTAAGTACTTCAGTCTACCCCGCTTCAAAATTTCGTACCAGACTAAACATTTTTGAAAATCAAAACTTTCACATCATTTTTCAATAGCTTACAATTTCAAAGTCAAAAATATTCAATTAAGATTTTTGAGAAAAGCTATTCCAAAATTTATTGAAATGACCTGTTTTCTAAAGTTTAAAGAAATGAAATTTCTACAAGCCGTTAGAACACAAGTCTACGAAATAATACGTCCTCTTAAAAATCTATAACTTTCATTTTTATCATATCAGGTTTTCAAAAATATTATAATTATAAAACCGAAAATCTGGTTTTTTTATGTGAATGTTAAGTAAAATACTAGTTAACATTAAAACAGGGTCACTGATCTAAGTGGAAGCATGTATTTCTTTCGCACAATTTCTAATGTAAAAACTTAGATTTTCGATTTTTCAATATTAATTTATAAAAACCTGATATAATAGAACGATTTGTGATTTTAGAATTTATATAAAAAGAAATGTGTTCTGAAAAGAAGTTTTGTACTTTTAGATGAATTATTATATTTTAATGATAAAGAACTGATAAAAGAAAATCTTTATAATCGATTTAGGTATTAGGGCACAACATTTGAATAGAAATAATTAATTTTGAAACGCATTTAGTCACGTATCCTAAGGAAGACAATGTCTTCTTTTGTTTGTTTTGTTTTGGATGTGCGTCCGTTTCTTTATTCTTCTGTGAAGATTAAACGGCTTGATCAATTTTGATAAATGAGGCAATATTGAATATGTCTTAATGTCACGGGTATCACTAGCTGTATAGGATTTTGAAAAATTAAGAATGACGGATTAGGAACATAATTTGGAAAGGTCGAGTTTGCTCTCACGTTAAACTGGTTGAAAAGACGATTTAAAATATATTACTAATCGTACATCTACTTCTGCTGGCAAAAATTAATTTTTTATTTGCATATGTGTATGTGCAGCTGAATCATATTGTTTTTAATTATAGTTAATAGTTCGATGATGCTACCTTCTGTTGTGACTCGCGTTGATGTGTAGGTACCGTATGGTATCATTAATTGCACTGCCACGTAAAATAACTTCACACTTTACTGAATTTAAGTACGCATATGTTAACCTGTCCATGATTAACGACAATCCTCGCCAATGCAAGCACCTCTCAGGGGTGGTACACCTGTGCCAAATGGTGTACTAGAAGTGTTGACTGCGCCACCGATAGCATTGTTCGGTAATTGCATAGTGCGCGAAAGATTTAAAGCATTTGAGAGGGCGGTCCGCGCGGTCGTCTGTACAGTCCACGAATCCGCAAGTATGGAAATTTATCAGCGAACAAATTGCCGTCCGAGAGCCCTATCTCAACAGCGAGCAATTCCCGCTGATTAATAACCCGCGGAGGTCTGAGGCGAACGCTATGTTGAGCGTGTGTGGGCCTTCGCGAGCGGCAATTATCCGCTGTTATCTCGTCATCGCGGCCCCTGATTACAGTGTTTTATCCAAAAAGCAAATATTAATTTAACAAAAGCGAAATAATGTCCAAAACGGGCCGAGAGTGAATTTATTGACTCGCCTTAATGAAACCGTACCTCGTCCCACGACCGGCCGGCGATCGATCGCGCAATTCGCATTCGAGGCACGCACGATTGATTGATATGCGTGCGGTAGCCGCACAAAGCGCTAGCGGCCGATCGAGCGACTCCGCGGACCGCGTCATCCGCGTCATTGTCATTCTAGCGCTTTCCGAATAGTTTGTTTTTGTGATAAATTGATTGTCGCTGACATTTTATTGCTAATGTTAATGACGCAGGCCGCGACCCCCGCCCCGCCGACTCAGCATAGCCATTTGAATTTTTAATAAATTTATGTGAGAGAATCGCCGGTCGCATCGTAGGAGGAAGTTTTACGGCTGATCGGGTAGACCTTCCTCGTGCGACGGTGCGCCGCGTCGCGCCAGCGCGCCCGGCGACTGATAATGTGTCCATTGGGGAACGTGGGGACGTGATGCGTGTTTTGACGCTCTCCGAACGCTTATCAATTAGTGATTACAGAAATTCGGGGAGGCCTTTGTGGTCTGCTTAGCATAAATGAATCCTAATGGAGCCGGGCACTACTTCAACTGTCGAAACTATCACTATCAAACTTCAGTAGATTTATAGTTATCCGAATTAACAATCAACATACAGAAAGATAGTATAGGGTTTCATAAGCCAGGTGTTTAAAACAGGGATCTCTTGGTCAGCCAGAAAAACTATGCAGAAGTAGTAAACGCATATTTTTGCAGCTATGCATTTAAGAGATAATACCAATAAAATTTGTATTATATGTTAGATTACGATTTCATTAGGATTTTGAAACCACTTTCCCCCACACATTTCGATTACTTGAAGAAATTACTTTAAGAGCAGGTCATAAATATTCGATTCATGATTCAAATGGAAGCTCAAACCTAAGATTAGAAAAAATCTACTATTCTTTTCAATAATTGTGATGTATATATTTCCTTAAATTCACTTGGCACGTTTAGAATATTGAAACAATTTCTTCTGGAAATATTCCATATTAAAGGAAACTACTTTTTTTACACTTTAGAATTATAATTCAAATTTGTTCAGTTTAGTACGGTATGACTTTTCATTATTTTATCAAACATTACACAAAACAATTATGATTTTTCAAATTCACTTTAAATTTTTTTACAAAATTGAGTCGGTTTTAAGCATTTTCTTTTTTCAATTCATTTCAAATTTGCAAGGCTTCGTCTTCTTGTATAAATAAATAAAAGCAGAATTTTAAAAAAATCAAAAATCCTGATTAATACGAATTTATCTTTATCACCCACAATTTTCCAAGAGCATTGAGCTTGCTTCATACTTTTGATTTAAGCATTTTCTCAATTTAGAATTTATTCTGTTAAAATTAAAACGAATACAGCTAAATTTTCCACCGTATTATTAACAATTACTGGTCTAAAATAATCAATTATTATTTTCAGAAACAAAACACAGATAAAACATTCTTCTCGAAAATGAGATACATTTATAAAGTATAATAGAACTCGCTTTTCTTCGCCAATCATAATTATGAAAGCAGACATAAATCTAGCCCGTCCTCTATAAAAAATTTATTGACCCTAAAATTTTTTAGATTTGATCATAATGAATTTCATGTAGTAAAAAATATCAAAGTTAGCCGCGGAATCGCAGGTAATGAAGTTATTAATAAATAATAGCCTCTAGAATTTTATGAGGCCGTTAAACATTATACCAATAAAATCGTGCTAAAAATTTTTGTACTGGGATTTATAAATCATCATCAAATTTGCCGCTAACATCTTTGAAACTCTATACTATCCATGATTTATAAATTATTAGCCAATAATTAATCGAAATAGTGCCCAGAATGGTTTGAACAGTTCATAAGTCTAAAGTTTTAACGAAAAATATAAGTAAAAAATAAATAGTAGGACTAAATCGGTAGACACACTGACCACATTGCGGCGCGCTTCTGTAGATGCCATTACAACTCCTCCAGACATCGAACGTTCGTTAGCATAATCCTAGTTAGCCTCCAGACCTGTTTGGCAGCGTTCTCCAGAGCACCTGGTGACTTCCCCTTAAAGAGGTCCGTGTTTGGCAAGAAGTAATGTGGACACCGCCTGCACTGCAGGCAGGAGATTAACTGCAGGAAGATCCCATTGATCCGGTCCGCGATGCAGTTCTCCTCCCATTCCATTTCCCGCGGATGTTTCTCGCATTCGTACAGTAGCAGTGTCTTAAGATGGTATGAGGTGACTGGATTCCCAGGCAGATCTAGATGGCGGTCACGCAGCGTTTTCAAAATACTTAAACATCGCCGCCGGCTAGCACCTGCGGAAACAAAATTATTGGGTCAGTTTCTATCTCAAAAAGGTTTTCCTTAATAGGTAGCTGTCAGCAATATCAATTTTGTGAGTTAGCGATCAGTCGTGTGGGTTAATACAAGCCCTACCTTTTTTTGGAACACCTGAGCAGCTACCTACCGCATTTATGGCTCTCTTTAATTAGGTAAAATTTAAAGTTTATTTTTAATGTAGTGTTGTTTACTTTTGTACTTAATTAATCCTACTGGAGCATAAATGCTAAGGTTTTGGAATAGGGTAGCTGAATTTTGAGGTTATACTTGCTTTTTGTGTTCTTTTCTATAGACGAATTTAGAAAAACAACCATAATAAAATTGTATTTCTGCGAGTAACACTTGCGAATTACGTAACAACTTGTTCGAAGCCTTTTTTGGAAACCATCAAAGCACTGAGAAAATTGCAGTTATCTATCGAAATAAAAACTTTATATGGTCACTCGAAGTGATTTTCGTTTTAACGTAATTGGAAATAGAAAATTCTGCAAATTTTCGACTTTCTACCAAAATGTCCTAATAATTTATAAGAAAATGTGCATTACTTCTGTTTAATATCAATAAAAACTCCCATAGTGTGAAGTATTATTTTTCGGAGAAGAAAAACTGTTAAAGAACTTTTCTGGTCTAGAAAAGAGAAATACTAGAAATGAAGAATTTTCATTTGTGCAATTAAACATAACTTTAAAGCCAATTAATTTCATTATATAAATTTAGTGCCTATAAATTTTGTGAGCTTTAGAAATGTCTAAACAGGCGAATTTCCACAAATTTGTATAATAAAATTAATTAGGTTGTAAATTCGCACACAGACTTAATTATTTGTACACTTTGAACCATTTACAATTTTTCGTATGCTTGAATTTGCATCATAATTGCTTTTAGTTGCATTAAGATTTTTTTAGTGAGAAAAGTGTGGTAAAATAAAAATAAATTATTGCCTATATATTTTTCGTATAATTTATCTGGTAAAAATTGTTGATTGAAAATAATTTTCAAAAATAGAATTCTCAGGTTTTATTTATAGCATGTATGAAAAGTTGTACAAGAGTAGTTGAATGGAATTTAAAAAAATTAATGGTAATCAGAAACTTGTCTTTTGTTTAACTGGTTTGTTCCATGTCTTTATTAAAACCAAAAATTAAAACCAAAAATTAAAACAAAAATATTTTGTTCTTATAAATTAATGAGTGGAGATGCATAGCCACAGGTACCCAAGTCTGAAAAACGGTAAACATTTCGCAGAATCGACTTTAAATAGAATAATTTATTTATCTCCACAAATATAAAAGAAAAAACTAAAAAAATTGAAATTGATGATAAAAACCGTTCTACAAAATTATGAAAAATGGTTCCTAATTTGTTAATTATATAAGCAAACAACAAGAATTGAAAAATCAATAGTTTTTTTGTTTTCTTTAACACAAGAAATAGAAATTCATAACATTTTTCTTTTGATATCCATTTAAAAAAAAAAGAACAATCGCTAAGACTTATGTAAATTGTACAATACCAAACAACGTGTTTTCACTAAAAACGTTGCTTAAATATACAAAGAAAATGGGATAAGTGTAGGCTCTAGAATATAGAGTTAAAAATAAATACTTTTATATTTTTAAATTTGTATATTTATTTATAATGTAATAAATTATAAATTCATCATGAATGAAGATTTCCAAACTAGAACAAAATCACGAGTTTGTATTAAAAGACCACGTCAATATTTCCTTTCGTTATTAGAACTAACTGACTGAACTAGATATCTTAAAGTATTCTATTTTGTTTGAAAAACCATTCCCTTCACCAAATTAACATTTAAAGTAACGTAGCTGGCTTGG
The DNA here is from genome assembly GCA_001932985.1 of Proctacanthus coquilletti. Taxonomy (NCBI): domain Eukaryota; kingdom Metazoa; phylum Arthropoda; class Insecta; order Diptera; family Asilidae; genus Proctacanthus; species Proctacanthus coquilletti. The sequence continues at coordinate 1,108,102 of MNCL01000027.1, read as the reverse complement.
ACCATTCGAATTCTCGATTCTCAGATCACTTTCGAGTCCTACTTTATTTCTAAAACTTCGCAATAATCATCCAATGGAGTAGTGTTCATGTCGACATCGTAAATTTTTACATGGCTGGCTCACGATTTATATTGAACAGACTTAACCCGAAAAACCTATTCAATCGATTGAAACGATTTTCCTGTTTTTTTTTTTTTTTTTTTGTTTTACTAAAATGCAGCGTACACATTTTTAATTTTTAATCTTGGGGAATTTTTTCTTTTGAATGCCTTAAATTTCTTAGAATTGGCAACTTAAAAAATTCTTTCACCTTCGTTGCAAAAACCCATGCTAATAACCATATTTTTAGGGACTATACAGATCAACAACGATTTAGTTGCTGTACAAATAGTACCTATCCTATATAATGTTCACCTGATTGCGCAAAAAACAAATTTGTAATTAAAAATACTCAAGAGAAACGAGCATTAAGATCCAAAAGTCGATTTTTCAGCATTTTCTAAAAATATAAAGGCATATTATAGAAACTTTGGAGTAGTTTGAATGGAAATTTGTGTTTTAAATAGTAGAATAAAAACACAATGAGTCATATTTGAAATTTAGCGTAATTTACTACCCTTTGTAGCTGTCTATAATTTGTTGTCTTCGCATTGTGGATAAATAAAGGATCTAGATTATAAAGTTTTCAAAAAGCTAGGCAAATCTAGTCATGTCTAACTCTTGAAATAAACAAGAAATGCGGCTTTTTCATTTGACTTGTAGAAACCACAAATCCATAGCCAAGATAATTAACAAGTCTCGATACAGATCAAATGGGGAATTTTCTCAGAAGGTCAATTCGACTAAATTGATCTAATTAGAAGTAAACAACATAAAATTATCTGGAAATGACATTAGAGATCTCTTACATCAGATGAAATTTCATCCTTGTGGATTTAATAAACACAGTTTGGAGTGTAGATTTATCTGCAAGCGCTGTAAGTTCAAGTCTAAGCGATGTTTTTAAGTCCATACCTTGAAATAAACACGAGCAGGCAGACAACCTGTTTTACTATTTGTAAAATGGTAGTACAGGGTAAACAACTTTGGACTACGCTTTAATTCAATCAAGATCAATTACACTCAAAAAGAGAATTGTAATACTCTTGATCTTTTAGAGGGTTTGTCTGTTTTTATTAATTATCATTTTAAAAATCACATTATAACTATACATCGATTTTATTTATTTGCCTTAAGGAATAGTTCTAATAAGATCTTTTCTACATTTTGAATTATTAATTCAATCAATAATTTTTCTTTGTGTACTTAAACCCTACTGAAAGTCTTGTGATCTTATCTTAAAAACTCTTCATTCAATTCGGTTCGTTCACAAACAGAAAACAATATTTTAAAATTATGACTAAACTATCAGGCCGATTTTTAAAAGAATTTATGTGGAAAAAAAAGTTATATACGAAAAATCTCCTGTCGAAAATTATTTTGAATTAATTTCCACCTCGATCCATCTCAGTTTGCAGACTTTGAAAACAAAAGACAGACTTTGAAAACAAATTTATTAACACTGCAATCGTCAGTTAATAATAAATAATTAATAAAATCAAAGTCCAACCAAGTAACATCGTTTTATAGCAAAATTATATCCCATTTTAACATAAGATGAAAGTTATTGTAACGTTCACACTTGTTTGTATCAAACTGAAGATGTGATTTTATAATTAAGAGTTTAAATTTTACATAGAATTGACATACAAGACGTAAATTAATAATTAAAATAATATTTGCGAATATTCTGCAAGACTTGGCAGTATGAAATTTCATCTAGCAAACTTTTATAATGTAAAATAAATATAAAATATTTCATATTTTATTTCTGTGTACTTGAGTCTGTGATGCAGAAGAAAACTTTAATCATTTTTAATATTGAAAATGAATACCTTTGTGTATGCGGAAAATAATTTTTAATAAGGCTCTAAAGACAGGAGCGTAGAGTGAAAGGAAATTTAAAAATTTTCGTTGAAAGGGTTCAAATTGTCTTAAATTCAAAATCTTTTTAAATTTCTCGTCGTGTAACGCAAGTGAATATTTTCTCTACAAAGGTAGTAGAATTTTTTGAGTGGATGTGTTACACTCAAGTTTGTTAATATGTGAAGTTTTTGCGTTTTGTACTTTTGTTTTTTGGTTTTTGTTCGAATTAGACAGTACTCAAGATGAATCTTTTAATATAAAAACGAACTGCAGACGAAAATAACAATTTTCAATGTTTGTAGCAACCCGTCGGGATTTCGGCGGTTTCAGTACGGTCTCCGGGCATCATCGACTCACTCACCTTGCAGCAGTCGGTTTTCAGCGTCGGTGAAACTGAGCACCCAGGCGTCGCCCTCCATGGCGGAATTCTTGCCTTGCAGGGCAATGCACTCTTTGGACAGCATGTCGAATCCTTCAGTCTTGACCTCTGCGACGATGTTCGGATGGGGCCAGGGGATACCCGGCAGCGGCCAGTGCGAGGCCGACCGGGGCCACAGCCCGGCGCACTTAAAGGCCGGCGTAATTTGCACAATGATCCGCTCTCGTATCCGGAGCTTCACCTCGGTCGTATCGGCTATCATTTTCACAATATCACGATACGCGCACTTATCACACGCTTGGGCCACCAGGGTCTGGAACCGGGATCGTATCTTGCGCGCCGACAGGTACCCGGACGCGGTTATGAACTCCACCCATAGCGACATGGAACGCTTCCGGCCGTCGCTTAGTTTCAGTACAGCACAACCGGGCAGAGTTCCGTCGTCAACGAAGTTCAGGACCCCCATCTGGTTAAGGTAGATGATGATCTCGAATTCCGTGGGCGAGATCACCTCCAGGCCCTCGTACCGACCATTATAGTCGTTCAGCGAGGATATAAATCGGGGCTCCTGGACCTCGACCTCCTTGAGGACGTCCTGAACGATCCGACAAACCTCCTGGATGGTCTTGTGGATCTGAGCCTTCCGCGTTTGCACCCGATCCGCACAATACTTGTTCATTTGATAGACCATCTTGGATTGGGCCGCGATCATGTCGGACGGAACTAGCATTTTTTTCCTCGCAAGGTTCTCAAAGGACTAATTTTCTAGAACTTAAATCAGTTTGGCATGGAACACTCCACTGGGAACTACACTATCCGGCAATCGGGTCCTTGGCGCAGACCTGATCCCTTATCACGCTTCACCGGCCGCTCCCACTCATCATCTTCCGAACTCTAGATCGCATTCGCACACCGCTAGAAGGTAGGGCAGCAACGTGGTGGTAATCCGATGGCGCACGCGCTGGCGTCTAGATCTCCCCACAAAAACAACCCGGCTCAAGCTTGAAGAGCGCTCCGCGTCCGAAAGGCCACTGACTCGAGACGTCGAGCGGAGCCGCGGACCGGCCGGGCGCCCCACCGCCAAGAAGAAGGTGCGACCGAGGAGGCCCGTCTTCTTCTAGTTCTTCTTCTTGCTCGCGTCGGCTGGTTTCTTCTTGTTGAGCTACTTTGCTGGGCGCGCACACGGGACAACGGGAACGCGTCTTCCGAACCGGTCGATACAACGAGCGATATTAAGAAGACAAACGGCCGCGAGCCGACCCGGCGGCGGCACACGGACCCGGACGTCGTCTTGGAAACGCCGTGTCAATGTGTGCGTGGCAGGCGTGCGCCCTGCAATTGAGCAGAGTGTCATTCATAAATTCATGATGGTGCTAGGTAGCACTCGCCCCGCCCACCGGGGCTGGGTCTGCTTTGTGACGAAGCCGGCTTCTGACACCGCTCGGAACCCTCTATTCTATTCATTGTTACACGTGCGTGAGTGTGTGCGTGCGGAGAACTGGCCGGAAAACGGTAGCTCCGATACGAATCTGGACGACTCTCGTTCCCGATCGTCTCGTTCGCCAGCCCCACCCTCCACGTTGTGCGCAGCTTTTGTGTAGCTGAATTGACGTCGCGCCCCTTTTCGTGCAGATGATTGATGGGGGAACACCGCGCCAGTGAGTGCCATTAGAGCGAGTTAATGACGGGGTGGGGTGGGGGCGGCGCGGCTCCGATGAATGAACGTAGTGCGGAGACCGTAAGGTGCACGCGCGAATTAGACCCGGAAGGAAATACCTGGGCCGCACTCCGGGCCGAAAGAGATTTTCGCGAAATTTCACCGCAAATTGATGCGGACGTCTGTTGGGCAATGTCAAGGACTCGCCTCGCCAGGGATTTGAAGTTTCGCACAATTGGCGCGGACGACGAATTCAATAATAAATCAATACGGGTTAAAGGCCTCTTCTGTGATTCACAGCAAAAGCACCGAATGATCGATATTTATTCTGTTTTAATAGTCACGTATTTAGAAGCCGAAAATAATCCACACGTCGTCAGTATGGAAATTAAATCAGCCATTCGAATGCGAATCCGACTCACGCGGAAATTATTCCGTCCGTTGTTTTAGTTTCATGACTATTAATCTTCGAATTACGGATAAAGGAATTTGATAATAAAATAATATTGATTTTATCTAACGAAAATTTAAAAACCAGTAGTCGCTTTGTCTTCGCGGTATTTATATTTAAATCAATTTTTTTTTTATACATATTCAGACTTTTTATAAGCCTGGAATGGCATTTTTAATTGATTTTCGTATTCTAATGCGAAGAAATAATATACAAACCAAAATTCAAGGAAACACGCGCATTTATTTTAGCATGAAACTTATTAATTTCGAAAGAATTGTTTTTATAAAAATTGACATTCCAACAAATTCAAAGCTTGCTGAATTTTTACGGTGTTTTTAAGTAATTTGCGACGTAAGACTTTTCTAAAGAAATAAGATGTAAAAGTATAACATAAATAAAAGACGCGGTAAAATTTGAGGAGGGTAATGAAATTAATATTTTTTTTTTTCGTACTCGTTTGTTTTTAATAAAAATTCCGACCAATCTGTAGAAAGTTGTGCATTAATATAGAGAAGAATATCTGAAAATTTTAACATAACTTTTGAAAAGAATTGGATTTTTTTCCCATTTCGTTTCCTTCTTTTTGATATTGTTTTTAAATTTTTAAGTTGTAAAAAAAAAATATTTATAAAATTTGCTTAATTGGAACATTGTAGAAAACTTCCGCAAATTTGAAAAACATGTTTTCAAGAAATACGTGTTTAAAATTTTGGCAATTTTCCAAATTCTGTGAACTTCCTTTTTATTTTGTTAATTTTATAAATTTTGACTTCAAATTCGAACTAGATGTTTTTAAAATCATAATCTTTCAGAGAATATAAAAAAGTTTTTTAAAAACTAAAATCACAATACTTCGGAAACATTAGTACTCGTTAGTTTGTTTAATATCCTTTTATTATTTCCTACGTTAAAATGTCGTATAATTATGCTATAGAATATTTTAAATATATCTTAGAGCTAAATAAAATTTATAATTTTAAGTTCAATTTGAATTATTACAAATTTCGTTCAAAAGCGGGAAATTTCTTAAAACTTTATAATTCTGTTTGAAAGCAATAGACGAGTTGCCCACAAGTAATAAAAATAAGATGTTTTTATTTATTTCAATTAATTTGCAAGTAAATGTAGTCGTATTTATTTTGATTTTATTTTTGTTTTCCATAATCCAGTAGTTTTGCTCCTGCTCGTAAAAGATTTACTAAATTATAAAATAATAGCAATAGGTAAAAATGACCATACCATGAAGTCTTCTAAATTTTTCGAAATTTTTTCGTTGGTTTTTTCAATCGTGATATTATTTTTGTTGTTTTGGGTTCCTCGATTTTGTAACACCAGATGAATGATAACTTTATATACTACTTCTGTTATGTGTAGTCAATATAGGCCGAATTTCGCACTACAGATAGATAGAAAAGAGGCTCACATAAGATTTATGGTCAAGTAGCTGCAAACCGCTTATCGGCCCTAAGGAGCCCGCCCTAATTACCTGGAAACACAATAGAAGTCGACGGCCTGGATGGTCTCTTTATGGCCGTTTCGTATTGTGGCTGGACGATGCTGGAATCCATAACCGGGCCCAGGGGTCAATTATCCCTGGTCAGTCGCGGACGCACCAGGGTGCCCCATTTTAATTGATAAAATGCTCAAATTCACGGTGCCCATAAATATCTCAAGATCACCTTGACGGTGCCCCGTGTTGATTTTAATCAGACGCCTCTTGTTGCGCCGGAGACATTCGGACTCGATATTTGCCAGGAAGAGTATCGATGGAGATTTTTCAGTCTTGCAGCTAGGCCACTCGTTAGCCAGTGGAGCTAGTGATGTTAGTGGGTCTTTATGGCCTATTTGTACCGGGAATTAATTGATAAATGCCTTCGACTCCTCTGGCGATAGACGACGATGATTTTTTTGGACAAAACGAAAGGCGCTGTGTAAACGGCGTCCGGCAGGTGGTCTCCTCCATATATTTCAATTTTATTGATTTTGAGATGGTCTCAAGCCCTGTTTTTCACCGATCGTACGTGGGCCTATTTTTCGGTTAACTGTTTTGCGAGCTACCTGTGTTTAAGATGGTAATGTGTTTCTTTTTGTCTATATTCTGGTCAGAATTCATTTGGCGAATGATTTTATTCTTTTAAGGCGATCCTGCTGCGAGAAAGACGTTTTTAATAGTTCATTGGCCAGGAAATGACTTTTGTTGTGATGTATAAATTAAAGATACCCTTTTATATCATTAAAACGTCAAAATGAACAAGGCTGAAAAGTTTTAAGGTGTTTCGAACATTTTATGAGTAGATATTTTGTCTATAGTATTATTATGGTGGGGCAAAGCATTTTTAGTATCGGAAACAGTCGAATAAAGAACCTAAGTGTTAAATTTAAATAAAAATCTCGTCCTATGCATGAACGTCGAAGATTTGCCGCACATGCCCTATTGAGTCGTGACTCCGTTCGAATAAAAATCGCCCATCCTGCCGTAAATCTCTGAGCTCTTGTATCAGAAAGCAAATTAACCTTAAAATATCGCCGTCTGATTCGAACATTGCGACACGCGAAAAGGAGCATCGCGACCGTGAAAATGCCGTAAATTGCCGCGGAGCAATTACATGCCCAACATGCTTTCGCTGTTGTTCGTTGTTGTTGTTGTTTTTCTGTTTTCGTGAAATTTACGAGCCCTGCACTGCGTGTCAACATGCGAAACAGACAAACAGACGTGACTATTACTCCAGGAATCGCTCAAATAATTAGGAATAAATTTACAAATTGCCAAAATAAAGCAGTGCGGCGACGATATCACGTCGTCATTGCTGTCGCTACGTTTCCCGTGCGCTCTCGTCTGTTTCCCAGTGTTCCTGTCACACTTCCCGGCCGGGTTCTGGTGCTCTGACCAGGGCCCGACTGCGCCAACTGCTGGAGTTGATGAATTTCCAGGCCATTTTGATCTACGACGAACGTCTTGGGCGCTGACTCCACCATTCGTCAAGACGGAGCTCCGTGCGGCCCCGCGTAAAAATAGCGCGCGCGTTCGGTTGGCTGCCCTGTCTGCGGCGGTCGGGCTCGGTGCTGACTAACGACCGACATTTGTGAAAATGAAGTTTTCTTCGCTTTCCTCTCACGTGCAGCCGCTGCGGGGTCGGAGAAAAATTTCAGCTGGCAATCGTAATTATGCGCAACATTGAAAAGACATTAAGTCCGCGAACAGGGCCCCGCCCCGCACTTCCTCTGTCGGGCCCGGCTAACAGGCGTTTGTTGTTCCGTCCCGCGGCCCCATTAATTACGCGGATCGACTCGACAAGGCAGCGAATTTTCAACGCGCAGCATTGTAAAGTTGTCCCGGGCCCAATTCCTAGGGAATAAGTCCAAACTCTCGCGACTAGAATGTATGCAATAGCGTGAACTCTGTATTTGCTTCTAGTGGCAGGTAAAGCAAGTCTGCTTGTTTCCAGACTCGCCTATCTTTTTTCCTACGACTGTAAGCCAAGAACGACGTGAGCATTAAAACTGTTGAATAAATAAACATCGTACACAACAAAACTTCTTTTCAACGTTAATTTCTTATTTTAGCGAATTAGAAAAATAGCAGTAAATTGAATGTTTTAATTCAATTTAATACGAAGTGGACCATAAGTTTTGAAGATCCAGTGAAATGCGATGATTTTCTAATGATGATTTAGTATATCATGATTACACTGAATCAGAAAGTAAAGCTAGAGGCTCGAGGCACCATTATTTAGGGTAGATTCAAGATTTTGAAAAAAAATGAGTACACTTTGATGTAGTAAATTTAAAAAAGCATTTGGGTGAAGAACAAATTAGATACACCAACTTTGGTGATGGGTAAATCAAGACTGAATTAAGAAATAAGGTATGTCTATAAGTCAAATAAGATAAAGGGCACTTCATTAAGTATTGCGATGATTTTAGGTATTCTATAGCAAAATATCTCACTATTTTATAATTTAATATCGGAAAATGGCAGGAAAATTAGTTCTGTTTTCACAAAGAAGCTATCATCGCGCTTAACTAGATTTTACTTTTATTATAATATTAGACCGTGTATTAAATTGTGTGGCTTTCATTCTAGAATAAACTTTTTTTTATAATGAATTTAGTTAAATTTATTATAATTATATGAAAATTTTAAACTAGATTTTTTGAAAATTTCCATCAATTTGACTGAATGCTTTCGTTTACGTTTTATAAGATGGGCGAAATTTTTCACTTTGAAATTAAAACCAAGGACTTTGGTTTTTTACAGAAAAAAGAGATATTGATTCGAAAATATCAAAAATATTGTACGCAAAGAAATATTTAAGACATTTTCAACCTTTACTTCTTAACAGATTTTAAATCTTTATCAAATTTGCTAATTAAGTAAAAGTTTGACTTCTTTTCCACAATATTGCTAATCATTTTTGTTAAAACGGCTACTTTAAGCCGAAAGTTTTTCTCCTGACTTTAAGCCTAGTATTTTTCGCCATTGTTTAAGGCTTAGTATATCTTTCCTCGATATGGCAATAAATATAAGTTTACTGCCTAGTGAATTACAATAGTGCATTAGTATTCAGCATAACAGAACCACAGATAATTACAGGCAATTGTTTCCATAAAAGTAAAAGAGAGAAATTCAGTTATTATAATTGTGGGTAAAAACGCTTCAAAGGCATCCGATCCATTGTCGTAATAATTCCAAGTCGTCCTCCAATGGACGCCGGCCGAGCCTTGAAATCAAACGGCGCCGCTTTTCCAATAAACTCGGCCGCGCGATCGCGACGGTCTCAGAACGAGCTGAAAATTTGACGACTACGACGACGATGGGAAGACGGCTTTATCTCGCTAGAAGTAGCTTTATGGGCTGGCTTACACGGAATATGTCACTCAATCGGCGGCGTCTCTGGTTTTATCACATGTCATCGTCACCCGGTCACCCGTATGCCGCTGTCCAGTGCCCACTTATGGTCATGCTGGACCCATCGACGGCGTCGATAATTTCAGTCCGTCTGGCCGTGTATGTCGCAAGAGGATTTCGATCCATTATCCAAGCAGTGACATGGCCACCGCCGGCCAAGGGAATAAATTAAACACTTAATGAACGGAGATCCCTCTGCAGATCAATTCAGACGTTGCAGGTGATCATCGCGGAGATGTTGCACGGGGATACCTGAAGAAATAGAGTTGTCGTTTACTGGTGGGTCGATTTTAATTAGGTTCGCTTTGCCATCGCTACTTGGGTGCATTTCCTTATTTGATATTTTGCGATTTATCGCCTATTGATCGTGGGCTTAATTATTGCCCCCGATATTTTGGCTGCCTTGTTCAACATTTTTTGGATACTTAGTTGGAATTTACGTGGCCTACTCCTACTCGATTTTAGAGAAGCTGAGGAGTAATTTACATATTAAAAAAAAAAGAAAGAAAAACAATGAAAATACCAAAATAAATTAGAAATACATCACAGATTTTTCTTCTAGTAACAAAATTTATTTTTGTTTTATTTCGATTAGTTTCTTCTTTTGCATAACTTGGACGAAATTTTACGATTCAACTTTTCTAGTGTGGTATAATAAAATCAATTTATTTTGGTTAATTTTCTTTAATATGACATAAAACAGAAATCAAGAAAATATTTCTTATAAAATAAAAATTATGAATTTGTTTAAAAAAACTGCGTTATTCAAAGCGTTTAAATTTCAGATATTTGTTTCAATGACCATTTTCTAACTACTGCAAGTCGTAAACAAACGCCTACACCTTAACTGTGAAAAGCCTGGTATTTTTTTATACATTTATCTTGAGTCGGCCATTTCTTCCTTGGATTTTCTACTATAAGCAAATAGCCAATTTCAGTTCACCAGGCATTTGTTAAAGACTGCGTGACGCTTGTAGAAAATTAATCTTTTTCCCCGTAACAAGACAAAGTTATCAGAAGGCAATAAATTAAAGATAGAGCTGTGATAAGTTTTAAGGTTACAGAGTCGCGATGTAGTCACAAGTCGCTGGTCATTGGACATTCTATCAGAATAATCAAACTAAATAATTAATAGTAACTTTGATTAATATAAATCCGTTTTGTTAGTTTACAAACGGACATAAATTGCGTAAAATTTGATTTGGTTACACTAAATAATTTTACTTGAGTAAACAGGTTTAAATATTTTCTTTTATACAAAGTAGCCATGAACATTTTTATATGTTAAATTATTAAATTAGTTGATATTTAGACAGGCACAAAAGAATTTTGATTCACTTCATTTTTTGGACAAAAAAAAAAAATAGAAAATTTAAAAATGCATTGCATGCTTTTATCTGGTGGTAAAAATATATTTGGAAAACTTCCTCCCCAACCGAGGTTCTTTCAGCACAGGTGTTATAACAAATGTTTAAACCAAAACATGAGAATGCATCAAGTTATACCTGATGTTTTTCCCCGTTTACCGGCCCAAGTCCTTAGAGTAGTCTACCCAAATGAAGTCCATGTCAGACAGGGGAATATACTAACGCCAACGCAAGTGAAGGATGAACCAAGGATAATCGAGTGGAAATATGAGAAAGCCCTTTATTCATTACTAATGGTCGATCCTGATGCACCTAGTCGACAGAGACCAGAATTTCGGGAATGGCGACATTGGCTGATCGTTAACATTCCTTGCAATGAAGTACTAAAGGGTGACATTATGATGGACTACATAGGGGCTGGACCGCCGAAAGATACAGGACTGCATCGCTACGTATTTTTGGTATTCAAACAACCAGGAAGAATCCACGTTAAAGGAGGGAAAATTCCAAGTACTAGTGCCGAACGGCGTGCAAAGACCTCAGTCCGGAAATTCGTTAGTTTTTTCGAATTAGGAAATCCAGTGGCCGGTAACTTCTTTCGAGCTGAATATGATAATTACGTACCGAAATTATACAAGAAATTAGGTATAGATTTATAATAGTAATATCTAATGTAAAAATCAAGTATACATATAAAAAACATTCCCCGTTATATCAAACTTATAGCTAAAAAATTGTGAATCGAAATTTTGAGATTGTTCTAAATTAAATAAAACAAGCAAAAATGTTAGAATTGTCTTTTTACTCTATAAATTTTTCCCGAGTCTGTTACATAACTAACTAAACCAAATTCGGATTAGGGATTGAATTTAGGATTTGGTGCAGAAGTTAATAATTTTTTGTTAATTTAAGAAATAAATTTGTTCTAAACATAAGTGAGGTTTTTTAATTTCATTAACAATATTTATTGCTACTTGCTAATTAACCGACCTAGTAAATTTCTCTCGATCTCGTCTTGTACGATCTTTCAAGATATTTCCAGTGATACTTAAACGTTCCTTAAAGCAAAAAAAAGAATCACTTAGCACTTAGTCAATGGACAATTTTAACTTCTAGCCCAAACTTTTAACGCTTCAGACTCAAGTAGTTTTTTTCTGATTTAAGTAATACTGTTTTTTATGGCATTTGAAGTGATTAGATTATAACAAAGTTTATTCATAAATAGACTTTAATAATGTGGACATTTTGAAATTCATTCCCATGCGGGAATTTGAATTATTTCGAATTGCCTTTACTGATTTTGAATCCAAGGACTAAGGAAGTTATTTACTTTCTATCAGCTTAAAGAGGAAGGATTATAAACTGAATTCAAAGTGTTTATGATTATTATTTATGATTTTTATTTTATATTTCATGAGACGATATAATCTCACAAATGTTTATTATAGTGACGACCAAGTATAGAGCGAATCTCTTTTAAAATTTATAAAATAACATTTTATCTTGTAAGTGTTACGTTGGTGTACAAAGAGTGATCTAATGGAGTGGTTTTTAAGGTAATAATTTCTACATGTGCCAAGAAGACATTCAAATTTTTTATTAAAGGGAAAACATGATTAAAGCTATTTTCAAATATTAGCATATGCGAGTTAATACAGTTCACAAGCATTTTCAAGCTTTTCGAAAAAAGTTAAATTTAGAAATTTGGTGAGATTAAGAGGGAACATTTGTTATAATTTTATTAGACCCTTTTATATAAAAGTAGTGTGTACGCTTTCGCAAAGATTATTGGTACTTAACAAACGTGAATCCTTTTTCAGTTTATTATTTTAAGGAAAATTTGTTGGATTTTTTATTACTATTTCTTCTTTTTTTCTTCTTGTGATTGTTTGGTGTTGTTTTACAGAACTTTGCAAAATAATTAGTAAAATCGATGGTTCACTACTTTTTTTTAACTTTGCTTTGGTCATGATTTCAGAATTTAAATTTTAATAAATTTTTTTATTTCTCAAAAACACATTACACGATTTTGAATGGAAAATGAAAAGAATCAAAGAAAACAACTTGAGAAACGTCAAGCTTTTTGAGAACATTAACCCATGACGGCAGTTAAAAATAAAAACTAAAGTACAAAACAAAATAGAAAAAAAACAATTTTCTCAGCAAAAGGCAATTAAAAACGTTCATCTCCCGCCTGATAAGAAGAAAAATATTTTTGGGTTCCCCTATGGCCGAATGGGCACCGATATCGTCTGTTTACAATCAGACAACGCACGGCGGGATACAGGCGCCGCCGCTACAGGTGGGGTGCACATGTTTTCACGTTCCACAATTCAAATACAGGTGATCACTCACAATATCCCACCGGTACGCAACTACTTGACAAAGTCCTATAAGGCGCTCCAGACACCTGATCGCATGTCATTCGAGAAATATTGCCTGGGTCTCATCTCCAAGAGGATTCTCTTCTCTTGTGTCCATCGTCTGGGCACGATCGCCGTGAAATTCAAATGTGCTCTGTCGTCTACCTTGGTGGTTGTGTTTCCATTTCAGGTTACATTGTCTTGCCGGACATTCGAAAGACTCTTAAATCAAAAATTACCCGAACAAGGTAAGGTTCTGCACCTATCCGTACGTTCAGGTGACTTCGGTAGAATATTGTAATGAAACGAAATTAACGATCGTGCACTGGTTTCCAAGTGGCGCACGCAGATTGGTGCTTAGATTGCGCGGCCAAAGAACGGTGGCACTGCTCCCGACTGTAATGAATTTGTCCACTTAAGAATGCAAAATTCGTAAGGAGCAAGGAGACTGCTTCTGCAAAGAAATGAGCCTGCATGGCTGCAAGATCAGTATCGCGGATCTTCCGCAATTAAGACTGTAACAGAGAAGGGCTGGTGGCTCCCTTACTTCGGCTGGCCGGCCGCGTGATCGATCTACCGTGCATGATAATGAAACCGAATGAAGACGTTACAATTGGACTCAATTAAAGGAACACGAGAGGAATAACAGGGGGAAAGTTTCTGGAATAGTCCACGTAAATTGTCTCCGTCGACTAGTTGTTATTTTTATTTATAGAAACCATAACCTCGCAGACCACCAGGTATATACTCTTTTAAAATAGTCATCAATCAAACAACTATGTTTTGAGATTATATTTTAGCCGGTATTTAGAAAACGAAGAATGGGAGATTATGAAGTGAATTTAAAATATTTTATTCCTGAATTAATTTTTAACGTTATATAAAGAAATAAAAGACTAATAAAAAAATTTTATTTATTGCTATAAAAATATAGTTTTGGAATTCTTAGATTGATTTTAAATATTTTTATTAGAGTCTGGTAAATCAATTATAATTAGTTGTGTTATTAATTTTTTTTATAATCTATGGAATGTTTGTCATAAAGAAAGGTTCTAATAATTTGTATTCAACAATTACGCACAAATGGATTGGATATGAATATTTTTTTAAGTTTTTTTTCTCTTTGAAAGTATTAAATCTCCTCTGTTATAAATTTTCTTTTGGTTTCTCTTACACATGTTTGACATGCCGCACAAATAGAACAACAGAAATCTACAAAACGAAAATTGTAGCAATTGGTATGTCATTGATCCTAGGGTCTATGATCCAATATTTCAATTGCTCCATCTGCTCGAAGTTATCAGTGACTTCGATCAGAAGAAACGATCAGATCTCGAGTGGGGTCTCAACTTTCATCCTTTTGAATTTTTCGCGTATCGCCACTTTATCGCAGAGTCTCACATTTCAGGGATTACAAAAGGAAATTTGCATCGTCGATCAGTCGATACAGATCTCACCTGGGCTCCCTCCTCCTCCTCAAAACCGAATCTTGGAAGATGCAGTAAGCAAACTCTGAGATCACTGTGCACAGCTTCCTCTGTGGATTCTGCAGCCCGCGTATGTATGCTCTTAAGATGCCCGCTTGATGGCAGGTTGCTTTCTTGTTCGCGGACCGCATAAATTTCCTCAACAAGACGACCATCCGCCTCCGGTTTCCTCTGGATCCCGTCGTCTGTTTGTTTTGGAATTCAATGGCTCAGCGGGTCACCTTTGTTAGCATGTTATCGCGCGATTCTTATCCAGGTACGCCTTTTGTGCTGCTCAGATTTTACGGTCTTTATGCTGGCTCTGGTTCTGATGTATTTCATTTATCCAACCGACCTGGTCCTCCATATGTATGAAAACAAACATTTTTCTGGTAGCACGAATGGTTCCATTGATTTTCTTTCCTTTTTTTCTACTCAGGAACTTCTCCGCTCCTTACATTCCAAGTCAGGTCGGGTTAAGATCTGATTTAGGTCGAATCCTAAGCTATACCATAAAAGGCCGTATTCGGTTTGAGGACGAATAAAAACAAAAACAAAGGCCATCGACCAAACAGGAGAGAAATCGATATTTCCATGATCCGCGGCTCATCCCATTGTCTTCGTCGCTCAGACCTTATAACGTCCCGAATTGATTACTCCGGTGTGCAGTCGAGTGAAAAAACGAAATCCCCGTGTCAGATGAATTTTTGATCCCCAGTCCAATTCGAAGCCGGCAATCCGAAGGAACCCTCCAACATAGCCACGGGTTCAGGGTTTAGGGATCTCTTGACGGAGAGGATTTACTCCTGCTGCCTAGGCTGTCTGTTAAAAATTATTTTTTGCGATTAAGGACGGAGATTCGGGTGTACTAGAAACCCACTACGAAATATTGGGGTTTGGGGTTCTGCGTCGCTCGAATGACCCCTTTTAATGAAGACATCGAAGAAGTGGATCAGCGTGATTTATTGGTACTTACCGACTAGGAGGAGGTGACAAACAGACCATGAAATTAAACAGCACTCAAGGATAGAGCAATTCTTAAGAGATTAGTAAAAGGCATCAGACTGTAGAAATGAATAAATTTTACGACGTTTTCTGTTTAACAATTAACTTTAAAAATCTCTTGATGGGATTTACGTACAGCGAAGTAAAAGGACTATTAGTTTTTTAGTATATCGCTGTCTGCGTATTACACTTTGTTAAAATTATCCAAATAATTAAATTACTTGTATGTAATTATAAGAGCAGCAAATATGGGAAAACTATAAAAGTTATTGCAATTTCAGAAAATTAGTTAATCGCAATCAGACATTATACCAGATACACACGTATTTTAAGATGTATTTATATCTTTAAAAAAAACTATTTTCATCTACATGCATCACTAACTCTTTGCAATGCACTCCTACGCACATATAAAGAAGTTATGTCTTCCGTCCGCTTAACAAATGGTCTTACATGCGCACATGCATTCGCATTTTCCAATTCTTCTGACCATACCTATTTCAGACGACATTATTTAAAGATTAATGATCTGATCTTTTAAGAAGTGTTATCCCATTTCTAACAAAGTTAGTCACCTATGAAATCTTTCAAATTTTTGGCATCGCCCCATGTTAACAATGAGCAAGCAATGAACAGTCCAATTGTCTCCCAAGAGAACAGACGATCTGTGATCCTTGCTTCTCTAGCTAGAAGAGTGACTGGCAAGAGCATTGGCACTAATTAAGCTGTCGTGCATTACAAGACAATTAACAGAGACCTCCAGAAATAATTCAATATACTCGAAGAAATCCAAAAAACTAGGCCTCTGTTTTGGATAGTTTCTCCGCGTTCCTTTTATGTTTCCCTTAAACCGTGCACGATCTTCAAGTGAATGAATTTCTTCGCGAATATCTTTTGGTCAAGCAGGCCATTGAAGATCGTGCGGAATCTTAGGATAGCTGCTCTCGGAAAACGTTGCGATTTTATTGGCATAGTTTCGTCGCAATCAGACCACAGAACGTGTTAATTTTATTTGAATTCTTTTGAAGTTTTTCGCGATCGCACACAGCACTCGGAACAATTCTTCAGCGGATTTTTTCGTGTTCGACGTGTCTTCGATGAGGAATGCAAGACGATGCCCGATTTCGAACCGAATTCTTTTGTTCTTACCCAATGACCGGTCTTCGGTGACACTCTGAATTTGTTGCATTCTATAAATGCGAATGATCGGTTAAGGTTCTTCTACCGTTTTATTTCTTCTTTTTCTTCTTCACGTTTTTGCTATCGCCTGTCGAAATAATAGTATAAAATGGTTTTTTCTTGTTTTTTTTCGCTTAATAGAAATGCGTAGCCATCTTGAAAGTAGTAGTATGGGAAGTGATAGAAGAATTTCACCGTTTAACCTCCAGGTTATACGCATATCATATTTATATATCGAAAGTATTTTTTCTATGTTCAATTGATACTCTAAGGTTAATATCGACCACATTATCTCAAGACTTATTTTACACTTCAGGAAGTGCATTCCTTGCGATTCCCTAACCAAATATTGCGTGATTCCCAAAAGACTTGTTTCTCTTCAATGAAGGTTTCCATAACAGATGTCCACTCGACAATCCACCGTCTCATTTTGCCTAATAGTGTTTTTTTTTCCTAGAATGAAAACATATCGCTCTCATCGACCGGAACACGCTAGCTATCGCTTGTAAGTGCCACTGTCTAGTTAACAACCACCTACCCTTCGTCTATGTCGTCAAGAAATGAAAACGCACTTAACAGGCGCTCTATAGTCGCGAGTTGTCTTTTTATTTGCCCTCTGGGAAATCACTTAAGTGCCACTTCGTCCACACTTCCATCCACTTGAAGAAGTTCGGGATAAGATGTGAGCCCAAGACGGAGGAGGACGTTTCAGACGGAAGCTCATTTGTTAATCTGTTCGAGTACCAAAATATTTAGATCGCTCATTTTTGCCTCCTTCAAGTCGTCCCGCTTCTCTGGAGGAGTCAGAGGAGTCAAACAGCCATCACTTTCTTAAGAAGCGGCAATTCTTCTTCGCGTTAACGACACGCGGTTATCGCTTTTGATTTTTTTTCAATGGGCACCGACACGTCGAAGTGATAAGGAGCACAGCTGACGATGTGACAGCCGGCTATGTCTAATAAATAATTTGGGCAACGGAACTGCTCCTGGCTGATAGATCCCTCGGGAGCTCCGCACATATTCCAGACATTTCCCTTCATTGATTATTTGAATTCCCCGAAATTGTCAAGATTCCTGTGAAGTTTTGTTATGTTACGAGTCCAAAATTTATAGAAAACAATTGCGTATTTTATCAAGCTACACTCAAAATAAGGATCTTTGAATGTTCTTGGAACAAATGACGAATGATAAATGTAAAAAATTGTTCCTATTTTCTATTATTGCTTTTTTTAGTTTCCAAGAGCTAAAGAGAAATATGGATTTTGTATCTTTTTCGCGCTAATAATTTTTCTTGTATGTATAAAATCTATTAACTTACTCCACGTTTTTAGATTTAGGAGTCGTATTTAAGAAAATTACAGCGCCACAGATGCAATAATATTTGTATACAGTATTCATAAAATTCCTTGTATGAAGAATTTTTGCATCCACGGTGATTACGCCCGCGTCCATTTTAAAAATTTTTTAAAGAGCTTCGATTTCCTAGAAAAAAAATTGATCAACTTTGACTTAAATTTTTAAAAGTCGTTTTATAAAATGTTGATTAGTTTTGATAATAAAGACTGTAGAATTTATATTTCGAAATGAACATTTTGGAAAATCCATTATTATATGCATTTATAAATCAAAAAATAGCTGTTTCATTTTGTTAAAATATGTACCCATTCAACTTTACTATAAAACTCCATATCAGCAACAAACTTCATAAGGATGAACTCAAGGTTTGATTCCTTAAAATCTTATATTTTATTTTATTTTATTTTCGTTTTAACTACAAGTGCAAATTAAAATTTATCTGTCATAAAAAATCTCAGCGACTTAATATCTCAACTTAGCACGACTGAAATCTGGCCATAATCCATCAAAACCTGTCGTAATTGGACCCCATTCCCATCGAGTCCCATGTCAAAAGTTCGAGCAGGGTAATTTGTTTACGCGATTTTCTGTTTTCCTTGTTAGCGCCTAATCCGCTGGCTGGTCCCATTTATCCAAATAAACAACCCTTTGAGGGATTTAATCGCAAAATTCAGACCGCTTCCCTGCAGCCTGCCTGATCTTCGCCGGCCTCCTGCCTATTGGGGTGGATTGATGTAATTTGAGTCCATTGTACCACCCGCCGCGGAAAAGGAAAAGTGCAATTCCATAAAACACTCGAGGAGCTTCCGTTACGGATGCTGCACACCCCTAGCGAAACATCATTCCCATTTCTCACCCCCTCCCCTGCACAGCAGCACCCTGGCGAGATAAATCACCAAAGGGCGCAGAGTGGATGAACCTCCCCAGCTGTGTAATTTGTTAAGTGCATGTTCCCGGACCCCGGACGGGAACTGAAACAGGGACCAGGAGCAGCAAAACCTTGCGTCGATTCGGGTTCGGGGTGTCGGATGCGGTCCGGTAATCGCAGCCGCCCCTTCTGCGTCATGTGCGGTAATCAAATTTGAATCAAATTGATGTCGGGGGATGAACGCCCAAGGGGTGAGGAATGGATGCCACCCGTTGGCTTTGTTTGTAATCACAGAAACATCCGAGGACACTTGATGATTGTGTTTTCTGTAGTGTTGAAGATGTTACACCAGATAAAAGTAGCCCTAAGGAGGGATGGTCTACAAATAGGCAAGTAATTCGATTTAATGGATTCTGTACGAAGTCCACCGGCCCGTGCCAGCTCAACCCTGAGTTGGCAAATATTTTATGTTAATTTTTAGAGATTCATAGGAATGCACTGGCAAAATGTGATAATAATATTTACCCATAAACAAGTTTCTACGCTTTAGAGTGAAAGGGCCACAGTATGACATTAAAGACTTGCTCCTTACCTACCATAATAAAATCTTATCAGGTTTTGCCTACAGTTTCAGTCTTTTTATTTTTTCATGGAAGTATACTAGCACGTGCCACAAAACAAAAAAAATATGATGACAAAATTTCCAAAAAAATAGTTCATGTACAGACACAACTACGAGATAGTTAATATGTATATATTATTATATGCTTTTTCTCAGAAAAAAGTATGGTGACTTATTAAATTATAAATATTTGCATTTTTAGATTTTTTTGTGGATTTCTCTCCGGATATTCCTTAAATTTTCTGCTTTTTCAGTTAACATAATATTGATAGCAGATATTTGAAATTAGGTAAAACATAGACTTGTTTTCTAGTAATCCTCAGATGCTTGTTTCCAATTCTTTGTGACCTACTTGCGAAACCTCACTAACAATCTTCTGAACAATTGGTTGTTGGCTCAAGATAAAATACCTCCATCATCGGCCGAGACAGAACAGCTAGCCGGCAAAGAGGTAAAACACCGACCGTTGGCAAACAGTCGTCAAAGCCAGGAGTAGCTCGTTCAAATAAAATCCCCAAGAAGACGATCGTTGGCTAACCAGTGCGGACAGGTTTTATTTGGGGGCACGGAAAAGCAATCACGAAATTAATGGGCGCAGATCATAATGATTTAAGGATCAATTAATCAAAGCTGGCGATCATTACAATTGAATGCGATCGATAAATCAGCCCGGCGTCACCGGCGGCGATACGGACCATGCTGGGGCTGGGGGCAATAGTAGGCGATCTTGCATCTAGGCGATCTAGACGATCAAGCCGTATGCTGTAGAGACCAGAGTCTGAGGTGGTTGGTAGCCAAGTTACCGGTCGAGGTGATCACCCTCAATGACTTAAATGGTTACTTAGACTGGTGGCTGTGCTGATCATGCGCCACATTTGCTGCCAGAATGGTAGGCCCACAGCAGGTGATCTTTCTGTTTGTAGCATGTCGACGTGAAATTTCGTTTTTCATCGTCTGCATCTCGCGGATGATCATTCTCTATCAGCTCAATGTACGTAAGCGCAGTGACAGGTAATCCGTGAATTAAGGTGGATTTTTTCCTTCTAGCTCAGTCGGTGATTAAATTGTTTTACAAAACGTCAATCAGGAGCGTCCCGCCTTTCCCACAGCATTTTCCAGTTCATTGCTCCATAACATAGTACAGCCTGGCAAGATCATCTTCTTCTGAGGGTTGCCACTTGAGCAAAACTGTATCAAAATTTAATCTTTATAAAGTATGTAATATAGTTTCAAATTTTAAATTTGATTTTAGAAATTAAAACCTTGTGATTTAGACATCTAAACATTTTAAAAAGGCTCTAATTAATTTCAGAGTTGAGTTATTTTATTTAAAGCATACAGTATTTCTTCCTTAATATAAAACTTTGATATATTCATTTCCTTTTTGGACAAAACACAAAATTTGGATTTATTTACGTCAAGTGGTAACCCTATTTCCTTTCGGTGTAGCAGAGTCAACGCTCGTTTTAATTATTTCACGATCGCTCTGTGCGATATTTATTGCACAGGAAAAGGCCAAAGCGGATATTTTCGGATCGTTCGACTTCGCTACAAAATATTGATAATTTGTGTCACCCATTTGCCATTTGCTGGGTAAATAAAACAATCAATTGTGATCGTAAAATTTGCCGTAAAATGCGGCATTATGGCCATAAGTTTGCGCGGTGCAGTTTTACCTGCCAGTGAATGGGCCACAAATAAAAATTATATCATCCTCCGCTGTGCGCCGATCTTCCTTTGGGCGGACATCGTTGTCAATCTGCATACTAAGCGAAGAAACAGCGTTTCGCAAGATCATTAAGGCAGGTAGAACATCACATCTTGTTTGCGGAGTTGAATGAAATTCGCGAAGAAAATGCTAAAATGTTTATAGGGATCCAGAACGCGGGATGCGGCCCGGCTGCAAGTGACGAAGAGGCTGGCCCTGCCCAAGATCACCGCACAACGAAAGATGCGAAAATTGACGGAGAAATTACAAAATTATAGAGCTGGTCTGGATGTGTGGACAGGTAAATAATGGATGACGACCTACAGCAGATTACTGTTCTCCTTTATGACTGTGCTCAGCAGCTGGCCAGTGTTTTGGTAATCCGGGAATGCGGACGAGATACTACACGGAATAGCTCACGGGCTGGCTAATTGAAAATTACTGGAATGATACAAACAATATGATGACAGCCAATGTGATGAAGAACTTTATTCATATATAGTCCAATTTTCTCTAAAATTCGAAGAAAAGCATACCTTAAATAATATGTTCTAATTTTAATTTTAGCTGTCTGTTATAATTTTTCGTCGAGTATTTAAAATATTTCGACGCTTTTTTTATGCAATGAAATGTTTCCCAACAAAATTAAATAATAAAAATACTGTAATTTTAGTTTAGTGTACTTGCGGATGATTTTTTTTTGTACAGTGAACCTCATTACGTAGATTTACAAAATTTTAGTGAAACGATTTTCCTAATTATTTATTTAATAATTAGTCTATGAGAAAAAGGAGTTTTAGTTTTTAAAGTTCTTTTCTACATGCAAGACAAAGAGAAAGAAAAAATAAAAATATTTCTTTTTCTTATAAGCAGATAATAAAGCAGAAAATACAGCAATTTATTTTAGGTAATTCCACCATCTTTTTCCTCCTGTTTAAATAGTAGCCATCGATCCTTCTCAAGTAGGTCACTAAAGATCGGTAATTGCTTCTGCGGATTAATAAAACTATAAGAAAGTTGCTGTCAAAATTTCTTCCCGGTTTTTGCACGTAGTCGGTAATAGCTCGGAAATTGCAAAATTGACGTTGTGAAAATTGATTACAGTCTCCGCTAATAGTGAACGTAACTGCCCGAAACTGATTTGAGTTAACACTGAGACCTTTAAAACGCCCCGGGCTTCGTGGTCCAGAGGCACAGACTTCTCCGGGCCCACCAGGGGCCAGCAACTTGGTCATCCATCACAGATCGTTCTGACGAGCTAATTGAATATTTTTCATTGGAATCCAAAATATTTGCTGAAATGTCTGACACCAGACATATGGAGAGTGTTTAATCATGATTTCCGCCCTAATTAAGCCTGGCGCAGACCTAACTCAAGTTAACGTCAATCTTCACCCGATTTGGGCCGAAATGGGAACGGCGATGGAAGATCGCGGGGAATTCGCGGACGTAGCAGCCACCATGGACCTTGTTCACCTTGCCAAGAAAGAGTTGTGATTAAGCTGATCCGTCTTTACCTGTGCCAGGACTTGTTTCAAAAGTATCAAATTCCCGGTCCCTGAGCCGAAGACGACGTTGTCCCTAACGCCCGAGGATCACAGTCTTTCCTCCCATCCCGTCGTCTTCATCATTCGCCGAAAGTGATACGGGACGTCTTCAAGACGACGACGAGGGCACTCGAGATGCGAAAAGTGAAGCAGTGGGTGCCAGAGGCGATATGATACCCAGCCTACTAGCCTGCCCGAATGTAAATAATCATTAATAACAGGCAATATGCGAATTATTTGTCAGGTAAAATAAAGCAACATGCGAGCTGCGATCGAATTACACGTTGAGCTGTTCTGCCTCACGGCAACACACACGGACCTCGTTCTGCGCTTATATGCAAATTTTTGTCTGCGACCGTGTTGAGATTTTTCTAATTTGACCAATTTATTTCTATTTCCATTTGTCTTGCCTCATTTGGAGACAGCGCTGTGATATCTTATTATTTTATCGAGTTATATTTTCTTCTAGATGTTAAATTCCACCTCTCATTGGCTACTAGATTATGGTAATCGCCACTTTCAGGGCCAATTAGAAAATTCTGCCGGCAAATTGCTATTCTATTTCTATTTTTTGCATACAAAATCCAAGGGAGAAGTCATAAATTTTATCAAACTACTGTTTGTCTTAAGATATTTTTGTTGACTGAGTGGTATGCATGGCATCCATAATAAAATAAAAAAACAATCAGCATATCAAGGCCATTGGTGGGTCCATTTTCGATCAAAGTGACCGCCAAATTTAAGCATTACAATAAAAATTGCATTTTGTTGAGAAAATATTAAATTTGACAATTATTATTTCATTATAAAGTTATAAAAGTAAATTAAAAGTTTTATATGCGTATACTACGGCAAAGCTGATCTATTCGGGCCATTGAAAATTTCCTACTTATTTTAACTAATATTTTTAAAATCATAACAAGGCACATATTTGCAAATTCATTCCATCATTTTCTTTAATTTAATACCAAACTCGACTTATTTGGAAGTAAAACAATATTTTTATAATTTTATGCTGTCATCATGTTGAATATCTCAAATTTTTTTTAAACCACGTTATTTGGCTTGTTTGTTAAAACTATGTCAATGAAAACATGAAGTAAATGACCAAAATCTCCTAAATACAAGCAGTTTGCTTTAAGCAAGTTTATTCTATTTAAAATTATTTATTGTTGTATTTCGGGACATAGATGTAAATACTTTAGTGAAGTAGAAGACAATTTGAGTAGGTACCATCTTGATGTAAAACCTAAATAAAATAAATAAAGGGAAAAAAGTGTATAGTCTATTGTAAAATGTAGAAAAATTGAGAGTTATGGAGTAAATCTTGTATTTAAAAAACAACTATTATATTTCTTCTATTTGTGTTCAAATGAATCCCTTCTTAAGTTTTCGAAATAGATTACAAAATATATATGCTTTGAAGAAAAGTATATTTAAGGTTCTATTCGCATTTATGAGCCGAAAAGTAAAAGTATTTTTCGAAAAATTTTATTTGAAAAAGGAAAAATAATTATAAATTGGTTTTTAATTATTACGAGTTCATTTCTATTCCGTGCAAGTACTCAACTTTGAACTCGTTGCAATTGCACTCAACTCTATACTTAATAAATAAACAAAATGAAACAGACTTAGAATGCCTACAACGGAACTTATTTACGTTACAGTCCAATGGGGAACCCAAAAGCGTTATACAATCCACAATTCCTGGCGCTCGATTTAAATCTAATAATTGCTTTGGTTCCCACAGTTTTATGTGTTTTAAATTCTTCTAAGTCAAACTCCCGCGCATTCTTAAACAAATTCTACAAACCTCGGTTCGGGATTTTTATGATTATTATGAATACTTTATAACGCCATGCTAGATCAAAACACCTTAAGAAATCGAAACGACCCGAATCCCATTAGCTTAACGGTTATTTGATATCTACCTATCGTCTTCCCATAAAAATGGTGCGTATATTCAACGATAGTCTACACACGTCCGGGACCATTTTGGATGAAATGAAACAAAAACGATTATTAACCATTCAATTATCGATGTCATAAAATATTTATGGATTTCCCACAAACCTGGACGCCTGCCCGGCGCTGGTACCTGATCAATCTTCGGCAAAATGCGTGACAGGCCGCTTGTTTACCGCTCCGAATTTATGCGTGCCATAAAACCAATAACCTCCTCACTTCCAGTCTGGATCGCCATAAATCAGCGAGATTCCGAGGTTATTATTAAAAATCAACAACCACAGAGCAGAACTGAGAAGGAGATCGAGAAACCGGCCGTGGACCGCAGCAGGTTCAGAGTTTGATCTTCGATCTTCCCGGTTCGATTTTAGCGGATATCGGTGCTGCTCGTGTAGCCCAGGGCCCAAGAGGCCGCTTGGCCGCTCACGAACATCGCGGACGGCGCACGGACGACGACGCACCACCTAATCGGGTGCCGCGTAAACACTGCAATTAGCCGCTCATTAAAGGGGTGGTCTCGGCCTGTATCAGTCCGTAGCTGTAATAAATGCGCGTTTTTATTATCATCCCTGTCCAGTAATGAAACGTTAAACAAATAGCCGCATTTAATAATTACCGGGATCACACGAGGGGCGGACAGGTACGCCATGCCTACGCCACCACCAGCGCTAGCTGCGCACGCACGTCCCACACTGCGGAATTCTCGCCTCGGGCCCCGGGCAAGGAATTCCATTAAAGCGATTCATTCGAACCTCTGCCGAATATGCAAATAATAATTAAAAAGTAATCAGCCATTCGTGGACCGATTCCGGGCCGTGGCACGGAGGTCCGGCCAGTCGTGTTAATCTCACCTGTCAGGTCGTTTTTCGTCCGGGACCCGTAATTGGATGTGTTTAGTGCCGCTCGACGACTAAGCCGCTTGAGCCGCAAACGGGCTGATTTGCTTGCATGACATGTCGGGACCACCCCGGGTTGATCAGATCCCATATTGACAGCCGCAATTACCGATCCGAGATGCAAAAAATGTCGTTTCTGGCGGAGCTCGGGAATGACTCGATGCCCATCTATCCGATGGATGACCTTTCCCGACAGTGATGATGATGCTCCGCAGAGAAATTCTCCAAGAAAAAATTTTGTTGATCAAAAGTGGATCACAGAAAGAAAAGATTAATACAAAAAACCATAATTTGATGAAGTGAATGAAGCGATCATCATCTATTGTGAACTTTGTATTAAAATTAATATTTTATATAAAGTATAGACATTTGAATAAAACTAATTCAGATAAGTAAAAGTAAAACTACCTTTAACAAAGTCTAAAAGTTTAAAAACAATAACTAACGGAAACTTAAAATTTATATGTATAAATCGTATGTAGGCTTAAATCTAATCTATAACATTTTAACCCTAACCAAGCCAAAAATAATAAAAGAATGTAAATTAAAGTTTAAGTAAAAATCTTGTTTCTTTTTAAAATATTATTATACCCTAAACTTTAGCGTTTGTATTTTCGTTTATCGTTTTCAAAATCCAAGAAAGTTGTTTTTAATGCAGAACACTACTATTTTTGGTTTAAAATTAAACTTAAGGTAGCAACGTTTGCACTTAAAATTCAGCATTTCATGAATTTATAAAAACAAATCGCTTCGTAAAGTAAACCTATTTTATTATTTCACAAGAAAAATTCCTTCTTTTTATTTTTTAGTATATCTATAAATTTAAAAGAAAGCGTTTATTTTTCTTTTCGAAGTGGTATTCTTTCAATGTTCTCGTTTTTTATAAATTAATGCAATTCTTGTTCTTTTTTCTAACTATAGTATGATAATTTTATAGTTTTACCTTAAGACCAGAAGCATTAAATTAATAGTAATATTTTATCTCTAGAGGAGTTTTTTTTTCTTGTTCGTTAAAACTCATCTTTAAATATAAAATTCGTAGAATATTGAATAATTATTAAGTCCCGTTTGAAATAGGATTTTTCTCTCTATTCTCCAACACTATTCGGAGGTCATAAACAAAACGATCAGAACATCTTCGATCGAAGTGTATAAAATTCCAATCCGAGGAGAAATAGTCTCGTAAAATATGAGTTACGTGACAGCTGGGCGGTCCAAGCTGTCCCTGTTCATTTCGTCTCCCATTAGGTGCTCGGCGAACCCGAGTAGTGTAGTCAAATGGAAGAATGCGTTGGATCGGGCGCGTGGCGTCTTCCACAAAGACCCCGAAGACTCAAGAGCAATTAGCAACACCGCGAGTTCTTGCTGTTAGTTATTCTGAACTGGGCGGGTACCTACATGACATATTCTGGGTTTATTCAGACGAAAATGGGTTAAGCAGGTCGTTGTTGTGAGGTCTTGTGGAGGAATTTATTCTGGAAAATGCTATTTTGTCTATCGATTACCCGGTTTACAACAGCGTTTAAATCGAGTGATTTATGCAATCTTAAAACGTTGTAGTGTATTTAAGCAGAAGAAAACCAGAGTTAGGGAAAAGTCGATTTTAAATATCACCTCTTCAACTAAAGTTCTAGACAATAAAATAGTATTAGTATAGTTGAGGAAGTCTACCAACTCAATCCACACACAACATTAAAACAAAAAGAAGTTACAATGCTTAATGCAGTGGCTACAGAACTTTGCAGAGCCAGAACTTTCCGATATTTTGCTACCATTACTAACTTTATATTATATACTATATTATAAATTAAAGTAGCCAGGCTTACATTAACATCAAAACGTAATTTTGGAGAAGTAATTTAATGGTCTAGAGTTAAGGAGGTCACAATATGACAAGTTCTTTATAGCGACAAGAAACCTTATAAGTTGATAGTTTTTTAAAATTAAAAGAAATGAAAACGTCTTGAGGCAGTCGTAAGTTCTTCTTATCCGCCAATTCACTGGATCAATGCGCCCGTGAGTCGATTCCGCGGTGCCTTGTAATCGGCGATTATACACGACCTGTTGCACGCAAAGTAGTTCACATGCGGAGCCCCTTAAGGTCTTAAAGCTGCCGCCGATTTTCAATTGCAAATTCCAACTGTGAGATTTATGCTTCAATCTGGCCCAGATAAAATAATAACACGATCGCCTCACGGCCAAAATCAATTGAAGAAAACCCTTTCGGGTACCACAGGGCATCCAGCCTCCTCAACACTCCTTCCTCCGGGAGCGAGGTACGGAGAAACTTCGCGAAAATTGTTTTATGATGCCGTCCAACAAGATCCGAGGAAGAAGAATAACGAGCGTTCGCCCAGGTAACTGATTCCATTAGGGTTTATTTATTTTCCGCCGTTGAATAAATTTATTGAAAATCCTTCGCCAGCATTCGTTCGCCTTTCTTACCTTCCTACACCTTCTTGGACTGGACGCTGCACGCGGCAGACCCCTTATATTGTGGACTCTTTAGGGTGTAGCGGTCTGATCCTTTTAGTGCACGGAACTAGAAACCTTAAAGAATCTTAAAGAAACTTTAAAGACAAACAACAAGGAGGAACGAGCTCTTTGATCCCTTGTGGAGCTGTCGATCGTTTACGCGTCGTCGTTGTCGGCGAACTCTTCTGAAGTGAAACCATGCGAATTTATTTGGTAATTTCTCGACTTCGATCGATGGAACCCTTGGGATAGAGGGATTAAATTATTTCAGGCATTTTCCGATTAATTGTGGATGATTTACGAAAACAACCGAAACAATAGAATTCCACGAGATCAGAGAATTTTCATATACATGATCGGCGATTTCAAGTGCATTGTTTAAATTTTCGATTTGAAAATAGTCGAATGCTATTAAACTATCATCTTCTACTATTTCTTAACAAGATAACTTGTGGCCTCAATGCGACTGTAAGCACCTTAGGCTTAGATCTTACCAACCAGTTTTCGCAGAATTCAAAGACAACTACTTTATGACGAACTCTAATATATTATTAACTAAGCCTTTTACGGTAAAAAACTGACCCTTGTTTTAGAGATGCCCTTACTCAAACCTTAAAGAGAACTTACTTTCGTTTTTCACAAATTTTTGGACACAAAAGGGCATCCGCCCGTAGTCTTCAAAGTACTCCGGGACAAATTACCTGGCGCACCAATTGTTCAGGATTGTTGTCCATTATCTGAGCATATGTTTCACTTAGAATGCCAAAACATCCCCAGATGATACTGAGGGCCGAAAGACACATGTACTTTTTGTGCCGAATGATTATCTTGTTCCCAAAGTAAACGTAATTGTTGCTATCATCCCCGTAATCAAGCGGCATGAGGACGAGGACAATGGCTGCACCGCAGTCCTATCCGAACAATACCCCAAAAAAGGTTCGAGTACGTGTTCTTGTTACACCGAAGAACCCTCCAGGCTTTTTGCACACTTCCTTCACCCTCTTTGTACATTTGCAGCCCTTGATCCACTTCACTTTGTAACTGGATGACAGAGCACTCGTAATCCGCCCTTTGTGCGCTTTTCGACGTGAAATGACGACCAGTTGATGGGTTTGTGTCAAATTTCAGGCAAAATAGTATTTGATTTCGGCGTAGGGTGGGAAAGGTGGCAGAACTTTAGAAGAAAAGATCTTATGAAGTTGATAAGACTTATTACTTGTATTATTACATTCATTTTATCATGTTGATCTCAAACGTGCAGAAGATTCAGAACTTTTCTCTATGAATACTATAAGAGAAAAAAACAGGAAAACTAAGTTTTCATGGAATCTACACAAATAAAATATCGTACAGTTGGAATCTAAACTGACGCTGTCTATCTTAATTAGTACAGTTCTTATAGATATTTCTATCACTCCGTGAAATATCCATGAGAAGAAATCTACCCCTTTCAGATAAATAATTCCCCAAAAACACGTCCCTTAGGCGAACTAACTAAATAAAAGATTATTCGAAAATTTATAGAAACTGATATCGTGTCATTTTACTCCGTTTAGATAAAATTACTAAGAAACCCGTCAAATTGATTTCTGAGCATTTTGTTGATATTATTTTCATTTTTATAAATTGAACATGGAAAAAATCAATTATTAGTTCTTTAGCTTTACCTCTTTTTATTCCATCATAGGTAAAATTTTTAATATTTTTAATCTTCTGCTTAAATTCAAATCATGCAAGTTTTATTTTTATTATTTTTGCATTCGGTCTATGCGTTTATGAGTCTGTTACGACTTTTTCGTTTTTATAGGAAGGTAAACAAACTTATCTTTTACGAAGCGGAGTATTTTGATAAATTTTACCTATAAAGTGACAATACTTTTATAAATGTTGAATGAATGATTAAATGCACTTTCCAGCTGGCCTACATTCACTTACTCTGATTACCAGGAAAGATGTTTCTGAAAACTCCCCAGAACGTCCGTCTAGTGCTTCTACCCACCACCACCCCATCAAATATTAAAATAACAAATTTTTCCTCGGAAAAACAAATAAAATTTCCATTCAGTACCATAAACGTAAATGCGTTGTGTTCACGCTATCACTTCCCCCCGAGATATGAGAACCTGGGCACGAGCGGCTCGGCGGCCTCCTGCCTTCTCCGGCGATGGGAACAGCCGACGAATTCGGCTTGCGCGAAGGAACCCAGGATGGAACGAGCGTCGTTTATATCAATTTATGTCAATTATAAGTAAAATATGATCCCGTTCCCCGGCTCACGGAATAAATTCTGCGAGTTCCCGGAGCAGTTCACTCGGGTCGACGGCACCGCGCCGCTTCTAGGTCTCGTCATTCTTCGTCGAATCAAAGTCGGACTGTTCCAACTCCAAGACGCTGATGGGTCAGCCAGGTACCGCCGAGGTACCGCGTGTGGGTGCTAAGTGCTCGCGGCCGCGGTTCGCGGTTCGCAGCGTGTCTCCGCCGCGGATGAAGTCCTCCTTGCGAATCATTGCCCACTTTAGCGTGAGATATTTAATTATTTCCGCGTCATGCTTCCATGCATTAATCGAGCTCCCCTACGGTGGCAGAACCGTGTCGGCTATTTTGTGGCCGCTCGCAGAGACACAATGCCACAAGGGACTGATTTGTTGAAGCAAGAAGGAGTTATCTACTTCGTGTAGATATATGCGCTAGCATTTCGAAATTCCACGTCGAGTTAAAAAAAGATCAACAGTTTTTGATTCTGGTATCTATAAAACTAATCGAATGTCCAATTCTTTAAAAATGATGGGAGACTCAAGTTTAGCTCTATACGTGTTTTTCTAGAAACACAGTTTTGAGCTCGTCAATAGCGCGACAATTATTCTATATCCTAGTATGGCTAAAAAAACGATTGTAAAATTAAAAACCAAATACCTAAATAGAAATTGGACAAACGTTCTTCGAAAAAAAAATAGAATAGTAGAAATATTTTCCAATTTTTGCACCATTGTGTTCATACTTTTTGGAATAAATTAGATTCACTTTTATGGGAAAATTGTTTAAACAAAAAGGATCTGAATTATTTTTGAGGAACATCGAGCTCTGTATCAATTTTCTCATAGATAACTTTTATAGTTTCGAAAACAGAATAGCGGACAGACAAATGAGTAATCCTATAGCAAAGGGTTCATTTTTTAAAATTTCGTGTGCTAAAAAGATGACTACAAACTAATTCCACTATATTCTGTTAAAAATGTATGAATACGTTGATCCATATATGACCCTACTTAAAGACCAGAATTGACGAGCCTTACTGGTAGACTAGTCACGGGGACTACGTAAGCGTTACATAGGTTTGTATATAAGCTTCTCCTATTCAAACAATAAACCGTCATTTGTTATAGAGCCCAGTATAACGATATCTCTATTCTGCTGCACTACCTCGGTGCAGATACTGCGCCGATAACAACCAGCAGGATGAACTTCACGCAACCGGACGTGGTGTGCATTAAAAAAACGCATCTCTGCAGGAACTTCCCTTGTCACGGCCGATGTAACAGCGGCACGCATTTGAAGGTGGCCCATTGGTCCCGTGTTAGTCGTTAATTAAAATTTTGACCACAAAAACCGTCTGATGTCATAATCGGTGTGTGACGTGCCAAGACAAATGGCCAATGGTCGTAGTTCTGACACGGCCAGAATGCGTTCAGAGGCAATTACCAGGTTGAAAAGGCAAACACCTCCGGACGCCGTGTTTGGGTTGCGGCGCAATTGCTCTTGTTCCGGCACCCCGCCGGGCAATGCGGTCGTGTCCGGGACACCCCTGGGGCGCTGCTCTAGAACGTCCAATTCCCGTCATTTTTTAGTGCAATTCGCATTTTTACCTTTGAGTAATGAGATGATGATAATTGCAAGTGAATAAATTACATGCCGGTTATACATGAAAGCAAGAGTGACTCTTTTTGTTGATGCCATCATTGTCGTGCCGTAAAAATATTCAAATTATTTAAAACACAAAAAAAGACTCATTCGTTGATGAGAAATGCTGGAACATTAAAGTGGAGAGGCACAAAGATAACATACTAATTATTTATTATATAAGCATTTAATGCAATTGTAGGCAAGTTCATCACGTAAATAGTGTATTACCTTTTTAACGCACTCCCTCGAATTTTTTTAGTCATTTTAACACGAACTAGAGAAATTCTCAGACTATAGAATTCGCAAATTCTTAGCCTTTTTTTACTTGATTGAGATACGTTCCCAAAAATTTTGCGAAGTAAAATTCGCGTAACATGAACTATAAACTCCATGTATATCTATTCTTAATTTTTTTTTATTCTACGAATATTTTCATAACTTTGACTTTAGTTTGATCGCGTTAAAGTGAATAAATAACTACGAATTCGCATAAGAAAAGAAAATGGTTTCACGATAATTTTTAAAAGCAACTCTTCTGTTATTAAGTAACGCCGGATCGGAAAAATTTAAAGGTATCCGATTCATGCGTAAATTAAGGCACAGTGGAAAGTTAAAGCGTGTTAAAAGACAGGAAATTTAACTTTGTGTTAACACAAAAATATGCATTATCGTAATGCAAACTTTCATGCGTAGCTTATACCACGATTTCAGTCCATTCCTACCAGAAAATACGAATTATTAATTTACTGAAGATTAAAATGATCTTCTTCGCGTTAAAAAATATCGGAAAAGATTTGTTCAATTTAATAAGACAAATTTTAGCTCTTTCCTTCCATTGTAACTAGGCTTAGAATTTTACCGCACCTCAAATTCCTCATTACAACACCTTTAAAGGTTAATATCGCTGAAGTGTATAAAAAACCGAACACTTCAAGAGATTACAATCAGCTGTAATATTTACAAATAAAATATTTATGGTTCCTTACTTTTACTTTATAAATATAGTAGAACTGAATTCCACTTGATGACACTCCTACTCCGCTATCGCTTGTATAATAAACATTTTTAATTTAAGTTGCGCTTTCTTTTCATATTTCAAGCATCTTAAGTACCTCAACTGTTCCCAGCCCATCTTCTTCAATCACCAATTAACTTCCTTTTTCCCCTTGGCACAATCTTAATTAAGTTCCCCATTAAATTAAGCAGCCTTTACAAAGTATTCAATTTAACGCATAATTACCAACGAAATATGCTTGTTTTTAACGACCTGCAAATTTAACGATTCCAGGTAAAGCCCAGTGCGGCGCGATAACTTGCGTAGATCATAAGTACGCTTGCGCACGTATCTCAAGATGCAGCCGCAGCTTGCGTGAGAGTTCCGACCGTCTTAAGGCCGGGCCAAGCCGCTGTGGCATAAATTCCCCCACCGTTATCATCACTTAAGACCCATTAGCAGACACTTAGGGAGCAGTAAATTGCGAGCGACATAAAGTGATCCAAAGTTATAATCGCGGGCTCC
Organism: Proctacanthus coquilletti; assembly: GCA_001932985.1. Taxonomy (NCBI): domain Eukaryota; kingdom Metazoa; phylum Arthropoda; class Insecta; order Diptera; family Asilidae; genus Proctacanthus; species Proctacanthus coquilletti. The sequence goes on along the minus strand of MNCL01000027.1, from coordinate 1,074,502 downwards.
AGCTCCGAGATTCGGTTATCTGAATTATGTCGTTCGATAGTTTAGTGCCCCTCCGAGAAGTCGATTGCACTCCACAGGCTTAGCCTCCAGGAATGGCCAAATTCGTACTCAGGGAAACAATTTCAAGATGCTGGATTGCCTTTTTGATAGCGGTCGCGATCCGCGATCCCATTGAACTTCGCGCGGTCCCGTGAACTGTTGTCGCATCTGCCTCGGCCGGATCAAGCGAACTCCTCAGAAGAACCCCTCCAGAGGAATTCCGTGGCCCTCGCGGCTGTCTCATTCTTATCCTTTCAGTAAGTCGGCCTCTAAATGGCAATTTCGTGTATTTCGTTATCTTAAGTGGCCCAGGATGATGCCCGCAATTTAGAACGCTCTTTGCGGCATTAACATGATCCTAATGAGCCCGGGAATTTCTTCATTAACCATTAAGCGATGTATCTCGATTAGTCAGACCTTCTTTTCCTGGAATAGCTGCCAGAAATCACGAGTACTCGTTTTTCGACACTACACAGGTGTCTCCTACTTCTTGTATACCTGGTGTTTTTTAATTCAATAAATTTATATAAAGAGAAACTCCGCACGGGGTTTCGTCGTTGAAAACATCAAATGAGACCAGAGAATCCTAAAAAGAAAAAAAAAATTCTAAAATTATCTATTATTATTGTTTGCTTTTACAAAAAAATTAAAACTTTTTAAATGCTCGAATGGGAATCGAACCTACAACCTTTAGAATGGTAGACCAGTACAGCTCATCTGATTGAAATTGTGAAAAAATCACACTCATTCAGAAAGTGAAAACTATGCAATTCTTAGGATCTCTTCTAAAGCTGTAAATTAATTTTTAAACACGCTTTATGTACTCAAAAATTTGTATTTGAAGAATTTATATGATAGTTTCCAAAGTAATGTATTTATTATAAAATTATGAACTATTATTGTGACCACTTCTATTTCAATTTTGAGTATGTAAAAATAAACACGGATTTTACACGAAAAGTTCGATTTTTTATAAAAATCAGTGGTTTTGGGTATAAAAAATCACTTGTTTGAAATTATGATAAACCTTTAACTAAAAGGAGGAGCTCTTTTCACGATCGGGATGTTTTGAATTAAAAACTAGATACATTTTTGTCTATTGCAAAATACTTCAAATAGATAATTTTAACCCACTCATAAAAGCCATCTAATGTTTCCGTAAATAATACAATTTTTTTATTTTTTAAATGTCGATATCGACAATTTTTGGGCTTCGTGTCTACAAACGGGGTACCTTATGCATAAAGTGGCTGAAGAGGAATTCGGACGGCAAGTTGACCTTAAAAAGTGGATACTAAAGAGTTTCACACCCCGCCTCAGTGAGCCGCTTCATCCGCTGGCCCTGCACTACCTCCACCAGGTCTATCGTGTGGAGGGTTTCGTGCGGCCAAACAGGTGAACGTTAAATACCTGCTGACATGCAATTTGCTTAAGTCTCCTTTCCAATTGAGTCCACCTCTGATAGCCGATAGAAGGTGCAAAAGGTAAGGCCCTAGGTCTGCCTCCGGTGGAACTTCGGCGGTGTCTTAGCGCGGCCAGGAAGGAACAGGTTCTCGGCCGCGTCGGCTGTGCGTCGAATTGAGACGCAGCCCTAAGCAATTAATAACAGCTGAAGGGTGTTGCATGCTGATGGGTTTCTTCACGCAAAACAAACAAAACAAGGAACCTGTTAAAAGGCTCATTTGCCCAATTGATGCCTTTGTTTTTGAGCCTGTGCGTTTCACATTTTATTAACGCTTGCTGCGGGGATCATTCGGTTCACTTGGCATCGCGAGTGCAAGGCCACAGAACGCACCTCTATCATTTACGCATCAAACAAATGTCGGGGTTTCCAGGAATACGGACGTTTTGGGAGGAAAATATTCAGGAATAAGGAAATTAGAATACAATTGAACGCTTAAGTTTGGACAATAAACTACACGTATTTGGGAAGGAGTGTACTAACATAAATTTTTTTGAAGATTCAAACGCACAATGATCGAACTCTAAACAATCGAAACTATAATAAGATTAAAATTTCGCTAAAAACGAAAAAATAAGAAAAAACGCTCAAGAGACGAAAATCCGTTTATGTATTTCCACTTTACATCTTTAATTTAATAACACGTCCTTTCATGTTATAGAAAAAATTCGCGGATATGGTCTTTTTTGATTATTACAATTTTAGTAATTACATTTTACTTTTTTATGAATCACAATTATTATTAAGTATCATAATTAAAACTAGTTTTAAGAAATTGCTTTCAAATTTTCAATCGCAACCACATTTTTGTTTTGGTAAACAATTTCATTATTTCTGTTTTTAAAAAGTGATAAAATGTAAAATTCTATTTATTTGTACTTAAATCTTATTTTTTCTTTGGGGGAAAGTTTAAAAGTATATTATTTAACATAAAAATTAATACTTTACAACTTCCTTTGATTTGGAAAGTATTGTAATTTATTTATAAATTAAATAACGTGTACTAAGGTTAATTCGTATTGTACGAATTTTAAATTTAAAGTAGTTTATTAATAAATAAAGACAAAAAATTTTTGATCTCAAAACATTGATGAAAAACTTTTCCAATTAGGTGTAGTGAAATCAATAAATTTTCGTAAAAATGGTCATAGACTAGTTTACGCATAAATCTTTTTTATAAGGCCAATGAATTGGGTGTTGAGAGAATGCGAAGAAATAACTTAAGAATCGTATGTTTGCGTGTTTGTTATGAATGTTTAATTGGGAAATTTACTTCCAACGCATAGACGGATGACATTGAAAAATGCATAATGCGTAATCGCATATGATGTCCATCTTGCTTACGTCGTCTTCATTAGACAAGGAATAAATCTGGCTATCCGCTTCGTTAACTCGAAACAAGCCGCGGTGTTCCGACAAATGATCGTACGCGTCTTCTTCGGTCATGTGCGCGTCGCATATTTTCCTTTTGAAAGATATCTAAAACGCATGCGATCGACACACACATAAATTAGAAAAGAGTGTGAGTTTATATCGCTGTGCTGCGACCGGTAATTATTTCGAAGTAATGTTTCACACCGCTGTCAATTATGCAAAGTGCGGGGCCCGCGAGGCACATCAGCTTTGGTACTGTTTTTCTGCGTAATTAATTTTATTTACCTGGACCGAGGTGGGAGGGAGTTCCCAGGGCCGGGTATAAATGCTTACAGGCAACAATAAATTAAATAAGCGTTAATTAATTAAAACAGCACGAACCAGCGGCCCGGAGAAATCGCGAGGGTTGCGTGGGCATTGCTCGAACTCGGGACTCCTTTGCGAATTCTTAAGACACCAGGGCATTCACAGACCGTGAATTGTTTTTTCTGTTTTTCAGCGCAAAAATGCTCAGGTCGATTTGAATTTTGAAAATCTCTTCTATCCCGCACCGGGAAATCTTTAGGCCTTGTAATTGCCCCTAAAAGGTGTCCAGATAAAAGTCTGTTCCCTTCTTCTTGGTCGGCGTAAAGCTGAAGAAATCAAACAAGGCCACTCACTCCGGAGAACTCCGTCCTGTCCGCCGGGGGGGTTCGGTGCCGTGACTTTTATTTTAGCAATAACATGTAAGACGTTGTATTTAGTTAATTAGCGACCCCTGACTGCGGCAATCCGGATTTGAGCTATAGGCTGGATCCGGGACAAATATGCAAACGGTCCACATGCGATCAAAGGAGAATTTGACCGTCTTGTGTTGCCGCGGTGATCATGTTTATTTAACGCGAATTTATATGCGTGCCCCGTGATGAAACGTGAAATTATTGCAAGTTATCGTGCGAAATCGCTAAAATCGAAATTACTTGGGCCGGCCGGATCGCGATCCTTTCCCGGTTAATTGTCGCTTACGACCCATTTTGGCGTTGGCCGGTAACAACTTTCTTATTACCGTCGCTTAATTCGCATAGACGTTATTTGAGCAGACCCCTTGCTGCGAAGGCTGTAGAAACAACCTCCTTGCGGAGCCGAGCAATCAAAAAGTAACATTTTGTAGAAAAATCGGTTACCCCGTGTCGCTAAAATCCCAAAAGATTTTACGAACTTTAAATGGTATATGCGTAAACCTTGGAAATTATCCACAATTGCCTTTTCTGCTCCAGAAATGGAGGATTATTTCATTTTTAAAATGCCACTGGCCATTTAATGAATCAACCAGGAGAACTATCATGGAATTATTTTTTAAATTGATTGCAAAGTATTCTGTAACCCTATCAGAAAGTTATTCGATTGTACTAGTCGTAACTTATTCCAAAATACTTTTACACATAGTTTTCTAAATTGTGGCTAATTTTTAATTTCCAGTAAAATATGCAAAAATTGCTAGCCAATTAAAAGCAACACTGAAATTTTCTTTAATTAAAAGAAAGAAGATCTTTCTCTGCATGCATTTTCCCAGATACTAATATTTTTTCTATAGTGATATTCCTTTATTTTTGGTCTGTTAAAAATCTTCGTATTTCTCGAAAAAATGTTTACACCCTTCAAAACAAACCGAAATTCAGGCTCCTGTTCCAATTTGGAGTAAATATTTATAATTATTTTTTTTTTTTATAATGTGTAGAGAATAATAATAATTTTAACATTCTCTAATAAATTATTGGACTTGTATCGACGAATTCCAATTGCGATCGAACTTTTGGTTTTTAATTTTTCAAAACTGAAATACCAATTCTTTAAAAACATGAGCGTATTTTGTATTTCAGAATAGATTTTTTCGTAAGATTATTAAGAGTCTATTGGTAAATGTAGTCTTAGAAATTTTATTAGGCCTATAAACTCCCGTAAGAGCCTTTTTACAGAAAATGTTTAGCAAAATACTAAAAGTAGATTTTTTTTTTTTTGCTTTCGTACTCCAATTACACCTTTTTCAATAATATGAGTACAAAATTAGGTTTATCGTACTTAAGACTCATAATTTAAAAATTGACTATACTAAAGTCGGTAACATAAGAAAAGTTTAAATCTAGATTCCTATTTCATGTTATTAAATATTTTTTTTAATATTTGAAAATTCGAAATTGTTTAGACTTTGTTGATTTGGAACCGAAAAGAGTTTGAATGTGGTCAAGCAAATAGAGCTCTTATTAGGAATGTCGAATCTTACGTTTTAACGCCTAATTAAAATAATTATTTTACTATATAAAAGCATGAAATGTCTGTTAAATCGGACTTTGATTAAAACTGAAATAAGAAAAATTATGCTTTTCAAGAGCATTACACACCATTGATTCGCATTGAGGGATATTCTGATTCAACATTGATTTTCCCTTAAGGGTCTACTAAGACAATTAACTGGAACATTGCAGGAACCCCGGCGTCTCAGACCTTGCACTTACCTGTGATTAAAACTGCAATACATCTGTTAATTTACACATTGACTGGAACATTCACTGGCCGCGTCAGAGGTCCGTTGTGGATCAATCAATTAAGGAATAATTAAGCAAACAATCGGCCCAACCAGATCTCGAGCATAATTAATTCGTCTCCAATTAACGAGACACGTACGTCGGAAAGGAGAGCGACCAGACAGACGAGGGTAAGGAATCTGGGCGAATAATGGGACCTGCGATGAAAAACTGCCAATTAAACGACAAAAACCTGAGGAATGATCGTAATGTTTTGAATTAATTAACACGTCATGGGTGCACGATACTGCGATCGGTACCACTCCCGGTACCCGGCACATGCGACACGCGATCGATGATCTTTCAGTTTGATTTGAGTAATGGACTGGCCTCGCGCCGATCGACGATCGGCGATCTGGCATTTGGAGGGCACTTTGAATTCCTTCGGGAATGGATAGACGACTTTCGATCAGAGTGACTTAAGCGCACGGAACATCTTCCCAGCTCTATAGAGTGAATCCCAAGGAGGGATGCCTCAAGGCGCCAGACGGGTCTGTGTGTGCAACCCGACGGACTAGACAGGACTCCGGGAGAAAAAGTGAAAACGATAAAATATCGATTTAGCGTCAATAAATAATTTTGATGGGCCCATGGACCGATGTCAACCGAGATGGTTATCTCCCGACTCAGGTTGGTTTCTATTTCAGTCCTCCCAAGATGGTGGCATTTGCTTATCGGGACACACCGAGGAAAGGTTCATGTCAGTGACATTTTTTTGCTGGCCTTGTTTCGGGCCGGCGGATGGGAAGCAGATTGGCTTATAAGATAATGCCATAGTAACAGAAGGTAATTTTGATTCCGATGGCAGGTTGACTTAATAAGAAGAACAAAGTCCCCCTCGTTGGCGACCGTTATCTTTCCATCGCGTTTGGATGCTATGAGCCGTGTGGATCGTTTTAATCGTTTTAGTTTCTGTGGAAGTGGACAAATCATTCAGTATCCAGGCTGGAGAGATGAACTGCCAGACTGTGTGTTGTTATTACATAATTTCAATACCAATTCGTGTTCAATTGTCAGCTTTTCAAATGTCGTGATGCGCCTACGTAAGATACTGATTAAGTGTTTTTGAAGAGTTAAATTGCGCTTTCCGTTCCCTTTTTTAAAACAAAACACTTTGTATGTGAATTAAAACCCGGTTACAGGGAAGCAATAGAACACCACACTTAGATTTTGAGAACTTAGACCCCTTATAGCCGCGTAAATTACTACATGCATAAATCTATTAAAGACATTTACTACGTAATATAATTAAAAGTATTTGCTTAATAATTTTTTAAAAGATCTTCCTGGCGAGAGTTTTAGTTAATACGAGAGTAGAAAATTATAATTGTTCAAAATTCAAGTAAAATTCCCAATTTTTGCATCCCTGATTTCAATTTTGAGCGTTACAGGCTTGCGCTAGAAAAGGGTTAAGCGTTTCGAGTAAGTCTGCGTCCAATTTCATTTGATGTCGAAAAAAGTACATGAAAAATTTCGTCAAATTTTTCGAAAAAATCCCAGGTGATTTTGATGGTCTTTTGGGGTCTAAATTTGCAACTCCCTGGACCCGGGCAAATCGGGTTTCAAATTAAAGAGCGTTATTTGCAGATCTCAGTAAACGGCAATGATCGCAAATTGGATCAAAACCTTTCAACCACTACGCAAATTTCATCAAAATTCTTTCAATCATTTTTCTTGTGTATCAGACTGACAAACATTTCAAAAATAACATTTTTGGCTTCTATTTGTTTAAAAAGTCTCACAAAAGAAATTGTTAGATATTTTCAATGTGTAGAAATGTCCCCCACAGCTTTATCATATTTTTTTACTTATATTACTTTTTCTTAGATAAAGATAACCTTGACGGTAAGAATTCAATACGTTTAAAATTTCGTGCGCCAATTTGTCCCGTGCAGGGCAAATAAGTTAAAAATAGTAAAATGAAATTAAATTAGTTAAAGTGAAATAAAGTAAAATGAAATAAAATTTTTAATCACATACCAGCAAATGTTCGACATTTTAATTTATTATTTTTATTTGGAGGAGTTTATTCGATTTTTTATAGGATTGTAGGCCGGTGTAATTGTTGGATTGTTGGATCATGAAAATAAAACGCCTTCTGTACAAAAACTAATTTTATAAAACGTGAATAACTTAACAAATTCCTACTTCTAAACGGCTTATATAAACATTTGCATTGCTTAGTTTCTCGAATGTGGCGGCATCTTTTAATAACTACAGCGTTACTCGTCTTCGGTCATGATCCATGATGAAATAAATATGAAAAGCTTTCCTCAGAAAGCATCACATCTCCAGCTTTGGTTTGCGCACAGACTTCCTCTACAGGGCAGAGGAGTCTCTCATTCCTCGGTGCAGTACTTGGCTTGGAACATGGTGGGCGACCCGGCTATAATCGGGGTCTGGTGCACTGGGCAGAGTTTCACGGAGGTCTTGTACTCGAGCGACTCCACGATCAGATAATCGACGAAGATGCGCGGCGAGGCAAGGATCCGCCAAGTGAGGGGGTTCAGGAAGTTCGTCTGATAGTCCCAGGACGCTTTGGCGTAGATGGTCTCCCCGATGTCGGCGCCAGCTATCACCGAGGTGTAAATCATACCGGGTTCAAAGTAGCTAAAGATTGTCAATTGTCAGAAAATTATCGTTTTTTTACAACTATTAGCAACTTACAATGGCTCAGTATAGAAAGACATTTTCTCGGTTTCTTTCCGGTTGTGGGAAAGTAATTTCAGGGAGAGAGTGCCAATTTCTCCACCGTGCAATGCACTTTCTTCGGTCGCCGACATTTTCACAGTCACCCTGTAGTGTACTCCTGGAATCAAATCTTGGGTCAATATCACATCATTCGCTTATATAATAATTTTTCCTTACTGCAGAAGGGGTTCTCGGCCGATGTCATGAGGTATGTGACTAAAGACGAGTCGTCATTGGTGTAACCTTCCTTCTTTAGTTCATTGTAACCTTTTATGCTGTCGTAACCAAACCGAATGCAAAACCGCTCTTCACAACTGAAACACTCGCCAGCCATAAAATCCTAAAATAAAACTTTAGTTTGACTTTGTATTACTCTTAATTTTGGTACAATATTTTTCAGATCCCTGAAGCCTACTTTAAGGACTCCACAGATTTTTCACCCTCAAGTTTGAATTATTTTTAAATTTAAATAGAAATATAAGAACTATCCAACAACGAAATGCAAATATTTGCGAAAATACAAAATTGTATTTATAGTATATATTTTTATTCTTACCTCATATGAATCACACGTAATGGCCGTGAATGGACACTTGCTGTAGATGCTCTCGGTGAAAAACTGATAGCTACGAACATGATTACAGCCCAAAAACTGTTGTAAACTCCAAAATATCGAACTGTCCGCACTATTTAAATGCTCTTGTAAACTCATCGTGCAGCCAGGATTATCCTTACCACCGTTGGGATAAAAATCAACATGTCCAATGGGTTTTATCATGCCAAGTCCTATTCAAAGAATTGGCTCATATTTTGCGAACACGTTAATCTAATAAATAAATTCTACATACCTCCAGGAATTATGGCGTCCGTGTGGATGATATCTACATATTTGGCATCTGTTCTATCCAATCGGACAATAGGATCTGTTTCGCCAAAAAATGGTTCAGCAGGATCTAGGCCAGTAATACGACCCAATTTCAGGCCAAAATATTTTTGCAACGTATATCCCGCATATCCAGCAACATGTGAACCCAAAGAGTGGCCAATGAAGTGTACTTTGTCCAAATTTGGCATTTCTGTTTCCTCATAGACCAAATTGATAATATGTCCAGCTATGGCTCCAACAAGTCGAATATTAGCGACTGCCTGTGCGTATGGTGGACTTGAACCGCCACCCCAATCGACAATGATGACACTCGCAGTGCCGTCAGGGTCATTTTCTAGTAGGGTTTTTGCCATTTCGCGTAACTTGAATAAGTATTTTAAAGGTTAGATAGGTTTCAATTACATTGAATTAGACTACTTACCCAAGGTCTATCTCCGGCTTCCAAGTATCCATGGGATATCATAAATAGTCTTCCATTTGGATTGATTCCAAAATTTCGTACAGTATCTGGTTCATTTATGTCTATAAAATATGGTTTGTCTATGTTTTTCTTTGTGAAAAGCGGAAATCTTGGATCAATCTTGGATGGACTCTCAGGGTGTAAATTCACTTGACGAGTCTTTGAAATCCATTTTCCAGTGAGTGGAAAGCAACCGTACACGCCGTAACATTTTATATCTGTAGTATCTGCAGCAAAACAGACAATGAGTCTTAATATATTTTCTATCATTTTCAATATTACCTAAACCAAAAATTAAAAGTGAATGTTATTACTCAAAACATTAAAACTTCTTTAAAATTCACTACAAATCCTTACAAACATTTTTCTAGTTAATTAAATTGATCTAAGACTTTGCAACAATTGATAAAACAATTCATAAAACTATATCCAAAACTTTCGACAATTTAAATGCAATAATCGTATGTAAACAAACATTTTCGAAACGTGCATGAACCCGAAATAATCTCAAAATTTAGGAATATCAAATTTTTGGGGGCGGAGCACTTTTTCACTGATATCAATTGTAATGAGAATAGAATAAAATAAACCGATAAAATTTCGAACAAGCCTCCTCGTAAATATTGAAAGAGTCGAAATTAAGAAAAACAAGCGAAAGTTCAAGTAAGCAGATAAGGGAAAGCCTCGAGACCCTCGCTAGTCGCAGCTTTTAACAAAAAATCCTACAAGCAAAACATTTATAAATGGAATGCATCGAATTTTGATAAAACAACAAGCATTAATTAAAACGAATAACGTGTTTGGTTACGCAGGCCAACGCGCATCATTCTGATAGTACGAACTTTATGACACGAGTTTTATGACACGCCTGCTTACATCGATCGATAGAAAACACCGAAAATTTTGCGTAAGTGCCAACAATTGGGAATTTGTTTATGAGCTGCGTTGACCTAAGACCTCACGCGACATTGAGGACCCTTAGTGGCGTCACCAGTGTTTTCACACTCGCGACAACCGACACGAGGACCAGAATTAATTTTTTTTTCGAGCGGATTTGATTTCGTACTATCTTTTACCGAAATTTTTAATTGCTTCATGATTACATGATTGCGATTTTTTTTTTTAATTCTGATTCAAATTGGATTTTTTTACCAACATTTTGAAAAATAATCATGCAAAAATCGTTGTGGCGATGAAATTTTAATTGCATATAGGAAGTTAGAAAGTGTTAAGATTAATTAAAAATTCATTAGTACAGTAGTACTTATCAGGAGTTTGGCAACTTCTATTTATTTCTATTTTATTTTGTTGTTGATTGGTGACTGTGGAATTTTTTTCTAATTTTTAATAATACTTGAAACATATAAATATAAAAGTATAAAGTACAATTTAGGTAGTCATTGTTAATTTTATCTGACTGCCTTTATCGAACTTTTGTTTAGGTTACGGGCAAATACGACAATTTCATTCTGCTTCAGAAACCAGAATCCTACTTTCGTTCCGTTCACAGCTTTTTAACTATAGATTTTTAAATTCCTATCTAGGCGTGTTACTGGTTGTGTCCCCATAGTTTGTCTATGGAAACTCAATCACGGTATTAATTAATTTCACTAAAATTTATATCATCTCGGTTTTTTGCCACATTATATTTTTAGTAAAGGGAAAGAATTTACACGTAAGTAAAAACAAAGATAAATACTAAACCTTTTTAAAATTTACTCTTTTTTTTTTAAATCAGTACGTACACAATTAGGAGCTTCAATATTGCAAAATATTATTTTTCTCATTTATTCTATAAAAATGAAATTTAAGACAAATATAAAAAATATTTCTAAATCTCATAAAAATATTTAACAGGTACGACTCATTTTTTTAAATTTTCGTTTAAAAAAAAAACCTAACTACAAATGGTGCATTTTTTCGCGAACTATGTTTCATATAAATTATTTGCTACTTGTTTTTCACCATTAAATTATATTTGAGTTTATTCCCAGGCACTATTTTAAAACCAGCTCTTTTTTATACTTATAACTGCCTATTTTATGCTACTCTTTGATATCGGTTACACGTTTTCAAAAAACATTTCTCGTTTGTTTTCATTTTTTACCATTTTTCATTTCGAAAAAAAAATAAAATAAAATGCTTATAATACTTAACAGCTAAAACCAAATTTTACTATCTCAGAACATGAAAAAGAGAAATTTAAACTTAATAATAATACTTACTTATGGCCCCTGAATCTTTTATGTCTAACAGAGCGTTGTTGTTTTTTCCACTTTGACTTGCCAAAAACAGCATAGTTTGTAATATCAACGGGGCGGTACTATTAGTAACATACATTTTTAAGCCTTCGTAATTAGTTTAACAACAAAAATTCACAATGGGATCTAATGTAAAAGAATAGCACATCCGAATAAATCGTCAAACACTCTAACTTCCAATTTTTAAAGTATCACAAGACACTTTGTCAATAATTTGATGACTATTCTTTCGAATTGATTTAAACAACGAGTTCCTTCCGATGGCTCGCAACCGACTACTGATCACTAGAACGCATCGTTTGCTTTTACTTCATCGATCCAGCAAATTCTACTTATTGGCAGTAATCTTATTACTGATAGTAAAGTCGGCAACTCTTCTCTGAAATCGGCATATGCGCCATATCAAACAATATATGACCTTTGAGGTCAGTTGATTAACCGCCGTCTAAATAGAGATGATCTGGGAGATGCTAGACAGACAGAGAATATTGGCAAGGATCATTAATGATCGTCTATACAATACAGGTCATTGATTTTTCAGATATTCGATACATCTGTTGTAGACGACACATACCATATATTTATAATATATTGCTCCAATGTCCAGAAAGGTAGATAGGCCAACACAGAGCGTCACAATTTTATAATTTTGTGTGTTACAGAAAATCAGAAGAAGTCGACTTGACCTGAAACCGATTGACGTCAAAGGAAAACTGATAATGCGCATTTTTTTAAATTTCAGAATAAAGTCCAAAGGAGCATGAATGTGGACAACCTTGTTTACGCTAGACTGCCGCCATGATGCGGGGGAAGTGCCCAATAATAAATTGATGGTTTTGGGAAAAAAACGGGGGATTATACCCACTATGACGATGTAAAAAATCCAAATTTACGATTAAAATAGTCTGGGAATTATCGGCGTTTTCTTCTGGGTTCTAATTAGTTAGGTCTCTCGCCTTACGGTATTTGTTTTTAGCTATTTCCTAGACTTTTTGTAAAATTTATATTTAATAAATAACATGCGCAATTAAATGTTAAAATATTTAAAATTGATTTTATAAGGATCACAGCAAAGATAGTAAGGGTTAAAAACTTATCGATCGTTCCGAAAAATCTTCGTACATTTTTGTTGATTCAAAAAAAAAATAATAATATTATGGAGGAGTTTTATTATTGGATAAGTCTCTCAGTGTCGAACTGTTAATAGGGCTGTTATCAGTTCTAGCGCAATGTTTACTAAGTAACACCAACCGATGGGAGGAATAAGATATTTCATTTTATAAGCGATCGTAAACAGAATTCTTTAAATATGAGACGAAAAATAAACAACAACAGGAAAGAAAAACAAATACGAGTATTATGGGGTCGGTGCGATTCTGGCATATCGCCTACTTTCTGTTGAATTGCGAATTATGTTCTGCATGAGGTACTTTACTTGGATTTCAGATATAATACCCGGCAGTGAAATAAACTTCAGTTTCAGATGATAAGTAAAAATGTTTAATATCAATTAAGGCTACAAGGAGGTCAAATTGACAATTTTCATGTTGATTTTTAAAGACTTGAAGGCAAATATATGGACTAAAAAACTTCATATAATTTTTATCATATTTTAAAGTCGTTTTCTTTTAAAAGAAAATGAAATACTATCAAATTTTAATTGACTACGTTTATGTCGAACAAAAGAAATCATGAAAAGCAAAAAGAAAATTTTGGATTCATTTGGATTTGGTTTGGATTGTACGTTTATGAGGCAGACAGAACTTAAGAATTGAATTAAAAAATAATTAGTAAGTCAATTCTTGTATGTGTATTTTCTAAAAAAAAAACAGTTCAAATAAATAGCAAAACGGGTAACTATTCTTTTCAATCAGGTTCGAATACAATTCTCAATTTCCTTTAAACACTTAGTAACATTTTTCAAACAAGTTTTAAAAATTCGATAGCTTTTTTAAAGCAAAAGAATAAATGTAAATCTATTATTTGGAGATTCCAAAATATATTTATATAATAACAGTAGATATATTAATAAACTTTTCATAGAAACTACTTTAAAAATGGAACTTCCATTTAAATTGTTATATACGTAGATTTTGGAATTTTCGGATTGGAAATCAAATTGAAAAAACTCTGCGTTCTACATTTTCTGAAAATTAGACCAAAAGAGAATGATGCAATTTTTTCAAAGATTGCACGAGAATTTTGCAAATTATAGTTTTTTTTCGATATGACAGACACAATTACCATGGCACAAATAATTGATAGCGATAAGCTGTTCAACGCAAAAAGAGGAAAAGAAAGCCATTCTCAAATTATCAGTCAATATATCTAACAGCATTTCGATAATACATTAAAAATTTCTATTAAGTGATAATTAAAACATTCAAGCTTACCTACCAAACAAGTCTGATCCTTAGACGCAAATGAATTTATAGTCGTCATTTGGCATAACATCAGCAAAAATTTAACGACCATAGTCATAATTTGCGTAAATGACTTCAGCGAAAATAAATTATTCACTAGCCTGTTAAACCCAACTGAGTGCTATAAAAATGACTAGACTGAATTAGCGGAATAGTCTTCCTCTTTATCCCTAACATGGGAAACAATTTCATAGTGGAAATTTGTAAAAGTAGGAATTTAGGAATTAAAACAACAAACGGAGAAAATCTAAAATAGTTTTATTTAATACTTTTCCTATCTCAGAAAACAAACTCATTTATTAAAAAGATGAAATCCTCTAGCACAATGTGTGCACTACATTCGTACATACTAAAATTATGTTCTCACATAAATCTATAACTAAGTATAAGACTGTAAAGGCATTTTGGTTTGATTTGGTTTGGTTCGTGTAAATAAATAATTTGCAGCAGCTATGGTACAGAAAATAAAATTTTTTGATATAAAATCTCAAAAATTCGTATATTGAGTGGAATTAGCTTAAAAATTACTTCTTAAAAAAATATAAACGAAAATTAAAAAAACTGTTGAAGTCACTAAATTTTGTTTTAATACGGAAAAATTAAAAATGTGTCATGAAAAACTAAAGGCAATTTTTTGGTGGTTTATACTGAAATAATGTTAAAATATTTTCTTTAAAAACTATTCTGATATTGTACGCTGAATGATGAGATCGATTTTGTCACCAGCAGAAGCTATCAGAGGCACTGTAAGGCAGCAGTCAAAATCTTGTGTTTTCGTTCCATTCACCTTGAAGCAGCAATAGGAAATGAAATCTCTAATTTTACAATTTATATAAAATTAATCATACTTGCATGATTCTATCGAAAGGTTTTAGCATCCCGCTCATATCAGCAGGACCTCCTGACCGAATTCGATTTATGTAAACACCACGTTCATAGAGACCGTCGGAAACTGAAAATCCATAGTCATCGTAGACTTTGTCTTTGTATAGTGTAACTTGTAGAATCCGGTGTTTACTATCTTTGCTAGTATTCGACATGACGTCAGTAAACGATGGGCTTCTAGGTCGCCGTTGTACCTTTGCATACACGGCCTGGGGTTGTGGTAGACTTCCTTCGTTTGAAAGGCTATTATCGGAGTCATCTAAAGAATTTTAAATATTTAATTGCAGTGGAATAAATATAAAAATAAAAATAACGAACTCACTTGTATTTCTTAGAATTTTCAAGTCGACAATACTGTCCAGATTTTGCAACAGTTTTGTAGCATGGGATAAGGGCATTCCTTGAACTGACTCACTATTGATAGCAAGTAAACAGTCACCTACTCTCAGTTTTCCAGTATTATACGCTACCCCACCTTCAGAAATAAATAAAGTTTAAATAAATTATTATATTTACTATATTATATTTATATTACACATTTCGATTTTATTGATTGAAAAATAAAGCATGATTCAAATATTATTTTAAACTTATTTTTGTATTATTTGAACACTATAAATTTTAATAAAAATATTTTCTTAAATAATTATGATGAATTAAAATAACGAGACGGCGTTATCTTAATATTACATTACGCTAAAAAAACATGAGAAAATAAATAACGATATTAAACACCCAGTAAACAAGGTACATAATTAATGAGATAGTTTTTGTTATGTCTGTTAATAATACTATAGATAAGGTGATTCTAAAAACCGTGAAGTTTTTTTTTAATTCTTATCGTGCGACTGATTTTTAAGCGGATTTTATCAAAGCAATTAATTTGCTATATTTATCAGTACCAGACTAGACAGGAAAATGTGTTATTAATATTATCGCAAAAATAATAATAGAATTACTACCCATTAGAAACAGTAACACGCCCCCTTATTAATTGCATTTATATGACCCTTGAGATTATCTGTTTACAAAATCTATGAAAAATGAATTTTCTACAACGCTCCAAATGCCGCGAATGTTTTTCTTATATAATCTACTGAATAAAATAAAAGTAATTTTTTTAAGAGACTTTAAACGTCCATCTGAATAATTAAAAAAGCGATAAAACGCAGCGGAAATATTTCTGTGTCCTACTAAATTTTAGGAACCTTATTTTCAACACTGAATAAAATTAAATATAAGAATAACTTTTTTTGGAATAGTAGTAGTGTTTTCTCCGACCAAAATGATTGAAATCAATACTCACCCTCAGCTAACCCACTAATAATAATTGGTTTCTGCATATCCTCACTCCCAGCCAATGTTATGCCCAGAAGTCCACCATTGGATTCCAACCTTACAGTCGAGACAATTTGATGTGTTCCATAAGTTTTGTTCTCCATTGGAGGTGGTAAAATTGAAGAATCAATACTAAAAGAATTTAATTTACTCAATTTTTTCTCGCTAAAATTTTGAAAATTTGTATCCATGCCCTAAATAGAATATTTTGTATATTATTGTATTATTTTCATCTATGATATGAAAAATACCAAAAAGTAAAGTAAAAAAAAGTAGTTATAATTCATCTAAATTCATAAAACGTGCTCAGTCTTTATAGCTTAAAAAAGAGGTTACTCTTTAAAAATGAAAGAGATCTTCTTAGTTTACAGAATAATTTGAAATTTTATCACACACAAACTTTTAGTAAAATCAAATCAAACTTTTTCAAGATTTTTGTTTTAGTATTTTCTCGAAAGAGAACCTCTGCATCTATATCTAGCCTTATCGATCATTTTAAAAACTAAAAAATGAAATTAACTTACGTCATAAACCTGCTTGTAGGATAGTCCAATTCATACGGGCTTAAATCATGATAGGAGTCCTCTGGCACTTCGGTGGTCAAACTGTGTGTGTTTTCGCCACCTACAGCCCGTCCTATGGGTGGTTTTTCTCCTGGTTTTATAGCAAAAGGTCTCCTAATTTGAACAATTGGATTTGCTACATGTTGTATGTCATCCACCCTAAAATACTCCGGTTGGGGTGTAGCTGACTTAAAGGAGGTAGCATCGCCATACCGCACGTCACCATATTTCTGAGCATAACTATAAATCTCCTGATCATTGCTACAATTGCTATAGATTGGATTTACACGTTGTTGGGCGTCAAAAAGGAAGTCTGGCAATGAATTTCGTTTTATCGTCAACGTCGTGAAATCGTTTTTATTCTCCTTGAGTAACGCGTCAACATTGAAATGTTGCAGAGGATGGTTATCAACCGCTAAAAGAATATCTCCAGCTCTTAAAGATCCTGTCCTATGGGCAGGACTACCCTGTTTGACTTCGGATATAACAAATGATCCATGACTAGAACCGTTCACCGTGATCCCGAGACCACCTTTTCCTGTTTTCGCTAATTTTACACTGAAAACACCACTCGATGGAATTACCGAATCAGACATATCAAATTCAATCTCTAGTTCCACCCAGTTCGCCCCTTGATAGGTCACATTCTGTGGTCTAGGACCGATATCTCCTAAAAGCTGTCGAACTGCATTGATGTCCAGGTTGTACATTTTATTGACTGCAATTATTCGATCTCCCTTCTGAATGCATCCCGATCGATCAGCCACGGAGTCTGTAACCACCTGGGCAATTGTGACACCCCTCCCACAGGCAGTTTGAGAGCCCAAAATAATTCCAGACCCTTGGGAGCAATCCAGAACAACCTGCACTGTTTCGGTGCGGCAAAGTCCTAAATTCGGATGTAGTGTTCCTGTGTCCAGTGGTAGTGAACTTTTCCGCACCAGTTTACGATGACGGGTCTTTCGAGACTCCAAAGTGCTAAAACCATATTTGGGGCTACCGAGTGTATGTCCTGAGAAAAAATCAGAAAGAAGAGGGTTAGTGAGTTATTTTTGAAGATTTTTACGATCACTTCGTGCTTTAATACACCAACAGCACTTGAGAGAAGATAAAACTCGTAAATTCAACGCCACTACTCAAGGGTCGTATTTTTATTGGCTCAATAGGTAGACGAGTCAACAAATAATAAAGCCATGAGTGTTTCTCATTTACACTTCATTATTGTTTTAAAAATACTCTAGTGCCTAATTGATTAGCTGCTCAGGTGTTTCCAAGTGGTAACAGAAATATTTTGCAATATATGTCTACAGTCAATATACGTCTACATACGTCTACATCAATGCGACGTGTGCAGCTTAAAGTGTATAATATAATAAAATTTTATGATGTGATACAAAATCCAAAGAGCACTAGGATGGCTCTTAAATTATTAATTTTCGAATTATTCACCTCAACACCTAATTTTTTCACGTTTCCCGAAAGTGAGAAGAACTTTTTCATTACAGGAACATCTAAATATTGTCTTTTTAATAATAATATTACATTTAAAATCCAACGGTAACACTGAATCCGTACGTTGCTCTTCCACTTCCATTAATTAAATTTAATTTCAAATTAAATAACCCTTTTTTAAAAATAAGAAGCACAGTTTCGTACAGAAAAACTTTCATATTTAAAATAAAAAAGTTTGTTAATTTTAATCTTAATATAACCAAAATAAAATAATAAAGTTTGAGAACAATTTACTTATAATTTTGCAAGTTAATAATTAAAACTAAAATGATTTTTCAAAAATTTCAAAATTTACGTATGGACAATTTTGACTTGGCTTTAATATTAAAAACAATATCAAAAATTGCATTTTTCCAAATTTAGACATCGTATTCTAAGCAAAAGAAAATATCGTTAAATATAAATGAATGTCAATACAGCAAGATGAATAGTGTCAAAAATTGTTAATTTGTCCAGATGAAACCTTTTAATAATGCAATCTTTGCAAATGTGTTTGAAAATTTTGATTTTTCTTCATTTCTGGGACCATCATTTTAAAATAATTTTGAATGACTCCAACAAGGAAGGGACAATCTCAAGAAATGTGTAAAAAATGATACGATCCAATTAGGCATTTTTTTCATACCTTGTTACAATTTTTCATTATATTTTTGGGAAACCGATCGTAGTTTATGAAAGTTACATATTTTTTGAGTTTTATTTTAATATACTGCGCCAAAATTCCTCAAATGAAAATCATGGTTCAATTAAACAATACCTCAAAAAGTCACAAGGGTGTTAAAAAACAAATATTTATTCACGTTGCAGACACGTCCGCTATGGTCTGACGAGAAAGAATTTCTGGCTAATGGTATGTGACAGCCGGAAAGGGGATACAAAGAAGGTAAGAAAAAATAAGACAGTGCTCTTGCGGCAACCTCTAGAAGAGACTTGGCCTCTTTTAGCTTTTGGTATTTTTCTTGAATTTATACAGTCTGAAAATAGCGAAGTATATAAAAACCGAATTGGGGGGAGGACGCCATAGAACCTACTCTAAAAATGGATTTTTCTAAAAATTGCGTTCAACATCGAAAAACTAATAAATCCAAGCGGATGTCACTAAATCAAAAACTCGTGGAAATTTCGTCGGTATAGAGAACACTCTAATGTCCCATAACCATTGGCCAATCTAGCGTTTCTCATTTTAACGACTTGCTATCCCAAAATTTCCGACTGGCGGATGGAAGAAGTTGTCTGTCCCCCCAAAAAAAAAGATGGACAAGAGTGTAGTACATCCGTTTAATAAAAGTTAAGACAGCGGGCGTCCCAGGCATGTCTTCGACTGAGATTTACTAATTTTAGCGCATGCCAGATCAATTTTTGCTCGCAATCTTGTTGTTATATTAATCCAGCATGCAGGCAGCCGCTCGTATCACGAATACGGCATATATGGCGTAAATGGAATACAGGCTGGATATGAGAGCTGCGACATGGAGATTCAGCCTGTCATCGGACAGATGAGCGATCGTCGTTTTACAAGGCGCCCGTGCAAGCGATACCCATGTGGATTGCACTAGAGACGTTTTATAAATATCTTTTAAGTACTCTCTTAGGAAGTTATAAAAGTACACAGTAAAGGATTACCTCTTCGTGCTAATGCATGTGCTGGCATTATCTGTATTTGCGTGTATCCGCGGACAGCATTGGCGTCTAGAAGGGCCATCACTTCATCCGGCGCAAACGCCGAGTTCTCGACGATTGTCTCGTCAACCGATAAAATCTGATCGCCCACAGAAAGCGCTCCACATCTGAAACGAATGTGTAATTAATCTTTCGAAATAGTCCATAAAACTTAGTTATAGAGTTTAGAAGAATTTTAAAGACAAATTTTTTTAAAGTTCTCGGATTAAAACCGAAAAAATCTAGTTTGGAAAAGTGATCACTTCAAGCGAAATTCGATTCTGTTGGGAAGATCAAAGTAATACAACGATACAAATAACAACAGACCTAAATAGAACTTTGAAATTATCTAACCAATAGGATGTAAAATGGTGGTAAAATGATGGTAAAAACACTAACCTTTTTTTTCAGCTAAATTAAGTACGCCCAAGCTAATTCTATTAATAGTCTGTGAAATTAATTTAATTTTTTTAAATTATTTGAAAACTTCCCCAAAACATTTGGAAACCTATAGAAATTTTGGAATGAGCAAAATAGTTCACAAGACCTTGTTTATTATTTTGCGACATATTAGAGACAATACAGCACTTAAAATACCTGAAAATTGTTTCTAAAAATTGTAAAAGGAAATTATGTTTTGTACATTGAGAAACGAATTTTTTTATTTAATTAACTTTAAATGCGTAAAAAAATATATAAAATGGGTATTTTTAAAATTTGTAATTTTAAGCCTTGCTTTTGTACTGGGCTGAAAGACACAAGTGCATCTATCGCCTTTAATAGAATTAATAGTCTCAAGTTCATTAACTTTTTATACAGTGTAATAATAATATAAGGCCGATCTTTTAAGAAGTTTTTATTAATTATTTTTTAATATTTAAAATTATAGGAAACTAATAAATAAAAATGCCTTTGAAAAAAGTTTAATTTTTCATAAATTTCTCCAAGTTTTTACAAGTGCAAATAATTACGAGGACTCTTTAAAGAAATTAAAGTTCGGCATGCAACCTGAATTTTTTTAAAAACAATTTTTTAAACATGCTTTCAAAACGTACCGATCAGCAATGCTGGCAGGTAAAATGCTGGCAATGTACACGCCCGCAGCAGAGACCTCATCGATCTTGGAGTGATCATTGCTAGAAACAGGCGAGTAATTGCTCAGGATGAGTCCCAATTTGTCATTCAAGGGTCTTTCGATCTCTATAAGCAAAGGACCCATAGAGAACTCCACACTTTGCATAACGGAAACATCATACTCAATCGTTAGATTCGTGTATCCTGAGACGTGGCCACATTTCAAAATCTGCTGCGCCTCCGACAAGCTCTTGTTAATCAACGATATCTGTTTTCAAAGACACAAGAAAATTAATTTGGATTAGGACTCGGGCCTTGGACGAAACACTGATCAAGCAACTAAAAATATATCGCCAATGCATAAAGTACACGTCTAAGCAGATGTAAGCGATCACTTACATTGTCAACTCTGAGTAAACGATCGCCCGGCTTTATCCGTCCTGTCTTGAAGACCGGCCCATGTGGTCGGACGTGAGTCACGATCAATGGGAAGTCCCCACCTCCGCGAAGTGTTAGCCCTAGGCAGCCGTTCTCCCGCTCGACTGTGATCTGTGCCAGCTTCGACGTGACACACAAACTATTCTGTGAGACTGGAAAAACGCAAAAAAGGAACATAAAAAACAGCGACATTGAGATATCCGAAGATCACCATACAGATCAATCACTTTACACAAATCACTTTTATTAATTCCAAAGCGAGAAAAAACCACTTTAATTTTGAGGAGCTATTATTTACAATTTGGAAATCTATAAGGATTTTGTGAAAGGCTTTAACAGATGTTAAAAAAACATATTTTACAGAAAATCATTCAAAATTGTTTAAAGGTTATTAAGCCTCATAATTACTTTAATATTAAACATATAACACTACATCTAAATATGATACTTATAGTATCAGCTATCGAAAGGACTCCACTTAAACCACTTTGGCTTACCCTCGGTATCGTTTCCGCCTAAAATATAAAAGTGATTCATTTTTACCAAAAATTAAACGTAAAATTCGAAGAAAATAATATTTTAGTGAAAGATATATTCAAAAAGTTATGATTATATTATTTTCATAAAACGTAAAGTTGAATGAAAATACTTATACTTGTTTTATATATAAAATAAATACTTTTTTCCAATAAATAAATATTGTACTTAAAACTTCCTCTTATTTCTACATCACTTCAACATCCAAAAATATTCAAAATTAGTACGTGTTGAGATTTCCAAAAGATTAGTAGTACGCTGTTCTATTTTAAAATTCCCAAAATTTCGGTTGACCAATTTTTCAAAAATTTTCAAAAATTATTTAACCCTAAAATTAACTTCTATTTGTTTATTTTTGTATGCCTTATTTATAAGGAAAGTTTTAAAACCTATGTTTTTATGGAATACTAATGTTAACATTTTTTTTAAAAAAAGGACAAAAAACAACATTCTTTTGCAATACAAATCCTACTCAAACCATTTTATTCGTTACAAATGTCAAACATTATTTCTAAATTAAATCAAAACTCATTTATGATATTTTCGCTTTAAGTATTAACACAATGAGTGATGAGGTAAATGAAGATTTTAGTAAAGTGATTCACTATTTTTTTACAATGCTGATACACTTACTGTACTCTGGCAAGGAGTATTCGATCTCCACCACGGCGGATCCTTCACCATGGCACAAGATACTCATGATGTGTTGGTTTGTCAGCCCGATCGTCGATATTCCGTCCACCTGATGAATGCGATCACCGGGTGCAAGAAAATCAGCCGCCGGACCAAGAGCATTCAAGGAGCCGATAACCGGCGGGTAAGAGATGTCCGCTCGCTCTAGAAGACGAATGAGAATAAGATGCAAAGATCGTCGCCGTATTGTGCTATATTTAAAAATGCAAAACCGGAAGAGTGTAATAAACGCCCTGATGAAAGGCCCCGTAGACCTAAAACACTTTCTTCCTCTCATATTTAACGGCAGGAACTGGCAAGTCTTAGATTTTCAAATTTTTAGTTCTTGAAAATCTGTCTAGACGACTTATGTAAAAAAACATCGCCTCCCTCGAATAATAACAAGTAAAAATATCCGTCTGGAGATTGTTTACACGTTTGGTGTCATGGCGAGATGATTAACGAGGAAACTAACTTGTCAAGGGGAGTGGGTCGAGCCTTAATTTCGGCCAGAACTTAATGGCATTTCAAGGAGGCGATTTTATTTATTGGTTGTTAAAGATATTCGCCACCTATTTCTACAAAGTGCACTATATGGTGCCAATGAAGTCGTTCAGTATTACCTGCGAACACGATTCCCATCCCCTGGGCATTTTCCCGGGGCAGCGAAATCGTCGCGTATGTGGTTCCTCGATCAGGCGCTAAGCCACTGTCTTCAGATTGAGCGGGACTCATGGCACGATCACCTGAAAATAAAACAAGACAATAAAATATCTAGTTTTTAGTTATAGTTAGTTAGACCTTCAATTTTTCGTTTTATATGTTTATTTAACTAAAATATGATCGTGATCAACTTTTACGTACAATTAACAAAAAATAGAAAACATGTAAAGTTAAATTGGTAGTATATATTTATATAAGGTACAATCCAAACTTTAGAGTTGTAATTTTTGAAGGGGTATGCTTTACCAACAGCTAATTTCATATTTTAGAAAAATCTTGCTTTAAAAAACAAAGGCATGTATTTTTCGCCTATAATTTAAAATTAATAAAAGAACATTATTTTTAAGAACATTCTTCTGAGCCAAAGTCAAGCAAAAATTTAATGAATATATCAAAATGGGGTGATGAAGGATAACTAAGAATAAGAAGTTCGGACTTGAAGCCTCTTTAAAATATTCAAAAGCATATGAATATTTGGAAAAAACTATAATAAATAAAATTCTACAACGTTTTCGAAATACTTTAATTCAAAAGATGCTGCTGTTTTGAAAAAAATGTTCTTTTTAAAAAATTTCATGAAGGTTGAGAGATTTTTAAAATAAACGGAGATAAATCCACAAATGACTTCCAATTTGTCGTCATTTTCGTCAGACTTTGTAAATTCAAGTAAAATAATAGAAGATCCTCAGGCAGAAGACAAGAGTCGGCCACCTCAGACTTAATTGCATGAAAAAGTGAAAATTTATGGAGCACCCCTTCGTGTCTTCGGCCGCCTCTTGCGGTTAAGTTTTCCATAAGGCGTGATCTTAGCTCGAATTCCAGAGAATCTTCAGACGTTGTAATTGAATCCAATCTTAGCCACAAAAAAGGTGCTAAGAATTTCAATTTCCCGAAAAGAGCACGATTTTTTCAGAAGTTTTTCTCGCGGCTCTTAATACAGACTCTGCGAGGACACATTCAGCAGGAGATTAAAATAGTCTGTGACCCTACTTAACTGAAGACATGTTATCTTGTCTTGCCGCGCCCCCGGATTCCTCCTCAGTCTTCATATGTGCCAGGATTGAATTGTCACATCTGGGCCATTTAATGTATTGCCTATGATTCATGGACCCCGAAATTGAACAGCAAAAAATAATTCAAGACTCCAAATGAGTCAAGGCCTCTCAAGCCGAACCTAGTGATGATGGAAGAGGACTATTTGTAAACGGCACATATTTGCTAAAATTTTATATTCCTAGATCTCTAGGAAGAAAAATTATTAAAATAAATTGACTAGTTTGAAGGTAGATAATGAGAAAATATTTTTTTAATATGCATAATCAACCAAACAATCACACAGATATTTTTTTAATGTTATTTTTTATATCTATATAAGATTTTGGTTTTAACTTCAATTGATTACAAATCCTTAAAGCATATACCGTGATCTTAGTTACGAATTTCTTATTCTTTTAAAATTCAGGTTATAAATACTGTTGGGAAAATGCATAATTTAAATAAGGCTTCAAACTTTGCTTTGCAGAGGATATTCACTCAATCAAGGAAACAAAATTTATCCCATAGAAAAATATTATTCTTTTTAAATAAACGCATTATATTATAACAAATTTATTAAAAAACGTATTTGAATTTAGAAAAAATTGTCATTAAATATTACATATGAGCAAATATTGTTTAATATTTATATCACATCGACACAGACCTTTTATCACATCTTGTTATCACACTAGCCAAATTTTGTGACCTCTATTATGTATTATTATTATAAAATATTTTAAATAGTATCGAGTGTATGATGGCAACCGTATTGATAAAATTTGACTAGTTTCATAAGCTTGGCATTGATAACATGTCACTCAGGAATAGTTCTTTCAGAGCATTATCAGAAAATAAATATTACTTTATCTGAGCAAAAGAGGGGCTACAAGGGCTAAAGACATTTTATTCTTCTAAGACAAATAAGTGATTATTGTGGCCAAACGGACCCATTATTAAACATTCCACATATCACAGTCCCAAGGGCAGAATTCCTGGCTATCCAGCAGGAGCTAACAGCAGATCACAAAGAAACTCTCTGAGATGATGCCGCCGAGGTCCGCCTTGTAATTGAATTTGATTAAGTTTGGCTCGTAATTAGACGAAGTTAAGATATTTGCGTGCAGGGAATGGCATTAATTATACGTGCTGATGTGTGTCGCCCCTCCCCCCTACCTCCCTTTCAAGGGACTTTATTTGGCCTCTAATTACACTATGGCCGACGCACTTTGGAGGAATCTAGCACCAGGCAGCGATCCTGCAGCGCAGCGTCAGAGTCGCAAGCCGCCTTCTTCGAAGCGTCTTTCCGCAATTTGTTTTTGGTTGAGTGACATAAAATACATTTTATCTGATGTACAAATTAATTAATCGCGTAATTTCGCCCTGCTGTAGCTGCGCGCTCGCATTTTGAGGTCCCGATGCTCCGCTGACGGGTGTTTCCTTACCACATAGTCGGCAGTCTAGAGACGACTATCTGCTCCGCAGTCGTCGGACATCAGCCGATAGCCATTCATGCTGCCGCGCGGACACAACCGTGTATTATTATTAGATTTGCGGCGAATAAAAATTGTCGGATAGCCGGCGTCCTTTATTTACAATTTTCGCGAAAAGAATTATAGTAGTACAATTTACAAATGTTGCGGACATGAAATGTGCTAATAAAAGACGACGGCCGCATTCAACGTCGAGACGCAATCAATCGCAGCTCTCTCGGGTAGGGCTTTATGGCCGTGCAGTTAGGAGTTCGTAAATCATCCCAGAATGCCATAATAGTCGTCGAGTTTAAATTTGTGCAAATCTGCACTAAATCCACGACACGGAATAATAATTTTACGTACGAACATAATTGGCGGTAATTCCCTATAATTGGTTAATTATGTGACCTGTTTGGATTTAACTGATATACGTTACCGTAAATTGTCTTTAATTAACAATCTTTATAAAATACATTTAATTTCCTTGTAAACAGCTTATTTATAGATTTGTTCATTGCATATAAGTGAAGACCCCAAAACAATAGTATCCGCTAACTTTATTAGATTATTCTATTAATATAATAATTAAATTCAATGTTATGCTACAAGACTGTATATCACATCTAAACCTTTTTTAACGCGAATTCGAAGTTACGCAAATTGGGAAAAGAAATATAATTTTTTACATAATTTTTGTCCACTTTAACGCTACCAAACTAAATTTAAAGGTAGAAAAAATGCGTAATTTAAAAACAACAACAGTCAATACTTCCTTTTACGCAAATTCTATCCACGCATATTTTTTTATCAACGTATCTATTGCATGATAAGAAGTTTAGATTTAGATATGTTCGGTTATTAAAACTTAATTAATTGGATTATATATTTTTTATACACGACATTATTCAGATTTTTATCTTCCAATTTTTTTTCAAATTCATCACACTAATATTTTAGAAAAAGCGACTTATTTGGGCTTTATTTAAATAAAATTTAATTAAACATACAAATTTTCTTCTTTAAATTATTTGTTTCATATACTTTTACTCAACACTCCTTTGAGTGGAATTCAAAATGTATTTATTTGGTATTTATTTGAACCACCAAAACATTTCAAATTTCATGTTTTGATGTGTATTTTTAAATTTCTAGAGAATAAATTTCTTTAATATTTCTTAATTTCACTAAAATCAAACCTGAAAATTTCAATTTATTCAATTGTTATTGTAAAAGGTAATTAATGCATTTAACCAATTATTTCAAAACAATTTTAAAAAGTAGTTAAAAACAGAATATCTTGGTATAGCTTGGTAAGTTCTTTTGTATGCTTTCGCAACATTGTTAAATCATGTATTGTCTATTTCTCTAGTCGTTGCGCGTACGAGGAGGAACATAAATATTTAGAATTATTCTTTCTCTGTGCACTGGAATGGCAATAAATTAAAAAAAAAATTGCTTTATTTGTGGCATCCAGGGGATATCATTTCCCGTCCATTCAATATTCGCAAAAGTGTCCTGGAACACTACCAGTCCCTCGGCAATGGACGCGTGTTGTATGCGTGGCGAATACCCTCTAAGTGATTTGAAGATCATAAATTTCCTCCTAATTGGTCTCGCATCCATCGTAAATTGTATTGCAGAAAATGCTTTCATTCAGCGCCAGTGTCTTACCCGTTGCTGGCTTCTAATTGAATTCTTAGAAATGGATTTCTTTGGAGGGCTCCTTCCTCCAGATGCATTTCATCTTTCACACCGAAAAAAAGCCTCGGCATCCACTTTTTTCTCGCCGAGAAGGGAGCGTGCTCCTCAGTAGCTCCAGATAATGACATTAATATGACTAAGGGCTCTTAGTGAGATACTAACGATTGACAAAAAAAAGAACAATTATTTTCTTGCGCCCTAAAAACTCCCATTATTTATGGTTGTCTCGGCTTTCTTCTTCATAAAAAGAGATTAATTGTCGGCGGAGGCCTAATAAGTATTTGCGTTCACACCATATGGAGCTTAAAATGCATGGAATCTCAAAAAAAAACATTCAGACCTTAAGCGGGATTTCCAAAGATTTGTTTTCTTTACTATTCAATTTATAATGTTGATTCATTTCGAAACATTCGAAGGCGTTTATTGTTTCAAAATATGAGGATTTTCATTCCTACCCTTAACAAATAAACACTTTGAATTTATAAGCATGGAAATTGCACGTTTTACTTTTAAAAATTTTATAAACATAAAACAGAAATAATTTCTTACATTTAAAATACGTGAAGCTAATAAAAGTCTAATGAACAAAAATGGGTCATCGCCGTCTTATTAGACACACGGCTCTAGAATCAATATGCGTTTTCTTCGGCTTCAATCTTAAGAGTGACATCTTAATTATAGTATTTTGTCATATGTGGCCACAAAATACATACATCTTTACAAAGTAGTTCACTGCATACGCATAAAAGACCCTTTTACGATTTCTAAAGAATTAAAACGCCCCCGCAACATCCGATATCAAACATTAATTGGTAGGAATTGGATTTTATAGGCTTAATCGATTAATTCATAAGAGCGAACTTGCTGAATGGGCTTGATAAAATTCTTTTTTACTTGTTTGGTTCGTTTCCACAGTCGATCGACAATTTTCTCTCCCAAGACCGCGGCCGACCTCAGTAATTAAATGAAAATGCGCGGTGTTCTTAAAACGTCTTGAGAGTCCAAGCGACCGCAGCCACAAGAGGCTATAGCGCCGGTGCACTGTGGACTTATTCACTAATTGAATTGTTAATTGTGTCCAGAACAATTAAATTGAACTTTTTGTTCAATGGAGGAAGTCTTCTGGAGTTGACTCAATTTTTTAGTTGTTGAAAAACGCAACTAATTTTTTGCAACTTTACTATTATGATCTTTAAAAAATAAATAAAAAATTAAATGAAAACGAAAAACACAAAAAAATTAAATAAACAATGATTATACAAAATTTTAAATTTAAGGCTATGGTATTTTATATAATAGTAGATCATTTTCAACGTCTCACTCAAATTTTTGTCCTTTCATCCGTGTTATCTGTCACAGACCTTTAACTCATAAACAAATTTAATTCCCAAATTGAAATTTAAACACACATCATTTATTTGAACCAAAGCCGAAAATCATGTTTGAAATATTGTAGAAGCATCTAATAAAGTAATAGTTACGACTGTATTTTTAAATGATTTTTTTTTATTTAAAAATAACGACATCAAAGCAGAAATTTGACTCGCATTAGACCAATTTGTTTTCTGAAGTAAAGCAACTTTAATTATTTTTAAATAAAGAACCGCATTGAAAATTCGAAATACATGATTTTTATGTCGATCAATAACACCCTATATTTAAAGAGAAAAGAAAAAATATTCATACATGCTTTTTTAAATACACATCTGTCTTTTTAATGGCAAATTTCAATCAATATTCTTATTTTAGTAATGAAGGCAATTCTTAAGTGTTGGAATCCAAAAAATCATTTCGTTCATTTAATTTTATAAAATTAAGTAAACTAATGATGACGATAACTGTCACAATTAACCAAAATTAAGCTATATATTTGTTTAGTTACTAAAATTCACCAATAATCATAAATCAGTCTATAAAGTTAAAATCCGGAACCACTTTCACCTGCTCCTGTTTTTAAAAATTTAACTAAAATTAAAAATGAGGAATGTTTATATTCCCCCGGCTTCTTTACGATTTTGACCTATGTTCATTTTATAATGAAGATATATTTCTATAACCTTATTTTTTGTGATGGAAAAGGTCTTATAACCCGAAATACAACATATTTATACATTTATTCCTGCTTCAGTGGTAAACTAAAATACACTCCGTGAAGTAATTAAATGATAAACAGCATGCTTTGACGATAATCTGCGTGAAATACGCTGAAAATAAACACTGAAAACTTTATCCTAATCTGAACTCCTAAATCTGTGGTTACGCATATTTACTTGTTAGTTGGATTTGTTTCAGCCACAGTCTAGGCGATGTGACAAATTGGATTGGACAAATCAGATGGTTTTAGCGAGATGGTCTCAACTAAGATTCACGGGGGTCAATTGGTTCCGGGCAATTTGCTTCTTCTTTCAGATAAATCTTGACGACATCTTGGATCTAGCCCGCCAGGCGAGAATTAAATTACAGCGCAGCCGTGTACCATAGGAGACCGGTTCACGTAAATTTTCTTGTAAATACACCAAGCCCCAGGACAATTTAGAAGCGCCAAGAAGCTAGAATGAGCCCGCGAAGTCACATCAAAAGACTTTCGCCCTAAAAGCCTCAGCCATTAAATTCAGGGCAAAATGTTAAGAAGCGAGGAGACGCCGTGCCGCGGTGAATTAGTGCCGGTGTGTCATCGCATCGGGTTGATATTTTCACTTTTCAGTGATGAATTTTCTTGGATCGCATCTGTGCATCCCTCGGACCTCGCAATCCCCTGTTCCTGGTGTATTTTCGCGATTCTCAAGACAATCTTCTATCGTAGACCCCGGCTTCAAAGCAGTTTAACATCAGCAGCCAGTTTTTGGACTGTAAGGTACCAAAATAGTACCCCCGACGGGATATCGTAAATTAAAATTTTTGTTTATTTCTTTCACTTTACTGGGAGATTTGTTGTTGATTTTCCAAGATTTGCTCTCTAATAAAGTGGAGAAAAATATTAATTTTTTATGGGCACTGAGTTGAACGGTTAAAGTGATGGTGGTTTTATTCTACTAGTAGTCTCAATCTACAAAAACTTCCTCTGTACACGTATCGACTGAAATATTTCATAGTTTACTACAATAGACATGGACTTTTAGTGTTTATATTAACATACAGGCATAATTTAGAGCTTTGTAAAAATTCGTTTTGTTGACTAATAATTGCTAAAATGCTAAGGAATATGTTTTAATGACTGCTTTCAAGATTTTATGACGTAATCTTCACAAATTTCATAATTTAGGAAAGTTATAGCAAGATGATTAATGCCGATTGTAAAAAATTAAGACAAATTCTCGAATGTGGACTAGTATTATTTCAGATTAAATATTTCTTCTGATATTTTCAAAAATTCTGTTTTATTTATTGTAATAAATGATAAAACATAAGATTAAGTGTTATTTATTAGACCATCAAATACTTCAAAATTATTTCCACTGCTTTTTCTTCAAAAATTAAGAAATAATAGCACATAGTTGCTTTTGTACTAAACGGTTTATTTAAATATTTATTAAATTTTTTAATAAAACTAAAAAGAATTATTAATCTATTTTGTTCTTTGCATGACTAAACTAAATTATAAATTGAAACTATTTTTCAAAATACAACAAACTTTTTTACACAAATATGCACAAAATCATTATTTTCATTACATAATAAAATTAATATCTCCTCTTAAATCCTTAAACCGTATAAATACTAAATTATTTAATCAATAAGTTCAATTTCTCTTCACACTAAAAGCATTCTTAAAACTCATTTACTCTTTGATCCGATAAAGTACCTCCCGCCTCGATATCTGTTTTCCATAAGCAAACTTATCAACTAATTATTACAATCCTGCTAAAAAGATCTTTTATTACAGATAGGGTGAAAATCTGATCGAGTCAAATTAAAAGTTAAAATTCAAGATTTGTTTGGACAAAATCATTTCAGTTGTCAGATAAGAATATCGATACAAAATACTCTCTTTTTCTTTTTAGAACTGATATGACTGTAATCGAGACAGTACAGTGTTAAAAATAGTAAAAAACGTTGCCAAAATAATGCACTAATAGCCAAATTGTGATGTTAAATATTATTTTTACTGTAATCACTTCAAAGAAGAAATTAAACCCTAATGCATCTGATATTAAGTTCACACGATCATTTGATCAAGTCGTTTGATTGAGTCAGGCATTGAAAAGTTACTTCACAAATACTACAAAAGCGGTTGTATTCATATTTAGGTATTAATTCTGTTTATAAATTAAATGAATGGTTATCACAAGCTAACAGCGGGTATAAATATTCTTTAATCGAAAATTCTATTTCAGTTTTTAAAGCATTTCCAGGTGAACAAATTTCAATTGAAGGTAGGAGGCCTACACTTTCTCCGTTCGGATTATTCTATTGATAATTTTTGATTTAGATGAAGTTTTTAATTGTTACGGTGTTCATTTTCTGTATTTTGTGGAAGCCAAGTTTGCAATGGTATCAATGGCATAGATTTCTCACAAAACTGGCTAGTCAAACTTTTTCCTTCTTCCTTTTTCAAAACTATTGTTTAATATTATTACCTTTCTAAAAAACAAAAGAAGAACGGTGGTACTTATAAACACGTTTAATATAATTGAATATAATGATAATAAAATCTTTCTGTAAAATCCCTCTGTAAACATTTTTTGCCAATTTAGGACTTTCCTTAGATTTTAAATTTATTTTGCCGCTTGTTGTGTTTATCATCAAAACAAAAATCATTGTTAAATGCTATGGAAATTATTTTCTTGTACTATTTATTTTCATAAATCTTTATTTTCGCTATTAATTAACATTCTCAAAAATCTCTTTAAAAAATAATAAATTTAAAAAAATAATTAGATTTTAGTAATAGTAAAAATTATCAATTTTGGAACTCATTGAACAATTATCAATCGGGTCTACTAGTAATCAATAAATACAGGAACAAAAATCTTATCTCTATATTACAGCACCATGTGAAAAGTATTAGATATACTTTTTCTTTTCAGCAAAATATTCATCTTGAAAATTATCCCCATATAGTTTGTTAAAAAAAAAGAAAACAAACAAAAACCTTTTTCCATATTAGAAAGTGACCTACTAACAACCCCGGATTTTGTTATTTTTTGACAAAATGTTCATTTATTTCATAGAAAAGCAATTCGATAAATATTTGCGAAATCTGTTTTATAAATGTTATTTCCATGTCGTCACTAATTTGCAGTAGGTATAAATACCTTTCCCCACATATGATATTTCAGTTTTACAAGCAATACCAGAAGAAAGTGCTATTAACCAAAGGTGATAAATAATGGTAAAAATTATTATTCATTATATACTTATTTATTGATCCTTTTCCGCTTAGACGAAATCAATAGTCTTTACGGCGTTCGTTTTCAGCATGTTTTGCAAGCCCAGTTTGCAATGGTATCAATGGACAAGATTTGGTGACTGTTACGATTTGAATGGTTATGAATATATTGAAGAATCAGAGGTTTCTGGAAAAGATGGAGAAAGAAAATGGATTGAATTCCCCACGAAGGCACGACAAGTTTGTTCATGACTAATTTCAATATTTACAATTATAACTTTCTAGCCGGAAAATAAGGGCAAATATATAATTACTTGCCTAATAGCGCATACTCAAAATGATTGGGGAGATACTCCTACTTATCTGTATAAGGGTGAACCTGGTAAGAACACCTCAATTACCTTGCAATTCAGTAAGGTGTTGTGGTGGGACAATTATCGCTTTAAGGTCTTTGTGTATGGAAAAAAGAAGAAGTAAATAACACCATTTATATATCCACGTAAAATAAATAGTGCGTTGTCTTAATTTTTTTTTTTTCGAGATTATTTTTATATACCTCTTAGTTGAAGTTTTTCTTCGAAGACTGGTTAAATTTCTTTCAAACTTTTTAAGATGCAATTTGATAAAATCTATGTCGTTTCCAATGTATCCACAATTTTTTTTTACACCTCATTTATTATAAGTTATTACATAAATTGTAGTGAAAATAATGATTTCAAAATTTCCCTTATCTTTTTCTTTAGTTAACAAATAAATTCGAAAATAATATCCCATTCCTCTAAGGAATTCCTCTACCGTTTTGAACTTATTGAAGTTTATAAACTTTTAGTTGGACAATTGATTAGAATAAATATCGAACTTTAAGATCAATCCATTAGTTCAAAAAACAAGATATCGGCCTATTTTTTATAAAAGAAAATGATAAGGTGATTTTACCGCAAATGCAGCTAAATTACTAATTTCTATCAAAATGTGATAATAAAATAAAATTTTGAAAATATTTAGAATATAATTCAAATCATAAATCTATATGTCGACTTTTAATTATGGGTCCCTAAAATTTATATATTCTGTAATTTATAAATATTTCTAACGTGATTTTGGAAACAAATAATCTATGATATAGTAAAAGCCAGTTTCCCATTTTAATAAGATAAAATAAATTCTATGTCTAGAATCCGTGTTGAAATATTGCCACTATTTTAAAATACTCTCGTCAAGAAAAAGTCACAAATTGATACGACACCGACAACATCCTCTACATCCTCCTACACCTTTGAACTACTTTTTCCGGACGAAAAGATTTATCGTCGTCCAAAGGGGCAGGGAATAGAGAAAAGATTACTCTGATTGCATAAACTGGAGGTTGGTGGCCAATTTTCATTAATAAAATTGAATTGGGATGAGTCTGCCGCGAATCGCGATCACCACCAAAATAATAAACAGGCATGCCGCGAGTCCGGCGCGCTTTTGGTGCAGCACCCGGCACACATCAGCGACAGCACCCGGCCCGGCGAGGTGAGCTGACCTTAGCTACGAAAATTTGTCACAAATTCCCAGGGATTGATCTGTCCGGGTGCCAATTTGAAGCCGACCGGCTTGTCCGGGCAGGATTTCAAAATGTTCAATCTAAACAGCCTGTGATGACGAAGCGGTTTGCAGATTCTGCAGACTATCCCGGCTACATTCTAGGGCTTGTCTCTAGCTTCTGTGGACGACGGGCAAGGCTAGAATTTAATGAAAAACTGCCACGGCTGAATGAGCCGCGCTGTATGACGTGCATTATGAGTATGCTTATGCGGCTTAATGAAGCATACTTGGACTCTAATTACGTATCTTGGACGCATAATCGCCCATAAACAATTGCTCCGCGTCTTGGAACTTCTTGGGACACCCTACTGGTCGATCATCAAAGAAAACTAACTCAGGAAAGAGGCCCAACCCCTCTTGCCTTGTCCCGCGGTTTGCGACAATCAGATTAGAATCAACCAGACGCAAAGAAGAACAGAAGAAGCTCCGCCATCGGCAAAAATATTTTTGATCTTTGTCTTATGGATGACGCCCGGAAAATTTAATGTTTACTCATTTCCGGAAGAATTATGCAAAATATACCACAACTCACGGGAGGATGTCGTTTAAGCGTAATATATCAAGAGGGAGGTTGGTCTCGTGTTAATAATAGAAGAGCAATAATGGAAGGAACAACACACAAAAATGTGATTTATTAAAATAAATTTCAATAGACTTATGTATAAAATATAAATAACTTAATGTATACTTTTTACACAATAAATTCACCCGATGTGCTATTTCCGTGCAATATTTATAAAAAATTAAGACGAAATTTTAAAGTAAAAAGAATAAAAGTATAAATACCTGGCAATTTTTTCTTTTCCTTAATTCGAATTCTGACAAACAGAACCTCTGCATATCAAAGATAACCGAAACAAAACATATAAAACATGAAATAAAAATTACAAATACAATTTTCTAATTTCTTTTAATTATTGCTAAAAACTCCAGAAGTAATGTAGGGTACTTTCTTTTAAATTTCTTTAATGCAGAAAACAAATATTTATTTATACAGATAAAATTAATCTTCATGGAGGATAATCAGTTCCAGCCCTTTGCTGCACTATTAAATTTTGTTTATTTCCAAGATTAATTTGATTAAATCCCATTCGTTCTGCCAATTTCGAGGTTCATGAGGCGGAGACAAGAACACAAATGCGAATATATCATTCGTTATAAAAATAAAATGCGGCATGAATTTTCAAAGGGAAGCGTTATAATTGAATCACTAATAACCGAGGAGAGGACCGAAGATGAAGCCCTGCTTATGCTTCCAATTTATTCGGGACCGGGAGCACTTTGTTATCCCGCGCTAACCAAATACGATAAAGCCGTCCTTTTAGTAAAATCCGCGTGAAGATATTTCCATCAGCACTTTAATTAAGACGCGTCGGCGGTGTCTTGAAAGGCTGAAAATTTGCTTTTGCCACCGAGGTGAGAAATCACTGCTCTGTTTTTATAGAATCCGTACAGCAAACGCTAAATTCGGGTTCTTCTTAATAACAAGCAAAATTTGAGCTCTTCCATCCAGCCAAAAAATATTTCAAATTGAGGGAGGTCTACCACCGAAGAAGCTATCCTGTCTGTGACGGTGAGACATTTTCAGTTAAAACGAAAATTTTAAGATGACACAGGTTGCCTGAGAGACTGTTTTAGGAACTAATTAAAAATCACTATGAAAACCGAGCAGATCAGAGGGCTCTTTCACGAGCGTGAAGACCCCACGGGAGTGATGATAGTGGCATTAGTTAAGTCAACATACGCCGGATTTACACGCCTAAAATTGTCTTCATGAGGCGTGAGACGATGATCTTAACGGAGATCAAATTAAATTGTCACTGCCGGTGATAGAATAGGTACGAGGGCACGATTCCCAAAACAATGTTTTGCCTCTTTACGAAAAGTCTTTTGAATTGAGGACGAATGGGGCGGGAAAATACACAAATTTATTATTTTGTTACTGAAAATTTGAGAATTTTATTTTTAGCAGTACTTACAGGATTATCTAAACACAAGTAATAATGTAAATACACCCATCTGCATTTGTTAGAGCTTCTCGAAATTATATTCTTAAAATACAGCAAAACTTTCTATATTCAAAAATTCCTTAATAAATTATTAATTTAAGATATGCCGAAAAATATTGACTTGTAATAAGTTTACACGAAAACTATACTTAAATAGAACAGTGAAGGTAGAGACAAATTATTCGGTTTTGCTTTGTTCCTATTATTATTTTTATGAAATTAAGTCCAGAAAATTAATAATTTCTTACAGTGATACAAAACAAAAGTAAATTGCAATTTGTATTTATTTATATGAATATAATGAAACATATTTCAAGTATAAAATTGTATTGCATATTAATATTATTACAATTTAAAAAAGTAGATACTTGTTCCATAGGAATGTTAGCCGATAAATGAGTTAAGGAACTTATTACTTTGAGCTAGTTCTTTAAATCATTTAAGTATAACAATTCCTTAGAACAGGAAAGTGCTTTAACCTTTACTGAGAAATAATTAATGACTGCGATTCTATTTCAAGTCCCAAAAAAATGATTACTACTCAGCGCTGTTAGTGTATGCAAACAGATTCAAATTCTTATTTTTTAATCATTTTATCTGTTTGTATTATAGAAAAGCTAAAATTAAAAATTATGTTTTACTAATATTTCTATTCCCAACACTTCAAATTTATAAAATATAAACTGTCTTTTGAAATCCGGTAAAATATCGATAAAAGAGAAAGCATAGATGTTTCTAATTACCGATTATTTAAAAAGTAATAGTTTTTCTAAAATATTATTGATAGCCCATTATGTTAATAATTTTCCCAAATCCTTTGGAATTAAAATACGCAAATTATAAAAAACTAATAAATCCAATGACTTTTAAGTAGCAGATAAAAATTTCGAAACATTAAAATAACTCTGTAAATAAGTTTTCGTTTTGGTTTCCTGTTGCAATTAAAAACTTTAATACCATCTATAATTCGATTTCTGTGATCTATTTATATTTAAGAAAACTCTCATCATTCAGACTCTTGTACTATTCTAATGAAGTTCATAATTTTAAATTTAAGTCGAAGAATCTTCATCTCCTATGTTACGATTACCAAAGATGCTTGTTTAAATTGTTTAAACCCCAATATAGTTTAACTACAAAAAAGTATATTTCAGTAAAGAATGACATAATACAATTTCATTAAAAATAAAATAAAGTATTGCAACTTTTAAGTAGAAATATCAATAAATCTTTGAAAACTTTGTTACAAAATAACGATGCGGCGATTTCTTATTTACAATTTAAAGGGCATGTTATTCAAAATTAAAAAAGCAACATATAACAGAAGTTCTCGAAATCTCCACAATTAATTTATATTTTTATTAACCTCAAGAAAAGAGTAACATAATATTTTTTTAATTGTACCTACTTAATTTTATTTAATTTTATTTAAAGACAACCACACGAACTAGAAACAGATATATGAATGTATATGCGGGTTGAGAATTTACACGCTGATAATTTTAAGAAAAAATAGCTTCGCAATGTCCTTTACTTCACTATAAAACTTTTACAGTATTCGAAATATTAGTTAATATTATTAATATAATCAAAACTCACAGCACTTAGCAGATCGAAAATTTGTGCACATGGTCTCCCGTAAACAATTCGAGGAATTCAAAATGCGATTTTCAAAATAAATACTGTTCTTGCGTTCTTTTCGTCTCTCAAAAAGTTTTTTTACTAAAACAGAAAGCTAAAAGATCTATTGTAAAGTTTAATCAGAACGTAGCTTTCCTCCCACGAAATAATTTTACAAAAATTTACTACGAATTTTATTTCTGGGAAAGTTGGCAACATTGCTCTCTTAATCCATGTTGTCAATGGACTTATAAATATTTCGCGTATTCAATAAAATCATATACACTCAGCTCAAGGGAATATTTCGCCGTACAGATCGGAATTTGAATCTGACATTTTTTTCCTTTTGTTTTCAAAGATCTAAAACTGAAAATAAATGTGTACGAAGATTTTCATTAGAGTCTCAATCACTTACCAGCTGCAACAGAAGCGGCTGAATTGGCGCTTTCACTTTTATCCTCATTACTTTTTGCTAAATTCACTAGAGGCACACAGCTAGTAGTCGGTTTTTTCGACTTCCACAGCTTCATTATTTTCCTCGAGTGGATTTAAAGACGGAAAATGCCGATTCAAGGAGCACTTCTTAAGACGCACAAAACTCCAAAACACTTGAGGGCTTCACATTTCCCTAATTTTGGGGCACGAGCGCAACAAGGCCATATTTTTATTTATTCGCGGCATCTGTTTACGCCGAATTCCTCATATGTCTACATTTGAAAAAAAATGAGACCGATGTTTATAAAAAACTACAAATCTCGAGTACGATCGGCCACTGATTTAATCCGCCAAAAAAACCATAAAAAAAGAAACTCACACAGATGCCAAATTTCCGATAAAAAAGTTGATTTTTTATTCAAAGAAAAAAATATTTTCAGAGTTTTGAAGAAGCACGACACTTAGTCGAATATCTATTTTGAGCACATTCGCGA
This sequence comes from Proctacanthus coquilletti, assembly GCA_001932985.1. Lineage (NCBI taxonomy): Eukaryota > Metazoa > Arthropoda > Insecta > Diptera > Asilidae > Proctacanthus > Proctacanthus coquilletti. Next base: position 1,035,256 of record MNCL01000027.1, on the reverse strand, counting down.
GCATCCGTCCTCACGTCCTCGCATTGAATCACCCAGTGAAAACGCAGCCGAGGCTATCGCACTCGACGGCGTCGGCAGTCTCTTACTTGAGGAATATACATGAAAATGTAAAATGTGAAAATTAGTTAAAACGTAGCGCGCGCCCAGCGCACTCAAAAGTATCTCACGAGAAACTTCGGTGAAAATATTCTCGCGGAAAATCTATTAAAAATCACATCCTCGCTTCCCGCTCCTGTTCGAAAGAAAGGTGGAAAGACCCGCGAGATAAATTCATCTTAATCTCATCGGCTCTTCCGAAAAGTGTTTTGGTGAGCACTTAACACAGCACTTTCTTAGATCGGACCCTTTTCAGACTATGGGTGTACAAGAGGTTCTGAAGATTCTTCTACCGAACGACCAATAAAGACTGAACTCAACGGAAAATCTAGGAGCACCCAAAAGATGCTCACTGTCCCACTGTAGTACCCACAGTTGAAGGCACACAAACATCCCAAGACCCATGGTCGCCTAGAAATCGCGAGCACACACAAAAATATTGGCGGCATTTTTCGTCTTTCGTGGAGGAACAGACAAGACAAGACAAGAAGGGGAGCAGAGCACACACGAGGCGCCCATCCGTATTTTCTTGAGGAGAGCCTTCGGTCGTCTCAGCGCACGCACTTAAGAATCAGCTAATAAACAGTGGCCGCCGTCGCTGCCGCGAATACATTTGGGAATCCCATCGCATCGATAGATTCCCGTCGTCGTCTTAAGACGTTCCGATGATGGAAGAAGGAACTAGCACCGGCCAATTGATTCAAGTGTCGCAAGAGACCACGAAACCTTTCTGATATTTGCCAGAAGGGAGGCTTTTTAATTAGCACAATGCACCCGAATTCGTCCATAAAGAAATCCAGATTTATTAGTAGAGATTGCTTGATTTGATTGAATTACCCTCTAGCATCCCCTATCGCGGACCACCCCTTAATATAACGGTTGTAAATTTGATTAGAACAAACATTTAATCTTTTTCATTGAATCAAATCCGCAACGTATTTAATGAAATCAACCAAGACCTCCTCCTTCTTGTTGATCTCTATACTTAATTTAAGCAACATTAAAATAGTTTATACAAAGTCTTAAAGTTTTGTTTATCTTAACTCGAGTTAATATTAAAACAGTATTTATTTATCTTTAAGGTGTCTTCTTGAAGGAAACGTGAAAATTGTGATAAATATAATATAATTGCTAATTTTCCAATTTAGATTTTAAATGCATCCTTTTAAAGTTAACAAAAATTTTAAAAAATATAGTAAACAATTTTTTTTGTTAGAAGCATGAACAAAGCCAATCAACTGAAATATTATGTAAATTTTTATGGTTCCTCTTTAATTTTTGTAAGCATACAGCGAGTCAAGGAAACCTTAAAATTTCTTTGAAAAGAAAATATTGGTTATTACTAACGCATTTTCAAAGAAAAAACAATTTCCAAAATATACTGTTTAATTTTGATTAAATTTTTAAAGCTATAAATAATAGTAATAATCATCATATAACTATCATCAAAAAAGACTAGAGCTGCCCAGAACAGTGCCCACATTATAATAAGTATTGAAAAAAGTATCTAAATAAAATAAGTTTAAACGTGAATACCAAACAACAAACAAAAGGCAATTTATCTTTTATTTAAAAAAAAAACGTAGAAACGAGTCATAGTTACTATATCTTCAAAAATTTTAACAAAACCATAGTTGGCCTTTTCTAAAGCGCTAGAGCTACTGGTTGTATTCCAAAGAGGATGTAAATCCCTCATAAATATTTCATGGATGCTAAAAAATTATATTGTTTGTACATATTTAGTAGCGTAAATCAGATTAATCTTGTAGAAGATATAGGAGTATATTTAATTCAGCCACCCCACAAACTTCGGCCCCGTGTATTCCCGCGGACACAATAAAAGACCGTACTGCTTCTTTCGCAGACGACTTCAAAAGCCTTTTGAACATAAACTGCCAAAAATTGCACAAATCTCACATGTATGTAAATTTTAAAATGACTTTCTCGAAAATAAAAAGTACGTCGGTTGTCTGCGGTGCCGGCGCGCCTTCAATAGATGACTTCACAGAAAGAAAGCGAGCTCCTGCTGCTGCTGTTGTCCGCCAAATTTCAGCTTAATATCCTGAACCGAGGGATGGCTGCCAAAAAATATATTTTCACAATGTTTCACGTATATTGATCTGTTGGCCAGTCTCGGTGAATATGTTCTGGCCTAACGTTTACAAACGAGTCAATGCCGCCAGACGCGTTCATCTGGCACCAGAACTGAGTGAGTCTTACTAGAACCGCCCTGAGGAAATGTACTTTAAAAAGAGGTAAACAATGAGCGACGCATGAGTGGCTTTCGCCACCAAGTATAAGTATGACAAATGAGTCTAGCATTGAATCGATCGAACCGTGGTAGCTAAGATCACTCTTCGATTGTTTATAGTTCGATGAACAAATGCGGAAACGAAATATGCCTAAAAAAACAACTATAGCATAATGCTCTGTAATTGTCGTTGTGCAATGAGATTTTAGAATTATACTATTTCTTCTTCGTACTCGGGATTGGTCAATTGTAACTCGCAACAACATTTTAAATTGCTAATACCAAATATAAGAAGATTAATTATCATAATATCTGATTGAGAAGTAAAAATCATGAACATAAAAAGGTTAATGAAGTTGGAGATCCTAAGAAATTGATACACATGAATTATGAACTTGGTAAATATGACGACCTAAGGTCAATTTGGAGACCTTATCTAAGTTGATGAAATGGGACACTTTGACAAATCTTCGGACTCATTAAGACAAAACCTTTCAGAAAAATATAAAGAGGTTTTTAACATTCAATTTTTACTTTGTCATTTAAATTTTCTGATGCTATTTTTAAAAAACTAGCGAGGGGCTCAGTTTTTTAAAAGCAAATTTTTCTATACTTTTTACTTTTAATAACAACAGCAAATGGAAACATTTTATAAAACATTACAAACTCTCAAACAGTGCCAATTATGGTAAATAAACAAATTCTGAAGATCGTGAGTTGTAATTATAACTTGGAGCAGGTTTAACCTTTCTGAAGACTGGTCTTATTTGATCCTAGATATTATAAATAAATTACTCTGTAAAACACAAATATAGAATAACAATATACCTGACGTTTTCTACCTTTACGAATCCTCCTTTCTTTTTCTATATTCTTAGCAAGAAACACTTTTTGTTGTTTTACAGGTTTTGGTTCAACCTTTTTTGGTGGATCAAATACTGACGGTAGCGATGCACTACGCTGTCTTTTCTCCGTAATGAATTTCGGTTTTAAATCCATGTCAATAGGAGATACTTGCTTTCTGCGAATATCTTCCTCAATGGCGTATAATTCTTCCTACAAAAGTTTTTATTTTATGTTAAAATATTTTTTAAATATGGGCAACTTTTACTCGATTTCTGTAAACCATGCAAATTGCTCTCATTGTAAAGTAATAAATAATTTCAACTCCTGATAGCAGAGAAAATCCCAGAAATAGTCCGGCTATTCCTCCGAAAGACACCAGAAGATCAACCCATCCGAAAAGTACTTCTCTCTTGTAGCGTATTATGGGCCATGTAAGGAATTCAACGCTGACACCTTCGTCTAGACTTTTTTCAAAACTGTGTTCAAAATATTTTTAATTATAATTCATTGGAACTAGTCACTAAAGAGGTAGAACATTTTACCCTCTATTAAGTTTCTCGACACTAAAGACGGTTTTCGAACAACTTAATTCGCAATGAAGACAATCTTTGATGTTAGTAATGTTGTTCCTATACTTTGCCAAACAACCAAAATTATTTATGCCGCATTGGGGAATATTCGCTAAAAACATTTATACATTTTAATATAAAAAAAAAACAAAAATAAATTGTTTGCTATTTTCTGCATAATAGCAGAAATCAAAATCTTAGACATACCTACGGGTCTTGTGAAAGGTGGTAGACATTTGCATAACTTGAGTGCATGTTTCATTCGGCATTCAATCATACAGGCCGAAAACGTATACTCGTTGGAAAAATAATCCAATTTTAATTCATGTGGAAAAATACACTTTCGTTGTCTGTTCCAAAAAAAAATGTACAACTATATCTACGTACATAAAATATATCTTTAAATAATTCAAAACTACCCAATACTTAGTTGCATGGCATCACTAGTGGTGTATGTGTTCTTTTTAGTAATTAAAATTTCGGCCGTTTGATTAACTTCCCAAAACAGCTGTGGCTTAAAATCCCATCCAAAATATTCTTCATGAGAAAAAATGTAAACCTTTATATTTAATAAGATATAATTTTAATAAATTCCATAAATCCAAAATATCACTCATTACTCACCCATCCTGATGCATTTGGTAAGAAAAATAGTGCCCATTTTTTATCAGTTTCAAACAAATCATGCCCCACTACTATTTCTACACTGTTGCAAATATTTATTAATACAAGATTAATCATAAAATTATATTTTATTAATTATGAAAATGAAAGCTGGCTTATTCAATTGTAGAAATTCTGAAAAAATTTATTTTGGCGAGCAAAGTTAAATAACCTTCCATTAGGGAAAATTTCTCCAAACCTTATTCAATACTTTTAGTATCACAAGGTACCAAACAAACAGACAAATGTGCCAAAATTCTTGCTTATATTTTAAGTTGGCTTAAATACTGCATTACTTACATTACGCGCAAACTGGTAGATGAAGATTTTGGAAAATTTGTTTTATATATTTATTCTACGCATTGTACAAATCAACTGTTGTCTTAAAAATAAATTTAATTTACAAACATGTCTTTATCAAACTTTACTTACTCCTTGACTTCGTCGGACTGAAATCTGCTATTAAAAGCATAACAAAATCCATGTTCAGTGTAAATATATTCAAAATTTGAAGAACATGTTGCCTTTTCACCACGATATTTACACAATTGGAACGCATTCTCAACTGGAGCACGAACCTATAAAGTTTAAACGAAATTGAGAAATAAATAAAACAATATATTTTATTAGCAATAAAAATACCTCAAAAACCCAAGATCTTAACGATTTTCCTTCTAAATTATTCTTTACAGTACTTGATAAATTTTTAACTAACCCATCAATCTCGTTTAAGTTAGAGAATGATAGTTTAGTTAAAAGTTTCAAAAAGTCTATAGTCAAGTTTACATCACTCTCGACATAATTCCTATTTTAATCAGAAAGATAAAAGAATTTTATTCGTTCGGTTTTTCTATTATTTACTTTTAAATAAGTAGAATTAAGTAAAAATAATCAAAGAGATGATAAAAGAGATTGAAAGCTAGGGAAAATAATATTAAAATGTTGGAAGAATAAAAACACTTAAATGAATATTTACTATTATATTACAAATAGTATACCAGTATATTAATTATTGAGAATTATAAAAAATGAATTACATTAAACATTTCGACGGGATATAAAAAATAGAAGTAATCTACGTGATTTAGTATATGAGAACTATTTTTAATACTCCAAGGTATTTTAAAATAACAAATTTGAAACATTTTAAATTATTTTCTATAATATTTAATTTTGAGTATCATTTTACACTTAAAGAGTTTAACTAATTCTAATTCTAGTTTAGTTCTTACCCCCAATTTTAAAATGTTAAATGTATTTATGGATTGCACTTTTAACAATCCAGGATACACTTGATAATATATTACTGTTTTCAATGGGTATCTTTAAAAATCCTAAATAGACTTACGCCAAAGTAGACGCTAAATTCACGAGTTTGTCTTCATCATAAAAATCTTCAAGGCAGATAACAGTGGTCGGAAACATAACTTGTTGATTATGAAAATCCGTGTCCAAACCTTCGCACAGAATAAATTTATTAACAGTACACATAACATACACATAATATTCATTATTTTTTACCAGTAATAGTCGGATTTGTCTGAAATTTTTCCCACAAGCTCATTATAATTACCAACGCTGTGACTGTTCCAATAGCCGTGAAACAAAACCACATAAATCTAAGATACAAAATTTGATACTTTTACATTATATAACTAGAAAGTTTTAATTAAATAACTTTTCACCGAGCGGTCTACCACTTTCAGCGATATAACGAACTCCATGTAGTGTAGAGTTATCGAAGTAGACCTTTGTTTGGTAAATAAGACTCCTCTTAAATAAAGTTAGTGTTTCCCAAGTCGACGTCCTCTGTTTCTCCATTTCTTTCTAAATTCAGTTATGATAATAATGAACTTGGACAGCAAAAGTAAAATTTAACTAATTCCTTTATTCACACAATTGCGTATTCAATTAATTCAATTATTTGCAGATTTCACTTGCTCTTCATGTCGTATTATTTCCGAAACAGTATAGCGTTGTTCAAAAGCTTTGCAGACTGCCTTTCTTCTGTTATTAATTAAATAATCAATATCTTTGATTCCTATAACGACAACATTTGTACACGGAAAGGCAAATTACGCGATAGTTATGCTAGCTCAGAAAATACCCTATAATTATACGTAGTGATTTATAAAGTGTATTCATTGATTTTTGCAAAAGAACACTTCCAACAGGTGTTTCATAATTAACTGGGCAAAAACGACAATATTTAATATCAAAGTGAGGATATATTTTTATATAATGTTTATATTTAATTTGAATTATTCCATTTGATAATTCAATTTCCAGTTTTAAGCATCTTATACTTTTGATAAATTAGAATCGACGCCGTCCTAAATGTTGCCATCCAGTTTTCCGTGCTGTTAACTATAAAAAAAATTTTTTAATATGCATGCTGCCATACACGAATTCTATTAAAATGCGTCTATAACTTTGAAATAGACTAATTGGATTCAAAATATACCCAATATTTGAGGTTTTAGCACTAAAGTAAAAAGTTCAGCCAATTTGATCTTTAAAATTATTTCATAGGCCATAGAATTAATTTCACAATAATATTTTAATTAGTAGTATATACAAATGTAATATTTTCGTACCTTAGGAGTTATTTTTCTTTTCTTACAGAAATTCAGGGACATAGTAAGAGGCTTTAATTTTTCACTACGTTCATCATTTGCGATTTGTTCAAGCTCTTTCTGCAAACAAATTCGTCATTCAGATATCTTAAAAAAGTAAATAAACCCAACTCCGTTTAATTTAAGAGCACATGCGAATCTCATTGTAAAAAAATATATTATTTCCATTCCCGAAAGCAAACTAAATCCTAAGAAGAACCCAGCAAGACCTCCAAGGGAAGCTGAAATTATAAAAGGAATACTCCGGAAGTTTAAAGAAGAAATAACGTGGCAATTACATAAAAGTTCAATCCATCCAAAAAGGATTTTAGTTTGATATCGAACCATTGGCCAAGAACTAAGTCCTATCACAAGTTGTACAGAATTATTTTCAGAATTTTCGCTTAAAAAAATAATAATTTTATATATATAGTTTATATAACTATAAGGAAAAAGTATGTTTACTCTAGTTCTTCAGATCTCCACATTTCGTAGTTGAAAGAATTGCAGTTAAAAAGACAATCATAGCTTTCAGCATCATTTTCTCTGGTAACGGCATAAATGCATTTGTAGTCAATAATTGTACATTCTCTAACATCATCTACGCAAAATATAGTATAAAAAAAGGGATTTTAATGTTTGCTACTAATCTAAAACAAATAAAATTATATTACTAATTGGAATGTAGAAAAATGGTGTACAACCACATTTTTCCTGAAATATAAGCTGGTGAGTATCAGCAAGACATCTAGTAAATTCATAGTATTCTGCTTTCGGGTCTTTCATATAACCTCGCTCCGTTGGAAACAAACATTTTCTCTGTCTTGTAATAATGAAATATTAAAAATTAAATTTTTATATTTATAAATCTACCATTTGCTGTAAATTTTAACAACTTACGATGGTAATAATTCTTTTACATCATCAGTTGCAAATGTTTCTTCCACTGAAAGTGAAATAGTTAGTGAAGAATTACTTGTAACTATTTTTGGACTTAATTCAGCACTTAAAGTTGAAGAAACATCTTCTATATATATCTGAAAATGTAGAATAGATTAGAAGAGTATAGTTTTCTTTATTTTATTCATTTAAAATCATTTTCATCTAAGCCATTTATAATATCTCATTCTTATATATCAAATATTAAATAACATAAAACTGAATTCTAAGTAAAATATTTTATAATACCTTATTAGAAGTATCCTTGTAATATGTAAATACTTCCAAGTCCCAAGTTTCATCCGTTTCATAGATAACCTTCAATTTAGGATTAAGGACCCTTCCGCTAAAATTTTAAATATCAATAAATTCATTAAATGTACAGAAAATATTATTCTACTAGATGTATTCTACGAACTTATTGTTGAAAACAAAACAGTATCCAGCTTCTGTAAAAGTTGGGAAGAAATTTGAGCAACAATCTATCATTTTGCCCTTAAAGGAACAGTGAATAAAATACTCTTCGCAAGTGTAAAAAAACTACAATAACATTTATAAATACTTATCCCATAATAAACAAGAGATAATCGTGTTTACCTTCCTTAAATTTTCCTTCACTAGTAACATTTCAGAAGTATTAGAGCATTCCTTAGGAAACTCTTTATATCTTTGAAATTTCCCTAAATGGACAAGGCATTCCAAAAAGGAAGCATAGTCGTTCCTAAAAGCAAAATACTTTAATCTCTGCTTTTCTCCTGTGTCGTTTATTAAAAGTAAGTATTAAGTCGATGATATCTAACACTTGGACTTGCAAAAATATTGTAATTTATAGCTATCTTTTACAATTTCGTAGACGTTTTATTGATCAAGATGCAGTCACTTTAACAATAAAACTTTCTTTAGATTCATTTTTAATCCCTTCCTTTATAAATAAAAATAGCAAGCCAAAAATTTTATTACACACATATTTTAGTTGTTCAGTACACGTGCTTGTTTTTTATAAGATACATAAAACCCTTAATGAATTCCGAATTTGTTTTTATAGTAAATATTGTAATACATATATTAAACAAATTACAACTTAAAATAAAAATTTAAAAAGAATGTCTATATTAACCTTACGTTATTCAGACGTTTATAATTTATAGTATCTTGTGGACAAATAAAAACAGATGGGAAGTATAGAGGTTTGTAATGTTGATCCACATTAACATCTTTAAAAGTGAAATGTATTAAATTATTTTTTTTTTAGATATTTATCAAATCAACCAGTTATAAGAGGATTCTCTTGATATTTTCCCCAAAAGTACGATATGATGATTAGGCATGAAACGACACACAATTTTATAATTATAAACCAAAATAATTTTCCAATTTTTGATTTTTCTTTAATTAAAAAACGAACACCATGAAGAGATGAGCTCTCTAAGTAGCTCACTGCTTGCTTTCTAAAATTTGAAACAATTAAACGATTTATCGTAGACATACTTTCAAACTAAACTGTGAAACAGACGTAGAATTTATTAGTTCACGAAAAACACTTAGAATGATTAATAATTTATGTATTGGCATTAAATTCATAAAATATTCAAGATATTGCTATGCATTGATTAATTCGTAGGTATGAGTGTGCGATAAAATTAAAAGGCTGTAGTGCAGTAAATTACTTTGACTTACGGCTTATTTACTTTTTAATCTAAATATTAGGAATTCAATAATTCATGTGGATATATAAGGGAAATCTAACATCCTGTAAAATTAGGATTTGAATATAGGCTGGATTGCATAATTAAAAGATGTCGAACAGCTTATACAATTTAAATCTGTACGCTTAAGAAATGGCAAATTCAATTATATGGTTTAACCACTCAGCTTCAAATTAAGTAAAGTAATAGTGATGTTTAAAAATAACAACAGTTAAAATATAATCGTTTGAAATTGTTTCCTTACAGCGGCCATAATAATAATGACATAACTGCTAAACTTCTTCTTTCAACTGTAGCCAACTTCCAGCCAAACGTCAAAATTTGGATATTTCACAAAGTTTCTTGTCAGGAAGAAACGGTATAAGTCGCGAAGATTTCCAGTCGAAGAACAGTTACCCAAATGCTGGTTTTCAATAAAAAAGTTAAAAGTTAAAACAATGAGTTACTATAGTATCTATATACCATCGAAAAATGAAACGGAGGTGAACGGTAAGAGAATACGCGGTCGACATCCGCTGTTAACGTTCAGGAATTTTTGTTTGCGTTCAAAGCTTTGCAGAAGCCGAGCGTTTCGTGTGGCAGCGTTGTCAAATTGGAACAGTGCTCGACCCCAGAAATGGATTTCTCACTGATAAGAATGTAAATAATCGACGATTCTGACAACACAGATACTTGAAACTGATGCCAGGTGCCGTCGCCCCCTTTGTCTAGTTTTATCTGCTGGGTGGGATTTCAGGGCTGAACATGTGCCAAAAATATTGAGCATTCGTTTATAGGTTCAGTTTACGTTGCGTGATTTATTTTTGGATCAGCTGGACTAATGCATCAGCCGCAGATGTCGTCTTAAATTCTTTTTTACGCAGCTGCCTGCCGTTTCTGCGACTAAAGAGACGTAATGGGCTGTTGTTCTCTTTTCCAGATAGACGATATGTTTTCACGGAAATCGAAGAGGCCCTTAAAGTGTTGAAGAACCACAAAGATGGTCGACTTAAAGTTTTTAAAAGTAACGATGATGCAGAGAATTATGCCCAAACTGGGTACGAGGACTATCAGCCCAAACTAAGCCATTTAAAATGTATGTCGATCTTAGAATTGTAATTAAAACGGTATCTAACGAGGTCTTCTCTTGTAGCACCTTCAACGTTGGTGGAGAAAGCAGTATTCAGGGCGCCTACAAAACAGGAACTAATCCTATTCCGCAAAACAATAGAAGAAGGCAATTACGAAAGAGTGAAAACCATAATTTGGGAGAATCCGCGATACTTGGTAAATTCCGGGGACACACCGACAAGTCTTAAGGACGGTCCAAGATATAATGCCTTGCATGTTTGTGCCATCCATAAAAAGGCGCATATTGCTGAGCTCGTGCTGCAAACGATTAGCACAGTTAGCTTCATAGAATTATTACACGGAAAGAAAGACACTAAAATATGCCAAGAAGTATGCGAGATCTTGCTCGATTACTATTTGAACATGCCTGAGAAAGGTAGAAATGAAACTCCTCTTCACTTGGCTGCTAAATATGGTGCCGTAGAAGTTGTCGAAGTCCTAACAGCATACTCGCAATGCAAAATGACTCCTAACTTGGAAAATTTACTGCCCAAAGATGTAATCTCTTTATCATAGTGAGAAGAATTCGGCCATAATTTCCTTCTGTATTTTCCAGATTATCTGTTCTAGAGTAGACAATCCTGCGCCTGAATTGGTAGACAAAATCTCAAGTTTGTTAGATGAAAGGTTTTATGTTCCTGTGATTCGGTCAGTCGATAATTCTGTGCCACCTGTGATTGGGGATCCATTTTCGCCTACGAATCCTCCGGTAAGTAAGCCCTTACAATTTCAAAAAAAACGAGACTTAAATGCTTACAATTTTTCCGCACAGGAATTTAAAAAGGATCCTAAGAGTCCAGAACTGGAAATTCAAGCATACGCAGGTCCTATGAGTAAAGAACAAGCTCAGGTTAGTACAAATTTCGCTTTTTAATAAAAATATTTAATACTATCACAATAAAGAATTTCCGGCGACGATGGAAGACTCCTCCGCGTGTAGGGAATTCTCCGGTTTCAGTGATTGTAAACAGCCCTTATATTTCGCCACTATGGTCCAGTACACCGACGAAATCTGTGAATAACAACACATCACCATGCGCCTTTGGCAAAAACATTTTCTCGAGAAAGCTGGATTTAGAGGATTCCGAGAATGGTAACATAGCCAATGGCAAGAAATTATTGTCGGAGAACAACAATTCAGACATGAACCCACACACGCTGACAATCACACCGCTCCGGAAAAATCCTTTAAAGAAGGATTTATTTATCTCCTACAGGGACAAAGGCTTCTCCCCGCTGGTTGTTGATAGCGACAGCGATTCCATAAGTTCTATAAATTCGGACATCCCTGATAAAGATGTTTGCAACACGCCTGGCTGGAAGGAAAGGCACTTGAAATTGATTGACACCGAAAAGGGTCTAGAATTGATCGGCAGGGAATTGGCGAAAGAACAAAAAGTCGAGTGGAAAGAATACTGGGATTTTCTCGACTGTTTCATTGACATATCGTCTAAAGAGGGTTTAGACAAACTTGAATCTCATCTCAGCCAAAGGAAAAAATCTCAAGAGAATGGGAACAAGAAGCCCAGTGGAAAACGGGAAGATGAGTGTGTAATGAATTATCTCTGTAGTGCACTAGATCTTCTATTAGGGATATACAGGGAAAATACAGATTTAACTGACATGTATGCACAACAAAAAGCAAAGGAGAATCAATACACTACGCCTTATCTGCTCCTAGAGAAGTCCTTGCAGGTTTATGCGAGACGAATGACCAATACAATTTTCCATAAGAGCGTGTTGTCCATCAATGATGCTCTCAATTTTGAACTGAAAAGACTGAAATCTCTCATATGTAGTTTCAAAGACGACATTCGATTCGTGTCTGTTGACTTTAGCGTAGTCCATTCACGTTTCGCTAGGCTTATCGTCGACTACTTCAAAGGTTCCCACAATAGTGAAGATAATATTCGAAAAGTTCGAAGTAATTTCTTGCAAATAGTGGAATCAATGCATAAGGCTGACCGGGCAAGGAACCGGTCGATGTGCATCGACGACGCTTTAGACGACAGCAAGGAGCAGTTGCGATGCGTTTGCAAATTTATTTTGAATAACTTGGATCAAGGAGATGGTTTGTACTACAGTTCTTAAATTTAGCTCTTTTTATCTTAACACTACCCTCACAGAATCTGCCAACGTGGAGAATTTAACAACTGAAGAGCTCTGCGAGAAGTACTGGCGGAAAGAAAGCAGTTGTAGTTGCACTTGGAAGTCCAAATTCAAAATGTCGAATCGAAAACGGAGACTCGAATTTAAGGAAGTGGCTAAAACAATACCCGACCGTGAAAATGATACAACTGACAAAAATATGGAAAATCATTTATCGCCGGAAGAGAGTAGTTCTAATGAAAGTTCAAATGGAGATGGTATTGTTAGCGGGGAGGATGAGGATGAGGATATCTTTTGGGTATTCCTTCGTTTGGACATTTCGTTAGCTCAAATTAATTTTGTTTCTTTGTTAGTCGGACTTTGGGTCTGAAAGTGAGGACGAGCGATTCTTCACACCGCCCGATAGTCCATCGGTTTTAGAATATGATTTATTGAACGAAAGCCTAGAAGGTTACAACACATATTTGTTGGGGTACGTGATGATGTTTTTTTAAAGTAAATTAACTAACTTTTCCTTCTCAAAAATTCCAGAACCGAGCCGACAAAAAGAGATCTTGATGTCCTTAACGCTCTATACAATGTGGAAGTCGACAAAAAACACTACCCGCACGTCTACCGCTGGAGAGCAGCTGTAATGAGGCATCCTCATGAGGAGCGTGATAAGTAAAGAAATAATAACGTATTCTATCGCACTCTCTATTTATTAAATATTTTCCAGCTTCCCGTCACCATCGCCATCGCCATCGGTCGGTGTGAAAACACAACGCAGACAACGCAAAAATGACCTACTGCCAGTAACGAAACGGCTCTTCATGTCTCCACGGTCTGTGGCTCCAATAAAAGTAAATGATTTGGAGAGAAATCACCTATCCGAGGGCGACAGTCCGTTAAACAACTCCTTTGGAAACAATGTTTCGAGAAATCTGTCCTTCATGAATGTTTCCGACTTGTAAAACGAGTCGTTCCTAATTTAAGTACTTGCAACCCTTTTGTGTCAAAAATAAGTGATTCCACCAGAGAAACTGAAGTTGGCTTTTCGCCATACGCGGCTCAAATTTTAATATCGTCATTCCCCGGATGCCCGTAGTAATTTTGCCACGGAATTTTATCGAATTTAAAGAATGAAAAAACACAAGAAAAGTATTTGTGCGCGCACCACTGCGGTAGAAGAGGCTGGACGCGGACTGTAGTTGGATCTTCCATAACATAACTCTAATTTTTGCATTTTTATAGTAATTGAATGTACGACCCACGGTAAATAGGCAGAATAACTTTATCATCAACTTTGTATTAACGTCTAAGTTCCAATTGTTTTTTTTCTTTGAACTTTTTGTATGTGTAAATCCTTGTTTTCTGTTCACAATTCGCTCTATTGATGTTTCACTCTATTTTTGTTAATAAACCGTATTTGCAATAAAATGTTCGCTTTCTTTAAAAATGCTCCATACTCTTAGAACATACGAGGCTAAACATACTCTTAGAAAATCTCATAATTTTTGTCCATCAGTTTCCCATTAAAGGATTGCAATTCTCCAACCATTGAGGTGTGACGAAGAAGTACGCATACAGTATTACTAAAGAAACATTAAATCCTGTTAAATGAAAAGACACTGAGAACGATCTTTATTACGTTTGCAAATACTTGAACCCGGCTTAAGCTGAATTAATTTTATTTCTTCAAAATTTCCTTTTATTTGTAAAACACTTTTTGGATTAATAAATATTACTTCAGATAAGTACTTTTATTGGAGAACTTTTTTAGAATAAAAAACAGTGCAAGATTTTAATTTTCATCCTTTCAACACTTCATAACAAATAAATCAATTCTTAGGGAAACTAATTTCGTAGAGTAATAGAGAAATGTGTTATGAAAATAAACAAGTGCCTTGTAAGCATAAAATTTGTAACGATTATATTCACCAGATTTTCATTTGCGATTTCCTGTGCTCCAAAGTATGCTCTCCTAAAAGATATCAAGCTTCTGACGACACGCGAAATTATCCTTGGAAAACACCCCTTAAAAATGAACAGCTTCTAAAATACCTACATTTAAAATTGGGATAATTGAAAACCGGACAGAGGATCCTTCGGAAGGAAGTCTTGAAAAACTGCCCGATTGTATTTACATCCCTTTATATCGACAAATAATGAAGAAAGAAACGCCTGTAAGGTGAAATGAGTGCAAAGACAACAATTTTACTTTATAACTAATTTATTGTTACTAAAAAAGGAAAATTAAAAATAAAACATCACAATTCGAAGCACATTAAATATATATTTTAATGACAAAAATAAGGCTGTTTAAACTAAACGTTTGTGTTGTGCTCACTTCTCCAATTGGTCAAACTGAATGAAAAAATAAAAATTAAATAAAAAGGGTTTACTTCGGTTGTTGTACAGAGGTCAAGAGGGCCGCAGGTTCTCCCTGAGGGTTCAGTAGGACCGAACGTGGGAACCTAGTCGTCGTCACGCAACCTCGATGCGCACTATCGGCCGCCTTCACAACGATTAATCATGAAAAATTTCTTTTATAATATTCAGTTTCATTTGTTGTTTACTTTACATACTAATTTTGTTATTAGCCTAAGATATTTTTAATAATTTTTTTTTTATTATTTTTAAATTGTTTTTGTGTTTTCCTTTAATTCTCCTGCCACTAAAGTACTAGTACAAGTCTCCTAAGGATTAAACAATGAATACAAATAGAAGTTTAAAATAATGAAAAATTGTTTTTTTTAAATGAGAAGTTATCCCAACTCAGCATGGTCGATCCTGGAAGGCGCGCAGGGGGTGTGTTCGTGCCCCGATCGGCCACAGCAAAACAGAGAAGTTTGCAACTTCGCGCTTACATATAGTATCGCTCTCTAACAAAGGTCGCAGCTCAAGTACTTAAGAGGGGGTTACAAGATTTCATATTATTTCTTATATTTTATTTACTTTTTACACATTTCAGTTTATCATTTTGTTATATTCAAACTTGAAATTGAAATTTCCATCCCATTCACGCACGAATCAATCAACAACTAAAGATTCCTATTAACATTACAAAATTTGCAATGACTTTCTCCCTCGAGTTAAGACAGTGTCCTTATAGTGATAGTTTGTATAGTTTTTTGCTTTTGTTTTTTTTTGTTTTTTTTTTTTTTTAATTATTATTATTATTTAACACAAATTCTGTAAGTGTACTTTTATTCCGTGTGAATAAGAATCGACCTCGATAGGGTTAACCGGGCTATATAACGTTGTAACGTTTGTTAATGTGTTGCTTGAGTAGTTTTATTTAACTTCTGTTTCGCTTTTCTGCTCACGCGACGATTGATTTCTTTTCTTTTTTTTATTTAAACACGCTTAAATTTTAGGTAATTTTTTTCCATTATTTAAAAAAAAATAATAATAATTTATTTCGGTTCCGCTCCACTCTGTTGTTTCTCTTTGTCCCGTTCAGAATTCTTATTCTCTGCTGTTCCTTGTGTTATAGCTGCATTGGCGCCGCCCTGTTGGGTTTTCTGCTTCAGCATTGTCCAGTCGTAGGTGTAATCATATTGGTGATTTAAGGTGCGGAACAAAATTCTGAAAATATAACAAAGAATGCCCGTTATAGAATTTCATTTATAAATGGTACAGATCACCTATTTATTTTATCTATGAGGTGTTGGATCAAAACCAATTTCACAGCCACTTGAAATGCTCCACAATCCATGCATGGGTTTCGAAAAAAAAAATTAATCAAATGAACAGCCAAATTCGTGTATAGCGAAACTCAAAAGACTATGACACTGCATCAAAAGTAAAATACTGTAACCCATCTTCTACCCAATCAGAACTTGAATCTGTGACCTTTAAATTTGAAAAATTTATACACCAACCTTAAGCATAGTATTCAGCTGCTCAATTCAATAATTCATCTAAGCGCAAATACAAATTATTTTATAAATTTATTTATTTATTTACATAATACGAAATAGAAAAATTAACAAATATCATAAAATAAATTAGTGGGGTATTCTGGCTCAGTAAAATCCAGTACTCTTTTCTTCTTGTGTTTTCTGCAAAGGGGTTTAGTTTGTTAGACTTAAAAATATTATCTACGAAATCTTAATTATGATTCATATTTTTCAATAATGATTACATTTTGTACCCAATTTGTATGTACACTTTTAGCATGACGATTATCGTCTTTACCAGCATTATATACAGAATAGTCAAGACTATGACCTCTAGTGTTTTTTTTAAAATAAAATGCTGCAAAATTGTAATAAATAAATTCCCTGAAATTCAAACTCTAACTCTGTTCTTTTCCTTTTCATATGAAAAACTTCGTTAATTCGAACAAATGCCAATTAAATGTTATAAAATCTAACAGGCATTTTACTTTTAAGGTCTGAATTCTAGCAATGTACTCGCTATAAAATGAAGTTAAGAGAAACATAACTTTCTAAAAATCGAGTGTTTGAGATTCGAACTTTTATAAATTAAAGCGTTTCCTGCAACAAACATTTTCCCATATCTGTAACCTTGATAAATTGGATTTTCATTTTTATTTGAGTTGTTCAGTAGAATGTAGACAATAAATAAATTGAAGAATTTAAATCTTCCCTTAACGAGTCGATCTACCGAGGTTTAATTGTATAATGCATGAGATACATGAACGCACCAGCAAAATCCACAGTAATTTTGTATTTGAATACGAATTGAATATACCAAAGAAGAGCAAGAAATTGCTACGCGGACGGCCTTTATTACGAACAACGTCGAATTTCTAAATCTAACATTTGCTCATAGAGATACAACATGAAATCGTATAAAAAAAAAAACATATAAAGCCAACATCTTCATAATGACCAACTTTCCAAATCCGAACCGAATCGCCATGATCAATGTTTCTCGAAATAATTTTTCAATTGTATTTTTACCATTGTAGACAAGAATGAACCAAGTTTTATTAAATGTTCCCATTAACCTAAAACATAAACAAGAGAAACTGCGAATGAAAATGGAAAAAAATCCGGAAAACCGGAAAAAAGAATTGGAAATACCCTGCCACTTCGGTCAGATTGTAATTTTGACCGATTTGGTTTTCACAGAGCGGGTGAAGAAAAACAGAGACGACACAAAAAGTGCATTTAGCAATAAAAGAAAACATGCTGCTCATTTACAGTTTGCAAATGCTTCAGGATGATTTTTTTTATTACAACTATAAAAAAAATTGGTACATGTGAAATTTAATTTAAAGGTGGTGATCCAATGGGATACATTCTATCAAGGCATTCTATCGTTAACTTAGAAGCACACTATAAAAATATTTTAGTTCATACTTGCAATTAGGTAATAAATATCTAAAGTGATTACAAAAAAATATGTATAGATAGCAAAATTCTATTTGCCAACCTGGCCCGACCTCGCCGGGCGAAGTATGGGAAGATTTTGTGGTTAATCTTCAAGAACAAAAAAAAAAAAAAAAAAAAAATAGAATAAAATTGAATCAATTGCTTTTGATTCAGCCCGTACAACTATTTGAGAGTTAACTTAATCTTATGAATGTATCCTTATTTTTGTCTTTATCCTTTTCTTTGTCCTTTTCACTCTCAGCATCATTTGGATTACGGTCGGTAGGTTCTGTTCTTTCTGTTCCTTGAGTTATGGCGGCGGCACCGTCCGCTTTCGAAGTTCCTCCCGTTAATTGATTTTTCTGCTTAAGCATATTCCAGTCATAAACATAATCATAGTGATGATTTAGAGTGCGGAACAAAATTCTGAAAGAGAAACAAATTCATTTGTTAAGCGGCAGCGCAGAATGGGAATGTCCATCGTTAGAAGAATGCCAAAAATCTTATGCGATAATGATGAAATGTGTTATTTTTTGAAATGCAGTTAGATTGGGGCTAAAGCGAAAATTGTCGTTTTATTTTTTGTTTGCTTAACAGGTCACTATTTTTAAGTGAGTAGGGTTTTTAAGGGAATTACACAAAAAAGGGGGTATATTAAAAGTGATTTAATAAAAATTCATTTGTTGTCTTCGAAAAAAATAGTTTTCAATATATGATTACGATTAATCCCAAAAACCCTACCTCTCTTAAAAATAAACCGAAATTTGTTTGATACATATAACTGATAAAACAAAAGCAATTAATCAAATTTCCAGGAAGACACACACCCTCGCAAAATATCATTCCCTACTTCAACGACCGAAATTTGATACGCTACAATTTGCCGCTTAAACAAAATAAATCGTCAACGGTTTCTGAAATAAGGCAGTCAGAGAAATGGTCTAATTATAAGACACAATCTCCGCGAATGATTCATAATATTGTTTTTCTGTTGTTCTGCCTGCACTTACTCTTTAGCACCACCCTTATCGCATATAACTCTCTGGATCCTATATCATTATTCATATTTTTCAATTAAACGAACATTCAATAAACATCAGCAGAATTGCACAACAATGTTATAAATGTAATAAAAATAAAGCTAAAACATAAACAACAACAAATAAAAACATTGAAAAACAATTTTAATTGTGTATTTTCAAAAGCCATAATTCTAATAAATTAATAAAATTACTTTTCAAAAATCTTCTACAAACAATTTCTAGAGTTTTTTGGTTTTTTTATAAATCTGATATATTTTCAAAAATATATGAAATTTCTAAGAAAATATTAAGAGAAATTGGAGAATTACTCACTTTCCAGCATTAAAATAATGCCCGTTTTCTAAGAAAGCGATTTTTTGTCTATAATAGATTTTGCCTTTCGTACAACCACCATAAATTCTTTAGCTGATGTTTTTAAATTTTTTTTATTTCACAAAAATTGGAAATTCACAAAAATGGCTCATTTAAATTCTCATCTCTTAAGCTCTTGAGAAATATAATTACAAATATACAAATACAAATACAAATTTTCCACAAGTGTAAAATATTTTATTTGAAAAACTATATGTTTACTTAAGAAACTTTAATAGAAAATATAAAAATACAAAATACGAATTGGAAATTCGATTCTAATCGGCCTGATCTTCATCACGTTATCACGTCTTAATTACAATTACTTATAAAAAAATCAGTACACTCCAATATTTAAGTAAAAAAGGTCAAGAAAATATCTAAACATAAGATAGTGCTTCCTCTGAGGATTAAGTGAATTATTTTTTATTTTGTAATAAATCGATATACGACTTCACTATATTTTAGACTAAACAAAATGACCTTATTTTTTAAAAATCACTACAGTACAAGTGATTTTAATAGTAAACTTATAACAATATAAAATGCCTATTGTAGAAAATTGCTGTGACTTAAAATTCTTCCATATACTGTTTGGATACATGTTTACTTTTTTTCCAGTTACTTAATTTTTTTCTCCAATAGCTGCTTACATTTTTCAAAAAATGTTACAATTTATAGCCCATGTTACTTCACAAGATAAAGACTTTTAAATTATGAAATCGGTTAATTATTTTCGGAGATTTCTTTGAATAAATTCAAAAACTCCAAAAAAATGTTGCTTTCTTTATAATGTTAAAATTATAATAAAATCTATAAAAAAAAATTAAGTTGATAAATCACTTTTGTCTTTTTTAGGCATATAGGATTTAATTTTCTATATTAGTAAGGGATTAAAGTGAGATGTAGTGGATTTAGTTTTCAACTAATCAACAGTATTAATCATAAATTTAAAAAATAATTCCAGAGGAGTAGTTGTCGTCTAATATGGCTCAAATCAACTCAAATCAATAAAATAAATGTCTGTAGTATAAAATCGCAATATTCATCAAAGAAAAAAATCTAAAACTGCACCCATTAATTATTTTGTTCTATACAATAAATGAGTTCATATGCCGTGATCTCGATCATTCACCCCAGAAGAATCGTTCCCCTTGTTTATGCCACTGTTGACCAGAAGTGGTGTAGTCAACGTTACCTAACTCAAAAAAACTGCTTGTTTAGCGAAGCGAGTAAAACTCGATTTAATTTTAAACGAATGTACGAATTTAGTTAATTAAACTATTCTCCATACACTATTTTAGCTAACTTTGTTAAATTACTATACAAAAATTATGTCGCTAAATTTAGCCTACGCCCTAGGTATAAACAAAGGTTCATATTGATCTAAAATGTTCTCTAAAAATGCGGAAATTACACACGACTATGTAAACAAGAAAAAACACTTAAAACTATGCTATTAAATGTGTTTGTATTGTTTGCCCTTACAAAAAAGAAAAAAGAAAAACTTTAATAAATTCTCCAAACACGAACACAACATTGTCTTTTATCAGAATAAAATTAAAACCTTTAATTTTTTTTTTCGTCATGAAAAACTGCTCTTCAAAAGACCTTTCATCGCAGGTAAATGTTAAACCAAAAGTTCAACTCAAACGATCCGCATCTTCTTTAACCAAATATGGGTTAATCGCCATTCGAGCCACAAAGCATTTTGCTGACCCCATTTTCATGAAAGTAGGTAGACGACGATCACTCACTAACATCACCGTCTCTTGTTTTTAGCAAACTGCTAGTTTGGCAATGAAACACTCTACTGTTGCCGCTTTTTAGAACCCGAGAAAATCTTAATTTTAAGAGATCTATAGACGTGCCATGATACTCATAGTAACAATTGTGTTAGACACTGATACAAAAATTCCCTAAGAAACAAGGCGCAAAAACGCAAAAATTTTTAATAATACGCAAAGAAATTTATTTATTTATTCTATAAATAAACAAATTTTTCTAAAAAGCGCATCAGAAACGTTTTTTTCATACTTTACGGAATCAATCGATTTATTGAGCATGAAAATTCTCTGTTTACATGCTGATCCGATTTACATCTTCGTTTCTATTTTTAAACGTCTAGATATCTTTTGTATTTTTAGCCTAGACTTGATTAATAGTTGGTTTAGGTGACGTTAAAGATGATTTCATTAGTTATAGGTATTAAAAGTATAAATAGAAGATATCTAAAAGCAAAACAAAAATCATAGAATAGTTTAGAAAATTTTTTTATGGAATTTATAGATTAACAAACGCACCAGAATATAAAATTAATAAAAAACGAATAAATAAAAAGGCGGTAAACATCACGGGATCAGTAGCACTAGCGGAATTATCGATTAACCGTCTAAACAAAACAATCCTAAGCGTAATGAAAACTTTTCTACGATAATGAAAATACTCTTGATTAAGTTAAATGCTAAGCACGTTACTTACGTTGAATGCCCTGAATAATACGCGGCAGAACGAGCTGTGTTTTATAAAGAGTTATCGCATCGCATACGAGACGTGCTGTTGATAACCAACTTCCTTTACTGTTTTCTATTTACAGTTTTAACAAATCAATTAATTATTCTTATGTACGTCTTATAAATCTTTACTTACTCTGTTTTATTTTGAGATAATATTTTTAGAATTTGATATTTTATTTTCCTGGAGCAGAAAACAAAAGGTATAGGATATAAAAGAAAAGGAATAGACAAAATGCATGTCTATTAATATAAAAGTCTCATATGAAAATTAAAAAAAATGCGTTGTATGTAACAAAAAGAAATGTTCACCATTTGTGTTAGTCATATCATAAAAGTGTAAAACTTTAACATATCGATTTTTTACACTTCCCTAAAGACAGACAGAACAGCGGAATTTTAAGTCGGAGTTTAAATTTACTCATTTAACATTTGTAATAAAATTTTAGTACAACTTCGGCCTCGTCTGGATTTGATTAAAAATTATGACTTGGCTTATGTCTTAAGGATTAGCTTGTCGTAGGCTTAGAACATAGATATATTTTCTCCCTACTTTACTCTCATAGGGATAATTTAATTTTATATCGTTTAGTACAAAAATCGATGAAGAAAACAAGGATATGTGAAATAAAGATCTATAATAATAATTCTAATAAAGTTGTTAATAAAATTTTCTAGGATTTGCGTCTGTTTCTTTTGTATGCCTTTATGCCTGTTCACGGCTTACGCAATAACAACATAAAGGACGTTGACAGGGTGCTTGCACCAGATTTGAATCCAATCCAAGACATATTGAAGGAAATATAGGATTTTATATATATATATATTAACTTTTTGGGTACTTTTAAGGATATAGACTCTATGCTAGTAAGCACATCTAAAGATTTACACACTAAAGTAAAATCAATCTTTAGATAAATTGATTTGATTTATTTTTAAACCGAAAAAGCAATAAAACAAATACAGATTCATGTAGATAATTTCTGCTTTCAGTACCCAAAGGGTTAAGGAAGATATGAAATTCTTTTTTCTTCGTCATTTTTTCATTTATTTTTGTATTTTTGTATTTTTTTTAATTTCCACAGAAACATGGCATTACAAAAAGTTATTGTAATTATCAATTATAATAAATGTGAGAATTGTTGAAATTTTTTTTAATTTCGTGTTTTAAACTGAATTTTATTATCTTAGCATTGGCATACATTTCATTTTTAAACTGCACTCGTTCTAAAATATTTTGTTTTACAAAAATCTAAGAGCAATAATCTAGCGAAGTATAAAAATTCCAAAATTTATTTATTACACTTTTAAAACTGGATCTCTTCTGGAAATCAAAAAAAGAAATCCTCTGTACATTTTACATACCATAGTCACATTTTTCTGTTTAATTTAGTATAATAAACCTATTCCACCTGGTTATTTATGATTCATTTATTTCAAAATCCCATTACTTATGAACAAAGGCTATAGTCATCATCAAAAAAAAACCCACCTTAAAGCGAAAAATTGAAAATTCAAAACGAATTTATAAAAGAATTCCCATCGGAATTTATTTTTTGTTTAAATATTTTCCATTGAATTGTATGCTTACTCGACGAAAATACAAATCCATAAATCGCAAAGCTTTAATAGAACATATCTACGCAAATATGTAAATTAAAAAGCTTGATGATTAGTTTATGATAACGAATTTCTTATGAATAAATTGCATGGAGTATCTCAATATCCCTCATTGCTCGAGAGCTAGAAAATGAGTCTAATTTCTATGAAAATATTATTGCCGGATAGTACGATTTTCCACGTCATCCTGGATCGACAGAATACTGAATATGTGCACATAAAATAGGAAAAAGAAATACTTGAGGCGAGAGTAACTTGAAACGTAATATCGAATATCAATTAATAAATAAAAGTTTTTATCCATGGAAAAAAAGAAGAAAAAACAGAGCAATTGGAAGTGGAAAAAAATAATCGTGACTCACAGCTTGACTAAATTAATGCTTCTTCTCAATTTTAATTCGAAGAAATAGCACAAAATTTTGACCTTAATCATATTTCGAGGTATAAATAAAATAAAAGAAATAAATGAATTTGAAATAAAAATAATGTTTCTAAAATCGAAGGTCATAAAACGACGACTTACGGAATTGCTATTACTAAAATCCAATAGTCAGCAAATTCAGAAATGAAATAAACACATGGCTCGCTGTAACGGCAGTTGTAATGCAATACAACATTAAACGATCTCTCCACGCGACATTTATAAATAGAAAACTATTCATTTTGGCCGATCGCCTTTAGGGAAAAGCGAGAACGAGTAAGCGTAGTCAAGTAACAACACGAGACTTATCGAAAAATTTATCCTACTGAGTCATGCTGAAGCAGCGATCGCCGCCGGCTGGCCATGCAGACAATGAATCAATATGCAATTAATGAAAGCTCGTCTGATGACAAATAAAATAAAAAAGAACAATTTTAAAGTCATATACTGCAGCCGAGCTTTTAAGATATATATTCTTTGATTTCAGTTGTTAAAAGGTGATAGTAGTAAAACCCGCTGTACGCAACGTTCTTCGGGGTAGTATGGCCGTGTGATAATTTCAAATATTGAATGCAGATTGAGCTAGCAAGGACACTTCCATTTAAGCCAACATTCCCTGGTCGCATGTGCATTTCATGATTTTTTTTTTTATGAAACCTAAAACAGTTCGACTCTGAATGTGTAAAAGCGGTTTCAAGAGGATGCCTAAAATATTTTTGTAATTCCCCAAATATTTAAATAGTTTTTCTATGACAACAGCTTTTGGCCATACCTGTCGACACGGTGGATTTTGTTAACATATAAAGATCTTCTTAATGAAACATGAAAAAAAATATAGAAAATGCACCTTAATCTATGTTTCCAAGAACAATTAAAAAATATACAAGATAGTGATTGCAGGAAGTTCTTTTAAGATTTAATGGTGAATAAGATAAGATCGACTTAAGTGTTTATGGAACTCTCAAAGCTCCAACTCTTGTCTGACTAGTTTTTCTTCTCTAAATTATGGACGTTCTTCCGTAACTTGTCGCCGTTCGCTCTGCGGGCTATTTACTTTACAAATAAAAATAAAATGAAAAGTTATATGTGTAATACACAACTTACAATGCAAAAAACTCTATTCGTTCTTTATTCGAAACATATAAGATATCTCCAGACACCGCTTTATTTCATCTTAATTTTAAACCTGTCTACATCCTCCTAAAATAACTACTTTCTTGAAATAATTGTAATCTTATATACTATGTAAATCCTGTATCACTGTACATCCCCCTATGGAAATCATGCACATCACGTTTATAAACAAAACAGGTAAACCCTATTCAGAATTCCAGGAAACGATTTCCCGTATAGGCTCAATTTTCAAGGCAATGTAAATATTATATAAGCTACATTGTATACTTTTACTAAAATAATCATTAAATTTTCATCTAAATAACAGAAGAGCTTTGACAAAAATTACGCAAACAAAAGAAAGCAATTAAGATTTTGCTGTAAATAAATCCTTCAAGCGTTAATTACAACATAAAAGGACACTTGAAAATGTTTCATTAGCACAAATTCCTTTGTCCAAATAAATTGATATAAAAATCAATATTTAAGAGAATCTTTAAAATACTTTTAAAAATTTATAAATTTATACTTATAAAATTTAAAATAAAAATACTGTAATTCATTCTGAATTGCTAATTCCTGGCCTAGTTCTGACTTCAAGCACTTTTAAAACATCACAAAAATGAAGTAAATTCGCAGATATCAAAAAATAATTTATTATACAAAAAAGTTTATTTATAATAAATATTAACTTATGTTATTACACTAAAACAAAAACCAATGAAAAGGGTGGGGGATTATACTCATCAAGAAATAATTATGTTACGGCACCAGAATAAAATAAATAAACTTCTTTTCCCGAAATAAAATATTCTTGGCAGGATTAATTTTGTTAGCACGAAGGACGAAGGCCCTTTAGGAATTAAATGGTATCGTCATTGTATCATTCCCATTGAACGTTAAATAAATTTATGTTGGAAATAAGCTTAACAGACGCATTCATTAAAGTGTTTTCCTCAACAGAAATGCTTTTCTTTTACTAACTAGAATCTTCAAATTTATTATCTTATCGAAATTTCCGTCTATAAAAAATTCTTAAAGTGCCCAGAAAAGTTAAGATATAAAATTGCCATGTCTACTCCTAACACGTTCCATACCTCATGCATCGATTTCAGGAAATAGCGTGCCTGAGCCTCGACAATTATTTTTTCCTGTAGTTTTATAAATGTCTAGAAAAAATCATTCCTATTAACGCAACACGTTGTATGATAAATTTTTTAACAATTTTAAATCGGAACAAATATACTTTTAACAATAAGAACTGTTTCATGCAATTGACTTTTCAATCGTGTCCCATTTTCAGTATACGTAAAAAAATATCAGTCTGACTCGAAAACCACTTTGGATGAAACCTCTTGATAACGATATTTCCGTATATGTATCAAATAGTATAGAGTGTTTTTCTATAATGCTATTATTTTAGAAATTCCTTTCGTTCATTTTTACGTCTCTTACCTAAAAAAACCACCCTGTAACCTAAAGTAGCTGTTATTGACTAGAGTATTTTTAACCTCAGAAAAATCAAAAGGTTATGATACGAAAATGATAGTACGTAGTTTAAATAAGAGAAATATTGTAGCAATAATTCCAACAACCTCAATGTGTCCAACAACCTTGTCTAAGCATAATGTTTTTAAAGAATACTATGAATTTGCCATAATTTATTTAGCTGCTGGTATTGATCTCAACCCTCAACGGACGTGTATAGCGAAAAATATTTTCTGCAACAAAATGAATATATAAAATAAATATTTTCCACTTACCTGAACAACTGTCTCAGATACATATAGTCCGGCTGTTCGTCAAATCTCAGACTACGGCAGTAGTTCAAATACATTGAGAATTCAGCTGGGAATCCTTTACATAAGACCTCAATAGGTGTTGACATTTTCTTTTCCGAAATTTTTTCATATTTTTGTTTTTTCGTATTTGCTTTCATGCCCTGCCAAGGTAATGCTCCTCGATTAAAATACATCATGACATATCCTAGAGACTCCATATCATCTCGCCGCGACTGTTCAATACCAAGGTGGGCATTTATAGATGCGTAACGCGCGGTTCCAGTTAAATTCTTATCTTCACGATAAGGAATATGAAGGCGCGTGCGCGGGTCACGGAATTTTTTTGCTAAACCGAAATCAATTAAGAATAATTTATTGCAATGGCGCCCAATACCCATTAGGAAATTGTCCGGCTTTATATCACGATGAATGAAACATTTAAGATGTAAAAATTCCAAACGACCAATCATTTGATCAACTAACATAAGAACTGTTTTTATCGTAAAATGACGACTACAAAAATTAAAGAGATCTTCGAGTGAAGGACCCAATAAATCCATCACTAATGTGTTATAATTCTTTTCTGTGCCATAGTAACGAATACGGGGGATTCCGATACCGCCACTCAATATTCGATACAATTTGTATTCATATAAAAGTTGTGGATGGCGCGCGTGCGCATTTTCCATTTTTATCGCAACTTCTTCACCACATAGTACACTCATACCAAGGTATATATCACCGAAGGAGCCACTTCCTGTAAAAAGAATATACAATATCTTGGTCACTAATAGGGACACCCATATAATTTTTACTTAAAAAAGTTAAAAATAAATTAATGTCGTGCACTACTACAACAAAAATATAAAATAGAAAGAGTATAGTGTTATACTAACAAATCCCCAAGACGATATTGATAAATTTTAATCAAGATCGATAACAAAACGATAAAGAACTGCACGAAAGGCACAAGTTTAAGAGAAGGTAATCAGCCAATATTTTGTTACACTTGTCGATATTTCGAAATAAAGGGAACATTTTCATAATGATCAAATCTATCCCATCTTTTACATATATAAGTACTTTAAGAAATATGATAATATTTTCAAAAAATTTTATATTTATTATGAACGTATTCGAAATCGATCATGAAAATAAATTGGGAATTTTTCTAATCTGTTTATTATTCAGATATATCACTCGGATATTATAAATCGATTATGGTAAGATTTTTACTAATATGCAATGTATTTCCATAGGAAATTTTGTATCATTGAAATGGATTTCATGGGTAAACAAGAAATACTTGTATACCACATAGAACCCGGCCCGGGAAATCGTAATACAACAAATCAGGTAGTGTCTTATAAAAATACTGTAGTCGTTTTATACAAGATTAGAAAAAGATTTTTCTATCCTATTACGGCTTTTCACCTTTTTAATGACTGCGCAACAATCCATATAACCCAATAATTTTTCTTGAAATATCAAGTAATTATGTGCTATAGAATAGAGAACGAGTTATACACTGGAGTAGCTGTTTAATTAGTATAAATTGTTATAATTAATATAAATTGTAAACATGAAAGACATAAGAAGGAATTATAGGGATCGGCTAAATCTCATATCGAATCTGCCTAAAAATAAACGACATGTTCAGAGAAATTTATTGGGTCTAGGGCTATTAACACGCAAAAAGAAACACATTGAGGACTGTGATAAAATAAATTGTGCAGTCTTCAATTAGTAAATTTTGTGGGGAACCTTTTCAACAAAATACCACCTTCTCATCATTAATCGATTTATTAAATTTGATGTAAAGCTGAATACATTTTACCAAACCTTTCATTTTTATTTATTAATTATTCGGCTATTAGCTAGCTATGTAATCTCTACAACAGTGGTCTTCAACCTTTTCCAACCAAGGGTCAATTTTCTGCTGCTTACTTGGCGCAAAAGAAGCAATTCATATTTAAGAGAACCAGTGAACATAGTTATCTCAGAATGCTAAATTATAATATAATTAAGAATTTTTACTGAACAAAATAAAAAATTTGTTGCCAAAACAAAATCTTTATTTAACGTAACGTAACGTAAATCTTTATTTAAAGTATTTAATCATAAAGATCAGTGTGACGTCTGAAACCCTTTGTTTTTACTAAGCACTTACCAACGAAGAATTATCCCTTTTTGCTCATTTAGAACAATTTATTGAAAATCTGATTCCCTAATTGGTTAAATTCAGCATAATGCAGTTATACCACAGGTCGTCCATAATTACAGCGACAACAGGAATAAATATGATTATTCTTGCCTGAAAATTGACTTCTGCATATAGTTTCAATCCGTTATTTTTAAAGTACCACAAATTCAAATCTGAAACTGTCCACGTTTTTTTAAAATAAGAACAAAATGTTTTCAAAAATAATTGCTCTAATCTCTCTAAACTTCCTATAGACAAGCGGTTCACTTGGTCGATTTTAAATACTCCGCTCTAAACACGCACAGGAAGTATTATGGACGAGAAGCAGACACGTGACGGGCTTGCACTTAATCAAGAACCAAGACCAGCTACGTTATCTGTCCTCTATGTAAATTCCGAAAGACAACAATTACCTGCAACTCTTGTAATAGGTTGATAAATAAAAGTATGTAAAAGGTAGATAAAACGTAAAAAGCTATGAATTACTCATAAGCATTCAATGCAAAATAGTTAAAAATAGTATTTTGGTTAGCAGTCAAAAATCGTTATATATTTCTGGGACCTCAAGGATAGAAAGAACGATCATCTAGCGTCCATATGAAGAACAGAAGTGTAACGATTTACCACATAATGGAATACTTCGACCCATGCTTTTATTATAGCATAGAGGAGCGAGCAAATATCACAATTAATAAACAATGAAAATTTTGAAATTCCCGTCAAATTTAAAGCCGATGTAGGTTGACCCCACTTAAAAAAATCTATCCCCAATCACATCCCGAACTAATCTTTAGATACCCTACAGAGATATTCCGATAAAAAACGCAACCGACTTGCTATTAAATTAAATATAAACTAAAAGTCAATAATTTTAGCCAACTTTATATAGCACACAAATAATAAAATTTAGAATATCTCAGAGTTTCAATTATGATGAAATTACCCACATTCCAAATTTTGAAATCTTGGAATAGCATCTGCTAGCCACTTAAAATTATGTAACTCATTTTTTTATTAAAATTAATATGATATTGAGCCAGAAATACAGAACATTTTAATAGTTCCCGAGAACGGTGTAGGCTAAAGACAGCAAAACGCTGCAATTGCCTTTTGTTTTTTACAAGCACGAGAGGAGTCGACACGATTGCTATTTGTCAAATTTCTGTAAGCACATATCGTGGAGAAAGCCACCCAGCTGGGTCGCCAGAAAGATGTATTTCATACGTTGGAAATCATATGGACGGGCTCTTGGTCAGTATCGGCGCTCTAAATGTTCTGCTAATTCACCTTGAGGAGTCGGCCATGGGGCCGTATGGAGCGCCAGTCGTCGCGCTATAGTGATATAACAAGAAAATCAGCCGTTTGGCTTCTCCGGCTGCTTCGCCACAAAAATGTTCTTCAATGTGTTCTTCGCACGAAAAAGGCCTGTCAGAGGCCGTGCAAGAAAACGTGATTCACCTAGCATAAGAGGCACTAGTTCTCGGCACATTTACAGCATGCCCACGGGCTGTGTGCCCTATTGCGCAAAATGTGAGAAAATGTAAAAGAATCTTCATTTATTCGCCGATTTAACTTACCGATTTTACGGATTATCCGATATTTGCCCCCGATGAGGACCTCGGTGCCACGCGAGTCCCTTAAAAGCCTTGTAGCCGTCGACATGTTGGCGATTTGCTGCTGGCTCTCCAATTTCAACAAGAAGTCAACGATTCAAATCGTCGTTCGGACCTGATCGCTCTTTGTTATGTATTGTGCCACTTTGAAACTTCCCTACTTCAGCCGATGCGTTTTTTCCGCAGCCACAAACCGAGATAATAATGCAGAAAATGACGGAAGTTGAAAAAGGAAAAGTATATTTGTCGGGCACAGGCAGCTGCTGCTGTGAAATACGGCCACTCTGGATTTTTATTTGAACTAAATATTGTATCAGAAAAATGGCAAAGAAATTTCCCTCCTGGAAATTTTATAAATGAATTCGCCTTTCGATCGGCTGTGTGTAAGATCTCTATGCCTTCTTTTCTTTTCGGTGCTTTTCCTTTTTTTATTTAATTGCTTCTCTCTTCCCGAACGATTTTCGAAACACTCACACGTTGCCCAAGTTAAAACAGCCACGGAACGAACGCGTTTTTCCGTCAATAATTCAACGTTTTAGATCTCGTACGATATACAGTTATATTGATCGTTTGTCGCTGTTTCAAATGTTAAAACACAATTTTTTGAAGTACTTAGAAAAGAAACAAAAAAATGAAAATAATTTGTCACCAGAACACAAAAGTGCAAGCAGCCATTTTCTCTTTTATGTTGCTGGTCTTCTTTTCCACTTGTTTCGAAGTTGGTTTCTACGTTTCTGAAGTTGGTACAATAGCAGCACAAATGGGGGAAGGAAATAAAAATCCCTATTTTTACAGGAATTTCCCAGAGAAATTATGCTGCGCAACCAGCCATTTTGACAGCAACCAATACAAACAAGCGAATTTGGTTTTAAACCCTATGGAAAGTAGCTAAAGAAGGTGTCCGTGAACTTTCGTGTGTATGCGTACGCATGCAATTAAAAATTCAGACCAAATAGTCGGGAAAACATAAGAAAAGTCGCTGCGGGCCACCTGAGATAGAGAGAGCGGGACCATGTGCGTCAAAGTGGGAAGGAGATAGGAAATTATTTGGGAAATGTTTGGGAAATTTGGCGAGGAAGTGCCGCACGGCATGTTTGGACACGTACTGCCTTGATGTAGGTTTAGAATACCCGCCATTTTTATTAGCCGTTAGCCGAAGACCTTAGCTTGGTTCGGTTTCAGTAGCTTGGCGCCAAGTTTAAAAAAATGTTTGTTTTACACTCGGCTTGAAGTTGAGGTAGATTTATTGTAGTTCAAGAAATAAAAGCACTAGTACATTGAATACGCGATTCAATAGACATATTCTGGATATTTAAGACTTTCTTTCAATAAATCATGAAATGATATATGATAGAATAATTTGATCTTATACGGAAAAGCGGAATATATATATCAGTAAAAGATCTTTTCAGAATTTTAAAACTTGCTCATTTTAAAGGTAAAAGACGGACGTCAAAGTGTTCATTAAAATATCACATATTTTTATTTTCAATTATTAACCATATGATTTAAAGGATTTGAGCTTAGGCAAAATTTAAATAATGCAGAAATTTTATATACCTTTTTTTTTAAAAATCGTCTCATACCCAAACTTCTGCTTATATTTTTTGTACGTACATAAGTTCATTTAATTTTCTATAACTCAATAGAATTTTGAATTTTCGGACACGCCTAGAACCGTAGAATTGGTCCAAGGGATGAGTCTTGAGCAAAACCTATACAAATTATTAAATTTGTACGTAGACTATCTCTTATTATTGAAAACATATTCAATTCGGCAAAATATTTAAAGAATCAATAGTTTTCAAAAAGTAGTTATTACCACAAAGTCCTTAACGCACCAGCATCAGCTTGCCTCTTGACACATGGTACTTGTCAAAAGTAAACTTTTGCAAAAGCAAAAGGTAATTATCAAGTGGTGGAGAAATTCTTTATTTTATGCATAAAATTTTCGCTCCATTTTACTTCTCATACGGTAACAGCTTAACAAAGTAATATTAAATTAATTACAACAAACAGTTTAGCTTCTATATACTGTGGCAAAACGTATATTTAAAGGTTTTTATCTCGATTCTTTGTGGCAACAATGTAGTGCAGTATAAAAAAAAAACTTTTTTGTGCGTATATAAAATTTTAATTCTTTGTGCTATTAATTGTGTCACTTAAAACAAATTGTGTGAACTAATTTAGAATTTGCGCAACAGAAATTACTCCTGCAGGGAAACAGTGTTCGCTTTAATTTGCGATCAGCTGTGCTGTAGGTGCAGCTGAATCAGGCGTTATGGAAGGTTATGGACGCTTACAAAGGGCATTCTAGAATAATAATAACATGTTTGAAATCTTATTTTGATTGCTATTAGATCTTATAGAACGAAATACTATGCTGTTCCAAATTAATAGAACAGTGATAAAGAATATCAACTGATTCTCGAAGCTAAAATTCGTTGAAATATCTAAAATTCAAAGGTCATTTATACAGAAAAAATTGATAATTGTTTTAAGAGGAGTCTAAAGCCTATAAGCTTCATCTTAATAAGTGAGCGAATGAAGCTTTTGAAAAATCTACTAATGTAACGACCAGTGGCATTGTTATTGGAATTTAGCTTACCGACTTAAGAATTAAAAATTGCTTGAGCCCTTTCAAGAAATACGAGCTGAAACCTAATAATAAATATAATATAAATAATAAATTAATTTAAATCAGGAATAAATGAAACAAGGTTTTAATATATCGCAGTAATGAAGCTTAATAATTAGGGAAGAAATATATCACTTGGCTCAATCTTGCAGTGGTTTAAATACCGAATGTAATATCAATTTAAAGAACTAATATCAGTTGTGAACTTTTAGAAGTTTTGTAAGTATGCAGTTTATATCAAATCAAAATAATCTAGATATAAATAAATCTTTGAAATGCAAATAATTTTTGGTTAGAATACAATTCTGATTTTTTGGAGTAAATAAAGTAATAAATGAGTAATAAATCTTTTTATAAAAATTGAAAAGCTAGTGCAGAAAGAACAATCCAAGCCTCCTTTCTACATATTTTCTTTTAGATAGCACTTGTTTTACAGACGCCCTTACAAATAACTGAAGATAAAAGGAAAAATACAATCGACTATAATTTTAAAAATGATCAATTTTTGGCTTCTATGATTGAGTAAAATGGTATGCACGGAAACAGCTGTTATTAAAATAGATAATAAACATGATAAATTGCTCAAAATAGAATTCTCTTATCAAATGAAAAACACATAAGTTCTCTCAGCCGTCTTCGAAAAATAATAAAACATCTTGTCCACAAAATACGTTTTATATTTCTCAGCTTTCAGTAGGAGCTCGAGTTCAGGTCTAAAAACATTCTAGTATGTTACTTGTTTAAAATAAAATGACTGAGAAGAAGAATAATACATAATCTAACATTGAGAAGCAATTTCATTGTAAGACCTACTCAATAAATTAGTTTAGATAATGCTAAGTCTGCAGCATTGATTTTCTCCAAATACTGATTTCAGTTTGAAATATAAATCCACATTTAAAGATATGCAAACATATTTTAAAATCACATTCATCAAAATTTACTTGTAAAGTCCTTTTATAAATTATTTCAAATTTTTTAGGGAACTGACTTTATCTGGCATTTCTTAATAAAGCGGAGGATATTTTTTCTTTTAATTTTTACCTTTTTGGTGAACGAGAATTAATAAATTCGAACAAATGCCAGTAAGAGATGAAATCACCCCCCCGCCACCAGCGAATTCAAAACAGATTGGTGTAGCGAAAACTTTACTCTACAATGGATCAAAATTTCAAGGATTTCAGAAATCAAAAGGCAATTCATACGATGTAGAGGTTGTACTCCAGGTAATATTATTTTGAATCCTTGAAGCGATTATTAATTGCTGCGGTTGTAGCATGTTGACGAAGAAAATTCATTTCTCTGTGGTTACTTAAAAATTAATGGACTCACTTTTGAATTTCCCACATTGACAACATTTTTCGATGGCGAAATTATATCAAAAAAATATCCATTCTTGACGAGAAAGTGGGACGCAGACGAGGATGTTGATAGAGGGCACTGGGTAAGAAGGGATTCAAATCAGTAAGCGTTGTTCTACTTAGCTTGAGATTGTTTTATATATACAGGGTAAATTTGAAGCCTTTGCAGACTACACGAACACATTTAATTCGGACAATTTCGATTACGACAGTTTAGCGAAAAGTGACTATGTCTTTATGCGATGGAAAGAGCATTTTCTTGTAAGTAATTTTACGTCAATTGTGATCCACACTTGATCATTCTTTTTTACGTAGCACGACTTTAGTTTCTACCACTAGCGGTAAATCAATCTTCTCGTTTTTGATTTAGATTTAGGATTTATAATCTACGTTACCAATCTTGATTCTGAAAAAAAAAATATTTTTACAGGTACCAGATCACACCATCAAAGATATAAATGGAGCATCATTTGCAGGGTTTTACTACATATGCTTCACAAAATCGAAGGGTAAAATGGAAGGCTACTACTATCACCGGTCGTCAGAACTGTTCCAGTCGATCGAACTCAATCATGTGCCAGAGAGTTGCATAGAAGTGTACGAGTTTAGATAAATAGAGCTCCGCTGGCCGGCGCACCTTACTTTTAAGTTAGATGTAAAATGATGTAATCAAATTAAAAGCAGGTTGCATATTGATTCAGACTGCGATAAAGATGGTGGAACTACTCAATTGTAAATTAGGAAAAAACATTGGACAAGGTCAATGCCCAAGTGGCTTCTGATATTTTATTGTTATTTACTCGATCAGTTTATATTATTTTATATTTAATATTATTTCACCAACTCTTGGAAAATATTTTACAGACTATTTGTACTTTTCTTTAGAGTCTTATTTTTCAAATACTCGATGTGCAACACCATGTTTAAGTTTGAGTAGTTTATCGTAAGATCGAGGGATTCTGATGATAATACAATAACTACATAGTAAGATAAGCCTTTTTGTCTTTATAAGTGATACAATATACTGTAAGAACATAGTAGTTTTGTTGTGTGAATTTACAAGGCGAATATAACTAAATAGAGCAATAACTGTGACTTTCCATTTGAATTCTGATGGACCAGGAGGGTTTAGGAGCAGTGGGGTTGTAGAAATGCAAATGAGAGACATAGTTTATCAGAAAATGCATTATTTATTAAAAAAATGTTCTTTGTCTGGGGAAAACAATGTAATGTAAGAAAGCAAAGAGTGTGTTACTCCGGAGTAAATCGAATAAACGATATAATGGGTGGTAGTATTGATTACCAAGGTTAATCTTGTATAAAAAGGTAGAAATTGTAATTTAGAAACTCGAGCAATTCAATTGCAGTAATATTCTCAGTTCCTTATGGATATTAGCCTTAAACCTAAAGATTTACGCGCTACGGTTCTGGTTATGGGTAATAATATATATAATACACGGCTAGATTTTTTTCCTTTAAGTGTAAAAATAAATTAAGAACTGTTTTGATGATAAGAGAAAACTCCTTTCATTCTTTTTATACATATAAAAACACAACATCGAGGGCATTTCTTTTTCCTTTTTTCGTAAAAATGAAGACCAGGGCACTCGGGGGACCAAATCACGAGATGCAGCAGCTGTTCCTTGTGGCGCTGCTTTGTGTTGGTGTCTTACATCGACTCTTTTTTGTATTTGTCAAGGTGTTGAAGCACTGTGAGGTCGTAAGAGCGTACGATTTTAGATTTGATTTTACAGACGGCGGCAAAGGCAGCGTGTCTATGGCGTATACACTTGTTCTTCTTACGATTGCTCTACAGCACAATTCTTGAAGGGATAACACTACAAAGGAAAGTCATGTGACTTAAATAGGAAAACTTTCGAGTTTTTAAACAGACTTACCTTTATTGCTCCTCCAAATCCTTTCCATACCGTTCCTATGCAGTGCCATTCTAGCTAATTCACAGAACGATTCCCTAATATTAAAATCACACAGCGGAGATATCTCGAAGCAAGCCATATTGTTCCTCGAGGCATAGAGCTCAGCCTGTTTAGCTGCCACTTGTCTCTTGAAGGCTAAGTGCAGTCTGTTGCCCACTAGGACTTTTGGAACGCCGGGTGCGTGCTGAAAAATGCAGAAATATTTTCATTATTACCTATGTCTCTACAAATTCACTTTTTTCCAATTATATGAACAGAAACTACACTTATTACTAATGGAACGGCAGTTGAATTGAACAATACTCTGTAAAAGTGATAGCAACCGTGCACAAGACACAATATTAAATATATTAGGATAAACGGAAGAAACTAAAGCTCCTGCACATTCATTTGTTGTATAAATTTGCGTTTTAATTAAACCTTCTACTTCATTTACCTATTTACGAAATTGCTTTTCAATTTAATTAATTAATTAATTTAAAGAAGTAGAGCTAAATCTACACCAAAAATAAATAAAAACTGGAGTCTGCAAACATTTTATAATTTTGATATTAAGTTGGCGTTGTTTGATCGTTGCTTTATATTGTTTATAGGTAATTATTGTAAGTGAATCTACATCTCATTCATGTTTAGTATTTATCTAGAACATTTTATTGTATCGTAAATACAATAAAGAAGTAATGAAAATCATAACGCATAAATATCCTATACTCTGCATGGGCTTAAGTTCCTCAAGATTGCTTGTAACCTTCACATCAATCTCTTTAGAAAATCTTATAAAGTTGATTTAATATGCAAACCTCCTCGACTTCCTTTAGCCACCTATCAATTCCATCAAAGCTCCATTTGTTCGTTATGTCATAAACTAGTATAATTCCTTGTGCTCCCCTCGAATAGGATCGGATTATGGTGCAGAATCTGCCTTGGCCGGATGTATCCCAAAGTTGCAGCTTAACACGTTTTCCTTCCAGCAGGATGGTAGTTGTTTTATATGCTTTACATAAAATATAATTCATCTTAAGATTTGTGGAATCTGGAAATTTATAATTCAAGGAATTGGTCACATACCACTGCCACTACAAAAGGGGCTTTCTGAAGAGCCATCCTCTAAGCCAGAAAGAATTTCATGTTTTCCTACGTCACTATCTCCTACTAGAAGTACCTTTAACAGGTAGTCGTAGTCCTTAGCCATGTTTGCAAGAGTTTTCCCAGTTATTGCGTCTAAAAGAATGGGTTTTAGTGTATTTAACATTATTGCTAAGAATGTACTTCAAAACAATTTGCGGCATTTCCTGTTTACTACGCCGCAACTTGCTCACTCTGAAAATGCTACTAAATAGTTTTCCGAAAATATTCTAGTATTAAAGAAAGAGATATTTGTGGAATCCCAGACACAAATTTCACTGACCCGTCGAATTCTTGTGTTGCCAAAAATTTGAATCTAATTAAGGAAACCATTGTTCATGCTGTCTGATGGTTTTGTGCGTTCTAAATGCGTGTTGAGTTTACGACTTTTATGTTAATAGGCTCGTTAGGGTGGAGTTTTTTTTTTAATTAGTCTTAAGTTCCAATTACAAACTACGCATGTTGAAATTCTAATTGAAAACACGCAAAGTTACTGCACAAAACCGTCAATACTGCATTCTTAATGTCTAGTTTGGTATTCTGCACGCATTTCCAAACCAAATGCGGTGCAAAAAAATCATTTACCACTTCAAAATAACTCTGCAAGGGGGGAGACAAGTGGAGGACTTACGGGTCACTTTTATTATCACAAAATATCAAAATGTTCCCGATCTATGGAGCTGTAAAACACATTTCAATCATTTCGTCCGTCGAATTGCAACATAAGCAAGTTATCTGCTTATATTGTTCTTCGTTGGATTGAATTTCTAAAAAGACATCGGAAAACTGCTGCGAATTTTTCGCATGGGCGTTAATCCTCAACTTTTGATCTATTTGCTCGCACAGATATTTATCGGGCGGTTATTTATGTGTAAACATTGCTTATTTCGACTTAATTTGCACATTAATTTGTTTAATATTATGATAATATAATTTTCGCCAACTTCCCAATGATTTTGATGCGAAAGAAATCTGGTGCGCGTTCGGAAGCTTAGTAGTTATGTCAACTAATGTCAGAGCTATGTGATCCGTTCCGAATGGTTGTGATTAGCAGTTAAGTGGACACCGTTATTGTTGAATTGTAATTTTGTTCTTCTGTTAAATTAAAAATAATGAGTAGAAATATTCAGTTAATTAATTGTTAACGCTATATCTTTATCAAAGTAGTCAGTTGACATATTTTCCGAACGTCATAGAAGAATTTTCAAATCATTTAAATTGAATGGAATGAAACCGTTCAAATAGGACTTAGGAATTTTTTACAATTCCTGATGGAGTCCGTCTCGAGCACTGCACTGACCAGTGGGGTGTGCAAGTTACGTAGCTTTTGCAAAGTAGCAAAACGATGTTTCAATTTAAAAAAATTAAAATTTAGTTAACGATCTATTTCTATATCAGCACTATAATAGCTTGTATAAGTCCTATATTTTTATATTTATCTGCTTGTTCACGTTGTGATTGCTCCGTTATATAAAATTCGAAAAAAATCAATCTTATAAAAGAGACTGCACAATTTTATTCTCAATGCATTTTTAACCAATTATCAACTAAAAAGGAAAGCAAATTAAGCAGAAGTCTTTTTAATCTGAAATTTAGTAAAATCAAAATGCTTTATCACTATTTTTTTTGTTTTGGAAAATATATAAACTTTCTAGATATTCAATTTAATTTCATTTGTAAAGGTTTCTTTTACAGACTAATCCCAAAAATGAATTTCTAAATTATTTCATATATTTTCGGCAAGTTATTTAAGTTTTGTAAAATATCTCATCAGTTTTCCTCCAAATGTATTTCAAAATAGAATATCAGTGCTACAAAAGGAGATTTTTGTTTTTTGAAAATTTTAAAATCTTGTAAAAATTATGCCATAAAAATAAAGAACGTATAATTTTATTCACAAAAATTTGTTTCTCGATGTGCTGTAATTTTTTTTTAAATTAATTCGATAGTGGATTTTTAAATTAATTGGATGACAGCGTAACCTGAAAGTTGAAATATATGACCCTATAATTAAACACAAAACTTATGAACAATAGGCGATTTTTATCTGATAACGTGAACTTTAAGAGTTTCACAATAATAAAATAGAAGCAGCTAGAGTCAGATCTTGTTATCTGGTTGCTAGACTTTGTCGAGAAGTATAACGACTTGAAGCTCATAATTAGAGGTCTTAAAAAATCTTATTCTGAAAAGGTATATCAATGGATTTACCATACAAAGAACAAACTACACATTCAAGAACCATAGATATATTGTTTATAAAAATTTAGAACTATAAATTCAAAAAAAAATTGCTGTACATTTAGAAATGCTAAAGCTTCATTTCTTCTCGGCAGCTGCTAATGCTTGTGCAAGGTCTTCAATCAAATCAATGTCATCTTCAAGCCCGACAGACAGACGAATTAGATTGTCTGAGATGCCAAGCTTTTCTCTATCCTCTGGAGATATCGAGGCATGTGTCATAACAGACCTACAAAACGATATCCACGAAAGTAATATAATAAAATTCATAAAATTCATTTTTTCCACTTACGGGAGTTCTGCTAAACTTTCGTAACCTCCCAGACTTTCAGCAAGCGTGAAGAGTTTTAGGGCTTTAAGAAATTTTTTCGACTCTTCGAGTCCTCCTTTAATATAAAACGAAAATACACCACTATGTCCATAAGTTTGTCGCAGGGTCAATTTGTGTTGGGGATGAGAAGGTAGACCTGGATGAAGCACCTTCTCAACAAACGGATGCTTTTCAAGGTACTTGGCGATGCTAAGTGAATTCTTCTTGTGCTGTTCCATTCGGAGAGCCAAAGTCTTTAGACTTCTGTTAACTAAG
Organism: Proctacanthus coquilletti; assembly: GCA_001932985.1. Lineage (NCBI taxonomy): Eukaryota > Metazoa > Arthropoda > Insecta > Diptera > Asilidae > Proctacanthus > Proctacanthus coquilletti. The sequence goes on along the minus strand of MNCL01000027.1, from coordinate 994,479 downwards.
AAACAATCGAACGGTGATGGGACCACACCCATTGCTAAAAGAAAATTTAAAGTTTTAAAATAATTTTTGCAGTTTGGTTATTTTATCTATCTATAATTTTATTACTAAGAGAGCGATATAATTACCATTTTGCAAAAATTTAAGGCGTTCATAAATATCCTCATTGCTAGTGATTGCGGCTCCCATAATAACGTCTGAGTGGCCGTTCATGTATTTCGTCAAGGAATACACTACAATATCGGCGCCCAATTCCAGAGGACGTTGCAAATACGACGAAAGGAAGGTGTTGTCCACTGCGAGAATAAGATCTTTATGGGAATGTGCTAATTTTGAAATTGCCTCAATGTCCAACACTTTCATCATTGGGTTTGTAGGAGTCTCCATCCACATCAGCTGTAGTTAAGGTTTCGATTATAACATGAAATTTTGATTGATTAATTTTTTATTTAATTTGATTATAACATACCCGAGTGTTAGGCTTTATAGCTTTCTCAATATTTTCTACATCGGTTGGATCAACAAATTCCACCTCTAGTCCCAAGCGAGTTATGACTTTTCTGAAAACAAAAAAATATATATATTTACATTTAAAAAATAAATCTATGAATTTACGTTAAGAAGATTATATAATTTAGCTATATACGAATGAAAAATTTTAGCTCACCTCAAAAGTCTACTGGTTCCCCCATAAACATCGTCACCAATGATAATGTGGTCACCAGCATTTAATAAGGAAACAATAGTAGTTGTGGCTCCAAGGCCTGAGGCAAATACCAAACCATACTTTCCATTGTCTAGTGATGCTAAGCATTTTTCTAAAACATTCCTTGTAGGATTTCCACTACGACTATATTCATAACCCTGTAATTCAAAAATAAGTTATGTTTTTTCTTATTTATTTATTATTATTTCTATGTAATTTTTATTATTTTTAACTGCTATTTTTAGGAATATCAAATTTTCTTTTAAATTTTAAAAGTAAGTAAATTCAAATGTTACATTTTTTAATCTTTTTGTATTCTTTCCAATCTCGTCAACATAAAAACTCACCCAACTTTATGTTTTGTGAAATGGAAAATTTGGATTTTTCTCTAGATTTTCAAGGCAATTTTACTAAAAATATGAGTTTCTAATTTTTTAAAAAATGTCGTTTTACATCTTAAAACATTCATTATTATTTGTCATGTTTTAAAAAAGTATTGTAATTTCATATAAATTTCATACTATTGATATCTTTACAAGATTCAAAAAATCTGCGCTCAATTGATCCCAGTTATTATCTCTGAGGTCAACTTATCAATCATTCTGTACATTATTTAATATTTGTATAATTTTTAAGATTCATATATCGTTTTTATTTTACAGTTTTACCAAAATTAAATGAACTTTCTGTTGATACATAAAATTTAATTGTGTTCATTTTTAAAATATCCTTTTATTAGAATTTAAAAACTTTGATTTCTATATTATAACAGAAATTTGATTCTTAAGGTGTAAAGGCTTAGGTTTAATGATTTTTAATATAACCAATTTTCTTTTTCTTTAGAATACTTCAAAGTAAATGAGATTATCTTAAAAATGAAACATACTACATGCCTTTTGAGGGATCGTTAAAGGAAATCTATGTAAAATTAATATGTATTGTAAAAAGTAGCATATGAATTAGGTTATACCTTAAATAACGTGTTTTAAGAGGCGCTTTTATTGCAAAGCTGACAACCCAAATAACCTATTATTACACTCCATATCACTGCAAACAAAGATCTTTTCCAGATTAGTAATAACTCACCTCTCTGATATAAACATATTTTGCCTCGCAACGAGAAAAAACTTGCATTAATTGCAACGTAGTGAAAAAAATGACATTCACCTAAACAGAACTATACTAAAAGTTTGCGTTGTTTTGTGGATATTGCCAGTCGATTCGAAAATATGACGAAGCAAAAATCTTATCTATGTAGAACGAATTCAACAGCACATAATTAATTGAGCAAAAGTAAAGAAAAAATTATGTTAAAATATAGAGTGCAATAGCAGAGTGAATTATGGCCTTGAAAACAAACAGGTGGTTTCATTTGTTTTATAAAGGAGTGTCAACGTTTGCAGTTTTTTCTGTTTATTGTTTGTATAACAAAGAAATCAAGGGTTTTGTAAACGATAGTTCATTTAATTTATTAGATTGTCCACTTTATAGTAACATCGATCATTTGTATATAGTCATGAGCGGCAGTTTATCGCAATACAATAAAAAACAGGCATATAATTACGTTTAGGACATGTATTCTTCGGATCATAGAGAAATAAAGTAACATGAAGAAAATCTAAACAATGAGGCTAAATTTGGTAGTCCCCCCATGTTAAATTGAGGTCACGTGTTTGACCCTTTCACGAAAGTCTTAATCGATTCGAGGCAATTTTCAAGAAACATTTAATTAGAAATAGAGAGCAATTGAATCAACGATCGATTCTGTCTTTTTACGTATTATTTTTTTGTCATGCTCTCGTTACGAGATGATGCAATGTATGCTACGTGATAATAACAATGTGTCTTAGTCGCCAATTTCCACCCCCCTGAAAATTAATTCGCCGAAAATCGTCATAAATAGGTGCAAGATTACTTGAATGACGCTATTTAGCGAAGCGTTCTTACTATCTGAATTTGATAAGCCAATTGTTGAAAATTAACACTCATCTCTAGATGAAAAAAGAAACAATAATTATATTTTTGATTATTAAGTATCGCACAGATCCCAAACACGTAAAATAATGTACTATATACGATAATACTATCAACTGTTTATTAATCAAAATATCACTGTGCAGTTTCGTTGCTAAGAGCATGTGGGATGGTCTGATCGGTATCTTAACAATGCGTATATATTAAATAATCTGATCGGTCGTACACTTTAAAACATAAAATGGAGCATTGCACATGTCTCGGATAGCTTACTCGTTCCAGACAACATTAATTAATTGTTCTAGGGAAAATTAAAAGAAAGATAAACTAGTAAATTTATCAATAGATATTTTATGGGCTAAGTGCATCTGTACTAAATAAATTAATTACCCTATGTTCGGCGGGACCATCTTGTTTGAAGGTTGTACTCATTACAATTGGTGGTATCACGCACATGCTAGACCACTGTTCCGGGTCCTGAGCAACATGGAGGGCCTTCGTGGCAAATCCCTTTGGTTGGGGTCGAAATGAATCACCCATTTTTATACACTAAATAACAATAAGAGCACTCGAATGTCGATTATTCCAATAAATCTAGATTCTAAAGCTCTACAGTAACCACTTCAGTGCACGAGAGCCGGAACAACTCAATACTGGTGGCGTGCTCCTAAGATTCGATTTATATACTCCTTGTGCGAATTTCGCCAGTCTCAACTGGTGGTGGACGTCGGCGGATTATATCATTTTCTACTCGGAGACTTCTCAGAGATAGTATGAAGTATTCAATCCACAAGCTCTGCGTGTTCTCTTCTTGGTTCACCTTCTTTCCGATTGTTGGGGAGTATTCTTATTTTTCTTAAAACCGGCTCAAGAGATTGCTTCAAGTGCCGTCATAGGGGTTGTTAGGTAATTTAATTGGTTAAACATTATTGTTAGCTGATAACAGAAGGTCATAAAAAAGGTGCCTTTTAATAAAGTACAGCATTTTCTCACCTACAGATAAACTTTGAAAATTTTATTTCCACAAATTAAAATGCAAGAGCGCCAGAAACCTTTATACACATTTTTACTTTTTTAAATTTCTATTTTTAATCTGATGGGTTTGAAGTTGCAATTGTTCCTTCAATACATTTGCTTAATACTCTCTTGGATTAGAATTTGCAAGTGGAGGGAAAATTTTGAAAATATGTTCTATAATTTAGCCAAAATCAAAGAAAAATGTTCATTTTGAGGAACCTCTCTTTTGTGTCATTTAATTGATCTAAGTCTTCTCGGCCTCCTACCATATTCTTTTCTGGTGAATAATATGGGATAAGTAGCCTTTCATTCAGCCCTGTATTCAGATTACCTAATCTATGCTAGCTTGTCTAGTTGCCAGAATAAAAAGGAGCGGTACGGTTATAAACAGCGAAAATAGACCATGAGTAATCCCAAGGCATTTACGAAAAAAATTGTGTAAATTGGGCAAATTTAATATCAGCTTTTAGATTTTTCATAAGAGAAAAAAAAAATCGATATTTCAAAAAACAATTAGCGTAATAAGTTCATTAAATTTCATATCTTGTCCCTAATTTAATAAATTGATACTTAAATTTTTGAGAGATTATATTATAAAGATTAGACTGTTGTTGGAATCATTTTTGAAATAATTTAATATATAAAAGAAAGAAAACATTTTGTACTTTATAAGAATGTATTGCTAATTCGAATCTATAGGCGAATTTATTTAATCATATCAGATTTTTTAAAAAACCCGTGTTGAAAAATCGAAAATGTTTCTTTTCTATTATTTTTCAAAGGTGTCGAAAAAGTAGCATATTGCAGAATTTTGAAACATAGTTGAATTGAAATCATTAACATATTAAGATTTATAAAAAATACTTCTGAAGCAGTTTGTACCAAAAAGATTTTTAAGGTTGATGATCCCACTTCATAGAATTTAGTCATCACACATGCAGTACTCGAGGTAAAATGCTGAAGGAGATTTTCGTCTTTATATACACTCATTCATTATTCAGTCTGGCCAGAAGCATCAGATTTACAGATTAATGAAAATACTTTTCCTATGTGCATAATTATTCTTATTTATCGTTTAAGAATTTTAATTTATGCCTTCACGCTTTATTTTTTTTAAACATAATTTTGAAAAATTGTTCAACTGAAAAAATGTTTAATTTAAAGCATATCTGAACAGGGAATTTGGAAAACTCGTAAAATACGCACGTTGAATTTGGTTTTTGGCTTTTAGTTATTATTAAATGCTTACTCACATATAGATACGGATATGGGATCTTCGTTAATATAAGATTAGAATATATACATATATTATATTTTATATTTATCAGTGAGGTTAGAGTCCATTAAAAATCAACACATAGAACAGCTAAGAGCTAACTGAAGTAGGTATCATCTTGATTCTAGACTTGCGAGAAGAGGAATAGGCAAAATTAGAATAAGTATAGACTAATTTAGTTACTTTTCCATTACAAATACTGTGATAACAATGTAATTTGTTTTTTATACATTCTAATTTTAAAATAATAAATTGGTATTGTTCCAAATTCTGTATGAGTGCATTGGCCTATATGAAATGAAAATGATAAGAGTTAATATTGCTTTACCACCTTGATAACGAATTGTCCATAAAACGTGCAAAGCAAAGTTAAAACTGGTCACAACTGTTTATGAATTAGATTACTTTTGTTTTCTTATACTATAACTATCCGTGTATCGCAGATGTATTTACTCTAACTCTGGACCCCTTTCGAAACAAACTTAATTGATTTAACAAATCCTGAGTACTTCACTTACGTCTTACCATCTACAGAAATTTTTAAATTGGGACAAAAATATATCCATTATCGTTAATCAGTCAGGTTCAAAGACCGCTCTTTACAGAAAGAATATTTTAAAAATCATGCGAATTTCACAAGTACAATACTAAAATTAAATGTTGTACGAATTTTAACCAATCCATAGAATTAATAAAAGTATCATTTAACTAAGGAATTTATTAATTTATTGTGATCCCTTGAAAAACATAAAAATTATTAAGTTCAAAGAATTCAAAACTACATGTTTAGTTTTTAAAATAGTCTTTATTTAAAAAGAGTGCTTACGCCTTAACAGCATACTTTCTTACAGGATAAATAGATCTCTTTCGGATCTCTTTCAGTGTTTTCCTGTTAGCGTCTCTGGGTGACAAGGCCTTGCGCATAGCACGAGTCTTCTTTTTTCTCAAGTCGAGTGGCTTGTACTTCTTGTTTCTGTACAACTTCCTTACATTCTCCTTTTGTTTCTGATGCATAACAATGTACACACGTGCGATGGCCTTGCGGACAACTCGACTGTAAAAGAGAGGAAGACAGAAATTATTAAATATGTCTCTGCCATATGCTAGAAAATATTTAGACATTCAGTCCACTAAGCATCACTTAGTGATTTAGGGACTAAATTATCAAAGGAAAATACTAAATTAAAAAGCTCGACATCGTTTTAGTTGATAAAATTTCAAAATAGGAAGATAAACAAGATATTCTTAGATAAAAAAAAATTGCTGCTTTTTAACCTCTTGTTGTACGAAATCAGATATTCTATGCCTCAAGCCTTCAAAGTAAAACGCTAAACATAGCGAATAGCATTTCACAAACTTGGTTAACGCATTTTTGGCATCAGAGTTAGTAAGCTCTTCTTAGAAATAATCCCCGCAATAAAATCGCATGATTTTCAAAAATCTACAGATCGGGTCTGACTGATTAGAATTCAACACAGTTATCACAATAGGGTCTACAGGTTTTTATGCAACGATTGCTGAAAGTTTCTTTCTGAGATTATTTCCAGTCTTAACAACAAACACACTTCGATCTACGGTAGATCTGCACGTCGTGTGGTGTGTACAAATGACAGCAGCTAGTGCCGTTTCTTCGAGGTTACCACTTGCATCTAAAATGCATCAGAATTGTTAACAGATACTCACATCTTGGAAAGCTTCGAAGGTTGTCCACCGGTGACTTTAGCAACCCGAAGATTCAAGAGCTCAGTCTTGAGATCTTCAAGCTGTTTTGTCAGCTCCTTCTTGTCCTTCGTCCTTAGTTCGGAGCACTTAACTTTCACCTGGAAATGAAAACAAATCAATATCACTCATAAATACTGAACGCCAAATTTCTATCACATCGTAAATTTTCAATTTCGTCTGATTTTGGTTTTAGAGAACTTAAGATGACAGAGAAATTAAAGAATTAATTTGCCACGGCAAAAACAGCACCTACCATCTTTGCTTGATTAGTTCAAAAAGAAACCAAACGTCAAATCTTCTTCTTAAAATCCTATTAAAAGAAGGTTTCGAACTAGTTAACTGTATATAATATTATAAAGATAAAAATATAAAACAACTGAAAATAACGTTCATTATATCATTTTGAAGCACTGAAAGTTTTACAAATACATGAATAATAAATATATAAGTTAAATCCATGTAAAGTAATTAATAAATAAATATATTTTTTTTTTAACTTAATCGTTGGCAATTGTATATTTTGACAATTGTGTCCGTTATTCTTAATGACGTTATAGCACGTGTTTACTGTTTTTTTAGTTAATGTCGGAAATAGAGTGCAATTTGTGGTATCAATTTTTGAATAAGTATCCATAGAAAAATCAGAAATATAAAATATGTTGTGTCCGGATGTTTGGAATTACCCGGTCCCGAAAAATGCAATAGAAATTAAAGGTGGTCATCTCAATGAAAACTCGCTAAAATGTATTAAAAATTTAATATCCAGTCATCCCTTCAATGAAATCGTGAGTAATTCTAATTTATTGAACTGATTAACCTCTGTTTATAACACCCACCAGGGTCGCGGAATTGTATATTCGTTTAATATTTCCTCTTATTTATTTCGGACCGCTATATTTTTATCTCTCGCTGTTTTTTGCGTATCGCTGAGTATTTTTATTACTCAAAAAGTTCACACCCCCTCTAAAGTGCAATTATATTCCAAAAATATCTTAATAAATTTTATAAATCAAAGAATGAAGGAGGACCGTCTCGAGACGATCGGTATGTGTTTTCAGTACGGACAGTTGCACCCGGCGTGTACTCCATCCTTGGTGAATTTTGACTGAATTGTATTCTTCATCATGAAACCTTTGTAATTTGTTTACTGCATCTGTCAGGAGCCGTGCATCGCTTTCGCTGGGCGATCGTGCCATCTAAAAATAGAATTAGAATAATCATCGTGCTGTAGATCATTCGGAAAAACTCACTCGAGTTACGAACGGTAAACAGAGAATTTATTTATACGCCCCCTATTTTTTTTATTCTACAAGATTTCCATTGTTCTACCTGGAGAGTACAAGCCCCCTGCAGGTGTAACCGACCTCATTAAGGATTCTGACCACTATAAAGTGAAAAATTTTAAGCTAAAGGAACTCTTATCCCGACAATTCGTCGAGGGCTTTCTGAGGAGAGGTAAGTACGTCTTAAGTTTTTGTTCGTGAAAACAATTTTTCTCTATTTTGATTTTTGTGGTACGGGGGCCGGCATTTTTATTTTTTTTATTGATTTGCAAAAATATCCCCCAAAAACAGGCAAGTTCACCGCGCTCTCCTGCAATGTCCGGCATGAGATTGATGATTGTTTTGCTGTTACGCCCGACGGTCTGTTGATTCTTTCAGTCTGTAAAGGCATTTACCAAAGTTTAGGTGTGGAAGGTCACCCCGTGCAGAAATCTAGAAGGCATAAGGAAAAATATAGTGAGTATATAAAAAACGATTCGTCTAGTAGTTCTCTTACAAAATCCTCCTCCTCCTCTAGTGCAATGCCTAAAATCAAGCAACCCAAATCCCTTGAGGAAATATCGCTAAAAGCCCTTGTCGAATGGCTGTGCAACATAGGGCGAAATTTACTACCAGTCATCGTAAAAATTTCCAGACATAATCCGCTGAAGGCATCTGAAATTCTCAAGCTTCAGATTTCCGCGCTGCACAACATTTTCGAATATAATGTACCTTGTTATCTGTTCGATCGATTAAGCACGCAAATTTTTTCTACCATACCGGTTCTACTGGAGAAATTCAAAAAAGACACATCCTCCGCATCTATGATGAGTGCGTTCCTACTAAACGTAAATGTGTTCGTATCATTGTCAGAAGTGATCTTATCACCGTTCTTAAAACGATTGAATTTTGAAGAAATGCCAAAAATGATGCGGCATCTTTTTCATACAAAATTGAAATTGCTCAGTGGATTGAATTATTTAAACTTAAGTTCGTTGTCCGGCGGATGGAAGACCTGCGATATGGAACCGATTGTTCTCAATGGTCTTGTCAACATGCGTAATTTGCATACGTTCGTGTTGAATTATGACGCCACCGATAATATCTTACAGGCTCTTGAAAAATATTGTCCACGATTGCAAGTGCTAGACATATCATCGTCAAAATTAATATCGAATACTAGCATTAAATATTTGATTGAAATGCATCACCTGCGTAGCGTGCAGCTGTACCGTACCTCAGTGACACTGGAAGGGTACATCAGACTGCTGACCAAATTACCTCTTCTTGAAGACATTGGGCGATTCGATGAGATCGGGAGATGTCTCGAATACATCGAGATGACTTACGAAAACTTCGATGAGCGACCTACCTTAAATCTTAAAATATTCTCTAGTCGCTACGTCGTTACAAAACACCTCCAACTTTTGGCTGAATGGTGTCCGGAAATAAAAACAGTCTCGATCTTCCACAATCCTCTGTTGAACGACCTTATGGCCTTGATTCCTTTAAACAAATTGAGCGAGCTGAAACTACTTTCATGTGATTTTTTCGGTGATCAAGTGCGCGACGTGCTACAAGTGAAGGGCTGCAACATAACTTACCTTCATTTAGAACACGTAGATCAGATCGATATGAATGCTCTGATGTACATTAGTCAATATTGCCCGGATTTAAAGATCTTCACTCTATACAATTGTGAATTGATTGAAAGCACATCGTTGTATACAAAAAAGCTGGATATTCCACCATTCATGAATTTAGAACGTCTGACCGTTGCTGCGAACTGCAGGCATCAGCATATGGAATTCCTACTGTCCAATTGCTTCAAGATAAAATTCATTCACATAGGAACGATGGCACCAACCAGTGACGATCTAATCAACAGAATTCTTGCAAAAAATCCTATGCAGTATTTGGAGGAGCTTAGAATTATATACTCAAACGCATTGACCATTGCGTCTGCTTACAAAATAGTCGACGTCTGCCAGAATTTATGCATTTTGAACGAGCTGGAAAGTTGGACGTTGGTTAAGGAGCTGGAACTTGAGTGTTTCAAGATGTACCTGGCAGCGCGAAATTTTGAGTTAGATATTAAACCGCTCAGAAGGTTTAAGACCGAAGATGATCAGGTTTAATTAAGCATGAAAATGCCATTGTTTATGAATTGTTCAGATAATTTGATTTGTTGGTTGTGTATTTAATAAATGTGTTCTTATTTCATTTATAAACACTGGGCTTTATTTTAAGAATATTCTCTTCGGATTTAGTTGGTTTGATTTGATACCCTTGGTATTTCTCTCTCTCCAAAAGTTATTGAGTGTTATTTTTAACCCATCCATTTCGGAAAATAAACAATTCTACAATTCTTTCTTAACTCATTCAGAAAAGTGAAATAAATAAAAAGAAAAAGTATAAATTGTTCAAGGGCTCTTTTGGGATTTTTAAGTGTTTTTATTTCATTACATAAGAATGAATATTTGTGGAAATAAGCTAAATTTTAGGTAATAAGAAAAGTAAGAAAATGTTTTATTTAAATCTTAAGGATTAAAATTTCTTATCTTTTCACTCTTTAATTTCCAAATAAAAAATATAGTTTTAAAATATCAAACAAGAGAAAATAAAAGGGCATTTAAAAATGTTTATATAATTTAGGAATTCATGTTTTGGAACCGAGTGTTTAACTTTTTGGTTACCCTTCGTATGCAGATCTGCGCATATCCCTCCGTAGCATCTTAGCTAAAAATAACTTTTTAACTTTTTCTAACGACTAAGAAATTAAATGAATAAGTAAAAAATTGAAATACAGAAGATTAAAAAACAGAACCCTTATATTGTATAAACATTCGTTCCAACAATTCGTTTAATTCCCAGCTTTTAAAAAGTACCTTTTTACACATTCTTAAAGATAAAAGTTTTTATTTAGAATGTAATTATATTTTAAAAAAGTTATAATTTCTTGCCTAATTAATATTTGTAAGTGTGAAAAATGATTTACACAAGAATTATCCGTACCCATGCAATGGAGACAGTTTTCTACCTTATACGTTTTGTAAGTATTCGACATATGTTGGATCAATATAGCTTCAAATTCGAACTTTAAATAGTTATCGCTTCTTTATAAGTTGATTATAATTCGCGATAAAAAAAACCTTAAATACCTACTGAAACATGATATTTCAATTTTTTAAATTTAGCGATAGTTCACTAAAATTTCCTCAACTTCAGTTATTTCAGTAAATCTCTTGGATCATGTCCTTCAACCAGGAACGAAAAAACACGATAGAATTCGACGGGCTTTATCACACGAGCTACTACCTGATATTTCCCTAATTTTCACCTGGGATCCGCCTGATCCAACCGTATGTCCGTCTTCAATCGCCAAATATTTCACAGATATCGGATATGAAGTGGATCTTTGCCCAACAAAGACTATACAACGTCAGGAGTATGACCTGAATTTTCCCAAGGTAAATCCACTGAAATTAAATAGCGAAGATGGATTACACGAACTAGTTGAGGCGGTTGGGATGTGCATGTTAAGCTGCGACTTCGAGTCTGAACTGAGCTCGTACAACAAGCCAAGCGAGACTGAGAAAATAAAAACGGCCCAAGTTGTTCATTGCAAAGGTCTCTTTTCTACAGAACTTGTTTTAAAATTAACTGAAATTTTAAGGTTGTAAAAATTTATTTCTATTATAGAGCAATAAATTCAAAATATTTCTTTGCAGAAGTAAATGCGACTGGAAACGAATATCTTCATGGATAGCGCTTTCTGTTCAGGGATTTCAGAATTCACCTTTAAGCTTTTCAAATCGTGAACATGTCTTCTCCTGTAATGGTGACAATAATTTTATTCTATTTTTTTATGAGGATAAAAAATATTTTTTGTATCAAAATTCAAGCACTAATAAATCTCGTAAAATATAAAAATGGTTTAATTGTAATTTGTAGGAAATTTTGAAATTTTATTATAAGATAAAAGTAGAGGACCGCGCAAGTACTCGCTGAAACAAATAGAATATTCTTTAAAGAACATACTGGTGAACTCTAAAGTGAAAGTTAAGAAAGATCTTTTGTGCAAGCAAATGATGTGACGAACATTATTAGAATGGTTTAATATTATTTGGTCGTATAAGCAATAAGTGTTTTTTTCTTCAACATGAAGTATTATTTATTATTAATTATTGCCTTTGGTAGCAGCCAAAAATATAACAACAATGGAATATGATTTTAGTAGAATGATTCATTTGGATTGTCAAATATCAATGATGACGGTTATATTATTATAAATATGTCGGGGGGATGCTTCAATAATGCCTCGGATTTGTAATATGTAGAAAGCACAAAAGCACAATGCATTCTTTATTAAGAATTTACAAGCTAAAAAGCAGTGTCTATTTGTAAGATCTGAAATTAAATAGGAAATAATGCCTGGTCATCCGATGAAAGAGTTTGATCTTTAAATACCAATTCTTCATCGCTACTTTCAACAAAATTCAACAAAGAGGTAGAAACAACCTCATTTTTTGGAGGGATTGCTGATTCCTTCTCGAATATTATAAGATCTTGCTTCTTTTTAGGCAGAGGCAAAATTGATTCATCATCATCGTCATCGTATTCATCCTCTAATACGTCGGCATTGGTGAATTTCTTAGTAATCGCAGAACAAGATGTGGAGGGTTTGTTTTCAATAGGTGTGTTGTGATTTGAAAAACCATTCTCCACGGATTCGGACCTGATTTGTTCACCTAAAATATTTTAAAAAGTCAGTATAATTTTCTAAGTAAACAAAACATACCATTTGAATCATTACTATTGGTATCTTGGGATATATTAGATAATTTGTATGCGCCTCCATAAAAAACTCCTGGTAAAAACATAAAAACGAAACTTAATATTGTAAAAGTTAATAAATTTCCTTTTGGTTTTTTGTTACAGCTATATTTTTGACTCCATAGCGTCTTAAGGTAATAATACTGAAAATAAATAAATAAATAAATACTTTAAGAGAACTAAGATTCATTTAAATTACATAATCCTCGATTTGGGCGCAAATTCTATTAGAACTTTCCTTTTTTAAACCATCATAAACATCCATTATTTTGGTATAATTCATTTTACATTCAATGCATGGATCTGTAGAAACATTTATTGATTTATTTAAACATGCTTCAAAATTGTTAAAATCACGCATGAATTCTTTTGTGCCATTAACATTTGCAAGACATTCTGGAAAATATTTAAAATTTAAAATAAAAACCATTTCTTTTGCTTCAACATTTACCATCGCATTTTAATGATTTCCATAGTTCTTCAGAATTGTTGTACACCGTCTTAATAACATGCAAATCGTCTTTATATACCTCTTGGCATCTCCTATTTGTTTTAGTATCTATACCATTCATAAAATCTTCGTACTGTTCTCGAATATCTTTATGTTCCTTAACACACGAGGTGCAATACGAAGGGGGTATGAGCTCTTTCAAAATGCACTGGATAAATAATCCATTTCGTGATGAAAACCGACTGAGCCTACCATCGCATGTTTTAGGCTTATTTGATTTTGCCTTTAAAGGGAGTTTTATTTTTATTATATTTAAAATATAAAACAAATAAAAGCTAAAGTAAATTATTGCACATGAACTGGTCTTCTTTTATTAAAGCAAACAGAACGTTTATTAAATGTAAAACTACGATAAAAAAGCAATATAAAATACATGCAAAATTAGCTGTCGGTGTAAAGATCTACTTTTTTTTTGTCAAATTTTAATTTATTTTATATATACAGATTTAACCGGGTTGAAGATATTTATTTTTAATACAAAATTAGATACATTAATATAAGAATATGTTTCTGACTTTACCAACGGTACAAAATACTTTTTTATTGTAATGTACATTTAAGGTTTCTAAAAGTAAAAATTTTTGAAAAACTTTTGCAATAGTTTCAATAAAATAAATACACGTAAATTCATAACCCATAACTTATATCGATATATAATTGATTTTCACTTGCGCCATATGCCGGATTTTATATTTAAAATAAATATTATTTACATTATTTCGCTTTGAAAAATAAATATTTGGCATATTAATTTTACGTGAAAATACTCTGAAAATTCACGTAAAATCAATAGAATGGATTAAGAAGAATCAAATGCAAAGCAAAAGAGGGTAAGTTTATAAAGTAGCATTTTTATTGAATACTATATACCATCCATTTGTTTGGTTAACGTAATATTTCCAGACTATTAACATTGTTGAATATCAAGTTATTTACAAACATATTTTGTACATTAAAATCTCTTTATTTATTTAAAAAATTTCAAAGTGTTATTAATTTAAAAAGAGATACATTTTCATTTCAATTGAAATTGTAAATAAAAAAAATATAAGCATTTTAGCTAAATTACATTTTTTAAATCTATTCAGGGATTAAAAAGAAGTTTATTAGTGATCAGTTCATACAGTTTTAAGGCAAACAACTTTAGATAGATTAGATAAAATAGAAATGTTAGAATAGGATGTATAAAGTTTTTTTATATATTAAAGATTCTTAAAGGTCAGTTCAGAGCCTATAAGTACAGAGAAGTAATAAAAGGGCAAACACAAATTAAATCATCTGATAAATTGTTTTTCAAATTAAAAGAAATAATTAAAGAAAAAAAATCAGATAAATAAAACTAGGGAATACTTGAAAATTGTTTATATATTTTTTAATAATCTTGCGGCTATAAAATTTTATGCTACTTTTAGTTTATGAAATCAATAGCAATTTTAATTTATTCCAATTAATTATGTTTATATGTAGTAAAATCGCTTAATAATAGGCTTCGAAATAATACAAAAAATGTTTTATTAGAAATTTTTTTTTATTTTCCAATTTTAAAATCTATGTTTCTCAAAACTTTTGCATGATGAATGGAGGATTTTAGTTTCCTATTTCGTAATCTACAGAAGAAATCCGCACGGACTCATATATCACTGCTAAGGGTAAACAAAAAAAATAATAAACACAAAGTGATAAACGATGACTTCAAAATTCCTGATGATTCCCTTCTACATTATTGTTTCATATCATTTTAACTTCCTTAAGGGATAAGAATGCAATATGTATATGTATAGTAGTCTCTTCTGGAAAATCAAATGCTTACAAAAGAGAAATAATAATAATAATAACAATAATAATAGTAATTGGTATACATTTGCACTTTGTTCACTTTTGTAGATCTGGCCAAATGAAGAGTTACTGTTCAAAATGTTGGATGGTTGATATCTTGAATAAATATATATAATTCCAATACGGAAATAATATCTAATAATACACCCAATTCGATTTTTATAAAATAGAAACGTTCCTGAATAATACGTGTAAAAAATTCAAGTATAAAAATATACTGTACTGGTTCTAGACTTAAAAGATCAGTAAAATAATACTGTAAACAGCATCAGAATTCATGTAAATTTCTAATCAGTTTTTTTTGTTAACACTTTTTATTTTATTACGTATATGAAAATGTGATTTACTAAAAAGAGTTGAAAATTAATAAAATATAGGGATCTACTATTGTAAAAACGGTTTGATTGTACTTGTTTTGAAGAAACTCATTTATGTGATTGACGTTATCATATTTAATATATACTTTTTGGTAATTTTCTGTTTTTGTTGTTTGTACATGAAATTATTTTATTAATTGAGTCGATCTTCTTAAATTAAAATAAATCGTGTAAACAGAGAATCTTTTTAAAATACTTATTAAAATTAAATCGTGTAGACAAAAACTGGGTGCAATATTATTAGATATCAGTAATGCAATATTCATTTAATTTCATAAACATTTTTGAATTCAATAATGTTTTAATTTAAGAAAAAGAGTATTTTTCCTCTCAAGGAAAGGGATGCCCATTTAAAACATTTGTTTTACATTCTGTAAGACCTCATAAATAAATGGATTTATATGATAAAAAGTTGCTAACTTAAATTTAAGGAATTATAACCGTTACTTCAAATAATATGAACTATAATTTTACTAGTATTTCATTATCTGTTGCAGAAGGACCTAGCAGTAACGGTTCGTCTTCACTGTCTGATTTTGAATGCTGCTTTTTCTTTTTTGGAATTTTGTATGATGAAGATGTTGAAGGATCTTTATCCCCCTTTTCATTCTTACTTTCTAATCCGGATATTTTATTTCTATTTATCTCTTCTTTTCGTAAATCAGGCTGTGAAGAATTTCATGAGCCCTCAGATCCACCTACCCTAGTAGGTAAATTGCGGCTAGTTTCTGCATTTCGATTGCTATTTGGTGGGGTTTCATCATCTCCAGTTCGATTATCTAAAAAAAATTACCATTAACACTATATCCTAAAGGATGTGTACATTTCAGACCTATTGTCTCATGATTTCTTTCTGACCGTTTTGTAAGCACAATCATAGCACCATAAAATAATATAACAAGAAATATTAAGGAGCCGCTTACTGAAGAATAAGCTGTTAAATTAGCTTCACGCTTGCAACATTTTAAATCTTTTGACCATAGAACTCTGCTCCGATTCATCTACATTTATCAAGATAACGCTTAAAAACAATTTTATTAGTTTTTAAAAAATAAGCTAATATACTTGCCTTGTCTTGTATATCAAAGCAGACTTTTCCCTTATGCTTCTTTTCGAAGTTTTCATACATATTATTAATTTCAATATAAAAATTCTTGCAACTAATACAAGGTGTTCTTGGGTACATTAAAAGACAATCTTCAAAGTTAGTTAAATGATTTAGCATATTTTCTGTGTCATTAAAATCACTCCAACATTCTAAAATATATATGTCTTTAAAATCCGACACTGCTTGTGAATTTGATACGAATTACCTGAACAGAAACCTTTATTCCAGAGCCCGTTTAATTGCTCATAAACTGTTTCAACAATATTCATCCGATCTCTATCGAAGTATATACTTTTGCATGATTCATTTGTCTTTGTATCATTTGCCGTTGCAAACATATTATAAGATTCTAATAAAGTATCGTGTTGGGATTTACAATATTCACAAAAACTAACTGGAACGGATGATTCTACCGTGCATCCCATAAACTCTTTTTCTGCGTTAGTAAGTTTTCTAATATATTCAGAACACTTTACAGTTTTGTTCTTTTTAGCCTTCAAAGTAAGCAACAAAACTGAATATTATTAGAAGAATATTTTCTTCGAAAGTTTATTGATAAGAAAATTACCACAATTCAATTAGTTATAGAGCTTATGCGATAAAAATAAAAGTTAATTTTTCTTTGGTTGTTCTAATATTAATTATGTGCACTACAACGTCTACATAGTCTCCAATGGGAAAACCAATAGTTAGAAAACAGATAATTAAAGAATATCTATTATGAAAGTTTTTTAAATAAATACGAATTTAAATTTGAGAAACAAATATAGCAAATACTTTTAGATTACTAATAAAAAGTATGTAAATAAGCGCGAAACATTTTTAAAATTACAACCCAATATCCAGGCTCTTATTATAACACTTCTTTTATATTTCAAATTATTATAAGGTCAACCGGAATTTGAACTAATCAAATATTTGCTCGACTTATAAATTTCTGATTTTTTTTGCTAAAATCGGCAAATTTCTTTAAGTGAAAAGTTTCTACTGAATTCTCTCGCTTGTGTATAAGCGAAGGTACAATAACACTTATTTCCCTGAATTATTTAAATGGAATTTACAGGCATAACGTCGTTATTATAGTTATATCTAAAAATAATACAGTATTTATAAATATTTTGTCGATAACCTTCGTTATGTAGCACTAAGTTCGAATCAATTAAAGTTGAAAAAATGTATTTATGTTCTAATTTGTTAACCTTCCAATGGTGATGTATTTTGTGGGTCATATTAGTAATTGCTATTGAAATAATAATAATTTGAGCCTATTTGTGGTTTTCGTTCCTTTGTGTACTTATATTTTCTTTTTATTAGTTATATATATATTTTTTAAAACCTAATTTTGCATATTCTATAAATAATTGATATCTACGCCCGGCATCACTAGCATTTGAAGTGTATATTACGTAATCATTCAGAGGTTAAATGCATGCATATCCGAAAAGTGTTAACTAAGTTTATTTAGACTTTCACATCTTTCCAAATAAAGAATATTTATATTTTTAAGACTACAGCCAAATGACTACTGTTTCAAGCCGGCGACAAATTTAAGTTTTAATTTGCGGACACCGAGGCAAACTTTTCGCGATTCTCTTCCCTCTTGCTCTCGTTATTCTTTGTATTATTTTGCGAAAAAACCTACTCCGCATTTTCTGTTCATTTTCGACTACAAGGTCTCACAGTATGGAAGCTCGAAACGCCTGCTTTTTTATGCTTTTAAATGGACATCATTCAGAAATTATGTAGTGCACTCTTTGGCTTGCATTTTCAGTAAATTTAGTAAATTAAATGTTACCTATTCTAGCGTTAATAAAGTGATAGATTAGCTTTTTACAGCAGCGGACGCTTATTGAAATGGGAAACTTTGGTACGATATATCAGGGGATTCCCAGAAAAATGAGGAATTTCGAAACCCTTTCAATAGAGATGATTATAACATCGGAATTGGTTGCAACTTACATGAATAAAAAGAAAACAAAATAACGATAAAATTACAATATACTTCATTTCAAAAATTCGATTAGAAATTAAATAGAAACGAAAAATAGACTCTGATGACTACCGCAAATCGCGGCCAAATCCTGATAACCAACTGTCACTTGGAATTATGAGTAAGCGGGTTGTATCTTATTCTTCTTCAACATGTTATAAGCACAAGCGGTCTTATACATCTATGAAATGTCTCATTTCGAATTTGCATTCCTAAAGTGGGAAATTCCACAAGAAACATATGGACAAAAAAATATACTAACAGACATTAAATTTCTCTCTGTTGTAAAACAGAAGTACTTTTCTTCACATAACTTAGATCCAGAGCATTACTTTACAAAAACCATTAGATCTCGTCAATGTAAAATTTGCAATAACATAGTTTTATTAAAAAGTTGCTATCAAATTGAAGAGTGTATGTTCTTAACTAGTTTCAATTCTGGCAGTTGCTTCTCTCGCCCAATTACGTTTTTCCTGCGCATACATTTTCGTAGCACTTCTGGAACTGCAATAGTTCCCTCTTCTCTCTACAAAAGAATGATTAATTATGCATAAGATATGGTGAAAATAATTTACTTGATTAGATTCAACTAGTGCTATTAGCATTCTTGGTACAGCGCATGCGGTTCCATTAACGGTATGCACGTAGCCGCCCTCCCCACCTTCTTTGTATCTTATGTTAAGTCTCTTTGCCTGATAATCAGTGCAATTGCTACAGCTTGAAACCTCTCCCCACATATTTCTCCCGGGCATCCAAGCTTCTATATCATACTTGCGATAAGCAGGAGAACCCAACTCATTAGGAGGCATATCTAAAAGTCGAAAGTGAAGCCCTAAGTCCTTGAACAGACTGATTTCGATTTCTTTAAAACATTCCAACATTTCGTCAGATTGATGTGGCTCGCATATCGCAAACATTTCGGCCTTTGTGAATTGATGAACTCTGATGGAAGATGTTAAGTTTAATGGCACCAAAAAATATTATCGCAAACCTATAAATCCCTTTTTCTTCGTGGAGGCCAGAAGTTTCAGCTCGAAAGCAACGACTTACAGCCATAATTTTTAAAGGTAAACACGCCCTTGCAAGCACCTTATTAGAAAAATAGCCGGCTATAGACATTTCTGATGTACCTGAAAGACACAATCCATTCCTGGCAAGTTTGTACACCTAAAACTCACAACTGTTTTGTAATGTATTTCCCATTTATTGTTAGCAATTTACCTGCGTTCTTTCACCACTCGTATCCATACCACATCCCTCTATGACTTGTGATGGGAGAATATCAGGGACGGACATTAAACTGAAATTATGTTTTCTTAACCGATCTAAAGCATACCGAAGTAGGGCATATTCCATTTCAGCAAGTGCACCCAAAAAGTAGTAACTTTTATGCCCGGTGAAGTTTCCCAAATGTTCCATTCGCAAAAGATTTAATTTCTTTGATATCTCATGAAATGATTTTGGCTTTAAGCCACATTCTGGAGGGTTATTGTATTTTTGTATAACTTTGGGCTCCGGACCAATTCCACGGACTTCAGGATGAGTATTGTTAGGCAATTTTAAAAGTTCCTTCTTTAACTCTTTTAAAAGCTGTAATTTCCTGTCTGGATTTAGGCCATTTGAATCAAGATCTTGCAATGTTTGTCTGATTTTATCGGCATTTGCATTTGACTGTCGTAAAATAATATTTTTTTCTAATTCGTCGATATTGGTGAAATCCAGTAAATCACAGAAAGGAGTCTCAGGAAGATGCTTTTGTACCACACTTTGGAGTAATCTTGTACTCTGAAACTGTTGAGCTTTTGGTAATAATAGTTTCCATCGATTTGGTGATAACATTTTAAATTAGCCCTTCTTCAATACTTGAAAATTAAAAAAATTCAATCAAGGTCCTCCTAAACCAGTACCAGTGCCATGGAAAAGAAATGACAGTTCTCAATCGATTAGGATGGGTCGGGGTCCAATGACCGGGAATGTTCGAAAAACACCGATTTTTGTTTTGGTTTTTTGACTTGATATTTTTTCAAAATTGCAAATATTTATATATAATAGAACTATAATACTACATATTTATATATAATACAATTGCAATTACATTACTGGGCTAGTTTCATTGTAAGGGTATAAACTGTAATGATCAGTACCAATTGTAAAAAGGACACACTTTAATGCAGCCCTTTTATTTTAGAGAAAAGTGAAAAACATTGTTGCTAAAATTTATTTAAGTCAAAAACGAAGGTGCAAAACTGCACCACAGAGTAACTACGGTCGAATGTGTAAAATGCATACTTTCTCAGCGAATGCATATGATCTTTTTACCGCCAAATGCTGTGTATCCAACAGATGCCTTCTTCTTCTTCTTTATTTTGGTTATAATTGCAGCCAGCAAGTACTTGTTTTATTATTGTTATCAGTAAATGCTACAAATTGATTCAAAGAAATTCTATTACGTATTTATTCTTATTTTCAGTACTATTACTTTCTAAAATGCAAATACATGTCTGAGCCTCCTTTGATATAACTAATGTTTAAACGGACGGTTGTTTCAACAACTCTTCTTCATGACAGCGCCGCCATACTATTATGGGTTCAACAAAACTCGGGGAGGACGCTTCAACAGAATTCGTGTTTTTTAGAGAAGTCCATAGGATTTTAATCGCAGTGTAATTTTAAAAACTGTTTCTTTTGTGATTTTACATCCTATTTTATTTAAAATGTTCTTGTTAAGTGCTTAAAAGCAATGAAAAAAATGAGTTCAAAGTCAACTTCGCAGACACAGCAAGATCTTTGCATTCGATGGAACAGCCACCTTGGAAATTTAGGAGCCGCATTTCCTAAATTGCTCGCCGACCAGCGATTTCTTGATGTTACTCTTTCCTGTGAAGGCAGTCAAGTGCGTTGCCATAAAGTGGTACTAGCTGCTTGTTCTCCTTATCTTGAAGGGCTGTTGAACGAGAATCCATGCAAACATCCTATCATTGTTATGCCACATGATATGAAGTTGTGGGAGCTGCAAGCTGTCGTCGACTTTATATATAAAGGGGAAGTAAACGTTTCGCACGCAGGGTTAGCTGGCTTTGTAAAATGTGCTGAGCTGCTTCAAGTTAAAGGACTTTACGGCTCAGAGGAGGCGCTCAACTTTACTACAAAAAGGAGCAAAAGGAGCGTACGTCGCCATTCAATATCCCCTCAGCCAACATCATCTGCTGCATTAGTAAAAAAGACAACAACTCCGGAAGAAGATTCATCAGCGATATCTGTCGAACATAAGAAGTCTGCCGAAGAATCACCTGAGAAGTCAACAGCGGATCCAGCCCCTCCCGATCTCGGCCCGCCTGAGGAACAGCTTTCATCATTTACTACTGATAGAAGTAATTTATTTGCGAAACCAGAACCAGGACATGAAAATGACTGCATTATAACCGAAGAAATAATAGTACAAACAGAAACAATGGGCGAACATGTAGAAGATGGTATTGAAAATAACAATCAAACTGAGGAACATTATACTGACCATGCTTTAGATGCTGCAGTTGATCCTCTGGAGGAGTTGGAGAAGAACGAGAACTATTGCTATGGAAATGACGACCAAACAAATCAAACGAGTAATTCTCTAGATTACGGGTACAGTGAGCAAGATAATTTTCTTGCGGAAATAAGAATGGAGCAGGATGGTGAAACATATAATATAGATCTTATAGCGCCCGAATTAAATAGAAAACCGAATATAACATGGAGCAGAAATATTATAGCCAATCAAACTCACCCCGCATTTAAACGATTCTATCCGCGATTTAATGGTAATATAAACCGGGCGATAACGCAAAATTCGGTTAGAAAACGATTGACTGATTGTGACACACTTACTGAAGATGAAATTAGTCAACTGCAACCATTCGAATTTAGTAGGGATGGAATGCTACTTGCTGAGGAAAAATCTGATTCCGAAGAAGGTAACTCTTGGAGCTCGATACAAATAAGGGATGTTAGGAGTCTTGCAGAAACCAATTCCCTTTCATCTGCAAAAGATTCGACCAGTTCAGGAAATGGAAGGATGAAAACACCATCGAATTCAGAAGGTGACGACAGTTCCAACGTTCGTGTTTTGCTATCCACTTCGCTTACTAGATCTCTTAAAAGGGGAAATAATAACGCATATTCTGTCTATAGAAAAACAGTTAGAAGACATAGTCATTTATCTTATCGTAAGAAGCATAAACACAAAAAGGCAAATAATTCAAATTCGAAAACTGGAGGAAGTGCGACAAATAGTCCAAACTCGAAACCTCAAAGAATGGAACGTGCTATTCGTAGTCTCTCGCCAAGTATTGTTGTTCTGCAGAAGCCTAAAGCGAATCACCAGAGAACGTATACAGCTGAATCAATGTACCAAGCTATAATTGATGTGAAAAACAATCGTATTAGTATTTCGGAGTCTGCGACGAGACACAATATACCACGGACTACTTTATGCAACTGGTTGAAACGTTTCAACATCAAACCTACAGTAAGCGGATTGCGATCAAAAGAATCGGAATCTAATACAGATTAAAATTGTAAAAGTAAACCGGTTTAAGTAAATAATCTTGTTTATTTACAAATTTACCCTCACCATACATTTTCAGCTATGCGGTTGTTACTCCAAACTGTATGGTATTTTATTTGAATATTTTAAATATATTCTATTTATTAGAAAGTTTTCATTGAGATAAATTCTAAATTAAATTAAAAAATAAGACAGGAATTGCGGCAACTTTATAATGTAAATAAGGACTTTTTAAAGATCTCAGTTCATTAACATGTACATATATACTAACAGTTTTAAATTTCCGCAACAATATAGAAGTCTTTTACGCGTTAAAATTATTTTCCATTTTTAAAAATTAGTTTTAGGGTTGCTTGACCCTGTTAACATAAACATTAATAAGTTCGTAAACCGAACAAAGTAATTAATTTCATAAATTGGTCTTAACTGGAAAGTTAAGTATACAAAAGTTTAATTGTAATGATTTTAGATTATGACATACATTTCAATACAAATTTAATAAAAATAATTATATAAACCTGTTGTTCGATAATATGTTTTTCTCAATGCATTTGTTTTACTTGATAAACGTAAAAGTTTGTCCGAACTTTTTATCGACGAGATTTAAGACGTTGCATCGAAATTGCTGTATGTAGACAAAAAAATTGAAGGCTGTGAAGGTAGAGAAGTAGATTTAAACCTAAAACTGTTGATAACGCTATAAAGTCTCATAAAATTCGTGTTTATGAACGTTTAACTCATCTACTATTATCCATTCTGCAAAATTGTTTTCTATCTAGGTCGCTAATTTATGCAATTTACCTGTTTCTGTTGCGGAGATCAAAGGAACAAAGAAAAAAATGGAGGGAATTAAAAAAGCCTTTCTAATTAGGGTCTAGATATATTGACGGTAATATAATGTTATTTTTCATTAGGAAACAGTTGACTCTGAACATCTTTAAATAAATAAGTAAATATTTCACTGTAATTTAAAAAGAGAAATTATATTTTACATAAAGTTTGGATAAGGTGTAGTGTGGTTTTGTGTTTACAAATTCTAGTTGGCTCAATTGCGAGCTTTCCCTTTCTGGGAAAGAAGGGAAATAGAGAAACCAAAAAATTAACAAAGTAAAAAGATATAAATGAATGCAAAACATAAAAAAAGAAAATTAATGAATAGAAAATAAGAATAACAATAATACTAAAAATAAAAATAAATAGCGAAAATGGAAAACAAATTCAGAAAAAGAATAATTGAGTAAACAATAAATGATTCAAAAAATGCTGTGGTTTTCTAGTTCGTCAATGCTTTAAAGGAAACAAATTTGCATGGCTAAATAACAAAATTGTAGAAATTAGCCATTAGCGATTAGTTATCAGGGCAAAGTAGAATAAAAATCAAAAGATAACGTTATGAAGATAAGAAAGTAGAAATAAACAGTAAAATTAAACAATTTTATGTATAAAAACAAAAATAAAAAAAACTTCATAAACATGATAAAATATACAGAAGATGAAGCTAAAACAAGGAAAATAGAAGAAAGAAACCCAATTATTTCATAAAATATTTGAAAAGGATGTAATACCCGGCGTTTAGCCAATTATAAAATTAAATTTAAATCTTTAAACTCTATCGTAGAAATTGGTTGGCCAGCGATAATGTGTACAATCGATCACGGCAATTTTTCAACTGATCAAGCGATAGCTACTACTTGCTTTTAAATATTAATCTGTGGCTCTCTTGTAGGAGCTCTCTTATACTGATATATATAGATGCACCGACCTCACTAACCCTGCTGGTGAATCATCCTGGACTGGAACAGGATGGAATTGCTTGCCACAAGACTTGGTGTTGGGCTCTTCGTTATCTTATGCTAGCGTTATCAAGAGCCGCTCCTAGCTCCATAAAACCTAATTGTGATCAAATAGAGACAAATAACTCAAATATTTGGGGAAGATACAAAACAAAGAAGAAGTGGACAATTTTGTGTTTTTATTCATAATTCCAATGGAGCTGTTTACAAAATTCAAAATTTATTAGTTTTGGCGACCGAATTCCTTTTCTAAAATGAAAAAAAATGGTTACAAATAAATAGCGTAGTGAATTTAAAAGGCGAATCGGCAATTCTGGTCTGGCTTGTAGATTGTTTTAAAACTGGTTTGAATTGTGTAATCGCGAGCTTTTTATGACCTTGGCTTAATTATTTTACTAGCGGGGGGTGGAATTTTACAGAAGCCAGTCGCATCAAAGACCGGAAGAAGCTCCCGTACCCGTCCCGGAATGGTGCCATCCAAAAGTCTGAAAGAAAAACGAAAAATTATTGGATAGAGTTATTGGATAATTGTTAATTTGACCAATTACAGCAGTGAGTGTTACGCTGCTAAATTGCTCATCAATGACATCTATCTGGAATTAATTGTTGCGATGCTATACTCATTTTATTTATTTATTATTATTATTATTTTTGTAATAAGCCAATTGGTGTTCCTATGCAATTTTATTCAGTGCAATACTTATACCATAATTCGTTTTGTCTGGAAAGCACATTTTAGATCGTTTCAAGTGTAAGAAACTGGAAGCTAATTGTACGAAACTTTGTCAATACTCTTTGCACTGAAATAAACAATAATAGTATTTTGGTTTCAAGTGTTCGAGACAGTTTGTCCCAATGTGCTTAGGACAGAAGTAGACCTACCGTTTTTTATACATGATCTTTCCCGACGTCACTTGTAGATTAGCTTCCGTTGGGAAGAATGTTGCACCGTAGAAGTTCAATCCATTCTGTAGAAGAATATTATATTCATCTATAGAAGCCAGAGTAACACGGATGAGTGGTGGTGGATGTTCTCTGTTTGGATGTTCTGTCTTAGTTACATCAGATTTGGGTGTAGAAGTACCTAAACAATTTAAAAATGAAATATTATGCCGCGAGGATTTTTAGTCTAAATTGTTAACCATCAGCGCTTTTTTCTGGGGCTGGATTAACAACTAGTCGAACGACTTCTACCACAGAATTAAACTTATACAGGGAATGTCGTATATCCTCCACTGGTAAATCCTCGGGAACATCAAAAACGTACAGTGTGAACGTTTTTTGAGGCCTGCAGGGGATTGGTATCTATTAGAAGGGAAATCACACATTTACACACAATATTGGCTTTCACTGAATAAAACTTGTTTACTTTCTTGTAGAACCTTGCTCCAGTAACTTTATGGAAACCCTTTTTAAACACCGATTGATAATCATCCGGATGGGAGAACTTAAAGAGTATTCCAGTTGCTGTTTTCGTTAGACTGAAGCAACCTTTAAAGTTCATTTTTTCGCATATCAGAGCGGCACGTTCCATCGACAACTCATAGGATGGCGTAAGTAAAAACGCACCTATTGGACACATCTTTAACTCCGCCACTAAAAGTTTAAATTCCGTTTTACCTTTGGCCAGAAAATGCTCCGATTCGGATATTTCAGAATCAGTATCATCGTTATGTTTAGCGCTCCACCTACTTTCCGATACTTTTGGTGAGCCCATTTTTTTCGCGGCCAGGTTGCTTGTACTGCGGTTGTGATGAAAATCGTTTAAATTTTTTTCTTGTTCAACGTCTGACGCGGTACCAATGTAAGACATTTTATTTGAACAATTTTAAAACGTCTCTTATAGGATTTTAAGAAAAAATTCTTTACCTCGCACTGGCGTTTTTGAACTACTACGAACTTAATTCCTTACCGAAATCTTAGATAGATTTAAAGAAGCCAACGAGTGATCATAATCTTTTATAGAAAAAATCATAGAACAGACCTGAACTCAGTATTGCCCCAAAATTGCACAGCAGCCAATCATCCGCCCAGACAATGTCCCATTAAATTCGGGCCTGGAACGGCGAACGCAATTGCTCGAGACAATGCGAAATTATTTGCGCTTGATTTGTTCTCGCTATTCGCGAGTGCTGCAAAAGAATTTAAAAAGAATGGGATAACGTATATAAGAAGTTTTCGCTTCCTCATCAGGCCTTTTAAGTCGATCGACCGAAAAAAAATAGAAGATTCTCACAATTTTTGCTGACCTCCCCTACTTTTAACTGAATTATGTAATTTCTACTATTTGTTCTTCCTCTCGTTCTTCCCGGCGTGCCCCTAGATCTTCAAATTCTAAGTCTGACACCATCGAACGACTTCCGTTTTTGTGGCGCTCGTGTTACAATTGTCTTTTTGCAGGTCTTCTGATGTGGGTGGTGTCGTAACGTAATCATTGACCACCAAAAACAAAAATGTTTTTTTTTTGGTGTCAAGCCCTACTTTGAACTTGATCTTGGGAAGTTCATATTCCCACGATTTCCGTCAAATGGCAATATTCGAACACAAAACCAATTAAGGGATTTCCTTTCACAAATTTAAAGTTCGTTTTAATGTCTATTTGGGTGAAGTAGAAGCAAGAAGGTATGCTTCTTCACACTGATTTGTATTATTTTCCAACTTAGAGATATTCAGAGCTAACTTATTCTGATCTTGGAAGTTAAGATATAGTTGTCAAGAAATACTATTGGCTCTCTGTTTTAACCTGTTATGCCTTTTAAGGTGTATTCTGAAAAAGCAAAAAAGCATGTCGACGTTATATAGATTAAAATAAGAACAACGGGAATCTATTTTTATAGTTGTTACTATAATTAAGTGGGAAAAACTACCTATACTTCTCTTCACATAAGTTTATATATTTTTCGGAAGGTAACAAGTAGAAATTTTGAAATTCTTCCAACAAATATTCCTTTCATTAATGGAAATAAAAAAAATTAGTGTAATTATACATTACAAAAGAAAAATCTAGTCTATTTCTAGATATATAAATGTTGTATTATGTTCATGTAAAATGTATAACAAGCCCACATTTTCCAAATTTTAACTTTTTTAGATCAAGAATTTGAGAGGAGAAATTGTTTTCAAACTGTAGCAAAACAATATAAAGTAACTTTTATAACTTTTTTTTTTAGACAAATTCGACTGTGGAAGACGAAAGGGTGTTTTTTCTTTTTGAAAAATTGAATGACCACGTGTAGATTTCTTGATTTTATATTTTCTTAAAAGTTTTGATTGACTATTTATTTGAAAAAATGTGACAAAAGTTGAACAAATATTTTGCATAAGAATAAAGAATGGTTAAAAGTATTGAAAAACAATAATGCAAATATTTAAGAAGATTATATAAGTCTTTATTATTTTAACATAACATAAACAAGTTCGTTCTACCTTATGTTATTAATCAGAAAATAATTGTTTTGACGAAAAGTAAAAATGGCTTCAAATAATTTTGCAATTTGTACTTAATAGAAATTAGTACTCCGTCTAATTATCATTTTGCCTGTTTTTGGTCGGTATTAGTCACTTTTATTATCAGATGTTTATTTCATAAAGCCTCCATATAAGCCTCTGATATTCTATCAAATTGAGATTTAATCTTTTAATAAATGCGCACAAAATAACTAAATCTAAATATGTGATAAAACAATGCGATTCTTTGATAACCGTTTATGAGTCTATCGCCTGAGCTTTGTTTCCCACTTCTCCCTCCTATCTCATTACCTCTTAAGAAAATGTTTTCAGTTTTTTCAACTAAACTTAGATGTTAGACTCTTTGTTGTGGTTTCGTTGTACCGGTTCTAATGCAAATCCCCGAATAATTCATTCTGGTTGTAATTCGTCGAGAAGAAAGAGAAATTATATTACTTCGCTTAGAAGCTCTAAAATTTAGAAGAATTGTGCGTAGTTGTTAGCACCGTACTCGTTCGGTAGACCAGTACCAGAGTTAGAGAATCGAGCTTGTGGAGCTTTCTCGGGGAAAACCCGTAAGGAACGTCAATTTGACAGTGTCTAGTCCAGGTATCTAGTATTTACATTTCGTCAGCTTATTCGTTTGTTTATTTATTCACCAATGGATTAATTCCTGCTCTTGAATCTCGATACCACTGTAGCCTATGTTAGTAGCTAGGAAGTAACCACTGAATCTCACTTCACTACTATGGATAAGGAAAGGTAAATTGTCCAACAATCTTGGGAATGACCTTCCTCATCAAGGGTTAATTCTTATTCCAGGTTTTCTCTACTTTTACTGGAACCGAACGAGGTGTATTTTGAGGATTTCGCAGTAAATTTGTGGCATCTATCGACAAAATCCAGTGAAGAGGATGTTGTGGGTCGTTTAAAGATGTGCTCCAAATCACTGGTTTTCGATCCTAAGAATACACGTTTGCCACTGATTAAGTTACGCTACGCTGACTGTGAGGGAATCTCAGAACTAATCCAAGAATCTCATAATAAAAATAAACAAAAGAATTGTCTGATTGTAAGGTAAGGTGATATATGAACTTTAATGAGTAAACTTCTAGAAAGGTCAATGACTGTACCCAGATGCACTTGTGGAATTTGCATCTTCGCAATTCGTTGCGAAATCTTGAGGGAATAGTACGGAAATTAATGAGGAAATGTTTTTGTAGGTCAGGGCCTTTAAGATAGTATTATATTAAATTAATTAAAAATAAGACATAGAACTAAAATAAGTAAATTTCTTGGCGGAGTATCGCAGTTTAGTTTCAGGAATAAATATTATTAGAAAATGTAGCTATGAAAATGCTATAGAATTGAATTAAAACATAAATATTCATAAAACTATTTTAAAAGAATGAATGCTATTCAATTTCTTAAGATGCACACATTATATCGAAATGCTGGAGAAGAACGTGATAGCTCCATATGTCTTTAAAAAAAATACCCGCACTTTTGTCTTTCAATTTCAATATGTGGACATTGATGACTATGTGTTACAACTATGCCAACAGCTGCACCGTGCTTCTAGTTTACACACGCTTGAGCAAAATGATATGGTAATTTATATGCCTTCATTTTCTTTTATCAACTAATTTTATTCAACTTCCAATTGTAAGATTGCAACGATTGTGTACTCTCGGCTCAATCGATTAAAATTCGACCGTCTATGGCTAGAGAATATTTATGAAAAAGTACTATTTGATTCGAAAGTGGACGAAATCCATCCTCTTGTTTCAAATCCTGGTAAACTGCTTTTGACTAATACCTGCATTTACTTCCAACCGTACAACAATATCCAACCAGTAGGTGTCTTTAACATAATTTCTCTATAAAATATGATAATTATAAATTTCCAGTATCCTGTGATAAAAATAAAATTGGGCTGTGTGAGTAGTTTTATTAAACGACGTATTTTACTTAGACATACGGTGAGTTACTAGAGATCTATTTCATTCGAAGCTAATTTGGAATATCTTTAGGGACTAGAAATAAAATGGAATAACAACATGAATCATATTTTCATATCTTTTCGTAATGCAAACGAGCAAAATAAATTCTGTTCACTGATTGAAGAACAAAAAGATTTTCAAATACCACAAGTGGAACCGGAGACTATGACACTAAAATGGCAAAATGGATTGATATCGAATTACGATTATTTGTTGTATTTGAACAGGTATGGTAGTATTTGTATAATAGATTACAATAGTTTTTAAATCCTGCTTCACAGTTTAGCTGATCGCACTTTTGAGGACCTAACGCAGTATCCAGTATTTCCTTGGATTATTACTGACTATTCCTCGGACGAGTTGGATTTAAATGATCCCAGTATTTATCGAGATCTAAGCAAACCCATAGGAGCGCTAAATCCTGAACGACTTGCAAGACTTAAAGAGCGTTGTGAGGAGATGGGTGAATCGAAGTAAATAGACGTTAAAAATTTTGTTTTGCAAAATATTAACAAGTTTCTCTTTCTTCTAAGATATTTATATGGATCACACTATTCTACGCCTGGATTTGTTCTATTTTATTTAGTAAGTATTTTTATTATGATTGTTAAATATATGAAAATATTTTAAATCAGGTAAGGAAATATCCCCATCTGATGTTATGCCTTCAAAATGGGAGGTTTGATCACCCGGATCGAATGTTTAACAAGGTTTACGATACATTCCAAAATTGTTTATCGAATATGTCTGATTTTAAGGTAAACATGAAAATAAATAGTAATTTTCCAAAGTTATACATTATAACTGTAGGAATTGATACCTGAATTTTACGATATCTCACAAGAGGGCGATTTCTTAGTAAACATTCACAAAATTCATTTTGGGTTTAGAAGTGATGGCACTCCTGTTAATAATGTGACTCTTCCACCATGGGCTAGAAATTCCCCACAATTATTTGTGACTACTTTGAGGTATTTCTTAAAATTGTGAAACTAGACAATAAATTATTTAAATGACGAATTTAGAAAAGCTTTAGAATCAAATTACGTGTCTGCAAATTTGCACAATTGGATCGATTTAATTTTTGGATACAAACAAAAAGGAGAGGAAGCTGAAAAGGCTGATAATGGTACAAGATTGTTAGATTGTATACATATTTTAAATTTCATTATTCTTCAGTTTTTTATCACTTATGCTACGAAGGATCAATTGATTTGGATAGCGTTAAAGACACTGCTACAAGACACGCTCTTGAGGTGCAAATTTCTGAATTTGGACAAATACCTAAACAGCTTTTCACTAAGCCTCATGTGAAAAGAATAACACAAATTGATAATATAAATGGCCTCAACATTAATGGTATTAAAATTGAAAGTAATAAATGTGAAGTTTTTTAAAAGGAGTTGAAATTAATGAAGCGTATCTCAGGTTATAGCAATATGTTTTCCAATTTACAACTTCGCACATCATACGTTGCTCATAAAGATGATATTACCTCGTTGTGCTTGGATGAAGACGTAATTGTATCCACTGGAAAGGACGGAGTATTAAAGTATTTCACTATCAGTACGCAAAAGCAGATAAGGTAAGAAAAATCGTAAAATATTTAGTGCACCGGTTCCCTTAATATTTAATAAACTTATTTGCCGAGAGTATATTTAGAAAATTTGGATATGCCCATTTTAACCAAAAACATATTTACAGTACTTGTTTAGGAAGCTTGCCTTTAAGTTCTTGCTTCAAAATACCAAATTCCAATGTCTACGTTGTGGGTTCATGGGATAACACAATGTAAGTAATTTGTAATAAATAGAATCTATGGTGATTAATTTTAAACCTTTAGTTCCCTGTACAACTTTAATTATGGCAAAGTATCTGATGTTATACCAGCGCATGACGATACCGTCTCATCTATGAATCTCATCGAAGAGCTAGGACTGCTGATATCCGGCAGTTGGGACTGCACTGTGAAGTAATTCAGTTTTCGATAATTTTAAATTTTATATATTTAAATTAAACATATAAACACTTCAAGGGTTTGGAAAGGATTTACGAACGTTGGTTACAGAACGTTTAGACTGTCCAATGCAATGTTAGCATATTTATCATTAGAAGAGAAGGTCACGTCGTTAACTAGCAAGTTATATGCAGATAAAGTTAAAATTATAATTGGGACCGAATGCGGTGAAGTACTCGCATGGGATTTAGACATTTCCGATACGCAAAATTTGAT
The DNA here is from genome assembly GCA_001932985.1 of Proctacanthus coquilletti. Classification (NCBI taxonomy): domain Eukaryota; kingdom Metazoa; phylum Arthropoda; class Insecta; order Diptera; family Asilidae; genus Proctacanthus; species Proctacanthus coquilletti. The sequence goes on along the minus strand of MNCL01000027.1, from coordinate 961,845 downwards.
TAGCAGTGACGAAGAGGAGTACAAGTTACTCTTAAAGCATTCTTCAGAAATAAGTGGAATGGAGTTTGATAGAACTGGGTCTAAATTAGCTACTTGCAGTATTGATGGCATACTAGTTATAACGGACATCACGACCGGTATGACGCTCTTTAAGAAAAACTTAGACTGCAGGCCAACTTCGCTTACGTGGTGTGGAAAGACTGATTACTTGCTTTCTGTAGACGATCATGGATATTTGTCCGTTTGGGATTTGTTGCGTGGCGATTTAAAATGTTACAAGGAATTATCCAGAGGTAAAGACGTTAAAAATGTTACTCGAAGAAAATAAATAAATGGTACATATTTTTAAGGTCCATTAAACTGTGTAAAGTATTCAACTGGAAATGACTGCATCGTTACAGCTGGAAAAGATGATGGAATTTATAAAATTAAATGCTGGTCAATCATATAGCAATACTTTCGTACGTCCTTTGTGTTATTTAGTATTTATAGTTTTCGTAAAGTGACAATAAAATAATATTTTGCAAATACATAGTTTTTTTATTCGATAAATACCTAATATTATTGTAGGAATTTTATATAGTTTTGTTTTTGGGTTCTCCAAAGATTATATATTAAATATATCATATATTAAAAATCACAAAAAACAACAATTACAATTTTGAATTATATGAAATATATAAAAATTATTTACTCTCATTAAAAAGCCTTGTTATCAAACCATTGCCAGATAGGCTTCTTTGTTTCATCAACTAAATACCTAATACATTGGCCATCTGACCTAGAAACAAAATTTTGTATTTACTTTATATAATTAAAAGACTTTTAAGAAACAAACCATGATATACACTGAATAATTGGACGCTCCCTTCTGAAACATTGCGGTCTTAAAATGTTGAAATAGGCCACACCAATTTTGTGAGCAACGAAGGAATTGGTCGTTTTTAAACAGTAGTAAAATCTTTTATCGCAATTACAGTGAGATCTTGTAAAATGTCCAGGATTGAAGAGTCCATGTTTTACAGAGTATCCAGGAATTGAATCGAAACATTTATCATGTTCACGGCAACAACTGTCTGTCGCGTGGAAGAAACCAACATCAAAATCATTTACAGCTAAATTACCCGAGCCACACCATACAGTACCTTGTATGAAAGTAATAATATAAATTGTAAATTATCTAAAAAATTAACTAAAAATTACCAGGATAAATTCCATACACCCTTGATCTAACATCTTGAAATTCATTTTCCGTGACATTCAGATCAATATCTAGACCACTGTGGGTAGTTTTGCTTGTTACAGATCTCGGGAAGTTTCTGCTTTTTGGATTAAAAAATTTGTTTGCCAACAGTCGCCAAAACAACTTGGGAACTATTACTAAAATAAAATAAAATAAATAGCATGTAAACTCTTATATTCACTATATTTACCTTTTTTTCGTAGGATTGTATCTGCATATAGTGTATTATTTTGACTATTGTTGTAATCTGCATTTCCCTAAGAAACAAATTAGATAAAAAAGTGATTTTTCTTGGTGTTTATACCAAGCCAAATTTGAGTATAGTATAATAAAACATCTCCACATTCAAAATATCAAAAGCAACAAACAAAGTGTAAAAATATTCAAATTTGGAATATCAAAAGTAACAGTTGGAGTTCTGTTTTTTAATAATTTTGAAAATATTTACAATTTCACTATTTGTTTAATATTTTATATTCCCAACTTATCGAAACCTAAATTGTGAAAACGTGAACATGAAATGTAAAAGGCAATTTAGCTGATGTTTGTTATGTGCAGTGAAATTAAGTAATAATCTCTTATCATTTTAAAATTATGACACAGTATAGTTATTCTTTTTTATTATTGTTACACATTACAATATTGTAATATTAAAATATTTAACTAGGAGGGTATATTAAAGAAATTGTAAGCAAATATGTATACGAACATTCAATATAGAGTTTGGATTTTTTTATATAAAAAAAATCGTATTTTTATATTTTAAATATAATAATTTTGACGGGTGTAAATACATAACAATACATAATTATGCATTGTATATTAGTGACTAGAGAAATTTCTATGGAAAACATTTTCTATTCGTAAAAGCAACATGCTTTTATCACATACTTGCATACATTTTTTTCGGCAAAATTTCTTTAGAAAAGTAGGTAACCCAAATACGTTATTTTGTAATCACATACTGCGCACCATAATAAAAATGAAAATATGAAACTATTGACATCCATTTGAAGATCTTTTAATAGCTTTTTAAGTCATGCATACTCTTAACATACTACCTGGCCGTCCGCGGCAGAAAAAAATTCCAATCCATCTATTTGATTCTCCTTAATGGTATTTTCATAACTTGCATCGTATTTCAACGGATAGTAGACATCTATAACAGAAACGGATTCAAGTTTATATTTCGTCACTTTGGATTTAGCAGATTTCTGATCGCCCATTAGTAGTAAAACAAAACTAAAAATACTATTCCACAAAACTCGTTTTTTTAAATAGATCATTTCTCCTCATCGATACATTTCCATTTAAATCACTTTTTTTAAAAATCTGTTTTAAGATTTCCCGCGTTCAAATTTAAAATTGAACAAATTAAAAATTGTCCGAGGCTTTTTCAAAGTTCCTTAGTTTTGTATGTACAAAAAAAGCAAATTATTTTTTTTTTCTGCGGGTAAAAAGTAAACACCAGCGTCCAAATTATAACGTCTTAACTAGCTTATTTCAGAGACGAGACTAGTTCCCGTCAATGGAAGAAGCCGGAGATTTTTTTTGTAGGATGAAGAAATGGAAAAAGAAATTGGCTTATTTGAAAACTTCTTTAAGTTTTTTGGTCTATTGGCAGACCATGAAATCTCTTCTGCTAAAAAACAAAACTGTCTTAAAAGCAAAAGTGCAAAAAAATAGATAACCACATTTCCCCATCTCTGATAGGAAGAGTACCATTGATAATAACATGCGTGGTAACTTATAGTGGTCTTAAAACATAATTCGTGGAAGTAGTGTTTGATTTTATCGTCAAACAATGGCAAGTAGAGTCGGTGGAATTTTCAATTATGTAATAATGAAAATTACGCGGATATTTTGCAATATTTTAAAAAATGAACATAATTTGCACATAAATTTAATGGCTGGAGAAAGTTATACGTTTACTAGCAATTAATTGAACTAAGAGATTCGGAGAAAATGATATAAACATAAATAGTAAGGTGTATATTTACTGTACTTAGCCATACTCATGTCTTTAAAGAAGGGAAAAAGATAGATAAGGAATGTAATAAATTTTATATCTGGGACTCATAAATTTTCGAACAGATGGCTTGAACCTTTCACCTAAAACCATTGTATACTTTTGCTTTTGTTTTTGCTAAAAGTATTTGTAATAAAATAAAATCGGCAACTTCCAAAGCATAAGACGATGTCGTAATTTAACTAAACATGACGAGTTATGATAGCAGAAACTAAAAACCATAACAATTTCTAACATGTTGAGTCGATGCGGCAATTTAACTCGGACAAATTTAATTCAAAATGCTTCTTAACATGCAATTCATTATTGAGTGATATTTTTACTTGTGTATTCACAGTGTTACATTTATAGAGTTGTCCAAAGGTAGTGATGTATATTTTTATTTTGTTCTTATTTTTCTCGAACTCGTAAGCACTTTATAGCCTATTAAACAAATGATTATAAGAATTAGAAATTTACATAGTGTACATTAGTTGCCATTATATGACATTTTTTTAAAGTATAAGTAGCTGAATAAGATTTGTTTGCTGTTTTATACGTAAGAAAGCAAATTTAAAACTTATTTGTATAACACGTGTACACAAACATATTTTCTACAGACTCAAACTATACACTATTTGAATTTCTTTATTATTTCACACATCATATTAGATTCAATGGTATTCAGTGAAATACAAGTTTTTTTAAAAAATATCGTTAAACCAATAGATGAGGTCACGATAAATCAATTTAACTTGTTTTAGTATCCATTTTTTGCTTTAGCTTATTGTCATGCACTAAAACTTGACCCATACAGAGTGTATGGATCCCGGATTTTCAAATAACATTTACTGTCTTAAATTAAATTATGTTTACCATTACTGAATCATAATTTTGAATGGCCTTATATCGTGAGAATTTTTTTTTTATATGTACATAATTAATAACTAGCATTATGATTTATCATGTTTAATTTTTTTTCCTATGCAGAGATTATATTTTAAGTAGTAAAACAACTTTTAATCATGATTCAATAAATTTATAATCGAAAATAAACACCATACATACGTGAACACCGGTTTTTTCATACCGGCGAGAGAAAATGCAATACATATACCATATTTTTATATGCGTCGGAAGACACCCAGCATACTCTGGGATTGCGGCACATGCATGTTTTGAGCTCATTCGGGTAGAAAGCTCTTCCAATCTGCGCCATGAAGCCGTAGATATCTCTAGAATTAAACAAGAGGCGCCACAGCACGAGAGCCGTCACCGTCAGTACTCCAGAGGACCTAGAATCACTCAGTCGCCCCAAAATCTTGTTTAATATTAAAACTTGTAATCAAGTCAAAATGTCGAAACCGATGGATTTACTATCTTTTGATAATCCTGTTTTTAAGTCGTACGTGTTTTGGTCATCGGTTTTAGTGCTAAAAATGCTCTCAATGTCCGTGCTAACAGGCTTGCAGCGATTTAGGACTAAGGTAAGTGTCTTATTTCCTGGTCTACACTTCCTCCAAAATAGTTCTAGTGATATCTGACCACGACGATAGCCACCCTATGTTGTGTAATATTAGTACGAGATAAATGTAAAACCTTTTATCTGTTCTGTGGTGATTGACCAGTAGTTGGTAAAATAAGCGCCCGGAAATCTAAAGTCTTACAATTGCCATATGCCCTAGATGTGGACACATCACATTTCTGTTATTGCTAGAAGTGCTGTAAATGTGGTTAAATCTAAGTCAGCAACCGCATGACTTTACAAGTTTCGGAAAATCTTTGAACTTGAAGGTGACACGGCACTCTGATAGCCGCTCCGGGCGGGGAGATTTTTAAAAATATGCGTAGAAATTAAATAGAAAACCTGTTATGCTTATACCTCTTACTAGACCTGTCGCTAGACTTTACTATCTTCTTGCATTCTATTCGTTTGAACTTTCTTTGACCTAGATAAGTTCAGCTCCGTTCCTCTTTCAGATAAAGATATTCCTAATATAAAAACGTCGACGAGCCTTTGTTAACGGAAGCGAATATTTCTCCTCGCTCATTTTTCTTAATATTTTTTTGCTTCTACTTGAAGACAACGGTCACATCTTGCTAGAATACTATAGAAGCATAGAGAGCTTAAAGGCTAAGAGTACGGACAAAGTGCACAGATAATTGCCAATTTAGAATCAGAAGCTCTGCTTAATGTTGAGAAACCAAATCATCATAAAAATCAAATCTAAAATAATTATGATTTATCAGTTTTACCTGCGTAATTGTTTTTTGAATCAGTTTACTTTTCAATGCATTTGAATGTTGATATTAAATTTCATTATACCTTTTCAGCGAAATTAGCATTTTGTTTTTTTTTTGCTATATAAAGTTTAACCATCAATTTAGTTTGTATAAAGTACCTATGCATTAATTTCTGATTGAGCCCTTTTACAAGCTATATTGAAATTAATGGTTAATTTTAATTAACATATTCTTTTTATATCGCTTACTTTCCGTCCTTTTTTAAAATAGTCAATAAATCAAGAAATAAGTGATAAAAACTTACATATGAACAGAAACAAATTATCTCCATAAATTATCCTTTTGTATTGTTTATAAACAGTTTGCATATATTCCTAAATATTAGAAGACAAAAATATTCATTTTCATTTTCATTCACACAGTTATCTAGGTTGCGGTCCGAATTTGAATGCATTTTAATTTTCACTTTAAAAATAAGAAATTTCAACACGTATATGAAGAAAATGGACAGATTATTTATTGGGGACAAGTTCTATATATTAGCATAATATAAGAAAAACATTTTCTAAATCTTAATAACAACGAAATTCCATTTTCAGACTTTTGCAAATCCAGAAGATCTTCCGTCCGAAAAACTCAAAGTCAAATTTGATGATCCCGATGTGGAACGTGTTAGAAGGTATTTGAAATAGAATGTTTCACTCTCGTAATATATGATATAACTTTTTATACTTTCAGAGCACATCGCAATGACCTTGAAAATATTCTGCCATTCTTTGTAGCCGGCCTTTTATACCTTCTCACAGGACCTTCGGAATTTTTGGCTATTAATTTGTTCAGGACATTTGCTTTTTTCAGAATTGCGCACACTCTAGTTTATGTAGTTTTTGTCATTCCACAGCCGGCTAGAGCCCTGGCATTCTTCATAACAGGCTGTGTCACCGGGTACATGTCCTTCAAAACCATCCTCTACTGCCTTTAGTTAAAGTATTTTTTGTCATTTGAAATAAATAGATGTTTATTTTTCGCTCTTTGTAAGTTACTGGTTGTTTAGATATCATAATCCGTACTTTTATAAAATGGAACTTTAAACAAATTTTTTTAAGTGACGTTTTTTATTATCATTTGTAATTTCATTTGGAATTGGTATTTATGACCTTAAAACATTGTTTGCAAAGTTTTAATATACTGGGATTTTTATTCTTCTGGAACCGCTTAATATAAAATTGATCTGCTGTAAAAATACGACTCTTGAAACTCTTTAAAACAAAGTACAATAAAGTAGGTTTCATTTTTATGTTTAAGTATTGCAGCCTATTTCTGATTTATCAACCCGGCCAGCCAGTCCGAATTAAAAAATCATTAGGAAATCATATCATATTTAATAACTCATACTAGGTCTGTAATGTTCAGTCTTTGATGTCATCAGTAACTTTTGAAATTGAAAAGAATTTTTGTAAATAATTGAGACAGTATGAAAATTTGGAATCTATGAAATACTGACTATAAGAATGAAAAAATGTTAAGTCTGTCCGTCCCCGGCCGGCTTGCCGAGAAGTCGGAGAAGTGGTTGCGGGTCAGTATAATCCATTAGATATTAAATTTAGTTGTTCTAGGCTTTGGAACTGAGATCCTGCGACCAAGATCGAGCAGACAGTCGTATAATACGCCTTTATTAAGTGAACAAAAGAGTACACAAACTTTAGATCGTTCCATGTTTTAAAGTTCAACTCTTAAACAGAAAATTGAAAAATGTTCAATGCTGCTTGATCTGTGGTGTGTATATAAATTGAAGCCTATTTGAAGTTTTAAAGCGAATACTATTTTAATATCAATTAGGAGGGTGTCATTTTTATTGCAATTCTGCATTGATTAATCTTTAATTGGTGTATGAAAAAGAACAAAATCTAAAATGGTGATTTACCAATTAAATCCCCTCAGTTTTTTGGCTGAGTGTTGTTTTTCATTGTAATGAAATCATTTATGAAAAAAGATTGTCGTGCAAGAAGTTTTTCATTCGCTTGCATTTCGAGTTATAAATTATTTTATGGCCAAAATATTAAATTCTATTCTTTAATAGTATCCTATGAACGGTTTCAATGTTCAATTAAGTCAATTTCATAGTTTGTATGGTGGGTGATGGGTGATGGGAAATAATTTTTAAATTGGCGATAATAAAATTATAACCAAGTAAATAATAAATAACTAAATTACGAAAAAGTTCATGATGAGATCACCCTTTAATTGTTTAGAGAAATAAAAATTAATAATGCATATTAAAATATCTGAAAACGTTTCATAAACACACGAGTTTAATTGTTAATTAAATTTTGATCCCCTGAGGGATTTTAGTTTTCGGATTCAAAATCTATGAAAAAATCTTAGTGACTTCTCATAGAATTTGCTCAGTGGGATAAAAAAAATATAAAATACAGATCTGTGTTATTATTAATTGAAGATGGGTAAATATAAATTTCGTTTTTTATAAAAAATAAAAATAGCTGACCATAATTTCATATTTATATAAATAATAGTCAAAATAATTTCAAGACAGTATCGATTTTGTATATGCGTAAAATTAAAAAGCCAATCTCATTTAAATTGGGAAAAATCATACATCTTACATTTACTGAATTTTTATGGTCGAATTTAACGATTCTTATGATGAAGAAAACATTTTACTACTTAATTATTTCTATGAGTTTTATTTTTAGATTTTGCGAAACTTTTTCAAAATGGGAAAGAAAATTTTCTTTCAAAAAGGGAAAAGAAACTTTAATTTTTTTGAATTGTTTCCATGATCCAGGCTTATTTAATTTATATAGTACTAAAATGATTTATTAGCTACTTTTGACCATTATAAATAAATCAGTATATAACAACAATGAAGTCGTACGCCACTGGTATACGCCGTTCTATCAAATGCTTTTTGCTAACAAGTTCCAGTTTGATCAGTTCCCCAGGCAATTTATCGACAATATGTTGCCGTATATCAGTTACACTTGCAGAGTGTATATCACTAATACAACTGAAAGTGTAGCTCTCTCAGAACGTGGTGAGTTGCCCTTTCTGAAAGCCGGCTGCCACCGCATCGAGCATTATATTAAATAGACCGATCAATGGCATTCTGGGCTTAGTGAATTGCACAGATTGCCAACGACGAGCGGTAGTGATATTCAAGCTGAAAATTAAAGAATTAAAACGCGGATTTTAATTGATTTGAACAAATTTCTATTTAACCGTTTGTATAAAATCATTAAAAATGAGGTAAGTTTAATTCAATTTGTTCAAAGAAATAAGTTTCTTTTAAATTAAGATCAATAAAAGATCCCGAAGGAAGTTCTAAATAAGATGAAGTGATCTTCTGCCACTTATGGATTAATTCAATTAAATTGATATTGTATTCCCGTTAATAAAACTGAGTAAAAGAAGAACGTTTTGGCTAAATGTGAAAACAATGTGCCAGTTTTTCAGGCAAATCCATCAGGTGGTGTTGGATACACGTAATACCTGGTGATAATTACATCTGCATATGTTGAGATACATCGGTCTTCGAAACATATTAGCACTTGTGATAGAAAATACTCTTATTCACTCGAGGCCAAAGTGATAGTGTGCTATAATATAGAAGAAGAAGTGAAAATGTATAAATGTAAAAAAAAATATTTTTCTTATAAAGTGTAACGAATTAGACTTACTAAACAAGCGGAGTGTTTTTTCCTCTATCGGTTGTGAAGTAACTTCTTTTTATTTTACCTCTGCGGGAGTCTGCAAACTCAGATGATTTCTGTTTTAGAGCAAATAAAAAAAGTTAAGTTCTACAGTGTTTTATCAAATCTCTTTGCACAAATGTCACAAGATTATGTGAAATATTACTTGAAAAAATAATTAATTAATAGAATAAAAAAATACAATGCGTTTTAGAAATGAAAAATATATAAAATGGTAGTACGTATATTTTAAAATTGAAAACTTTTTTTTCCGTTGTTATTTGAGCTCAACTACTAAATGCTTTATATTTAAAAATTCTTACTAAATGTAATTACGTTTAAATATCAATTTAAATCTTTCGTTCTGAGTAATTTGCAATTGAATTTACGTATTATTTTATTTATTATATGGAATGAAGCGGTTATTAGCCATCATCAGTTCCTATTTTTATACACATCCATAGAAAAGTACGAAAAAACCCTCCGATGTGTTTATTTACGCAAATAAGATTTTTAAAATAAAATCATCACTATTAAATTTTATTAAATATGAAATTAGTATTTGCTTCAAAGTGAAAAGTATAAATTTTGATATAATGAAGACCATAAACTTTCTTTTGTTTAATTTAAATGATTTTAATACTTAAGAATTCAACTTGATAAATGTAAATAAGAGAACAAAAATAAAATATTAATGTTTTTTAAACACTTTTAAAAAAATTTTTCAAAATGTTTTAACCTATTATCGCCCCGTTGTCGTAAATCCTAGTTCAAATATGTAAATCGTTTTATTGTCGTATTTTAAATTTTTCACAAGCTTTTGACGCGAGTTAAATTAAATAACATATTTGCTTTTTAAAAAATCGATTTTGGATGTGGATATTACAAAATAGTACTCAAACGCAATATCGGTAATTAGTTATATTATGTTAAACGATGTTATGTTTACACCATCAACTTAAGCAATTTGCATTAAATTCCACAACTCCACATTTGTAGGGACAGACAAGGGACATAAAATAAAAATATAAGTGTAGTAAAAATAAATTTAATTACCTGAAAGGTTTTATTAAATCCAATAATATAATTGGTATACCAAACAGGTACTATTACAAAATCATTCTTTATCACTCGCCGCGATTTAAATTCATAATTTCCAATATTATTAATTTTTTAATTTCCGACAAAAACTCCAGACAATGTGTCACAATAGGCTGCTAAACTTGCGATAAAATAACTTATTATATCCCTTCAATAAAGATATAATAAGCACCTACAGAACCTTAACCGGAAATTATTGCGGTTGAGTCATATAAGCGTAACAAAACACTTTTTATCTAAATCAAAGGCACTGACTTTAACCAAGGAGATAACGATTCAAAACAATTGTGGTATTTGTTTTTACAGGAAAGAAGGAACAAACTGGAACCTGTTGTGAAGAAAAATCAATTTTGTTTAAATACACGGGTTACTGTATTAAAAATTATAAGTAATTTATTTTTAATTACAAAAAGGTAATTATGTTGTGCTATGTGCCTATTTTTGTTTATCAAATTAAAACTTTAAGAAAAAAATAAGAAATGAAAAAATAAAATAAGGATCTTAGTAGCAATCCACTTCTGTTTTCCATGTAATCGAAAATCTTTTCAAGTTCAAGGTACTTCCACAATAGAATAACCTACTAAATATAATAAAATTCATGAATGCCATGTGCCCACTTTTAAATACATATATGTAGTTATCACTACGTCACGATGTTAACTTCGCGCACTGATTTGAAACGTTATCAGACATTACGTTTTCAACGCTATCTGTAATTAAGACCCTGTAAGGGAGCTTGCAAAAAATTATTATCAACTGTAATGATGTCTTTGAAGCTACTTTGCGATCATGCCATGTCGCTGTTGCTAAACTTTGAATAATGAGGGCTTTGAGATGAGAACATAGCAACAGATAATTAAATCGAAATAATATCGTAGTTAAATCAAAAAAGTGAAATCAATGTCCTCGAATAAAATAGATCTTACTTTTTTAGCATTACACACGAATTTGCTCTCTTAGGCTTTTTAAGGTGTATCACAATATTATTTAAAAATTCCCTATCTGTTTGGAGGACGGGCTCGACTGTTATCACTCTGCAATAGCTCGAAAAAGATTTTAAAGCTGAATTTGTTTTGTTGTTTAATATATGTTTATTCTGTTTATTTGCAGTCAAGAGACGCCACGGAGATTTCCAAATATTCTCGATGTCATAGGGCATACACCACTCGTCAAGCTCAACAAAATTCCCGAAGCAGAGGAGCTCCAGTGTGAGTTATGTAAGTAATTTTTCTTGATAGATCTTATCACTTAATTACTATATTACTTTCTCTAGGGGTAAAATGTGAATTCTTGAACCCTGGAGGATCAGTTAAAGATCGCATCGGGTATCGAATGGTGCAAGATGCAGAAGCTCAAGGCCTTCTTAAGCCAGGCTGCACTATCATTGAGCCAACATCGGGAAATACAGGCATTGGTCTAGCAATGGCATGTGCTGTAAGAGGCTACAGATGTATTATAGTAATGCCGGACAAAATGTCCAATGAAAAGGTGATTACGCTTCGTGCTCTGGGGGCTGAAATAGTTCAGACACCAATTGAAGCCGCCTTTGATCACCCCGATAGCCACATCTCGGTGGCGGCACGTCTCAATAAAGAAATTGAAAACTCCATCATTCTGGATCAGTATAAAAATCCAGGCAATCCTATGGCACATTACGACAACACTGCTACTGAGATTCTGTGGCAGACTGAAGGTGAGGTAGACATGATCGTTGCTGGTGCTGGAACTGGTGGTACCGTTTCTGGAATTGGTAAGAAGGTCAAGGAGGAGAAACCTGATTGTGTTATTGTTGGTGTGGATCCACACTATTCCATTCTTGCCCCACCAGAAAGTCATGATTCTAAAGATGATGGATACTACGAAGTTGAGGGAATCGGTTATGATTTTGTTCCTAATGTACTTGACTACAGTTCTGTAGACAAATGGGTTAAAATCGATGATAAAGCTAGCTTTGAGATGGCTAGAAGGCTACAGAAGGAAGAAGGTCTCTTGGTTGGTGGAAGCTCTGGTTCTGCTGTATATGCAGCCTGCCAAGTAGCCAAAACTTTGAAGAAAGGACAAAAATGTGTTGTGATTTTGCCAGATGGAATTCGAAATTACTTAACAAAATTCGTACAAGACCAATGGCTAGAGGCTAGAGATCTTAAAGAAACAGTTAATGAACACAATCATTGGTGGTGGAACTGTGATATTAATAAACTGAATCTTCAATCTCCTGACATAATTTCACCGGAAACAACCTGCCTTGAAGCTATCAATTTGTTTAAAGAGAAGGGAGTAGAAAATCTCCCAGTTGTGGATGAAAAAGGGTAAGTTGGAAAAGATTGTACTAAAATTAAAAAAACGAATGCTCAAAATGTATGAAGCCCAATATGTTGCAAAAGCTGTTTGGTAAAATTTTACGAAACGTAATATTCGAAACTCATCGTTTTTTCTTCATTCAGTTAAAAAACGTGTGAAGGAAAATATTCCGAACAGCATTTTTCATTATGATCTAACATCTTCGAAGTATGGTTTTCCCCAAAACATTATGACATTACTGATTTTTTTGTTCGTTCATTCTACTTAAGAAAAAGGTAAAAACAATAAGAAAATAACAAATCAAAAAAAGAAACATGATATGATTAATTAGCAATAATCGGTAATTTAATTTACCCCAGGAAATCATGCTACTATAAAATCCACACGGCTTTCGTTTCGCATATGCGTTAATTTTTTTACAAGAAAGCGAATATTTGATGAGGTGTGTTTTATTTTCTTAGCACAATTCGCGGAGCCGTAACCCAGGAAAGTATAACAACGCAAATAGTGAGCAAGAATCTCAAACTATCAGATGCAGTGAAAAAAGCAATATACAAGAAGGCTATCAAACTCAGTGCTGACACACATTTAGGGAAGATTGCCAGAGTTCTGGAGGTGGAGCCCTGCGTGATATTATATGAAAAAACAGGTAAGTGTAGGCTGATTTATAAAATAATAAGAACTTAACTCACATTTCCTTCATACAGACGGTAAACAGACGGTTAAGGCTGTTATAACGAAGGCAGATTTTTTGAAATTTGTGGGAGGGAACGTTCAAACGTGCCAAATGAATGGAAAACACTGATTACGGAATTATGAAACTTATATTTACTTTTTAATCAGCAATAAAAAACTGGCAATAAAATTTAATCTTTTATATAACGTCATCATAAACTAACTCTTTTATTTTTATCCCTGCATATAGAGCTTCTGTAGACAAGAATGTTATTTAAATATTTACTGCAATAAATTTTGAATTTGTTCAAACGTGCACGTGTAAATGCTAATTTAACTTTAAACGTCAACAGTTTAAAGTTTTTTTAAAATGAAAATATGCTTAAAAAAATTTGTTCATTATGCGTCTGAATATGTCTCCGTCATGTAAGTACATATAACAAAATAGTTAAATTTTCCCACTGCGCCGATATTCAAAAAACTAAATTGCAAAACAAATTTAGTCACTTTACTGTTCTGCATAGAACTTGTCGCAACACATCGCATGTCACTTTGTGATTCTGAACACTCTCTATCTTGTATCTTTTACGTGGCCGGGCACGACTTTGACAGCTTTGACGGCTCGGTTATTTTGTGTAATTTACTTGCTGTCAAGAAGGGGTTTTCGCTGATTAGCCCATTCGCAGTGATTGTTTTACCCAAAACAAATTAATGAAGGTTTGCTTCATACTCGATAGTTAGTAAATGAACGCAAAAGAATGGCATTAAAGAAAGTGAAGGGAAATTTCGAGCGAATGTTTGACAAAAACCTGACAGATTTGGTCCGAGGAATTCGTAATAATAAAGACAATGAGGTAATTTAATTAGAATAATGTCAATGCAATGTTGTGCCAAAAGTTTGCAAATAGAAAAGAACCTGTTCATGCATATTTTCTGTGACATAAGGGCAGGTTTCAGTCTTCGAATGTGGGTGTGTTTTTGACGCCCCATTCCTTTTGGTGTACCGAAAGGTGCATTGAATCATCAGTTGAAAAAGGTGAAAGCAACTCTGTCTGAAATGAATTGGGGCATTAGATACTGCAAATGCAAAGGAGACCATAAGAAGTTGATGTTTTCTTTTGTCGGGACCCAAGTGGCCACTAGAGAAAACCCCTTCATTAAGTTCACACTTTCTTTCCTTTCTAGGCCAAGTACATAGCGCAGTGCATTGAGGAGATCAAGCAAGAACTAAGGCAAGACAATATTAACGTTAAATGTAATGCGGTCTCTAAGCTGACGTATGTAAGTATTGGCATTGTTCTTTTGACGGACATTTAGAGAGCCACCACTGACCTACTTTCCCTCCTCATTTTGTCCTTTTTGTGCTATTCTAGATTCAAATGCTCGGCTACGATATATCTTGGGCTGGCTTTAACATAATCGAGGTAATGAGCTCTCCAAAGTTCACATGCAAACGAGTGGGGTACTTAGCTGCGAGCCAATGCTTCCATCCCGACAGCGAGGTATGCTTTCACAACATTTTTAGGATATAATGACCTAGTATAAATCAATTGATCTTCATCCAGCTTTTGATGCTCACAACGAACATGATTCGGAAGGATTTAAACTCGCAGAACCAGTACGATGCCGGCGTAGCACTTAGCGGCTTAAGCTGTTTTATATCAACTGATTTATCAAGAGATTTAGCAAACGATATCATGACTTTAGTAAGTTTACAATTTATCTGCCAATTGAGCTAATTAAATATTCTCATGTAATAGATGAGCTCAACGAAGCCATATTTACGAATGAAAGCCGTCCTTATGATGTATAAAGTCTTCCTCCGATATCCAGAAGCATTAAGACCAGCATTTCCAAAGCTTAAGGAGAAATTGGAAGACCCTGATCCAGGTATTTAAAGATGTAAAACTAGAAGTATAATATGCAAGAAAAATTTTTTCTGCAGGTGTTCAATCCGCTGCCGTTAATGTAATCTGCGAGTTAGCACGCAAAAATCCAAAGAACTATCTCTCATTAGCTCCGATCTTTTTCAAATTGATGACCACCTCGACAAATAATTGGATGCTAATTAAAATAATTAAACTGGTAAGTTGATTATAGTTTTATCTATTAGAAAGAGATGTTTGCAGGTCCTGACTAAATTTCGTAAGTTTGCGAGTTTAACAGCTATCGAACCCGCGCTCGGAAGACGATTGACCCAACCGCTGATTGAAATTATTTCAAGGTGTTTTAAATTTTATAAAAATTGTTTTTCTTTTCTTTTTGTTTTATAAGGCAACCATAAAGTCATACCAGGAATACATTCATTTTGGTATTTGTTCTAAACGGCTCAAATTTTCAGTAAAAGGCTTAATTGGAAGCATTGAGCTCGCTTTCTTAGTTTGCTAAATTTATTCTTCATATTATCTGTCCTGCTTGTGTTGTTAACGAGGAGAACAAATGTCTTCAAAAATTTTTCAAAAAATTTTATAATTGAAAGAAAATCATGCAAGCGCAACTTCCACATTTTTGATAACTAGACTGATTTCATTTGTTGAGGAGGTACAGGAATATCTCAAGCATTCAGATCATTAAAATTTAGATTCATTGTACTAAAACTCAATCATCGTTTGCCGCTATACTGTTTGAAAGTCTTAAAATCTAATTAATTGTTCAAGCCCTTCGTTGTTCTTTACGCTGTCATTAAAAACCCAAAGGTTCAAAAAAATTTCAAAATAGAATTAAAAATTCATATATACAGTCCTAAAAAAACTCTTTCTATTTCCCAAATTAATTCGGAAGAGGTAAACAAACCAAACTTAATGTCTAATTATCGCTGATAATTTCCCCCTTTATACAAAACTGCTAAAAACCTATTAATTTCCTAAATTATTATTTTTCTTCATATTTGTATTTGTAGTCTGTTTCTTAGAATAGGGACTTTTATTCTCCAGTTTCCAGGTCTTCCTGAATCGCATTTGTCTAAGGATATAAATAAAAACTTAACTCCGATCTAATTCTTTTTCTTCAATCTTCGAATCTTCGATTGTTACTTTTTTTTGTTAGAAATATTATACCGGAAATGTGACATTATTTCATCGTCCAGCTTCATATAACGCATGAAATCATTTTTATATTGCCAGAAAACAATATTTTTACAAATTTGCTTATTTCCGCATTTCAGTTTGGCGCTTTAACTCCTTTAGAACCCCGGCTAGGAAAGAAATTAATAGAACCACTCACAAACTTAATTCATAGGCAAGTTTCATATATCATCGCAGTACCATGCGAATGTGATTACTTATATTTTGTTTTTACGCGGATTCTCATTAGTTTTGAATAGTTTTTCTAAAATATATTTAACATTAAATATACTTATTTTATTTTACGCTAATGAGATACATTACTTAAGCTACGTTTTTGAGAAAGTTGTGCCACGAGGAAAGTGTAGAAGTTACAGTTTTCCGTTGGCGCAATTTTTTTAGCAACCAATATCTCTAAACAACATTGATACTTATAAAGTAATCGCATCCACTGGTTTCGCATAAATAAATTAGAAGAACCGAATTAACGCTATTTTATTTCTACAACAGTACTTCAGCCATGAGCCTTTTGTATGAATGTATAAATACTGTAATTGCCGTTTTGATTAGCATTAGTAGTGGGATGCCAAATCACAGTGCCTCGATACAACTTTGTGTACAGAAGTTGCGGATTTTAATAGAAGACTCTGATCAAAATTGTGAGTAGTAATCTACTATAAGAATTTTGATCACTTAGTGTTTTAAAATCAATTCAAATTATTCTATTACAGTAAAATATCTAGGACTATTGGCAATGTCGAAGATTCTAAAAACGCACCCAAAGAGTGTTCAAGCACATAAGGATCTTATTCTGGCATGTCTTGATGATAAGGATGAATCAATAAGATTACGTGCGCTTGATCTACTTTATGGAATGGTGTCAAAGAAGAATCTCATGGAAATTGTTAAGCGGCTGCTCGGTCATATGGAACGTGCTGAAGGATCTGCTTACCGGGATGAACTGCTCTATAAGGTCATAGAAATTTGCTCTCAAGGATCCTATCAATATGTGACAAATTTTGAATGGTACTTAACAGTTTTGGTGGAACTTATACAGCTTGAAGCTGGTTCTAAACACGGTTAGTACCTTAAATGACCATTAAACATTTTAGTTTGCTTTAGTTGTTTTTCTTTTTTAGGAAGTGTAATAGCGACACAACTTTTAGATGTTGCAATCAGGGTCCAGGGAGTGCGCCCATTTGCTGTAACAGAAATGACTAATTTACTCGACGTATTTTCGGTATCAAATCAAAACAGCTCTATGTATGAAGTTTTGTATGCAGCCGCTTGGATAGTTGGCGAATTTACCAGGTAATCTCCAATTTGAGCTTGTTTTAGACAATAATCTTTAAAACCCAATAGTGAACTAGACGATCCTGAACGTGCTTTGAGCATCTTATTAAGGCCGAGACAACTTCCTGGACACATAAAAGGAGTTTTTGTACAAAATATAGTCAAATTATTCACAAGACTGGTAACAACTTGCCTAGAAAAACGTGACATCGCGGGTATTTTACGAGTAAGTTGTCTAAATTTTATTCTTCCTATCTTCTAAAACGGTTTTTTTTTCTAGCTCTGTGATGATGTCCTCAGTAAGCTCTCCGATTTTGTAAGTTCCAGCGATATTGAAGTGCAAGAAAGAGCCAATTCAGCACAAATGCTAATCGAAATATTGCGGTCACAATTTTCAGAGTCACCAACAACTAATATTATCTCTGATATACCAGAAGTTGATACACAACCTATACCCACAGCAGCTATTGAAATTGTCCAAGAAATGGCAATGTTATTTGCTGGTGATCTCAATCCTGTTGCTCCCAAAGCCCAGAGAAAAGTACAGATTCCAGAAGGATTAAATTTGGATGAATGGATTAATTCACCACCTGAAGATAGTAGTTCATCCAGTCAGGACGAACAAAATGATCTTTTTGTGTCGAACGATTCACACTTTGATGATGGCCACAGGAGAAAAAGTGAGGAACTTACCCAAGATGAAATTGATAGACGAAGAGAGCAAAGAATGATGGAACAAATTAATAATCCTCACTACCTCAAATCAAATTATAAGCGTAACTCAGTTGCTAATGATGGCTGCGAAGATATCCCAATTGCTGAATTAGCGCTTGAAGTACCTCTCCAAATACATTGTAAGATACTATCCTCCTGTATGAAATGTTTTTACTTAGAAATTTGGCTATTATTTTTCTTAAAGCCGTGAAGCGCTCTGATAAATACCTCCTTGAGGAACAGAAGTTATCAAAGAAGAAAACGAAGAAAGCTAAGAAAAGCAGAAAGTCAAAGCATAAAACAACGTATAGTTCTTCAGAATCAGAAGGAGAGGGTAAGTATTTTCTACTGGAAAATGTTTGCTTTATTTATTTTATTTTATTTTATTTATTTTTTAAACCAAAAACGTATATTGAACAGAACCAAAACCCATTCATATTGTAAATACGACAGTGGAAATGCCAGATGGTGCTGTAATTTCGGATACTGAAGACAACAATCCGAAATATGATCCAAACGATCCGCATCGAGCTTTGGATATTGATTTAGACATGTACGAAAAATATATTCCATTGTACAACTATTTATCCATTAAATATTATACTTTTCAGCCCGCCAACAACTGAAGTGGCCAGCCAAGTGAGAACTAAAAGGTATGATATTAACATACTCCCGACAAATAACGCCGACAAGGAGGACGTTAGCACAAATGGAGAAAAGAATAAAAGAACTAAAGGTCATAGCGATAAGAAGGATAAAAAGAAGGATAAGCATAAAAAAGAGAAAAAGAAGAAAGAAGGTGATACTCAAGAAGAAGAACTCGATCTATTGGGAACTCCAGTTAAAACAGTTAAGGAAAAGCACAAGAAAGAGTCACATAAGAAAAAGGATAAAGAGCGAAAAGATAAAAAGGAGAAGCACAGTAAGAGGGAATCAAAAAGGGGATATGAAGAAGCATGTGGCATTTCAACGCCCAGTAAAGAAATCTTTTAAATATTGCATGAATCAAATGTTATCTAAGATAACTTCGTATAAATTTGATATAAATGGCTTTTAGGCTTTAAAGTAAAAATAATGTGAATGAAAAATATATATTCAATTATTACTGATTTCGAGCAATGGTATATTGCTTTCGTTTATTTATTTAATAATATTTACCTTATTGGCCAAAATCTCAAATTAATCTCGTTCAGCGTGTACTGTTTAAAATTTAGAAATTAGTTCAGATATTGGGACATCTCTTAATACTGGCGTTGCCTTTAATCCACAATAGAAAGAACCATAGTTTTCTTTAAGAATAAATACAGAGATAATTTTAAATAAAAACGTAGGAACAAAGAAGCGACTAGATATTTTTGAAAAAGAAAAATACGGTAGTTTTTCTTGTCGGAATATTTTGGCATTCATTCAACTTACAGTAAGGTTAAAAGGGGAGAAATTCAGTTTAATGCTCATTAGATCGAACCCTTTGCTTTACACATATCACATCGTCCTACTACTTCCACACGAATGGTATTAACCTTTGTAGCCTCAGCCGCGCGAGGACCCAAGAAAGATGATTGTAAATGTGAAATATATGGTTCATAGTTTGATCGATCTAATTTGTCTTTTTTCACGCCATCGCGCGCAGTTTCCAGTATTTTGTAAGTAAGTTCGTCGTAATTTTCTTCAATCTTAACTTGGCATAGAAGGGTGCTTAGATAGTTGCAGAAAGCATTTATTTTCTCTTGCGGCTGTTCTTTCCAATTATTAACATTATCAGAAGTAGGTTTTGCAAAAGGATTTGATTGCATTACATTTGTATCCAAATTCTTTACAGCAGATTTTTTCTGAAACACATAAAAAAATTTAACACTTAAAAATGAATTTAGAGGAACACTTTAGCTTTTGAAATGTTTGAATTTTTCAATCTAGAAATACCAATTTTTATGAAGTTTTCTACAAGTTCTTAAAAATTTCAGGAAGATATTTAGTTACTTAATTGACTCTCATCGAAATTTAACTTGTTTAAACGGGTGAAACATAGTTATACTCAGAAATCGCCAGGGTTTGAAAAATATTCGACTATTGAATAAATGAAGACCTTATTCTATATGTCTTTTAGGTTAATGTCCATTAATAAGTTTTTTTTAATACAAAACATTCATTGGCTCTTTGTTGATTTTATTTTAATAATATACTTACCTCCGAAAATCCTGAAATGCTACTGTTCTGAGTATTATCATCCTCAGCGCTGATTTCGTCGCAGTGTTCAATCTAGAGAATTTGAGTAATATGGATTTCAAGTGTGTTATTTAAAGCGATTCATTTATTTCGACTACCTTGACCGTTGGTGTATTCCACACGATAGACAAATCATCAAGATTATCACCCATAAAAGCCAGTTGGTTATAACACCACAATTTAGGAGTGTAAACTTCGCTAGTAGCTGGTCCGTATTTTTTTGTTTCCAACACCCTCTTTCTTTCCTTTCTATATTGTGTATGGATTGTTCTTATTTTCATTTTAATATCAGAAGTTGTAACATCTGGTTTCACCGATCGCAGGGCCATGCAGATTTCATTAAATGCAATGTCCCTCTGGTTTTTATTTTTATAATTCGGATGAGTTTTGCTGTACAGACAGGGGAATTCTTCATAAACAGAAATCAATCTTGCTGCTTGATCTTTTGTCCAGTTTGTCATATTTGCTATTAATTAAATAATATAACATTTAGATTAATTCATAAGCTTAAAACACAATCAATCAATTTGGGCTGGCAGCGAATTACTGTATACCTAAAATGGTACATGTGGCACTTAACGTGGTCGTTCTTACCAAATTAATTTAAAACCGTAAAATATATTTATGAACTATTCTCTAAAAGTCGCAAGAAATACATAGAGCGATTTATTTATTTTATATTTTATTCAATTTGCTTATATGAGAATATACAAAATAGTGTTTAAAATCGAACGAAATTCTCTATCTTTGAAGGATTCGAGACTAGGCATAATTCAGAGTTGAATGAGTGCACTTGATGCGAGATTCTACATGGTAATATCGAACGAGAAGCTCTGTAGAAATACAAAAGTGTATATAGCTTCAAAAGCGCACTTCTAAATCATGCATATGTCGGCGCCGTTCCGCAGATAAGTAAATTGAAAAAGTGCGCATTTCACCGCAAATCGACACCTTAGCTGCGACCTAAGCACGTACAATCTCGCACAACCCAAGCTACCATGAAAATTATAAAGCAAAATGTTGTACCTGTAACTTAATTTGTCTATACACATATAAATTACTAAATTTGTTCAAATCAACTTTTGGATAAAATTAACCCAAAAAGGAAGGCAGGTAGCAACAGAGAAAGGATATTAAAGAATCTAGAAACGAGAAAATCTTATCGTCTTAAAAATGCGCCAAGTACTTTCACTTTAATAGAATTGCTCAAACTTACCGCCAACAAGTTGCTGACTAGAAACGAGAGACACTGCGATAGTTATCACTGCCAGAAATTTGGAACTTTTTGCGTAGTGTCGTGCTTACTGCACTCTTTCACACTGTGAGTACAAATACTGAAGAATGCGCCTGCCTTTTCTGGCCTAAAATAAAATCAAGAGAATTCACTTCCCCTGTGCTGGTGGAATAAAGACAGTCAGGTAGAAAAAAGCCCCGATGGCAAGCTCCAGTAGGAAAGGTTGATTTCACAGGAGGAGATGCGTTTCCAGTTTGTCTAAATTTCGTTACATCCCATGTTTACACCCTACATGCGATATTTTGTTCTCGAAACCACTTGAAATGTTATTTTCTTTTATAATAAAATTGTATCCTAAGATTTAATATTTTACTAAAATAGGATTACCGACAAACGTACTTTTTGTAAGGTAGTAGTTTCAAAAAAATTTTTTTTTATATATTGTAACAATCTTTTCATAATTTGTATATAAAAAAAAGAAACAGTAAAGAGTTTTTAAAATTTATTTACTAATGTTTTATTTACCATAAAATATTTAATATTGAGAAGTACATACCGTCAACACCGAAATTAAAAAACTTGATTTAAGGACTTATTCTATCGTGCCGAATTAAAAAAAATGGAAATTTATTTTAATCGCAAGATATCATTGTGAAAGTTTATAAACAAATTCCGAATATTTTAGGCGACATTTTTTAAATATTGCGAAAAATGTAAAAACCTTTTTCCTAGAATATACTATTTTTTCAGTTCGCGAAGTTAACTAAACAAGAATTATTTAGAATTTTTAAAATTTAATGAAATTAATTTAAATTTTTTATTTTAAAAAGAGGACTCTTGTCTTGTGTATATTTTCATATTTTTAACAAAATGTTTATTTCCTTTGGGACAGAAACTAGTAGTATACCTTGTTGAAACAAGTTACAATGACTGATGCGCTTTCAAATAAATTAAATATAAATAAGAGACATGAGGTGAGATTATTCCGGGATGGTAATGGCTAGTAATTTTTTCTGTATGCCCATGCTTGCGCCATTTCCAATTTATAAAAGAGACCTAGCTCGAAGTTTTTGTAATTTTGTCATTTTCTGATATTTATCGACCTGAAGCAACTAATTCCACCGAATACAAATTCGAAATGGAATATCAAAAAAATTAACCATCAAGAATCACGAAGTATGAAACGTATTTTTTAAGTCAGTAGCTCCAATTTACTTCTGTATTTATTTAAATTTCAACTAATAAAATACAAAGTAAGCATGTAAGCATATTTTCCGAAGACCATGTCGGAGTGATTTTATCTGTTTTTATCTTTTTTCGAGTTCGAAAAAATGCATGCAAAACTACCATATAAAAAGGGAAATCCCTGTCGACGAGTGGGTTGTAAAAGCATCTTCTTGCTTTCGTTCTATCGGAAGTTCTTAAAATTGCTAATTGATAAATTTAAAAATATCTCAAAACAGATGAGTAAAGTAAACTTGATTCTGGGAAAGGTGTCGATGCTATTTGTGAATTAAACTTCAAGTAAAAGCCACGTCATAGAAAACAATATATCTTATTAAAGCTATGTATAAAGTAAGGCAAACAGGAGCTATTTCTTATAGCTCTTTAGTATATGTACAAAATTGATGCGAACCTAATAGAGATCACTTAGCTACGCTAGTTGCATTCTCAGTTGATTTTGCACAAAGCCCGAAAGGGTTCGAATAAGTGTAGCCTTTAACGCTGGATCTCCCATTATAAGAGGTAACAATTTGAGGAGATCTGTTGCATCTAGCTCTCTGAAGGCATCATGGATGTATATTTTCAGTTCTTCTCGTTGACACTCATTTAAATCATGTCGAATGATCTCTCCAAGAGGTTTGAATGTCCCTGTAATAACAGAGAAATATAATTCCCAATTCGTCCTCCAACGTATATTTTATCAAAATACCTTGTGTTGCATATGCGCCTATGATCCCACCAGCGGCGCCCCCGACGGCCAGTCCCAAAGGACCTCCAAGGACACCACCCATGAAACTTGTAACTAAGCAAATTAGAGATCCTTTCCCTGCTTGCTTCACATTTACTTTCATATTTTCTTCGTCAGCGATGATAGCAAGTGCTTCCATCAGCTTATCAGTTCGAATGGGCATTGTGCTGATTAACTTTTATTTGTTAATACAATTCGTTATTTTGCGTTGTACTACACGTCGCCGTATAATAGAACAACCACGAGAAATAAGTGGGCAGGCGGTCTTGAAAATGTCGATCAACTGCTGGGAACTGGGGAGGAAATAAAATAACAAGCACCCCAATTCCTTCAACGGCACAAAAGTGCACAAAACTTCGAGTACGCGAGATATTGAAGTGCCCGATATGCTGATTTCGCTCTTCTTCTTGCCCTTGTCGTTGGCATATTTCACTTTCCAAATGCAAAGTAACTAAACAAAAATTACTACGTCGATCAAATGCTGGAAGGATTCTTTACAAATGCATTTGTATATGTGACATGACATCTAAAGAGGATACAAAATCGGTGAATCTAATTTTGAATTTGGAATTACCAAAAAAACTGATGTACGATTCTTCTCTTTCGTGCACTAACCACTTGCGTACTATAAATTTCGTAATTGACTGTACAATTTGTGACACAGCACGAAGAACTCGCTGTGCCACTTTTGACAGTTTCTAGGAATTTAATGCAAAGTGCGAGTACATCGTATTTTTATTATCAGTGAAACAAAAAAAGAGGTCAAATACCATTCAGTCGTATTTACAAGTTGTTAAAAGTGATCACGATAATTCTACCATGAACAATGGAATCTCAACAGCATATAAACATTGACTAGAATTAAATTAAATAGCCCCGAAAGTCTCCGACTAGTTCTGTGCTATACCCTCAAAGTTGTGATAATTATTGCGTATTGAAGGTGTTCTCTTTGTTTTTTATTTAATTATAACTCTAAAATATACCAGGCAATATAGGGAGGATGGTTGAGCCAATTTTCGATTTTCAATTTCGTCTGATTCTAATCGGCGATAGTACGGTGGGAAAGAGTTCACTTCTGAAATATTTCACAGACGGAAAATTCGCAGAGGTAAGTTAATTGATTCCGTATGTGTCCAAGAGCCCCGTCGCAAAAAGTTGTTTTCACGAATCATATGGTTGCGAACGAGCTATACGACCTTGTATTTTAATGGGAGCTTTGCTGGACACATTTCGCTTCCTCGCCAGCAAGCGTCATTCATAAGTTGCAAAATTGAAAAAAAAGTGAATTTTTAAAATTTACATAAGCTTGCTAGTGAAATATGCACGTCGCAAATACCTCAATTAATAATTTATTTGCATCTTGTTGTTATTCCTTATCTGGATGTGCTTCGTTGCACTCTTGGGGCTGTATGAGGCCCTCGTTGCTGTTTACATTTATTTCGATTAAGCAGATCTTCGCAGTCTCCTGTAAGAAGAAACAATTGATCCGTGAAATGAAGGTCTAGAAAGAAAGTGAAAACTTTCTACTTTTCCAATAGAAAGGTGTTTTTCTTGCAACATAAGGAGAAGTTACACTAGCGAAGTCGTTTCCCAGAAGTGATCGTGGCCTTATCAGTTCTTCTAAAAATATTTGTTCTATCGCTGGCGTCAGTGCTGATGTCTCTGATCTTGATGGAGCCATGAGCAGAAGTTATTTCCCAATTATCAGCGTTTACTTGTGTCAGTCATGATATCGCAGAGAATGGCATGGTTATCCCCAGGCGAAATCACCCGACGCCCTAAAAAAGCCACAAGTCATTTATGTGTTTACCTTCCATCTTAAAACCAGTGAATGTTATGCTTCATCAAAGTTTCATTTCTATTTAGAATTTGGGGTTGTTCCCCGTAAGACACTCTGCGTAGGTTAAAGCAGTGTCCTGTGTCTGATGAAAAGTTTGCACTTTTCTGAGTCATTAAAATTGCAAAAAAAGGAAAAGTAAACTGGCACGGCTGTTCCAAGAAAATATCCAGAAATCTAAAGACTGAGCACCTTTGAAGCGCTCTGCAGAATTGAGACATAATTTTTGTCAATTATATTTAATCTTTCAAAATTTTCAGATTTGTCTAAACCTCTAATAAATTTATAGTAATATAAGTGTTGAATTCTCCCCATCGTAAACTTCACACAACATTTATTAAATTAATACAAACAAAGCAAATTTGCCTAACAATGGCTTCTCATTTATAAAATTATAATTCTTTTTCACGTCATAATCGTGAAATGTCGTATAAAAAAAAAACTATGTGACCTGAAACTCTAAGTAAAACCATAGCCTTCGAGTAAGAAAAGAAATAAATAAATTAATGCAAGAAATTTATAAAAGGAGCATACAGCAAGTATTTCAAGGAAATTAGTTAATTATATTTGAAAATTTTAAAAATGCTGTTTTGAAAACATAACGAAATATTTTTAAAATTGCAACAGCGTGATTCGGGTATAATTTTGTTTTATAAAAGCTTTTTCGTCATATTTTAATGCTTAAAAACTGATGATAAAATTTAAAAAATATATAAGTAAGCAGATTTTATTATACAATTTTTTCACCGTATTTTGAACTTTAAAATAGAGAAATTATAAACTAAACTTTTGAAAAATCATTTCTTACAAGAAAAGCGTCTTTATTGTTTTTATTTCTATTTTTATTTATAGTTTTATTTCAATATTTCCTACTGCTATGCCCAAACATTTCAACTAAAATTCTGTAAATATTAAGTATATTGTCCTTATAAAAAAAGGATGAAACATAAATCTTAGGATCTCAAAGAATAATAAAGATTTAATTTTTTCCAGCTTTCCGATCCTACAGTCGGTGTTGATTTCTTCGCAAGATTAATTGAAATGAAAGATGGAACACAGATAAAATTACAATTGTGGGACACAGCCGGCCAAGAAAGATTCCGATCCATAACGAAATCCTACTACAGAAATTCAGTTGGAGTACTTCTGGTGTACGATATTTGCAACCATGCCAGCTTCGAACACATACCCCTGTGGATGATGGAGGCACAGCGACACATCGAGCCACATCGGCCAGTATTTGCTCTTGTCGGCTGCAAATTAGATCTAGTCAATTCAGGTGGACACCGTGAAGTCAGTACAGAGGAAGCTCGAGCCTTTGCGAAACAACATGGCCTACACTTTGTGGAAACATCAGCCAGGACAGGTGTCAATGTGGAAGAGGCCTTTCGTATGGTCAGTCAAGAGGTGTACTCCAGGATAAAATCCGGCGAATATAAAGTGGAAGATGGTTGGGATGGCATCAAGACGGGTTTTGCAAGGCCCAGTAGTCTTGACTTCAATTTGGTAGTGGCCGAACCGGAAAAGAGCTCTTGTTGTTGATATCTCTTCATTATACTTTTAATCTCTATGATAAGCAAGTAGTTGATTATATTTATTATTTTAATAGCGGAGTTTTTCCAAAGACAGATTCGAACACAATCTACATCTTTATATAACTAATAATTAATTTTTGCAGACATGCCAAAAAAAAAAAACAATAAAATTACGAATCGTAGATCGTTCCAAATTAAAAGACACAAAGCTCTTTTTATTATTGTCTCTACCTTGCGTTCGATTCTACTTTGTTCTAAATACTCCTTCTAATTATTATTTTTACTGGCAAACTGTTCTGATGTTTCGAATAATAAATCGACGATATTTTGTTGAGTGCTATTTTTTGTATATATTTGTTTTTGTATCATAGTTATACAAAGGATTTGTAATATAATTATGAGACATTACTATAGACTAGAAACTTTTATTTAATCATCCAACACTGCAAAAAACAAGCTATTTTAAGCTGCATAGCATAGACATAAAATTATTAGATTTCTATGCTATGTCTTGTTCCGTAATATTGAGGAAATAGATGAGAATAGGTGGGAAGTTAAATCAGCACTGGTAGACCAAATCTTATCTATCTATCTATCTTTCAGGCATCTTTGCGATATCTGCCTTACGAAAGAGTCCTCAAGGCGCAAATTGTGTGTCATGCATTTTATAGTATACTTATTTTTTCTACTTTTGTTAAAAAAGTTTTTTCGCCGAGTAAATTCAAGATGTAATTTAAGGCAATAATAATATGGTATTTTTAGAAGAAATAAAATTAAATCTATTCTACGTATTGAAATACTTGTTGCATTAAAAAGCTAATTTTTACATGATCAATTTTGCACTGGATTTCCTGTGATTATTGGATCTTGTAAATCGTAAAGTGCCAAGGTAGCAATGGTTGCGGATTTGGAGCAATTAGTATCCACTATTTTCCATTATTTAAGCAGTAATTGGTATATAATTAGAATTTGTACCTAGTGTCATAAGTTGTTATACTTTTGTAGTTTTTAAGTTTACATTCAAATGCATTTATATTTAGAGCTATTAATTTTCAATTTCTGCTTATGAATTTGCAAAAATTCAATTTTTCAACTAAAACAACGAACGGCAATCGCAATTTGAGTTCGAGTTCGCTCAAAAAAAGCTCATCAAAAAGTAATTCCAAATTGGTAATTTACGCAAAAATTCTAGCTGTAATTTTATTACCGACATATCTTATCTTAACAGTGAACTCGAAGCGACTTATTATAGACTATCAGTAATGGTTAAATAATATCGTCGTGGTATTTTCTGTAGAATTATTTTCGACCTGTAATCATGTTCAGATCTTTTTTTAAAAAGAATGATAAATAGCTTATGTTACTTCAGAAGGTGTAACGGTTCGAATGCTATAGTTCATTTTCTGAAATTATCTCAAACAAACAACTTCGAAAACGATATAATGAAATATCACAAATTCTGTAGAACACTCTCTTATCTTTCAAAGATGTAGCAAAACAAAACGATAAAACCATAGAAATTGGAGGTTCATTTTTCAAAACAAAACGTTCTATAAGTTGTGTAAACTTTTAAGGCTTTCGGATTTCCTTGCGAATTTTTTTTCATATATCTTATCCAGTAAAACATCTTTTAGTTTTAAGGATTTCTTTATTTATATAAAAAATGTCTGCTTCAATTTATATTTTTACATCTTCGATTAGCTACGTGAGTAATAGTATCCTTAGCATAGCAATGCACTCATAGTTGCCTCGCATGCTTTATTTCTCTTGCAAAAAAAAAAACAAACAGTTTTTCGTACAAAGTCATACATTTTTATGCACATATAGATTATTCGAATAGTTTAGTTATATTACATGTACTGACTCTTATTTTATGGATAGTATAACTGTTAAAATGGCTCAACTATTTTAGAGATAGCTTCGGCCAGTGCAAATTAACAGAAGTTTATTTAAATTTAAGTTTTCCCTAATTGTTTTCTCAGCGCATTACGAAAAAAAACAAGACACAACAAATGTCTAAACACCACGATTTCTGAGATCCTTAACTTTATATATCCGCACAAGCCAGTGTTCTGTTGTGTATGCTTCTTCAAGAACATCCAATTCGAAATCCTTGTTACCGATTTCAGCAGCTCGGACACGATCATACCCGGGTGGCTTTCCACCTTCAGTGTAAACCTATAATTTCGCGTTAGTATATTCCGTTTTTATTGAATGAATACCAACCTGTCCAAATCTATAGTAGCACATTTTGTACATCAAACAATTCAATAGAGTCGGCGATCCTTCTTTATCGACTCGGAATTCTCCACTTGGAGCGTAGTAGTCCCTTTCATTGATGTGTGCTCCTCGATCGGTACTTCCACCAATTCTTACCATCCACAGGAACTTATTGATGTCATCTGAGGAATACCCAGTTAGGCCTCCAAATATCACAAGCACATAGTTCACATCGAGTTCGCGCATAATTTCATAGGCCTTCTCCTCTGTTGAGGCCATTGCTTGTCCCACTCGAGAGATGTGCGTGTTATTCCAAGTATTGTTGTCGACTAGGATCGTTCGATTCGCCATTGCAGTTATTTGATAGCCATAATCCCACCACGACATAACCCGAGCATCCTGAATCAAAAGGAAGAATGAATTAGCAATTTGCTAATTCATTTCTGTCTAACCACAGGCTTATTTCATATTTTTTTAGGACAATAAGGTTTTTCAAAGTAGATTACTCCACTTCCTATCAAGAATTGCGTTATCATCACGTAAATATGATTATACATTTTCTAATATTTTCTTTTCTTTCTGTAATACAATGCAAAATTTAACTTACCTCAGGAGTGTTCATTTTTAACCAATAGTAAGCCTCACGAAAATCATCGAAAATAATTCTCCCACCATCATGCGATCTGGCACTGAGGACAATACTCGGTGAACTGTAAGCCTCCGAAGTAACCCAGGTGCAATGAAACGTGTAAGTAATCAGCATAATAGTGATGACGGCTACGAACCCAATTGCGACTTCGCTTTTAACAGAAGGTTGATGTTCCAGCTTTTTATGCCTTTTCGATTCGATTATTTTAGACGATGTGTTGTCCACACTTTTAATATACTTCGAGAGCAAATGTGATGTAGCTATTCCGGACAAAACACACATGACTGGAGCAAGGACAAGCATTAGACGAACCATAACGCCCGCAAAGTATATGCTCGTCACTCCGTACAGTATAATGAAAATGTTTGCATCGGAAAGTTTTGAAAAGCAGAAATATAATCCTGCTGGGAATAAAAACACCAATATCTGAAAAAGCAATAATAATAAAAATGTCAGTAACATAACGTTAAAAGAATCGATTTTTGAGTTTAAAGGAATACACAATTGGACATTAGGGAATTTAATTCTGAAATTTATTTTATCCGAAAATTCCTAAATGTACAAAACTGTGAATTTCAGCGATCAAAGTGTGTGTACTCATTGTTACAGTTTCACGGGAATCAAAAGATTCTACCGTATAACTGCTTCCTTAACGCGCACTCATATGCACTTCTTCTTCATCAAGTGATTTAATAGTTAAATAAATAATAAAAACTACATTTCAACACTAACCTGTAAATCAAAATAAAATGACGACCATGATGTAGGTTGATGTTCCGAAACGGAAGCGATAATTGGAATGTGATTTTTAGCATATGAAGGGTCCAAAAGGGAGTAGAACCGACCAGTCCACGGGGATACTTTTCCAGTTATTGTTAGAATCGTTCCAATGATTATTACAAGACTTGCGACAGTTGACACTAAAGCTTTGAACAGAATTTCAAAGTGCTCTTTAGACATACGGGATCGAACGTAGTCCACAAAGGCATGGAACTGGCATAGTCCAAAAACACCCAACGCCTGTAAAGGAATTATGATTTATATGAATCTTAAAATCTCTCAAATTCTTTAAATATATTTCTATTATTATATTATTCAGATTTAAATTTTGTTCATAATGTATCATACTCTTCCTATCAAGAATTAGGTTTCATCATATAAATACAATGGTATTTTATTATATAAAAAGAGAAAAAAATTTACATACCAACATATGTTCAGAGCTCTGAACTGGCTGAAAGCCGACAAAGGAAATCTGCATTGATAAAATTGTTCCAATGCAGTACAAAATACTGTAGGCTACGTAAATCCGATGAGAGAAACGTCCAGTAGCCATCAGAGCCAAGACGTGTAGAGGTATAAGATTTATTAAGAATACGTAGCCACCCCAGGAAGACACCTAGAGAGTTAAAATGTATGAAATCAGTTGAGTTCGCCAAAAAAAAAATTTACCATATAAAAGTATGCAAGAGCAGCCAGTGTCGACCAGAAGATCCCTCCAGTCTTAACAGCTTTGATCCACATATAGTAAGTGAGCAGCATGCAAAATATAGCTATTCCTTCATTATCGTAGGATCCAGCCACTGAACGTGATATATATCCGGGAACAATTGAAATCATCGCAGCAGCAACCAAGCCAGCACCTGCACTCTAAAATATTCAGTTGGCAAAATAAACTCTGTAGCATTTTCTTACGTGAATCTCCTTTGTCAGTAGGTAAGTTACGATGGTTGTAAGGGAGGAGAAAAATGGTGCTAAGAATACACAAACATTCCTAATGTCTACGGTCACATTGAGAAGCCACATTATTCGATAGAGAGCCGCTGAGGTTATCATCAGACCGGGGTAGATGGTACCCCCAATAATTCTTCCGAGTGGATACCATGCTCGATCATCGAACCAATTATGGAAGTTGTAAAAACCTTGTTCAGCCAGAAATCGAGTGGTTCTGTAGTTGAAGTATGGATCGAATTCATGGATTACACTTTCGAATCGTAGCACCGAAAATAATCGAGTGGCAAAAGCTGAAAAATGAAATATTTCCAATTAGTAAAGAAAATTTCGACGGAGGGAATGGGGGAAATTATACCGAGTGGAAAATACATCTCTGATTTTTTTCTTATACAATTTTTGTTAAAGTGTAATTTTGCTCACTCTGAATTTTCAATAATAACAAAATGAAATCTTCAACAGTCAAAAAGTGGCTTCCCTAAATATATTCTTCAATAAAGAAGTGAGGAAATATCCCAAACATACAATTTAAGAATTTCATTGCGTCTTCCTTGGAGGAAAATTCTTTTCCAGTCAGTTCATTCTGGAGCATGGGTTATAAGTTCATTTCTTCAAATAGCAATTTTGCGAGATAGTGTGCAAAAATAAATGCAGGCATAATTATATGTGATTTCGTAGAACTTGCTTGAATCTCAAATTCCAATTAAGAATTATCAACACTCTTCCCACCTATCTTCAGCCAGCTCCAAAAATAACCAACAAGCCGATGGGCACCCAGCGCCGGTCCCAAATAACAAAAACTCCCAACTCCAACAAATTTACTCACATAAAATTGCTGCAATAAGTAAAATAGCCAATTTCACTAGATGCTCCTGCTTTTCGAGGTTCATCCGAAGCTTGGGCTTAGCTACTGACGTGTCCATTTTTAAGAGCGCAGAGTATCGTTGCACGACCGGCGTCTTCTGATATTTCAAGATCCGGTTACATAACTTCACCGCAGCCAATCAATCTAACCACGACCATTAAATTCACATTATGGAAATTACTAGTTTTACGGTAATTTCAATTAAAAATTTTACCTGCAACAGATCGTTTTGCCGGGACTCGGTGAAAACAGCGTGGCCATGTTGAAACAGGAAGTACCAACTGCGAAATAATAGAAACATAGAATTTCTTGATGTGACGGTAGACTATGTTGTATTATTCGATGTTTTACATCGCTTGATTCTCTCGAAGTGCTCTCGCACAGATTTTTGACAAGAGGCGAATTTGTTTAAAAAATCAATCGTTACTAGCCGTAAAATAAATAAACACAAAACTGTGTCAATTAATCAGAGAAAATTTGGTGCTTATCGTGTTGTTGTTTTCGCTAAAACTAGTCGTATTGCTGTCAATTCTGTAGGCTTCGCAAAAAGAAGGATTTGACAGCGCGCGGGGAGATGTTCTGGGGAAAGATTTTTAGATAAATTCCAAACTTTAGCCGGAGTCTTGCCATTTTAGCCCATTTAAGTATAGTTTAAGCCAATAAAATGAATAGCCGGAGCAACTATAAGGACATCTACGATCTACTGGAGAAACTGTGCAAGAATCTCGCCGGGGGAAAACATAGTGAGTCTTGTCTGCTTGATTAATTTATTTTTAAAAGATAGGACCCGTTCGCTTGTTTTTTTGCCTCCCTTTATAGCCTCTCTTTTAGATTCCTTTTACTTATTCAAGTTTGTGAATTCATAGGATTGGCCACAAAATCATCTTCAGATGTCCTTGAATCTGGTCGTGAAAGATTTATTGCATTCTTTTCGTAAATGATTTCTCCCGCCAGTTCGAGTTTATCAAAGGACTAATGAAAAAAATTCCTTTCTTATTTCAGGAGAGATTCTTAAGAACGTTACACAGTATATCTCCAATTCACCGACAAGTCTCGGCACCTTTGTGCCCTATGATGAACCCTCAATCGTTTTCAAAATCACAAACCATCTGTCCAACAGCTCGACGCAAAATGATGTCACTGTCTTTATGGGGCTTCACGAACAATTAAAGGCGTGTGTAAGTATAGTCATGGTCGATTTAATTCAATTTAGGCTCTTTTATCGCTTTGTACACTTTCCCACCGAATGAGCTCAAGTGGAGAATACGGTAACCCGGCTGAGTTTCCGTTGTTCCCGGGCGACGGGATTTGCGAAATTGTCACTGCTTTTCCATCTTTATTATTGGATATTTCTCAATTCTATTTGCTTTGTTTGAATGCGTAATTTGTCCTAATTACGAATCGAACATTGTCACTATTTTTAAGCATGCTAGAAAGGAGTGGTATCGATTATTTTGTATACAAGAGCAACTTTTAGTTGAATTTCTCTTAGATTAGGCTAACGGAGGTATTTTTTTCTTAAACAGACGGAACTTCGGCAAAGGAGCGCCCTTCTAACGTTTCTGTTATTTATGGCTGAATCTCAGAATCTTACTTCCCGCAACGGTTTCAGTGACCAGCCGAAGCAATCAGGCAGGAAATCTTCCCTAAGTAACGCGATGAGCTCGCTTCGAACAGCTGCAATACCGGCAGACCGACAAAAAGAAAATAGCACTCCTAGCACAAATCCTTTAGATGCATTTATAACATATCAAAATTACAAGGTACAGTGAATTCTCGATATAAGCGGCCTATGCTTATCAGTTTTTTATAAGCGGCTGTTCACGTACATAACCGAGCAATAAATTTCCTGTACTTGTCTATTAAATGCAAATTTTGGTCGCTTGTAACGAAAATTCAATGTAAGTAAAAACTGATACAGCTTGGGTCGCTTAAAATTCGTTGTCTTGTGAACTTGCTAACACAATTACCTACTTAAAAATTCCTTCCAGGTCTTTTCTAGTTCAAATTCAGAAAGTAACCTTAAGATTGCCCCAATTAAGAAGTCGTCCAGTCAAGCGCAATCGGATAGTAGTGATAGTTCGCCTAGGACATCTAGAACTAGCACAGATGTAACCTCAAATGATTTAACTGAGGATCTGGTACAAAATGTTATCTACGCGTTCACCGGAATTCAAGGAAAGTACCTGAAAAAAGATGTCATATCTGGTGGCTTCAAGCTGGACCACAAGGCAAGGACGTTAAACGTTGTACAAGCTGGAATGCTGTTAAGGCTTGCAGAACTTGGGTAAGAACTGCTGTTTGTCATCAATCCCGATAGCTTACTGGCATAATAGCGAGAATAAAAGCGTTTTCTTTTTCGATCTTAACTAATATGGAGGTTTAATTTTAGGTACTTCCACGATCAAGTTCAGTCCTTCACGGATCCAAAAAGTGGTAGATGCGCTTTAGGGCTGATGGGACAAGGTTTTATATCAGCTCTCAAAAACGAACTCACAAAATACTACGGAATGGTGGCAATGTTACAAGAGCAGGTAAAACCCTATCATTTCTTCTTGCTTGCTTTTTTAACGTCGATTTTCAACAGTTTAATAATCAGAAGAAGAAACATGTTCAAGATTGGGCAAATATGTCTGGCGAACGGGTAACCCTTTTGAAAATTCTAGTTTGGGCGGCAAACCCTCTGCAGCGGCTTCAATGGCTTGCTACTATTGCGGAAGCTTGCCAGGAGAAAAAGGGCGGTGCCTTGGCATCAACTATTTATCAGTTTTTAAATAATGGTGATCCGATGGTGAAATCATTAGTTCGAGAACTGTTATTAGCCGTGTGTAGCCCATTGGTGCAAATGCTTTCCAGGTGGATTCTAGAAGGTGAAATTATTGATCCCCACGGGGAATTCTTCATTGAGTGTCTTGTCGAAGTCGGTCCGGACAGGCTTTGGCATGACAAGTATCGAGTACGACCAAACATGCTTCCCACGTTTATCTCGACTGAGCTTGCAAATAAAATCCTTGTGACCGGGAAAAGTATAAATTTTTTACGGGAAATATGCCAGGATAAAACACCCATTAAGGGCCGGGAGGAACTGAAGCAGTGTTTCGAAACAAATGGTATAAGGTTGTGGAAATAACTAGATTTTATTATTGGATTAATCACTTTCTAGTCGAGAGTATATTCTCCAATGTGGCTGATACCAAACTCCATACCATGATTGATACTGTATATTTGAACACGTCTAAAAAGGTTCTAGATATAGTCAAAGGACCCCACAAACTTCTAGAACACTTACAGGCGATGAGACGTTACCTGCTTTTAGGACAAGGCGATTTCATTGGAATCCTCATGGAGAACTTGAAGTATGTTTTCCTTTTTTCATTTCGCTGATTAAGCGAAATTTATTTTTACAACTAGATCGGAACTAGATAAACCAGGAAAGGATCTTTACTGTTCAGATCTGTCGTCAATCTTAGATGCAGCCATACGATCAACAAATGCGCAGTTCGATGACCCAGAGATTCTTAATCATCTGGACGTCCGACTCTTAAATCCATACGATGGAGACACTGGTTGGGATATACTTTCACTACAATACACAGTCCGCGGTCCGTTGTCCACTATGTTGGAGCCATCGATGCATAATTATCAAATCCTGTTTAAGCCTCTGTGGCGTATGAAGCACATGGAGTTCCTGCTCTCGTCGAAGATTTGGAGGGATCAAATGTGTAATGCAAAGGTGAGTTTTAGAATCATTTATTAACCAACCCAAAGCTAAATTAAGCCCATAATTATTAAAAATGCTGGAATGGAAATCAGTCAGCAACTTGGCCGGTTTACAGCTTAGATTCAGCTTTCAGTAGAGGCACTAGCTTCTGAGTGAGCATAATGTTGCCAGTAATCTTCAATTTACCCTTCATGAAGGCTGCCTGAGGGTTGAGTTTCCCCGTAGCAATTTCAATCATATCATCGTCAGATACAGTCAGAGTGGTATCCACTTTGATGTCCTTAGCCGGTCCCACGTAGACCTTTGCATTTTTCATGTCGAGAACTGCAATTCACCGTGATGTAAATTAGCCGGAAGTGATATTAACAAATATGAAGCGTTATTAATTACCCCATTCCTTGATAACTTTTCCATCTTTTGTGATTTTGTATAAGAATACTCCATTTACGCTTTTTGCCTTTTGCTCGTTTGTCTTGACTCCCTCTTGGATCCTTTCGAAAACAGCGTCGCTCTTAATTTCAGACATGGTCACTTTGTTCGAGTTATCACGCTTAATGCTATAAATATGCTGTTGACTTTTGCGCTACGACTATAAAAGCTAAAGTTGTTGAACTTTAACCCTTTTGATTTTCGTCAAATCACTATATCGGCGCAGCACTCTCTCCTCACGCGATTGACATCACTTTGACATTTCCGGATTTTCGCCCTAAAGTGGTGCAAGTGCAATGGCGTACTTGTGACCAGTGTGGAAAGTGCTGCCATATGTAGGCGATGTTTTACCGTTTGTAGAATGCGTGGTAGATTTAAAATTTTGTACTTCAAAACGTGAGTAAAATTAGGAATGTCGTTACTGATATAAATTTCGGTTGCGAACGTAATATGTAATTTTGATAAATTATCAATTACTATTATAATTTTTCCATTACTTTATATTTACAGTGAGAAATGCTTTTGATGAGAAATCAGAATTTTTTCAGAAAAGTAACGTATAAATCTTTCGTTTTACAGAGCCAATTTAAATTCAGTTTTTAAGAAATTTTTAAGCATATTGTTTTTTTTTTTTAAAGTTTAAAGAAATTTGAATAGAACTTTTTAAGCGTTTTTGATTAAAATTCATATGAAAGTGTTGTTCACTTTGTCTAGATTCTGTTTTCATAGATCATAGATTATTTTTTTTTTAAATTGTGTAAAACCTACAATATTAACTTACGTTTTAAAATCCTTCTTTAGATGATATGAATTAAATTTTAACAGAATTTTTAGCAGTTTAATAAATAGACATATTAATATATTAAGTGCTTACTTATTTGATGTTTTTTTTTAATAGGATTTCTGATTTGTTTCAGCCCTTACGATCAATGAGTTCCCAATTGAATCCCATAATGTACCGGCTGCATATGTATACCTCAGAAATGATCCACTTCGTACACCAAATGCAATATTACATTCTTTTTGAAGTAATCGAATGTTCCTGGGCTACGTTTCAGGAAAAAGTTCAAGAAGCAAAAGCCTTAGATGACATCCTCCACGCTCATGACGAATTTCTTGAGACTATTAAAGCAGGAGCATTTCTCGACGAAAAATCGGAAACACTATCACTTCACATGGAGGAAGTATATCTTGGCATAACACGCCTGGAAGTGTGGCAAGATAGATTTTTCGACTTGTGCTTTAAAGAACTGAACGCAAGAAAGGTATACGAAAAAGACATTAAAAAGAGTGAGCTTAAAGGAGAGTTTGGCGTCACCGTAGAAAAGCGGCTAGAACGTGATGAAGAGCATAAGATATTTGAACAATATTTGATCAGTTGCAAGAAAAGCCTCGAGAAAATTGGAAATGAATACGAAATTGCCGTCCGACAATTCTTGCTAACGTTAAATTCAAATAACGATCATAATCTACAATTGTTTGGCATTCGTCTGGATTTCAATGAGCACTATAAGAAGCGTGATCAACGTCTTGGTGTGCCACTCACCTTCGAACATATGCGGATGAGCAATATTTACTTAAACAACAAAAGCATGATGAACTGTAGTCGATACAGTGCCAATTGACATGAAATAATCGGCAGATCGGAGGCCGAACATCACCTACCTTCAGACTTTGTGGTTGATGCTATGCCAAACTTGAATAGTCACCACCGTCGGATTTTCTCGAGTAATATATCCGGAAACCGCCAATTGAGCTGCACCAATAGTCGTCATAGTCCAATAGGCAAAGTTGTTGGCACAAACCATCCCCCAATCGTTAGAAAAGATAAATTGATTTATATTGATTGTTGTCAAATTATATAGTTTCATAGTTCGCCAACTCTGTTCCCATGTTGTATTTTCAAGTTATTTTCCATTCTCCATAGGTATCACGTACACCCAGAATATTTTGTAATAAAAGTTTTGTAAAAATCAATCCTATTTTTGGTTTCTGGGGCTAGTGAAATTCTCTGATAAATGTATCTATGCTTTAATATCATTTTTATATGGGCTTAGCTCTAGTATGACATTTTTTGCTCTAGCGTTTATAAGCAATGCACTTACTCCCAATCGACGTTAACCTGATCCCAGTCTTCGATTAAGGGCTGATCGATAGCTTCGATCATTACTCCGCAGTATAAGCAATCACTAGCCAAGATGTCTTCGATTTCAGATTTTATCTGCTCTCTGGTTGCAATCTGCTGGTTGGCGGTATCCACCTGAGCCTGTGTCAACATCGTTTCTAGCTTCTGCTTGAGGCTGGTGAGCTTCCTACTTTGCTCGGAGCTTAGGTAAGGTATGATCTGTTTTTCAAGGCAATCACCGTGGAATTTGTGACCACATGGAAAAATGAAGAATGGTTTCAATAGCAAATAGATTTCACATATTGCACATTGTTCTTGAGCGCTAATCGTGATTGATCGATTTCTGAAGGTTTGAAGATCGTTTCGCACACGTTCTGCTGACTTTGCTGACTCCTCCATGTCGCGTTGTTGTTCTTGGATTTTCATGTTGTACTCCTACAGAGATTGGGTAAGAACCGAAATTTACATTTCTCTTTGAATTCATTTTACCTTCAGGGCGTCACAAATAGCTTCTTTGAAGTCGTCAATTTTTTGAAAATCAGCGAAGAAAGGCAATAGGTCTTCTATCCTTAAAAGGTCGCATTCTTTAAGAAGCTCAAGAGCTTTTTTTACGTCGTTTTTGCCTTTGATTTCATGTTCGGCTGTAATGTAACGATATATAAAATGTATAAACTTTTACTTTTGATAGATATATATATAAATTTTACCAATTCTCAACCACAACTTCCTCCTAAGCCCTCTATCCAAAGGTTGAGAAGCGGTCTCTTGTGCAAGTTTAGAATCAAAGGTAAGAGCCAATTCAACAGCAGGTTGCCACAGTTCTAACAGGCATTGCAAAAATACACACGCGGACATCGCTCTTTCTTCTTGACATACCCTGAGGGCATAGTGGACATCGTAATGAATTAATGAAATATCTCTGCCTTGTGTCTCAAGGTACATCTCCAGTTTCTTCTGCTTATATCTAGCATACAGCGTTACTAAGAAATTATGGATGGATGCATCTGTTGCAGCCATGGAATAAATAGCGAATTCCAAATACTTGATGACCTCAGTGATGTGTTCTTCGCTGTCGTGGCAAATAAGGGAAGGAAGCAATTTATCTGGTCTGAGGCGTTTGTCTTGGGCCATTATTGCGGCAATAGTTTCTCGTGGCACCTCCTCCATTAAAATGGGACAGTATTTATAGTAGAGTTCAGGCTTATTCTGACTGCGTAGAATCGATAGCGCCCCTTGGAAGTTTCCCTGGTTAATATATTGGTTTATCACGGCTTCATAGTCCTTGTTAACAGTCGTCAGAATTGTTAAATTGTGATTGTCTCCATGCGACGCCATAAGATCGTAGATTACTGATCGATTGGCTCTGATGCATTTATCAACTCTTGGTAAAGCCATGAAGCGCTCCAGGTCCCTCTGGAGTTCACGAACTTTTTCCAAATTGTTTGCGTATCGCGCCATTTCTGAAAGGTATAATTCGACCATCCATACCGCCAACATTGTAATTTGGGTTTTGTCATCTTCTCCCAGCCTGTTGAGACGATTGTTAAGGAAAATCATAAGTGGCTTCTTATCAACAAGTTCTAAGAATTTCAAACAAACACGTTCAAAACTTGTCTGAGTGTCAGAGTAGATCGTGGCGCTTTGGACATAATCTTTCTGATTGAAGCAAACCTCTGCCTTTTTACAAAGGACAATATCTAAATGGGCGGGATTATCTTTTGAATATTTTTCAGCAAGAGTAAATTCGTCTTTTTCGAGGTATATTTTCCAGACATTTCTCTGTTCATTCGTCACTTTGTAACGAAATATTGCTTTTGGTGTATATACGTATATGGAGCCGTTAGGAAAATCTTTGACGATATCCAGAAGTTTGCCGTATTGTTCAGCAAAATACTCCTCATAAATGACCTCTTGATTGAGAAGACACACTGCTGTAATGTGATTTGAGTACAACAGTAATGCATGGAACTCGGTTAGGATGAAGGTTTTCGGTATTTTAACGTCCGAGGCAGATGAGGTATCTTGTGTGGATTTATCTCCTAGTGGAATGAAGAGCTTTTGTTTATTTGTAATAAAGTCAGGTCCGTCCACATTTTTAATGATCTGTCCAAAAAAGGGGAATTATACACAAAACTTTTGACTTAAATAGTAATTTACTTCTCCGTAGAAAATCATGGTTTCCGTCAGCCAAGCAAGGTGGGACGGATATTTTTGGCCTGTCGTGCAATTAAAGCGAAGTTTAGAATATTTGAGATTGTTCTGAACTTCCTCGCAGTTCTCTGGGTTGCTCAGGTATGAAGTAAATATGTTCTAGAATAAGTATCCTCATTATAGGCGTAGATCCTTACTTATATCAAAAAGACATAATGCCCGCAAAGCGTAATCTATTATAAAATTGGATATGAAATGAATAAAACACTTGCCTGTAGCGAAGGTCGGTCATCCGGTTTCAATAACTCCTGAAATGTGTACAGCCTTTCCGCTGTGGTGGCCAGTACAATATACCTGCTTGTTTCCGGTACTCTGAAGAATTCAATTCCTGTAACAGCATTTTGTTTGTCCCTGCCAATATCGAAGACCTGTTAAAAAAAAAAACAAACAATTTTTAATGAAACGAATAAATGCGTGCAATGACAACATTTACCAGTCCTTCGATTTCTCGCATTCCATAAAGTGGAATGTAAGCAGGCAGCTATTTAGTTTTATTTACATTCAAATAAAATATTTATACCATTCCATATATAAATAATACTATTTACCTGCTTCCAGTTATTGTGAAACAATTTTTCTCCATCTATTCCAAATTCTGTCTCAAAAATCAGTCCTTTTTTAGTTCCCAGCAAAATAGGACCTGTAGTTGCTTCACAACCGTTATTATAATTGAAAGCTACAGCAGTGATTTCATGATCCTTAAATTTATCAATGCGTTTTGGTCTGCTTGTTTTTGTATGTAGGTAAAGGAGCTCTGGGGAAAGTCCGGTACCTTTTGGGGACAGGGAGATTAACAGGTGATTTCCTGTTGGATCAAAGAACAGGTTTGACACTTTGAAACCACCCAGGTATTTATCCAGGAACACCTCTAAAAATTCAGCAAAATTGCGTATTTAATTAAAACCTGTGCCACAAACGTTGAACTAAATATACCATCTTGTTTGTCTGGCCGGGGAAGGAACAGTCGTAGTAGTACCTGGTGGGACATTAAGCATACTAGCCAATTATTCGAGACGGTGAGATGCGTTATATCCTCAGGCAAATTTAATTTCATCTTCTGTTTGGTAAAAATCGGAGGTTCTTCCTTGGAGCGAAAGGTAACATACCCCGAACTTGGTGGGTCGTGGCTCGATAGATTGGATGAAGTCCCATTGCTTTTTGTTGTGCTGCTGTATTGGTCGAATATGGACGTCATTATGACTTGTATCAAACTTCTAATAAATGAGTTTTATTAAAGTTTTGCTCCTTGCTATCATCTCTGTATGACAATTGCCTTGCTCCGCCCACTTTTAATGTCAAACAAGTGTCAAACTGCTTTTGTTGATATGACTTAACTCTATAAAGGTATTGTAGCGATTGCAACGCCAACATATGGAAATTTTTGTAAGCTTCGAGGGAGGAAACGGAAATAGTAGTATTAAAGGATTGAAAATGATTTGAAATTTATTAATAGTAATCGTTTTCCATTATATTTTTTGTTGTTGGAAACGAAACGATAGAAGCTAAATCAAACGAAAATTCAAAACTTGCGTTAAATCCTTTGTAATGTTTTGTATTCCTAAAAAATAAGGGAGCTTTTATATTTCGGATGTGAAATATATTTGATAGAAATTTGATTTGAATTTTTAATTTTTGGTAAATGTAAAATCAACAACCTTGAAAAATATAATTTATTCAAATGAATATGTTAATTTTAAAGGACTTTAAAGATTTCTTTTTCAAAGTACACAAATAACGTATCATTAAAAATGCCTTTATTATTTTCGTTATTTATTATAAATTATTAATTGAAAAATGTTTATTTGAAAGGAAGGCTTACTTTAGAAAGTTGTAGAAAATTTTTTTATATATTCAATATCACATGTCTGAATTTATAGAATAAAATTCGAAGTTCTTAACCACACATAGTTTTCAGAGCGATAATGCGATCTACCAAGATTTTGAAAATAAATCAATTAAAATGTTTTTTATATTAGGTACTAAGTTTTGTTACGAGAATAATAACTATTTGTCAACATCCTATAAAAATTTCTAAAATATATATAAGCGTCTTTACTTCTTTATTACGAAAAATCGATTATCTTTAAAATTTTAAAGTCAACGTTTTTTAAGAAATATGTGCATGTTCACGAAAACGACGCAGTTATTAGTTTTAATGAGTTCTTAATCGATAACATCAGACTTTGCTCTATTATTATATATGATATTGCTCTAAGTACATACTTTCGAAAAAAAACTTTAAATTCCCTGCTTAATAATAAAATAGCCACCTAAAATTAAGCCTATATGAATGGGATTATTATTTTCTAAAATTCAAATAGCTAAATAGCTCCCATAAAGTAGTGCCAAATTCGAAATAAAATTAAAAATAAGCGCATAATTCAGTCCATATCTATAATTCAGTTGGGACAAACTATGACATAAATTTCGAGAACAAATTAGCCCGGAACAGTTGTTGATTGAGAAATTAATCGTTTCTGGAAAATTAGAGTACAACTTACGACGGCGATGACGCCTGAAAACTCGAAGTTATGGACAGCTGCTCAAACTAGAAGCCACTAGAGAATACACATTTGAATTGTAACAATCGAGTTCCAGCTTGGATCTGGAGTCTGGGGC
Source organism: Proctacanthus coquilletti (assembly GCA_001932985.1). Taxonomy (NCBI): domain Eukaryota; kingdom Metazoa; phylum Arthropoda; class Insecta; order Diptera; family Asilidae; genus Proctacanthus; species Proctacanthus coquilletti. The sequence continues at coordinate 918,123 of MNCL01000027.1, read as the reverse complement.
GAAAATTCCCCTAACTTCACCAGGATGGGGGTATCTGTTATATCTGGGTATCATTTCTTAAGCTCTGTCGCTTAGGCGCTCGTATAATACGTATATGCACTTAGTTGCTGGCGATAACAAGTTTGGTAAGCACAACATCTGCATGGAGTACGAGTATACAGTGCCACTGTGCGAAACTTTCCCGGAATATGGCTCTAATACAAATACGGACACACATCCATGCTAGAAGATTTGCAAACGTTAAATTTCAGTTTCTGGATTCCGAAGAAGTTTTCGGTTCTAATTTATTCCACGCCGGTACATGACACCGTCTCTATGTCGGATTGTTCACCAGCCAGTACTGGAGCCAGACCCCAAGGTCTTCTCTTAGAGTGGTATTGCAACCAAAGCGGGCATCCTCCCCGAGAGGATTGATTTTCACAGAAATTTTTCATTTCGAAATTAGAACTTTCACTGGTCACGACTTCAAATTTCATGCAAATAAATACAGCAGCTGTGCTTCGCCCCAAATTGGCTTAGTATATGAGTTCCGGCGGAAACAGCCGCACGTTCCTCGTCGTCGTCCGGATTTAGCCAGAACTGTTTCGAGAGGAAAACACATTAATTTATTGTAGCGTGTACTTCTCGAAATAAACCAGGTACTTGCTTGGATTTCGGTTGTTTCACCAAAATCCTATTCGTGTTTTCTTTTGCGAACCAGTTACAGATTTGCAAAAGGCTAGTCGAATAACTGTAGATAAAACATGGACGATGAAGAAGATGTAGCAGAGAATTTTGTTCAACACTATCTGCATATTGTACTTGAGTTGGAACACTTAAGCAACTATGTCTTCTCTCTTTGTATTCCTATATTAGAATGTCTAGTGACAGATTTCAACAGTACGTTTTTAAAAGACAAAAGCGTATTTAATATGTGATTTGTATAGCTTCTGGTGTTAAATAAAAATCACTTGAACAATCTATAAATTTTAATCTTTCATTTTTCAATTTGCAAAATCAATTCGTAAGGAAGGTATGGTTTTCCTCACGAAACTTTTTTCTAATCACAAAAGAAAATTGAAGACAATTTTTCGGATTTCTCTATACTTACTTCTAGATTAAACTAATGCACGATTTTAACCTATTGGCATTTTAAGAATATTTTTTATTCTTTGAAAAGAAAAGAACTAAAGAGAAGCACAAATTGTTTTTGAAAAATAAAAGATCAAATTTTTGCCATTTTCGTCGTAAATTCGAAGAGTTATCATAGCTTTCATGAAAGTTTATCTTATATGCTATTTCCAAGTAATATAAGATTGCTCATTACTTACATAATTAACATTGAAACAGTTTTTACATGATTTCTTGCAAACTGAAGCCTGAAAATTAATGAATATTGTTTACTTTTTTTTATTGCAATATTCAATAATCTACCAGATTTTTACTTCATTCTAGGTATTTTTATTAACATTTTGAAAAAAACAGCTTTTTTTAAATCCCATTTTTTTTAAGTCTTAAGAGGCTGTTATATAATATACCTAACATAACTGCTTTAATTTCATTCTAAGTTTAAAGCTTTATCAGTAGTTGATAGTGGTTTCTATAAATTCAGCAATTCAGCAGGTTGTTACATCAGCCTTAAAGAAATACTGACTGTATAGTTCAGATATCAGTTAATGATTCACGTAACTCTGAGCAAATCTGCTTGGTTACTACAGCACCGCAACATTGATGCAGTATAAAATTTCACACCGTATTTAACTACCTATCTCTAAGGAAGCATGAATACAACTATTTACGCTACTATATACCTTCCCAAAAATCGTTCTCCACATACCAGGATCCAGGATCTCGGAGATATGTTCATCACCAGACGAATTCCTCCGAAGTCAGCTCTTAAATTTGCAAACTTGAAGGTGTCACCTCTGGAAGGGCGGGATGATATCGCCATATTTAACGGAGTCGTCAGCTCCTAAATCCTCCGAGTTAATGCCAAACAGAAATATTTCGCTTTATTAAGAGGTACCAATTTTCGCATTTAAAATGAAACTGAACTTGCTCGGGCTGGCAGAGCAGGAAGGATGAGTAAAGGATCTTTCTTTCGGTGCAAGAAATGTTCCAGAAGGGAGAGATATGGGAAGACAGGGGCGAAAGTGCATCGGGTGAATTACCCGGGTTTTTTAGCTTCTTCGCCCGGGTATCACACATTGACGTCTCCGTGCACTAAATCACCACTTTTCCAGTTCGTTTTATTATTTTAAGCTGGTTCCTCCTCATTCAGTTTTATGTGCTTAAGAAACTCCGGCGCGCTTTCTTGGCTTTTCTTACGCCCTCCGTGCCCGCAGCTACACAGCTACTCTTGGTCTGGGCTAGTCTTCTCTGCTCAGGCAGACTTCCAGTGGCTCCTAAATTAAAATAAATTTAGAGAATTCACTAAAGGATAAAATGAGGGGGCGCTGGGGCAATGAGGTTCCGGGAGGACCTGCAGACTCGGCCCGTGATATCTGCGAAAAGGGATTGCGTGCCTTATCCTTTAAAATCTCAAGGGGAGAACGGTGGTAGCGGCAAGGGGACGAGTTGTTTTATTTCCAGTCGCGTCGTACGGCTTGCTGATTTAATTTATTAATCAGACGCAAATAAAATGTTTGCCCTTTTAAGACAGAAGCATCAGACACTGAAAATCTCTCTCGGGGAGGTGCAAGAAGCTGATTTACGCCCAATTTACCCTCGATTTTCTCCCACGAATCGATCTGAAGATTTGTTTATCTTCTACTTGTCGGGTTGCCTTAATGGTATCCTAATTACAGGCCATAATATACAAATGGTGGGAAACTTTATGAAGATATTCCTTGGAAATGATGGGATTTATTTTGTCCCTTTCATTTCATAGATTTTTAAAAATCAATCAAATTTTTAAATTCAAAAGATTGATATAAAATTATGATATTTATTTTCGTGTAAGTAAAAAGTGCGTTACAAAATTAAATAAAACAAAAAAAAATTTGGAATATCTCCTCACAGGACCATTTAAACATTAAAAAAATGTAAAAACCTCTCGAATTAAACAAATTAAATAAAGGATTAAGCATAATTATACTGCGTACAAAATTTAAAAAAAAATTTTGCATATTTGAAAATAAGCTTGTGAAAAACTATGAAAAATTAAATCCAAAATCTAAAAATTCTAAATCACTCTCAATTATTGGAAAAGTTTCAGGAGTATTATCTCTTTTGTGCTGTTTTGGTTGGTAGAGCAAATATGAAATGAAAAATAAGTACACTTTTTCAAAAACTCAATAAACAGGCGGCTTTTGTGTCTTTTTACGATAATAAAATAAAATATAAACAACAATAACTTCATTGGGCATTGATTTCCTCTTTGGGAAAATTTTTCATCTACCCTAGGACTTTGTAGGCTTGTAGATATGACTATAAATTATCATACTAGCCTAATTCCCACAGCTGACGTTAATAAATAAAATACATGTTCCCTTGCTTACAAAAGTTCATAATTAGTGTAGAGCATCCACCAGTACTATTCACGCTTGCTTTTTTATTTATTTCGAGCATTTTTTCTTCATTCCTCTGGAAAACGGATTTTCCTCCAATCTCTCAATACTGTTCTGTAGCTACAAAGACTTTCTTTCAGTAGATAGACAGACAGACAGACAGAGGTGTACAGTGCTCCTCTTCCCGAAAGCTAAAACAACTCAATTCCTCCATTTGGTGAAATAACGCTTAGCGTTATTACACTGTAATTTGAAACGACCCGGCGGTAGCGCGAAATTTCGGAGCAAATAAAGCGCGTGCCGTAATTAATTCAGGGGCCCCCGAAGTGCGTTCCAACGCCTTCCGGCTCGTTTCGGAGCTTCAAAATTGGAGAAGTTTCCGTAGAGGAGATTGCCGGGCGATGCAGGCTAATTGCCCATTATGGAAAACATATTTTTCAGTTGCGGTCACAGTAAGATTTTTAATTGATACCAATTCATTCCGTTATTAAATTCCGCCGGGGTTGCCTAACTATTATTTGTGGATCCCCAATGAAGACACCATACCGCCCTACCCAGGGGCCCTTTCCACTTTCGTGAAGTGAAACCCTAACGAAAGTGAAATGTTAACGACATCACTCCGACATTGAGTTTAGTTTGGAACTGGATTTATTTCATTGTTTTAGGGTTTGTTTGTTTCCTTTTATTGATTTTCATTGTAATGTTAAAGGAAATTAAAGACACACTGTACAATTCCTTTAAAAGGCAAAAGGATACTATTTTTATATTTGTTATGTTATACTACTGAGAGCCCTTTAATATCCTTACGGATATTCCAATGTTCAAATATTAATAAATATAATAATTCTACGTTTGAAAAAGGAATTTTTAATTACTTGTGAAATTAGCATCTTTAGGCATTATAGCTCTAATAATGGATTTTTCCGTTCTGAGAGATTTTCGAGCTGTGTTGTATAGAGTAACATTATAGGATGTAGTATATATTTGTCGCATTGTCAATAAACTGACTTGACCAAGAGTATCGTGTTACAGAAGAATTCACAGAAAAGTTATAAAGCTCTAGATTAGCCTGGCCGAGATTCATATAAATGGAGTATATCAAAAGAGGACTGACTCTCTGTTGTCGCATAGAAACCATATTAGCATAAAATAAATTAAACTGGAGAATCACATTGAAAGAACATATTAAAATAGTATAAAAATTTCATAGTAGACATTAGTTGACAGTGCTTGAATCCGCACTATCCAGCTGCCGAGAAATAAAAGTGAATTAACAAGCTAGACCTAACCCGAAAATGTTCTCAAATTTAATTAAGATACAACGACTGAATTTTAATTTGCATTTATTTCGAACAGATCCAAACAGGGCAAAAACTTGCTGTCGGATGAGCTATTGCATATTTTCTTGAATATCTGCATGGCCTGGAGAAGATGCCATTTTACCCTTTCCTATAGTTAACCCGCATCCCGAGTATCTGGAAGAGGGCCCGAGTCCTTCACAGTTTCATTATGTAAAGGAGACAAGAATTAGTCCGGGAACCGTAAACTATCTGAAAGTACACTAATGCCCCTGTTAGCAGTCCTTATGCGAATATCTTCAAGATGCGGTAACCCATCTCAAAAGGCGCTGGCGAACGGAGGTTGATTTATGTTTTCTTAATTAGAGCATATATCATGTTGTATAGCTGGCCGAAAGTGAGTAAACAAAAGAACAATACTCCGGGGGGTTCCCCGGGGCGTACGACTACATAATTCATTGCGTTTTCCAGAACCACCGGGACGTCCGTTCCGGGAGGACAAAAAGTGACCTCTGAATTGCTGCGCGCCCTTTGAATTCTCTCCAATTTCACTTGGTGCGGCTAAAGGTTTTTTGGCACGCAGATTACCAGTGACAAAGGAAGGTATGAATGCTCAGGATTTATGCGGTCAGTAGAATATTCTTCTTGTTAAAATCAGCCATGCGCCTTATTGAGCCGAACGGATGAGCATTAGTCTAGTAACTTTATGAAATTTACTTGCATTGAGATCTAAATACCTTTCATAAGCACTTGCACTAAAAAGAAACGTTTAATGGATGGGACCCAGCCGCAATTACCATTAGATTAATTGTCTTGTAAAAATCGGTTCGCCTTTTATTTTTCAGGAAATTAATAAATTTAACAATAATGGAAAACAAAAATATTTAAGTAAGGGGAAGTGATTCGAAAATGCAAATCTGAAAGAGTAATTGTAATTTTTGTAATCAATAAGAAGGTTTTCGAATATACTCGAAATGTAAATAGAATTTTATAATCAAGTGATGGTAACCGTACACTTTCTGCGGATGGGCTGCAGATAAAAAACATTCTTAGGTGGGTTGTAGGTACCTGGCCATCGTTCCCTTAGTATGAGAGGAACACCACCTTTAGTGGAAATGTGTTCATTCAATAATATCAAAACTAACCATAGCATAAAATTGAATCTGCCAAAAGCCATGTCGACAGCCGCAGGATGTAATGTATGCAGTGAAAGGTGCCAGGTACAAAATCAATAGAAGATGTCGGAAAACTTGCACAGGATAATTCGGACGGGGAAGTAAGATGTAGCATAAAACGTGGCACTTTACCATCTGAAAAGGAACTGCTCTGCCACAGTAAATTTTGGGCACTAAGGGTATAGTGAGAAAAAGCATTGCAGGGCGGCTATTTTGGGTATGTGAGACGAACTGCATGTAATCTTCATTTTGCTAACGCTCAATTGCAAATTGCATGCGGGTTGTTAGTTATTTTGCATTTATTGAACCTTGCTCCACTGTGACAAGTTTAAGTAGAATGATCCGAAGGTGACTTCTAAGGAAATTAAGTTGGATAGTATAATTCTCTTAGAAGATCTATAAGATCACTTACACATTCCATCTGTTCGTTATTCCCGTTTTATTGAGCCGCGAAACTTCAATGGCTATTATATATATAAATATAATATTTCTTTTTGACGTATATTGTTTTTTAATTTTGATTACATCAATGGAAAAATAAATAAGCTTACAAATTAAAGGCTAATTCTATTTTCTTTTGGTAACAAATAACATACTTTTTAAAAATTGTATCTAATAGTTTTATAGAAAGTTAATGAAATATTTATTTATTTGGAGTAGGTTTAAACCCTATTTGTGCAACTGTCTGACTTTCTTTATATAATAAAGGTTTTCTACAAAAGACAAGACACAAGGGCAACTTACTTGAATAGGGTATAGATCTAGTCAATCAGGTCAAAATAGAGTCTCCACTCTGCCGGCAATTACAACACCACCTGTCTGTTAGGTCCGCTCAACTTAAGGGACAAGAACTTTGTTTGTTGCCCGGGGAACAGTTGATTCCACAAGTTACATCGATGGGAATAGACCGAAGAGTCCTGGCAATCAGTGTCAACTCGCGACTTGACAAGTTTGAAATTATTTTCGAGTTTCTTTAGTTAATTTCAGGAAGGACGAAACAAGAACCGCAGGATGGTAAGTTTTGAACCTATCCTGGCCATCCTTGCCTTTCCCGGCCGTGATTAATCAAACGTGTGTGCATAAGGAGTAAGCGCTTTTTGGCAGTGGCCACCCTGCGCGCCCGTTCTGCATTTTTTATCCTAAAATTTCGCCTGTAGTATTTCCCCGGTCATTTTTCAAGTGTATGCCTGTGCATTTTGTTGCTGGACGTTTTGAATAATTTGCCATCGTAAAGTGTGCAATAAGCCAACATCTGTTGCGAAATTGTTTTGTGAGCCGCCGCCGCCGTCTCGTACATCCAGGCTGGCAACCCTGGCAACTCGCGCGTTTAATGAATGTTGGCGCAATTTATTTTTCACAGCATGCACCCGTGCCCTTATGCTGTTCAATATTTAATTAATCAGCCCAAAATGTCGGTCGGCACAGTTTTCCATTAATGGAAAACTCTGAAATCGCCTCTAGTCACGTCGCCATGGGTTTGACTAACTAAGCACTTTGTATTTTTATACTTTAATAAAAAATATATTTCATGTTCATATTTGCTGAAATTAATCCTCTTAATCAGTACTCGAGTATTCTTAAAGTGGTTCCTAGGAAAGATTTGGATTTGTAAAATATTTAGATTTAACTACTTGTAATACATTAAACGAAATATTTATACAAATCAAAAGGGCTTCTCCTCTTAGAAAAGCCATAGAAAAAGCCTTCATTTTGTAAAATTTACTTTAATTTTTGTTTAAACTGTAATCTGCTGGTTCTGTCTTCCTTACCAATTAAAAACAAAATCTGAAATCTCTAGATAACACTTAATAAATTCAATCACAGATTCGTTTTTTGTATATTATGAAAATAGAATACGTCAGATAGACTGAATTTCTATATTTAAATGTTGACAATAGTAAACCCAACAGTCTATGTAAATTTTGTTTTATTATAAGCGTAGCTTGCACGGTCCTATGAACTCTAGGAACCAATTTTGTTTTCAAAACATCCAACCAAGCCTGCATACATTAGGGATATTCAAAACGTTTTATCACATTATCTAAATTGCGGCCATAAATAAAGGGCTCGAAATGGGCGCGCACAGGCACAGCCTGTGTTCGCGAACGCCGAATTTCCAATAAACTATCAATTCAAGTATCGATAGAGCGCCGCTCCGTGCTAATTATTTCGTCTTCGCGGCACAAATCTCATCGCACCAAGATTCATTTCCGTCGATTTATCTAAATTGATTTTGTATTCTCTTTGCAGCCGCCGAAGAAGGGAAAAAAAGGGAAGGGAGGAAGTAAGTAAAGTGTGCCGTAGAATAGATAGAAGAGGAGGCACGCGGGCCGCACCAAATTTCGCGCCAGTTCATTTGTTATCGCATTATTCAAATTTATGCAGGCCGCCGCGGAGCTACATGTGCCACTGCCGACTGGCGCGCCACCATGGGGCACACAGCACAGACAGGGCGAGCCGTGCCACAAATAAAGGCCAATTATAAATCATTTCCATGTCAATGAGATTTTTGGCACCGCAAACCACAAATTATGCCATAACACCACATTTAATACACAATTTATTGATATTTTTCGAAATAAAAAAAGACGGGGCAAAAAGTACATGTACACTCGCGTCGCTACTCACCAACAGGGGGCGCTCGGCGGCAGGAAAAACATCTCGTAGCACGATATGGTCGCGCTAAATAGAGGGAACTTGTAGACGAGTTTATATCTGCGGTTCATCGCTATTTAACCGCCAGTTCAGCCATCAGTTCCATGGTCTGAGAGGAAAAAATAAAACATTTTTAAAAATATTTCCGCACAGGAGTGCCGTGGTCTGCGATTATTTCACCGGCACAGAGAATCCCTGTCGACGCCGCCGATGTGGTCATGTGGAGTTCCCTTTTCCCGACACCATGGCGATTGTTCGACTTAAAAAACGCAAAAGGGGAGTCTGTGGCTGGCTTTTGAACGGGCATGAAAAGAAATTAATTCAAGTTTTAATCTTATTTCAATGCAACAAAGTGGCTTCTGAGATTATTGGTAAACACAGCTGGCATCCAAATTGCACAATGTATTCTACATTGATGCGCGGCGCTTTAAATTTTTTATGATTTAATCAGTCCGATTACCACGTTTTTGTCCTTATGTGAAGGTTTCAATTATCGCCTATCATTTTTTAATCGATTTTTTTTTTACCGTCGGTGTAATATTGAATTTATTTGTACACTATACTAGGGATATCCACGCAGTAATGCTCCGAGTCTTTTATCTTAATTTCTTTTTTATTCCATAAAAATTAAATAAAAGGAAAAAGATAAATTGATTACCCGAACATTACCTGAATTCTAAAGTTTGCAACTTCAGCAATTTAATGTATTTTACTTTTAAATTTTATTTAAGTACCTTTAAGAGTTTAAAATTTTATATCATAAAATAAATGGGGTTCAAAACGGAAGCAATGAAAAGAAGAGGTAGTAAAAACAAAAATGTGAAAGGAGGATGCAAATTAAAAACAAATTAACTTTTCAACTGAAATGAATCCACGAATAGATGAAAATGTACACTGATATACCATAACTATACAATCGAATTTAAATTTTTAAATTCCTTAACCCAGTTTACGATGGCTAAAATTATGATAATAATTTTGATTATAGTCTCAATATCCAGGTCTTTCTACGAAGCAGAACCATTTTCAAATATTAAAGTTGAATAACGTAGGTTATTAGAGACTTCATTTAGAACCAATTTAATGGGATTCATTGTTATTCCCCAGCTAACCTTTTCGAGTTATTTTAATAATTACAGTAATAAAAAGTGGAGAAAGTAAGAAGAAAGAAAATAGAGAAGAGATTTTGATAAAAAGAAATAGTTATTAAACATAAGTAAAACATTTCTAATGTATCTATAGCTACAATTATTACAATAACTCAAAATGGTCAATATTAAAAAAAAAAAACGAGACGATTTCAGATTACAAATCTAGAAACTAGAAATCAATAAGCCAGAAACTTCCACACGCAACCTTAACCTCCTGTGTAGAATAACTAATAATAATTTATTTCTAAACATTATCTTTTTTAAAAGTAGCAAAGAAATAATGAGTTACTGTGATCGAAAAAGAGCAAAAATAAAATTTAGAAGAAAAAATTTAGGAAATTTATTTAAAATAACAAATAAATAGTAAGAAGTAACAATTAAGATAGAAATTAAAAGAAAAATGTAAAAATAAAGCAAGAACGAAAACAATAGGACAGAAATATTCGTAGTGTTTAGTATGTGACCATATTTTTCAGAGTTTCGTCGGTAAATCATAAAAGCGTTACAATCTTTACATCCGTAGCAGAACTGAAGCAGTCAGGTCAACAGCAACGGTGTCATCTTTAATGGAGTCGTCTTCGAACCGAACAAGCAATAGTCAGATTTCTGGCTTAAATTGCAATCGATGCACACCATACGACGCTCGACTGACACTCAGCGATCTCCTCTCATAGAATCTGCCTGGTCCTGACATTCATGGATTTGCTAGCTCGCAAGTCCTGGTCTTGTGGTACCGAGATTGGGTATCATTGGCAATATTTGAAGAATGTAATTTACTCAATCTGCAGTCAAATTGAAAGGGTGATCCGTTCAAACCGCCAAGTAAATTTAGAAATTTCGTTAATTTAAATGCTTTTAGTAGAACAAAGTGACTCCACGCAATTTTTGTTTATTTAAAGAAAGTAATTAATTAAATTCTTAAAATTTAATCGTTTTAAAATTTTGTTGGATGATAAATACTTACACAATCTGAATGATCTAATTAATAATAAAATAATGAATTTTAAAATTATTTGAATTATGAAACGATAGGGTAGCAATAGTACACTACAGACCTAGTTAAAATTTATAATGTAAAATTTCTTAATTGTTTTGCAGAAAAATACGATTTCAATTATAATTCTCGAAGCGTAATCACATAAACTATAAAAAGACTTTTCATCCCTTTCAAATTAGTGCTAATCGATGGAGTGGACACGAGTTCCATGTCTCGAGAGCAGCTCGAGGCATTCGCCCTTCGCTTGAAAAGTGAAATGGAGCGGGAGCGCGAGGAAAGGAATTTCTTCCAACTTGAACGAGATAAGCTTCGCACATTCTGGGAGATCACCCGGAACCAATTAGGTAACTATAAAGCAATTAAAATCGAACAGAAGCAAATGGCGAATTAATAAAAAACGAAATTCCGATATCACACAGAGGAAGCCCGAGCGACGATCCGTAACAAGGACCGAGATGTTGAAGTGGTCCAAGAGTCGGCCGAAGTCAATATCAAGCACGTCGTCCAGCAAATGAAGCACCTCCAGTACGAAAATCAGACGAAAATTGGTGAAATACGTGCTGAAGCGATGACACAATTGAAATTGGCCCAAGAGGAGCATGCATCCCAAGAACAGGAATTGCTAAGGGATAAAAGGGAGCTCCGGAGATTGTTAAGGGAAAAAGAGGAAACCGCCGAACTTCAGATTCAGCAGTTGAAAATGCAGAATAGTCAGGAATTGAGGTACTGCATAGCCATTGCATTAAAATCTAAAATGTGTATTAATTTGTAGTCCTTGTGATCTTATTTTACATCAAATTCAAGTCATCACACTTGTTCTTATCGATGGTATTTCTCTGAGAGATAGATGTTCCATAACAGTCGGTTTTTGAAACATTTGGTCATTCTATTAGTGCATTTTTCTTCGCACTCAATTGAATCCTTCGAGACCATTCAGTTCGGAGTTAATTGGTATTACTGATTCGCTTAAGGGGTGAGGGATATATCTTATTGGATGCTCGTTAAAAGCGCTTTTTTTCGTTATTCTTGAAAAGGCTGTAAAAAATGAAAATTTCGACTTTCTATTACAAATTCATGTTTTTCTTTTGAAAAATAGAAAAATTCGGTTAATACCAATAATTAAGCAACGTTTTTGTTATATTAAAAGAACGTGTAAAACGTTTCGAGTTTTTCCAGAAATAGACAAAATATGATTTTAAAGAAAAAGAAATTATCAAATTGTTCTCACTTCGTTTTAAACGCTGGCAATATATGAATATTTTTTTTTTTCAAAAATAAGTAATTAACGTTAAAGTTAAAAGAATCGAAATATTTAAAATTTCATGCTTTAAGAATTGGGTAAAGTAGTTGTGGAAAAATGCGAATAGACACTCGGACAATTAATTATGGGTGGTTAAGATTAAACTAAACTTCGTATAAATAATGGTTCAGATGCTCAGTCCAGAATTAAGGAATCGATGCATACCTTGCTAAAGGGGAGACGATGGCAAACTCCTTTAGTTGTGAAATTGGAAAAGCGAATTCTTTCCACACCAGAAATTTAATCACTTCTGGATGAACATTTGTGGTTCTGATTGGTAATTCCATTTTTAAATTTTCCAGCAAGGAAAAATTGAAGTTCGAGTTGGAAGGAAAGGACATGGCTAGGCTACACGAGGAAAGGTTGGCTCAGCAACAGGAGGAATCAAACATAAAGCAACAAATGGAAATGTTCGAAGTTGAAGAAAGGAAGAATGGTCAGATATCGAAGTTAATAGAGGCCCACGATAAAGCATATAATGAGATGAAAAACTATTATAACGATATTACACTCAACAACTTAGCTCTTATTAAAAGCCTTAAGGAGCAAATGGAGGAATTGCGAAAGCAATCTGACAGAAATGAACGAACTGCAAATGAGACCTTAGCAGAAAATAAAAAATTAGTTGAGCCATTTAGAGAACTTCAGATAGAAGTTGATGAACTCCGGAAGAAGTTGGAGCACTACGAACAGGATAAAATTCAACTAGCACGCCTTAAAGTGAAATTCACAGCAGCTGAGAAAGAGTTGAACAGCCTCAAATTGGAGACGGAAGCCTTGATTATGCGAAATGAGGTTTTGATCGAGGAGCGGGATAATCTTAAGAACAAATTCGAGGAAGCCATCCTAGAGCTTCAACAGAAGACGGGACTAAAGAATGTCCTGCTCGAGCGCAAGATAGCTGCGATGGAACGGGAGGCTGAGAAACGTGAGGCTATCTTGAATGAAGCTTTGACAGCCTCTGGTCTTCAGCCTGACAACCTGAGCATGAAGATCGAGGTACTTCTCCAGAGTAAGAACGATATCATCCACGATCTAAGGTATGAATTAGCTCGCGTCTGTAAGGCGCACAATGACTTGTTAGGCACTTATGAGGTTAAGTTGGAACGATTGGGTATTCCGAAAGAAGAACTTGGCTATGAACCACTCCGGACTGCGCACAAACTTGGCTCTGGTCCAGCTGGTCTTGTCACGAAAAATCGTTGATAATTTTTTCAAGTGTCATTTGTTTTTGTGTATTATTTTGATACATTATAAATTAAAGTATATTTTCATAAATAAAAATTGTTTTTTTAAAATCTCCTTCCTTTGATCGTTGGCTGCGCTATGGTCGCTTTCCTAAAGAACTGCTTAGTTCTGAAATTGTTTTATTTGAATTATTGTAAGGTAGAAAAAATTTTTGTTTATCTTTGGTGGAGAAAATATTGAGTATAGTTTTCTAGGTATCCGCCAACTTAAAATATCTAGTTTTGTGAAAAGCGAAAAAAGAAAACGTTTTATTGTGGAACGTGACTGACTGTGTTGTGAGAGAATGGGTAAAAAAAAATAATACAAAATAGTATTATTAAATATTTCTTTATTATATCTTCGGTTTTTATATGAATATCTCATAATAGTGTTGAAACAAAAATATCTCTGCGATAAATTTTTCGTTAATTATATACATTTGGATGAAATGAGAACGCATCATTAAATATTAATTACATTACAAGTTTTTTCTGTATAACAATAATTCATTTAGCCACATTTTATAAATGCTACATGAAATCACAATGAATATTTGTATTTGTTTTCTCCAATACAAAAAGCAATATTTCATCAATTAAATGAGTTTCTTTCTTCTTTTATTTATACCTAGGTTCTAGGCTCATATATATAAATTGTCTATGTATATTTGGCATTTATATATATATGCATTCGTTACAGTTAGTTTATTACATAATTACAGCGCTTAGTTATTTATCTGGTTCAACCTTTTTGTTTTATATATATTTTGTTTTATTTTTTTTTTGTATTGGTTTTTCTCTTTTTTTAATTAATAACGGCACATTATCTTATTGCATATTAAAGATCGTTTTTTTACTCAGTTATTTATTCTTAATCAAAACTCACATCTTTTACTCTATTCTTCTGGGCGCTTTGCCTAATTTTATTGTTTTACTTTGTTCTTACAACACCTTAACCTAACCGGCGCGACGTTGAAAAGGTAGGTAGGCGATAGGTGCAACAAAATACGTGGAAGATGTGTGCCCTACACCTTTTGAGAAAATAAAATTATAAAAATATTGTCGTGAATTTTTTAAATATATTTTGGGGATAAATAACTTTACGAATCTAACTTTATAATTTATTTGGGTGAATTATTTATAAATAGGTCGTTTTCAAAATTTTACTTTATCAAAAGAATTTTGCTTTATTAAAAAAGAAACTATTTGTGGATTAAACAGAAAATGAAAACAATTGATTGAAACTTATTTGATGAATAATAATAATGATAAAAATAAACCTTTAAATTAGATATATAGTTAATTTTATTTGAAAAAAAAAATATACAAGCCCACTCAGAAGTTTAATTATAAAATAGTGTACTTTATTTTACTCCATTGATTTATACATAAACTGCCATCCTATGTTTTTTACGTCCAAATTTTTACATTTGTTAAAGACATTTAGTTCTTTTCTATAAATCTTTGTACCCATTAATATGATATATTTTTAAAAAAGCCTTATAATATTTTATTACGATGAACATTTGTGAAATAGTTCCTTTTAAATTTTTGCTACACTAAGGCGGTGAACGGAAGAAATAAAAAATTTTTAAATGTAATATAAGCGGAATGTGGAAAAAAATATAAACATTAAATAAAGCAAAATTAATAAACACAAATGCTGTGGTATGAAAGCCCCTAACGTTAATACAATAATTACTGGAAAAAATGTATATAAAAAATTTAACAGTGGCTGATTTTAAGAAATACCAATTTTTCTCCTAAAAGTAGAAAAAAACTCAGGGTCTTTGTAAATCTGGATCACTTTTGTTTCGTATAAGGTAATCATAGGAAAATAGTGTTTCAAAAAACTAACTCTGCTATTCCGTACTGCATCTTTTTGAATTATCTTGTAAAAAATCTACTTAAAATATTTAAAAATATATTTAAGAATTTTTTATGGAACTTTTTTAAAAATTCTTATGATTAATATAAATATAAATTCTCCATTAGTTTTCATTGAAAATGATATACTTTTCCATCTCCTGATCTTTGCATTCGGACAAATTCGCGAGATTTGATCAAATGATGCGTAAATCTGCAGAAAAACAAACAGCTCGAAGGTCTAGAAGAGTATTATCAAGAATTCGAGTCAAATTTCCCAAACAGTCGAGCAGTTAATAATTCTGTCAAAACAGAAGTCAATCTAGGCATCACATCAAGTGCAAGGTCCCAGAAGGTCTAAATAGGGACGGGACGGTGGAAGCTAATAAGCTCAATTCCGATGTTTAAATAAATTAAAATTGATCACGGCAGCGTACCTTTCTGGACCGTCGTCATCGGCATAGAAATGTCAGCAAGCAATAGTCCCTTTTTAGAATTTTTGTGTTGTTCTCTACTTTTCTAAAGAGTGTCTTTCCATTTATTATCGACTTAAAAGTCAAAGGGAAAGGAAACGCCACCATCATCGTCATTCCGTCCTCAATAGCCATCTCTCATCGGTAAGGGACGCCTTTTATCTGACGGCGACAGTTCGAAGACGACTACGGAGGAGTGCCTTCCGATTCAAAGTATTTTCTTTTTGTCAAGAAAACGAAAGATTGTTGGCTTATTAAAACTTCCGAATTTACCCTTTCGATTTGATTAAATTTTGCCTCTGCTGTAAATGGAAGGGCTGCAGGGTTGACCCAGCCCGCTCAGCGGGGTCGGTTACCCTAATCATATCAATAAATCCATCCATCACCGGTAGACATGGGCTCTCCATAATGAATCTATGAAAAATCATTAATCGGGCATTACTTCATATTAACTCCATGGAGGAGCCTCGATTAGTCCAGCCAGAGCCGCTCTCGGGACACCCGTCGCCCAGAGCTGCTCAAATATGCAAATCAACACTCCCCTGAAGTCCCTATTTCCCCCGGAGCGGTAATAAACCGTTGTGGAAGGTGCGGGGGGGATATTACAACATGGTGACACAAGTGTTTCAAATTACACGTAGGGCGATGAAACCAAAATACATAATTCGGCATGTGTGATGTTACATTACATTTCAGAGATTCCGCACCCGACCACTTATTAAAGACAGCTCTTCAGTCGCCTAATGGCCGGGGAGCGTCCGGGTGTCGGGATACAGGGGTACCTTTTGCGCCGTAATGGGTTAACTCCGGCTCCGGCTCCAGAACAACATCGATTTTAAATGGATAAATGCATAATTAAGGACAATATGAAGATATTAAGCTCCAGGGGCATACTACCACATATTGAGATCTATGTCCTCATTGCGTTGAGTTATTTTTTATTTAATGAACTCTTTTGTCGAGCTTTGTGGATGTTTCCTTGTAAAATGTGCAATGCATGCTGTGACGAAATAAAGTCCTTATGAGCATGTGGGTACCAGGTGCTGGCCCCCTTAGGTATAAAAGCCAAAATTTGAAGAGCATTTTCTTGATAACACTGTTCTTCTTTTAATGACTGATTGTACGAGACAAGTTCGGATATAATAGTCATTTGGTCGAATTTAAAAAAATGATTCATAATAATTATCTATAATACAAAGTAATAATAAAGCCAATACTATAACAAAATAACAATTCGAAACTGAAAGCTTATCTAAAGATTTAATTTAAGTTGCAGATTTTAGAGAGATAAAAATATATGCATACTCTGGGTTGATTTAAGAATGGCATTGGTAGATATCTGTGAAGTAGTTTTTACTCGACGAGCAGAAATAGGCAGATATTGGACAAGCAATAAGATAACTGCTTAGTAAGTATTGTATGATGTGAAAACAGGTGTACAGGTAAACAGACGAATAGTCTTTGTAACAATTGATATTATGGTGCATTGTACAGGCAGAAAAGGAGCCTACGGCGCATAACGAGCACATTGTTTTTTAATACGTTATGAATTGTTGGGTACCATTTACAATTTTTCAATATCAGAATAATTACTTAAATACAAAACGAAAATTTTTTATCATGACTTTCTTCAAATATTTAGTGCTTAATAAAAGTATTTTGCAAAAAATAAAATAAAATGTGCGAAAAGATTGATTTTCTAAAAATAAACAAATATTTTATATTTAAATAAAAAATTAGTAAAAACTGTAAATCTTAAACGTATTGAAAAGTTATAAAAATGTAAGCTTAAAGTTGATATTCGAAAAAGAATAAAAATAAAAAAGTACAAATGTATATATTCAAATTTTTAAAATCTTGAAGATTGTGGAAATATTCCTTAAAATTTTATATAAAAGTGAAGTGATATTTTAATTGCATTACTTTACTTTGTTTATATATAAAAACTTCCTAGTTTTAATTTTATAGTATTTTTCTGATTTCTTTTCAGATGATGCCAGAATGAAAAAGTCTTGATGTTGATGCGTTTTTTAGGTTTGTCTGAAAATGGCTCTGATTCAAAATTTCAAACTTTTAATTTTGTATAATACTAAATCTGTACTAAAACATTATATTTTAAATGAATAAAAAATTCATAAAATTACTAAATGTAATCCCTTTAAGATATTTTTATTAAAAATTTTAAAAGAATACCCCATCATGCAACTTTTTTGAACAAAATATGTTTTTAATTATGAAAATTCGTTTTTAACTAAATATTATTAATGAAATATAAGCACCATCAGTTAAATGACACAATTTGCAGGAAATATTCCTTCCTGAGTTGAGATATTTTTAGAAGAGCATATTATTGAAGAATTAATCAGTTTTATACGACATTTTTTGCCTTAGCTTTATCTTATTTTTCATTGAAAAATGTGTGTACTCAGTGTAAAATTTTTCCAATTTGGGATTAATTAAATTGTAAAATTAAAAAGCAGTAACTATACTTTTTAAACTTGTAAATGATTAGAAAAGGTTATTTGGACTATACAAGGAAAATTTGTTAAAATCTACTATATACACATGTATGTTTTAGTACTAGATCGCCGGAGGAGTCAATTTGAATTTTTTTGAAAAAAAAATAATAATTTTATTATGAAGTAACTTTATTTAAAACATTTTTTAAGCAGAATATGGTTTTGAAATACATTTTTCGCAGATTTTTTCACTACATTCAACACAAAGGGCTTTACTATTATTTCTTTTGCATGATGCTTAAACTTGGTAATATAATCGTAAATGGGTCAAATGACTCGCTCCGGGAATCTAGTGTTAAACGATACATTAATTAAAAAAAAAAAACTAAAAAAAAATTTACTAACTACTTACCATAGAATTTGCGTTCATTTTATTTTGAGTTGATTAAATTAAAAGATCCGCAAATTGACTTCTATTTATGAAATCTCTTAGAAAATTGAAATTATATTTATATATTGAATTGGTTTTCATTTTTCCCAAAAAAAAAAAAATAAAATAAAAATATAATAAAATTTCGGAGAATAATATTTTATCACGAAGAAATCAAAGAATAGTTTAACTTATTTTGTGATAGTGATGATTAAAAGAAACAATCGAATCAAAAATATTTCTTAAAAGCTGTTTCGTAAAATTAGAATTAAGAAGAAAAATTTTTGTTTTGGTATTTTTAAATTAAAAATATCTTTATCCTTCGTTTCGGTTTTTAGGGCACACATCGTTACTTAAAGCGAGATTTTAAAATTAACAGGCAAAGCAATCTTAAAAATTAAAGCGCATTAATGGAAAATGAAAAGGAAAGCATTTGTCTCACTGGTAGCTCCCCTGCCCCCTCTGAAACAGCTTTAACACTGGGTGGCACTGTCAATATCCTCCGTAGTATCCCTGTAAAATTTGTTTACTTTGTCAATTTTCGAAGCCATTAACTACAGTATTTAACCAGTTTACCCCTAAGACTATATGAAAGTAAAGCCTAGTTAATCCCCTAAAAAAGTCTAGAAACTATCGTAACAAAATAGCCTATATGGCATTGGTCTAGCTATTATGATCTCAGCACTAAAGCTATGAAAATAGGGAGCAAAGCTATGCTCTTGGGGCTCGTCATCATCGCTGTCGTCCTGAAGGCGGAAGACTTCAGGGAGGTGAGTTCGTTGTCGTTGACAGCACCCCTGACTTCGGGTATGTAGAACGGTGGCTTCCTTGTGACTAAGCCAAACTCTATCATGGGTCCATGATGCCGGTTGTTATCCACCGGGGGCTTCGTCGGCCTTAGATAGACACTTGGTATATCAGAGTCATCGAAATCCTCGGCAGAACCGTACAAGTCCTCGTCGTCGGGTTGGTATGTCACCTTGATTTGTTTATGCTTAAAGATGTCGTTTGTCTCGGTGCCGTATTTCGGTGGAAGTACCTTCCGACTTGGCCCAGGTATTTCTATTGGAATATTCCAAAAAAAAAATAGTTTATTTGCTGGGGTATGAGCACCAGACTATAAACTATCCTTACCATAGATTCGAATGCTGCTGTCGACTTCACCAAGGGAATTTTTCGCAATGCACCTGTACGAACCGACATCTTCCTTCTGAAACTTTCTTACAGTTACCGTCATCTTCGTTTCATACATGGATTTTGATATCTCTTGAACGTTGTATTTGGCCGAGGAGACTATCATCTCACCTGTTGATTGAATAAAGGAACATGTTTATTTATGGGTCCCAGTGTGTATCACCATCTCCTCTCCTGACACAACATCCATTTACCCTTCGTACAGACAGACAAACATATAGCATAGCATACGTCAGTGCCTCGGTGGTTATGTTTACAAGGCTCATCATGTGGGGGGCGGGCTAACATGGATTTTGGCCGGCATTAGGGTGGATATCGAATAAGACTTATTTGTTCTCTCCAATCTTCTCATTGATGGCTCGAGAACGTCTGCCTGCCTGCCCCGTCGAGTCCCTGTTTCAGGGTAGCTGCTCCTTCGATTTGCTTAGGTTTCATTGCTTCGCTGGCTTTGTCTTTTTTCGGACGAAATTCGAAAGCATGGGAGCAAACATTGGGCAAAGGTGTGCCGGATTGGAGATAATATTTTATCACCTGATACTCTGCTTTTCTTTAAATACCTGTGGGGATCGAGTGGTTTTGGTCACTACAGTAATTCATTATGTTCGATTTGCTTTAATGGCGAGGTCAATAGTAAAAAGGGGACACTACTCGTCTTTGGCTCTGTGGAGTTCTATAAAAATAATTCTGTTGACTGAGCGTGGTCATAGATGATAAGCGATTCTATTTCTAAGATGATGGTAGGGATAAAATGGGAAAAGTGTTTTTATACTGCACTTAACAAGGGTATAGTGCTAATCCTACCATTAGCTTTTTATAACACCTGCAATTTGAGGCTTGAATCTATGTTTATGCAAGGCTGTAGGAGTTTTTGTTTTAGATCTAATTGTGGGCGTCTTTGATAGTAGATTTAGAAATATAAAAGTCTGTCTTATTTTTTTTATAAAAATACAATTTAAAAAAATGTGTTTCTTAAAATGTCGACTTTTTATTTGTATTAAAGAAAAGACTGAGAAAAATATAAATTTGAAAAAGTCTAGAAAAGTTGGTTTAATATTATTTTATATATCTTCATAAAAACGGTAATATGTACTTGTAATTCAAAAGACATTCAGACTAATTACAGGCCAAAATATTTAGAAAATCCGTAACCGTGCCATTATGGGTTAATTTGTTGATATAGCAACAATTAAAACGTTAGGATACATGTTTGCATACTATACAAAATTGTATCAAATTAACATAACATCCTCATCCCATCTAATGCACTGTGTCTATAATCAATTCGAAAAGCTCGAATACGAGTAGTATTTCGGCCGCGTGAAGCTATTTATGCGCCAAACAATGTTCATGGATAATTTGTTTCAGTTTGAGGCAGCTGTCTATTAATTTGCGATGTCAACAGTAATCCGAGATCCACTGACAAAACATATTGCCCTGGCGGCGCACCGGGGACATAACCACCGGGGCGGCACCCGGAAGCATACGTCCGGGGGGATCGCAGCAACACTATTATAAAATTCGCACTTTCCTCCACTCGCTCACCACTCACTCACGGACACTAGACATAACGAGAAGGCTAATATTTTGAATCTGGCGCAACAATAAATGATGATTTACTCACCCGTGTCCTTAATCCAGTAGTTAATTGATTTTGGTGAGGCCTCTACGTGACATTCGATCTGGACATCAGTGCCAAGCGGTGCTCCAACTAATTGATTCGGTACTTGGATGACAGGGTGGACTGGAAACCATAAATCAAAAACTGTTTACTATGTTCACGTAGGTACTCCTCTGGATCCAGGATGCATAGCATAGAGTATGGACGATTCCACATCTATTCTATCTCTACGGTGGTGGGCCCCATCAAGGTGGCCGAAAACGTCGGCTGAATATGCTCAGGGAGCCTAGACATATATATATATATATATATGTATATATATATAGCAGAGCAGATATAGTAGATCTACTCATCTACATAGTTCTGCATTTTATGGGCGCAAAATTGTCCGCATTTTGGGGTAAGGCCATGAACATCTGTGTGCACACTCTCTGTATAGAATTAAATGAGTCCTTTCTGTTAAGGATTTTACGTACTCCTGACCACTTGATTCGGCTACAATGTGCATTTAATGAAGGGAATTTCAATGGGTCAGTTGATGGCCATTGAAAATTTCAAACTATTTATCCAGAAAATCGAGAGGGGGGCGGATGGTGCAAGACGAACCTCTCTATTCCGGATAGAAGTTCAGGATGAGTACAGAGCTCGGACAGAGTCCGACCGTACGTACACTGGACCTAGTGTTTGATATTTGATTACAGATGCACAGCGAAACGAACGTGATATCGTACACCGTCCCGGATGATGCTGCTGCTATGGACTGGACACGTTTCTTGCTAGGTGATTCCTTCTTTGACGCCCAAGTTCTGGCATCAGCCAACCGAGGTCGAGACTTCGAAATAATACGAACTTAATTCAGCCCCTGGAAACCTCCATTTTTCACCGCAGAATGACGTGCCTGAGGGCTAGATAGCTAATGCCCTTCTGTTTATCAACGCGAGCAAAGTGAGCGAGAAGAGAGCCGGAATTACACCATCAGAAAATAGAAAATGGCATAGAAAGGCAGTCGGTGGATTTAATGGAAGGCCCCAGTATTTGGTTAATGTCTATCGGAGCTCACTCGGCAAAATAATGAAAGTCCTGTCAGCAGTACCGACTCTGCAGACTGTACCACTGCCTGCCTACTCTAGCAGTGTCTATTGCGGTTTTTGGGGAAGATACCAATTTCGCAGCCACGCCTGATCTTAGAGTAATTGTTGCGTTTATTTCTGGCCCAGTTTGTCTGTCCATTGGAATGGACAAATTTGCGAGAATTTCACCACATATTCCCTAAGGAATTTTACCCGAAACCCAAGGACATAGCTCACATTCGTTGTTACATCTTGGTTTGGATGGAATACCATTCAAAGCATTCTAATGTGCACTTCAGGAGAAATTTCATTTTATTGTGTACAAAAAAAAAATCAAGTTACGTATGATAATTTTTTTAAATAAACATTGGCAGTTGTTGACTGCTTCTACCATTTCTCTAAAGTATGGTAACAAATTAAAGTATTTTTAATTAATATATTGTATAGTACACGTCTTGATTTATTCTTTAAACTCCTTTTTGAAGAGCTAATAGCGTCAAAAATTTTATTGATATTTTAAAATGTTCCGTTTCAGTAACAAAGTCAATTTTTAAAATTTTTTAGACATTTTGTAATATGATTGAAAAATAAATTTTTTTGTGGTTTATTTTATTGCTTTTTAATCGAGTTTACTCTTTAAAATAATGTAGAGAATAACAAAAAACTTTTATTTCCAAAAATCTTCAAAGAAAATCATTTTAATTTTTTAGTCTGAAAAGTCTAACAATATGTTGAATTTTTCTAATGTTTTTCAAGAAATTTTGAATATGTTCCTTTTCATTTTATTTTTCTTTCTATTCATTTTATTCCTATCTGTATTCTTAGAACGAGAAATTTCTACGATTTCATCTTTAGTGTTCATACCAAAAGAACACCGATCATAATTTAAACCAGATATTTTTAACATGTCGGTTAGGGACTCTGTCGTTAACTAACCCAAGAACTTTATTAAACTGTACAGATATACACTCGACAAAATCCTCTGCTATGTAATAATATTGATTAGATTATATTTTATGCTGGAAGTTGTGAAAATTTTTACTTAATGTCATGATCGTCATGATCGATTAATAACCACAATATTGTAGAATTTTTCAATCCATGGTAATTATATAATTAACTATCGATGTACCACCGAGTTAGCGAGTTCTCGAAATGAATCCCATTACGACGGCTGCCCCGTGCAGACGTGCAATCCCCTCTAGAAAATTAATGATTTCCTATCTGGGAGCACGGGTTCTCCGTGCGCTATCTATGGAGATGTTAATTTCATAATTATTTCCTGCAAGGGATTCTATAAATGATGAACAAGTGCAGTTGTGTAGTCACCTGGCAGTAATTAATCAAACTTAACAAGACCAAGACTTTCTTCAGGAAATTTTCGTGTTGCAGGAAGAGGGTCTTCTTTTGAGGTATCTGCACATTCCAGACAAGCCACAAGCCACACTGCATCACACAATACAATTGCGCAGGTTTACGTTGCACGCGGATGTAACATGGTGTTCGGGGCCGCAGTAATTAGACGAGGATGTCCCAAAAGAGGGCAAGAGGAAGGTACTCTGTCACAATAATTTTTCCCTTTGTGAAAAAAGATACCTTCAATTTGCCGCGGGGGTCTAAATCCATGCTACAGTAGGTCTAATAAAAGGTTACTGGCCACAGAATAAGTCCCACTGGATTTACCCTTAAGAAAATCTTCTTGCATTCATCATTAAAACAATATTAATTTATTCTAGCCATCCCAATTCCCAATGCCGCAATTAGTGTCACAAGTTTGGGATACTGTCTCAGGTTATCGCTGCATTATGAACTGCATCAGGACAAGATCGTCGGGAAATCGATGGGGAAACTTTTGCCGGACTTTGTCGTCTTATTTCGCTTTCTTTATTTTTCTTCTTTTATTTCCGCGCCGTTCAAACTTATAATGACAGTTATAAATATCTTCTTTGAAATTCCGACGTACTCTCCCCCCCTTCTCTCATGGGTGTCCGTATCAATTCATTGCTATTGCTATTGAAATAATATAAAAGGAACATCCTTTAGAGCGGAGCATTCCCCGTGTTGTAAAAGTTTTATTCGTAAGAAAACCTCAAACGTTCTCAAACTGTGCTCTAGGTGCCCTCCGAGGCTATTTGAGGTAATAATTAAGTTTTAATGCACAAAGAACTTTCAAATTGCATTACTACGTAATGGGGTTTGGTAAAATTGTTAGTTTTAAGCCTGCATTGGCTCCGCTCACCTCTCCAAGACGTAATATGACAAAACTCAAGCTTTAATCTTACTTTGATATTCCCATTTCCCTTGTAGGGCTAAGTAGATTAACTGAAAAGTTGGAAGGAAATCCAAAGGCGTAAAAACTACGAAATTAAAAATTTACATCTTAGCAGAAAGGCGCATAAGTGTCTAAAAACGTGAGGTAGGAACTCTATGTTGCAAGCACATGAATTTTTCAGTAATGAAGTCAATATGACGATCTATATTTTCCGGCATTAATCACATGATGTAGATTATTCTATACACTCGAATTTCAAATTCAAGTTATAGTCGAGAAAGTTTGGATTATCTAAAATTAAGTGTATATTCAAATTGAGCTTAAACAACGCTAAAAGTCAGACCTTAATGTTTCTCATAGTAAAAAATATTAATCCTGTATACTGTCTAGAATCTAGCTGGAACATCTTTTCGGGAAATCTTTGAATAGTAGTTTTATAAAATCATTAAAGATTTAGAATGAAGGCCGAAGTAATAAATCAATTAAATATAATTGAGAGTCATAAAATTATGGTTTTAGATCGACTTTAGATTGAGAAAAGTTATCTATTAAATATTTTCAAACGATGTTCTTAAATTTTCAAATCATAATAATTTCTGTCTTTATTTTTAGATATATTTTTCGGTTTCGAAATATTACAGAAAACCTTTTGCAAGATGTAACAATTTTAGTTTAGATTAGAATTAACCTTTAATTAAAATAGGGAAAGTTGAATTGACTAACAGCGTATTCCCTAGCAGATGTGAACATACTAAAAGATTTAAATTAAACAAATCTACCACATTGATCTATATTTTTCTAATTTTATTTATTTCCTCTGAATCGCAATTTCTCGTAATGGTAGCGAATTTATATCTGCCCAGCAAATTAAAAGCTCCCTTAAATTACTTCTTAAAATATATTACCTTGATGTAAACGCTTTTTTAAGACTGATTGAAGGTTAAGGTAAATTTTTCGGCGTTTCAAGGTAATTCTTACAATGAATAATTAATACGCACAACCCATTCTACAAAAACACACACGTAAAATAAAAAAGAGGAAAACGAAATATATTATATCGTAAGACCCTTAAAAGAGATCTCAAAGGAGGCAAATGAACGAGGAAGAGTTACCCAAATTGACATCTTTGAGACAAGCACACAAAAGTGGCTTGAATCCCGAAACGATGCAAATAGACTGGGGGACTAGTTAGTGAAAGACTCAAAGCCGAAATGAGGAACGAAAACTCAAAACTTATATACAGCAGGCGAAATGGTCTATTGCCTCAAGTGGATGGGGCCACTCGAGTTTTGGTAGGCTGTGGCATCCAGTGAATTATTGACATGGCCATGGTCAGGATGAGACCAAATTTAAAGGGGAACATACCTACCATAGTATACAGACATGGGCATAGATTTAACATCGCACAGATTTGTTTACACAATTGTATATCATACTTACAGTGTATGCTAAGAGAGATCCTCTTCGACACTGACGGGGGTACACCATTCGATGCTATGCAGAGATACGAACCCATTTCACTTCTTGAAATTTTCGTCAACTTAAGCACTTCACCCCTGTAGGAAGTAACTAAAATTGGAAAAAACTGAACTGATATTGGCAAATATTCGACAGTTGCATCTTCATACTCACCCAGGCTTTTCGTACCCATGTTGTCTTTCAGGATAATCTCGCCGCCATCCTCACGACGCCAAGTTACTATCGGTTCAGGATACCCACGTGCTCTGAAATTAATAATTGAGAAGGAATAAACGCTTTGAATTACTCGGGATAAGTGGGGATTAGAAAGGTTCAGCACTGAGGTTTCATCTGACAACATGAAGCTATTGATTTACTCATTAAACGGACGACGATTTCGCAGTTGCGGTTTGACTCAGCTCGGAAATTTGTCGCTTGTCAATATACCAACTCCTTGTCAGTTAAGTATGTCCTTTCTGAAAACCGTAGAAGAATTTTGTGCTGCCAACTAGAGTATTCATTGTGCAGCGAGAGGGCAATGTATGGGGAAAGTTTTGAACTATTCCCTCGTTACGTCTAGACTTGAAAAAAACCATAATGGTCAGTGGTCGTTTTACAGCGCGAACAACGGAATTTCTTGTTTTGTCAGAGGAAGTTTTAGTTAATATGGTTAGTATGACACATTGATGTGCCGAATGTAGACCCAGGACAAATTTTCGAATAGACCACTGGAATGTGTAATCGAGATACAATTATACAATTTCAAATCCCGTGGAGGACCATTCCATACATATCCTATGGCTCTATGGTGGCCAATACTTTTGTGGTTGCCACAGTCTCTGTTTTTACATTACCTGGACATGAATGAAGGTTGTAAAGAGTAGATTGTGTTGGTTATATAAGGTTTGTGTTAAACCCATCTGTCAAAGCCTACTGGATTGTTTTTACCCCTTTGGAATTACTAAGTAACATTGATTCATACTATAGGTTAAGCATTTTCAAAAATTACTCCTAACAGGTTTGTAACAATAATTTATAAGGTTTTGTTCAACCATTTTTATTGTTTTTTGTTATTTGATTGGAGGTTCATAAAGTAATTCATATTGCTTCAAAAAACAATTTTTATTTCAGTTTCTAATGATTGCCTTTCTTCCATTGCCCCTGTAAATTCTTCTATAATCAGTTTGCGTGGTAATTGCTTTATAAGTTCTCTTTTTAATTACTTTTCCAAATTCCTGTTACTGTTCTTGCTTGTCTAAAAAATTGTTGTTAGATGCTTATGCCATTTTAATTATTATTTCCAATATGAAAAGATTTTCAATTGTTGGTTTCAATAAAATTTGTCTAAAGTCTAAATTGACTATATTTCATTGCAGTTTTATTTGTTTTTGTCATTTTTATTTAAACTCTGTAAATTTCAAGTTTTTCAGACTTTACGCCTTCATAAAGAGAGAGGGCTTTAGAGCTGGAATGAGTTTCTAGCACTTAATAATGACTTTGTTCAGGTAATTAAGCTAATTTCGTTTAATTACTTTTTCTGGCAGTGGCATCAATAGCCCACTCCTAAGTTATAGAAATTCTGAAAGAGCGAACTAGGGTCCATAAAAGGTTATGACTGCGAGATTGCATTGGCATCACAGCATCCCCCTGAGTAATTATCTGGCGTTTTGGAGTGTCCGGACTTTGGACAACTAACCGGGAAATATTTAATTGCCGCAAATGCTCGAAAACACATGGCCCAAACGATCCTTGACAGTCGGGTAAATTGACATAGGGGCCTTTAATAGCATGCAGGATGCACCCGATGCGAGTCCAGAAAAATAAAGTTCTAACGACCGGGTCCGGCCAGAAACAGTACGGCTATGGGCCATCGGATAAAGCACTGTAGCAACACTTCTTCTCCCCTGGGATCTTATTCAACTGGCCCTAATTTATGGGTCTGGCCACTAAGACTGAGCGCATTACTTAAGTTTTACTGGCAGCAGTAAAAGCGAGTTCAAGAC
Source organism: Proctacanthus coquilletti (assembly GCA_001932985.1). Lineage (NCBI taxonomy): Eukaryota > Metazoa > Arthropoda > Insecta > Diptera > Asilidae > Proctacanthus > Proctacanthus coquilletti. The sequence continues at coordinate 889,990 of MNCL01000027.1, read as the reverse complement.
TTTGCCCTAATAAAAATTCCTCGGCAGCGTGTATGTGCCCTTTCCCACGGCTTCCCGAACCCGAATCCCGAATTTTCCCCGGGATTTTCTACCCTACTTCTGTAGCTGCAATACGTAGAAGAAGCCGGGAGCATATTTTCACTGTCATAAGTCTTCCCAATTCTGCTGTGTTTGAAGACTTCTCAATGCCATTCGCTCGATTCGGACGCCACGGTTCTCTTCTGGGGGTAAGACGAGCTAAAATAGGGGTTTCTTTTTTTCTTTTGGAGCTTCGTTATAGAAAGAGGGGTAAAAGGGGGCAGCAAAAGGGTAAGTATTGTGTACGTACCGACAGGTCAGTTTCACAGAACTACCCTCCGGAACTATAACGTCCGATGAGGTGTCTTCGGCAACAAAATCTGGTGGAATGACCACGTCCAAGTATCCAATCTGAAATGAAAGAAGAACCAGATGAGAAAAATGGAAATGCTTTATGGGCCTAATAAAATGTGTTTCATGGTTCCCTAATTTTTATATCCGCCATGGGGGGAGCTTAGGCAGCGGCTTGCGTTGTTTACGACCCCATTTCAGCTTCTACATTTGCCAGGTACGTACGTACGTTCGGAGGTAACGGACTAACATTCTAAAGAGTAAAAAGTTATATACTTTCGCGTCTTTATTTTCAATTAACAGGGTGTTTCAATTATGAAATCTGGTGTTAGCTTAAGATCGAGAATCTCCTTTTGTTGCGCTTTTAGAGACATTCTCAGTTTTGTGATATAATAAACCGACGATCAATTCTTAGCAGGAGCTTATTTTGTTTGCCGGAATTAATAGTTACAGTATGATAAAATGTAACTGTAAAAGCCTGAAAACAAAATATATACACTTAGAGAAGGATTGTACATTGAAGGTGTGAAAGACGTTAAAAAATTATCATCTACCTTCGTCGGCTTTTGAACATAAAACCTCTAGTTTCTTCTTGGGTCATATAAGTAAATAATACATTCAAAACAGTGTGATCCAAAATATATATCAGAGACTTTTTGGAGTAATATATTCTGATCTCTATTTGTTTTTTATTTGCTGACACCAGAAGTAGAATAGTTATTTCATGAGAATCCCGTGAGACAAAATGACTCCCTTGACCTTTCACATAACACGAAATTCATAACTGATGACGGTCAGTATCAGTTTAAGTGCAGACCTTTAGAGGGAAAAGACGGAAAAGGTTAACAGCTATCTTGGACCTACATAAAATCGTTAAGGGTTTCAAAGGTCTTATCTTTTCTCAAGTAACTTAAGCATACATGAGCTCGAGATCATGTTCCCTTCGAAACATTTTGATGCATCTTTAAGATTCCATCAATTCTCAAATTCAAGACTAGCTCATTAGTTACATCAAGGAAAATTAAGACAAGCCCAGAGACATCTTTGCACACTTAGTTGGCAAATGTTGTAAAACAAGGGTCTTCAAGAAAACGTACTAATCGAAGGAAACGTTGCAACTACTCTGGGGATGGTGCGGCGGTGACGAGAGTTCCCGCTTTGAGCAGTTTTAGCGCTTTGCGCTTTAATTAATGCCAAGAATGAAATTAAATTTGCGGCAGTTAACCCATTGTAGCCTGGGTCTTAACATCTGTCAATTAAATCAGAGGCAACAGCCTGTTCCAGTACGTCTCGTTGTATGTAAATTACGTGAACTCGGAGGGTACCACATTATAATTAAGTATTCCGTGTACCCGGCCAAAATTATTTGAGACAATGCAATGTGTTATCTCGGGTACTACATTGCTTGTAAGCCCGGGTTTCGGGCGGGTACAGCTGCAGAAGGGCATCCCCGGCATCCCGACAGCATCCCAACGTCCCATCTCCCAGGAAGATGGCTATGTAACAGCAGATATCCTTCACTTTTGTAATTCTATCAGTCGAAGACCTGCCCGGGCGGGTGCATCCCAGTTGCATCGTGTAGGGCCCGATGCTAAGTCTGTCATCGGATACCCTACCAAGCCCATTTCGGTGATGTTCTTAATTTTAGACAACTCAACTTTCAGGCAGCCAGTTCATGACGCCCATTCCCCCGCACTTGGGTGGGTGGACTGTTGAAACTAGGGACGAATCGATATCACTAAGGGATCGATGTTTTTAGTTATAATTGGGAAGAAAGTGCATATGCAGGATCGGAAAAAAACATCGATATCTGCTTGAATCCAATAAAATAGTAATATTTGTTATAATGGACAGTGATTTTTTTTAGAAATGTGAATTTGTTAATTAAAAAAAAAAAACAAATATGAAAAGTAAAAGAAAAACGCAAAAATAAGCATAATATATTTTTACTGAAATAAAACAAAAACATCTCTTTCTCCTGTTCGCCATTTCTTATAAGCAATAGTTTCAGAGGGAGTGCAACAATGTTGATGCATTTCACCTTCAAAGGTCTTTCTAGAACTGATCAAGTAATAGCCAGATCACAGGTTTAACTAGTAATCAGTGGGCAGTTTGCAAGCACTTAGCTTATTTATTGCAATGACTAACTTTGTATTCTAATAATTCTCTAATCGCACGGGCTTCGCGCTGATCTAATCTATGGCTGGCTAGTTAGCCACCCTTCAAGTTACTTCTCGCACTGTAATATTTTCTCTGGGCCCAGCCTGGCCCGAATCCCTCAAGAACTAGAACTGGCTCCCTCAATAGCTTGACATGTCCACTGGGTACGGCTGGAGATCCTCTTTTGATTTCTATAAAAGGGTTTGACAAAAATAAATTTTTAATTTTATGTTGCATTTCTTATGTTTCTGAAGCGCCGTAGTTTCAATTTTCTTTATCTGCCGCAGAATGGCTCAAAATTATTATTGACTTTTTAGAGAGATATTAAAATTTAAAATCACATTCACGATATTCAATTCTAAGATTGATGAATGACGAGATCCCATTTTTATTTTGAAATAGGAATTGTTAAATTATATACAAAATATTATGAAAAAAAGCTTTTATTCGAGTATACCGGAAATTATATTGCTTTTAAAAATATGTACTATAAATAAATAAATAAATAGCTATTTTACAAAAATTCTATTTGTAGTAGGAATGCAGAGATTTTAAATTACTGTTTTAATATTTTAAAAACCGAAAAGAATTATTGGAACATTCGTAACATACGAGAATATGTAAAATATTAATAATAAATAGTAGCAAATTATTTGGTTGGCAAAATTTATATTATTTACAAATATGTTTTCTTATTTGAAAAACAAAAGCTAATAATTTTTCGTGGCTTTTGCATGAAAACAATAAATTCTGAAGTTTTAATTTTCTCAAAATAAAGTAGCGTCTACTATTGACACTTTACATGTATCGTAACAACGGTATCGCGTATCTACATTTCATCCCTAGTAGATAGATGGGATACAATAGGAGCCACCCTCTGGGTCGCCCACCAAAATTTGTGGGTAAGAACCCTTTTTGTTTGGCCGGGACGGCCGACATGTCTTCTAGAACATCAGTTGCGCGTCTGATGAAACCCTTAAGTCGAAAGTTCACCTTCCGGTTGTTGTACTTGTGTCTTCTTCTCAGCAAGATTAAAGAGGAAATTTTCGTGCATGCGAAATTACGGGGAGCAGCTTCGACTTACCTGACTTTTCATTGGGTCCGTGTTAAGTTGGCACATATAGCCTCCTCGGTCCTCTTCAGTTACCGCCTTGATGTGCAAGTTCCACGTATTTAGATCCGAGTGTGACACGCTGACGCGCGGGTTGTGAGTTATGACGTGCTCGTGGATGGCCTGGATCGCTTTTGTGTCTGCCTTCAGCCATCCGACCTGCGGGAACAAAAAAATATATAAAAAATTAAATTCGCCCGGTTAAATGATCCCAAGAGCGCCAACTACACGTGTTCACCGCACCACGACCGGAAAACACGGTAACTAAATTTAATAAACGTCGGAAGGGGGGTAGTGGGGCAAATTTGGGCCGCGATATGTGAGGTGAGAAATTGCAGTTTAATTGAATTCGAGATCGTGCCGGTTTCTGTTGCGGAGCAAGTTTGCGGCGAGCACGAGGGCCAAGTTTAAAAACTAAATTATTTCGGCTGTTTGTCTCTGCTAGCAAGCTAAATGGTTGGGGGTGGTCTATCTGGGATGCGTTCTCGTGATTTGTCGGCGCTTCTAGCCCACTGCACGTCTTCCGGCCAGAGTAGAGACTTCGGTTTCATGACTTCATTAATCTCAAGAACTATATTTTAGAAAGTTTGTTACGGAAAGTTCAGCCGCTAGGCGTCAAGAATTTTCGGCTAATTGACTTATGATATCTATGGGGGCAGGAAGGGTGCCACTTTTTGGTTCTTCCAGTCTAATTTTTAATAGTCCAACTGTTAAAAGGTTCAGGTTTCACCGAACTAATTATCAAAGACGGTCAGTTGAAAAAGATTAATAGATATGTTGAAAGAGATTAATAGCTTCATAGCTAAAATAAAGTAACAATCTTATTCGCTAATTTATATTATTTTTAAAAAATTATTATAAATAAAAATGAAATTGTTGCTAAAAAATAATAAACAGTTTCAATATTCCCTATGCTCATTATTTCGACAATAGTTTTTCTGACTAGGTCTTGCTATTGCCATTTTGGTTTTTATTGCACAATATTTCAAAAAATCGGGCTAAGTACCAGCAGAGATTTATGTCTTTTAAAAAAAATTAAGATATTATAGAGATACAAGTATAAATGAGAGTTTTGAATATAAGCTGTAGTCATAATTTAATGTTTTAGCAATAAGAAATCGAATATAAAAATTTTACTGTTTCAGTACAACAAAGTCCGATTAATCGGTTTTTTACAATTTCATAGAAGTGGCTCATTATATTTGTACAGTTTATTTGTACAGTGAAAAATAATTAAATTACAGATGTATATGAGAAATGCATAACAAGATTCCTAAATTTTAATTGTATTCATAGAAAAAGTTTTAATTAACTAAAATTTTTCTGTAGTTTTGTTCAAATGTTTAATGTTTAAAACCAACACTATCCGAACGATTCGATGTAAAATCGAAACTTCTCATTAAAAATAATTGATTTCCAAATTACTGTAATTCTTGCAATTACAATACCAGATTATGTGAAATTAATTTCGTCTCACAAATTGGTCAATTGTTTAAAAGTTTAATAAAAATGCGATGAAATTAAAATTGAATAATACATCGCCAATCCAGGGGATGCACAAAGTGAAAACAGGGAATGGGATCTCTGGCTAGCGCCAAGGGGACTACCTCTATGGTGCATTCGTCAGCTTGCGACAATGATACGGTGCGGGAGAGGAACAACAGTATTAGCCTAGATAATCTAGCAACAAACAGACACATCACGATTGAGCTTACCCGATATCCTCCTAAATGTCGCACGTGGCACGTAAACGTCGCATCTCTTCCAACGGCTACCGATATATTCACAATTGGCTCCGCAAACTCCGGCTGGAACGCTGTTAGACCTGCAAAAAGCGAATTCATTTACGTTAGCACGTCTGTCTCTATTTGAATGTTTAATGTCTCGGTTGCTTATCAGATCGGTTTATCAATTAGACGGAAAAAATTATTATACTCTTTTTGGAAATCTTTTCTACAGTACTTTGTACAATTATTTAAAATATAATAAACGACGTCACTAGGAATGGGGAAATGTTAAAAGTGATTTTGAATAGTATATATAGTCTGTGATATTATTTTTTATTTCTAGTCAAGTAATTAAAATCTGCTTAAGGTCTCATTTTGGTTAAATATAAACACCAGAGTCCAGAGTTTAAAGCTATTATAAAAATATAAATACAAAGATTGTTATCTACAAAATTCTGCCGTCCAACAATGCCATAAAAAAGAATTGGTATGGGTTGCCACTAGAATGTAATATATGCATGAAGGGTCAACACGTTCTGGTAGAATAGTGGTTCCGCATTTGGTTCCAGTATGTAATGCTAGTATTCTGGATAAACCCCGAACTATCCAGCACGCCTAGTCAACAAGTGCCACCAAGCTTAGCCAAAATCTTTAGGCATGCAATATTAACATATTAAGGCATTATGTGTAGACAACACGCTGGCCTAAAAAATGCTTATGTACTTCTTGAGTATGATGTCACCTGACGCACCGCTTACACAGTGAACTAATTTTGAGGGAGGTTTCATGTCTTCCCTTTATAGGAAAGTAGTAGTAAATTATGACTTTCTTCCATTTTGTATTTTTTACCTGAAATCGAGAAATAGAATGAATATCCCATCCCATAATTTATAATATTTCATAGAAACGTAGTGTGGAAAATCAGTATTAGCGTGTTTTTTATAAAATCACTTTTAAAGTACAATGATGTGCTATGTTAATATTATGATTTTAACTTATTTAAATTCAATTGCTAATTAAGGTTGACTATTCTAAATTAGGAACGAGGCCTGCACAGCCTCAGTTTTTAAGGACAGGATTTACGAAGACAATGTACTTGCTTTACTCTAATCCTCGTTTGTTATCTTTTTTTGTTTCCACATTCTTTATTGGAGAATGATATAATCTAAAATGGAGTGGAAGTGTATGCCGTACCCTAATCTCTTTACTAGCTGTCCACTTTTCTGTTATTTTGGGGATATTACCAGAATAGACCCAAAAATTGCAGTAGAACAAAAGTAGGCCGGTCGGTCTTATAGCTTAATGGGAAATATTATTAAAGAGCGATTCTAAGTGGTGTTGAGGGTGAAGGGGCTAATTGCCCTTTAAAATCGAGTTGACAAGGCTAGCATCCGGCCGGAAATTTAATTACACGGGCCTTCCGTCGAATTGGTCATAAGTTGCGCTTCTGAGCGGATTCAATTAAAGTTCAGTACCAATTTGAAATTTAGTGGCTCAATAATGAAATAAATTTTGGGTAAAAGTGAGTAAAAGTGATGAATAGGGGGTAACTATGGAAGGAAGTGTTTAACGACCCCATCAAGAAGATGAGCAGAGCAGGGGAAAAGGGGCACAGGCAGTGACAAAAGGGGATAAAAACAAATAGCGCGCGCTCGGTCTCGCCCCCGGTCCATAATTAAAGTAAATCATTCCGATGCTCGACTACAGAGGAACTCCATTATTCAGTTAGCTAAACATATGGCAACTTGAGCACCACCTAGCCCCAGCCATAAGGCCCTGCTCTGACTCCCGGCTGTCCGGGATTTACCACCCGTGCCCGCAGGACGACTCCGGATCCAGAATCTTACAGCCTCCCTCCCGGATCTGCTGTACTACCACAGTACAGCCGAGTGCGCTACAGTTGCTAAGTTGGTGAGTGAGCAGTGCCAGGAATGGCAACAATTTTATGCTGCCACTCTCCTTGGTAAACTCCATTTTATGGTGACAAGACATAAAGGCGGATGCGGAGGAGATGTGGATTGGAACAATACGTTCGTTCAGCGGTGGCGGCGCTCATTCGCCCGCCCAACTTTAATGTGTGAAAAACTTTATCTATCTTCGGAGGATTTGCGTAGGGATTCATCCAGGCCATTCCACATGTCGTTCCGTTTGGCTTAGCTCTGCATTCTGTATCAGGGAATATCGTCCCATAAATTCGCCCTGGGTAATGCCAACCCGGCTCACGACTCCCGGACGATTCTACTCACCCTGATTTACCAGGACACCATGCCATGCCACGCAGCCACCCTACGAAACTTTCTAAAAAAAAGAAAGAAATTGGACTGCAAGTTTTCGGCGGCAACGGCGGCGGAGGAGAAAAATTATTGTAGAAACGGTTGGGCTCTCCGCACTAAGCAAAAGGGCAAAAAACTTACTCAAAGGTGCCACAAGGCTCTCTCATAGTCCCTGTAGGACCTTTCTCGACTGATGGGAACATTAGGTCCGGGTGGCCATTTCAACTTTCAGGCTCAATTCCTTTTTTGTCCCATTGGCGAAATCAGGACCTGGCGTTCTGGTCGGGATTCTTCCTGGTGCTGTAGCCATCACGTAAGGTCATTAATAATACCCCTTTCAGAATTTTCTATGATCATAAATCATATTTTTACCAATCGGGTGTCTGGCAAGTGCATACTCGCCGCGTGAAATATTGCGCTGAGTATTCAGACAACGGAAGGAATACCTAGGATAAAATCAAACGAGACGGTAGCGGTAGCGCATCGCGCCAGAAACGTTTGCAGCCAAAGGAACACTATAGCGCTTCCCAGTTAGAAGGTACCCCCGACTGAGGGATATATTATCCCTAATCAGCCATTTCGAATATTCTAATTTTTCTTAGATTATTTTTCTTTTCTTTGCAGTACTTCTGGGTTAGATTATTTCAGGCGATCCTCACTGCTATTCCGAACTATTACCTCTCGAAAAACGGTCTCCATTTATTTGAATGGGATTGTCGCCCTGAATGGGAACCTTTCGAATGTCATAAAGCAGACACTCTGGCACTTTCATAGACATAAATTCTCGATTTTATGCAAAACCTCCATAAAATATTAAAATTTCTGATTTGTGCATTAACGGTTTTAAAATAGATAAATCGAAGTTAGGCAGAATAAGCTTTTCTCGTACAGATCATTCACCTTCAGATATGAAATGAAGAAATCAAAATTTTTAGAAACCCAATTTTAAACATAGAACTTTATTTTAAAATAAAAGTATTAGGAGCCTATGTAATGTTTTTCTAAAACTAGGCATGCCTCAAGAAGGCTATGTGCATCATTTTTTGAGAACATACTATTGCTGAAAATTTGACCTAGTTTTTATTTATTTTTTATTTAAAAAAAGTAAAATTTGCAGAGTTATTAGAAATCAAGTGAAGGTCAATAATATCACCATCGAAATTTATACCCTATCAAACACTGCAAAATTTTCTTCAAACTTTGAATATTTCTATGGTGATTTCTTCTGAAAAATATTTTTTCACCTACGAAAAAAAGAATTCAGAAAAATTCCAACATTGTAAAATTGCAAAATGAAAAGTAATTAAAATATACAGGTATACAGGAACGTTAAAAATTAAAGAATAAAATTATATAATTTTTAATTATAAATTTTATTTTTTTAAAATATAGTTAACAAAGATAAATTGAATAAGTATACTTAATAAACAAATTTTTTCTTTCGCTTCGTCTATTTCTGAAAAGTGTAAAAGAACAAACTTCATTAGTAGTAGAAGAAACAGACTTCGTCGCAAGCAGAATCAGTAACTGGACTATGAGATGTCGAACTACGTATTTAGAAATTTCTATTAATATAAAACAAGCTTGAGAAAGTGTAAAAATATTTGAAGTATTTTGCAAATAATAATGCGGAAAAAGGGTTCCAAAAAAGTCATTTCCTATACTTAAAAGATTTATCATCCGTTTTATTGAATTATTGATTAAAATTCGGTGCGACTACAATGATTTTAGCTAGCGGCTCAATTTGTGCCACTTAAAAAATAAACTTTAAAGAGTGCCATCACCCGTCTTTTGCCACAGGGAGAATCAGATACACTTAAAGTGATAAAAAATAGCTGCTGTAGCGAAGACGGGCTGCCGCTCCACAGCCCGAGAATTTTCCAACTTGAGAAAGTTTTTCACTTTGCGATGATGCGGCTTGCGGAGAGCAGTTAGAAAGATGTGCTTGAGTTACACCTTCAGAGTGGAAAATTTCGCGAAACGAAAAACGAGATGTCTACTCTCATTGAGCGCCTCGGTGTATTTTCGAGAGAGCTCAACAAGTTTATTACTGACAATGCCACGAAAATTCCAGACAGAATACTGAAGGGGTTATAAATGTAAGTTCGGCGGATAAGCGAGCCATAAAAAATTATTATGTGCACTTCAAGAAAAGTTTTGTGTAAAATAGACACATTTTAAAGTGAGATGCATTTAAAGGTGTCGTATTTTGTATTTTATTTCATTTGGACTGTAAGTGCTATAAGAATTAAAGGGATTAACTCTAAAGTGTAACATCGCTTCTTTATAGCACTAAAAGTAATACAACGTTTGTCGGAAAAGTAAATTTTGTAATGTTTTTGGTTTTTTAAATTTTGAACAGTTATTACTTTAAAAGTACCGAACCGATTTGGTCCAGCTTTAAACTCGGCCGAAATATAGACCTAAAGTATTTTTGTGCCAAATTAGAAGAAATACGGCCTCAAGTTTGTATAGAAATTTAGTTATATCCCATAAATAAAATTTGGGACCGTATTCGGTTTCCGCATAATTTAAAAGTCCGAAATTATTGTTTAATTTATAAGACGTATGTTCAGCAATATCAAAACAATTTTGGGATATTTCAGAAAAGCTTTTTAAATGGACTACCAAATTAAGACCATCAAAAATTTACGGAAATCTACTTTTTAAAATCTTACGTTATTTCTAAATTTTATTACTATGATAAATTTCATATTGATGCGTCTATCAAATCGAAAAGAATTAGATCTTCCAAGGAGATTTAAATTCTTCGTTATATGGTTTCTTTTTTTTTGGAATATTTTAAGCATTGCATTTTTTCGTTCTGTAAAGTATGCATGTAAAAATGCTATAAAAATTGTGGTAAGTTCACTGCTACCTGCGCAAATGAAAAATGGGCCTAACATCGCTGATGCCTTTAAATTAAATTAAAAATTGAAAAGTGATATTTGCTTTTGGAAAACCCCTGGCGTAGTTTTAAAAAGGACAAAGTTCCAATAATTTTTGCACACCAAAGTTGTGTTTGCGGCTTGTGGTTGCTCTGTCTATAATTGCTCCACGCCCCCCGCTTCGTGCGGGTCGGTTGAGCTACCTCATCTGCGGAATCCGCCCCGGCCCCGGCACTTGGCAACAGAACAGCTGCCCCAGCAGTAGTTGCCCCCGTTGTTGTCTGCAATTTAAAACCGATACAGCCTAATTATTTATATCATCGCGGAGATAACACGTGCGGGTACGTGTATAATGAGAAAATCAATTAAACCCGGCCTGTCTCCCGGCGGGGAGACGGCGTGCTCCCCTCGGTCTTAGCGCAGTTGTAAATCGCTTTAATAAAACTTTTTCCACGTCTTGTCGCTCCTTTAAAGCGAACTACGATTTAATTGAGAACAAAGTTTTCATCCCGCCCCGATGCTCCATCGCCTAATTTGAGCGGTGCGGGGCCGGGCGGGGCTGGGACACAGGGGATCATCATCATATAAATAGATAAAGTTTAGTGTTAAGTCACGACTGAAACATTTGAAATTCAAAGGCGCCATAATGCACTTTCCCCATGGTGTTTTGAGTTCTTCAGCAGATCTAAAATTACGTGATTGCTGCCGCATATGGGGCGTCCCGGGTGCCCCCAGGTTTTCCGCCCTTTGGTGGAGCATTACTGCGTCCTCATCGTCAAGAGCTTGTATCCTTTTAAGCACGTTAAAAACATTAAGTTGTTTTCTGCAGGTTGCAATTTGCAGATAAATCGGAAGTATAAACTGCGGTAAATAGTTCCCGAATTAAATGAGCATACTAGAGATTTGTTTGTGTAGCATTTCACCACTCGATAAGAAATTTGTTCTGAGGAAAAGTTCAGACAGTCTCTTAGAAAAAGAAAATAATAGACAATTTTGAAAATTTTTTAAAGGTGGACTAATTTCTCATCGAATGCTTTCTTTTAAATAAATTAAATCTAATTTTACTTTCATCCTAAAATAGGATTCATTTAAAATAGAAAAAGTATAGTAGTGTAATTAATAAATCATAATAAAAACACTGATTGGGCGAATTTACACCTGTTCGCACAACTTTTCAATATTTGCACCAAAAAGAATTAGAGATTTTGCAATAGACCAGTTACAACATGATAAGAGCAAATAGTACTATTATTTTACTTGGTTTGCAATTTAAGTTCAAATTTCTTTATTTCTTTAGTATAGTAGCAAATAATCAGAATAAAGTTGGCCAAATGGACATGAACGTTTTTCTGCATATACTTGTAGAAAATAAAGTTCTATAAATCGTTTAAACATATATCGAAACAGAAAATATAATTACGGCCATGGTAGTGACTAACTCTTTAAGAAAATATACTTTTAAATGATCCTATACTCCTACATTCATCTGATTTTAGTACATGTGAAGAATTAAAAATACTTTGGAAACTATCTTCAGAAATCAACTGGAACAACTGGCATTAAAAAAGTTTTACATTAATATTTATACACCTTGTATACAACATTTAATTTATAAAGGATTTCCAGTTAATTATCATAGTACTAATAAAAAACCAAACCAGCTTAAGTTCCTGACTTCAAAAAGTATGAAACCATCCTCGAATTTCGTAATTTACGTTTCGTGTAACTTTTTCAATTAAAATGGCTATTTAAAAGTCACCAATTTTATTTCGTTAAAATAAAAAACCCTGTGGTGTGTCAAAAATTAAATGTGCATCTATCCCAGCTGACCCTTCAACGAATCCCTTTTATTATAGTCATAATCTAAAAAAAAAAAAGTTCCCGGACGACTGTAGCTGGTGCTTCACGTAGAAAGAAAATCCCAGCAGCGGCAGCAGTCGTTTCTAATGACGTAAATAAGTTTCAATTATAGCATAATTACATTTCATATTGCGTCTTCCTTTTATCAGCGAGACTGGTCACGGTGGTGTACACGGGATACACTGATATCCGGGAATCGGGCTACATACGCCCCGGACGGAAAGTTGCAACAAAATTCCCGAACAGTTGCCACTTTTAGTTTGTCCGGTGCTCGAACCCACGCCGGACCCCAGGATCCCCCGAACCCTTCGCTTCGACCCTCAATTAACCGTCTAGTGAGTTTCCGACTGTGAGTGCTTTATTACTCAGAAAGTTAATAAAGCACGTCCAGAGCTTAAATATAATAAAAAAGTTTTTTTTTAGTGTGCCGGTGCACTGGGGGTTCTTGGGGGTTTCTTGCCTCCTATCGCCTTCGCTCGTTTTACTACTTCTATAGCGAAAAAGCGAGACAAATTCGCGCAAAGTATTCCCTTCTAGTCTTTCAAGAAGTTTCGTCAGGACAAAAATGCTACAGGGGATTAAGGTAGTAGGTACCTTCTTGTGTCCGCGAAACAATCTTGTCTTAGAAAAAGGCTTAAGTAATTTCGCTGCTAGCGTGTACCCCATGATTTAATTTTATACGAGTTAAATCAGCTTAATGCTGCATCGCTTGCAAATGATATGGGGCAGCTCGAGACCTAATAGAGCACAAAACAAGTCTTTGTAATCAATTGCATCTTACTATCTACTACTTAGTCACCGATTTGTCAGCTTGTTGCCTGCTTCAGAAACAAAAGGCTTATAGTCTACTTTTTACTTATAGCAAGTGTGTGTTCAGCCGAGAAAAAGTTATTTATGTTATAATGATATTTCAATAGAAGCGCGGCGTTCTTTATGAAATTGAAAAAAAGTTTGTTTGTTGACCTACTTATTCGTCTGTCCTTACTTGGCCTTACAACTTAAACTACTGCTTATATCTTGTCCCAGCAAATCTGGAATAGTCTGCAACAGTACCATCTATTCCATGCAGTCTGTCTAAAGAAGAGGCATATTTGAAACGAAAAACAAAAATTCCACATGTCTAAAAATGTTTGAAATGCTATAATTAACTATTTAGAATTTCCCACACTGCAGCAATTCGGAACAACAAAAACAAAACAAGTGTATCTGATAAAAAAGTTGAAGATGCTTTATCAAATTTTTATAGATTTTTTTTACTTTTGACTTTAGTTCGTTTAGTTAAATTTATTTTTACTTCTTATTTTTTAAATTATAGCAGTAAAGAGTTATGAGTCCCTAGTAGAGTTTGACTTTTTTATATATTTGTTTATTTACTAAAATTTACGAAGATTGCAATTCGAATTCGATTGTTTGTATTATTGAAAACAAAATCCTAAAGAATTACGTTTTTGTAAGGTTCTAAAGAAGATTTTCATTTTTTCAAGTAGACATAACTTGCGGGTATCTAAATTCAGGTTTGAATATTTAAATAATATTTTGTATTTATTTTTAAAATCAAAAAGCAAAGAGCTTGAACTTTACATAACAATTTTAACCGTTGCAACCTCGGCAGAGTATTAAGGATATAAAAACTTTTATAAAAAGTCAGTTTAAGCAAAACCAAAACTAACTCTGGAGTGAAGTGGTCTTTATAAACATTTTCAGAGGATTATCCGAGTACAGGATAAATCCTTGCATTTATGAAGTATTCAACGAAAAAGCAATCCCTTTCAATTTTATCTCTTATTTGTAGTAGTTAGTCTTTTTGTAGAATTACTTTTGTAGTTCTAAAACGATTTCGTAGTAACTTGACGTCAAATACTCCTTTTAGATTCAAAACCGACTGTCAGTGGTACAGATTTTAGGATTTGCTAATGTGACTGTAACATTGCCCAAAAATTTAAATTATTACGTGGTATCTCATATTAATGTATTCGAATTTCCTGCCGTATCCTGTGCATGCCACATACGGCAAACATTCGGGACGATGGAAGGTGGGAGCAGGTGGGAACAGGGCAGGCAGGAGCCGTGAGGCGACAGGATGAGCAGGTGTGAAATATATCTAAATGGGAAAACAATGTCTCCCCGCTGGAAATAGCATTGATTTACCCTTTTAGAAAGTGCCTCTAGATTACACCCCTGATGAATATCAAATTAGTTGCGGACGTGCTGAATTCGGAAAAACTTTGTCCCATTCTCGGGGTTTCAACCGGTCTCACGTCTTCCTGTAACTTTTGACGAATTTCGAACTTTGCCTCTACACCTCTACGTTTGCTTCACACCATGTGCTCTTGACATTGTGACGGTCTTTTAGCAGAAAAATGTCAGTCGCTTTTTAAATTATTCGTTTTGTTGTCAATTATAAATGCGGCATTCGGAAGTATGTGTGCCAATAGGTAAGGGTATGTTTTGAGTAATATTTATAACCTAAATCTATACTAATCGCTATACAGACCTGTATTAGGGTCTACGGTAGACCGTATACGTGTTAACCCTAACCACCAGTCGTTTGTTACTCTAGAATTCGAGAACTGTGGTCAAAACCGTGATAGGTCAAAACTTCTGCTTCGTTCTACTTGTACACAGCTATCGAATTATTTTCACAAAGTGTGAAGAATGCTTACATAGACTTTTCTGTATGAATGTAAAGTAATACAAAATTTAATATACACATTTTTAACTAAACATTTCGAAAGATATAAATTTCCTATTAAATTTCAAAAGTATGTAATTTATTTTTAGTAATTTTATATCGTAATAATGCACGGGGGTGGATCAAAAAATTCGTAGAACGGAGGGGATTAATACGAAGTTAGGGACTGTTAGCAGAAGAGCTAATTTTCTATTCTTTTTGGAGGAATTAGTACCAAGTCTATGATTTTATACTTAAACAATTTTCTTAGTTTCGAAAATTGAAACAAATCGTTTTTGTTTCTGCTTTCCCTGCTTCTTTTTTTAAGTGCGTAAAAGGCTTTCAAATTCATCACATGCTTCAGATCTTCTAGTTGGTTAGACTTGGAAAATTTTTCCAAAAATGTTGAGTTTTGTGGTTTTATTAGTTTTATAGAAAAAAAATATATTTAAAAAAATTTTCGTAAAGCTGTTTTTGTGCTATTGTTTATATGTTCGACTTGACACTGGGATTGAAAAAAAAAAAACAAAATATTATTATATCTGATGTAAAAGTTTGTTAAACACTTTTAAATTTATTGCTTTCATGAGATGAAATAGCACGCATTTATACTATTTCGCGTTTTAATTGTTAATAATGATTATTTTTAATTTTCGTAGTTTTAGTAATAAAAGGCAGCCCATGAATTTAAAAAATCGTTGCTATTTTGTTGCAGCTCAATTTTCCGATAAAGGTTTTTATATTAATGTGATATTATACGGATTCCATCAGCCATTGTTAATTTAAAATTCATATTTAATTTTAAATATATATTTAAATATTTTGTACTTGAATATTGCTTACAAAATGTAGAAATTCTTAAATATTTGTATTTTATTCCTAATTTATTAAATAATTGTATATCAATTTCTTTTTTATTGCGTTTTAGAGTGAGGAGCTCCCTTAAAGACTATATAAGCCTGGGCCGTTCAAGAAATTCATTTTTAAATATGCTTTAATTCAATACTATTATATTTCCCCAAAATTTTATATTAAATTCTTTAAATTGGAAAAGTTACAGCCTTCGGTAAGTAGATAATTCAAAGGGAACTAAATCGATTTCTATTAAATTTAGTACGATAATTTTTTAATTTCATTGTGAAGTATTGTGTGTTGATATATTAGATTATATTATTATTATGATAAGATATTTTGATGTTTAAATTTAACATTTCTTAATTTATATTGTATGCTTACTTTTCTTATAATGAGGATCTTAAAAATCATCTACGACAAAGACTAGTTTTGCTCATGTACTTTACGGAACATGAATATTTAAAATAAATCTTTATATTGAACTCTCTTCACTTTATTATACTTTGCAGACGTTTTTTAAATAGTGTTAGGTCATTTACTGAAAATCGTTTAACTACTTGCATTATTGCTTATTTGGCACCTTAATACTTGGATGCCATCATCAAACTGAATATAGAAATTGGAGAAACCTTTAAAATAAAAAAAAGCACTTCTCTGAATCACTGAAAATGCCTTTTATATGATAAACTGTAAAATATATTTTTTATTACTATACGCCCATATTTAATTGAATAATTTTGTTTGTCGTGAACCGTAAAATAAGAGCCTACTATTCAGATTGTGTTATCACCATAATTTGTTTTGACTTTCGAAACATTAGCACAGAATTGATTAACAGCTAAACAAAGCGTGAAGCATTTCAATCATATCAACTCGATGTTCACCTTTCACCTTTTTGTTAAATAAATAACCCAAAGTACGCACTTCTGTGTACCAATAAAAAATTCATGTTGTTGTTGTCGCAGTTTCATTATAAATGTAAGAGTTAAATATTTTTTAATCGAAAATCAATAACATCAATTAGCAGAACTTCTCTTTAACTTGCCTTTTTTTAAAATCGAGCAATGGACTTTATAATGACTGTATCCAACAATATTCACATAATTAAATATCTGATTAAATTATCTTGTAAATTAAAATATTTTTGAAAATACACAAGTTTTTTATTTGTTTGAGAAAAATAATTATTAAATATACCTAAATTAATTATAATAAACTTGAAATCTTCATAAAACTTAATTTAAGCTCAGGAAATGATTACTCATTATTTTTCATATTGAGTTTATATCAGAAATTAGGTATACTACAGTTTTATAAATTTTGTATATTTATTTTTATAAAATGAAAATATTGTTAATATAATTACAATTAAGATAAAGCCCACCAGCAAGCATTATAATCACTATTATTAATTAATAATGATAAATTAAAATTTACTACATTTGTAAATGAAGAATAGAGAACTTAAAGACGTTGAGAATTACTAATATAATATTAGTGTTCACGTTACATAATTTTATTATAATAAATTATTTTTTACATAATTTGCTATTTTAAAATCTGAGCACCCTTATGTTTATTTGACCATATAAATATTTATTTAATTTGTTTTTCGTTGAAAATCTAGTTGAAGTACCATATACTTATTTTTTTCATAAATAATATTAGTAAAATGTTGGGTATAAAAAAGCAGTATCGTTATAAGTATTAAAAAAGTTCGGATGAAATTTATATTAATATTAGCAACTGTAATTTGCCAGTATGTAACAAATGTTGAAGTACGCCTTCTAGAGTACACTTCCACAAAATTATTAACAAAAATTCATTAACTAATAGAAATTTCTAAATAATTATCATTATCTATGACACCTTTCACATATTCCGTTATTTTTATTTATTTTATATATTTTTAAAATATCCAGTTTTTATTATCTCGGTTTCATCGAAAGATTCCAACGTTTAGTAGACTAAAAATTAAGTTTTGTCTTCTAGAAAGAAAATATTTTTCAACTACCAACTGAAATAGATTAGACTTCGACATTTTGTCCGTAATCTTTTTTTTTATGTAAAACAATCCAATTAAAATTGGAAAAACCCGACCTAAAATTTGAGAGATTATTATATTAGAATAAAATCATTAAAAAATTGCATATATGTGTATATAACTTGGTATTCACGGACTAGTGCTAAATACTTTGTTGTTAATTGCAGTTTTAATTTGATTGAGTTCCTTAACTCAGGCTTAAAGTCCATTTACAATTTTATTTTACTTAGTTTGGAAATATTATATTTTCTTGTGTTATATAAAGTATATTTATAAAAAGAAACAAACATAAAAAAATGTATAAAATATAAGCATATTAAACAATTTTTGGATTTTCCTTTACGGCAAAGACAACTTACTAAAAGTTGAAATCATTCTTTAATTATAAGTTTATTTAGCTTATAATGTATAACATTACATTTATATTTTCCAATTAAATCCTTGAATAGTACTGAGTACTGGAAATTTTTAAAAAGCAATTTTTTTCCCTAGTCAATTTTAGTTATAAAATGAAAATATCCCACATAAACTCCTCACCTGTGATTCGATATAAAAATCTTACTCAAATAAAATAATATTTTTGCACTTTAATCTTAACTAAAATATACAGTGCCCAAAAGTATTGAAAATTTGTGTTATATTTTTGCTTTTCTTTCTGATATGATTTATTGTAAAAGAGTTATTAAATTTAAAAACGGAAAACATTCTCAAGCATTTATTGTACTTAGTATTATAAAAAAAATGTCCTGGTTTCCTAGTTAGTTTTATCATAATATCTTTACTATTCTATTCTTTATTCAATTACTATTCTTTTTTCGTGTTTTAAAATAATTTATGATTGTAAAATTAAAGTATTTAAAAAGTATTTGAAAAGATATTAAATTTGTTGATCTGTGATTGTTGCTCTCAATAATTTTTCGTGTTAAACTTGTTTAATTGAATAAATATTAAATTGAAAAAAAATAGAATGATCATTTTTAAAAACTTTTTAACAAATACTTCTATTTCCTTTTGGGTCGAATCTAACTCCCAAAAAAAATTATCTTTTTCGTTCAAAGAGTATTTTCTTAAATAGGAAGTTATTGTAAATTTGAGCAATCTAGGAATAATTCTTAGGTTTTGTTTTGTTAGATCCATATGATCGTAATACGTTTTTCATTTATTCTAGAATAAACTAATCTACTCAGTTAAAACGATAGTGTTACTGTTTAGTAATATCAAAAATAATACTTTTCAAGTAAATTAGTTTACATTTTTACCTTAGAATCATATTTAACATTATCCTGAACGGTTTACTGTTTTTTAACTAGCATAAAACATACCTCTAGCAAAGGTGATAAAAATAACTGCGACTGCATTAAACGTATCCATTTTTAAACAAACAACAAAGTGTTGCAATATGCACTAGAACTTTTGTATTTTTGCTAAAAATTTTTATCCTCAACGACACTGAAAATGTTCACAACATTTTCAAAAAACTCTTAGAGCTTACATTTCACCTCAATTGAACCATATTCGCACAATTATAACGGACACAGCGCGTTACCGGAAATCGAAACGGGCTGAACTATTTGAAAAATTGCCGTCGCTAGGACCACTGAGAATCGTTAGGATCAAAAAGGCGTTGCACCGCACCGTTATTTCAAAAGTAACGACCATCCATCAATAAATTCACCGTTATCGCGGAGGAGACTTTTCCGCGCCATCCAAATGTCATCTCCGTTGATAGTAAACTAAAAGATCTCGCCGGCCCCTGGCGGTAACGATGAAAACTTAAACTGCATCCGAGGAAATTCGTTTTAGCAGAGCCTCTAGCTTCCCGCACGTAGCGGTGTCTCTTTCTGGCTCACCGCCGCTCGGCGGTACACCGGGAACAGCATCCCGACTCCTTCGCCCTCGTGCCATCTCCAGCCCAGTGTGTTGTGTTCACGAGTTTTTCCAAAAACGTGGAATCCGTGCGAGATGAAAGTAAAGCCACCACCACCAGCATGAACGGCACGAGCTTTCCATTCACCACACCGGGCCAGAGTCCCTGGCCTGGCCAGCATAGAGTTTTTGTCTTCGCCGCTGGAAAACAAAGCATGCGTAAAATTTGGAATTAGGGAATCGTCCATTCATGGGAAGAGCGGCGAGCGGTGCAACAGCATAGGCTGCAATAGCAACAATTTTCCAGAGGTACACGGGACTTCCCCGAGAGCTCGCCTGGAAGAAGCACGTGACACGGCACCCGAATACCGGCGAACGCAGCACCAACCGAAGAGGTTCGGAGGCACTTGCGCCATGCCGGCCAAGTCACATTTTCATCTTATTTGTTGTTTAGATTTCCCTAGAAGGGACTTCTTGCGTCTAACCGTCAGTACGCCTTCGGAAGTTGTGACCAGGGTCTCGTTCTTCTGGTGGAAAGATGATTGTTATATGTTCACCACCGGACGTCGTTCTACCCCAAAAGTCCTGAATGCAAGACATTAAGAAGCTTCCCGCGGGAGGGGGAGGGGGCGGACCGAGAGCACTTCGGAAAGAAGTGCATCATGATTGCATTCAAGCAAATTAATTTAATTGAAAGCCATAAGTCTCCGGGGCAATCATAACGTGGCTATTTCCCCACAAAATTACCTAACCTATCCTCTGGTCCCTGGACGACGACGACGTTGCGGCTTCCGAACGTGGAAACTCGAATCTGTTTAAACGGCAAAAGGTTAGAATAAAATTGTTCTGTGTGAATTCCCCTTGATACCCTTGTAGGTCCTGACTTTTCGTAAATATGGGGGAAATCGCACAATTTAGAAATTTTCGAAAAAAAAGAAAAAGAAGGAACATTTCAAAGCACAAACGGGACTATTAGCAATATCACCTGCAGCGGTATTCTTCAATTTGTATGTTCCTAAAAAAAGGGTGAATAGACTGAATTTATTTTTCATGTTATTAATGTTAAGGGGCCACAAGAACTTAACAAATTCTACATTCAGCAGGTTGTGCCGGGATAAAGAAAATAGAGGCTTCAGGCGCTCATACATTTTTGGGGTCAACACTATTAATACACTATTAAACGAATAATAACAGTTTTTCTGCAGTGGAAACAAAAAATAAAAATAGGACACTTCATTTCTTCTCTATTTACTTCCGCGACTTACAACAAATAAATTTAAAAAACAAATTTTTCTTCTATTGTTAAAGGATCCCTAAAAATCGGTAGCCTTAGGCTAAAGTCTAACTGGATAATTCAGCACGGTTAGTAGACCTTTTAATTTCTTTGTTTTTTTTTCTCAAAAAAGGGTTTTAAAAAAAACTTAATATTTTCCTCTTTTAAAATTTTAGAAAGCTATGGTTTCTTAAAATTCAAATTATTAGTAAAGTTTTACGTTCTAAATAATGTAACAATTCAGACGACTGAGAAAATAATTAAATAATAGTTTTTAAATTTTAATTTTCAACCTTATTCTCATTAATTTTTTTTTTATATCTCCATCCGATTGCCTGTTCATTTTAAGTATTAAGTATTAATTGTATTAATTTATTTTAACACTATCCTATAGTGTGGGTTCTCTTACAATATGACCTTAAATTTAATTAAAAAAAAAAAACATTTAACGCTTTATGATGCAGAATATTTTTAATATTAAATTTACAGATACTGAATTTATCAATTTCCGAGGAAAGATAGAGCATCAAAAATCTAGACTGGAAAAACAGTGGATCATACTGATCTAGTTATTAAAATAAAAAGTTATTAAAATAATAAGCGAGTTAATTGAAATTGAAAAAACAAAAATTTAAAAAAATAAAAATTATTACTTAGTTTAGTATTACAAGACGTACAAAATGAATCGTAGGAAATAATACCGTTTTTTGACCACTAATTAAAAATTACTTAGTCTTAGTTATTTTGAATATACACTTTAAGAAGGTTTCAAGGCAAAAGAAAACAATCCAGACTTATTCTTAATTATAACCATATTAAGAAAAACATTCATAGTTCATAATTGAAGTTGGTATAAAGACAAGTCTCGGTAATTAAATTCTGGACCATTCTATCTCGGAAACAACGGTACAATACATGTTCTAATAAATTTTTATTTTTAATTAGCAGTGGTAAAACTACTCGGGGAAAATTAAGGTAACGACGTAGTTTTCTTGTGCGTTGACTATTTTACTTTCCCAGCACGTCGATATGCCAAGTTAATGTTTTTCGAATGGTTTAATTTTGTCTCGCTTATGTTTTCATAACATAAAAGCAACTGAAGAAAATCGTTCCAACATTTTTCTAACAACACTATCCCCCTTGCTAATTATACGCTTGCACAATTTTAACTTTCATCAAGGAGCGTACTAGAATCTTTGAATTACATTCGCGCCAAAGCAGCCTGGGTGGATAAATTCATTTTTCCGAAATAGCTCCTTAAGTCTTTTTAAATGTTCCTCAATAGTGGCTGAAAAGAAATCCCCTGATGGACATCATCCAGGTCGATGTCGAGTGGCCAAGAACATGCAGCATAAAGTACAAGTTTACAAGTAGTCCATTCAAATAAACGAGAATTTATGCGGTCGTGTCCTTCAGTGCTTAAATTGAAGTGGAGACATGTATCTTTATCAACAATTGTCTGGCACAAAGTACATTTGTGCAAGTACATCTCGTAATTAACGTTATCAAAGAGGACAGACGAAGTTTGTGTGGACATACAATTCCCAATTTGCCTGTTTCCCTGAAAAGAGATTCTACTGTGGCCGGGCAACCCCAGTGGCCGATGTCGAGCAATTGCCGTTGCTCCAAAACTCTTCAACTCTGTCTAGTTCTGGTCAAAGGGCCATCGAGTGTCTTGGGAATGTTAAAGGTTGCTTCGCACTAGTGAACCAAGTGCAGATGTTGCACTACAACGCGATTTAATGGTTCAATTCGTCCCACTAAATCATCGAGGCGGGAGCGAGCAGTTGCCATTAACCGCGTCAAGGTTGCTCTCTTCTTCCCCCCTAAGTGGCTCTTTATGTATTTTTACCCCAAAATTAGTAGTCAACGCAAAAACTTGCTTAACGTCGTTAAAAACAAATTTGTGGTCTGTCTTTGTTGCACCGGGTGTGGGTGTTACAAAAGATCCGAGCGCATTATTTACCTGGGATAAGATATCACCTTTCTCTGTAGCGCCATTAACTCTGCAGAGTACCTAGCGTATAAAATGCACCACCTCAGTGAACAGAACTGATGTATGGGCAATTTCCGCGAGACGTGGTGCAGCATATCTGCAAAATCGCTCCAGGAATTGCGATTACAAAAATCCTACGAACAAGGACTTAAGCATTTCGAGATAACAACAGATCTACTTGGCTGCTGCTCTCAAGTTCAATCGGGTTAACTTCAGACTAGTTAAACTAGAAATAATAACAAAAAATGAATAGTTGCATTATTAAAATTTTATTTTAGTTATATATAGCAATTTAATAGTCTTACATTTTACAGATCAACAACAGGTAAAGGTTTAGAAACAACTAAGGAACGTATTAATTAGCCCTAAAGGTTCAAGAACGTTACAGGGCTGACTGAGAAGAAGACTTAAAACTGCATGTACCTCCAAAACATCGCGTTTTCCCCATTTTGAGTTTAGTTAAAACATTTCCTAGAATTGTTCGCTATACCCTGTGTAGGTCTATTCTTGTAATTTCTTTAGTTTTGATTAATTAATTTTCTGGTATTTGGTTAATAAATGTGTACAAATATTGTTTTTAATCTCTAAGAATAACTAATTATATACATGGATACAGAAGTTTAAATCTCGAACAACTTTTTTTCATAGTTTGCCATGACTGAAAATTTTTATTTCATAGTTTTTAGCAGTAATATCAGCATTAAGAGGTGGATGCCGAAGACTTTTTATGATATTCTTTCCACAAAAAAGCGTTGAAAGTATTCTAAAATAAAATAATAGAAAAAAAGGCACAAAAAACACTGAAAATATTTGGGCAAAGAGATTTTAATTTATACTTACAACTTTAAAAGATTTATATACAGAGAAAGTAGAATTTAAAAATTTGTTTCAATTTTAAGGGAAATCTCTTTTGCAAAACTTTATTTTTTTTTACATTTTTCGGAGGAAATGACAACATTTTGGAAACACAAAATTCGGATTTTTTCGAGTTTAGATTTAAAATTGTCACCGTAAAGCGCTATTTGAAAAAGGGCAAGCTTTTGAACTAATTTCCTAAAAGTTATATATTGCTGTTGATCTAGACTTGCCTACACTACGATTTGTAGCTTTCTAGCTAATTAAGTTTAAGAGATATTTTCAAAATAATAATAAATATTCTTCAAAAGCAAATTGTGAGCTCCCTCTTCCTTAGAAGGCTCAAATTGAATCATATCCGAACTTAAAGTCACTCAATATTCGGAAAAGTTTATAGTACTTCATAAGGAGCAGGGGCGGTGGACGTCATTGGTGGCGCCATATCCGCGACATAGGGCGCTCATCAATTTGAATCAAAGTGGAATAAATAATTAGAATTCGCCACCGTCGTTCAAGGCCGGAACGGAGCGGGGCTGGCGCGTCTATTTTCATAGAAAACGACTCGTATATAACAATTTGCTTTTATAGCTCCCGCAGACACCAGATGACGGCGATCCATTAAATCCTGTTCCGCCTCTTGGCAAGTCAGATACTTTGTAGAACCGAAAAATTTTTCCATGGGAAAGAACAACTTGAGCCACATTTCGCCTTCTCATCCGAGATAGAAGATAGAGCTAGCGCTCCTCGGTCGTCTGTAGGAAAGTTAACCAGGGCGGATATTGGTTAAAACTTTTCGGTGGCAGCACATGCACAGAACAGCTAAAAAGAGCAACGAAACGGCCCTAAAAAACTGAATCTTCCGACGAAACTGCAATTAATGTTATTTAAGAACAATTACAATCACGAAAATCGCCGGCCGCCTATTCTAGAGAATTATTTCGCAGCTAGATTACGATTATATGCAAATGCCGGTCCCATTCTAATCCGTCTCGCTACTGCTGTTGCTGTAACGCGTCCCAGAGACGCTCCGGGAGTTGTTTTTTCGGCTGGCATCAAAATGAAAGAATGGAAAATGTAAAGTGATCCTTAGAGACATTGACAAAGAATTCGAGAAATAAAAATCATCTCGTTATCGAAACTGTACCCGGGAGATGGCCCTTGCGGGCGGTTTAACAACTCCCCGAAGCACTAAAAATTTGACGCCCTTGAAATATTAATAACGAGCCCCATTCACACAAGAAACGAGTTGAAAGGGACAAAATTTGTGTTTTTCACAGGGTCTGGAGCCCTGGGGGTTCCACAGTGCGTATATTAGCCCTCAGATGCCTACCGTGATTGCAAAACAAACATTTTGAAAAGTACATAAAAGAAAGATGGCTTCACCTTTTTTAGTATGTACAAATGATTTGAAATCGATAAATTTCAAATTCAACCTTTGCAATTCATTAAATTTTCCTATAGTGATAAGAGCAATGACAACGGCTATTTCCAAGAACTACTATAACTTACTTAAAATAATTTTAAAAACCAATTTAAATTCAGGGAAAGCTGGAAAAGATTGAATTTGAATTTCCAAAAACTGAATTCTGATTGCAGAAAATAAAATTTAAATCTAAAAACTTAATTAAAAATCTATACCTAGTATTTTTTATATATTCTTTCATTGCTATTTTCAGAAGTCTATAAGCAATATAATAATTCTTTACAACTTTTAATGAAATAAAAATCCTTGTAATTTTTTCAAAAGTTAAATTCTATTAGTCTCGTAGATTTGAAAAAAATAATCTTAAGAAAGTAAGGTCAAAAGAATTTTATTTTATTAAAGTACTTTTTATTTATATAATAAGACACAAAAAAACAGAACTTCTATCATAATTGCTTCAATTGTTAATTTGTTGAAAAAATTCGTTAACGTACTTTATGGATTTAATTTTAAATGTTTGCCGATGATTTTTTGCCAAAATGTGTAAAACTAAAAGAGAAATCACCTTGATTTTTCTACCACTTACTAGTCCTTGGGTTTTACCTTAATACTTAACGGCTATAGACACAAAAAACATAAGAAGATTAAAGATTACGGTCATTTTACGAAAACATATTAGTCTTAGTTAATTCTTTCTGAATATTTTGCAAAAGAAAGCAAAGAAACGTTAATCCTTCGGTAGATGATAGTTATTTTGTGGATTGTTAAGTATCCTATACAAGTTTTGCTTGAAATTGGATTAATGGTTGTTTTAAAATTGTTGGTCACAAAAAGACAGAATTCTGAGAAAACGGCTTTTAAATGTTGGTTTCATTTTTATGTTATTTATTAACTTCTTTATAACTTTTCTTTTCCATTAGTAGGAAATTTTCAAAAATAGTTTCTATTTTTTAGATTTAGCCTTTTCATTCTTCTGACTCATTTTAATTTCACGCTTAATTCACAGAAATTACAAAATCAAATAAAAAGTAGCTTTTGAAAAACTTTTTGCCTTTGTTTTTAATTTAAGTTTAACTTTTGCATTATAGCACATCTGCTTTTATTGTTTATATTAGTGAAATTCCTAGACGATGGTTCATATTTAGCAGAACCTCTTTCTAAATGCCGGTATTTTGATATCAAAGGAGGGGAATTTTGAATGTTTCTAAGATGTAATAGTAATTAAGTTTTTTTTGAAAGTAGGCTTAAAATACGCTTGATATCGGCGCGGTACTTGAAGGGCACTATAAGTTTCAAAGGTATTGCTAAAAATTTCCAATTTTACCAGAAGTTAAGAAGCACTCTTCGAAAAATCATAGTATTCTTAATATGCATATTCGCTGCTAATGACGGAGGCGGGGGACTGCGGTGGCGTTATTACCCGAGTGCCGATATGGCACTTGGAGAAACGCCTTTCGGAATCATATTGGACTGGAGCCAGGCTATCTGGGCTCATAAGGTTTATTAATTTCCCATTTCAAGTCGAAAAAAAATGATATTAATTACCCAGTTGTCCTCCCAGGCGCGCAACTGCTCTTGACAAATAAGGGTCTCCGCCCGTCCGAAATGGAGCCTCCTGCACTCCGGGAGTGTTCAGCTCAAGTACCCCCAGAATAGGTTTTTAATTAACTCTTGGGCACCGGCGAAGGTTGCTCCGGGTTTTCAACCAGTATCGGATTCACTGCAAGTGGAGGCTTTTAAAAAATTTATCCGACTTTGTTCGGCTGCTTCTGCTAGCCGCTAGTTATGCGGGACTTCCACGTCTCTTTAGCAATATCTGCTATCTACTTTTAGTGGCTATTACTGCAGATTTGAACCTTTTTGTTTTTAAGTTGCACAAAAGTTTTGATGAGGCACTAAAATTATTAATTTCATCCTTTTCAGTTATTCTTGACCTCTGGAGGATTTTTCTATAAGAGATCCGTTTTAACCATAGAACTTTGATATTAAAAAACTTAGAAAGGGAAAATTTTAATATTTCTGTGTTATTATTTTAAATTTAAATTCATATTAAATGTATATAACTATTTAATAATATTTGAAAATTTAGCAAAATCATAGAATGTATATATATCAGCTCCATTTTTAAAAGCTGACATTAAGTGGCTATAAAAAAATTAAAAAAAATAATAATAGACCGCCCTTCATTTAATAAACTCTTAAAATAGAATCGGTGCAATTAGCGCTGGCTCCGACGGCGAAGAATTCGAAATTAAGCTCGCCCTGGAATACCGACGACGACAATCTTTTCCCATTCCCTACGGAGACAAAAGATGATTAATGGAGGCGCTCTATACTTCGCAGACCTTTTAAGGACTTCCTATATATGATAAATGAAAGTATCTCCTCCTTAGTCCTTAACCTGTCCCCATCTTTGTCTTCGACATTCCACTGTAAAGGAGGACAGCGGAGTGCCGCTCCAGTCGCCCTATCGCCTCGTTTCCATCTAATTAAACTTTAAATCTTTGTGCTTTGTGTGCTTTTTATGATTCACGCCTGAATTTAATTGCCTCGATTTTAATTGATTGAATGCAAAAATCCAAATAGAATAAGGACAACGGCTCTCGGGGATGTTCTTCTTGCATTTTTAAGGTTCCTCCTTTATCTTGCCGCCCACCCTTTGTGACTCCGGTTGGGCCGAGGATGGGTATCCCTCAGGGTTGAGTTGGCAGTTGGCCATTACACAGTGTCCCCAGGAGCAAGTGGATTAAGCGATGAAAGGATTTTCTCACAACCAAATCCTTGCGAACGTGTTTTTAAGGAGAACAATAAGAGCCCCTTAATAAGCCGACGATTGTTCCGCCTAATCAGCGTTAAGAAATGCGATGGAACTTCAGGAGGTAATTAGTGCACGAAATCCACGTCTTACGAAAGTGACCATTGCTTTGTAAATTATTGAACACTTTAAGGATATGCATTAGTTGGGTACATAATTTTCTAGTAATTTGAAAATTTAGTAGAGTATAACTTTGATAATTCGGAATCCAAATTTCGTTGTATTTTTATATAACATTTTCATAAGATAATTAAATGTTCGTTTTTCTGTTTTTATTAGGAAGTATTTTGTTGCTTTTTTTTTCTTATGATTAATTTAAAACTCAAGGCGATTTATCGGTTCAATATTTTATAGTCAAGAGATGTCCTGCGGGCGTTTTATTCTTCCATTTATTTTCATGTATTGACACCTTGAATCACTTGTCGCGTATGCAGAGGAACGAAGTCAAACAATTTCTTAATACAGAGGGTAAAAAAAACAGTGAAATGTAAAAAAAAACAAATATAACTTGTTTATTAACAGGAATATAAAGACTTTGACATCCTTAATACCCGACGCCCTTATGTTAACCACAAAATCAACAGCCTATGCTGATTCCCTTCCCAACGGGTGTTTTCAACAAGGTCCGAGTGAAGACAGAGTGGACCTACAATGCATAATTAAGTCGCACAAAAGACCAAAGACCGAACGCCGAACTGACCCCAATCACTGGGGCCTAAGGGCCAATCAATCAATCTCCAGGTCCTCAAGATGTCGACGGGTCTGGAGCTCATCTCTGGCTCGTGGCAGGCGCCCAAACCCCGCAGACCCACTGTCTGAGACTGGCGATCATCTGTCATGAATAAATTATGGCCCTCGGGGAACTTTTCGCATAACTTACATGTCAGGGCCACTTGATCGGGGTTAAGTTTTTTGCGGGACGTCCCTCTTATGTGGCACTCGTCGTGCTGCGAGGTGACATTAAGAGCTGCTCACTCCTCCGCTTTTGTTTTTTCCCTAGGAGTCCTGGAGTGCTGCTGTCGTCGGCGGTGCCAGTGGTGCTCCAGAGGAAGCGAGTGGATGTTCCCGACTCCATCGTTTCGGGATTGTTTTTTTTTTTGCGAGTGAATTTTGGGATATCCACCCCATCAAGTGGGGTAAACTTTTTAACAACTGCAGTGCCGCCGTTGCCGCCACCCGATAGGACTGTGCTCGTGGTCGGCTGCCACCAGCCCGGATTCTGCTCTTGAAAAATGCAGCACAGAATTAGGAGCTGGAGAAAGTAAGATTTATTGCCGCCGAGCGATAATGCGAGGCTGATGTTTTCCATTAACAATTTATTTTCGAAACTCGTCTCTCCGGTCCAATCCATTACGGGATGATTTTGGTGGTACATTCCGTCATAATTTCACCAATCCGCCACCAGAACAAATGAGTAGTTTGTCTGAGGTTCCTGTTAATATTCGATAATTTGTACTCTGCTATTCGAAACCCGCGATGGAAAGGGAAGGCTTCGAATTTTTCTCATGAAAAACGATATTTGTAAGGTATAGACGATATGGGATGTCCAAGAAGTTAATAACTACGAATTATACTGGAATCCAAAGAAATTTTTTTAAAACATTAGTTTTTAAAGATACTTTTTGGAAATTATATCAGGATGGCTCTTCTAACGCAGTTTGTACAATTTTTATCGGATTGTTTGTTAACACATTAACTCATTTTATGAGAACCATTGAAAGGATTTTGTTGGAACTTTGACTGTAAGAAATCCTCCGCATTGTTATAAAAAGTATAGTGTTGGTTTGTCTGTTTAGTTTTATGATTTGCATATTTTGGTAAACGTTTTAATATAACTATTTTAAAAATAAAATTTTCTACTCTCTTGTGAGAAACTTTAAACCAAAGTCACTAGCCTTAAAATACAGATATAGCATTTATTTTCGAATACTATAAAAAAAGTAGAAAAATCCAAAAGAATTACCTTCTAAATTTTGGAAACTTGAAAAAAACCTTTATGTTCTAATATTTGCAAAACAAAACTTTTAAACTTTAATAGAACTAGCTCTGAAAGTAAATATTAGAATTTAAATTTTTAATTAAAATTTATTAATAATTTAAAAGAAATTTTTTATATTTAAAAAAAAGCCTTAATACAATGAACTTAATTTTGGAATATGTTTAGATATAATTTAATTGAGTTTTAAATGTGTTCTTCTGGTGAAAATATGAAAGTAATATGTTTTTAAAATAGAAATTAATAAGAAATTACTATTTAAACTCATGTTTGTTAAAATCAAAAGAAATATGTAAGTTTGAATTTCTAAATTCGTGTCAAACTAGAAAAAGTATCAGAAAATTTTGTTCTGTTTAAAAATCAAAACTTAAATCTTATTTCTTTTGGGATTTGAATTAATCCACTCTTTGATTTTGAAATAAGTTTACATACATACTTCGTTAGATCAAGAAAAGAGTTGAGGCCCGTGAAAAAGTTAGCAAAATTATTTACTAAAAACAAAAATATCAAACACGTACGGGTCACTCACTATTAACTATTATCACTCACTATTATATAAGAAAAATATATTAATTTTTTATTTGTTCATAACTGGCATTCTTTCGTTAATTTAGGATTGTAGGTCTTTAATTGATTGTGATGACTTTGGACATAAAAAATTATCCACTGATTTAGATCTGGATCTGAAACTTATTGAAAGTTCTTCTGCCTGTTTGTATTGTTGACCACTCTAACTGCTTTAAGTTTTTCACATACTATCAGATATACGAGCATATCAAAAGGAACTTCTCAAAAACACTCAATATCTCGGACAGGACCAAGATTAATAGCATTAAAAACGTTTTGACATTTTTGAAAAATTTTTTTGCGCATTGTGCCTGATATAAAATTGCTCGTCGATGAGCCCGTATTTACATGCTTCTACAGAGGCTGCTTTTATTCATTTTAAAAAATATAATATGCGGGGGAAATGATGAAATTGAGTTACAAGCATTTAACTCGATGAGTTTCAATGGGACGGAGGAGGGGAAAGGTTTAATTTTGACGCTTCGAAAGTCGAAAACAAAATTGCCTCGCTATTATTTTGTCCATTGATCCTCCAGTAACAATCGAAAGTACATGGAAGAGCCAATTCAGAGTACGTAAAAAAAGGAATATTCCAAAAAAATTAAAAACAAAACAGAAGTGGGAAAAAATGAGAATTCCCAACGACAGTAAAATCCGCGAAAATAGTTGTGGTGGTACTCAGGACTCCGGGACTCTATTGAGGCTGCTGACTTTGATTTCCCAATAATGCCGTCATCAGAATCAGCGGATATCGCAGATTCCGAATGGCGGCGAGCCACTTAGAGGGTTGCAATAAATTTTTAATATTGCTGCATATCATCCCCGGGGCTGGCATCACAATTCTTGATGAATTGCATACTTGGTCCCCCCCGTCCCCCCCATAGAGCCGTTTTTTATTCTTACTCTTTTGCAAGAACAATTCGAATCGACTGCAATTGAAAAGTAATAACCGACTGGGGTTAGTGGGATAATCCCCGAAGCATCTGTTGAATTGATAATAGGGGCATTAAACGTCGGGTTTATATTTAGGATCGAACAGAATACTCAGCGCGTCAAAATATCCATTTTTCAGGGATATCCCCATTCTATTGAAAAAAATTTGATTTTAGCTAATAGAAAAAAAGGGAAAACCACCACCACGACCACTAAAAAAAGGTTAAGTGGTCAATCCAACGATATTATTTTATTTATGGGTAAATAAATACGTAGTTTATTGGATTTCTACGTCTTCGTACTCTTGAAAAGTAAAACGGTATATTAAAAACCATAATATTCTTTCAATAGGACTACTTTTGCGTGCAATATTCATTTTTCTTAATATTTGTATATTTAAAGACATAAGTTTAGTCTTAATATTGCTTCTATAGCGGGAGTCCAAACTGTAGGAGACAATTTTTTTTAAATTACTCACTCCGGGCATTTTATTAGGCCAGCATTTTTAAACTAAAACGGCTATCTCACATACAAAACAACAAATTCAAATTTTTAAAATGAGTTATGAAAATAGATTTTGTATTTCATATACAGAAAAATACACTGTACAAATCGGTCCAAAAATAAAAAAAAATCTAAATCCTCTGATTCAACATTATGGAGTTCTATTGTACATTTTTAGTAAATTAAATGGCACTGTATCCCTAAAATTAGCCATATATTTTCTGAAATTGTAAAGAGATTTTAGTAAATCCAATTTGAACCCAAAACAAATTTGTGTTAGTTTTCTAGAAATCAGAATACAATAAAACAAAAGCTCAACAAAAACTCGCTCGGATTCTACATAAAAAGCAATAGAATGCCCATTTTCCAGTATCTTTTCCTTATCCTAAATTAATATAAATTACAAGGAATAATCAAAATTACGGACAAGCCCCGAAAATGGCGAAAACGCTTTTAAAACACATTAAAGGCAAATGTTGCATGTGGCCCTCGCTCATGTGAAGGGCTCTCTGATTAAACCTTGGACCCTTCGAGACGGTTTTGGCTTCCATAAAGCAAACTTTAAAACCGATTAATGACGCCGCCGGGTTTTCGCCGCGTAACGAAGCGTCCATTAATTCCCGATTGAAAGATAAATTAATTTCGAGGAAAAAAGGAAAAGACCGAAACTTAATGGTAATTAATTCAGATTTCGACGAGTGACTCAGCTGCTGTGGCCGGCATGGACGGCGGCGGACGTTCGTCCTTCAAACTTACGCTAAGGAAGTGGAACTACTTCTCCTGACTGGTTCCGCAGGAACTCCCAACTCAACTGAGGAAGCTCAATGGTTACTTGCACTTAAAAGTTGAGTGCACACCCGAGGATTCTTTTATTGATTCTGAACTGATCCAAAGAAAATATTGATTTAATTGAGCCAAGATGTATAAATAAACTACTGCAAGTTACCCTGTAAAATTAGTGTCTTAAGGTATGCAAATGCTTTTTTGTAGAATTAAAAGAAAATTTTAAAAATAACAAGTTAAATGAAATTTTACCTAAAATACTTAAAATAATTAATAAAGCAACTTTAGCAAAAAATTATTTCCAGTACTTAAACATGCTATAAACTCTAAAATTTGATTAAGTTCATTTTCGAAATAACTCGTGAAATTCACGGACTATTGCACGGTACTATTTTAAAAATTTTCCAATGTAACCACGACCAGCGGAGAAAGCTCTACATTAAACGATGGTGAGGATTAAACTGATAATAGCGATCGATAGGCCATCTTGAAGCAGTTGTTTAATCTTGTTAAGAATCACTGCATCTTACGTGGTGATTTTGAGCCGATGGTAGCTCTAACAACTTAATAATGAACACTTGGTTCTCAGTGACGTCATCAGAGAATGCTCTCTCTTCAAATAAGCTCTCCAGATATTCACCCGTTTTCAGTAGGTATACTACAGAGATTAGTTGGATGGAGGCGCAAATTGGAATCTTGGTATTATAAAAGTACTCACAGCTGAAAATTGCTTTTAACTACTATGGATTTAGTTTTTGGGTAAATTTTGATAACAATGCAAAGGTCCTCATCTGAAACATTTCTGAAATAATTTCAATATACTTTTTTTCATTTATGGGCCATAGACCTTAAAAAAATTATAACGAAATTTGTGGATAAAATGAAGAGGGTATTTTTCAATGGATCACAACGAAATTTAGGACATGTATAATTTTAGTCACTATTTAGTTCATAGATGGTCTAAATATCTAATAGTAGGTTTCAAAATTACGACCGATTAAAAATACTTTTCAACGTTTTATTTATTTTTTTTTTTAAAACACCCTTGCCACTGACGATTGACATTGGAAACATTTTTTCCGATTTTTGTTTGTTTTTCTGGTTTATTTATTTCTTTTAGTTCCGTGTTGACTAATTATCTTGGCTTATATAAATTTATGTTAGAATTTAATTCAGTAGTAACAAAGCAATCTGTCTTCGCTTTATCGGAAATCTCAATAAAAAGCAAGCCACCACAATGCGGCTCCAAAGTGCATCCAGTTCATTTAAGGTATTTCTGGAATTTTTGTATTTCTTCATTATCACCTGCCGACTGAATCGAAATATATCCCTCCCCATTTGTGTCTGACAAAAAATCGTTGGGCTAAAAAAGAAGTTTAAAAAAGAAGAATTTTTCTGCTGTTTTTGTAACTAGAGCCATTCACACCATCGGAAGTGAGTCTACAACTCTTTTTCCCATGAACTACCAGCAGATAACAAGGTATAGATCCACTGTGTCTGTTTTGTCAGTATAAAAAAAGTCTGCGAAAAAAAGGAATATAGTCCCGGTACTGGTGCACGAGCATGGGAGAAGGGGGTTGCGGGAGTGAGGCCAGTGTCCTTTCCCAGTAGCAAACAAAGGTACTAACGTTCCAGCGGGCGACTGACAATTTGCTCTGGTACTCGGCACAGCCTCTGATATGAGTAAAGTGTTGAAAGTGTTGACAATTACGGCGGATTCGGATTTGATAAAGAATCCTCGTCGAGAGGAAACTTTTTGCTATCGGCTAACGTCTGCCCGGGGTGCGGGCGCCATTGCCGCAGAGGACACTAAAGGTATCGCCACATATGCGGACAGTCGGCAGTTTTTAATTGTCTCCCTTACAGTCTTTGAGGGCTAGGCGAATTTTTCGGTAATTCATTTTAATGATTGTCGTGCATGGCTTTCCATGGTCAGTTAGTGGTGGATTTAAAGTTTCGATAAAATTTTTTCTAGGACGAAGATAAAATATTGAAAAAATATTAATAGGATTTTTTGTGATGTACTATCTCAGAAACTATTGGACATATTTTACAAATCTTTGTGCTAAATATGCCACAAAAGAGGTAAGTTATATTTAAGGTATATTTTTTGCGAATGGAGTACATAGTTTATTTCCACGTTCGAAATATAATAAATCATTATATTGTTCTAGAATCTAGACTGACAAAGTTTTTAGTTGTAGTATTACCTTATGTCCTCATATCCTCGTAAATTATTATTTAATGATACAGTGGGACATGGCGAATTCGGAGGCTTGGCTTAAGGCATTATTCGAATTAAATCTACTCCTGCGGTTGGTCCAGTCGATGTGCTTATTTGGATGGTGTCGAGTTCATCACGTTGAGAGCGGCCAGCAACACGACGGCACGACGACAAACTCTAAACAGTTTTTAAAAACTGACGAACTCTGGAACTGAAGGGTGAACAGCCGTCGATTACGTAACGTTGCACCCATTGAATTCGAATTAAACGATCGATTCGCTTTCACCTCCGGCAGAAAACATTTATCATGTCAGGCTAAATGCCACAATCTGGAGCACGTTTAGGAAAACTCTTTTTAAATGATGTGTATCACTTTTTCATAGTTCCCAGAAGTTCCCTTTTGTATAACAAGATACCCGAAAAGTAGCAAATGATATCGTGTAACAGCTGCCCGGCTTACTTGCTCCCTAATAATTTCAGGGAGGCGAAGGCAGTAAGAAAAAAAAAAATATAAAGAAGGAGCAAATCGATTTTGCCATAAATTGCCTCAAACACTCCTATTGAGGTGTTTCGACACTTAGTCCGCAGTGGCACAGCGTGTAGGCAACCTTTTAGGCTTTCTATTATCTTCACTAATATTCCTGCAAATTGATAACATCTTCATTGTATGTAATCTTGCGGAAGAACATTGATTAACCTCTTATTATTTGACTTAAGCTTTCTTTGCAAAATAACGACAAGGCGATTTTTTAAATATTTCAATGAATTTTGAACAAGCAGACTTTCTTGTTGATTACGTACTTAACTAACATATGAGTCCTGTAAGCTAGCATGCTAACCTGCGGATCCAACATGCTGTGTCAACACGTTGGCCAACCACGCTACTAATGAGCTCAACAAATGTGCGTCACCTAGTGCTATCGACATGAAGGGCCAGTACGTGGTAACGTTACCACATGTTCATCCAATACGTTAACACAAAAAGTTAAACCCTATTGCAACAACGGGGGCATAGCATACTGGGTGCGATTATTGGACCAATACCAAGTCATCATTTGTTAGTTTTTAATTTTGGTACTGACTATCGGTTTGCAAGCTGGCTGCTCTTCTTCGGCTGACCTTACTAGCCCCACGTGCCTGCATGTTCACATATTGACCCCAAGAATTGAAACCGCGTGTCGGCACATACCGGCCGAGCATGTTGACACGATACCTTGGCCCAGAATGCTAAATTTAATTGTTAAACCTTTATGCAGTCATCATGCCATGTTAGCCTATTAAATACTTTTTATTTTTCTGTATTCTATTTATTTTAGTTAAATTTGTATAACGAAGTTTCACTTAAGACATTCTTACTAATATACTTTGTCTTAGAAATTTGGTGAGCCGAATTTTTAAGGAGAATTTTTTATAATAATCTTTGCACACTTTGGGCATGGTGGTTAGTTTTCGTTCTTGCTCACTAGTTCATTTTCCTTACTAAAACATGAAATTCTTGAATATCCTTTCCTTAACCGCAACAGACCCCTTGTCTCTTAAAACAATGGCGGTAGGCAAAAACAATGAGCAACATCCCTTGGTAAATGCAGTAAATTGTTTATCTAGACCTATGAAATGTCTTTAGAGCCAAGGGACTGCTGACGCATTTTCCAACTGAGCATAAATCGAATTAGGGAACCAAAAACGTCTAGTGGCAATCACTTTCGAATGAACACCATTCACCACTACCACCAGGGTTCCACCTGCCCATCCCGACCTTAGCAGCAGTTAGGGTTGCAGCGACCGACGACTTAGACCCTAGCCGGGTAGTTTATTGAAGGAACGGGTCAACTCAGACGCTGCTTGCTCACTGACCAAAGAAATCTTTTCAACTTCTGTCGTTTCCTGATAAAAACGAAATTTCACATTTCTCCCCTGACTTTTCCAATTATAAGTAATCTTTGGGACTTGACGTTATCAAGTCCCACTGTCAATCCAGGAATATTACTTCTAGCCATCATCGGGAGTGGCTCGAATTTATTTTTGTTGTAATATCACTTCAAATAAACAAAAAGTTTGGATCCCTCCATATCTTAAATTCATTAAGGTAGATAAATAATAATTTTTTATTGGTTGATTGAAAAAAACCGTCAAGTATAATTCGTAGACTTAATATTATTTTTTAGTTTACTGATTTAATATTAAAAATATCTTCTAAAATTATATGAGTCCTCAGTTTTTGGAAAAGTATACTTACACTAAACGAATTTTTTGAAATTGTCTTCTTAAACAGCAAGTTTGAATTTTAGCTTTTATATTAAGGGTATATTTTTCGCAAATTAAAATTTCAAATAAATATCCTCTAAAATATTCCTACTTAAACATTTTAAAATTTATAATCATAACTGGGAATTTGATTTTATTGTGAAACTTTTCAAACCATTTCACTGTGGCTTGCATCCGTTTCTCGTAAGAAATAAAAAATTAAAAGGAAATCATCATTTAGTGAACTTATTTTTATTGTACACATTTTTCCAGCTAATTGCATTTTTTATTTCTTAGGGGTGTTAAACAATTCTCATTAAATGTATGATTTCATATTCACGTGATGATTTTTCGTTGAATTTTGAGAACATTTAAATTTTTTATAAAATTTGAAAACTTTTCATATCCTAAATCACGCCAGGAAATGGAAGTCACATTGGAACTTATCGTAGCTACCTTTAGAGATGGGGAAAAAAATTATCCTCTATAACTCGAAGGATTCTCCCATTGAAAAAACCATAAATTTTGGCTCTTAAAAGAACATCTGGAAATGATTGCTCAAGGGTGGAATTTCATCTCGGAATACTTTGCCAGAAATTCAACTAAAGTGAATCAGTCTCATTTTTACATGCCAGTTGGAACCCATCCAAATAATGTTATCTGCGCTTCCTCTGGATTATTTCATTAAACACTTAAATCGGTCCTTAAGCAAATTTAAAGTTCCGGCAAAACTTAATTTACTAAAATCTGAAAATAAATTATCTTTGGCGTTGTTGGTTAGGTGTATTCTCGAGGTGCTGGACGTACTAGCTGGGATTCGACGCTGGAAACTTGTGTACACGGAAAAGTTTCAGCAACATCGCAACTATGATTTTGTTTGTACTCGTTGCCGCAAATGAAACCTGATCCTGGAAAGAAGGACAGGTGCAAAAGTCGACCTGGTGACGCTTAATTTCTATGAACCGCCAGTGCGATGACCTGAAGCAATTGGAGGTCATAGACTTGTAATTTATGTTGCGCTGTTATGAAACTTTTGCATATAAAAAGAGACTAAATTAAACTTTACCTGATAAATTTGAGATGTTTGCGAGCTTACAGGCAAGGGTTGGTTCTTGATGCAGTTTTATTTTATCGTATATTTAAAGGTTACATCAAAAATTTAATTCGAGTATTAAGAATACAAATATATTTGAACTGTGAATATCACACACTTTTTTAAAACTATATTTTGGAGAATAATTTTTTAAATTAACCTGTGCTACAATTAATTCAAATTCTAAAGTTGAAATAAAAGTCTTCAGTTATCAAAAAATTTCAGAACAAGTAAAACTTCACCATAGTATTCTGTTTTTTATCTTATTAAGAATCTAACAATAAAATAAATACAGACTCTGACATTCTTATTGAATAATTGAAAAGAAAAAATCAAAAAATCATTTCTTATGAATTTATGCTTATTGTAAACTTTGAATAGTCCCCCTCTTCCGCTCTAAGGAACAGAAAGAAAGCACTCAAAATATCAATCCAGACTCAGAAGTCGTAGGCTGTGCATAGGCTGCGGCGCAGCATGGGTACGTACGATTTTATACTTGGCAATTTGAATATCCCTAATTTCCCGGACTAGGAGCACAACTGGCTGCGAACCCACCACGTCCCATCGGATTTCCGTCTAATTTGTATTTTAATGAGTTGATGGGTTTTTCCCAGCTTGTTTCGTATCGCAACATTTGTTTCAAGAACTCGGAGTGTCGGTCAAAGTCATGTTCACAATTCGCCCTAGCAAGGGCAAATAGCCCATTTTAGCGGACAGTACGGGGATACTTATTCCAAGTACATCGATTTGAAACTTTTTCCAAGATGAAATTTCCTAGCTTTAAAATAATTCTTCTAAATTTAGAATTTAGAAAATTTTTCATATTAAAAATTATGTTGTTGCTGCGGTACAACAACAACGCAGGAGGTCTAAGTTGACTTTATTCCTAAGATTAGGGCACTAATTTGAGAAGTTGAAGAATGTTCCCGCTAGTCTCCACTAATGCTCTGTGCCTTCTGCCTTAGATTTATAAGAACGGACTAGATAAGATCAGTTAGTTACATCTCTGTGGCTACTGAGGTAACTAGAACAATTCAAATAAAACTAGTGGAGATATTCAAACCTAACTTGGTCTTTCAACAAAGCTGAGGAATGGCGTTATCAACGGACAACTGCAGCTCTATTTCTAGTGCTGCCTTAGAGACTGCTTAAGTGCTCTAGGCTGAGTTTTATTTTTTACTGGTATTTACATTTATGATTTTCATCATAAACAATTTATTCATCAGAAAAGTTATATACAAAACCTTTATGTATTCTACAAAACACAAGCGCTAATCTTTTTCTTATAAATTTAAAATTTTTAAAACGTTATTTTTCTCTAGAGTTGAGAGATCTTAGAATTATTAAAAGTAGTAACTGAAGTTAAATATAATGGAAACTAATAGATTTAACGCAATTAGAAAGCACAAATTGAAGATTTCCGATCACCTGGGAAAACAAGTCTGTTAAATTAGTAAAGTACTCAATCAGTGTAACGTGGCACCGAAGCCCCGCCGCAGGAATTAAGAAGGGCGCTTTGCTGAAGCCGAATTGAATTCCTCATGGTCCGAAGGGGCCGCCATAGGTCAAACTGGATCCAGGCGGGCGGCGGTGGGGCGAGCGGACCTCTGCTGTAACATAGTTGCTGGAAACTTTATTATCACTGATACCAAACGGTTGCGCAATCCCAATTACAACCTTTTAATGGGAATCAGATACGCAGATGGTTTCCAGTGTTAATGGGCCTCAATTAATTAGTTTTTACAACTTCACCGCCCTCGTTCAGCGGACTATTGGTAATTTCAATTTTATGATTCAACGTGCTCGCCTTAATAGCGCAAAGGAATTCCAGGCCCGGTCGTTGCTTACCCGTAGGACAGGTACACAGGGTGCAGGTTGCTCCCAGTGCGGTGGCCGGCTGGCTGTCTGGCCGGGTTGTTTTCGCGCTCAGGGTGCTCTAGAGCGCACGGTAATTTATTTCAACCAATTATAACACCTGCATTATGGCTGTGTAGGGGAAAATAAAATCATTTTATTTTCTCTGAACATGTTATTGTGCTCCCTCTAATGAAGTGATAACATTAAGTGCACTTCCGCGATTTTAAAGAATACCTAGGGGTGAGTGACTCTTTGAGAATTTTTAAAAAAATCACCAAGTTCGGAGTTGTTTTCCGGATCATACATGATTCTATGAAAGATGATTAATGTTTAATTTATTTCATTAGTTCCTTTTTCATTTTAAAAACAACTAATTCTTGTTTTACAAGCTATTTTTTAGACGATTTAAAGAAAAAATAGTTTCATGCTTTTTAATTGTTGTTTAATAGTTGAATTTAGAAATAAAGTACTATTTGAAAGTTAAAACTTAACTATCTTCAGAAAGCGATGGGAAATTATTTTTCGATGTATATTTTAAGCAATATTTAGCAAATTACGTAATATTATATTCTATGAAAATATTGTCGAGAGCCTTAAGTAAAGTGTTTTCAATTGATACCTCATTGTACGAAAAAATATTTATTATATGAATTTTGAAATGGTTGAAGGAACTAATTAACCTTTGTTATACTATTCATTTTCTGTTTGTACTTCTTGATTTTAAACGATTAGACAGTGTTCAAGGTTTTACTGTATTCTAGTTTTTATGTAAATCTGTTCTGAAGATATTTTATTATGATTAAAGCAGAAAGTCTAGCATACAGAAAACTTAATGTTACCGTGAGGAGCAGAAAATGGAGCAGAAAAGATTGCAATCCATGCATGCTGTGCACTTTAGATCGACCTTATACGTACTTGGAACGAAGATGTCTTTCCCTTATAAATAGGGTAGACGTAAACAGAAATTTTATGGCAAATTTTTAGCAGCCAAAGTACGCTGGAATATCAAAAGTAATTTCTAGCGACTCGGAACGCATGAATGAATCATTTAGGAGATGAAACTATAGCGATGGCCGCGCGACGACGACGACGTAGAGCCAGGATTCACGATTCCCGTGGAGCATCCATATTTCGAACGTTTATTGAATTCGTGACAAAATTGTTAGAGCTGAGTAAATATTTGCCACGCCGTTACAATCGAAATATCAAAACAGCGAAACGTGTCGGAAATACAGAGGAGGTTTCTACAATCCGTCCCGGGTTCGTCTTCGTCGCTGTTGTTCACCTATCGGGCTCCAGGAATCGGGCAGGATCCGAATGATTTACCACTTGTCCCGATCTCCCAGTTCCGGCGATAAGCCAGGGATGGCCTGAAATTAACTTTCGTCACAACTATTAATATAACCGGTGTGATTTATGCGTTTGGAATTACATTAACGACATCCTTCGGAAATAATTGGACCTCGCCGACTAGAATAAATTGATTTCTCTCACTTCAGTTAAACGCGGCGATTTATTGCTTTCGGATCTTCTGAATCAATTCCGGAAGAAATCAGGAATATATGCATGGAATTGCACTGAACTCGATTGGGACGCTTGAATCCTATCCAAAAGCCAAAGAAAAATATGCCAAAAAAAGGGGAGTACACGGAATTATATGAAGGTCCTACTCGCACTAGCGCCGTCAGCAACAAGCTCCTTTTTATGGGCGATAATAAAATGAGTTACATTGCCAGCCAGTTTTCTGCCCATAAATAACTCGGGAGTCATAAAGACTTCTTATCATTCGGCGGCTCTGGAAAGCGTCCAAAATGGCCCGACAGTGTGAACTCATAGGTACATCGTCCGCACCAGATTCGAAAATGTTACTGAAAACCTGAGAATTTCTGTAAAATGAAGAAACTTATTGGCGTGTTCGAATTCGGTTTAGTTTTCCTACCTTACGAAAATCCAGAGTAAATATTTCTAGAAGATGGGGTGGTCATAAATTTTTTTGGATTCATGAAAGCATAACTTGTATGACTTCATTTTCCGATGCAATTCAAGAAGTTAACACTCGAACAACAGTGCTGAATTGTGTACTATACTGTTGACTTGTTTTAGAAACCGATATTTCTTGGCACATCAATTTATTACGTAGTTTAAAATTTCTCTAGTCAAATTTTTAAGCTGCTATTATGGATTTGTTGTTATTTTTCCTGACCTGATTTAACTTGCTTGAAATTGTATACTTACAACATCGATTATTCCTAGTTTATATTAGACTAGCCAATGTCTATGTTGTGTCTTTACGTTTCACACAATCAAAATGTTGTAGTTATGAAGTATATTAAAATATTTTTAAATCTTGCCTTGGACTACTACACTATTCAATTTGACAAATTTTATAAAAGCTTTGTTGGAAAGAAGACTTAGTAAAATTATCTAGGCAGGAAAGAATATTAATAGTGTAATTTGCTGACAAAAATTAATATGAACAAATGATCCCTCATCCCTCAAACTATTTTCGAAAGTAGTTAAATATACTGTAAAATTATTTGATTAGGATACGTCTTGATCTGTTTTTGGTTTTCTTTGCTGATTTTTGTTAGGCTAGCATGCTGACTTCATGGCATTGAGTCTACATATCTTCTCGCAGAAGAAAAATGCAATAAAACTTGTAATTTCTTAATTTTGCCTTCTTTTGTGATATGATTTTTTAGACAATCAAAAGGCAAATGTCGTCTACACCATCAAAAGAGATATTGTTAAAAACAATAGGTTTTTAAAAGAGCGGAAATCGGAACTAAATCGAAATAACACGCAGTAAGTACCTTCAATGAAAATTGGCAAAGTTAAATAACAGTGACATTAATAAACAGAAAAAAGAAAAAAATACTAATAAACGCGAAAAACATAGGATAAAACTAATTATGAGGTAGGAATCGAAACTGGATCTTCTAATTGTTGGACTTTACTTCACGACATACTTAACGTGATCGATTGTTTTGTATTTTTGGTCAAAAAGCATATCTCTCTCAACTTGCAAAAAGTCTTAATAATTTTTACTATAAAAACAATTCACTTTTACAACGTACCAAAAAAGCTAAAGTCTTAAAAACGTATGAATATATCGTTTAAGGAAAAAAGCCACCAAACCTTTTTATGCGTCACCTGTGAATAACTTACCCTGGGTGTCACATAAAGAACCCTCGTCGATTACATTCATATTTCCCACGGATTTTGCGTTCCCTGGCCACCACCTGTCGTGGTCGTCAAATTGACCTCCCGTAAATCAAATCTGACAGCATCAAGCACCTGGCCGCCAGACCGCACAGTGCGTCCTTGCGGTCTCCGTACCTGCGCCTTTTGTTTTCTAATTTGTCAACTTCGGATCGCACCTACACAAAAAGCTAAAGTGTGCCCCCGAACTCACAAAAGGGATCCCGAAACAGGAATGGAACGATGATCTCCAGACAATCTGTGTGTATGACGCCGGGACAATCTGTACGTAAGTAGGGCTGTGGCCCGTGTAGAACAGATAGTAGGACAATTGCGGGGCGCTCCCTTATTGGCGTGAGGACAACTTTTATCTCATGAATTGAACAAAAGATTCGGGGGCGGCAATTCGTATATTCCCTATTCCCGGTTCCCTGGGCCCCCGCTCCAGCCTTGTAGCTGGATGTTGTTGTTTGTTGCCACTGCATTAGGGCGGCTGTTAGGCGGTGTTAGTCGAGTAGTCAATGTGTGCATGTGTTGTGTAGTTGTCAGCAGTTTAAATGGGCTCCGATCCGGGATTTCACCCTGCCGACGTCGGGGGATGTTCGGCGGTCGGACTTAATACTGAGAGGTGAATCAATTGGATTAGGGGAGGTTAATTGATCGAACCGTTTCTATCCCACT
Source organism: Proctacanthus coquilletti (assembly GCA_001932985.1). Lineage (NCBI taxonomy): Eukaryota > Metazoa > Arthropoda > Insecta > Diptera > Asilidae > Proctacanthus > Proctacanthus coquilletti. The sequence goes on along the minus strand of MNCL01000027.1, from coordinate 845,721 downwards.
TCCCCGGGGGCGGGTTGGGCCGGAGCGGAACCCGGGCGGTTGTGGGAACTGCTGTTTACGGACTGCCGTTTTTTATTGCCTCATTTCGTAGATTCGGTGCTAACTGATTCGAGCATGGTACAAGTGGGAAACAGATTTGCTGTCGATACTTCGGAACTTTGTTATTTCGTGGCGGTTCAAATGAAATTGCAATTTGTGTGAGCTTAAGAAGCGTCGAAGACGGAAAGGGATTTTCGTAGCAGTCCTCTTACGTGAAGGCTGCGAAAATCTGTAGAAACAACTGAATTTTAAATAAGCTATTGTATGGATTGCTGTTTCATAACAAACTGTATAATACATTGACTTTTGAAATCCCACCTTATTTGACTTAAGAGATAACAGATCCTTAGTGAAGTCAGAATAATCGTCTTTCTAAAGATAGAGAAAACATACTATCATTATGTTGAATTTTTCGAAAACCGTAGACATTTCGAAATCCATTCATTTCTTCTTATCAGACAGGAATCTTGGAGAGCCTATGAACAATTTCAGTTCTTTTAAAACCAATTATTTCGCTATTCAGTACGTAAACAAAAATTTAAATCACGTGCATGATCAACACTTCAAATTTTCGATTTATAAAATTGCAATTTCGTTTCCAATAACTAATGTTTAAATAGCTATTTTTATCCTAAAATTATAAACAATTCCCTGAAATTTGAATCAGAATTTTAGAAAAGTTTTCATTTAATATAATATTGCAATTTTTAAAGGAAAGCAATATTTTTTGAAAAAATTGTCGCACTTTTTTAAAGGCCTATGTTTAAAAAACTATTAGAGATAAATTTATAAAATAATAAATTTCGAAAATAAAAAGTATTTTTCCGGTAAACATTTTAATTTAAAGTACAAGTCGAGTAATATACGACAAAATAGGGTGGAATTTTTTTCAACTACTGGACAATTATGAACTGCGAAAATTAAATTGCTGTAATAAGGTAGATGCTCTGAATCTCCTCAGCCGTAAAAATTCAAAAAGCAGTCTTCTTAAGCTGCACACATCCTTAGACCAATCAGCAACACATTGTCGATGTCCTTGCAGGTAAAAACCCTCGACAACCTAAAAAGCATTTTCGTAGCAATGACATGGCAGCGAAGCAAGGACTGCAGTGGCACTTTGGAATAGAATGTCACCAGAATTAGTAACTAACTTAGCGAGAGCTCCACAATACGAGTAATTAGCAGCCGAAGAGCCCATTCGAATCCCTGCGTCTCGAGATGATGGATATGACTGTGCTAGGAAAGGAATAGCAGCGTACAAGAGCGTAAGGGAAATATTAGCATTTTTCCGGGACCGAATAAAGTCACAATTCAGTGAAAAAGAAACTCTCGATAAACTCTGACAGGTGGAAGGATTCAAGGAGCTGTTATTGATGGGTGGACCAAGGGCCGGAGGGGCCGGGGAACAATGGCGAGACGATAAGAACGCGTCCTTAAGGCCATTCCTTTTGTTGTCCCTTCCGACTCGAACGGGAATCAGATCGCAAATTTCAGGATGAATGGAGGAAAATAAATTTGCCGAAAGAAATTTTTGCATAAACTGTCAGAGGAGTGTTGATAACATGATGACGCGGGTACAGGGAGAGAGCGCAATCGGTCGTAGTTCCTGTTGCTCCTTCGTTTCTCCTGTGATAAATTTCCCAAAACGGTGAAAAGGCACTAGGGATTTGTCCGTTTTAAGAAACATGTTCTTGGAATAAGGAAACTTATTTAGAAAAGACGATCACAAACTTTTTCCAGTTTGCGTATCGAAAAAACTTATGTAATGATATAAATTTTTTTTTCCAAACCGAGAAATTAATATCATACATGCTGACTCGCTGGTGTAACCATCCTGTAAATCACGTCGGCACGGCACATTTTGCTGGCGCATATTAAAATGTGGTACTATAGGAGTAATTTGTACTTAATACCACCGTAGCAAAAATTAGACGCATTATTCCTTATACATCATACACCGGTAGCCGTACGACTCCTACTGGGCAGATGGACAGACCTAGTTCGGAAGGAGCACGTGAAAAATGCTTATATAAATATTTACTGCCAACAAAAACAAAACATTAGAAATGCAGCACACACTTCTTTGGAAAAATATGAAAATTTTTCCGCAGCTGGAAAAGTGCAAACTTTTAATGGATTTCTGTTACGTTCCAGAAGATTTATCGCTACAGGGTGTTGAGAAATGAAAAGCGCGAGAAGTGCATATGGGAGAGCTCTTCCAGCCGAGGTACACCTTTTCCGATGCAATCACTGTCAGGAAAGCTGTATTTCCTTCACTTAAGGCGCATAAATCAGTACTGGCGGTGTTCCGATTATATTTGAATATTTGAATACATTCCCCGAACTTTAAGACTCCCGATGATAAACTCGTGCTGTTGAGTCTTTTTCGATGGACAGGTCAGGAGTTTTTAATGTGTGAATTGATGATACAGATAAAAACTATTAATCCTCAAGCAACAAACGGACAATGATACAAAAATATAATATTAAAAAGACTTCCTTTTTAGATCACAAGTAAAAAAAAAATACTTAATTAGTTCAGGTTTTCGAGAAAAATTAGAATAAATACAATGAAAAGCTGATTTTTTGTCATTTTTTCAAACAAATAAAAACATAAAAATACATGAGACTAAAAATACAAGCGATGCTAAAGCTAAGTGTTTGTTAAATTTTGATTCTTCTCAAAGCAGAAAAAATTTGTTTAAGTAGTTTAAGGAAAAATAAGTTTTAAGAGTAGCTCATAGATAATTTTGGGATAGCTCTTTAAAAAATTCAAAAATTAATTTTGTCGTTTTAATTTCAAAAATTTTCATAGGGAATATATAAAAACAAAAAGTAGGATATTATTTTATACTTGTTTTCTTCATTTAATAATAACTTTTATGATATATTACTTAATTAGCAGGTATGAGCTAATTCTAGATCTCCTTCTACAAACCTACAAAACTATAGTTTAATATAGTTTTATTTGTCTGACTAGCCTTAGTAGGAAATTATTGTGCGATTAAACTTCATCTACCACCATTAGTAGACAGAATTCATACAAGGTGTAAGTCATGCAGGTGGATTTTAAAGTAGCTAACATCGCCTTTGAGCTGGCTGCAACGCCTTTCGAACTACTGTAATTGATTGCAGTTGCCCTGACATGTCCGGAATGTCCACTTCTGGAACTTAAGTTTGCCATAGAGTCTAGGCATTATCCTGAGACATTTCTACGAGTTTCAATACTTTATTTTCATTTTTACTTAAAAAAAGAAAGTAGAAAAATCTAAAATGAAGCACCGCCTGGAGCCCAGTGCTCATACATTTTCCGAAACACGTACAGGAGGGTAACTGGGTGGCAGCACAAATCCACAAGGAAATTGGTTAATCTTTTATCACTTTCTCCACTTTTCTCCAGGATTCGCCGGCACCGCACCTCTCGGACCGCACCTCAAGAGCAGCGTTTTATTATTCCATCAACGTTTTTGCCAGGATGTTCGTTTCTTCTCGGCAATCCTCCGGTTAAGTGGGTGATAATCGTGTAAGTGGGACAAAATAGAGGGAAATCTGTTACAGCTGCCTTGCTGTTTCATTTGTTAAGAACTCGTCCGGTTGTAAATTCTCCCTAGTCCCCTCTTGGATTCCTCCCGCACCGTCATCCCATCCCGGTCAGATCGCCGTCAAGGCAACCTTCTTTGGCTCTCCGCAAGTAATTAGTTCTCGGACCTAGTGTAGGTCGTCTCCTTCTTCATACCGGTGAATCAAGGGCATAGCGGATAGTAGTGGACTGAAAATTAAGTGGACCAACTCTGATCCCCTAATGAAGCTGTGGATCTGGCCGTAAAGACTTTGCTGTATGTTGCGGCCGACGACAACAAACTGCGAGATAGTAAAACCTCTTTTAATTGAATTTATTTGACTGACCTTTGTCAGAAGTTTTTAATAAAGGACGTGTCGTCCAGTACTTTGAGGTTTTCTTTTCTTGTCAGCAGATTCTTTGCAGAATTGTTGTCTTCGTTTTGTTAAATATCATACCCCACGTTTCGAAAACGCCGAAAAACTTAATGAGACCAAAACGGAACGGAGGGGAACTGTTTCTTGCATTTATTACTAGTAGTCCTAACGAGTGGTGCCATGTTTTCCTTAGCTCCTCGACTCCTTGCTTGCATTCAAAACAGAGGGTGACCTGAAATTCGAGGAATGAAGCGCAATAACGTTAAAAATTTCAACAAATTTCCTGAAGAACAATAGTTTGCATTTAGACGGACAGCATGAAGTAGTTCAAAACTTAAGATATATATAACCATTGATTTATTGATCTTTAAAATGTTTACTCGATTTCAAATGAATTGCTTTGAGTACCAAAATATAGCTTAATTTCGAATTTTAGAACTTTAACTAGGGCTTTGATTATAAAATTAATTTTCCAGAGAAAATCTGCATTTTAACTTGTAGATTCCTAAAAATATTTTGTACTTTTCTTAAATTTCACAAAAGATAATATTTTTCCTTGAAGATAAATAATAACTCTCACTTCCTATCCCTGAGAGAACCTAAACTAGAGAATGACCCTATGACCCACTACAGTAACTTAGTGCAAATATGTACTTTTTCCAAACAAATTATTTCCTGCCAATGGGTTTTCTATTAAAAGATTGATTCTCATGCTGCATCCCGGCGGAGATATTTCATAGCAAAATATCCGAACGAGCGATATGTGGTTTTGTTAGATTCCTTCCCTAGATCCCAGATGTGTTGCCATTTCTAATTCAAAGTTTTTCGAAAATGTTCAGAGTTGTCTTCTGTGGACAATGATTGCGTCCATATTCAAAGCAGTTTCGAAAACTTTTGTGAAATGTGCTAAAGTCGTGTCGTCATTTTCTTCCTCGACCTTCTGCGGCCCGCGCGCGCTTGCACTACATGCAAAATGGTCAAGCAAGAAGGAGGCACCAGCTCCTTAGAATATTCCCTGGGAATTCCCTTCGTAACGCTAGCTAGCCAAATATGGTGCGGAAATGAATGTTTTATTCTAAAAGTTTTGTGCAACTTTGAGCTTTTGATAAATTATCTTTGCATCTTTCGAAGACTCGTGGGAAGAATTTGTGTACGGTTTTTTATTTTTCAAGATTCAAATTGAATTTCATTTTCATCGGTTTTTAGTGGGGAAATCAAAATTCAACTCACTTATTTACACGAAAACAAGTTGAGAAGTACAACGTTAAACATAAAATAGCGGTTAGTTAAATGCACACGTTTTTTATTGCTTTTCTTTTTGGAAGATAAATTTTGTAAATATCCTTAAATGCTGTTTTAAAAAAGTGTAAGTGTTTACGATAGCTTAAGAAATTTAAATGTGTTTTAAGAAGGACTTCCACCCAACATAAATTTATAAAATTGTATTAAAATCAACTTCTGCAAAGAATTACCTAAAAATAGTAGTTTTTAAGCGTTTCACTGTAAAGTTTGCTCTGACTAAACATAAGAGGATATTTAAGTATGGAGCCTGAAAAATTAGGAGTTCCATTATATAGTTTTCTTTTAATGTGATCTAAATGGAAGAGATTTAATTAAATTTAAAAAAGTTAATCAGAACTTGTTCAATACTCGGTTACAAATATCATACTTTGAATGAAAATAACATTACACATTTTGGAAGGGCTTTTGACTAGTTGCTCAAAGGCGTTTCGAAAAAGTAACGAGTATAAATTTATATGAACATAATAAATGCTCAAAGTACGGGTACATTCACTTTAATTTTATATTCAAAGAAATTTGATTATATTTTAGCGTTTTCAAATGAAAGAAAAACTGCTGTACATTCAAAGATATCTTAAGGTATGGAATTTGGGATTTGGAATTAAAAAAGTTGTCTTACTTTTTTATATTACTTAAGTATAGTAAACATAACTGTCTTTATTTAAACATCTGCTAAATGTGGATTTGAATTTCTACAAAGTCCTAAACTTTCTTAAGAACATAAGACGCTCTGAGCTTTGTTCATGACTAAACCTGATCCTCTGAATATTTCTTAGAAGATTATAATCTATTCTGCTCTGAAAAAGATCTAGTTCATGTTCATCTCTACAGCATAGGCACAAATTACTAGTGTTGGAATAAAATTGAGATATTTCTTCAAAATTTTACGATTGATGGAGTTCAATAAAAGGTAGTGGGTCCTTTTATCCATGCCAACCTACACCGGTAGTTTGGGAATCATTCTTTTGTAGGATAGGAGGCCCATTAGTTCAAATTCAATAAGATTTTTTTTCTTTTCATATTGTTTTTTAGAGAAATGTTATATGTTTAATTTATGTTTTACAGTTTGTTAAAAGTTCTATTGTCTAAAACTCAGGTTTAAAAACGTAAAGAATAGTTTGTTTTTATAAAATTTTAAAAAATTGCATTAAAAACATGGAATTTCTTTAAGAACTGAAAAAATATACGTCGGAGACAGAAGACGGAATATTTCCATCAGACCTGATTTACGCAGGAACACAGTCAATTGTGTAACGTCCTTGGCTTGTAAAATTTGTTTCCCTAAACTTTGTTGCTTTTTCGAAAAAAAGAAAAGATCCCCAGACTAGGGCCGTCACAGCATCCACGGCGGACCAAATTGAATTTTCTGTGGCGTTCAAGAAAATCAGATGCGGCCAATATGTTAACTGAGCAAACAAAAGAGCTGAAAGTTTAATAACTTTGGAATTATTTCCCGGTTGATCGCTGCGAGCAATTGCAGGGGGGCCGGGCAACATGAAAAAACTTTTGCATCTTGGCAAAATGTAAAATCGAGCAAAAATAAGAAAATAAGAAAAATTTCATTTAATCGCACAGAAAAGTAGTAAGGAACATTTCTTGAGAAATACACGCGGCCAATTCTCCAGTTTTGTTTCATTTGAAAACAATTTTTTGTTTGATCGCCGCCGGCTTCCACGGAATTTATTTTGAAATAGGAAACTTTCGAGTATAGGCCCCCTGGAGCGGCGGCGCGGACGGGAAAACTCTTGGGAGTCCGGGGCAGTCTTTGAAGCGCATCTTGCGATAATTTACTTTCAGATCCGGACCCGGATATCGATTGTTTAAGATGGCAGGGGTCGGGATGTGGAATCCCGATGATTCCCAAGGCGTGCACAGGACTAGGATGCAGGAGAATGCAAAGTGCCCGTAAATATGATGTTCTGCCTCGCGTATTACAATAGTTGTGAAAATGTTCGGCTCAGCTGGCTCTGTCGTTTTTAAGGACATTTTCGAGTTGTTGAATATCCAGCCGGCACTATACTGCTCCTGCTGCCGTAGAGTGCGGCGAACGTGGTCGGGAATCCTTTTGTTGGCGCTCAGGTTGGCAAAAAACCCAACGAAAATTAAATGCACGCTTCCCTTTGTCCTCAAATTTATTCAACGAAGAAGATAAGTTATTCTCAAGAATGGCTCCTTACGTCCCAGCTTCTGCTGAATGCTCCGGCAACTGCATACGACAGCTCTCCGTTGATGGTTAATGGTGCACTTTAAGCACTTTCAGTCATTCCACCATTTCGGTAATGAACATTTTTATCTAAAGCACTTTCTGAATCCATCCAAGGAGCACAATTTTGCACACCGTGTCTTTGTCTCGTCCACACGCAGTGGTGTCTTTATTCCAGGAAATCAAACTAATTTTTTGTGGAATCATTTGGGGATTAGGGACAACAGTTTTATTGAATATCGCCTATTTGGCGATTGGAAGGTAGACGTCTTCCTTGTTCTCTTAACTAACTTCAAAATATCAAATTCAATATTTACTTTTTAGTTATATGTTGTATTTCAAGTTGACTTACAAGTTAAAATAATATTCTTTCATGTCTCCAAAGAAATTTTTTAAAAAATTCCAAAAGAAAGAAAGATTTTCAAACTTACGATTATTTGATGAATTTTTAGTTAATTTTAAAAATGATCAATAATCAAATTATAGGTCACTTTTTCCTTAAAAATTCTAAGGGCCTTTTTTAGAAAATGTAAAATTAAAACGAAAAAAATACTGTTCAGAAATATTATAATTGAGAGAATATTATTTTATAGTTATTTCTTTTAAAGAAAAATAATTCTAAATAAAAATTACTTGGTTTTTTGTGTCTGTAAACCTCTTAAACACTATTCTGAGCTATGGATTATTCTAAACTTTTTTCTAAGTACCAAAAACATTTTTTTGTTTTGCAATGAATTTTTAAAAAGTAAATTAAAAAACATTTCTTTCAAGTGCATTTGCAAATTTGTGTTGATTTCAACAGAGGAGTATTTATTAAATCTGAAAGTGTAATTTGTGTTTTAGGAATTTTGTATCATTGAAATAAAAGGTAAAATTTAATTGAATATATAAAATCATAAATCCATATTATACGAAACAATAAGATTCTATTTTCAGCATAATTTCAACACTTTGCAACATCGCCTCAGAATCAGAAAATAAAGGCATTCTTGGACCAGTATTCAACAACAAGTTCGCCATGAACAACTGCATTAACGTGATGGTATTAAATATAAGCTTGAGGAAGCTGCAAAATCACGAAATGAGCAATTCAACTGCTTCTACGTGAATATGTTTTTAAAAACTCCCCATACGTACGATAGAGAATCTCTGCCCGCCCAAAATTAGATTGCCTCTCTGGTGCGCCCATAAAAGTTCAAAATTTTGAATTTCATCTGAAGTGATATCCCGGCACGTAGCAGGAGCAATGCAAAGCAGTACAGAGCCGAAATTTAAAGTGCTCTCATACGGCGACATGTGTTCAGTCCTAAGCAAGGCCCATCCGGCTCCCCTCGAGGGCCCTGGGCTTGTTGATTACACATAACGCTCGTAATTAATTCTGATAACACATCCTGTATTCCATAAATGAAACGTTCAATTCAACTCATATGTTGCCCGGGTAGAGAGTACCTAGTCTACCAGTCGGCGAAACTAGGACATAATAATTCCCTCGACTACTAAGCCCTAAGTAATTGCGTTCTAGGATTCGCTTAATTATTGCATTACAACGTTACAACGGCAGTTAAGGCCAATCAAAGATAAAGCAATTTGTGGGCAGGGGAAGGTAGAGCCAATTAATAATTTTTTTATGGAACGCTGAAATGGCGCGAATGTTATTTGCATGATATGGGTTTAGGCGTGCTTTGCTTACTTTATTAGAATCCATACTTCATATCGAACTGACACCCGAAGACGCTAGAAGTGGTAATGGAGGGATAGGATGCGAGGTGTGACGAAATGAGACCTGCTAATTGCTTGTCCAGCTCTAATACCCAATAATGAAACCTCAGCAAATTGGAAAACGGGCACTGAATACTAATGGGAACTTCTGCAATCTATTTGCAATCAGAAAAGATTAGTCCATGTACATGGGCTTTTTCGGTCTGACACCCTGTTTCGAGCTTGATTTACCACCAATCTGCGAAAATCCTAATAAAGTCAAGGCACACACTCTAGATGGACCATGAAATTCTTTTGAACTATAAGATAGAGCAATTAATTATAATTAAATACACCTAAACACCTCTTGTTACGCGGTAGATACGTTCTAAAAAAATACGCGTGAAAGAAAATACTGACTCCATGCATTTTTGTTTTTAAAATTCTTTTAAATCACGGATTTTTTCCTAATTTAGATTTTAATTTAAATTATATTTGATATCTCAATTCACGTAACTCTAAACTCGCGTAATGAAAAAAGTCGCGTAAAAAGATTTTTAGATGTACGCTTTAATTAATCCGCGTTGATTGTTGTAATGAATTGGGAATCTCTGCAAAATGAACAATTATAGGCATTTATAATTTATACTTTCTCAGAGGCTTTAAATTTAAAATACCATTTTATTAAATTTGATTTACAATATTTTGAGTCAAACTTAAAAAAGAAACTTACTTAGTTCCTTTTTTGTAATTCACGCTTTTATTTTCTTATTAAATCTAGTATTTTTTCATGAATTGAAAGATCACATTAGCATTAGTATCAAGAAAAGTGCCAACCAACATAAAAACTTAATAGTACTGGTCTTAGAATATAATCCTGAGATACACCAGATGTAATAGAGATATCCCTAGAAAAATTATCAAATTTTTTAAACCTTTTCAAAAGAAATAGAAACTTAATTATAACTGATTAAATCAAATCAAATCCAATATAGAAACCTGCCAAGAATTTCTTAACAAAACTTCTTTTGAGCTATCGAAGAAATTGTGTTTGATTTCAGCATAGTTAGCGAAATGATTTGTTCATTCGAGAAATTCAGCGACAAAGAAAATTTTAACACCATAAAGGCATCACAATCGGTCCAATCTACAGTCCTGAAAGTTCACAGACCGAATTGACCTTTTAAAGGTGAATTTTTCCCAGAAAATATGATAAATTTTTCCTATAAATAAAGTTTATCGCACATAGACCCTCTGGCTGGGCGCCAAATGGCCTGGGGTGCATTTAGTTTTTAGCGACTCGACAAAAGCTATGAATAACAACCCTGTCGCATGCTATCAACATTCGATGAACATTTTTAAAAATCGAACGTTTCACTTTTCGAATGACGATTAAAGTTGTTCTAGTTGGCAAGGATTTTTTCGCTAATTATTTAAAGCTAAAAAGATTTTTAAACTATCAAAATACTGGAAAAACTTGCATAGCCTAACAAACATTTTTCATGTGTATTTTCCCCTAATTAAGAAGACACTCACAAATTTGTAATAAAATAATGATGTAAAATATCAGAATTCCTATTTATCATTATTGCAATACACCATAAAAATAAAATTTAAAAGGGGAAAGCTTTTATTTTTCATTTTAAGACAATGATTGTTAACTTCAATTAAAGAAAATTAAATACCCTAAATTAAAACTAAAGTATTTTTACATTTTTTATATATTAAATACTCTAATTTTCTACTTTTTGTTTCTTTTATTTACTTTATTGTGAATTCAAAAGATATTTCGAAGTCGATTTCTGGACTTAAAATAGTACATAAATTATTTTTATAGTTTCGAAAATGTTTTAAGAAATGAAAATAAAATGTTTAACTAGTAAGTACAATACTAGACGACTATAATTTTTCGTTATTTTATTTTATTTTCTTTTGAACGTGTAGTCAGTCATCTGTGGAATTAATTTTATGATATACAAGAATCTTCAAGTAAAAAAAAAAGTAGTTTGAAGTAATACAGCAAATACAGCCCTACAGACAGCTTTGTTTTTCAGTAAATATGGAGACTCGCATGAACAGATTTAATATAATCAACTGAAAATCAACCTTTAATAGTAAAATATGGGCGCTTCTAATCAGTCGTTTTGGATGTTACTTACTTACTTATAAGTATTAGTATGTGTTGTATAGTTTTTTAAATAAGTTGAAATTACTTAAATCCAAAATATTCACAACAAATGAACTGATTATATACAACTTTTGTTATTGTTAATTGTAAACAATAAATTTAACTGTACGACGCTTTTATGACAATAAAATTCGTTTTTACTATTGAGACCATGGACCAAAAGGGTTCACTAGATGCTGTTAGACAGCACTTGAACAGTTTCACTAACGCTGTGATTTATATACACTGCATTGAAGAAAGAAGTTTCAAGAAATTTAATGCTTCAATTGAGGCCTTTAAAAGTTGGAGATGCTGCCTGCACCCGAAAAGTCTGCCAAGGATTACGTCGGGGGATTCGTAGAAGGCACTTTCGCTTTCCATTGAAAAACTTCAAACCGCCCTTAGGATGCTTGGGTAGTCCGCGGGCGTGCATCATTTGTCAAGAGAAGTGATAAAACGCCTCCGGAATCCAAAATCCGCGGGGACAAAGTGGTCTTCGCTTCGCTTGATTAAATTAAATTGTCCGCCCTTATTGTGCCGGTCACGTTGCGGCGCTTCTAGTCACCAGAACGGGGGGACACAACGCAAATTTACCCTCTTTGCTCCATACTTAAATTAGGACTTCATTTCCCCAAATCGCTAGTGTTGATTGTTTAGAATAAATTTTTTAATCTGAATGTGGGAATATGCCCGATCATGTGGAGAGCATATTAATGGGGGACTTCGATGTCACTATCCGTCAAAGAAGCGTTTATGTGCCGGTCACGGAAGCCCCAATGGACAGGGCGGATTGGGCCTGAGGCTATCAAGATTTGTAGCGACGAATAACTCTGTCAATTAGGAGTCACTAAATCTTATCTTGAGTTCGCAGACAAAGTTTTGTTTTATGGCGATACACATCGCGTGCTAGATACATTCTATGGGACTAACATAAAAACTTTACTCGGGTACTGTACCGGGTGGTAGTGGCTGCGATACGGGGGTTCCCCTCCCATTCTATGTGATGTGGTGAACAGTCGGTTGCGAGAAGTATTTTTCACGATAGACACCACATGGACAGAAGGATAGCATTTTCTAAATAGAGAGTCCTGGCCATGGCGGCCGACCATATATGAGTAATTTACTCCCATAGATGACAGCGGGAAACTCCATTACGAACTTTATGAGGGACATGTTAAAAGTTTTTTAACACCGAACTGCAACTGTCTCCTCCATGTTCCCAGAGCTGGAGCAAGAAGGAGTTGCCCATCCATGCTGCCAAGACTGCTCCTCGATCCAGAACTGCTGGACGGAGCGAGGGGAATGTGCGTATGCATCTATAGACCATACCAAGGACCATGTCAAGGAGCGTCATGGACTTCGACTTGAACTTAATTTTTGGCAATTTCTCTTGACGCCTTATTTGTGTGCTCTTTGAAATTGGAGTTAATTGCTACTTTATAGGTCTAGTACGGTCCCTTGTTACGGTAATGAACTTCATACAGGTGCTCCGAGTGCAGCATGCTGTTGCTCCTGAAAAGTTCGTCCTTCCTTTGGCAGGATGTGCTGTGAGATAAATGCAAGTTAACTCCAGACAACTTCAATATTTGACTTTTACAAATTTGTAGAGTTTAAGGTATTAACGCAATTATTGTACTGTAGATCCAGGTAAGTTACTTAAGCGGTGGTTACGTCCCTTCTTCGAAAGGTTGCCTTCTGTTGGCCGAATAAATTCAAGAATAACTTATCAATTCTTTAAGTTTTGAACTCAAAGTATGGGCTTTCCATTTCTTTTTTAAAACACAAGTTTGGAGTAAATTAAACACAGTAATTGAGCTTTTCTAAAATAAATTTTCTAACATTTTTCTTTGCTTTTTGTTAACTATGTTAGTCATTAATTGCGAATTTATAGTTAAACTGCCAAGTTTAGAATTCGCTAATTCTTTTCTGTTTTTTTTTTTCAAAAAGTAGAAAATATTTAATAATTTAGTTTTTTCTTAAATTTTATTTAATAATGCTAAATCTAAATACGTTTTTCTCAATCGAAAGAAAATTATTTAGTTTAATAATAATTATTAATTGAAAAGAATAAAGGCGATTTTATTATGAATCAAAATTTGCTATTGTATTACCTGCTCTTTTCTAAGAACTAAAAACTAATTTTTAACTCAATTTTTTTTTAAAGGAACTGTATTTTAATTTACATCTCCTCAAGTCCATCTATTTAAATATTTATCTAATGAGCAATGAACATTTTATTTCAAAGGGACATAGAGCCTTAAAGCTTCCATTTACAAATAATTGAAGAGAATTTAATTTTTAGGATAGAATTTAGTGGCTATATTCCTTTTTTCTTTTGCCTGAGTGTGAGAGGTGTTAGTTAAATAAGGTAGGAGTCCTACAACCTGCAACCTCTGGAATGACGCACAAATTACGGTTCCATTGATCCATCGAAATGCCATATTTACATTATTTTAGTGGTTGTTTTTTTTTGTATATTTTGAAGCTGGAGCCTTATATTCACTTACATCTAGTTATCACATATTGTACTCATAGAATTTTTATGTAAAACTTACATATTAACCTGCGAAGTTAATTTCCCGCACCGAAATTATACATTCGGGGGTAAAGTGGATAAAGGCACTTCATAAAATTTGCATATATTCAATTCTCAGTCGAGCAGCGATAATAGCGTCCTGTCCACAAGGTGTCGTCGCATGTGCTCGCAGGAAAGGTGTCTGTTAGGGTGGCGCTCGGCACATGGGAACACAAATCATCCCGAAAATTGTCCTAGACGGGACGGGACGGAGGAGGATAAATCCAGTAAATCTGCTCAGTCATTTCGCCGCATAACTGCTGTGATGCGGGACCACATTTCACATCCTAACGACACCCAAAAGAGTTGCTTCCGCCCTCTAAGGACCAAGTATGGTTAAATGGCGTTTTTCGGAGTGCGGATTTCACGCCAAACACGAAATATTTAAGCGGCAGATAAGGAAACCTCCAGGCCCTTAATCCTGGGATTATGTTGCCGGCCGTGACAACCCAGTCGCTCCTGCATCCCTGCGCCACGTACTACACGGCCTCCTGATACAGTGAATTTTCCTATCCAGGAAGCAATTAAAAGTTTAGGACGAGACTTGGCAACTCGTTTCCACAAGAGAGTCTGCTTTCAAAGAGCCCAAAAGTGACAACAATCAATTGGTGGCACATCAAAGAAGTTGTGCGAAACTTTCCGTATTCCTGGAGGTCCGATGGGATCCCCCTCCCGGATCAGATTGACAAAGACTCCAAACTTTTTTTGAATGACTGCAGTGCACCCACCACACCGGTCCAGACGTTTAAATGTCGGCTATAATATTGTGGGCCAATCCGCCACCGTGGCGATCAAATTAAAACGCCATTCAAGACATCCAGAGTGTCCCGGGTCCAGGGACCCATCCGGAAAATCCTCTTTACCGATAGCAATGCCACGACAACGATACATTATAGAATGGATGCTGGGACTGAAGAGCAGCCCGAGCGGAAGAATCAGCAGCTAAACAGACGTGAAATTGAAAAATCTTTTCGCAATGCAGATAAGAAGAACGACGCCCCGGTGATTTCGGCCATTAATCACCCAATGCTGATGCATCAATTGAACGGAAAATTCAGAATTCAGAGGCTCCCGACAACGAGGCGATGTTTTGTCGCAGGAGCTCCGAAATGGAAAACTAGCAGCGGGCACGGCTGCGGCGGAGCCCCGGCGATGGTGGCCCGATACATGCTGCACCCCATGACATGTCACCGCAGCCCGCAGGTAAGATATGAACCACCGCTCCCCAGATAGATCCCAGTCGTGAATAATTCCTGGCGCGTTTCCGGGAGGAGCGCTGGCCCGCCACCCCGTTCTGCAATTGAGGCGACTGCTGTTGATATTCAATTATTGATGGTTCCAGGATTAGACGTGATTAATTGGTTAAATTTAATTTGTTTTAAGGTGACTAAATTAGTTTTGAATAGTGGCATTTAGACTATGGTGTTCACGAAAATACGGTTTCTACCGCAATTGCTTGTTTTCCCGCAAATTTCCGAATATAAATCCATCTGGAAATGTTTTCGCTCAAATGGAAATAAGATTTACAAAACTAGGTGGGCTACCTGAAGTTTATTAAAATCTGATCGGAGTATCAGTTGTTACGAAATAGGGCAGTGTACAAGGATCAGATCATGACTCGATCAGTATAATTTGTTATTTTTTTTAATATGTGTATGACTGCTAACTTTTATGCAAACTTATTGTCAGAATAAGTTCATTATTTATTACTATCAAAAGATGAATTTAAATTCCCACAAAATTTACATTTAGCTATTACAATTAATAGAAAAACTGGTAAGCAATAATTAACTTTTCAATATTCGAAATGACCGTGTTACAATTTCCCAAAGTGTCAAAACCCCTGTTTTCGTAAAATAATTTTAATAAAAAGCACTTTTTACTATATTTTCGTTAATCTTTTATCTGTTTAAAATTGTTTAAAGTCAATATGTAAAGAAAACCAATCTCGCAAATAAAAAGAATAAGAACTCTAAACAAACAAACTGAAGAAAGTTTACTACTCTTTTTAAATAAAATTATTACGCTATTACGAGAATTAAGCTAAAAGTCTAAAATACCACAAGCACGTTTAACTTATAATTCCTAAATTGTTGATTATTTGATAAGTAAAGAATTTGTGCAGTCTAATGAAACTTTATTTATTTCTTCGATTAAAAAAAATATATTTAAATCCAGCGTATACTGAGCCGCGCTGTTTGAAATATTGACCGTTGTGGCTGGGCTGAATTTCATCCCATTTGCTGACGAAAAGTTAAGTAACCAGATTTTTGTGATTGGAAAATATCAAATACTCTGCTGTTGGACTGTGATTTCTAGCAGAGATAGCATAACTTTTATAACTTCTAGCCTCAACGAGCCACAGTCACAGGCAATTAAATCCACCCCGCATAGTTCGGGTACTTGGGCGAACCCCTTCAGGCGCATTAATTACCAAGTGTCAATTAGCAACTTTTAACGAGGCTATGGTTTAATACGCACGAAAACAAACGGTCCTCCCTGACATCGACCAGGACCAATTTCGTCTGGGCTCTTCTTCTCCTGCAGCTCAAATATTTGCGGACCGCGTGCTTAAGAGTCTCTCCGGGCTCCTAATACCCCACTCGATTACAGTAGTTCAGTGAATCGTTAATTTATAGCATGAAACTTGTCGTCCATGTCTGGCATGATAAAAACTTGTCGCCACAGCACCGTCCCGCCCGTCTTGGGTTCTTGTAGTCACCGTCGTCTTCTTCTTCAGCGACGGTAGGGAAAGGAGGACCTATCCACAACCGATGACTTTTTGTTCTACAGTTTTCAATTTTCTGAGATTTGTTAGCGATAATTCCAAATTGGATTTTCTTGCCGTGCCACTTGGGCTTCTTCTGCAGTTCTCAAGCTCGCCATTGTAGTCGATGTGGTTACGTACAAGTGTCCATGCCCTCATCGAAGAAAAAATGTTGAATTTATTAGGACAATGCAATGTATCCACAAGAAATGTTCCTCCAAGTGGCCAAGTTAAGTGCCATCAGCAATGATATTATAGTAATATGATTCCATACATCGTCCTTTTGCTTTTGCTCAGATAAACTGATGCCGCCCTCGGTGGGCTCGAAAGAGATTTCCTTAAGAGCCGTGCTCGTCTGGTGTAATCATTAAATATAATTAAAGCGATGGTAAAATTAATCCACAGCTTAAAGTGGGATGGGGTGTAATTGACTTTTTATGTCGAAGTCCGTCTAGGAAGAAGTTGATTCGAAATATGATTAATTACATTTCCCGATGGATTTTTTATTGCCGTGCCCCTGGCAAGGATTACTTCAGCTGGGTACAACGTGCCCGGGCTAGGAACATTTATATCTGTCATTATCTTCATGTGTAGAATAAAAATTCCCGCAAATGGAGAGTATCACGCACCCCACGGCCAAAGTGTTCGATTCAGAGGAAATTTTAATAAATGATTTTAAAGTAATAACTCATTTTATTCGATTTACAGACAGTTCACAGCTTTTATTAATTTGTTTTTTATCTGCATGTATTGAAATAATAAATCTTGAAACAAATAATCTCCAACACTTGTTTAATGATTACAATATTTATACAATTTCTCTTCTATTAAATATAGAACCGAAATTTTCATCCTTTTTTCAACATCTCTTTCACCCAATATTATTATTTTATTTCATATTTAAATTTTAAAAATTATTTAAGAATATAATTTTGTTTTTGAACATTGCGTGCTTGGGATTTTTTAAAAATCAAGAAAAAAATAATAAATTATACATAATAATGATAAATTACGTTTTCATATTTTATTTTAGAAATATTGATTTTTTAAAATTCTTTCATTACAAACAATTTTAAATGTTCTTCTTAATTCAATTAACCATAGCTGAATTAAAAAGACGAAATTATACGTTTTTGTATTGCTATTTATTGAACATTTACATTTTTTTATTTATGACAACAAAAGCAGATTTTAAACAAATTGAAATTACATTTGATTTAAAATTTTGTTTATAATGCAAACATACTTTTTGGAATGAGCATAATTTCATATTATAATATTTGTGAAATCGAAGGTGTTGAAAATTAGTTTTGCATTTTCTTTTCTTTAAACAATCAACGCACTGAAAGAAATAAATTTGTTTAAATTAAATACTTTTCGTGGTAAAAGTACAATTATTAAAAATTTTAGTTAAATTGTAAAATTAAACAATATTGTAGTCAATTTAAACAATGACAAAATTTTTAATCCAACCATAGCAAAATAGTTGAAAAAGCACATTCATTTTAAATAAATGATAACTAAAAATCTTATTTGAAATAAATAAGGAATTCTTGTTTAACAATAGAATTGTTTCTGAATTACGAAAATATGTGGAAAAATAGTAGATTATAGTAGACCTATTTCATAGTACTGTTTTTCTTTCAGTCCGTAGTTACGCGAAGGCCAAAGCTGACGTCATTATCTGTTATCTGGCACGGATGGAAAGATCTCGCTAGGCCTACGTAGGACATACAAAAGCGAGTGGAACCATCCGTTGAGGCTCGAACATAACTCACATTGCCACAGACTAGTTAAGCTGAAACTTTTAAATACCCAAATGCGGTTTTGTTCTAGTACTCGTGAAATGTTCTACAGAGCCAGCGAACGCTTAGCTTTATATTTAACAGCTTCTTGTGCTGAATCCTCACTATCAGTTCAATTCTCTTAGAGATCGGATGTGCTACTGGTTTACTTTTATTGCTTTAGCATATACACTTCTGTTTGTACGCTCATATTTTTAAGTTTCAATTAAAGTATTTAGAATCTATAACAAGACCACTAGCATGCGGACATGATTTGAACATTTTTTATGTTTGAAATGTATGCAGAAAATCCTTTTTACGTAATTAGTTTACAATGGATTGCATTACGTTTTACCATCACGAGGCTCCTAAAACGTCTTATAAGCGTGATACTTACAAAAATGGCTTTTTTCTGTAAATTAATATAAAGTTCGAGGAGTCTTTCAGTCTGAAGATGCCATAAACCGCCGCGTTGCATCTCTGAGTCCTCATAAAAGTCTTAATGACGACGTAATGAATTCAATCTGGGAATATCCTTTAAGGTGGAGCACACCAAAAATTATCAAAGTTTTCTTAATCAAATCCGTTGAGTGGTGCACATCAGTGTGGTAAAGCAAGGATTCCCAAGATTCTCAAGGCGGGACCGTGTTGTCGGCATGTGCACGCCCGGCCCGTAACTCCGGGAGAGCAGCCCAGTCATCCTAATGCCAGTCATCGTAGTCATTTTGTGCATCTGTTGCTCATTGCAAATCTCTTAAAATAAAGTTAACCATAAAAATCCGTATAAAATTGAATAGGAGCCCCTAAAGTATCAGCAGATAACATTAATTTATTTTTGGAGGAAATTCAGGGCCGGTCCTGCTTGCAGGCTATCGGAGAATGGGAAGATTCATTGTAATAAAATGACTGAACAGACTCACCGTATTTCACAGGGTGCAGGATTTGTACCAAGCAGTTAAATTCGCTACCGGAAGAATGTTTGTAGGTGACACCAGCAGAGTGTGCTCCTTCATACGGGCTGGTCCCGGAGTCCTGGTCCTATCACTAGCACTCCTTCGGCCCGATTCCTTGGGAAGGTCGGTCCAAAATTTATCGCCGATCGATTATTATGTGTTCCTTAAAATGTGGAGCGCTGTGAACCCACATCTGTTCCTAGTCCCATATTCGAGTCGTTCGTACAGGGTAACATTGCGTCCCTGCTAAACGGCAGGGCACCCCCATAAGCCTTTAACAGTGATGTCCTTCGTGTCTCACATGGAATATTATTGCTGCCGAGACGGTTTTCTTCTCCCGGCGAACATTCAGACCGTGTTTTTCGTCGCAACAAAAATGAAATTTTTATGTCTTCCCATTACAATCGGATTCCTGGACACATTCGACACGCTTAATGCGAAACAAAACGAGTAAGGGCCTGGCACGGGTTGGGGAGGGTTGTAAATAAATTCCGGCGAATTGGCGAATCATAAGCAATTATCGGGACGTAATTTGTTGCTGTGAGAAAATTTAGTATTCTAAGACAGCAATTATTTAAAGCTTAATAATTATAATACAACATACGAATTTCAATTAAGAATTACTCCAAACTTGAAATGTCTGAGAAAAACGAACAATTTACTGCAAATTTTTTATGGTTTACTTTTTAAATTTTTAAAATTAATATTAGAACTCTATACTGCCATCATTTTAAGCTAAACTAAAATTTCAAAAATTCGTTTAGTTAAGTTTTCTACGTTCGATTGCTACATATGAAAGTCGTATTGTTTTTCGTAATCCTTCATTTATTTTATTTATACTTACCATCTCTAAAAAAACCTTTTAAAATTATATATTAACAAAAATATTAGTTCATTCCAAAAATTTATATTTAATGGGTAACAATGCTGAAAAACAGACTATTTGTGAAGCCTTATTATCACTGTTATTGGTGTAATAATTTGAAAATTTTCAAAAAGGTATTTATTTACAGAATAGCATAACTATGATATTAAATTTTAAGAAAATGGCAAAATCTATAAAGCATTAAATTTTGAGAGACAACTAAATTAGTAAACTTAGTACGAAAACTCCTATTAGAGACGGACTTAATTATTTTTAAAAATTCCTATATATTTCTTTAGGTAATTGATTTATAAAAGAAATGTTCTCAAAACCTCGTCAATTGGTTGAAATTTTTAAACATTTCGAAAAATATCTCGATAGATATTTACGTACTTAGTAAAATTTTGTGGTTCCAAAATGTCAAAGTATCCCTTAAGAGAATGAGTGGATCTTTTATAGGAATGTTATTTATGTAATGTCATGCCTATGAAACCACTAATATTTTACCTACCTGCGATTTTAAGCATGAAAAAAACAGTAAAATTTGATTTTCACATTTTGCAATACTTTTACTACTAAACACAAAATAGTTCCTTTTATAGCTTAAATATTAATTTTTACATTAGTTTTGAAATTTGTGAAACATGTGTTCAAGGTATTACTTACGAAAAATATACTTACTTTACATATTTATCTATAACTTTTTCTAATTTTATCTCAGTAGTTATTCTTGCTGCCCAAATAAAACTAATTTTGTTTATAAAAAAAATGCGATATATAAAAAATTGTTTTTTAAATGTGTCCATTTACCGGGACCCATACAAGGTGATGAAATTAGAATAGCCTTCCAAAAGGCAAAAGGAAGTCGTTTATTAGATGAAATTGAGTGAAATGAAGTCGATTACGAAGATGGGCGCCTAATTGATTTTCATTAAAAATTGCTCCAAAATTAAGTTTGCCTATTCGCCCCAAGTGCAGGCTACTAAGAAAGCATGGTTGGAAAAAGGAAAATTCCATAAGATCTTGATCCCCGTGCCCGCAGAATCACAAGTCTGCCCTAGGGAAGGGCGCTGGATGCTCCTTATCCCGGCGACGGTGGCGGTGGCTTCCTCCAGAAGTTCAACGTTTTTAATGCAGTTCAAAGGAGCGTGCTGCTCTAATTGAATTTTCGCCGGGGGTTCAATGTTCACGTGAAGTATGTGTGACGCCGGATTGTCTCGGAACTTTATTGAAATTTTATCTTCGCGCGGATAACTCATAGAATTACTCTTTTTGTACTTCATTACCGCGATGTGTACAATCGGATCATCGAAGGACCAGGTCGTCCTGGATCGGTGCATAAGAGCAATTCTAGTAGCTGATAGCATCAAGCCGCAAATAAACGAGTTCCTAAGGGAACCAGGGGAAGGCGGACGTGATAACAACTGAAGGCACTTCGTGACGTGATTAAACTGGAGGAGAGATTTCGCTTTTTAACTCTAGTAAAAATAATCGCATATATGTTTGGAAACCACACATACTTCATGTTGTCTGATAAAGTCCTCGTGAAATTACAACTTTTACTTTTTTATTTTATTTTCTAATAGTCTTTAGCACGCAATCACATTAAAGATTGTAGATTTTAATATGGTCATCAATTGGTAGATAATTGTTCAATTCAGGTACCATTTGTATTGTTAGTAATAGCTAGTAAATACAGGCTAACTACAATTGGAGCTCAGCTTTAGATAGGTCACTTTTTTTAATCTCTTAGACAATTTTTTTGTTTTTTTAATTTATATAAAAATACTATAAAATTTGAAAAAAAACGGGAAATATTTCTACTGTATTCTTATGTTTATAATATTTGCGATATAATGGACATTTCGTTGTAGATATTGAAAAACAATAAATATAAGAATTAGTAAGTTAATAAAAATAGTAATACAGAAACACGTACATTTAAATGTTTAATTTTGGTAAATAAAATGTTTTAGTCCAACATATTACGAAAGTATCCGAATACGCATGAATATACGTAAATTTAAATGTACACAAACTTTTAGTGAGATGATTTAATATAGGGGACATGAAAAATCTAAGCAATAACCCACGACACGTCAGTAAACAATAACCCAATATTTTCATTTTTCCTTGGAAGATTTCATTAAGAAACGAATTTGAAATATTTATCTCTGTTTGTAATGTTGTTAATTAAATTTGTTTCTATTTTTTTCTTCCAAATCTGCTGTCTTTCTCAAGCTTTGCTCTTGTATATTGTAGATTTATCCCCCGGTAAATTTTGCATAAAAAGCAGCTTAGTTTTTTACCATCTTATTGTTATTCTGCAGCCTGGCCAATGCCACTTCAGTGGTACTTTAAATGATTAAAACTTTGGCTTTATCGCTCCCGATAGAAAGACATCGAATCCATCCGGTCGTCTGGAAGGCGCCCGCTCCCTGACCGAATGCGGTTTCCAGTGGGGGGAGATGTTCTTTTTCTTTATGAAAATGTAGTGCGAGCTAAGAAATCTACTTAGCTATTCTGAGCGCACGGCTAGTAAGAGGAGAGTGAATTATTATTACAACCTTATATTGCATCGATAGAAATCGTCAGGTTTGGTTCGGCAATCGGATAGAAAAGATAGGACCGACCGGTGCGGAACCTTCAACGGAACCACATTTACAAGTTGTTTATTTAAATTTCCTTGCAGACTTTACAATAAGTTTGTTACAAAGGACAACAAACAAACGAACTAACAGCAGACCAATCCTCGAAATTGTTTTCGTGACTCAAATTTTCACAGGACGTGTTTCGAAAGCATATGATCCGATTTTGAAAAGAAACTCGAAAAGAAGAGAAAACTGTGCACAATTTCCTCTTTGGAAGACACCCGTACGTACAGGGTGGTAGAACAGAATGATGGGTATCCCATATGTGCAAGCCGCTGGTTTTATTAGAGTTCTACCATTCGAGCACCGGAGGTACAACGACCACTACAGTCGTTCTAGAGTTGAATGAAGTCTGGTAATATGCGAGATTGGACTCCTTAGCCCTTTCTCTCTGGTGAAACAACAAAGGGCGGAACATCATTTATGTTGAAGTGAATCTGGCAGCTTGCTCTCATGGCACCCTATGGTCTGCCACGATTACGAATCTTTCAACCATAAAAATGGGAAAGGAGAACTCGAGAAGGTACCGATTGATAGAAATTCTGCAGGTCACTTTACATCTCTTTGTGCGTTACACTTTCGTAGCATTTGTACGTAAGTAATTTTAAAATAAAATAAAATAAATGTCTGTCTCCAATTATAAATAAAATGGAAAAATGACTACTAACAAAAAATTTTTTTTTTTTGGTGTTGTGGAAAACTTACTTCTTTAAACTCTAACGTTGCGTTTAAAAATAGTAAAGTTTAAAATTAATAATAACTACACAATAACGTTACATCAATAGTTTACAAGTAAAATAAACAATTTAGAAACTAACAAAAATTGTATTTTATGTAAATACATCTAGATTTCTTTTCACACGACTTTTTCTTAAGCAATGAACTTTTAGATGGTTTTCTTTAGAAGCTATATTTACTTTTGTGTGCTCTTTTAAACGTTTATTTTAATATTAATTATTGTATGCGTTATTATTATTATTATTTGTTTTTTGTTTTGCGTAATAATCTTACAGAAAACGAAAAAAGATCAAGATGTATTTGAAATACACCTTTGTCTTTTTTAAAATTTCTTGATATATACTTCAAAGAATTTGAAAAGTTTTAATACGCTTGAATTTTCACGCCTAGAAGGTGTAAATACATTTGCACTTTACGAAAACGTTAAATCCACAACTTTAGCTTTTCAATTTAAAAACGACCATGGTATGAGGTTTAAATTCCTTCCCACATAGAAATATTCTAGTTCTAGCTAAAAACTAAAAACAGAAAAAAAAATATAAACCGAACAAACAAAATCCTACTCCTATAATCCTACTAGTAGCTATTGGCCAAAATTCATGCATGACAAGTTCGGGTCGTCACAGCCTAGTAAAGAGCATTCTCTTGTTTCCAAATTTATAGCCCTGCGGCGACGACTGTAAAATTCCAAAGGAATAAACCTTCTTCAAATGTTCATGCATATTTTGAGTCTTCGGTTGTAAAAATAAACATGACGAAATGAGACAATTGCAGATCTATCGTAAATTATAAATTTTATGTTTCGTATTAGTTTGGAATAAATAAAAATTATTTTTTTATAATTACAATACTGCGAAAGAACGCAGTTTTTAAACACCTTGAATTCGTTGTACTTTTCTTCCAAACATTTAGTTTTTTATAGAGAATAACTTCGATAATCTAAGTACTAGGCGTTTCGTTATTTTAATATCTTGGCTGCAGTATTTTATTATTGTCTACAATGTATTACAAATTCAAATAGAAAATATTGTTTTGGTATTACTTAGTAGTATTTTATTTAGGAAAATAATATACCTTAAATAAATCATTAATATTTACTATATACTTATTCTAGAGAGTATAGTACAGTTTTTGAAATATAAACAAATATTTCTTAATTTCCTTACTTTCGTTCTTAACTTAACTGGAAAAAATTAAAAATAAAAAGTCCAAACCTTTTACACATCTCAAAGAGCAAAAAGACCCATAAACGAACAAAAGGCTGCATAGTCTGCTGAAACAATTTCACTTCCGTCTATTTTTCTGGTCAAAATCCCTGCAGTTGCAAAAATTCAACGAAAAACTTAAATCCAAAATAATTTATCGCATCTTTTTTTTTCTTTCTTTTTTGTCGCAAGCGCAAGTTAAGTGCAAAACTCAAAACGGGTAGCATAAGGCTCTTCCCCCCAGTTGGGCATTGCCCGAGGGCTTCCTCCTTATGCGAGGACCAGTCGAGCATGTAATAAATCGTCTTAGAAGTTCTCCAAGTAGCTATGAATATTTTCGGAGGTATCCAATTGGCCATGTTAGCATCTCCAGAGACCACTTTATTCAAGTGTGAAAGTTGACCACATTTTCTCTTTTATGTCCTTGATGGCATCCCCCCGAGGGCACCTAAATGTGGGGAAATTTTTATTTGCGCCATTTCGGACAACTTGGGGCCGTTTCCCGCCCGCACTTTTGTCGGGCATTTCTTTTCCAGTGGTATTCTATTCTCGGGCTGAAATTGTTATTTTTGCTTTACTTAAACACTCAATTAGGACAAGGAGGCTCCGAGACAAGTCTTAGGGCATCCGGAAGAGGCAAGTCAAGGGTCACGTGTGATTCTTCTTCAGATTCGAATTGCCTTCGAAGACAATGAGAGGACTAAGAAGGGATGCTGGGATGCCTTACATTTTCACCGTGGATGCGGAGGAATCCCCCATTTTCTGTGTATTCCACCTAATTATTAAATAATTAACTGCTTATTTCGCCTTCTTCTTTTGGCGCAGAGATAATTTTGAATGAATTCTCCATATCACGCTGATGCCAGAGCACCCCGTCACTTTTATTAACAATTCACGTAACTTCCGCAAAACTTCCCTAGTGTCTTCAGGAAACATGCGAATTCAATTAGCTAAGAGACAAAAAGACCCGAAGCCTGGTGAGATGAAGATTAATTGCCGGCATGTCATTCGAAGGTGAAAGCCTCGTTTCATGCTTTCTCACATATGTGCGGTTGCACTCGTATAAAACGTGTCAAAATTACTTTTATAAGTCATAATAAATTGCATTTGCCGGCGACATTAAATGCTCCACGACATGTTAATTAGTTATAACCGAGATAATACGACGTGGTAAGATATGACTAAGATTTCCATAAAAACTGTCTTATGCCCTTCATCATCTCTCTGAAAAAGTTTTATTACATTACCTTTATGCCTTAAATTTAATAATTGTATCCAAGATCTATGTTTTTAAGTGAGAAATATTTTATATATATTTTTTAAAGCCTACACTTCAATGTGTGAGGAAGGATAAGCTTTATTTCCAAGTCAATCGAGCAACATTCCGTGTTTTATTAAGTTCTCTTTGCAAAAATAAAATATAAAAAGTAAAAAATCGACAATATTAAACTACAGAATTTAAAGCTTATAAAAATAAAAAAAGAAGTTAGTACTAATTTTTATTATTGTAAATGGAATTATAATAATTTGTCTTTAATTGTGGTAAACAAATTTTCATTTCTCACTATTCCACTTCAATATGCTTTCAGTTATTTTACTTATGGTTTCAGTTATTTTATTTAGAAGACGTTTTGTTAATATTTTATTTCAATACCTTCATATGTTTGTATTTTAAAATTAATTGTTAAGACAGAGACTGAAATTAATTTACTTCATATGGTGTTACTATTAAATAAGAGTTTTCTAAGTAAATCTAAGTAAATTAAATAACATATAATTCTACAACGCGCTCTAAGAATTGTAAACGATAGTAAACAAAACAAAGTAAACTAAATATCTTTATCAATAACTCCTTTTTTGAAAAAACTCATACTTACAAATTGAAACATCCCATCAGATAATGATTTACACATTCAGTATTTAAAGTAAAGCATTCTTGTTACAGTTTTCTGTAACAGTTTTGCAGTTTTGTAGTTCTTTAAGGTCATGGCGTTATTTAAAACTTTATTTTATATTCAATTTAAAAATTTGTTGAAGCTTCCTGTTTCCGGTTGCCTTTGTGCACAGCATTTCCTTTGTATAACTCAGTGCTCTCTAGCGGGTTTTAAGATAACTATTCACTGACATTTCCGAGTCCAAGTTGACATCTTTCAAAACCATTCGAATTTCTCTAAAACCCAGCATAATTATGTAAAATATTCCAAATATGTCAGTATTCTTGGATGTAAGTAGTTTTCCAAAAGACAACAATGCCCACAAATATAAATATTTCGATGAATTCGAGCGGTTGATAGCCCTTAACCAGGTGAGTAGTTTACCGCAATTCTTTTGTTTACAAATAATTCCATACTTAAATCGGTTTTGTAGGGTTTTATCAACAATAACACTACGTGCAATACCACCGGCAACGTGCCACAGTTAAATAGATTTTTAAATTCAACAAAAAACGAACAGGAAGAAAAGAAATCTCTGAATAAACTCGTGAGTGGCTTAAAATCCGATGGGAAAAACAGTAGCATTGGGAATTTCAACATCTACAATCGTTGTGTGTTCTTTATTAATAATTCAGGAGAAAATGGACATTTGGAAAACCAATTCAGGGTAAACAATTCGAATATAAGTAATGCCGATAGTGGAAGAAAAAGCCCCGCCAAGCAAAATGAAATAAGATCTGCGGCAAATTTGTGCGGGAAAAGGCCGAAAGGGAATCCTTGTAAGCTATTGTACCTTCATAAGAATTCTTTAAGACCAATTTTGTCGCCCGACATCAAACCGGGAGTATATAAAAGATATGTTAGCGGAAGAAATTTTAAAGTAGTTCCTCCCAGGAAAAATGAAAATAACGTAAGCTTGTCCCACAAAGAAAAGGGCAGGGTGCTGCCTACCGCAGAATTTAATGATAACTATATAAAAGTTGGCGACGAATGCATTTTGAAGGATAAACAGACTGAATTTGCGCTGCATACTCACCAAGTTAGTGATAGCACTGTGAGTAACGATTTTATTCAGGGATATTTAAGAAGCGAATCTGGTGAAACCTCTGATGAAGGTTGCATCTCGAAATCGTCAAATTATGGATTATTGAACCTGCCTACTAATGGAAATAAAATTGTTATAAAAAGGTAAAGTTTAAGCGAATTTTTCCGATTTTAAACTTAATAGGTCCTATTTTAGGGATACAAATGAAATTATTTGTAAAAGTTCAGAGACGGGTAAAGAAGTCGTCTATAAAGTTATCCATCCAAATCTTTTCGACTTAGAAAGCGTAGTATCTTCTGAGAGTGATTCCTTCTGTGTACAGTCTGACACTACCTCAAATAAAAAAGTCAGTTTACTAAAAGAACGGCGAAAACCCCCCAATCGAAGAAAAGTCGTATCAGATATAGGAAAACCACCAGATACTCCCACGATTTCTGCTGTAACCAGATATGGACGGATTTCGAAACCACCTCGGCATATGCAGCAACATTTCAAAATGCCTTTAGTTTCCGATGAACCAGATAAATTAACTTTTCAAGGAAGTTATGACGAAGATTTCAAATACTCAAGGGAAGTTGTACCAGACCCCTATCTCACATTTGATTCAAACGAAGAAAGGCCGAAACGAAAGCGAGAACTCCCCCCCGAGTACAGATGTGGCGCCTGTAATGGGATATACTTGGGTAGAAGGATGCAGCAGCATTTAGAAGCTAATCCTAGCCACAATTCGAATAAAACCCCTGCCGATCAAAGTATTTTCAATCTCAGTTTATACAAATTCCTTATCGAGAAGATAAAACAAACGTCTGAGGATCAGCGCGCTGAAGTACTTCTAAATGAAATTGCGGATTTCGTTAATCAGCTACAGCTGCGGGGTTCGAAGTTCGTTAGGAATACATCTGGAGTGCACTTTATAAACTTGCAAACATCAAAAGTCCTCGGAATTCCGGAGGGCCACTATAGCATTGATGTGAGTGCAATAGACTCTGTTCCGGAGACACAGCCGACTATCGACGATAGAACAAGATCAATAATACCACCACCTCCCCCACGACTAGATTACAATTTAAGTATCTCTCTGGATGATACGATAAGCGATTCAAAACTGAATCTGCCCGACAACATGATCGCTGCTTCTGAAGAAAGTCTCCTCAGGACTGTTAATGACCTCGTTGAGCAAGGTATCAACAATTTGGAGGATCGCGACACGCCGGTAATGCACTACGACCACGCGAGCGATAACGCTGTCGAGGCGTCTACTATTAAGGCTGAACAACCACCTCCAATCTTGGACCTTTCGCTCGATTTATTTCAGTTCGGCACCAATTGATGCCTTTTTTGTACAAAGTTTAGCCATATAATGAAAGGAAGTCTGAATTTTTGTTGACTATTTTGTAAATTTTCTTTTTTTATAAGTAAGTAATAAAGAAGAAGCATTTAAAGGACTTATTAGATTTTAAAGATGTAGTAAATAAATTTGAAGACCTTCCGTCCAAGTGCAAGCATGTTAATCAAGAATTTAACACTCCTGTAAGTACTTAAAAGATAGAGAAGAGGGCAAAATGATCTATTTTAAAGAATTTAGTGTATTTTTGCTCGTTTGTACTTGAAAATAAATAAAACTTTAATAATTGGACAAAATAACAAAAAATACAGCTTTCGAAGTGACCATTACATCTTAAATTTCCTTTTGTAGGATATAGGAGTCTGTAAATAGGAGAGTTTTTTCTAAATTTATGTTTGCATGCCGGTTTTGGAATATTTTCAATTGGTGAAAGTGGAAAGTTGTAAAACAAGTACAATATAATTAGTTAAAAAATGTTGATAAAAATTTTATTTTGAAAGTAACTAGTGTTGTGTGTCCGGATCTTTAATTACATACTGTATTTTTAAAAATTCGAATAATATCCTCGAAAATATTTAAAAAAATATTTTACCCAAACAATAATTCGATGTATTTAAAAGCAAGAGCAATTGTATTTCGATTGGAATTTGCCTTACTGATTATTTACTTTAAGGTACTTAATGCCATCTAGTGGCACTGCAACTGTCACTAAGGGAGTTGTCAAATGTGACTTCGGTCCGGTTTTGAATAGACTTTTAAATTTCGATCAACTAAAAGGAAACATCTATAAAAATGAGTACCCCCGCAAACGTACCATTAGATTCGTTAGACAAGGATCAGATGAAAACAGTAAATAGTTAAATTCTTTATAACATTGCTATTATAACCTAAAAATCCGATTCCAGTTTCAGGACTTTCTCATGTCGTACAATAAATTATCCGAATTATGTTTCATCGATTGCATAAAAGATTTCACCTCTAGGTCGGTCCGGTCGGATGAAGTAAGCACTATCCTTGAATTTGTTTCAATACTGGAAAGTCGATTGAGTTTCTTGGTCTATTGCAGGATAGGTGCGCTCTGAACTGCATGGAGAAGTACCTGAGAATGAATCAAAGGATATCGCAGCGATTCCAAGAGTTCCAAATGTTAGCTAATGAGAATGCCCTGGCAATGGCTCAAAAGAGCGGAAAAATGTAGAAACAAATATTGTAGCTGTTAAGTTGTAGCTAAAAGGAGTTTTTAGAATAAAAAAAAGTCGGTAAGGATTCAGATACTTGTTTTTGGTAAAGGAACTTATTCTGTGTTAAAGTGGTTTAGAGTGCTAAATGGCCATTATTGCTTTCATAGCAAGGGCGTAAAGTAGCTTAAGTACATGGGCATTGTTTAATATAGCCATAACATAGAGAGAGATTTTATGTATATCTTTACCATCGACCATAAATTTCCAACGTAGAGAAAAACTCAAATGGACTATTTCGCTTCATTTCGGTTATGTGTATTTTCAGTCTACAACTCTGAATATTTTCTTATTTTAAAATAAATAATTTCTCTGAAACCCCTACACTAATTTCGACAGCGTGAAATAAAACTGCTGGCTAGTAGTATATCCATGGAAATTTATTTAGTTTTTTGGAGTATTACAATTAATAGATCATTAACCAGATTCGGTACACTATTGTTAATAATATTAATTCTTCAAGAGCAATAACAACTTGAATGTTTGAATCATTTAAAACTTTAGGAGCGCTTAAGGCTATTTTGGGAACTTGACGATTTCAACAGAATCCATGGCTCTATTTGCACTAAAAAAACGTTTTTCATTACCGTTTATACATTAAACCTAGTCTAGCAGTACAGTGATCTTAAATCCTTAGGAAATTAAAATACAGATTAGAAATAGATTAATAATGCATTGCTTGCTCTACGCTGTCTAGACAGAGACATTTCGTAAATAATCGATTTTCCTGAATCTGAGCTCTGGCTAAGGTTGCTCACATACAATCCGGGAATAGATCGGTAAGAGTGCAGGTCTAAGCACGGGCGAAGAGCCTAATAAGGTGGGTGTTAGTGCTCGTGGTAACTATTCCTATTGCAGTAAGGATCTAGGAAGCCTTCGGACTCTGAGATGAGCGCGTACTCTAGTATTACGCGACCCTCCTTGTACCTGGAATGACATAAAAAAGGCATTACCACTTCGTGTTTTTTTATACAAAAAGACAACAACAAATCTGAATATAGAAAAAATCGCTTTACAAAATAAATTAATTCGAATTCAAGTTTACATTTTTCCGATCTTGAGAAAAAAATTAAAGAAATACGAAAAATCAATTATCATTACTTATCAAATTTTTATTGTCTGTAGATTAATTATAAAATACTGAAATAATTTTAGAATACGGACCTAAGGGTAACAAAAACTTTAATTTTAATAAATAGATTTTAACGATTGCGCTTAATATTCTAGACTGTTCTTAATAGTTTTTATGTGTGGAATTGTAAGAAAAATTGAATTTATTTTACAAGAAGCAAAAATGGCGGGCGAATAATCGAGAAGAGATCGAGTTTTGTTGAAAAATTGACAAAACTAAAAATATAAAATTTATCAAAGGTCATTGCTAATTGGATTTTCGGATGCAGTCTCAGATTAATGCTCTATTTCATGCTGCTGTCTCCAAGTACTGCCTAAGTCGATTTAAGGAACTTTAAGCTGTCAACAACGATTTTAAACGTGAGGTCTACTATACTATACTTTTTCCTTTCCCAGACGAGGTACACGTAAGTAAGTTTAAGTAGGTCTATTTAGAGAGATTTCATCTATGGTAATAGGAGTATAATTAAATTAATGACGAAGGTGGCTATTAATAACGAAGTAGATCACTTGTACTCACTTTTGGGAGTCATCAGTAGCGAACTCGTACATCCAGCCGAGCTTGGCGGAACAGTTCTTGCACATCACGTCCCGCACCATGTGCCTGCCCGTGAGCATGACGCGGTCTTGCACGTTGCTGTACGTCAGGTTCACCACTCTTTTGAACAGGT
The DNA here is from genome assembly GCA_001932985.1 of Proctacanthus coquilletti. Taxonomy (NCBI): domain Eukaryota; kingdom Metazoa; phylum Arthropoda; class Insecta; order Diptera; family Asilidae; genus Proctacanthus; species Proctacanthus coquilletti. The sequence goes on along the minus strand of MNCL01000027.1, from coordinate 813,474 downwards.
AGGCCCTGCCTGCGCATCGTCGTCGTCGGCAATGAAAACAAAGAGCCAGAAAGGTCAATGACGTCAAAATAGAAATCGAGAACTTTAAGCGTAGTCTGTAGAAATTGAAAAGTGCGTAGCACTCGGCTAGCACCTACTCACCCGTCGCCCCTGTGAATCTCGTGCTGATCAGCTCACTTTTGTTCGTTAAATTCGCATCGCAGGCGTTGCAGGAGAAAAGTTTTACTCCCCCCATATGCTCAAGGAAAGTCCGACCCATTTTTGGTCAATCACTGGCACACAGTACCCAAAACACTTTCACTACTCAAAATTAAATTTCTCCTTCGAAATTTCGAGTTGCCGAATTACTTGGCTTACGTTTAGCAATGCAGTTAAGTACAGGAAAACCTGTTCAAAGCGACTATTGCCCAATTTCCTCCTTACTGACTAGCACTTATCAGCTGTTCTTTGTTTTCATTACACTTTTGGAACACAATTGTGAAGTTGGGCGCGTGTACTTTTGAGAAATGGTCGAAGGATTCTGGTGCTGGAGAGATTAAGCTACCGCGACTGGATGTGATGGTATCGGAAATATCTCATAATTAGTTTTACTGAAAAAAAGATTTTATCCTAATTAAATAGTATACTAAAGATAGGTGTAAAATTTCTAGGACGAGCAACACACAAGCACTTCATTTGGGACATTGCTGCAGCTGTAAACAACTTTTTAAGGCAGTGTTTTTAGAGAAAACTTTTGTTAAAAAGTTCTTATAATAATTTATTATTATTTGTAATCATTTATAAGACCAGGTCTTGAAATAGAAAATATATTTAAGAGGAAATTTTAAATTTAATTACAACACATTTAATTTTCTTGGATAGCCCTGAACAAAATTTATCTCAGATGCTGATTTGGTGTGTCAACGGGATGTCAGACAGAACTCTCGACATCTGACTTTTATTGTAGGCTATATATAAATATTTTCAGTAATTGTACGCAGTATCCGAATGTTTATAAATCAGATTTTTTGCCGAGGCTTTGTTCATTCAATATAGCATTATTTTTTCGATATTTCGCTTAAGTAACTTAATGCTTTAATGACTGAAATGAACGTGAACAAAGAATGGTCTAAAGTGGAGATCGAAGAATTAATTGAGACTTATGAAAAAATGCCGGAACTCTGGAATAGAAAACACAAGCATTATAATCACAAAATAATTAAAACAAACTCATGGACATTTTTGGCGCAAAAATTTTCAACTTCAGTGGAAGAAATTCAACGGAAAATTCACAATTTGAGAAATCAGTTCAACAGTGAATTAAAGAAATTGCTCAGAAGGAAAATGGAGTGTACAGTAAATGCCTCGAAGTGGATTTATTTCAACCAGATGATGTTCCTAAAAAGCAGCTTAGAGAACAGAATCAGCCACAGGCTCTTAAAGGTAATACATAGGTTGCTATTTATGTATCCGGAACTGGAAAAACGGTGTTGCTAGACGCCATCTGACTTATACATCGTAAAGTCTGACATTATTGACGGTATTCGTACTCAGAACGTTTTGTCGCACGGAGGCTATTTATGTGGTTAACAGTGACTTGAAAATTTCGTCTCGGTCAAAAAATGGAATTAACTCGTGAACATTTTCGTGCGATGATTTACTACGACGTTCGACGTGGATTATCTCAACAACAGTGCATCGATCAACTCACTTCGGCTTTTGGTGATAAAGCACCATCTAAAACCACTGTATATCACTGGTTTAGTGAATTCAATCGTGGCCGTCGTTTGCTCACGGACGAATTTAAAGAAGGTCGTCCAAAATCGGTTGTTGTGCCAGAAAACATCGATGCTGTGCGTGAATTGATACTGCAAGATCATCATGTGACATACCGTGAGATTGAGGCATCCCTGGGCATTAGTATGACAAGCATACACAAGATTTTACATAAACATTTAGCCGTGAAAAGGATTTGTGCACGTTGGATTCCGCACAATTTGATAATCGCTCAAAAAAAGGTTCGTGTCGTGTATAACATCTACACAGGTAATGAATACTGGATCTATGCCTTGAACCCGAAAGTAAGCATCAGTCGACTGTATGGGTTTTCCAAGATGAGCCAAACATAAAAAAAGTTGTTCGCGCCTGAAGCGCTTCGAAGCAAATGGTCGCCTGTGTTTTTGGGATTCAAAAAAAAAAAAAAAAACAATTGGTTCAAACGTATGCAAAAGCGATTATCGCGGAGAAATCTTTGAAAAACAATAAAACCATGATTTAATGATAAATATTTGATTTTATATATATATATTTCTGGATACATAAATAGCACCCCTCGTACAGACTAAGTAAGGAGACTAATAACCTGCTGCTATAACTTCTATTAAGCTGAAATAAATAAATAAATTTCACTAGATTTAAGCTAGCGGTTTATTATTTAAACATAGAATAAAGAAATAAGGGAATGTCAATTGACGCGAACTTCTGCCAAGCTTGTCGTCATCAGCAACCAGGCGTCATGCTCATTATTCGTCTGTTGACAGCCAGAGGCTGTATCGTGGGTTTTATGTTGTTTTAATTTTCCAAAAATGGGTTCTTGCCGCATTAAGGGATGTAAAAGTAATTCGGGAAGAAAGGATTTCAATAAGACTGTAAGGTTCTTCAAGTTTCCGAAAGATCCAAAGATCTGTGAGAAATGGATTGCATTATGTGGTCAGGTGGTGAAAAATACAAAGCATGCAACAATTTGTTCATTACATTTCAAAGAAGAGGATTATTCTCTTCGGGATAGATTGTTGAAAATCCCGCCGGAGAAGAGGCACTTGAGTGACGATGCTATTCCTTCGCTATTTCTTGTTAATTCTACAATTCAATTGAGAACAGACGAGTGCGAAGAAAGACCTGTTAAGCGTTTAAGGAAAGAGCACAGTTTCGGAAATGGTGTAGATTTTCAAGTAAGTTTCCATGAGTCTATTATACTTAAAGCATGCGAATCTTTCGCGCAAGCATACAGATTTTTGCCTCAATTTTAATACTATGTATTTTTTAGTATATTTGTGAGATTCAAGTAATTCCTGTGAATTAAAATCTTTACAGTGAAGATAAAATTAAAGCTTGTATACATTGCAGAAGCTTTGAGCTAACCCTCATTAGTAAAACAAACGCTGACCAGTAAAAAGTCATATGAGTATTTCGAAACCCTAATTTCAAACTGAACTGGAAGAAGTGGCAGGGCTATTGTATCAAGTCGTTAAATTGCTTCTCGGAAGGTTTTCAGCATCAGAAGCCTTCTAAATAAAAATCAAATGAAAAACACCATAATAGGGGCTCTAACAATGAACGGGTTAATTTTTTAAAGAATACCTGCAACGGGAGCTTTTTAATTTTGCTGTCGATCAGGACGTAGGATATACATGGAAGGAAAGCTAATGTTAGATTCTAAGATATTTGTTAAAATTTCAAAGTATAGTTTTACATCAAGATCGAGATTTGATCTTCAAATGAATTTAGAAATTAAATGTTTTGTTAATTACGGCTAAAAAATTATTTACACAATTAAAATTTTATGTTTCTTCCATATTTTCAGAACAGCTCAGCAGAGAACAAGCACGGAAAAGAGCAAAGCGTTAATAAGGAACCCATTGGCAGCTTATGTAGTGGTAGCGAATCTACAACACAAACCACGAACTGCATAAAGCCACCCGCCAACATCCACATTAACAAGGTAAAAAAACGTCCTCGGAAAAAAGTAAAGAAAACGACACATGCCTTTGAGATTTTCATGAACGAAGCCCTCCATGCCTTGAACGAACGTGAGGATGATTGCGACATTTTTGGAAGATATGTGGCTTCTGAGATGAGGGGGCTCTCACACAACATCCTCCGCAAAAAGATGAAAAGATTGATCCAGGAAGTCATTTTAAAAATCCAGGAAGAAGACGAAGAGTTTAACTTTTAGCTAAAGTTGTATATGTTTTTAGATGCGAATAAGGGTTAATAAAAATGATTAAGTTTTAGTTTTTAGTTTACGTCGGCTTGTATTGTTGATAAAAGAGATGGGTTTTATTTTCCCCTTGGTTTTGCTAGCAAGGCATAGTATTCATATTGCGAGATTAGTTTTCGACTGTTCAGTGGGAAATTGAAGTTTAAAATCTAATAAAATCAGGATTTTGTAAAAAGCCTTTCCAGGTGAGGATTTACAACACACATTATCACTAATTGAAAAAGGATGAGATAAAACAAAAAGCTCTTGTACTTACAGTAGAGTGGTTTCGACCTTATTTGTAAACTTATAAAAATGTTACTTAAAGACCTCATTACAAAAAGCATCAGAATAGACGAATTTAATTTTCACTTAAAATTGTTACATATTTTCTTAACTGTCCCGACAAGAATTTAGTCCGCTATTGAGTCAAAATATTTCCGTTAAACTTTCTATAGCTAATGCTCTACTTAAATCGGGTCTTCATGGGAAGAAGTGTATACTTCTTGTTTTTTCTCCTATTAGGAATTATACGAGTGAAAAGATTTGTTTTACTAAATGTGGTTTTATTAATTTTTCTGAACAACAGTTATTTACAAATCTTAAAGCTTACAAATAAAATATCTTCCACTTAAGGCTAACTTTTACAGTTATTCAAAAATTATTAACTAAATTGGTTGATTCATCTGTTTTTAGGGTTGTTGCTTGGTCAATTTAACATTACAAGTTCAGCTTCGTGTTCTTCAAGATTTCATCGTTATTTATTTTTACCTTTTATAGAAATTTAGAAACCATTTAATTCGCTCTACTTAGCTACCGGTTTCGACCAAATAGAGGTACAACCATATTAAAAAAAAAAAAATTAAACGAGGATAATTCTCAAGCCTCGATTAAATGTAAAAAAAAATTTAAAAAGTTAAATCTAAACAAATATTTAAAATAGGACGTTTGGTACTGTGATTTAAAACGATTTTTAAATATGTCTGCAAGATAAAATTAAAAAAAAATTTCAATAAATAAATGTAACACCTCCGGGGACTAACAGAGGGTTCTGGAGCGGTGAAAAATCTTTCGTCGAGTAGTACCTTTAATGGATTATCTCTGACTGTATGTCTTGTAGACGCGGTGCGTGCTCCTCGTCGATATGGAAGAGCTCGGTGCTGCCTCCTCGATTTGTTCAGACTTACTAGGACTATTGGAATGTTGGTCGCATTTCTTGAAGTAGTCGATCAGTTTCTTAGTGGATTTTATGTGCGAAACGATAATTGCCTCAGACTGCAGTAAAATTGTTCATTACAATTTAAATAGAGAAATAAAATGTGAATAGTGCTTACACTTGCTGTTAAATTCATAAAGTTGTAATACTTTTCGAGTATGCTAATGATATCTTTGAAAGTGTTGTCTCGCAGGTACGTTCGGATCACCTTTTCATTCTCCTCGCTGTCGGAGATCAGATGTCCGATTAAAATTCCAGCATAACTGGCTTGTAATGTATGCTCCATGTGGTGTCCAGCCTTTTGTAATACTATAAATATATATACTATTTTAATGCGAACCAAAAATAAAAATGCGATATAATTTTACATTTTGTAACTGTTTCATCCATTTCTTCCTGGTTTTTACCCTTCTTCTCTGGGTTTTCTAATATTGCGTCTGTGTTTTGTTCTGCCAAACTAAAAAATAATGTTACATTTAATAAAAATAATTTTTTATGCTTCATTACAACGAAACAGATAATTTAAAAGACTCTCACCGGGCTAACTCTTCACACCGATAGAAATATTCAATAAGTGCTTTAATAGCGGGAACTTTATCGAACTGATTACCAAAATCTGAAGGTGCATGTGATCGCATAATAAGCGCTCTGTTAGGAATCGTGTACATGGTCAAATTGATCAATAATAGAAGCACCTGAAAACAAAATCTCGTCAATTACTAACTCACAAATCCATTGCTTTCCATATACCAAAATGCTAAGCTCAAAAATGCATCGCTCGGGCACATAATTTGGAGCCTGTAACAATATGTGAAAGCTTGTGTCGAAGATGCCGTCCCTCTGGCCAAGAATAGCACTACCGACGGCAGAGCTATCGAATGGATGGGTTAAATTGATCAGAACATTCAAAGTGGGCACAAGGGCCTCCCGCAGAACAACACCAGGATTTTCCTTCGGTGTTTTATCATTTGTTGGATAGAGAGCGATTTCACTGTCGCATAATTTGTACAACTTAAACAGAGTGTTCACAGCATCTCCATTATTGTATGAAAGAATGTAATCTTGATTTTTTTCATTCTGTTGCGATACGTTCTCGAGTACACGCAAACAACGTTCAATAGTCCTCAATTTATCTAGAAGTACTTCCGTCCAACTAACCACATAGTCGGAGATTTGATGGCAGCACTCGCAAATTGTTTTGATGATATGATCTAGACCACCCAATTCTCTCAGCTCTTCTTTGAACCATTCGCCTGCTCGTTTCGAAGTCAACGATAGGAGAGTCTCCATAGCCAAAGTTCCAACCGAAATGGATTCAATATTCAAATGAGCAGCCTTACCCTGGCTCTTGATTTCTTCACAAAGTTCTTTAACTTTTTGTTTATTGCGCTCGAAATTAGCCAAACCGCACTCATCGACGATATTTGAAGCATCCGTTTCGAGTAGGTTCATCATAAGCTCGAGACTGTCTCTGTCGAGATCCATGTTCAGTGTGTCCTGCGATAGGACGAACATAATAGTCGCAGTGCAGAGCCCTAAACTTAGGTCCTTCTTTGCGTCTCGTAGGGCCTTAAAGAATTTCGTAACAGTGCCGTGGGCACGGACGTGCATTCTGAATGCAGGAGTCATGCACTTGGTAGCCAACTGTAGGGCTGATAGGCATCTAGTTGATATTGGATTCTGAGGCTGCAGGGCATCCAAGATATATTCGACATCATCGTCCATCTCCTGGTACTCTCCGATCTCTTGTATTTGGTGAGCAGTCTTTACGTTCCGCACGACTGTGTAATATGCCTTTGCCTTTCTATCACATTTCACACTAGTCACGGTCTCATTGTCCAGCTTGTTCGTATTCGGTCTTGTGAATTTCGACAATTTAGAAGGTCCTTCCATTTCGTCCATATCATCAAATAGGGAATCAGTGGCCACCGGTGGTGATTCGACCTCTTTGTATGCCACTTTTTCCTTTTTATCCTCAGCATCCCAAGTATGCTTATACACGTGACGCTTTTTACTATCGCCTTGATCCGCAACAAGGGCCCTGCTTTTGAAAATACTACCCTTCTTTTTAGATATTACAAGCTTCACACTCCTCTTCTCATCATCACCGTCCGCTCCGTCATTGTTCTCTGAGTTATTATTATTTACAAATTTACTAGATCTACTTTTAACGCCTAAGCTATTTTCACTATCACTACAAGACTTCTTGGTCAAAGGCTCTTGTGTTTGATCGATTCCGCTGCTGTTCCTGGTGCTACGCTCATACCACGTACGCTTAAATTTATTTTTTATTTTGTACTCTTGTTCAGTGGTTTCGAGATCCATTGGATGATCGATGTCTGCTGCTGTTGCCCTGTCCTCTTCCGATGCATTTGGTGCATCTGGAAGATCTATAAAATTGTTTTGGTCCAATCTATCATTGGGATTACGATCAGTTCTAGAGTAGCCACCTTCGCTTTGACTTTCGCTGGTAGCTTCTGAATTATTAGCATTCGCTTGTGTCCTTCGCTTTCTTGAATAACTTCTAACAGGAGCGGAGGTAGATGGTTTGTTCTAGAATAAAAATTATCAACGTTTTAAAACATTGTAATGAGAAATAAATGCCTAAGAGTGACTTGAGAAGACGAAGACATGGATTTACTTTAGTAATAAAAAAAAGCGTCTTACCCTAACAATACCATTATTATTGCTTCGAGTAACCCGGCCAGCTTTAACTGGTTGCTCAACAACTGGCTCGGGCACTTCTGTCTTCCTAGATCTCGTTACCCTTCTTGAAGACACTGCCTTCTCTTCCTCTGGAAGCTTCGTCTCAACCTCTTCAGGCGCAGGTGGCAAAGGCTCTTTAGGCGTTTCCTTTTGTTCTACTTTCAGGTCTTCTATATCTCCGGTCAACACCTCAAGAATATCTTCCTTCAACGGCTCCTCCTCAATGGCTGGCAAAATATCTTCTCTAGTAAGAGCATTAGCTTGATTAAGTCCTGTTTGATCGTCATCATCTCCGTCCATCATAGATTCCAGTCTCGACTCAATATCAGACGGTGGAGCAACTAGAGAACTGTGCTGACTGGATTCCAACTCGCTGGTCACAACACTAGAACCTCTGCTCCTGATCACGCAATTTTCATCGGAAATAACAGCCGCAAATTGGTTAGTATCCTTCGACGATATACTGCCCAAGACAGAGCTCTGCGAATCGAAGTCCCGTTCAGAGGGTGAGGTAGGCAAAGTTTTATAGAGGTCAAAATCATTGCCTGGCGGCGGTGGTGACGGAGTTTTGAATTGGTTGTCGACCGTCTTTATTGCTGCATTTTTATGATGTTTCTTGCTTTTATACCTACGGTCGGATTTCTCGGAAAGGATGGCGCCCTTCAGGACATCTGCCTTAATGACAATCTTAAGGCTTTCATGTTTTGGCGGCTCCTCAGCCGATTTCGGGGTGCAGTTGACTTTGCTCGGTTCCTGAGGATTGGGCGAGACATTGAGTTGCTCCAATTCGTTCTCAATTTGATCTTCTTCCGGCTCTGCTGGAGCAGGTTCCCCTGATAGCACAGAGAGGAGCTCAGCGGTCGACTTCAGGGCTGGCTCAGGTAAGGGCGTTTCGTATGCTGGCGAATTCAGAACATCCTCACTATCCGTGCTGATCAGTCGCGACGTACCCTGGAAGGCAGGTGAGCTCGAATTAATTGGGGCAAGATAAGGTAATTTTACTACGATAAAAATCGGTCAACTGCTTTGCTCAAATGAGCATAAAACTTAAAATGCGCGCGCCACTTTTATTTACGTTCCACACGCATAAGAACTCGCATACAATCGATGCGATCGATCGTGGATAACGCACACATACACACACGCATGTTCTTCCTAAGATCGATTTTTGGAGGGTCATTGCCAGACCGATTTCTCAAAGTTTCCTTTTGTTCGAATGCGGTCAGTCGTCCGTGTGGAAAGGGGATGCAGTTTAAATTTAAGGAAAGTTTACAAACCACTTTATTCTCCCACAGGACCCAATTTTAATAAACCTGGAGGGAATCTTCTTTTTTGTCACTTTCGAAATTCGTATATTTTTCATTTTATTTAAAAGAAAATAACCGAGTACAAATAAAACAAAAGAACTAAAAATTTTGTAAAATCTACTAAATTCATTATAACCGTAGCAATTAAGTTCATGAGGATTCCTACTAAATTGGTTCAGCAAAATTTTACAGACTAATTTCCCTAAAACAATTTGAAAGCAAACAACTCATCGCGAAAGCCTTTCCGATATTTCTAAATATATGACATACTACATTTAATTAAATGACATGCTCGTTGAGAAATGTTTATTTTTCTTAAAATTTTAAACATTAGATATAATAAATAAACCTACCTTTGAAATCCTTAAGACAATCGGAGGATGGTCAATAGAAGGTGTCTTATGTGCTTGTGGAGATGATTCTTGCGATGGTTGCGGAGGTTCCGGTTTTGTTTCAGGTTCAAGTTCCACCTCAGGTTCTAGTTCTACTTCTTCAGGTTCACTAAACGATTCCCTGGGTTGCCCCAAGTTTCCTCTGCACTGGATATTCTCTACGGATTTGTTCGTCTCCATTAAAGACTTAGGCACAATAATATCTCGCAAAGGAGTTTGACTCCTTTCGTCATCGTCTTCAGCGTAATTAACAACTTTCCGGTGCCTAGAAATAATCCTTGACGGCGGAGCTTCTGGTTTTAGTTTCTTCTCTTTTTTTTTCTTTTCCGTTTTATGACTACCACGATCTGACGAGGTAGACTTTTTTCGCTCTAGAGTAGGTTTAGGAATTTTTATTTTTAACGGGGGATCCCTACGGTGCTGCGGGACTGTCTCTCTAATTGGGGACGGAGGTGCTCGGGGTAAATGGTGTATTATTTGCGTTCGAATATCAACCGATGTATTACGGCTTTTAAAGAATTTTTTCGGCTTTGGCGGATCACTCGTATGCGATATCGGGGCCTCTCCAGCGTCTGGAGATTGTGTTGGACTGATGGTCGCTGAGATTGCTTTCAGGGCATACGTTCGTGTTGATGTAAAGCCCATTTTACCCCATTTGCCTACTGTGCCAGCTGATCGGGCTGCTGTTGGACGATTTGTGTTCTCCTTCTCCTTTATGAGAGACTCGAGGGGTACAACAATATTTTTATTCCAGCGGGCCATATTATCTCAGTCAAATCTGAAAACAGGGGAAATTTAACTGGGTCTGCAACGATTGCAATAAAACATGTAAATTCAGCAGGTTTGTGGTAAAGTGAGCGGAAAAAGTGCAAACCGCACGCTATCGTAGCATTTCAAAACAACTCCAGGTCAAAGGCACTGCAGCTGAGGCAGGTGACCCAGGTTAGGGATTTCGTCACACCTAACAGTGGACCTTGACACGAAACCCACTAGTCTTATAGGTTTTTTCTGCGGAAGGTCCTGCAGAACTCATCGAGATCCCGAAATTGGGAACAAATCAATTTGGCGGAAATTAATGGGGGCTCTCGTGAAAGTCTTACGTACGAGGAGGCACAATGCACGCAACCCAAATGTCAAATGTAAACAATTCTCCTCACCTACATAAAATGTGAAAAAACCTCTTGCCCTGTTCGCATTTAGTCGATAGATTTATAAAATCCGAGTTCACGGTGTTTCTCCTGTGATTTAAAGCACATTTCAAGCGATAAAACGTTCCAAAATAGGCTCCAGTACATAAAAGAAAAAACACTTTTTTTTTCTTGATCGCCCCGCTTGACACTGAAACGGCAACACACCATACAAGAAACTATTTTTCACGCATTTTTCCAGTTAATTCAGTCGATTTAGCACAGCTGTCTTATTGTTTGCACTTCCTTTTCGACGAAAAACACTGGGCGAGCATATTTTCATATCAAAATGTTGCTAATCTCAACGGAAAAAACATTGTTTTTATTTAGCGATTATCGTATACCTCCACTTTAGCCACCATTTTTAGGTCTGTTCGTTGACTTCTCCTATAGGGTGACAAAAGAGTTTTGAGAAATGTCAAAAACAGCATGGCAAGTCGTACGATTTGTCATTTCAACGAACGGTTCTGAAGAAAAATAATTTTTATTTACAGAAATAGGCATTTTTTATACATAGAACAACATTGCATTATAATTTAATTTTCACTATAAATTATTTACAAAAGATGTCAAAAGTGGTTGGAAGAGATTGAGAAAATTTGTCGCTTTAACGTCCATAAAAGTTACACCATTTTTGTTTTCACCATGCGTATAAAAATGTAGTAGAAGGATGGGGAGTAGATTTAATACGATGTTGATAAAGCAAAGTACATCAGAAACTTTTAACGGGTCAATAGACAATTAGTACGCAGTATAGAATTTGTCTAATAAGATAATATAAACTACATATTCTAATTTAAAACAAAGTCTAATAAGGAAAAAAAAAAAATATGTAGCCTTCTTCAAAGGGGAGTACAAATAATCCAATCAATGCAAAGAAAAGGAAACGTTTATACGTAGCTGAACAACGTCTGATACTTCTCATGTGTCACGTAGCTGAATTATATCAAAGTGCTAATGAGAATTTGTACGCATGATTCAGCAGGAGACGAAATGGAACGGATTGTTCGTCTCTCAGAGTATGGGCCCATAAAAAACTTCTCCGTTGCCCACAAATTCTTTAAATGTAATAAATCTGTATTGGACAAAACGCGAGCAACAAAGCCACGCAATAAAAACAAACAAAAGAAAAAAAAGTGTAAACTTGGACCCTAAGAGCTAAAGAAGTTCCAAATATTAAAACAAAAAACAGACAAATTGAGGATGTTGAATAAATGAAAATTATTTAAAAGTCAAACTAGGAAAGCAAATAAAATGATCCAAATGCAAATACTAAATAAATACTTAAATAGATAAAAGGAAATCTTTCAAAGAAAAGGAGGAATAAATTTAAACAATAGAAACGTTAAAAAATAAAGTAAACAAATAGAAATAAATCACAATAAAGAGACAAATAAATATTTTGTAAATGAATAAACTGTAAATGAGGACGGAAATGACAATATAAATAGGAAATTGGTAAGAAAAAAGTAAATAAAACGCAATTAAATGCTGGGGAGAATATTCCGAAAACAAATAATTTCAAAGAAATACTATGGTGACTACTTGGTATTTAGTTAAGAATTATTTGCTATTATTATTTCATGTTTCGTGTATGTTTTAAATATAAATATTTCAGTTTTCGTTGCTTTGTTTTATAACTTTAAAATAATTCAAAAATAGTCGTTTACGTATCATAACTCTAATTCCCATACCATTTTGGTTACTTTATTTACCAATCCTCTTTTCTATCTGGGGCATTTCTGATATAATTTTGAATAATAATTCAAGATATATCTGGAAAGTTATTTCCGATATTACAGAAATTTTACACAAAATAAAAATGCGTATATTGGAAAGCACACTTTGGAAATTAAGTGAACAAATTCATCCAAGTTGTAAAGAACAAAATCAACCGCTCAGTTTTCTTTTTAATTTTTTTTAAAGATATACACATCGATATATTTCAAATTAAAAATCATTTAAAACTTAAAACATTTACTTAAAGAAAGAGATATTTTAAAAAATTAAGTGCTGTTTATAATTTAAAGCTTTGATCAGATACTGATCTAACTCAAAGGTACAAGTTTATGTGAGTTCTTTTTGTATTTCTGGCTCTGTAAGTAATACTCCAATGGATTTTCTAAGCTGGTAGTGTTCAAATTCTCACAGTCGTCCTGGTTGATTTGAAACATGAACGTTAGGTCGATATCATACTTCGGAAGCTTTTCTCTGGAATTAGATTGAAAAATTTAAAGTTTGACTAGAGAAGAGTTTGAGTTAAAAATAATTATTATAAAATTGAAATTTCAGTTTAGAAAATTAAAAATATGTTGAATTGTTTTGATCTGAGAAATTCTAAACCATCAGCAGCTTGAGTTTTCAAAATTTATCGAAGATAGAAAAATACTTTAAACTTATTCTGAGATTTTTAAACTAAAATCTTCCTTTATGAACGAATTGTTATGAATTAATAAAAAATAAATCCTGTGTATACATATACAACAGGCATGTTGCAAAAATAAAGTAATGTAAGAATTATTTTAAGATGCTTGAAACCACTTTTTAAATTTAATGATTGCTGAAGCCTAAAGCCAAAATATATAATTTTACTTAAAAATAAATGGATCTATTGGCACAAATAAGTTTTTTTCATTACTGGAATTAAAAATTTACGGAATTCTTTATAAAAGAAGTAATTTTCACTTTGGAAAGAAAGCTACTAAAACCAAAACACGTACGGCACCACAAAAAGTATGAGAGTTAAAGAATTTTTCCTTTATCTTCGAAATTATCCGTATTAGCATGCGGGTTGTGCAAGAGATGACGGCATTGGTGGAAAAAACAGGGTGCAACCTAGTTTTCACCTATGGCCCCAGTAGGTTACAGAACCAATGCGGCACCGATGAACTATTCCAGTCACATCTCCCGTCTCCAGACTATTAGGAATAATAGAATGCAAACGGCCCATGTGAGCTGGACGCGCATACGAAACACGGTGCAGTTTCATTTGCCAACTTACCTGAGAAAGTTAACTACGTTGGCCGCGAGCGACGGTTCCCTTGACAGAAGAAGAGCTGACAAGTACCTGGGCGATTTTGATTTCTCGGCACAATGCATCAGGAGAGCCCAAGAGATGTAGTCGGTATCGATGATGTACGTGTTGTAGATGCCCTCGTCTAATAATCAATTAAAAGAGATACACTGAACATTGGTGGCATCTTCGGCATCGACGCGGATCGGAATGCGCACTCATCTTTAATGCAATATGCAAATAGGATGCGTACGTATCTCGAGAATGTATAGGTTGATTTACAGCCACTGCGGCCACTGGCCACTATAGTGCCAGGTGATGACCAACCATGATGATGGCCAACGTCTATAGCATCTTGGCCATGCACCATGCTCAGATTCGCGATTGGGCGCACGGCACAGACGACAACGATGCGACATGAAATTTATGTATTGATGTCAAATATGTGACAAATCACTTACAAATATCTTCCGTATGTATCCAATGTGCGGGCACGCTGAAATTCGGAATAATCCAGGTTATGTTGCCCTGCAACTGTTCGCGGATCGGGTCTTCGGCATATATGTAAGTGAAATTCATTGTTACCTGCGAGAAAAAAAGAACATATAGGGCCTAATTGTACCTGACGGCCGGTAATTTATGTCGAGGAGAAAAAAATATATGATCGCAATTAAGTGATCATTGCCACAGATACACTTTTGTGTAGCTATGATGCAGGAACAGCATTCAGAAGACGGATTCATTATCGGCTTTATTGTTTTTTGGTATTTTATTAAGACCCCTCTTGTCGTTTGGAATTTAGATTTTGATTTATTCCGGGATTCGTCGAGATAACACTTCATTACGATTGGGAAAAGCGAAAGGAGGATCTGCCCCAGAAGTGTCTTTCTTCACATTTCTTTAAGTCTGATGGGAACGATGTAGATATCGAAGTAAATGTTTGTAGAAAGCATTCAAAATTGAGACTTTAAGATGAATATAAGATAATTTCAGTTCATATTTTAAAAATACAAATACAAAATACAAATTTCGGATAGACCACCGTGTAAAAATATATACTTTTTTAAAATTTCATATAATTTTTTATGTCCAAGGATAGGAGAAGATATGTGAGGGTGAAAGGACTTTCAAGGTCTTTTAAAAAATTTTACAAAAGAATAACTAATATGAACTTTCAACAGATAAAATTATCCCAATTAAAGTCTTTCATATTTATGAAAGTAAATTTTTTTAATTATAGACAATTGAATGGTTCATAAAAATTAATAGGTTTCTTTTGTTGCTGGAATTTACCTACTTTTACTACTCTCTTAATTGTCTTCCTTATTGGAATCCATTCTTTTTATTGATTCTTTTCAAAAATTTTACATAACTACATATCTTTGAAATCTTTATTCATATCGATGACAAAAAGAAAATAAACTTGCACTTTCCGGATCTCAGGTGTTCAATTATAAAAGAATGTTTCAATTACACTTGCGCATCTTACCGAAATCTTGTCTTAATTAGTGCTCGATTCGGGTACTATTCAACTGTTGGAATGCTTTCTCTCGTCCGCTGAATGTACAGACATGGACCTGTACAGCCTAGTAACAACAGCCATCAGTTGGAAATTTTAGATCACGTAAGCGGCTAATTGCCTGAAAGTAAAATCGCATTGATTGATGCCTTCATTCGTCCGTACGTGGGAGCGAAGACCCTCAATAGGTAAAGAAGCAAATTTTAACAACTTAAGAAGTCGCTTTTGTACAAAAGGGGCTTAGGAAAAAAACGGGTATGGGCTTTCATACCACCTTCCTTATATTAATGACCCAATTAATGTATTTATAGCCGAATTCTTTGTCCGTTCTTTCCCTGCTCGCAGAGTGTACTAAAAATCTGTCCCAAATGCGAATCTCTACGTGTATTGTATCCATCCGTCCAGCTGATCGAAATTTTCTCTTTATTTGAAATTGATCATGAGATTGCTTAAAAGAGACCTGTAGAAGTCTCGCGCTCATTCAAAAGACCTGTGAAAATTTGGTTACGATCCGCAACTCAGGTACACCGCTTTGTGATTTCTGCTCTGAAGGGACTTCAGACTTGCCGGAAAAATGAAAACGGGCGAGGCAAAAAGTATTTCTTCGCAAAAAAGGGGAAAAAAACGATAAGAAAAATTTCTTCAGCTTGGTGGAGGTCGATTTTCGTTTTCGGCGAAACAATCATCTTTGCAACGAGTGTACAGAAGATTTGCTCCACTTTCTTGGGCCAGGTTCACGCAGAAGCGCTTGCAAGAACCGCCAACCAGACGAATGTAGGTCTTACGATAGCGGTAAGGTTTATTTTAAATATTAATAGCCAATTAAGACGATCAGGGGTATTAAGTGCAATCGTCTAATTTATTTCTTCTTCTTCAAGTTTAATCGGCTTTTTGATCGTCGTATGTGGTAGACGATTGATAGAAGAAGGCGTAGGTAGCCGACAGATAATCAATCTAATCAAAAGTCTTAACGATCAATTGATCGATATAAAGTAAAGGTAAAAGGTTTTTTTTTTCTATAAATTTTAAAGATAATCCGACTTCTGTGATCGAATTCCCGTAAAACTTTTAGGAAAATAAATAAATAAATATATATATATATACATATATATACGACACTTACGTGCTGATCTTCTTCGGAGAAAGTAAACATACTTCTCATGCACGCGTACTCCGGCAGTTCCTCGGACGAGGCGTAGTACTGGACGATGTACCAAAATCCCATCATAGACGAGAGGTCGAAGTTGCGGATGGCCTTAACCTGAAAGTGATGCAGATGGAAAGCATGGATAAACGGGATATGTGGCAGTTACTTTCTGGAATACGAAGTTAAACGGGAAAAACACTCGCCGCAATACCTGCGCGTCTTTTCTTGTCTTCAAAACAAAATTGCACGAATTCATTGAGGTTTTCCGCATCGGACTACGGACTTATCTCCACGATTTGCATAAACCACACTTTTCACTTAATTTACAGAGTATGTGACGAGCGTGTGCGCATTTTGAATACGCTAAGCCAAATATTTAGATTTGTAGGTTTAAGACACACCTATTCGGTGACACTGCTTTCTGAGCCGCGTACTTTGTAGTCCGTATTATGTTTGTCGACAATGAGCATTTTTAGTTTACTTTATGCAGGCGGCATCCGAGAGATCACGTTCTTTTCTTACTCCTACAGAACTTTTACTGAATTCAATTATTTCTCTTGACCTTATTATACTATTTAGAAAGGATCGCTGTGAACACAACTTTAATAAAAACAAGTGAGGTGTAAAGTGAATTTTTTTATTTTTGCTTTTTCTTATTCAAAACTATGATTAACATTATAAAACAGTGCCCTTAAAAAATATGCGATTTTAAGAATTTGAAGCACTGAAGTAAAAAAAAATTATGATCATAGATGGATTTGTGCAAAATTTATTTTTATTTTTTAATTGTATTGAATCTATTAAATTCATGCTGTTTTTTTATTATCAGTTTTGCACAAATATATTAATTCTTTCGAATGTCGAAAATTGCTTAGTTTAAAAAAGGTGTTTTAATAAAAAGGTTTATTCATAAGTTTACCTTTTTTTTAATATTCATGTATTTCAGTTAATCGTAATATGAAATATGATGGATGTTTTAAACATTCCTAATGGTGGCACATTTGTGGGCTTGGTTGTTATTTTTAAGATTTGGGGATTTTTAAAAGTTTATCATTATCATGATCTATAAAGAAATTTTAAAATAATTGGTTATTTGTAAAAAATAAAGAAATTGTTCATGTATCCAATTGAATAAAATGACTTAAAATTTTTTTATTTTGCTGCTACAGATGCAGTAAATATTTTTTTCAAGCCATTTTTTATAAAAAATATTTTAACAGAATTCAACAATAATTAAGCGTCAACACTTTATTTGTTACGTAAGGTTTTTATACTTTTAAGGATTATTTAATGATACGAAATGTAAAAAGAGGTAAATTATTATAATTAATTTCCTATTTTATTCAAAGTCTTTAAGAATTTCATAAAGAACGAAATGTGTTATATAATGAAAAGTAGTTAAAAATGGCAAAGTTTAGAAATATAAATCAATTAAAATCCAAGTTATAAAATTAAAAATTATTTCAAAATTTTGTAAATTCATGTGCTGGAAAGATGAGATATTAAAAAGAGCTTAATGATAAAATTAATGTTCTGTTCTGTTTTAATCCATGTGAGATCGATTCAGTATATCTAAGAATTTATTTAAAAAAATTTGAGGTATAAATAAAGTTTATAATCAATTAATCAGGCAATTAAATTGCAATTACTATTGTAAACATAAATATTCACGTGTTATGGATTAACACTATGAATGCTGATTTAATTCTAAACCAAAAAGCGATGACCACTTCAAATGTGACTAATTCGAATGGAGTGAACGACATATTAAATCAATTACGCACGCACGCATGTGCGCACATTACGAGATTTGTGTAACCGAGTTACTTAACCTTGTGTTATTAATTCAATAAACTTTGAGAAAACTTTGATCTAACAAAATTCAGATTGATTAATTGAAACGAATATTGGACGATTATTTTATGAGAAAATGATATATTATAGTTACCATTTTTATAAATAGGATTTTTAAAATGCCATGAAGGAAGCGGTGATTAATCAAAACAAAAACAACTCACCTTAGGACACTGCTCCTTTCTCTCGAATCGTCTTATAGACGATGCACTGTACATCCAACCTGGAACCAGTCCAAATGAAAAGGATAGCACAATGCAGATGAGCACTGATGTCTTCATCACGTGCACACTATTTCCACCAAAAAAAAAGAACTCAAGATCTACTGCCAAGTCAACTTTCATCGACTTACCCGAAACTTTGGCTTTAAAGTAAGAAAATAATTTATCTGAAGAATTCCATAAAATTAGACTTATCGCAATGTTCCGTCTCTGTTGTGTTTTCCTGTGGCTGGCGACGTCCGACGACGCGGCGATAGAGTTCCCCGGCCATTTGTGGATTTTAATTCAACTGATGGAATATGGAATCGCAATGGGCCGCAATGATGGAGAGAGTAGTCTTCGTCTTCGAAGACGAGTCGCAACGCGCCGCGAGGAATCACAATTCACGATATTGCACGGAGGCTGAGTCATGATTCCATAAATAACAAGGGCGAACCTCAGCTAGTCTCGAGAAATGCTTAATTGTGGTCAGCGGCCTTACTATAGGTGTTCCTTACATCGTTTCTTGCCGGAGCTAAGGTGTCTTCACGGTCCCATCCGGCAAATTGTCCTCGATGTTTAAGCATTCATCCCACGTCTCGATTATGACTTCTATGAATAACGATTCACTCGATGCGATGACAAATCGATGCGGTTTGGCAGGGAATACAAAAGAGCGAGTAGGGGATTTATTACTTGAGCACAATATGCTCATTTATGTAATATTTATTGATTTGGAACTTTGATAACCTTACGAACTCTCCCTGCGCCACTGACTCTTCTCGTAAGGAGGAAATAGCGCATCTAGATGTATTTTTAAAAAAAGAAATGGGAAAAAATATTTAATAAAAGGATCTAGGCTCGCATAATGTCTAATCCGAAATTTAAAAAAACCCTTATCTGATATTGATAAAAAATATATAAATCCTAAGATTATGGAAAACCGGGACAGAAAGTTAAGATAATTTTGAATTAATAATCTAAGAAAGTCGGTTATAATTTAAAATATTTAACATAAGAAGTTAGAAGTTGTATTATCTGAACTTAATAGTGCTACTATTTATTAATTTGTTGCTGAGTAACATATCTTTCAGTTCTTTAAACAATAAAAAATGTTGACGCGTTAGATATCTAACGCAAAAATAAAAGTATTTCAGTGGGAGTATCCTCCTTTCGTCGAAATTCCACTTCTTATCTACATCTTATTTATGTCTTTTACTTTATGTAACCTTCATGGTTTCCTTCCGATCTAAGATATGTAACTAGACTATGTGAGATTTTTCTCGAGGTCAGACATCAAGTGATAAAATATTTTCTTGAATAAACTTTTTCAAGCCGGGTGTCATGAAGTTGTCAAATAGTCGTTGGTCATCGAATAATTCAATTAGCCGTACAATCTGGAATCTCATCGTGGACTCTAAGACATAAAAGCACTCGAGGGCAAACAAAACGGTGCCTGGTTTCTTATCCAAATTACATTTGTCCGAAATTTCCATAGAAAAGAAAGCGACTACAAATCTCAAGACTCGTGCGTACTTTTTTTGAATTGTTTTGGATACCGGAAGAATGATGTACCTGCGACAGGTGCTGTGGGTAGCTCATTTAAATGGTCACAATGAAACACGGATAATCAAATTCTGCTCAGCTTAAGCAATTTCACCACGACGATGACCCTGCCCAGCAGCATTCTAGCACTAGAGGCGTTACCGAGTGTTTGTAGAAATCTGTCAGCAACAACTATTTTTCCTTCTGTTGGTTGACGCCCGCCACCTGGGAAATGGTGTTTCATGTCATACTGTAAAGAAAGGTGAAGTGCTCGAGGCGCATCCGAGGCTCAAAAATATTTTCTCAAAGTATTATTGCACTTGAGGCAGTTTTGTGCGTGTGGTACTTTGTGTCCTCAGCATGAGGTCGCAATGGATGATTCCGAGCAGTGTCTTCATGCTGCTTTATGTGGGAGCCATTAATTTATTAGTATATGCTGATATTAATACACTCCTGTTTTACGATATTGTCGGCGAAACTGATTTTATTCTTGGTTATAGATTAGAATATAGCATATTGAAGGATCAGACAAAAATGAAAACCTATTAATGGCCTGCATTATAAACTCTTTTCAAACTGTTGTATTTTAGGAATAGGTATGAATTATATTTTCGGGAATTAATAATAATAATTTTAATTTGCCTTATTTAATCTGTGGAACTTTTTTATATACCCATATTTTTGAATTTATCGTAATAGACCCTAAAATCTGACAAAACATCATTGCTATGACTCATGGAAGATAAAGAACACCTTGTTTATCAAAACTACTTAATTTGTTGAGATTGAGGGACATAACATTTAGATATACATTTATAGATGAAGAAACAAAATTTTTTGAAACAGGATGTAGTGATAAAGAATTTAATAAAAGTCATATGAAAAAATTATTGTTAAAAACAGTATTAGAAATGTTTACTTCTTAAAAATTTATTTAAACATTCTAAGCAGAGAAATAAGTAAGGCCTACGTCTACATTACAACTCAGACTTTTGGAAACAATATTTTTATGTTTATTGTATTTAGTGACATAAGGGACCCATATATGGAGGCTTTTGATTCAAACATTTTTAATTACTATAAATCTGTAATAAATCCAAGCAAAAATGAAAGAATAATCAAAGGGGGTGTTACATCCTCAAGCCTTTTATATAAATTGCATTAGACTGATCAAAATGATATGCTATTGGTAGGTTTTGAACACTTCTGATTTATGAATATTTATGGAGTTTCGAATACTTTTGATTTCTGAGACGATGGTTTATAGTTTCAATTTCAGTCATTTTAACAATTATTTTTCCTCAAAATATAGTCAAGGTATTTTGTTTATAAATAAAAACGATATAATATAAAAAAAATGTAATTTTTAACCTAATTTTAATAATACTAAATATTCTAAATGTTTGTAGATTTAAAAATAAATCACTATAAAACTTAAAACGCTTGATTAGTTACCACAGTATCTTTTAAAAGAAAAGGAATTAGAGCTATCGGATTACCAAATACCTGTAGCCCGCTACAGATCTACTTAAACGCAACTCATTTACGCCATTTATCAACATAATCCTCATTTTGCTGCCATAATCTGATATCATTGAGTAAGGCCGCTTGCTGCTCTTTCGCATATCACCAAGAAGAAGTAAAAGCAGCTAAAAAATGAAAGAAAAAAGAAGAAATAAAGAAAAGGAGCGTGTCTTGTAAGACTCGTATTTTACACATGCATATACGCGCGTCCGCGAGTATCCCGTACGTACACACCTGTGTACACCTCGCCCCGCGTGCCTGTCCATTTCGAAAACGACCCGCGCTGTACCTGTACGTACATTAGCGAGAGGTAGACCTCTTAACCCATATTCGACTTATGCTACTTTACTGGGAGAGCTCTTGAAGACGACGGCGCGGTCGGCGAGTCCAAGAGACTGGACATCGGGGGACACGAGAGGATAGGTGCCGTCCACTGCCCAGTGTCCACTCGCTGTCTAGTCTGCAGCATATCGACATAACTGCTAGCGGACAGTCATACACATAAGATGCTTGAAATATTAATTATGCTTTCTATAGAAGTAAACAGCACCGTGGACGTCTCAAACACATCCATGTCTTGTCACTGGGGCGCTCTGCACGAGCAAAAGTGTTTAGCAGGTCTGGAGAAGACTAAGACTCTGTTGACCGATGCGACTCATTGGACTTGAATACTCGTGAATGAAGACTTCTTCTCTTGTTGCTCGGCCGCATTCAATCGCAATCACCACCATGCCGGTCAACCTGAACTTGATGGTCAATTCACCCAGAACTTTATGAATGTTACGGATAAGGTGGAAATTTTTGTAATGGTAGGAAAACGGATGCAATTGTTGAGTAATGAAGGTTATTTTTTCTCTAAATGAAACGGTTTTTCCGATTTATTCTTACAATAGACACAATGAGTCCAATGAGAGACGTCTATCTTGAACATAAACTACATAGTTGAGGACAATAACCTACTAAGTATTTTAAGATTTCTTGATCATACTGGCACTGCACAAAGTTTTTAAATCAAACTAAATATATTTTAAAATTATCCAAATGAAAAGTGACTATTGTAACTTCATGTATGTAGAATTTTTCATCTTGTACAAGGAATATTTAAACGATAAAATGTATGTTAAAATCGCTTCAGTATTTTGGACCTGCAGTCAACGAATCTCTCCATTAAACGTGATACAAAAAATTAAGCTCTATTTGCTAATTGTGCCATCGAAGTTTTTAAAGTAAAAATATACTCTTTTGATTATCATTTATTTTTATAGTATAAGATGTTGCATCAAGATGAATCATACCCCTTCTTAAGAGGAAATTACACTAGTCCACGTTTCACTGTTCGTATAAAAGCATATAGAATAATTCAATTAATTTTTATCAATAAAAAGGAACGCATATATTTCATAGAAGCTGCAGGCAGTTATTTATTTTATTACAAATTGCAAGTGCAATTTTCTCGAGAGGATGTGAACGAATTTAATATTCTCGTACGCTTAGAATGTTCACAAAACATGACGTAAACCAGTAATAGACAAATAAATGGTGTACCGACACATTTGTGTCCATAAGCATACATAGTTCAATTAGATAAATTGTGTATCTGCGTCGTGTGACAAATGCGACAAATATATCTTTCTGGACAACACACAAATACAACAACTCTATTTAGTTGATGTTGAAAACACCTATTGGAGCCTACAGGTGCAAGAGATGTGGTTGATGTGACCAAGCCTAGATATTAAATTCGAATGAAAAGTCATAAAAGAGATTCAGGAGGTGATACTGACGTGGAAATACTCGTAATTTCTACTGGCCTCGACATATCGTAATAAACGTAGGCAAACTTATTACACCTGACCTCGTGTGATTACAGAGATGTGGCATAAAGTGGCTGGCAACTTAACGGCCTGATACTGCGATGATAGTGATGGTGGTAACGAGAACATCTAACATCGGGTAATAGAACGATTTTAACTCTGGATAATTGAGACCTGCATAGTGCAAACGTATCATTAAGGAGGTGTATCTGATTATCGAACACCTTGTTTCCATTGAATGTTGACTTCCTCCTTCCTTGATAGTGAGCAGCCTCAGGAATGGAAAGTGATTTCACATTTGAATCAACAGGTTCTACTTTACTGTGGGTGTAACTCGCCATGTTCTGTAAGTATTTTTATCCTATGATAGGGAATGTCAAATATACTACAGCCATTCATTGGTGTAACGCTGATGAAGGAATTTGTAGATAAACCAAGTACATCTAACCTTCAATTTACACGGAAGATTGGTTCTCCGAAAATGTCGTGTAAATTGAAATCGTGCAATTCGAGTCCACTATTCACAGTGAAAAGAAATACATACACATGTAATTAATTTGAAAAATATATGAAATAGTATTATTTACTTTGTGTAAAATAAAAAAGTATGTACATATTTTTAAATAAAAATTCATTAATTCAACAAAATTATGTACATATCATAATTCACAATTCTACAAATTGATTCTAAAAGTAGATTTTTCTTTAAATATTTGTCTAACCTGATCGTGTTAAAGTGAAATGCAAGTGTCGTGTAAATGGGAATTCTTCCACCTTTTTTCAACCGTATTAAACCGAAATCGTGCAATTCGAATGCCGTGTAAATCTATGCCTTAATTTAGGATATACAGAGTTCCTGTATGGCTCAAAAAGTTTAAATTTGCTGCAATCTGCAATTATAGAGTTCACTAAAAAGAAGTTGACATTTTTGTACCCTCCCTATTTAAAAGATAGTCAAAATCCTAGTGTTTGCAATCGTTAGTTGCTACTAGTGAGGAGAAATAATGTTTCCAAAAATTCGTTCATCATAAATTTACGCCTTCTCAAGTAGCATCGTTAATTACACCTGAAGAGGGTTATCATTATTAGTTTTAAAGATGTTAACGCTTATTTTCTGAAAAAGCTTCGATTTTACAAAATGCATAGATAATTTATACTGGAGCTTCTAAATTTAGAGATTAAAACCGTTTGTTTTTGAATCATAGAAATAATTGGTGATCTAATCAGAATCCTGTAACAAAGACTGATTAATTATGCAAAGAATTATATTAAAGTCGATTCGGTAGTTTCAAAAATAGTAATGGCATTAAATTAAAAATATATTTTTATTTTATAGAAAATTGTTGACTAGGTTAAAGATTTTAACGACGAAAAGTATTGTTCAAGTATTTTAGAGAACTTTATTTTTTGAACCACCAAATTATACGTAGTCTCTTGAAAAAATTTAGAAGGGGACGCAACTCGGTGTGCGTAAATCGCGCTGTCTGTTTTAGATTTAAAACAGCATAATCTCGAACGAGTATGCAAGTTCGCTTTTGAAATCCAGCCCATAACCTTGAACTTCCCAGCATCCATGACATATTTTCTGGAGTTCGAGCCACAAGTAATACAAAAACGAAACCAGATGGCCACTGAGAAAGCTCTTGAGGTTCGAAAGACCTTTCCCTTACGCAACTAGATTTTCCATGTAAAGTCCGGCCTGAGCATAATAAATGTGGCAAAGCTTAGTCGTTCGCAATACAGGTAATAATTCAGGTAAACTCGAGCCATCCGCTAAGAGAGCTGTGTCAACAGTAAGCGTCTAAGACCTTCCAACAGAAAGTCAAGTCCAAGGCGGCGGACTGGAATGTCTCGCTGGAAAAATCTTTCTCTCTTCTTAGCCCCCATGTGATGGATGTTGCACGATCAGCGACATTTCCCTGGTTTCGAAAGGTGATTGCGGTGACGGACGCGGTAAAACGGCGCGGTGGCGGCGGCGGTGTTGTTGATAATGACGAGGGACACGGTGAAAATGGCCAAGATATCGGTCTGCAATGTTATGAATGATAAAACCACAGGTATATGTACGTCCGGTGGAATCTAGTAAGATCGCGGCAAGAAATAAGAAAAGTGGAAAACGTCGTCGAAATGTGTTCTCTTAAAGACCACAATAACACGGATGCGCCGCTTTGCCCCCAGCAACAGCAACAGAAACGGCGGCAGACAAGGCGCGAGCCGGGCACCAGCACGGCCACCTGAAGAAAAAAGCTCTTCGCCAAAGATAAGAAGTTAAATCATACAAGTAATCACATGGTTAGCACGGAGTAGCTCGAGTATTTCCGCGTAAAGGCAAAGTATATCGCTGAAAGAAAACAGGTGTATTTACCATTCTTGTATTAACCACGGCTCGGTCAAGACGCGGCCTTGGAGGCTTAGATAAGAAAAAATATAATATTGTTTAAATCGAACAAAATTTTTATTATAGTGCAGTTTCGGATAAACTCGGCAAAAAGGGCAACTTCTTCATCGTTGCGGATCTTTCGCGCACTTTTTTTTCGTGATTAAGAAGATCCGTGTGTTATTTCCGGATGAAAGTAACTTGGTGAGGATTCAAAACCTGCTGCCGTTAAAGGGATATTTCGTTTGTGACCTTATTTTACTTTGACACAATTTTTGTTACTGGTTTAGTGCTGGTTCGATATTTTTTTTTGTAATAAAAGTGATTGTGTGAGGGATTTCTTATTCATATTAAAGTTAAAGGATACGTTACCGAGTAACTGAAGGTAATATGCTTATACATCATTCAAGGGCAATACAAGGATTACTTAATTTTTTTTCGGCAAAATGCGATAAAAGAATTTTATTATTATTTAAAATAAAAAATTTAAGAGACAAACCTTTCTTAATTTATAAAATTTCGTCCTTAAGGAGCTAAGTGTCGAAGAATATAAAAAAAACGCAAGAAAAAATTTATATTCCTTTATTCCTTAAAACGAAAGATTTAAGAGACGAACTTCTTTAAATTTATAACATTGTTTTGAATTTTACACATTTCAGAGCATAATGAGATAAAGAAAGTTTTAAATATGATGCAATGGCACTTTACATGACAGTCATTTTCATAAAAAGTATATTTAAAAAAACAAAAAAACAACACAACAAATTTTTAATTTCGTAGTTCATACTAGGAAAAAATTGTAATACCATGTAATTCGAAATTTTAAGCAATTAATGGCAAAATTTAGATTTCTTAAATACAAGTTACAGTATATCAATATTTTAAAATTTCTTCTTCGATTTTAAAATCTGTTTTAATTGTGTAGACAGTCAGCTATTTTATCCTCGAATAAAATGTTAAAAGAACTTAGAATTTGCAATAAGAGATAGAAAACTATTTAAATTGTATTTATACAAGTAATTTTAAGGCACCTAGTGCATCCGTAAAAAACAAAAAATATATAAAATTTGAAAAAAATTAAGAGAAAACGTATATATGTAGTTTTAAACTTATAAATAGAAAGTTATTATATTGAATAAAATATATTTTTCCTATAGAAAAAAATTGTAGATAATCTGAAAATGAATCTAAAATTTTGCTTAAATGTTCTTTAATAAAATAAATTAAGTTTTGTATTTCTAGAAAAGTATGCAATCATTTTTAATTTATAAAAGTAACCTTCAAATTACGAAATTTTTTAAAACTTATTTATTCATTTCATAGTATCTATACTTTCCAAAAAAAAAAAAGTTACTATTTTGAATCATATTTACTACTACACTATCTGCAAGTATTTTAAAAATCTTTAATAAATCAAGTCTTATCACAGATTTCACAGTAATCAATTGGTCATAGGCATGATGTTTTACAATTAAATTAAATTAAATATTTTACACTTTCTTTTGTTCCCTTTTATGACTCATTCATGGAAAAACTTATTTCAATTTGAAAACAATGCGCTTAATACAAATTACTTTCTCGTCGAATGGTTTGAAATTAGCGTTGGCGAAAAGAAACTAGCATAAATAGATTTTCCAGTATTGTTGATTTATTAATTTATGACTGTCATAGCAAATCGACTAATTGCCATCAAATGATAATGCAGTCGTCGTCTGCAATTACTTTCATATTAAAATTATTGTGGATTTTCTCTCGGGCCACGAATTTACGCGCAATTAAATATTCAACAATAAGAGGAATGTTTCCGAGCCCAGTCTGTTGCCCTGGACGTTAAGGCGGAGACAGCAATGATTGCATGTTTTATTATTCCTTACGATTTCCTTGAAGATGGCTTCTATTGAAATTAATCAGCTGATTTGATGATAGTTTCGATCTCCACAGTGAAATGGAGTAATTAAGAATTTGACTTTCGAATATTTGTAAATTTATAATTTCAAATAATCAGATATAATTGAAATCGAATTGGTGAAAATGAATAACTTTCGAAATTTTTTTTCTCATTTAATTATATTCCACTGCTCTGATAATTAGTGAAAATACAATTTTCGTTGATTTTAAATGAAATTATTTGATTTCAATTGAGGTTAACGAGATCAACATTTTTTTTTCTACGTGTAAACAAAAGATCTAAATGTTTACAATAAATTGCTCTAACAAATTTTTTTTAAACTTTCAACGGCATATCATAGAAGAAGTTAAATTATAATTAAATATTTTGAATGAGAAGAAATTAATAATTACTTACTTTAGATTTAAAATGTTTTATAAATTTTTATAATTACAACAATCGATTGGAAAAACTTATCTAATTTGTTTTGATTTATAGATTTTGTCATCGTGAGTGATTGTTGTTATTGGGACCAATGTTAAAAAGAAAATTTATTTATTATGTGCCTGCGTTCTTTATATTTAAAGCAAATTAAAGAATCGAGATTTATTTAAACGTGCAACATGCAATAGTGCAAAATTTAAATAATTTGGGAATTATTGAGTAAATATTTTTTGGACAATTTTCTTCAAACACATTCTTTAAAAAGTAAAAGTGTGATAAAATGTTTAGTGACCTATTTTTATGGACGTGCGGAGAGCTTTTAAATATAGTTGCACACATCACAAATTTTTTTTCATATATTTATATGTAATACAGCAGGCAAGTATGAGTTGAATCGTATGAATTATTAATCGTAATTGATTAAAATAAAATACCATTGAGAAATAATTAAAGAAAATCATTTCTATCATACTCTCACTTATTTTAGAATTGAAAAAAACACACTTTTTTTATGAAAAATTATGTTTTTAAATAGCAAAATATTTATATTATTGTTGTTACATAATTTTAATTTAATTGTTGTATCTCTGAATGGATTATCATATAGAATTAAATAAAAATTAACAAGAATTGTCAATGTTTTCAAATTAGAGAACCCTTTATTTAGTGGAATAGACTCTTTTTTTTAATTTCAAGTACGTTATTTTTAAATATACCAGCAATTTGTGTAAATCATAGATAATAATACCAATACTTACAGACCTATTTGCTGTGAAGAAAAAATAAATTGAACGGCTTTTAAATGGAATTCAGGATAATTGCAGATATTAAAAAGTTTTATGAAATAGCAAAAAAAAGAAAATATAATACAACTTCGTCCATAAAAATGTATCATGAGTATTTTGTCATGTTGAAAGGGATCGCAACTAAATTATATATATACAAATATACAAATTTCATTTCTAGTATTAGTTAGGATTATATATTTTTATTTTTAGAAAATGTCATAATAGACCCTTGCCTTATTTCTAAACCTATTCTTTACTTCGGTAACTACGATGACTCGTCTTAATAGACTATTGTTAAATGATCTCCTTTGAAACAGCAAATAGGTCAAGATACATGCGGTTTTAAGTGTAAAATTTAAAATCAATTTCACTGCCCGGTGATAGCAAACCTCATTTAAGCGTTTCAAATATTTTGTAACCATCATCCAGGCATTTTTCACAAACAAAAGAATCAATAAATAAGAGAAAACGCGGCAGGCCGCAATGGCATCCGCTGCCATAGTTTTAAATAGTCCTCTGCGGTGATTTTTCCGCGAGAATTTTTCACACTTCGTGTCTCCTCACCACGATCATCATCTCAGGTGACTAAATGCTGAGAGATCGTTATCAATGAAGTCAATTGTAGCTAACAACTTCTTTCGTTCCACAAGAGGTATCGAATAAAAATTCTGCGGTGCTTCTTAAGTCTATGGACAAAACAAAAATACAATAAGAAAACCAGGAGGAAAAAAAATTCACTGCGATTTATTCCTTATGGCAAACTCTCCTCGTACTTTCTCGCGGCGTGTTTATTTCTACAATTGATCACGCGGATAAAAGGCGGAAGTGAGGTGTCGAATGAATCCCCTTTTTAACTTGACGTGTTTTCCATTCGATCTTAAATACAGGTACAAAACGAGCCGCGAGAACTCGATTTCTTCGGTGGAAGGTTGTTTTTTTCATTATTGGAGCTTCATTCATTCTCGTAAGACGCGACCGAGCTGTTGTCTGCAGACACCGCCGTCTTACCACCTGTGAGAGGAAGCAATAAACAAGTGGCCATTTGTTCCCACGGTTTCCTATCAACCACATACGATATAAATAATTTCGGGCATGTCACTCTCACTTTTTTCCAAAACGATCACTTCTCCTTATGTTTGATTTTCAGACGCTGGACGAAGATACAGAATGTAATTATAAGACGTTCCAAGAAGGGCGGTAATCCACTTTTGTTTTACGCGGCTGTACCGCGCCATGAGCTTGCCGGTGACCTGTTTCTTACAACGTTACAAAGAAATGTAACAAGGCAGCCGAGGCAGATGGCGCGATTCATTTTATGTTACGGGGCATGTGAGCTATGATATAATACGATCACATTGTTTTGTGAAATGTGTGAGAATTTTTGTTATTAAAGCCGCACCGACTGGAATTAAGAATTAAGGTAAATGGCGAAAATCCATGCAACAGACACAGTTACTCCACCTCGAATGTGACGACCAAGACACGGCGAATTCTCTTCGTCTTTATATGCAGCAGGTTAACTAACCTACTTCAGACGATTTCGCAACTTATTCTATACTCGCTCAGCCGGTATAAGACGCCATAGACACACTAGGCTTGAAGACTATTCGGAATCCTTTTAATTACTTCTGGTTGAGATATAAATATGCCTTGATATGCTTTACTTGTTTGCATTTTAGAAAAATAAAACACACCCAGCTGTATGAAATTACAAATGCAAATCTTAACATTTCATTTAAATATATTGCTTTAAATCCTCTTTCCGGGCTTTATAATTGTATACCTGTTAGATTTTGAGCATTATGAATTTTGTATTAGCAGAAATTTAAATTAATTTTAATTTTATTTATTTAAAATATTTTACTTCAATTTTTCCAATTTTCATCCATCCATATCCAGAGACCCAAAAAATCAAAAGAAAGAATAATCGATTTATTCAACCTATACCTACCTCATTTATTATATATGTCAAAATACTGGGCCGATATGTAGCAAAATTGGAAAATGTCATTAGGTGATAGCACGCTAGAAATATATGCAATGGTAGCATTCAGGACCAAGGTTTAAGAAAAGTATAGCAGCCCAACAGCATGCACCACCAATAGGTGTAGCTAACATGCGGGCATAGCATGCTAACCAACATTTTATAGTCAACAAGCTGAGCTGGACCTAACATATGTTAAGAATTTTGAGCCAAATCTCTACAGTATACAGCGGAAGCTGTACTTACACTTTCCATTATATAGCACTCAGATCACTGAGTAATGTCAGGATGTTGGTGCTATACTTGCTAATAATATGATCAACACGCGATGTTGGTATGTTCCACCACAAGTGCCAAAATACTAAAACAATATGTTGAGCCCATATATGCCAGTATATACATCAAGGAGATTGAACATGCTGTGCCACCTTAGAGCTAGAGCACTACGACAGTATGTGTCAGCTTGAAGGGTCCATCTTTGATTTAAGCAGGATTCAATAGTATATAATACAATGCATATAATGCATGATGGGCCATAATGCACCACCAGCATATGCCAATATAGTGGACCTACATAAATATGCATGCTGGTTCGACATTTTAGAGTCAACAAGCTGAGCTGAGATTTTAAAATATTCCACCGGTATAAAATGAAAATTTGCTGAACAAATTTGGCGTTCAGCGTTGGCTTATAATTTTACTCATAAATTTTAAATATTATGTCTAAATTTGGTTTTAATTTTTGTTTCAATTTTTAGGTTGGTGCTATGAGGAAATTTCGAAATTTTCGGACACGGCTGATATTAGCCCTACTACTTCTTATCCAGGTGAGAACAAACTCCGTTAAAATATTTGCAGGCAATTCTAACGAAGAAATTTACAAAGTTCATTAATTACGAATGTTTGGTACCCGTAAAAAATATTACTCTAGTAAAAAGTTCATACCACTAACCATACAATGTACCATGCAACATTTTGTGCAACATGCATCGCAGTGATAATGCAATTATAGTCCCACTTGGAATCAATGTAGGTGATTAATCATTATCATTTAAAGCACGCAAACGTCTTGAAACTCATCACGACTATGGCACCTACTCGGCCATAAGCCATATCTTTTTTCGAGCAGACGTTTCATCATTGCCAAGCCACACGAAATTATTAAAAGCGCACAGAAATCAATCTTGGCGGTCATTAACGCAGAGTGACCATAAGTCGCTATAGGCGGGCGTGCATGCACAGGTACAATTATACACCTTACGAATCCCGAACGGGGCCTGCGGGGAACCAAGGTAGACGCACACGATGAACCTTGTGGCACTCCATTCGTCTTTTGCGATTACAATTTGAGCAAATGCCACACGCAAGTTTGCAAGGTCCGCTTCGAAGCCGCGGATCTGATCGCGGTTTCTTCAGGTATACGGCCGCGTATATCTCCAGCAGTGAAATGAGTACTCACTGGCCAGTAAATGTTGTCTGGGTTGGTGCAGCAGCCGCGTCGCCGCGCCACCGCGCGCTTATTTAATCAAAAAGAAAATATTTGCGCAAGTTTATGTGACGTAGTTCACGCTTGACCCATTTACCTACAGACAGGTTAATATGACCTGATTTAATGTTTCGCAGGTACGATCTCTCACACATGGGACTACTATAAGTATGTAGCCGTACTGTGGCTGGTTGGGAACATATTTTCATGTATACTATGCTATATTATACTGTATGCCGATAGATTGCGGAATTTCAATCACTCGGGGCTAAATGAGTTTACACGACGCAGATTCCGCCATTCATTTCTCTTTTGCCGGAAGATTTTTCTGTTTCAGGTATCTTGGTCAGGTAAACGAGGATTCAACATGCGGTCGGTGTGTTGTGCGGCAGTCTATACGGTGGCCTGCGTATTTAGTTTGATTCGATTTTGTCTTATTTCCATTCTTTTTGTCTTTTCGCGACCGCGCCGCGTTTTCTGTTTCACAGGCTCGCTATATTCGTTTGCTGTGGTGTCCATGGCCATTTGCCGTCTTACATTTGCTTCGAATAATCGCACGTAATCAATTTTCGAAATGACCATTCACCCCAAGTGAATGGTCGGCGAACATTCGATTATATTATGAAAGTTCTCATCAATTAGCAGGGCCCGGTTCTGACTTTCTCCGTGCAGTTCTTAGGGCGAAAATGTTGTAATTGAGATCGCTATCGAAGACGATCGCAGAAAAATGAAAGCTGTTAAATCCTACCGAAGCCGAAGAACTGGCAACTCAAAGGTCAACATCGGTCTGGACAAGGAGATAGGCGTGTACGGATACGACTTATGACGATCTTCCCGACCGTCTTTTGCGATTTTCATTTTCTAATTAGCGACCTGTGAGGTAAACAAAGGCGGGTTGAAGACGCTGCGAATTTCTTTGACTCTTCGAGGTAAAATAAAACGTGATTAAATCCCAACAAAAAGAGGTTTAGTGCTCCTGGAAGTAATAATTGCTAAAGTAAACAGACTATCTGTCATTAGGGTGTTATATTGCAGAGACTAAGTGAGGATAGTTTGTTCTTAATTAGAGGTCGTAAATAATCCATAAAGTGGTTGCACGTTGATGCACATTTTATTTTAAATTACCATCGGTAGCCAAAGCAGTTTCTTACAGCTTAGACGATTAATTTCTTTTAAATTGATGTTAGCATGTTTGTTTCTCATATATCTAGAAAATGAATAGTCGAAATGAAAGAATTTTTGAAAATATAGATTCAAATCACTTGTACTAATCGCGTAAGAATATAAATAAACTAATAAATATCAAGAAACAATAAATATAAATAATAAGAACTCATGACTAAACTAAAGTTAGTAAGTTATCATACTTATTATTAAGAGTCTCTAAGGTTATTATACGAACAGTAATAACGTTTAAGTAAGAAAAAAGAAAATATATCTTGGTATTGTTGTCATAAATAAAAAATTGTAATAATAAATCCATCAAGAAAATTCGAATTAGCATATTTCAAAATACATTGATTTTGTTAAATGGAACTTCAAATATTTGTTAAAAAACTGTTAAGTTTTCAGTAATATCCACATATCCAAAAATTTTTTCATTATTGTAAAATCTTTAATTTCTAGCTCGTAAAAAAGTGAGTTCTAGTTTTATATCCTAA
This sequence comes from Proctacanthus coquilletti, assembly GCA_001932985.1. Classification (NCBI taxonomy): domain Eukaryota; kingdom Metazoa; phylum Arthropoda; class Insecta; order Diptera; family Asilidae; genus Proctacanthus; species Proctacanthus coquilletti. Next base: position 779,464 of record MNCL01000027.1, on the reverse strand, counting down.
AGAAGTATACTTGAAAAATTAATTTGTTTTGCAAGTGTTAACTAAATATCATACTTATGTCTAGTGAAACTGATAGCACGCTTTTTAAAAAGGTTAAATCTGGTGTACATATTGCTTCAAATATATTTTAACAATATTTTACACTTTTCGATTTAAAAATTGTGGGCAAAAGTTATCAAACGAGCCCATAAAAAGGCTAGCTTTATCCACGTACAATATAAGAAAATATTACATAAGGTAAAAAACTCGTTAACTTTAAGAAGAATATATTCTTTTATTAATCGAGAAAATCGGTTAAATTTACAAAATTATGCGAAAAAGGGTCAATGAAATCCAGTGAAAGGCCACAGTTTTGTTTCTGTTCAATTGCACTGCAGGTGATTCAGAAGACATGGAGGTGCCATGCAGTCTGAGGATTGATAAATGCCTGCACTTTCCTGACTTATACCCTCCTGCTGAATTTTGTCCTACTGGATATAATTCTCAGCAGGTAAAATTTGTTTTCTTCAATTGTACTCAGGACGTACTTAATCAACTTTCAGTAAAATAAATGGATTTGCTTGTATTCGGAAGTTGTAAAATATTTGCGTGCTAAATTTCCAGATACAATGAAATATTTACTACCTTTTGAATGATGCCACAGGAAAGTGTCGAATAAACTTTATGTAGCTAGTAATTTGGGACAACGAATATTGACATTAATAGAAACACATAAATTTTATGGTTTGGGGTATGTTCAAATAATTACATCTAATGTTTTAATCCAATCGTACAAGCATTTGATAGTGAATTTTATAGATATTCCAGAGTATTTTTCCAAATTAGTATTTAAGAATGTCAATTAATAGAAATTCATATAAAAAATAAAATATTAGAATTATAGTTGTTTCAAAAAAGTTTAATTTACTATATTTTTTTGGCTTACATGGTCGTTTAGCTTCTTCCACAGAATGTTTGTATAATTCTACAAAGTAGAGTACACACATAGTTTTTTTTTAAATTAGGTTGTACAATATATAGATGTTTTTCTTAAGCTGAAAGAAAGATTCTGTCCTTCTAAAAATAATTATAAGAAGGATTTATTAAAATGATTTATCCACAATAATCGCAATTAGAAACAGCCGATTCTCTTTTTGGCTTTTTTATAATTATTAATGCAATGACGAAAAGTAAATATGCCTACAAGAATTTTTCGTGTAATCTTTTTTAAAGTATCTAAACAAATGTGGGAACTAAAATATTCAGATTGAGTTTGTTTTTGATTTATTGCTACAATGTTAACCTAATGAGGTATAGTGTTGCAACCATTTAACCAATAAAATATTAATTGTGATTATCTAGAAAAATATAATGTTAACTTTTAGATTTTACGATTTTTGCTCTTTCAAATATTTCAAAAATGCTCAGTTGTTCAAATGACGCTTCTGAAGGAATTCTTTAACACAAATTTATAAAGCTATAAGTTTTAAAATTGTCCATTGCTATTTTTAGTCATATTGTACATATTAAATTTTATAATTATGTCCTATTGTATTTTTTAGAGCTTTACTTTGTTGAATATCAAATAATTTTAAAAGCGTTATTGAAACTACATATCATATATGAAAAACAAAAATACCTTCAAAATAATTGAATTATATAAGGGAAAAATACGAAAGTAGTAGATGTTAACTAAATATTATAAATTTATGTAATTTGTGTGATTAACTACTATACGATTTAATAAATTATTCCTCGTAAGAAGAAAATGTGAGGAAGAAAAACTCGCTTAACGTCGACTCAGCCCAACAATTGACCTAAAGAAAGAACGCTATTTATTAGATTCTTAGGTAGCTAAGTCGTCTAATTAGAAGAATCTCCTTTTTTAGCGGGCATTACTTTGATCAATAAATTAGCACGATGAGGTTGAGCTGATCAACAACATGGTCATCGTCACCATCATCTAACACAATGTTGTTGCGGTCCGCGAAGGAAACGCTTCATTAGGGTTTGTCCACTGGACAGGTGAAATATCAAATATTACACGTATGTTTAAGTTTTAATACTCCGTACTCGGGCGTTAGATAAATTATAGTTAATGTCCGAGATAATCGTGTGCCAGTTCTACACTTGAATCACCTGAATGAAGTGATGAGCGTGCCACTTGGTCTAATCAGTGGCTTCGCGTAAAGGTAGTTGTCGCAGTAACGGCCCGCTGTGACTACGCACAGTGCGGAAGGAATTCGCGCGCAATACGCAAAATAAGAGTCAGCGACAATAACTTTCGAAACCGGAATATTTCTTTGCTTTACACAGGTTTTTGCGAAATAATTTACGACAAAAACTTCTTCACGTTTAACTACTATCGTGCAATCGGTGACCAAGAGGACGTGAAAAACCGCGAAAATGTTGTTTAAGATTTAATCTTTTTTTATTTTCGTTGAGAAGTGAAAAGAACTTATAAAAAAAAGAAATAACTTAAAAAAAATTGCGTAATTAATAAGCGGTAAACGTTACAAAACTCAAAGCGGCACAGGTATGATAATAATTGCGCTGACAGCGCAAAAGTGGGATTTAGTGTAGGTAAATGAGGTTTTTGAGAGGGCCGGTCAAAAATACATACCTTCGATCCCGCGGGATAACTTAAGTATCGGGCTACAACTCATCCGAGACTTACCGGTGGACTACTTCGGGACCTCAGGTGTGTAATAAAGACGAACTTGACTGGCCGGCCAATAAGATACAATATCATAAAATATGAAAGATGATGAGATGATTTCCATCATATTTTTGCTGAAAACCAAAATAAATGGGACGTTTTGTCATTTTACGTAATTTTCTGCAATTTGTCGGCCTCTTTGAAATATTCGCCTGTACTCATCCGGTGGGGAAAGTGTGCCAGTTGCATTGATGAAAAATTGCAAAAATCCACTAATAAGGCACTCGAGTGATGCTCATTCGATAAATTCAAGTTATTCAATACCGAAGCGAACTCGTTGCTGCAGAAGTAAGGTCGAGATGAATCAATCCCTGAACTCTTTATGAGAAAAGTTGAAAACATCTTATTAACAATGGATAAAAAAATAACTACTGTTTTGCTTAATTTGATTTCACCAATCATTTCTTATAATGTCTCCACGTCTCAAATAATAATAAAGATAAAAATAAACTCTGACCAACTTTACGCCAACATAAAATTTTTTGTTCTACGATATTTCTATATCATTTTCAGGAATTTATGTCTGATTCTGTCGTTATTTTATCCATGTTTTATTAAAAATACCATCAAAATGTTGTTTGGTACAAATAGAAGTTTTGAAATCTTACTTTAGTTATAATAACAATCGACTTTTTAAAAGTCCGCTTTTATAGGAATATTCCCATTTTATTACTATTATTGTTTTCATTATTGTTATTATTATTGCTTTAATTTTATTTTTCTCTTCAAGTCTTACAAAAAAAAAGAAAAACAAACGAATTTCACTAAGCTTAAATGCAATATCCATATTTGACCTTCATTTTTATTATCCGTAAAAAATAAGACAAAAACAAAAAGTTACAATTTAATAAATGATTATTACCTTTTTTGTTTTATTTATGAATTATTTATCGTTGGGAAATATTCTAATTAAGATATTAATTCGCAATAGATAATTGAAATTCGATTTTATGTTTTCACAAAATAAAATCTCAATTAGTATTTTCTGTACTTTTTGAAGAGAAAGATTAAAAATATTCATTTTAAATGATTTCTATAATAACACTCAAAATTAATCAAAAAAGTATAATTAGAACTTATTTGAGTCATTCAGGGAAAATATATTTCAATTCCGATTTGGTCCCCCTTTTATGAACATAACAAAAAACTAAATATAAATATAAACATGATAGAAGATACGATCCATATTCATATTTTTATGTTTAAAAAATTAGTGCAAAATAAAACAATATAAAGATATGTCGGTAAAACATTGAAAGTAATTTTAATACCAAAGTTTGTAATAATTACATAATTATCACTAAAAAGTCAAATTACCCTATTTATTTTTTCACATTTCTTATAAATCTTAAATCTTTGTTTTATAGTGAATTTCTTGAATATCCTTTTCTGTGATTTTTTATTAAGTTTTCAATTACTATGTCAGTTCATCAAGTGATATTGCAACAACTTTATTAACAAATATTAATCTGTTAACCCATTTGAAACTATACAATTGCAAATCATTTAAAAGATTATCACTTTACCCTCTTCCAAACAATCTTATTATTGGATTAATTTTAAATTGATTGTTTAAAGTATGAACAAAAAATCAATAAGCGAAGTATCATGTCAAAGATAGAATCTTTGAACCGAAACGAAAAAATCACATCTTAATAATAAGAGGCCGAAAAGGTTGGTGACTCCTGCCGTCAAAATAGTCTCTCATCCGACTGATTGATGTCTTAAGAGGCCGCTGGAGAATCGACTAGCTGAAGCCTCCATATGCAAAGCATCCACAAATATGATATAGTGATAATTTTTACTTTTTGCTGATCAAGAAGCGCGCGGAATGAAGCAGAACTAGACGACAGGAAAAACGAACGAAAAGTTAAATTAAGCAATTTATTAACGTCGTCTAGTTTTTTTCCCTGCGCTCACCGATAATTGCAGAAAGTCTGCAATAGCATGCGCGGAAGACGACTAAGACTCTAGATGAGAAGACGAAAGACCCAAAGGCGCAAGATGAGAAGACCGATCTGCCACTATAAAGGTAATTGACATTCGTGCATCCAGCTCAGCTGGCTGGACACAAAAAGTAAGCCAGTCTGATTGTCTGGTTGTCTTGTCTGGTATGTTGGCAGGTCACCTATTTACCGGCCGTGCAAGGTATGTTTGTATGCGCGTCCATCTCAAGCGGAAGTCTTAAGTTGTCCGTCGAAGAAACCTTCGGTGCTAATAAAAATTTCAAATGGAAATTTTGCACGCGTGCTTGTAAACGGACTTTGGAGAAAAATCTTTAAGAACTATATCGTTGTGCTCGAGCGTAGTGATCGTGTCGATTAAGAGGACGATAACGAAGACAATGTTGCGTACGATGCGTAGAGATCTTCGAGAAGCCTACAACAAGACTATCGCTAGAAGATCTGCCTTTGTAGAGGCTAGATGAACGGCTAGAATTGCTGTCGAAGTCTGATGCTCAGGCTGAAATGGAACATTCAAGAGTGGATTGGCTAGTCTTGCTTGCAATCCTTATTTTGTGCTAGAGCTCTTCTTGCATTATGGATTGGTCCACGAGCCGAACTTGTAAGAAATGACCATTAAAGGCCAAATTAGGGCTACGGGATGTATTTCTAAATGGCGACGTTCTTTGATTTCTTGGAATTTTATATAGTTCGCTTGGATGCTGATGCTGAAGCTGAGGCCCGAGAGCCGTCCCCGATGAGATATGTGTGCCGTCGTCATTTATATGCTGTCGGAAACTATGCTGCTTTTTATAATAGATCGAGAGGAGATCAATCATTTCATCAAATTATGAGAAGAAGATGATTGATGCTGAATGTGACTTTTCGGTTTTTGCCTTTTCCTGACCTACGTAAATTGTTTAGAATTTCTAGGAAGTATCAGGGTTGGATATGAAGTAAAAATTTGTTTAATTCATTTGGGAAAATTCTGCTCTAGTTTCTTAAAAAATAGTAAACCTGTATTTATCTGGAGCGTTTCGCGCAAGGTGCTACTTGCACCTTTCGTATGTATCCGTTGAAAGGACTTCTTAAAGATATTGATAGACACAATTTAGTTAAATATGTGTGGTGAGGAACTCGCTTTTAAATTTACACATTAGATTAAGTATACGAAACAGGTAATAGAGTACGAAACCAAAAAAAAAAAAAATAGTGTAAATACTTGGAAGAATAAATCAAAATGTTATGTTTATTAGCATAAAAACGTAATATTTAAAACCCAAAAATATGGTTGCGTAATTTCATTTTATAAATCATTCAAGTATGAATTAATGTAATAGGATCAAAAATCTAAGAATTTGTATTATTACTTAAGTAATAAACATATTAAATTTTACAAAAGCTTCATTTTAAACGAGTCTATCTTTTGACTTCTTTTGATTTCTTTTGACCCTTTTTCGATTTTAGAGTGCATTTGCTGAGGATGTCGAAGTGGTTAAAGCGATCACAGCTGAAGAAATATCAGAACACAGTGACAAAGACACAGACCAAGTTGCATTAGAATCAGAGCAAGAAAAATCAAATGGACACTATCAAGGTCATCCAGGCCCAGGTCCTGCAAGAGGTATTAATTTTATTTGCAACATACATGTTTTTTTAATAGCGCTTATATTTCATTTCAGTACAAAATCTTCCACTAGCATTAGGACAACCTTTTGGACCTCCTCCTCCTCCTCAGTTATCATACCATGGACCACCACCACCCTTACCAGGTCATCCTCCATCACCACCAGATCTCAAGGTTGGCGCGTCTTTCGCAAATGAAATTTGGGCTTCACCGGTTCAAGATATGCCAAAAATTATTTCACTCGATGTAAAATGCGAAAAAAATGGCATGAAGGTGTTCTTACAATTCGACAAACCATTTTATGGTATTGTATTCTCGAAAGGTCACTATAGCAATATAAATTGCGTCCACCTGCCTGCCGGTCTAGGCCGGTCTTCCGCGACATTCGACATTGGACTGCATGCCTGTGGGACTTCTGGGAATACAGAAAATGGTCTATATGGATATGGGTCTGATTCAGGATCTGGAACATATTTTGAAAATATAATCGTAATCCAATACGACCCACAAGTCCAAGAAGTTTGGGATCAAGCGAGAAAACTTCGGTGTACTTGGCATGATCAGTATGAGAAGAGTGTCACGTTTAGACCATTCCCTGTAGATATGCTAGATGTGGTTCGGGCAGATTTTGCTGGTGATAATGTAGGTTGTTGGATGCAAATACAGGTTGGAAAAGGCCCATGGGCTTCAGAGGTTTCTGGACTGGTTAAGATTGGTCAGACTATGACCATGGTATTAGCTATTAAGGATGATGACTCAAAGTTTGATATGCTTGTTCGGAACTGTATGGCACATGATGGCAAACGTGCACCTATTCAGCTAGTCGACCAACGTGGATGCGTTACCAGACCGAAACTTATGTCTAGATTTACTAAGATTAAGGACTTCGGTGCTAGTGCTTCTGTGCTATCGTATGCTCATTTTCAGGCCTTTAAATTTCCAGATTCGATGGAAGTTCACTTTCAATGCACAATCCAAATTTGCCGATATCAATGCCCTGATCAATGCTCTGATCCAAATCTCTTGGATGTACACCATCTCCAGGTCGGCCCAGAGTCACAATATGGCCCACCACCACCTCCTCCAATAGAATCATATCTACATGGATTAGCTAAACCTCGGGATGAAAGACGAGTCAGGAAGCATCGTTCTGTAGATCCCGAAAAGGAGATTGGTCTCAATCGAATAATAAAAGTAGTGTCATCCGGAGACCTTACATTTCCAATAGATGACCAAATGAATTCAACACAAGCCACTATTGTGTTTCCTGCAAGAGAAGATGGTTTGATCTGCATGACAACACCTGGATTTGCCATAACCCTAGTAGTTCTTCTAGCCATTCTTGTAGTATCCTGCCTGATATCAGCTTTTCTTTATGTCCGGCTGCGACCATTCTCATTCTCCGAAAAGGAAAGAGCAGTGGCTTTTACAAATCCTACAGTTGGATCTATTTCTCAGGTTGTTCAAGCACCGAAGACGATGCCAAAAAAGCGATCTTACTCATGAGCTGACTGATTACCTCACAAACGATTTCAGTAGGGAAAAATATTTTTTTTTTTTTGGACAATGTTATTGATCTACGAAATTCGCTAATGAATGAAGACTGCCACACTCATAACCACAAATGAACTCAGTTCAAGTTTTTATGTAATTTTCAATCCATTGGACACTAATAGCGTGTTCACTTGGAAATTTGCGCTACGAGATACTTCGTTTTGTACAACGTAATTTTAAAGTAATTTTTAGTTATTGTAAGGTGCTTACCTTTCTTCTAGTTTTAGTTGGTTTTTTTATTTTTAGTTAATTGCATCCGAAATCCTGGTAATGTTTTTGTACCAAAATGTTAACATACTAAATTTAAAACAATAACAAGAAGTAAAGCCTTTTGAGGCAATCTAAAGAGGTTTAACAACTTACGGACATATGGAATGAAATAATCTTTACAATTCCCACAAAAAAAATATTTAAAATCAGTAGGAAGGTATGCAAATAGGATAGTAATATTAGCCAATAAAAATGCTATATATAAAACGAAATAAAATGAGAATGTAATAGTCATACAAGATATTCTAGCTTTAGTTCACATTTATAATTTGTTTTTAAAATTATAAAAAAGTATGCCAATCGGCAATTTTACTTTTACTCTTAATACGTGCGAAGAATAATAGAGAATTGTAGAATTAATTAAAAAAACTGGTTGAGGTTTGGGCGCCATATACAATTTAATAATTAAGCTAACGTGAATAGGTAAAAGTAATTTATTTAAATTATTTATGAAAATGTAACTTATTTATTTATTTATTAATATAAAAAAACTTTTTATTTAAAAATAAAATTGTTATATTTGATATATGTATTTAAATTATGTTCTGATATTATTTATATAAAATATTTATTTATTATGCTTTGTTAAGTAGTGCGAGTTATGTTTTGAGAATATTTTTTTAAAAAGTTGCACCCCATTGTTTTGTTAAAGTTCTTGTAATTACTTCTGAATCTTGGAAAAAATATATTATAATTATGTGTACTAAAGTATGAACATATTACAAAACAATAAACATTTTTATTTGGCAAAATGATTTTATATATAAATTCGTATAGAATGAAATTCCCAAGTCAGTGGAGTACAACTGCTTCGCATTTAATAAATGTTATCATTGACAAATCCAATTAAAAAAAAAAACTGAATTGTTCCAGATGAAATAGATGTAGTAAAATAAATAGTTTTGCTAAAGGAAGAGTGTTATTGTTATTGGTATCTATAACCAATTATTGGTTTACTCACCGCTTTCGTAGAGACCTTTTTTCCTTTAGTAATTTTAAATTTTCTACGTAATTTGGAAATCCAGAAAAATAAGATTTTTTTTAAATAAAACTAAGGAATTGTTATTAATTGGAATTTGGACATTTATTAGATTTTCATTTAATTCAGTTTTATAGTAAAATTTGTTAATGATAGAGCCCTAAAATTTGACTTAAAATTTAATGTTTCACCATACTATTGAATAAAATTTAGTAAAAATAATAAAATTTACGAGACATATCTTTATTCTTTTATTTTCCACAATGTTTTACCTGAGGATGACATTTTTGTTCACATATAAACTAAGCAATATTTTTTTTCAAGAATGACTAGACAGAGCTCTCAGAAGGTATTCAAGCCAAGATATATTTAAACTATAGAAGATTTCGGCTGTTTGGGATAGGACAAGATAATATTTCAAGACTTATACAGAAGAGTCAGAAGGATCATCATAGGCAACAATATTGCGACATTTAGTCTCGGTCTATTCGATTAATATGTAAGATCAGTACATGCTGTGACAACACGTGGGGGAGTGGAGGGCTCTATATACACAACATGCTGGACCGATATGTATTAGCCTGAAGGGTTATCAAAAGGTGCCAGCAAGAAGTACCAGAAAGAAAGGTTACATTCTGGGTCAACAGGCGAATATGTGCTATCTTTCTGGGCTAATGTGCAATGAGACCGTGATAGTATACTGTTAACGTATTTGGTACTTAAAAGACAGCAGCTGGGTTTACATATGCTGCAAAAACACGCTGCTACTAGGGCAACATATAGGGCCAATAAGTTAACAATCTGTCCATGTGCTAATATCAAGAGTTAGCATAAAAAATTCACATCCAATTTATTTATGTTTTGAAATTTTTTTCAAAGTTGATAGGTGATACATGATATTTTTCTACAAGAATTTATTTTTCATACCCTGAGAGGAAAAATATACCACTTTTAAAACTGATCAAAGTTGTAGAATAACTTCAAATCATGTAGTCGTGTTCTCAGCCTTTGAATTGGTTTAAGTAAAGAATAAATTTTTCAAAATTAAAATATTTTAGATACGTGGGCGTAGTGTTTTGCAAAAGATCCAATTTCTCCTTTCTAAAATTATGATATTGGTAAATTAAGTTGAGATTCTATTTTTAAGAAGAAAGTAAAATCCAACAAATATTTTTATTTATTAGAAAATAAATACGTTTTGATTTTTGCCCTGATTTTTTTACTTACTTCAAACTCGAAAATACCACATGAAATATAGAGGCCAGTCGATTTTTCAAACATAAATGTAAATAAAGAAAATATTCGCCAGAAGAATAGTTTTATTTTGGATCTATTACAAATCTTAAATTAAATAAATAAATGTTTTTTGACTTAATTATGTGACAGATGACGATGCTGTTTGAAGGCGCTCTGAACGATCAGAGTACATAAAAACTTCAATATTATAAATAAATAACTGTTAAGGGAATCGCTATAAATAATGAAAAGATAATGAAGAACAAAAATAAAAAAAATAAAAATATAAACAAATGAAAAAACATCGTGAAATGCACCATTTAGCACCAGAAGAGATGAGGGTGAGTGAGTTGTTGAGATTCTTGGACAACTTGTCGTTGATCTACGAAAGTTTTAAAAATTTTTTTTTTAATTTAATAATTTAAGTAATTCTTATTGCATATCTGCCCGAAGTAATAATCAGTCCTTTTTTAAGAAGTTGCGGCCGCTGTGGTTTTTCGTCATTGTGTAGTCTCCTGCGCACTGTTGCTGCTCTGATGCCGCATACGGAACAGCCTTAAGGTCATCCAGGAAGCAAAGGTGCCAGCTGGGAGCGGAGTTTGCTTCTCGATCGCCTCCTTTTGAAGCTGGTAGCGATAGAGCAGCGAACCAGCAATCAAGGCTGAAACAATGGTCGCTGATATGACCACGATGAAGAGAATGCTAAATCCAGGTACTGGCATGCAGATTCCATACACGACTTCTTCGCTGATTTTTCCCTGGAAAACGGTGACCGCCTCCTGCTTAGAGTCAGGACTGAAGGCAAGATCGGCCTCAGAAATTACTTCGTAGAGACCACTGACCCCGACATCTGCACTCCTTGCTTTTCTATCTGACACCACAACAGATCTTCTTCTTCGGGCCGTTTTGTTCAAACTTTCTTTGTCTGGTCGGTAGATGGGTCGAATTTCAGGTTCAGAGTTCGGTTTCAAAGATCGAGGTCCCGCCACTGGAACTCCCATTCTATTTTGAGCCTCGAAAAGTCTAGGTCCATGTGGGAATTTATCGTCTTTCTTCTTCAATTCCATATACTGCTCCTTAGTCATCCCTGGCTCACTGGATTCGTCGTTTCCGAAGAGTGAATCTAAATCGATCTCATCTTCTTCCTCATGCACCGGCCTTGGTGGCAGTCCTGCGTTCTTCTCATGCATGTTGAAATTTCCCAGCATGTTGGCAATACCATCGTTGATCGACGAAAGCTGCTTCTTATTATGTATGATGTCATCATAGAAAATATCATGGTCACGATCACCTTCATCAGGATTTTCATGGACAATATCGTTGTTGGATCCACCCAATATGTTGTCCTTCCTCTCATGAATATTTCCTGTAAGTTGGCAGTGGTCTAGGCACCCGTGTCGACAGATTTCAACCTTGCATTTTATGTGCACGCTAAGGGCATCTGGGAACTTGAAGGCGTGAAAGAATGCATATGTGATGACCGTAGCTCGCTCGTCCGGTGCTCGCGCCTTCAGGAATCTTGAAATCATTTTCGGTCTCAACACGCACCCAAATTCATCCGAAAGTTTGATAATATGACCCCCTCCGTCGGATGCTACACAGGATTTCACTCGCATGTCGAACTCACCTAAAACGACAAGAGAAGTCTTTAGTGTCGACGGATCTTAAAGGCTAAAAGAGAAATTCGACTTTATCCATAATTTGAAAACGATTAATACTTTTTTTAAGAGTTTGAATTGAATACCTTTTTCTGAGAAAGGATTGTTGGAATTATTTGAAATTTATTATCAGTATATTAAATAATTAAATTATGAAAGAATTATTAAGGGTCTAATATATACATAAGCCATTCTATTTATTTACAATTTATACATATGTCTACTACTTTTGTCTTTTTATCTGTTCGTTTTGAGATGGCGTGAAATTTACTGGATATATTTAGATCTTGCTTTCCCAGGAATAAACTAAGGTAGTTGTTTTAAGGTATCATTTAGTATAAGTTGCAAATATCTCATCTTTACTCGTCTTATGTACTCAAGCAATAAAGCTTTCATTTTCTCAGTTCAGGCCTATTAACTTTTTTCTAGATAAATCCCATTTTCAAATCTCAATCTCTTATAAGCTAAAAATGAGTACAGATTTTACTACCCTGTTTTATTTCTTGATTTGTAAAAGAAAGTCTGAATGGTTTTAAAACCTTTCATCTATAGTTACAACTCATAAAGTTTATCAAATAAAACTGGAAGACGTAACTTTCCCACAAAAGTGAAATTCGGGTATGGCCCAGTGATCTCAGTGATCATTAAACGATCTGACCGTATCTGGGTTGAAATGGGCCTATCCCAACAAATAAATATTTGCCGATTTAACAATGCACGTCTTAACAAAATTGGGGAAGTATGTAAGAATAGGAACCGTTAACGATCTACCTGATGGAAGAAAGTCTGTAACAGTAACGTGTATAAGATCACACGAAACATATTCTGTACATGCCTAGTGAGGTGTCGGGACACACCGGGCTGCCAGGTCGGCACGTTCTGACCGCGTTAAATCGTTTATCATTTGCTTACATTATTAACTACTGCCTTTGTGAGCCGCGCTTCAGTTTCACATTTTACATTTAGCACACGTCATTACCGTAAATTTCACGGCTCCACGTCGATTTTGATTTTGACCGAAACCGACGTCCGTTTCTGATTGGTATTCGTGGACGAAGGCTGCAGCGGCTGCTATGCCAGGCTCACTAACTTCACTCTGACCATTCAAATTGGGGTATGAGGAATATGCGTTAAGTGGCGGCGTACCTACGTGCGATGGGTTTAAGAGCCTCGCCTTTGCCTTTGAATAAATTGTTTGGACTGTGTAACCTGGATGGTATTACACGAATTACAAGTGCACACAGGTGCCGAATGCGTTCCACTTCTTGTCTTGTTTAAAGTGGCCACGAAGTCATCATGTCAATCATAACTGGGCTATACCAGTGATTTTACAGATTTCTTATTTTTGTTATGTACCCTACAGCTCCAGTCTGGAATATATGCTATTTGAATATCGATGTAGGAGGAAGTTTTCTAGAAGTATATTTTTCTCTTTGATTTATGCAACCAGTTTAGTTCTATCTTGAATAGAATAAAAGTAGAACAAAAAAGTTCCTACTTAAAGATGTATATCTAGTAGTAGTGTAATAAACCCTACATTCAGAAAAACGACGAAATGCAATTCATCATATTTAGCACGAAATTTATTTTTACTTTTAACAGCTAGTCCAATAAAACATAAAACTTTTATCCTAGAGTGTTTAGTTCAACTAGAAGCTAGGTAAGTTCAATTTTTTACTCTATTTAATACAGTAACATGTTAATTCAATAACAAAAATGGTTAGCTATATAAAATTTGCTTTTTTTAACCAGAAACATCTATACTATTCATTTAGAAATTATTTTATAGCAAAAATGCTCCTGTTTCCTTAATTTTCAAAGAATATTTTCTAAATATATATATAAGTTTCAATTTAAGACTTCCATAAAGTAATTAAAGTAGATCTGAGTATCAATTTTAATAATAAAAAAATCAGTGGCAGGGTAATCTTTTAATTTTTAAAAACAACCAGGAATATTTTGTAAAATTTCATTTTTACTATATTAAAAAATCTATTTTTGACTTTATTTATATATTTTAATTCTTACGTATGTGAAAAATGTCTAGTTTGAAGTATTTTATGAAAGACTGAAAGCAGGGAATGTACATTTCCATTTCTGATACTGTAAAAACATAAAAAGCATAAACATAGTCGAAATAATTCAACAAAGTATAATACGGCCTACAATAACAGCGTATAACACTTTCTTCTTCCTAAGTAAAGTATACACACTTAATTAATTATCAGGTAATTCTTCCCATTTATCGCGTATTTTTCAATTAAACTTCAAACTGTTCGAAAAGATTTTAATATAATTTTTAATATAATTCCTTTATTATTTTGACTAATAATTTTATTTTAGAAAAATAAGCCCATCTAAGGATTTACTATATTTTTATAAGGTTATTGGATAGTTCGAAATGACCTTTTTAAACTAAAGGAACCTTAAGTCTAGCAAGAAACCCATCCTTGAGGTGTAGTTACTTTTAAATTTTCTAGCTATCACTACCGTAGATTTGCTTTTACCTATCCTTTTAATAATCGTAATTGATCGAATCGAAATGCAACATTTACAAAATATTCAATCGCTTACCTTTTATATTAATTGACAGTTTATTTTACGATCTTTATTGCTGCTTACAGACCACTCATCACATAAAAAGGTTGCTAAAGCAAAAGGAATCCCCTGTACACGTAATTAAATTTACTTATTTATGGGCCACAGGTAACTGATTTATGGCGTTTGGTTATGGACCTGCTCTATGGTTACATCTGCCAGCTTTTAATATTCATGAAATTGCTTAAGGTCCTAAACACTAAATGTGCATAATTGAATTAAGTCGTAAATTTTTAATGCGGATAATTCGTCATTGCCCTTTTTATTGAAAGGTTAATTGAAATCCCAATATCGTAATAATATTTGTCATTTAAAAATAGACATTACCTCTATAATCATTAATGGCGACGACCAGTGTGAGAGTTGATCCCAGGGGCACAATGCCGCTGACGGGGGGCGCCCATGGTCCTTTCCCATGCTGAATCTCCATCCAACAGTCGACGTTATCGCCTGGGCAACAAGAAAGTGAGACCGTGGATTGTATCATTCCATTTGGCGAGTAGCGTAATAAATCGCAACATTTGTAAAATGGTAATTTAATAAAAGCTTAAAACTCCCTTACCTCGGAAATCTAGCTGGATCACATCGAGATCGGCGATTACCATGGGCGGCTTTGATGCGGTCTTCTCATAGTCATTAAACCACTCGCATCGGAGCCTTTTCGCCTCGTCCCAGACCTCGAGCAGATCTTTATCGTATTGCACAACGACCTAGAATGGTGTTAAATGAATTTAAATGTTAATGTTTACTGAGGTAACATGCGACAAAGAGAGCGATCTAAAATCCTTGGGAGACATTCTTGGTCTCCTACCACCGCCGGCACCTCTAGCAGCTCTGGACATTAGCACCGCGGTGGAGTATATCGCGCTATGATCTTCGCGCGTCGATTATACTTATTGCTCTCTTCACTGTCTGTAAATTCCACGGGTAACTCATTTTATTTTAGCCCCAAGTGAAAGGAAATTAATAGTCAGAATAATTCGAGGCTCTTAGATCTCATCGCCCAACACGCCCATCGCAATTTTAGTGGTCTAAGGAAAACCTCTCTGACGTGTGGCGCGAATTAATTTGATCGACGATCTCGCTTTTTGCGAGCCAGATCATCGTCGGATGATTTCATTGTGCTTGTTCAAGCGAATTAGAGCTGTCTGGCTATTGAAAGCTCATAATCGGGCATAATTTGAGCCAATAAATTTTTATCTGATGATATTCGATCACCGAATTATTACCGTGTTCTCGTAAAACTGTCCGTGTAGATCAGGTTTTGTCCCACAACGCGAATATGATATTCTAAATGAGAAGAAGGTCTTTCCCGTCGATGGAGGAACGTAGACACACCGTGGATCACTGTGCTGCCCTAAAAAAGTTAAGGGATTGTGATAAAAATACCCAAAAATCAGGATTAAGGCTAACAAAGGAAAAGAAAAACTGATCTCTCTTACCTTTGGAACTGACGATCCCCTCAAAGGGATGGGAAAATGTTAAATGAACATCCATGTGGTCCTTGCCACACATTACTTCTAAAGATACTATTGTTGGCATACCCTCCGGCCTCTCTAGCGGCCATATTTCATTACCAGCTATAACTAAACTAATCTGCAAGAAAAGAAAAGTAATTTCTATAATTATTTAACATGAAACATGCGGGAACACAAATTAAAATGCTAATAGTAAAGAGAAATGAGAATAAGCAAGTAGTATTTTAACACTTTTACATATTTCTAAAAAATCACAAAAAACTTGAATTTCAATTTTAATTTTGAAATTTTTCATTACTTTACAATATTTTAGTACTGTTAATTTAGTTTTTCCGATGATGTTTTGTACAAATTTGTTTTATTACACTAATAGTCGAATGCTATTATTTCGTATATTTCATTACATAGATCTTGGGTCTTTGATCTTAAATTACTCTCTCTGAGAGTAACAATGAAACATCCTACTGGTTTGTCTGTGTCTTGTCTTTACAGTGGTATTTTAACATTTCAAAATTTGTTTCTATTGGGAAATAAAAAAATGATACAAATTATACTTTTAATGTAGCAATTTTCCAGCTGAAAAATTCGACGGTGCATGGATGACCCAAATATCTTAAACGAGGAGATGGCCGGGGCCGCTAATTTAAAATCAGCATTTAAACGAAAGCCCGGCTCTGCATGAGTCGTCCACTTGCTCA
This sequence comes from Proctacanthus coquilletti, assembly GCA_001932985.1. Classification (NCBI taxonomy): domain Eukaryota; kingdom Metazoa; phylum Arthropoda; class Insecta; order Diptera; family Asilidae; genus Proctacanthus; species Proctacanthus coquilletti. The sequence continues at coordinate 762,725 of MNCL01000027.1, read as the reverse complement.
ATGAATTTCTATCTTCAGAAAGTGCTGCCACAGATTTCAGATTTCAGATTTCACTGAATGATTTTTTCGTCTTCATCATCGTCCTCATCTTTTTCTTGTTCATCATTTTATTCTCCTTCTTCTTTTATAGTAGTATTTTTTCCCGGTTTTTCATGATCTTTGAAAATTTTCACTTTGCGCGCGGGAATCTGGTCCGTGCATTGCATTGGGGTAAATATGATATGATAGCCACGCGATCGACTCGTCATAATAACGGATTTATGATTCTCTGGGACCGCAATACGTTACGCGACATCAATTTTCCTTACAAGCATAATCACCTGAGCGACTCGGCTCGACATCACCGGAGCGCACACTAGACGCTCCGGAATACATCAATCAATCAATTTTATGCTTTAAGACATTTTATGATAGCCAGCTCCTCTCGCTCTGTGATTCTTGTCGATATTTAACGATCGTTGACCGATCGATCACTAGCATCGAACCGGGGGGCTAACGCGGGGGCACCTCCGCATATATCCTATACATCAATCACTGATTGATCGTAGATCGCGAATTCGAAGGGATCGTGAGAGGATCACTAGCATCATTCGATCGCATGATGCGACTTGCTTGTTTGTTTTCCTTATGTTAGTAAACAGAGTTGAGACTATATCAGATCTGGAATGGCGAGGCACCACAACGTGCCTGCAGGGTGTCTTTGATTGGATCGAGCATTCCCTTAATAAATCCATAATAAATTAAGGAAATGATTTGATATCCTGCTTTAATCGGATCTAGCAAACTGGTACCTGTCAAGAACCTTATTAAATCAAATTAACATGTGGGTGGGCCTGTATGCTGCTGTAGAAGCTATTAAGGCTTCTTGAATTGCTACATTCTATTTAGATTTTGTGCAATAATGAAATATTTGCCCTCGATTTTCTCGAAAATGATAGAAAATAGGGCTTAGCCCTAATGTTGCTTTAGAATAAAGCCATGCTTCAGAGGATTTCACATTATTATAGAATTACTAATTTAAATTTCTAGAAAAATTTACAAAAAACATATTTTGAATTTTATCATTTGGATTACACATATAGAAGTAATAATAGTCTCCAGGTTTTTTTTTAACATAATATTTAAAAATTATATCTACAATAAGAAAGTAAAGTTTTACTTAAGCGCTTTGAAACTAGCATTTGTAAAATTTCTAATAGTGGTCTTAATCACCTTGGCTTAGGAATTAGACTCAGACAAGATCATCTGGAGCACACCACTCCGTGTCTAATTCAAATATTCGAGCCTCTTTCAAGCATTCCCATTGATTCCGATCAAGAGGATCCCATTACAGCCTTTGAGACTTCGACTGTCGTCTTAAGATATCTTAAGAAAGTGGTTGTTGCATTTGCCGCTTGCGGTTTTCGCAATTACATCTAAGGCTAATTGAACGTAATGTGTGTTCATTTGCATCGAACTATATCAACAGTGGACGGATGAATTGATCACTGGGGACGTGAGCGACCATGTCTGCCATAGACAGTTCGGCACACTTCAGGTATTAAATTACCTTTCTCATCATCCCAGGTGAATGAATAGAAAAGCGAAACTGGACTAGTCATGCTGATTGATGACCCTATTTCAGCTCCACCGGAGAGGTAACCATTTGTCTCGCAGATTTTTAACAGCAAATTTAAATCGTAACCACTTTGTTCTATATGTGGTCGTTGGAAATCCACAAAAAGGTTTATACTGTTTAATGTTTAATACAAAGGAAACTATGAACAAATCGCTATTTGGAAATATATTGTATAGATCAGTTCAACTTTAGCGACAACTTAACAAACAACTTAAAAATGAACCATATCAAAATTTGTCTATGACCGATTCGAAATTATAGGCGAAGATACGTATTGAGCCTTGAAGCTTTTAGAATATTTTTGCAATTTTAGAGTTTTGTTTTTAAATTAAACTATCAATATTTTTAATTCAAGAATAATTTTTTAGGAGATAATAATGAGAATTTCTCTAAACTCAACATTATTATCAATATTATAATTATTAATTTCAAAACATAATTTTTAAGAATATTTCTTGATTTAAATTTTTCCTATTTTGGAACACTTCCTTGCGTAATTTTAATACAAATAAATCTCTTCTCTTCTCTTTCTTTTATTTGCGGTTTATAAGTTCAATATTTAAAAAGAAATGAATACATTAAGAAATCTAATCAGTTTAACCTAAAACTACGGACCCTTTAAAAATTAAAATTTGGAAACAACCACGATTTCTGCCCTTCTGTTAGTACGTAGAGTATTTTTGGAATATTTGAAGATATCAGAACAGCAAAAAATTAGTAAGTCAAATTATGAACTCAAAATGTAATGTGTGGGATCAACTTAAAACAATTTCTTTTAATTAGAAATATTAATATTATTATAATACGTAGGGCCCAACATTTTTAACGTATGATTTTAAATCGCCCTTAACTGGTTTTAATTGGAATATATCAATTTCCTCTTCCAAAAAGTTGCACTACATAAGCTAAAATGAAATTAAAATGCCTTTTAATTTGTTTTCCTTTATAATTTCTAGAAAAGCAAGAGAGCTGGGGTTTTTCAAAAGGATGTGCAAGACCTTTCGGGATATCAATCGCACAGAAGTCTGGCATGAGGACAGAAACCGTCAGCGCAAACGACTATCTAGCCGATCTAGCCAATTGAAGTACGAGGTACCGCTCCGATGTTAAGAATGCTTTAATGAAGAAAGGAAAACTGATTAAAGCAACAAGGGCAACCTTCCGCGGCCGCGTTTGACTCGAACAGCTCATTACCTAACTCCGTGCGGCGCCGAATGGAACACAGACGCGGTCTGCTGAACCCTAGATCATAAAGTTAAGAGGATTTACAGACGCACCGGCAACAGTAACGCTGCAAGAATACGAGCGGAACAGTTAACCCGGGCTCATTACTTTGCAGACGAAGATTGAGCCCGGAGAGGCCGCACGAACGCGAGCTGCAGCGAAATTAACTTTATTAAGCCTAATAATCGCGTTCAAATTAATCATGCCGATAAATCTGAAAGTCGATTCGCGGTGCGTTATGGGGCCACGGGCATATGTTCAATATGCGTAATTATAGCACACCAACATAATTAGAGATTCACCGCACTCATGCCATTCTGGATAAAGCTGTGCACTTATCCTTTGCTTCTATGATTTCAAAATGCGGAAGTAAGCATCGTATTAGATGGGTTTCAAAGATACATAACAAAAGTGAATATCATATCTCAATATTCTAATATATAATTAAACAAATAAAAGAAACAAGAGAGGTTTATACCCTTCCCCTATTTTAAAATTATCCAACCACTGAATTCAGAAGATGCTCTTTAAGATACTCGTTCCATATTCCCATGGACTGACTATTTCTATAGAACCTCTCTTTCTTATAAGCTCTTCCAAATGGAAATTGAACCTGTAACTTCTACATGACCAGTCTAGTCTTCCATCAAATAATGAACACGAATTCTTTTAAAGACTTAGTAAATTTTTTCGCGAATTGGGCTATGAAAAATAATTTGTTTACGCGACCTATCTAAAGTCAAGGTTAGGAAAAAATCTGTGATTTAAAAAAAATTTGAAAACATAAATGCATAGAAACAGTATTTCTTTTTACGCGTATTTTTTAGGAACGTATCAATCGCGTAAAAAAAGATTTAAGTGTACTTACTTTCATTTTTTATAAATATCCACGTTAATAATTTTATTGAATCAATTTAATAGCTTAAGATAAATATTGATACAAAATTTTCCAGTACTTGTAGGAAAATATCAATTTCAATTTTCCTTGTTCTTTGAGATATGATTTTTTTTGAAAAAATTACTTTATTAAAAGTCTTACAATTTGTTAACCATAGTAATACCAGTATACAAAATCTACTTCATTCAAGTGAAATTTGCCTTTTTCTAAGTCTATAATTGCTGTGATTTGAAATGGACATGAACCGGATATCCCGGCCGACGTGCACTGAGATTTGCCCCAGCTGTGGCGTAGCATTAACTTTAATTAATTAATTGAAAAGTGGCAGAAATATGTTCGATGGCGTGTGTAATTTCATTGCGATTTCCATCTGATCTCATTTGCTAGGTGGATAGCTTCATTAGCTAAATCACCATGACGGGTCAAAAATTATTACCTCGATGCTGCATAGTAAGGATGAGGCTAATTGTTGGAGAGCAGCAAATCTTGTATCAGGAAATTGAATATCTTAAATTATGATAAACGCTAATTGTAAGATTTAATAAAAATTCGTTTTGTTTTTACTCATTTTGTATTTCTCTTGTAAATTATTCGATATTAAACAGTGCAATAAGATTTCTAACTTTTCATACGTTTGAGTAAAATAGATTAACATTGAAAGTCTATAGAGAAGTTGTCCAAGAGTATTTCTATAGTACTTAGTAAACTTACCATTAAGTGTAAAGTTAATATATGACTTAAGCTAAGGTCCCACAGTCGCGTAGGACCTTTCTGCGAGCTCCACATACCGGAGCTTTGCCAATTTGAAAATTTCTGTAAAGAAAAAATGAAATGATTATTGAATGCATTGCACTTTAAAATATTTAATAATCGAAAAATATGTAAATATTTATAAAGCAGTAAAATTTATTTAATTTTTGACTTAGTCACAATTGAAAATAGTAATAATACAAATAATAAAATAAAAAACGATTTTAGGTATTAAACTTTTATGTTTTAAAATATTATATATAAGCTTTAATCGGTTGTATAAAAATATTACATCCAAAGATCCGAATATTCAAATATTTAAAACAAAATACTAATTAGTTATAATTTACATTCAAAATAACTGAATGGGAAATAATTACGCGTATCAGCAGTGTAAAAGATAGTGCTTGGGGAGTGTACTATTAGTATAAGAATTAATAAGGACTTATGAAATAAGTGAAAGAATTCATAAGGTATTTTCCACATACTCGTAAAATGAGGATAAAAGTAACTAACTAAATTTAAATATGATTTATTAATTTTTAACAGAGTTCGAGTTTCTTTAATAACACCGTTCGACATGGAGATTTTCTTACATTTTGAATACAAAAGTCAAATTTGTTCAGCACGTAAGATTTTTGAAAGGTACATAAATGTACATTTTTCTATAAAAAAAATATTAGAAATAGTGGAAAATGCCTCTTGGAAACTACTAAAATAAATATTCCTTGAAACCATAGTTTAAACTTTATATATCATTTCATTATTGGTTTATAGCCCACTTAACAATAAAAACTAACATAGCAGAATGTCTTCTGTTTTCTCTTTCGTATTGTGCAGGAAAAATGCTTGTAAAGACATTTATCACTTGTCCTGTGAAAAAAAAGGTTCAGAAAAGTTATCCAGTGATGACAAAAGTATAAAAATTAATATAAAATTTGCTAAGTTATGGCGATAAATAATTAAAACAAGATTGAACTGAATCTTAAAACGGTGATAATACCTGCAACCCTCATAATATTTTATAATAACTTGTCGGTGTATTTATTCAAACATTTTAATCATTTATTTTAGCAAATGGAATTAATTTAAATTGTAAAAAACGGAGATAGGTAATTTACATTACCTACGCGATCGTTTCACCTTAGTCACCTCGATAGTGCATCTGTTATTACAGTTCTTATCTCAAAAGACGACACAAACTTCTTTAATTGATCTAATCGCTTTAAGCCCAGTCGATGTCGCCCGATTAGCTCAATCAGGCCGATCGTCGAATTGATAAGCACAACACATGCTTGAATTTATCGTTGTGCGCAATTACCATAAAGATGACTCCTCGAAGCGAAGACGTTAAGCATGCTAATCAATTTCGTGCCATCTTCTCGGCGTGCTCTCCTGACGCGAGCAATTCCTGCCGCGTCTGCGTCTGGAAGGTAGCCGAGACACGGACGTGTAACTGTTTTTCCAATTAACATTCCGCCGACAAACACTATCCCATTCTGAACCTCGTCTGGAAATTGATTTCCTCAAACTAGAAAATCTCCTAACAATACGGCGCGCACTATTCGCGCAGGCGACAAATTTATTTCTCGTTGTTGCGACCGGGCCGCTACTCATCACGCTGATGTCCATTGGTCGGCTGCATTCCACGCGGGCTCACCGCTGATGAATAGCCGCTGACACGGTCATCCGTTGATCACCTCCCGAGATCGATCAATTTATTTGTCAGGTAGTGTCCAATTTACCGCGCCGGCCGTAATTCATACAGGGGTTATCTCGGCCGGTGCCGGCCCGAAGGTGTCGGGGCCAGGTGGCCATGCAGTGCAGATTACTGATCACCGCGCCCAGGCGGGCATCGCTGGGCAGGGACAGGTGGGCGGCTAATAGATATGCCTGGCAATTGCGCGATCCGCCGACAAATTACGAATTGTTCCCCAATAATTGCCGTTTGTAGCAACCATGCCGCGTTCCCACATGCTTTCAACGGTTTGCGACTATAAATTTCGAGCCATTTCGTTACAATGTTACAGCTCATTAACGTCGTGTAAGGAACGCGCTTAGTAACACGTAATAGCTCCTTTTTTCGGACTGTTCTTTTGCTCTAGAAAGAGCTACATTCCTTTCTGATTCTACAATTTAAATGTTTGTTAAAAGATGTATCTAGACTGTAGAGTTCTTTCAATCTTAATTATAGTAGGGAAAAATTACTTAAGAATCTAGTCAAACATTTTTCTGTAATTCTTTCTGGTCTACTTGACAGAACTCGTCTATTTAAACCCTGGTGTATGCGGAGAATAACCCAACTCACTCCTAGTCAGAAGAAATTAATTAGTTAATTACTTCAATGGCACTTATATTCTTATATATATAATTTTACCGAATTTTTGTAAGCACGACCACAAATTTCTTGAGAAATCGGAATTAGTTCTAATAACATTATTTGGAACTCAATTATTTTATTACTTTAGATGGTATAATATTCTAGAAACACCTGATTTACCTCGTTTCTATGTCGGCTTTTGACCATCATTCTGTTCTTCACATAAATATACTTTTAAATTTGTAGTTTTAAAATGGAAAGGGATTGTTATTGCTTTTTTTTGAGCTAATTTTCATTTAATTTTTTTAAGGCATGAATAAGCGATTAAAATTTCTTGACAAACTCAGGTCTTATGCCATTACTAGAGAAATTAAGATCTTATAAAAATTAAAAGTATTAAAAATACGACTAGATCGAATAAAAACGTTCCAGAAAAAGTGCGATTAGAATTTGAACTACGAATAACTAAGCTAGACTACTTAAAAGGTCCATATATGTCAAAATTAAAAGTAGAAATTCTAAAATTCCGGGAAATTCCCCGACTTAAAACAAATGAAACAAAAATTATCGACTAAATTAAGCAGCTCGTAACTTACGGACTTTAATGGATTTAAATATTTAAAATATGTGATTTTAAATGGTGGTATATATTTTAAATTCATAATTAAAAAGAAATGAGCAACTATTCGAGAGTCTGAATGAATCATCAATAATGAATTTTTGTAGGCAGTCCAGAACACGTCGGTGGATCAAGAGTACGAATTGTTTCCCAACAATCATTCCTTGAAGCATCTTCACCGTGCGTTCCCACCACGTTTCCGCGGCTTTAACAGCTATAAATCTCAAGCAGTTTTGGACTCGACCGCGGCTCCTCAGTTACAATATAACAGCCCATTACTGTCACGTAAAGGCGGTAGTTCCTCCTCAGCAGTCACACCAGCGACCGAGCTCGTCATTTTTCTGACATAATTCCAAGGCAAGCTGTGCGGTGCGGTGGAATGTCCGCGGAGCACCAGTCCTCCATATTTCGAGCTGCCGCATTTGAGAGGTTTAGTGCAAACACGGCTAATGTGACATTTTTTGCCACTTTTAGCCTATTTAATATGCACTAAGTGGCACATATCATCGGCCTGAACATCCCGCGGCATCCGCGCGGCCAACCTGTGCGCTAATGCATTCCACTTTACGTTTATGTCCATTTTTTCCTTGTTCGCGCTCGTCATTTCCGAACAGCAACGGATCACGCATATTTTCTCTGCGCGCAATATGTGCTCGGCCGCGCGGTCCACGTTGGACAGTGGTCAGCAATCGCCAGCAGCAGCAGCGTCTTTCCAGAAGTTACTGGATCTTCGCGGATGACAAATAGCAGAAAAAAAAAAATGGTAAAAAGGAGAAAAAGAAAAAAAACCGCTGATGACCCTCTATATGTGGAGTAGCTTCTGGTTGCGTTCTGCCGCTCCCCGCTGATCACTGCCTATTTTAAAAACAAATATCGTCGCGAAGTACAGTTTCAATTAGGATTCCTAGGAAAACAATATTTGGTGACGATGATGACTTCGACTTGGAAGACGGGGCTGGCGGTGGCGGCGCGGCACCTTCGGGCTCCCGTCCAACTGGGATGGAATAGGGAGATCGCGGTATTTAGCCAACTCGTTCCAGCAGCCAGAAGTGTGACAACCTATTAAGCTGTTATTGCAGGTAATCGGTAGATATATGGCAGGTAGCGCGGTCCACAGCGACTATCAGCACCAGATGTGCCACAGTACCACCGTCGGCCGTAAGTGCTGAGAGCTAGACAAAATAGCTTTTGATACACAACCTGCATCGAATGTGATTTTTCCTACCTTCTTTGCATTCCAACTGCTTTGATTACCATTAATACGTCTTAAATCTTTAGTAGCAATGTAAACTTTTTTAAAAGCTTTTTTTTCCACCTTAATCCAATAGCTTAGTATATGTTTATTTTTAAGTATTAAATTTTTTCTATATGTTACAGTAATAAGATCTTTTCTATGAATGGATGAAAAGCATTATTTTGTATCAAGCTCCATTACACTCAGAATTAGTGCAGATATTTAATTTGAAATTAGAAAATATCCTAAAATTCATTTTAATAATTCAAAACTGAAACTAAAGTTATAAGTACTGGACATGAAAGGCAGAAAATTTAAAGGCTAGAGTACTTGTAATAATGCTAAATAAAAATAAAAATAAATAAATAAGGAAATCCAAGTGAGGCGCTTTTATTTGATCAGAAGCAAAGTATTTAAACTTGTCCCTTAACTCGTAAATAAAATCACATCAAGTAAATTGTTTATCCATTTGGATTAGAATTTTATACAATGAAAACGAAGTTATATAGTACTAATTATTGCATTAAATTGTTTCAAATTTTGTAAATTTTAAACATATAAATAATTTAATCTTCATATTCAGGATTTTTATGTTACTTTTCATTCCTTCCCATAAACTGTAATAATCGAAATTCAGACTTCTCCGAATTTTTTTTTTAGAAATTCTTCACTTAAAAACTTTTAAAATACTTTTGTTATTATTTTTAATTTTTCAAATTTGGGCAGTAATTAATAACTCGAACACTTTTTGAAAAATTACCTCTTAAATGCCTTAGCGATTATCAAAACAAATTATTTTGAAAAACTAATATACCTTAACATAAATAAACTGAATTTGACTTTTATAGACAATAAACAAGTATTTTAATATAAAAAAGATAAAATCCATCGTTTTGTCTTAGTAAATTACAGCAGTAGGTCATAGCGATCGCACAAATACAATACGAATAATTAAATTCACGTTTCAACTATCTAAATTAAGCAGTTTGTAATTTAAAAGAGTGTGGCGGAATTTGCATATAAAACGCATTTATCTTATCTTCGTTTTTCCATAAGAGCTAGAGCTGGTGCCTTATGTTTATCAAATGGAGAAATAAATAATCTCGGGCGACAGTTAAACATATTGTCGGTAAACGTCTGGGAGCCTTCATAAATCTAAGGATTAATCCATTCAGGTAGACTACGAGATGCAAAAAATATGCTAATGTTTGATATGCTCTTGATTTTCAAATCACGTATTTGCATTAAATAGACCACTTTATCGAAGCCGATTTTTATGATCAGTTATTTGAATTTTTTCCCCCTTAAAAAAAAGAAATGGAAAAACTACATTCGAACACATTCTCCAGCGCGCAAAACTGTTCTCGTCCACAATTCAAGTTCTATGACAGTGGGTTAAATTTAAGGTGGCATTTATCTAATCCCGGTATGCGGATGTGGAAGCATATGCCGGTGCTGGTTAATTGTGAATCCTCGCGGCTTTCCCATTGCGCGAAAAGTATTAATAATATGCGAAACTTTTTCTTTGCGGCCGAAAGCCGTTTTCTGCGCATTTCCCAAAGAAATTTTCAAATTGCAACCGTCTTCGAGACTTGGCGGCTCCTCGCATATCGGCATTGTGGTCGCTGCCGCGCGTACAGCTGGTAACTGCATGCTGCAAAAATAACAGGTTTAAGAACAGCGGTAACTTTGGAGCAACGCGGCCATCACGTTATTATGCGGCGTCAATGCACCACTAATCATCACCTGGAATTCCATCTGCCAATATCACCAAATTATCATATACCGCGTATCGGTCGTGACCCCTGACTGTAACCGTGACTGATTGAGGTGAAGTAGTCCCAATTTGCCCTCTGGCTTTCGGCGAATGCGCTCAGACATCATCGGTTGCAGTTTCACTGCACTCCTGCCTCACCTGGCCTTCACCATCATCGTCCGTCCGCTAAATATGCTCCAGCTAGCGACCAGAACGTACAAGCACTTGCGTGGCGGCGATCTTGAATGATGTCTCCTCGTAAGGAAATTCCTGAGGAGCTGTTTAATTCTGCGGAGTCTGAGGGAGCCGGTTTCATGGGAGACTCCATTCCTACATGAACAAAGTGCCAGTTTTTCTTTCCCTTGAACTTGATTTCTTGGGGCCACTTGTTTTACTTTTATTTGCCTAATAATTCGCAATTTTTCATCGACTCGTTGGCCGGCAGTAGCGCGATCCGCCGATCCGCCGCCGCCGATCCGGTCCAACTGGGCAAGTGGAATATTAAAACCGAAAAGAATTCCATTTTGACGAGATTCGATAAGCACTATGCGATGCATCCTCTAGGCTCTAGACTGTCGGTATTACCATATAAATTATTCAACTTAATTTACCTAAGGCTAAAAGTTGACACTTTAAAAGTTCAAACAATGTTTCAACGGAAGAGTTGGGTGTCCTTGGATGGTCCATGGAATGCATGAGAAGCTACTAAAAGAAGGAATTAGAGTTCCATAAATAGAAGGAAGGCAAGCAGTCTTGACCTAAAAGGTGTTTCGTTAAGATACACCTTTAGACCAGTATTACTTTTATAAGATACCAATTGTGATGGTTGTTAAGATCCACATAAAGGATTTAATTGAACTAAGAATTGTGCACACTAATCCAAAACTAAAAAAAAAACAAAAATAATAATAACTATTATTATAATCTACAATTTATTACTTAAAAATCTTTTTCCAAAAGAATTAATTTGCAAGATATTACTTTATTACTTAATTCTGAAACTTGTACAGTATTTAATTTTAAATTTTATTGAAATATGTAAAATTTTGTGATGCAAGTTGAACACGATTAATGTAATTTCGAAGGTGAATTGTTAAGCAAAAGGGACAAAGTTTAAAAAAAAAAATCTTTCGAAATAAACTGAAAACTCATATGCACACTTTTATCAAGATGATTAAAAACAGAATTACTCCGATTAATATCTAATAGTTTTGATGTAACCAAGTTAATAAAAAGGTTTATCTATTGGACAAAAATTTATAGTTTATATTTGAATTAGCAAGAAATTTTGACGTCCTAAAAAATTATTACCCTAAATTTTAAAATAATGAATATTGGCAATTTCCTTCAGAAGAATGTGTAACTCCATATTTAACCCTCCGTGTGGGGTATGACACACCCCAGCCCTTAACAAACCGAAACTGTTCCCAGTTGTGTTTTCATTCACTTATCTAATAAGTAAATATTTAAATGTAAAATTATTTCTATTTTTTTTTGTTAAATTCATGTATTTATTTATTTTTATTATAAATTATAATATTGCAATTTCGTGTATAATTCATAACTAATTGAAATCTCTTGGTTTTATGTTATATTACTTTTTTGGTGTATGTTACACCCGACCTCGTGCGGGATGGGAGATTAAGTCACCCAGTTCACCGGGGGGTTAAACACTCTTTCCCAAATTTTTTAGCAAATATTCCGTCTTAGTGATTGTTTGTAAATGGTGTCAACCCCGGAATTAATACACTCCAACATGTAAAATTATAGAAATAGTATCATTATCAAATATGAGCTAAAATGTGAAATTGTGAAATTGTCACTATACGTAAAAATACAGAAAAGCGTTGTAAAAAATTCCATTGAAATTTATCGCATAGTTTCGTCTATCTCTCTACCTAAAAGGTAGTCTATGTTCTAGCCATAGTTTTAAAGACTGAAAGAAGAAAAACTCATTTATTTTCTAAAACGTGAGAACTCTGCAATGAACAAATATGGATTCGTTTTTATATAGTACGTTAATAATAAGAAATATCATATTTTGAGTTTTGCATAGCAACTCTTAGAAATATTTATGAAACTATATCGATACATTTTTAAAGCATTGATGTGAATGAACGTTTATATACGATTCTAGTGAGGACGTGTATAGGTGCTTTTATTATTTGAAAACTCGCGAATGTGTTTAACGATTGATTATGTTAACAATTTTAAAATCTACTTTAATTTCTTAAAACTTAGTTTATTTAAAACATAAAAACACAATTGTTCTTCTTTATAAGTTAAAGATTTTTAATTTAAAAAAGGTACATGTCTCTGCATCCTTTTTTAAATACCTTTTTTCTAATTCTTAGACGAGATTAACTGAGACTGCGACTCCAAGCAGAGTTCCACCATAAATAGCATAAATGAGCAAGGAAGGTGAACACGCATAATTGTCTACCTGCCCGTGATTAATTAATTTTAATTAATTGCGGTAAAGCTATTCACGCGTTACCTGGAAGATGCTAATGAGCGGCAGCTCCAATTAAAATCCTATTAAAGGTAGGTGCGCATCTGTGCGGTCGGTCTGGCTCGCGGCCCCAATGGAAGGGGCGGCGAACCGCGTCGCACACAAAAACACGCAGGAAATGCGTTGAATGCGTTAAATCAATAGTTCTGCACGCCCAAGAGCGTTTTAGCTTCACCTGCTTAGTCTTATAGTGGGCAATTTTTCTACGTCGCAAACCCGAATTATCCTGAGCTACCTGTGGTCCATCCGACATGAATAATTTATGGTTCTGTCGGGTGCGTCAAGTGCTTTTCACCTGCCTGATCTTCAGTGTAAGGAGTGTTCGTTCTCGTTACGAACCGACGTGAGTATATGCTATTCGCGAATGCGCAGAATACACCTTTCCAAGCAATTAGCGATACCTGTCCCGGTCGGTTTTGTGAATGAGATTTCGCCAGTCCATCTGCCTTTTAAGGTAGCTCAAATTTTGCCCACGAATACCCATCATGAAATTTTTCTGTCTACCGCAATGGTTTTAAGCTTCTACCGATTTTTTAATGTAATGAAAACAAAATAATCTCCAACAACCCACAACTTGAAGATTTTTGTTAAACGCTTAGAGGTGAAAGGGGTCTTGTCTCAGAAAGGTAGAACTTTTTAAATACTTAGTGACAATTGCTGTTGGTTAGCAGCGTGCTGTGGAATCACTCACTTGTCCCTGAACGCTCCCTAGATTTTCTGGATAGGTTAAAGAATGCCTTAGAAATAAAGAATTTTAATGGAACTAACCTACTTAGGTAATTGCTATCATTTGTTGTTTTACGCACGAGCTCTGAATAAATGTTTGTACTCATGGAAAACCCAAGTCCCGTCATCGGAAGTTTCGAGGCGTAGCGAAAGATATCGAGTGATAGTTTACTTTTAGAAAGATAGTCAACATTCTGTTAAATCAATAAGCCATCGAAAAAATTCTGGACTTTTTGGTTCATGCTGGACATACAATCTAAAATAGTCGTGTAATTTATTTGGTTCAGTCGCATATATGATTAATTGTTAGCAAACTAAATAAGTAGATATAATATTAGTAATTGGGAATTGTTAACTTTATATTGAATCAAATTTGTCTTTTTCTAGATATATGATATTTTCTTATCTTTTAATGGGAATTCCAAATAATTATGATGGTCTAGTACTACTATATTTTTTGAAACTGTAGCTTTGGAAGTTTCCAAAATATAACAGGTAATTTTTTCCAAATATCACAAAAATTACTTAACATAAAATATTAAGATGTAGTCTTGAAATCCTTAAGACAAGTCCTTTCAAATAAAACCGTGCTAGAATTCTGAGCCACACCAACATGTGCTTTAGCATTAACAAGTTGAGCCCGTATGTGCTAGCATATTGCTGCACAGTTACAAGCATATAAGAAGTACTAACATGCTAACTCAACAGCTAGAGAGACTTAGATATGTTGAAAGAGTATTGAGATGGACGACCCAGCATATAAAATAACATAAAAATCTTATAAGTAGTTCCCGCATGGTGAAATGCATTCCAGCATGTGGTGCAAGAAGACTTCACCAGCATTTGGGTCATGTGGGGTTAATACGAGGATTCAAAGTATGCCAGTCTGAGATGACACGGTGTTATTCCAACGCGTGCTGCGCTTTCAACAACAACTTGATCAGACACATTTTAATTTTTTTTTAACATTATTTTACATCCAATTCCTTAGAAAAACTTTTTAGAGTAAGTATAATTCACATTTATTATATTTTGAGTTGAACGTTGTCAGGTTGGAAATATAAACAATTAACCCAAATCCTAGTTCTACAGCAAAATATTTGTTGAAATTCAACTAGTGCTTTGAAACCAATATCCTATATTTAAAAATATTTTTTTCCCTGAAACAATGGATATCCGGGGAATATAAGCATGCTGCTATTGATGAAACTTGGCAAAGAAGTTGTGCACTACCTGGCACGATTCCCCATCGGAGCTGCACCGGACCATGCAGATTTCAGATTTCCTCCTCATCTAATGGTCATTAAGCATGCGGTACTCGCGCGAGAACACCGCAATGTTATAAATCGCAGCATATGGGCCGGACGGGCAATGGTGGGGTCCCAGGTGTAACAGGTGTGCTCCGCAGCATTTTGTTTTAACATATGAAGCCCGACGAAATGAATTGAATGAGTGCGCGAGCTGATCGCGAGATCTCGACTAAAACGAACAAATATAATTGGAATCTACCTGGTGGTTAGGCTCAATCAAAAAATTTTACCGACAGTCTTTGGATCTCCTAATTGCTTTAGGTAATACCGCCTAGTTCCACTTCAGGGACTCTCTTCAGGCTACCTATCATTCATAAAAATATTTTTAGTGAATGCGGTTATTTTCTATAGTTCTTCAACAATAAAATTGCCGGAATTCATTGAGTACAGGTGTGGTAATTTATTTCTAATTAAGTTAGTACTGGTCATATAGACTTATGCTCAGGACGTTCAAAAGGTTTGATTAACGTCTATGATTTTCCAGAATCGAACACAATGCTGCCATTGTAAGATATAGAGTAGGACAAAAATAATTGTGTTTTCAAAAGAAAATTAAGGAGTCATTATTTAATTGGAGAAAAGTCAAGAAATGCAAGTGCAAAAGAATAATGGGATTTTATTGTAGAAGAAATAATAAATAGTAAACTTAGAAAAAGATTTATTTGCTTACATTAGGAATTCGGCAATTTAATCATTTTAGGTCAACGTTTAAAGAAGGTATTTTCTGTCTGTTAAGACTTGGTGAAAAATTTCATATAATTTACAATTTAAAAAGTTTTATTAGCTTTGACTTAGTATTTACTTATAGTTTTTGCAAGACCATACATTTTCGACCCATACAGATAATAAAAAAAACCAATTTACCCATTTACCTGAAATCTTAACCCAATATTGTGCGTACTTTTACTTTAGTATGCCAGAGACAAAGATATAATATCATTTTTAAAGTTGCATATTCTAAATAAAAATATAATTCTAGAAAAGTGAATATTTTTAATATTTCGAGTTTAGATAGCTGCACTTTTTCAAAAGCTTAAATTTAGTTCAGGACAAAGTACTTTTTGCTGGTAAAAAATCTTCCTCAATTTTTCATGTCTGATATTCCCGAGGGAAGAAATTATATGTAGAACCAGGCAACTACTTTTAGAAGTTGGTCATTATAAAAAAAAACTTTAATAGCTTCAATTACGAAAAATACCTCAAAATTATCCAATTTTTAGTGTTCATCAACCAAAATGACCACTAAGGAAAAAATTTGTCTTTTTGGATATAAAATGGAAGGAAAGCTTAAAGCCTATAGTATATAATAAAGTACGGAAAAATGTTATTTTATATTTATAAAACAAAAAATATGAATATTCAGAATATTAAAAAATATTTACTAATAGCTCATGGCAATAGGTAAAACATTCTTTAGTTGAAGTCGTATATTCTTTTCCTATCATTGTTTAAATTACATAATTGTTGTGAAAATTAAATTATTTAATAACAGACAATTTAAGAAAAATTGTTGTCCTCTGTAATCAGAATTAAGCTAGTCAAATTGTAAAATAAGCAGCTGCTTCTGCATAGTCTAACGACCATACTTAATAGAAGTAAAATTCTAACAATTGTCATAAAAGAATCTAGGAAATGTCAGTTTTTTTTCTCAAAATTAAGACATCTCACTTGTACCAATGACCTGCTTTACCAACCTTTTGTTTTGAATTCTTTCTGACCACAATAATTCACTTTCTTATTTTCATGACATTTTCATCACGTTATAAATCTTGGCTTAATCTACTTTTTTTACTTCTGTGTAATGTAAATCGTGGAGTTTTTTGCGGTATTCGAGAACTGGTACCAAAGTATCAAAGGTAATTTCGTCTAATTTATGAATTACGCTAGGCAGTTTTTGTCACTTATAGAGAGTCATTTTTAAATTATATCGTTTTTATATGTTTGGAGAATTTCATAAAGTCTTGGATTGTGTACTATGCTTGACTACCTTCTTGTAGAGAGCTCAAAGAAAAATTGGATTAGAAATTATTCCGAAATCACCCAATTTACTTTCATTAAGTTATTATTAAGACTGTTATATTTTAAAATAGGTGGGTAGTTTATTGGTTATTATGAATAACAGTTTTGAGAGAAAGGAAATGTAATATAGCTATATAAAATAATATTTACTCCGCTCACATCAACTTGATACCTACTCTAGTTTACTCTTAGTTCACTAAGCTATGGTAAAAATGCAATTAAATTACATTTAGTAAATTTCATATCGTCCCAAAATAGACAGAGAAATAAAATGTTGTATAAGTTGTTGTTGGAGTATCCATTAACTACAAATAGGCAAGTATATAGACAAGCCACTTAGTCAACGTTAGAAAATCAGTGTTGCAATAATTAATCCACCATAAATGAGAAAGTTTTTAAAGTACATTAGAGCTGGGATAAATCAAGAATCATCCTATTACAAATTCGAATTATTTTTTACAATACAAATTCAGTTCACTCCTACAACATCACTGGATACACATCAGATAGTAAGAAAAATACCAATAGCAATAAGAATAACTCAACGCAGGAGAAAATGAATAATATTAACAGAAATAGTGGTTAAGAGCAAAGATATAACATCATCAGCAAAGGTTTCTGTTATCGTACTTGTAACCATTTGTAAAATATCTGTCTGATTGAAATCACCTGCGAACACGACAGTCGAGCTAAATTTGCATGCAAGATAAATATCATAGTAAGAAAGTAAGAAAATGAAGATAATTACCTTAAAAGGACAATACACGGTCTCACGAAATCAGTTCACTTCTATTCCACTAAAATTCTCAAAGGGATCTTGAATTTCCAATCTTTTTCTCCAAAATGAAAAAAAAAGAAATACGCCTTGTTCTAAGAAAAAAATGTTTCACTTGTCTGATCACACACACGCACTAGGAAGTGCACTTGCTGGAAAGTTACCTATTATTATTATCGTTAGGCTTGTATATTTTCTATCTCAAATAACGTTTCTCTTACGTTTGGCAATTAAGATGTTTAACCACTAAAATGAGATAAGTCTCAGCCTCTAATTGTTTACCTTTTGTTAGCAATTAAAATATTTTTCCATTACAAATACATTTGTTAAGGTAAGAAATATTCTACAAACAGATGGGTAGAGATCATGCGAGATGGTTTATCACCTAATAAATTACACTGCTTTAAAAGAGCGATGATCTTCTTATCTACCGTCTGTTAAGATCAATAGTAGTGTAACCGATCTTCAACATTGAAGAACCAAGTGGGCTTCATTATCACTTGATAGATAGGACCCGATCATTTTTCGATCGATCGTGCCAAGATCAGATTTGCATCGATCGTCTATTGTTTACGGCGCTAAGAGAAATCTAAGTGCTCGCCGAGTATCCGAATCAATTACGAGTAATGTTAGTTAACACAGAATCGATCGGAATATAGATCAGTGGATCAGTCATTGAAAATGCACTATGCAGCAGCAGCGAGGAGAGCGTAGAGTACATTACGAAAAATCGCTCGAAGGAATCTTCAAAGTAGAAAGCATTAAAAAAGGCAAAAATAACAACACGGCAACTATCCGCAAGGAGAGAATATACAGACAAAACGCCGTATAGACCCTTGTATGCGCATGTATCTGATGGAGACAAGCGCACAATATCTCTTTCTCTCAATACGGGGCTGAGGTATTTCCGAGAAGACCGATCATTGACCAGGTTTCAAAACCTGTGTGTTCACTTTTTGCGATTGCAACTTGCGATATTTAATGAATATAAAAAAATTGCCTCAGTGCAAAAATATGGAATGCAGGTGGAAAAACAAAAACCCTCAGATCAACTGAGGACGATCTTCTTCTGTCCAGGCAAGCCCTCGAAAACCCATCAAATGCAGTGAAGCTCACTTGCTACTTCCGGTTACCTGTGAGGTACCTGTGTGGCTAGCTGCTTAACTTTTTAGCACAATTCAAGCCTACTACTTTATACACGATCAGTTGAGAATTCATTACTTCCCCATTTCTCTGCTAATTTTCACTTTGATTTCGACTTCTACACTTCACTTTTATTGTCAATGACCGAGAAAACCAAAAAAACAATGTAAACTTCGTCACATCAACTGATCACGGGATCGCGATCAATACGATCAACCGATCAAATCAAAAAAAAAAAATCATAGCGAAAAGTAAATCACTTTTGGCGAAAATTCTTCTTCTGCATAGGCTTCTCCCGATAGCCCAGTTAAGAAGCCCTCTATGGCTCGATCTGGTCGCTATATGCTGAGGCGGTGGAGTCAGTGGGACACGTGTTGGCCAAACGATCGTCAAACGTAAAATACCTGAGTGAGGTGCAAAAGACTACTCGCTGGTCTCTCCGTTGTCTGTCTTATGTTTGGTGTCTGGTGGTGCTGCAGCTTCTTGCCTGGCCGCTATTCTACTTCTCCACTAAGACTCCACATTTTTGCTCATTTTTTACCTTTCTGATTTGTTCTTTTCGCTTTTAGACCTCGTTCGCGGACCGCCGAGCGCGCCGCAGCGGTTTGCTTAAGACGTCCTCAAGACGTTCCTGAGCTTACACTTTATAGTCTCATCTTCTTCGCGAAACAGAAATAACAGTCTTGATCTTGGTCTTAGTCGTCTTAGAGGTATCTGGTATTGCCAATGGCACCACTACTTGCTGGTCCAAAGAGTCCAACTAAACAGCATAGCTATCGAATCTGCAGAAATAGCCATTGCTATACTAAATAATCGTCTGTCTTTTTCTTCGTACTTACTAATGATGATATTAAGAACGACAAAATCAGTCAAACTTGATTTTTCGCCGATTTCACTTCACAAATAGGATAAAACGAGAAACGGAATCAACTGAACGCATATTGCATACTTTCTCTGTTTTCTAAAACAGATCTATCGGTGGATTGGTCAGCGAATTGCCGATGGAAAATTGCTAAAATTAAGTTTATGTGCCACCAGGTTCATTGTTTTGGCGTGAACAGGATCCTTGATCGTGATAGACGATGGCCTCTGAAGTTTAATCAATAGTTTTCGAAACCATTGTGTTGTTCTGAACAAATTAAGGTAAATTTCTCGCCTCTTTGATTGATTACTATAAAATGATTATTACTTTTCCAATTTGGTACCTATTGGACTAAATGCTTCCAATTTCTCAATAATTTTTCTCGGAATTTCATAGAATTCTGTGCGCATTTAAAGAGATGGAATGGCGTACACACTACACTATAAAATCAAACTTTAATTTTTTTTAAAAATCTACTATTTCCGTAGTCATTGATACAATGATCAATTTTCAACTTTATTAAACTATTTTATCAAATACGAATTTGAATGGCGTGATATACTTTTAGACAAGTTTGAATTTACTGATATTTATCTAAGGATGTATAAATATAAAATAATTAATACAAATATGCGAGTTTTATTAAACTTTGTAATTATTCAAAATTTTTAAGCACAGTGGGATTAAGTCTGACCTTTAAAAAGTAGATATATGTATGTGACTAATTAATTAATAAATTAATATAATTTTCCATACACCAATTTTGTATTTTTTTGTTTTTAAGCACATTAATTCATTGAATTTTAAATCTAATCTTGGAATTCAATGGATGTGCGATACAAGATAATACGGAATAAAATTAAAAACGTTATTCATAATACAGGTCCCTAGATTTTTTCATTCATGAGTTACCTTTGGAAAAGAATATGCTGAATATCTTTCATCAGACACAAACTATATTTCGCCTTCTTGAGCTATAAAAAATTAGTTGAAGCCGATTAGATTATTACTTCTATGTATTTTATACCCTTAACAGTTTATCTACTGTACCCCGTATTGGTATTCTATGCTCTACATATATTCAATCCTTAAAAGATTTGCTATGGTTCCCACTACTGATTCAGTTAAGCATTCATAAAAATTCATAGTAAAGCATACCCATAAAAATAAGATACAACTTTTATATATAGCGAAAACTCCGTATTTTAAGATTCGTGCTAAGTTCAATTTTTTTATTAGCAATTGTAAATTTCTATTTATATTTCGTTTGCTGTTATTTTCATATCTTTAGTATTTCCGTGTAAAAAACTGGAGATGAAAATTGATGATCCTGATTGAGGTCAAATGACACCAGAGACTGTAATCCGCGACGTCCATTCACGGACTCATCACGCTTCTCGCAATTTTATAGATAACTACACCCGTGTCTTTTTTGTGGGCCATTGTCAGGCATAGCGGCAGGTTCGTGAGACGGCGATTATCGATGAGGTAAATGGGCACAACAAATCTAACCTAGCCCATTTGGCGTGATGCCATCACAGTCGCACCTGATTTAACCCGTTTCGCCCGCTTTTGATGATGGCAGTTTTTGTGGTCTAGTTACAAAGAAAATAATTAACGGATATCACTGCGGCACGACAATCTTCTTTTCAATAGTGTCTCAGGTAGTAGTCATCTCTCTGAGAAAAACAAATTGTTCACCGGTGTCATTTTTAACCGCAGCAAAAGCGAACTCACGTGAGAATTACTTATCACCTTCA
The DNA here is from genome assembly GCA_001932985.1 of Proctacanthus coquilletti. Taxonomy (NCBI): domain Eukaryota; kingdom Metazoa; phylum Arthropoda; class Insecta; order Diptera; family Asilidae; genus Proctacanthus; species Proctacanthus coquilletti. Next base: position 741,199 of record MNCL01000027.1, on the reverse strand, counting down.
TTATGGCCGTAGTGTGCCTTTTCGCAATGCTTTGTCGGCTCGATCGCCAGTTATTACATTTATCACACCTCAGGATCCGAGGCACATATCACCTGCCATCCACTGGTCGTTCAGTTCCCATGGGTGCGAAAAAATTCGATCTCTGAAGTGTTTGAAAATAATTATGGAGTTCAATTCCATCAAAAAGTAATTAACGAATCCCGCGAGTCGACCAGTTAAAGTCAGAACACATTTCTGAACCCGTATTAAGGGCTCGAAGGGGTTTCGAAGCCGGTACTCGTCGTTCCCACCCATGAAACGAATTATTCATAACACGTTTGCACTCACATACATTTTTTTCGCATTGTTATGACTTTTCATCATCAGGCTGTTTCACATAACTAAGCAATAAAATTAAAAATAAAACGCTTCACAGCATTCAAATTCCATAAAAATCACTTTAATTCAAGTGAAGTGAATCTGCTGAAAAGGCAGCTACTTCTGATTTTGTGGAATTGTTTAAACGGATCCAATTAAGCTTAATAATCTCTTCCACTCACTATAAATTAATGGGTTCCAGGCAGCCAAGTCATTAAAGTAATTATGCTTATTTTAATTAGGAACAACTACAACTATTTAAAGTATAATTAATATCTACGCCTATTACCGTGATTAGGCCGCAATATTTTGGGGGTAGGTATTTTGCATAGGCGACTGCGTATCCCGATACGACCATATTCTGCACTATGTAGTTTTTTGTAATTTTTGTACAAGATGAATGTTGTAGCAGTTTAAGAAAATTTGTCTTCTAATCACCGCGAAATTCTGCGACTGCAGATACCACATCCATGGGGTTTTGTTGTCTGTGAGATGTGTTACGGTCAGAATATTAACAGAAATAATATATTCGATAATATTGAAGATTACACAGAATGCCAAGAGTTAATATGAAATCCGAAAATTGATGAAAGCCACCTTTAGTGTCTTCCCCTTGTTTTGCTTGTTAATTATACCTAAAGAATAATTCTATCAGCAAAATTTGTTATAAAAATCCATTACAAATTTCATACATTTTGCGGTCTGGTCACTTTGGTTCAAATTGAATCACGTTTATGAAACTATTTATCTAAATTTTCATTATGTTAGTTTAAAAAGAAAAAGATCAAATAGTAATATAAGCAATTTTTTTGCTACTTTAGGAAATAATTTAAGAAATGTTAGAAAATTTGAAAACTTCGATATGATAAAAAATAAAATCGCCTATGGTACTAAAACTTTTATCGAGAGAATATTTCATAACCAGTTTCTAACAAAAGATCTTGCGACAATTTTTTCTATTAATAAATATGACGTTATTTTATTACTCAAAGTAAAAAATATCAATCTTCAATGCATTTTTATATTCTTCAACAAATTTAATATTACAGAAATGCTTCGTATGGAATGGAACAGTTCCTTTTTGTTTAGTTTTTTAAAGAAAGTTAAGTTATATTTTTTACCTCTGTAAATATTTTTCAAAGTTGTCCATAAAATAATTTCTTAATTTAATTTTAAAAATTCCAAAGAATTAGGTTACTTTTCTAAAACAAAATAAGTAAATTTAACTAAAAAGTTAAAGAATAAAAATATCCCTTGAATTTGAAAATTCTTAAATATGAAAATAATTAAAATTATTTAAATTGCATTTTTTACTTTAAATTTATATTTTAATTTATTATGAAGGTGTCGCATTCGTTAATATTGTAGTCATGAGGTTCAGGATAAGCAAATTAATCTATTCTTAAAATGGAAGTTTATGAAATATGTGAACCTTTTCTATAGGTATATAATTTTACTACTAATAGTACATACAATATCTAGGTACCTTACAACGTCGATGAAATAGTGCAACCTTCCCGGCTACCACTCCAGAGAAAAATAAGACATACGTACATAATTCTTGAATCCAACTTTATGGAATGAGGTGACGAATAATTACCTTTAAAATAAAGTTTAAGTATATACTTCTGCTCCGACTAGGGTCTAGTTTTGATTGGTTAAGTTGACAACGGTGTAAAAGTTGGCAGCACTGTTGACGCGCAAACCAAATCGAACGGAATCTGCGCCTCGCGACGCAGACGACATTGCCTAGACGACGGCGATGGGAGTGTCGCAATGGAAAAGGAAGTAAATTAGCTTAATTAGCCGACCAAATTATGCAGCGAACGTGTGCAATCGCGCTGGGCTGCAAAAACAGGGGAAGAAGCACCTGAAGGCTCCTCACCTGAAATCGTCCCATACAAAAGAGATGCTGCCGCATGCCGCCGCGGCCGCGACATTCCGCGGATCGCGAACGAGAGGAACGCAGCGGTCCGCGGTTCGACGGTATGTGTGCGCAGGTTCCGCGGACAGCGGAGCACCTAGCACCTACCTGGCTACCTGGTAAGATGCTCGCGCACCTGAACACTGTGAGAATTTCTTCTTCTTTGGTTCATTCACTCGTGTTGAGGTGCTCTGCATACCGTTACTTTCTGTTATATGGGGACGTCTTCAGGAGACACGCGAAGAAAGAGAGCAAGCGTGCAAGAGCGAAAACCGCCGGGGCACCGTCACCGATACCGGTAAATCTCAACTACAGGTGAAGCGAACACCGCTCGGGGGGAAAAACTTGCATATTCATCCTTACCTTTGGTAATCAGCGCCAAAGATTCAGACTACAGTTACAGCAGTAATAATTTTACCACTAGACCCGCAGCACATATGCGCCTCCTTGGGGCTCGGGCTTCGCTCGTTGCGATGCGATCTCAGCTCGACACGAGAACCCCAGCCGCTACGAACAAGGGGCTAACTCACCTGAACATAAGACAGACCTGAGACACCGTGCGCAGATTGTTCTTCCGCAAAAAGGCAAACGCGCTGCCGGCAGGGGCCAGGGCGGCTCCGTATGCGTTAGGGGGTCCCGAGCCGCCAGAAACTGATTTGTTTACAATTTGCGTCGCCGTCGCGGCCCACGGTGCCCCATTCGGAATTATTACATATGGAAATTCGCGACTCTTGGCCGGCTCTTTTTGAAAGGAAGTAATTTCGGTTTTTACCACACAGGTGTGTGGTCTCGCCGCAAGACGGGGAGGAGGCACTTGGAGGCAAAGTGATCAACAACTTAGTGGTCTCTAAAGTGCTTTTACCCGTTTGTTCAGGTAGGCACTCACGTAACAAAGTGATACCTTTGGTTGGTAGTAATTACGCTCTTAACTAGAATCAGCATCGGATTTATTACCAGTGGAATGCCGATAGAGACTACGATCTCAACAATAAAAATTTAATAATCTCTTTTCATGTTTGTCCCTTGGCATGTTTTTGAAGAACGAAGAATACATAAAATAGAGAACTTATGTTTATGACACTGCTTTACTTTTTTCAATGTTTCACTTATTCAAGGATACAAAATAAGTGATATGCAATTTTTATAAACATTACACACATACAGAATTACAAGGAGTTTTATATAAAAAGGGAATATAATTTCCACAAAATAGTTTTTTTTTCATTTTTTCAATCCACAACTACTTTAAAACTGTATTATTGTTTAAATAAATCAATAAGAAATTTAAGAAAATTATTTTTTTGTTATCGTTTTATTTCCTTGAAATACCCGTTTACCAATTCTTAAAATGCTTCATTATGTAGGTTTTCTAAAAAAAAAAAAAATCACGAATCACGTATTTCTAATTCTAGTTTTATGGCTATTTAGTTTGATGTTTCAGGACCGAAAAATAACTCTCAAACTATATATTTTGTAAAAATTCAAACTTGCTAACAAAGTATATATAAGAGGATAAGCATCGGTAGCCTATGCTTATCCTTACTGATTCTTAACCGTTAAAAATAAGGTCCACTAATCTCCCACGACAATCCCCCAGGAGAGTTAGCCACTGCATCAGCCGTTGATTTATGTATATGGGATTGATAGCACATTTCCGGTTGTAGTTCTCCTGACAATGTCATATTTAGTTAGGTGAAATACTGTGGGAAAAATGTTGACTGTTGTCATCCTGTTACTCGGGTGTTCAGCGACAACTTTGAAAGTCACTGAGACCGTCACGTCTTGTGGCCGTACAACAGCAGAGGAGGAACCACCTCGCTAGCAGTTCTAGAATTGCACATAGGTACCTACAACCTAAGATTGTGAGTGTTTGATAAGAAGATAGCTCTAAAGCAGGAAATTATTTAACTCCAAGCTCCAGCTCAGGTGTATACCTTCAAGTTGAAGTCACATGACGGCACTACACTCTATACCTGTTTTTTGTACCCACTGGAAGAGTAGGTATGGAAGGTATAGGACATATTATACATATGCAGTCCATGGAGCTATAAAGAACTAACAGCGGCGCAGAACCGATGCTTGCTGATTGCCCCGAGCTGCGCGCTCTCGATTTGTATGATGGGCAAAAATTACAAAAAATTTAAAAATGACATAATATAAATTTCATGTTATAATCCAGATACATCTCGACAAAGAACTTGTTCGATTTTCCGCGGAAAAAATGCAGCTCGTCGAACGCTTGGCCGCTCTAGACCGCTCTTTATCGACCAGCTAGATGTTATAGATGCTATCGGTAGCCGAAGAGCATGCACTTCTGCGGCAATGGACACAAGCGATAGGCATGACGGGAATGATTAATGGGAAGCGGATCGTTTTTATTTATTCTGTCAGCCATTATTACAAAACACTTGATTGGATAATTCTTATTAAAACCAATGATGGAGTTAATGGCTAACGTGATTTCTGCAACTATTTGTCAGATCCACCTCATGCAGTGCACCGCACCAATCTCGGCCTATGGGCAAGTACACTCTATACCGATGATCGTACCAACTTAGGACCGATGCTATTTCAGCTGAAACTCTCTTCTTGCTTACTTATTAGACTTTTTCCAGTCATCGAATGAATTTTGCTGTTTTGATTTATTGCACCTTATTGAATCTATCTATAGGTAGGAAGTCAGCGCTTTCGACGCTCATTTTCCCTTGCAACTTATCACCGAACAATTTTATAGATATACTCATCTCCAGACTTATTCAAATATTTGATTTCGAAGTCGAATGAATGCGTCGGTAATTTAAAATTTCTTGTGGCGAAGTGCGGCTTTTATTTACTACAGGTGTGTTTCTCTTGTTGAAAAGAATACCTCAAATATCTGAGCATCATGGAATTTATGCTAAAACTTAACTTCTTAGAATTTCGAGGCAAATGGAAAAAAATAGGCATCATTCCTTTTTATTGTACTAAAGTAGTTCCAATTAATCGAAATACTTGAAATACGACAATAACAATGAGATTCACAAAACAAATATAGTAATTATAATTTCAAAACTAGAAGCTGCATATTTTAAAAATTATTAGCGCGAAAATTATATCACATTTTACCAATACGGGAAAATACTCCTTTAAATTTTCACATACCGTTTTTTAAAAATATATTTTGCCTAATTAGCACACATTTTAATATTTTACATGCTCTTGGTTTCATATTTAAATTCCTTGTATGTATTTGTTACTTTTGAAAATATATAAATGGGTCTTGTAAAAATATTCAATGTTTTTTAGTTTCGTCGTAGGAAAGATTCGTAAAAATAGCACTGGACAGTAATTTCCAAGAAATGTTGTTTATGGAAAAAAATATTTTTTAGGCAATATTACAAAGATATATTCTGCAGATTAAGAATTCGGAAAGAAAATATTTACATATTATTTCATATTTTCAACGAAAATTGAAATAAAAAGTACGAAAGATGATTTTCGTAATTTTAACTTCTTGTATTCAAAATTTTCGATACGAATCGTTCCCGTCGCATAAATTCAAATTTGAGTAATATTTTGATAATGATATTTTTCTCAGAAAATTTTAAGAAATCGAATTAAATGGGTCTGTCTCGTTTTACAGAGGTAATTTCTGGGTGCTTACCTATAAATCTATAGTTTAATTTCTTTTCTTTTCTATTATATATTCTGTGGACTGGTTTTAGGTCAAATTAAGCCGATTTTCTTAACTTATAGGGTTTTAAATGAACAGTGAAACTTCTATCTCTCAAGAATTTGGATACCATGCAAAATTATACAATTTAGAAAAACTTTTCCTATATCACTTTCAATTAGTAAAATTCAATTTATATAAAATCCGTATGAATTTATTTGTTAATTATTAAATTTATGGTATATATTTCATTTTTGATTTTCGAATAAATTCAGACTGATATTTATTGCGATCGTCTAGCGAAATGCGAGACCGACAGAGGACGAGAATGATCAAAGGCATTCCTCGAGCATCAGCTCTGCACACAAAGGGCAATAATTCATAAATGGACGTACAATGGCCATACGCGTGGCCAGAATTAGACGTTTTCCCATAGTATTTCGCCCACCATGGTCGATGTTAAAATACCATCAACAACCATAATTGTCAACGAGTTCTGCTTGATGTTGCGTTCTTCATCTCTTTGGTCCAAAGTCGTGGACAGCAACGTCTGCTTGTTAGAAAAAATAATCCACTCGGAGTAGATAAAAATTTATGCTTCCTCATAAAATAAAGATGCTCTCGTAATGGAAGTGAATTTGTGCCATAAATAGCTAAAAGTGCTTACTTGCACTCGATAGTCTCGCGGTACGTAGACTCTGGACAGTGCGGATTGTTCCTGTCGTTGCTTTTGGTTGCTAGCTTGTCTTCCACGAAGAACAATACCTAGTGCTAGCAAGATGACGAGAGATTTGCAGCATCATATTGTTCTATATTTTCACACATAATTGCCAGAAGACGCGTCTCCCATTTGCTGCGGTGGTGCCCATCTCGATTGGCTACTTGTTTAAGAAACCACCGGAGATAATTGAAGGGCTCCTCAGCCATGCAAGTACCCAGCTACAGTTACTGGAAGTTTATAAGAGGCGCGTTATTTAAACGATCGCCGTTTATCAGTAATCATACGGTTCTTTCACGGTGATGTTAAGACTAAAATGGACTTACCTTAATCACTCTGCGCTGATTTTGTTTGAACATCTTACTGGCGTTCTGTGTGGCCGATCAGCAGTAATATTTAGGAAAAATGTAATCTTTTTTTAATCAGTTGGTTGAATTTCACCGACGACTGTAATTAGAAGCCCTTCCCTGTCTCCTGGACAAGAATTAATTTGACTTTGTGCGATTCGAACTCGATATAGGGCTCTTTGTGAGGCTAATCAAGGGATTAAATAAGCAGGTATAAAAGTTCATTACATAAATGGCTTACGTGATTTTTACGCTTGATTTTCTGTAAAAGGAAGTTAACCCGTGTTTAACACTTTTTTAAAGGGACGGGAAAATCAGGTAGTTCTGTTATGAACTCTATTAGAAATTAATAAATATTAAAGTTAATTTATAGCTAAAATAAACCTACAAGTCCTGCGAATATTCTATTGAAAATTTGTAGAACGTTGTGAATTTCTACAATACGATTAAACTAGTCAAAATAAACATCGATTTTTTGCATATTCTGATCTCAGGATTCTAAGAACACGAAATGTATTTTTCTTGAAATGATCAAAACGCCAATAAATTGTGTAAAAAAATGGCGTTTATTTTACTATTTACTTTCGATTTTTTAGGGTATTCGCTGCATAATTTCTAAAGTCTTTCAATATTTTATTTGCCCAATTTAATATTTGATTATTAATTTCAAATTTAGACCTTTTCACAAACCGTACTGAACACACCTGCAGCTTTAATGATATCTACCCTAGGTAACACCAAGAACAAAAACCCGAAGGCTATAATGTGTATGAAAATTTATTATTACACATACAATTTACAAAACATAAATCGATATATAATTCTATAGAACTATGTAAAGTCGAAGGGTGGTGTTTTATGACACGTATACGGGCCCATCGGAGCTATGATTACTTGAATACATAAATTATTCCTGTCTGGTCCTATAAGATGTGGACTTAGTTTAAGTGATGACAGAGCCAGTTCTTCGTATGGAATCAAATCATCAATGTTCAGAACTTGGTTAGAATCCGAAAAGTACTCTGTCCGCTCGTGAACAGTTAGTATATGTGGAATTTCATTTTGCACTCCGGTTATGAGAACTCCAATCTAAAGAAGAGAAATAATTAAATGCTTAACATTTTTTGGAAATGTACTCACTTTAAAGCGTTCCTCCTTTTCAAAGTTTTCTTTGCATGTAACCCGTAATCTTACAGTTCTTAACAGGCATTCCGGTATCTCTTCTCCCCATATCATTTTTGCTTTATTATATTTCACTCCACGTGGAAAGAATTCTATTTCCCATGTTACAGATTGATCTAAAGACAGATCCAATTTTTGTTCACCATGTTCCTTTTCTAATCGACGTTGAGAAAAAAAGCACGCAACAAAATTTTTATATTTTTCAACATTTTCAAATTCCTTAACTAATATGCTTAAACTCCAAACATCGCTGGAATACAAACGTGGCGTAAACTGAAGTGCTTCATTTTCAGAATTGCGAATCTTGGCAACTATTTCATGTTTTCCTTAAATAAAATTTGTATGATTATTAAATCTTTTACAACTAAAAAATCTTAAATACCTGCATGATAACTCATTCCAACCGCCATTCTATCTACTAAAAACTTCTTGTGATACGATAATATTGGACTTAACACTAGACCAGCCATCTCCAGTGGTGACATCATGGCAAAACGAATATATACTACCGTCTCCTCGATCAATTTCATAAAGATCTCCTTCTTTTCCTCATCGGACATGGCTTCGCTATCAAGCTGTTCCTTTTTGTAACGAAGCCACTTTTCTAGAAACCTGGAAAGAAATACTTCCTCATTTAGGATTTCCTTCCGTTCCACTGTACTACTTACAGAAAGAGTTCATATTCGTTTTTAACGACAAGATCATTTTGCTGTAGCAAAAGGGACATAATTTGAACATCTAAGTCGGCAAAATCTTTAGACTCTGCCACAATTTCCAAGTTCCACTTAAGAAATCGTTTTAATGCTTCGGTGACCTCCTGATGGTAAGGACTAAATGCAATTGTATATTGAAGCCATGATACCAAGTACCCTTGAGTGGCTGCCTTGGCTATGTGCTTGAGCATATAATCGACGCATAGTTGAACTAGGTCCTTTTAATTAGGATCCTGTTAGTATCCCTATTTACTGAACAATTTCTAAGCTTATTACCTTAATATTGTATTTGTCAGCTAAGGCCAACATTGGCATAACGGTTTGAAGGGATATTTGCACTTTACCAACGTATAAATATTTCAGAAATTGCGGGAATACCATAGAACAGCAAGGCTCCTCCTTCAATTCGATCACATTTTTCCTGCATTCATTCCATTCTGGATTCATTAGCATCACCTGAAACACTTCGCTGCTGGCGCATAAGATAACACGGTGCGCTGGATACCTGTTGTTGCCAACAACAAGGCATATATCGGACATTAACTGCTCGGCATAGAGATTTGCAATTTTGTGCAAGACACTTTCTGAATTGTTCATCTATAAAATAAGATTAAAAACTTAAATCGGGATAAATTTAAAAGGGCATAAATGCATTACATCCACGACACTAGAATCTTGACTTGATTGATCGCTCTCCATTGTGATGAATAGGAAGTTGTTCTTGAAAGAAAAGAAAATTATTTCAAAAATTGTAAATTTAATAAAGCCGAATTTATTCTATTTTCAAATCCAATTTCTTCTTTTAAACAAAAAAAATCAAGGTCAATAATGAGTCGGCTTTACTTGCTTAAGATTCGCTATACACTTGGATATCTTGTAACGTATTTAAAGTATTGTAACAGAAATACTTCATATTATATTAAAGATTATATTTAAATTTCTCCTATTGCATTGAACGAGTTTTAAAAAAAAATTAGGTACATCGCCCTAAAACTTAGTAAATTTCATAATTTTTTTTTTCTTTTGCCGGAAGGCCACTTAAAGCTAGTACCTTGTTTCCTAATTTTTAAAGGAAATTCAAAAGACTAGTTTATTTATGCACCTCTGAGCTGCAGTAGAGTCGATGTAATGTGTCGCAATTTGCCTAGAATTTACTATTCCGAGGATTTGCGGCCATTACCCTCTACATACCTAAACAGAAAAAACGTTGGGAATTTTAATCCACCATAGGGATTAGGTTTTCAACCAGAGACTGTGGAAAACAGCACCAATTCCTGTAAATCCCTGCAAATCCCAATATGCCATCCACTCCTCCACTAGAACTGTTTTAAAGGCTGTCAATAAAAGTTCACAATGGAGAAATTTCACTGTCACCTGTATCACAATTGTGAAGTTAGGAAGAATTGCTTGTCGCGAATTTTACGCGTTCGTTAAGCGGGGAATCACCCGGTACGAACTTTTTGAGCATTCAAAATAAACAAATTGTTTTAGTTCTAGCGCTAGTTTAATGAAAAGCGATTTGTTGGAGAAGTTAAGAAAGCTGTTTTTCGTCAATTGAAGTTAATTTTTCTCAGGAAAGAAAAACGTGAGTTGAAATGATAAGCAAACTTTATAATTTACACATTTTGTGGTATTACTCGTAACGTTTAGAATTAAAAATGCTTACAAGGAAAATGAAAAATATTAAAAAGAGAAAAGTTAAAAGTTTACTGTTTAGTTACTTATATTCCATTTTTTTTCAGGTATTACTGAAAGATTCCATCGTTGAAAACTTGCTTATATTTTGTAGCATTTTTCAAAATCAAATTCATAAAAAACACGTTAAAACAAAAAAAAAAAATAAATAACAAAAGTCTGCGCAAGAAATCTTATTTCTTCGAGAAATTTTATTAAATTTCTAATTCCCTAAAGTGCCTTGCGATTTCGCAGTTTAATATCAATCCTTAAAAATGAATATACAATATTTGAGATCGGCCATTTAAAAATATCACATTTCACAAAAAATTATGATGAAAAAGAACTAGATCTCTTTTGATAGTAACAGTAAATGTACTTTAGAGTCCTACAACCGTTGGATAGAACTTGATGGCAGTAAAAAATGATTGTTATTAAATACAGTAAAATTTGAATTCGCGATCAACTGTGCGCGATTATTGATACGATCCCATAATGCCCGCTATATTCTTCCTCTTAGCACTTAGCTGGAAAATACTAACTCTCGATAAGTCACGAATCGGGAAGAAAACAAAGCATCTTGATATAAAAGATCTATTTTTATTTCTATGCTTCATACATGTGTACTAAACAACTTTTGCAATTAAATTAGAACACAACAAAAGTGGGAAATTGATTTAAATCACATTCGAAAACAACTTCTCTAGATCTTTGCTAGCTTACAATTAAAAAAAATAATAAAATGTACGAAAAAGGACCAAAAACAAAGGCAGCGCTGCGCTAAAGATGAAATACTTTCTACAATTCATCATGTGAGTCACCATGTTGTTCTTCTAATGGACGTTTCGCTTTAGCGAAGTGGGAATCAATCCAGTTAACAAGGTTTTCGTAGTCATCAACATTAAAGTATTGAACTAGTTTTTTACCCTTACTATAGAAACTGATATTTGGATAGTTAGCTACTCCTTGTTCTGCACAGACCCTACGGCCTTTGCTATCGAAACAATCAATTTTTCCTATTTTTATGTCTTTATACTTGTAGGCATAAGCCACTTGTTCCAAAAGTTCCAGGGTTTTCTCCGTCGATTCCTCCCTAGGTTAGAAAGTGTTAAACCAAAAAAATTTAGCATATTATTTAAAAACCTTACTCAGTTATGTAGAATAGAATTACAGCAAAATCGCTTTTGATAGTTTCATCAAAGTTACTCTCAGTAACTGTGAGGACATAACTTGGCGGCTGAGGTCTAGGTACCTTAAAACTCTCTGGGAGATATCCAGACATATGTACAATGTAGTCAACGAGGTCGTGGAAGTCTCTAGAGTTGCTGTATTTTTTTACAGTCTGTCCGTCTTCTATCCACAGAAGTGTAGGGTAGCCTGCCACCTGGAATTCTGTGCATATGGGCCTATACTGAGTGCAGTCAATTTGAGAGATTTTCACAACGTTTTGGTCTTTCAGGGCTTCTGCAACTCTCTTCCAAGTAGGAGCCAATCGCTTTAAAGAAAATCTTTTGTTACAAAAAAAAAAAAGGAAATGAAAAATTGTTAAAACTCACTTGACAATGACCACACCAAGGAGCATAAAATTTAACAAAATGTTGTCCTTTTGAAATGTGTTTTTTGAAAGTTTCATCTGTGAGCTCGGTAAGAGCATGTTCTTCGATGGTTTCAGTAGTATCCGCATCCTCGTGCTCCTGGAAAGGAACTTGAGTAAGTTTAAAACGGAATTAACAAGTACTTACCTCAGTATCGCCAAGCTGTTCCTGGATGAACATTGTTATCGTGGGTAGATCACGTTGTCCGGTGAATTTCTTGGGCTCGGAAATACCCAATTTGTAAAACTTTAAAGTCGGATATCCAGTAACTTTGTGCTCTTTGCAAAGTTCTGGATGTTTTGTGCAATCAACCTTAGCCACAATGAGTCGGGGGTCGTCTTTTACGTTCATTATTTCTGCTAATTGGTCCCATGTTGGATGCATACGTTTGCAATGGCCACACCTGGGCGAAATAAGATAATTTAATAGGACTTATTCGCAAGCTTACATTCAATACTTTGGTACTGTTAGAAAAATTGAAAGACGAAGATGGCTTTCTCTTTAATATATTAGGTATTTACTGGAAAATAACTAAATGAGCAGTTATTTTTAAATGTAGATTTTAACAGATGACAATCCTCTAAAGATGTGCAAGTTATAGATCTTAAGGAAATAATTGAAACAACGAATCAACCTGTAGTGGAGCAGGTGCCTTTTCTTGTGGTGTAGACTCTCTGTCCGCACCTGCGTATTTTTATTTTAAAATAATAATATTGGTGTATAGTTGTGCTTTGTTTCCTTAATTCGAAAAAAATTCGCATGCAACTGAGGCAAGCCAGAACAAACAAAGCGTACTACGCATCTGGTAAAATTGACTTGATTCAATTGAAACACAGCAGATGGAGATAGTATTAGCTTGGTCCACTAATTAGGCAACGCAGATAAAGCTAATCTCCCAAGATTTAACATAAGCCTAAATGATAAAAAGTCAAGATAAGAAATCCGGAAGCAAAATTTGGATTATACAGAATTGGATTCACTAGTCTAACAGACGCCATCGTAAAACTACAATTTCCACTTAGTATTCAATTAAACTACATCAATGATACTCAAAGAAAGTTTTCTAATATAAAAATAACTTACCAAGGAGCGTAAAACATTACAAAATGATTGTTTTCTTTGATGGCATTATCAAACGTATCCGGAGAAAGCTCCACTGCAAAATCCTGTTCGGGCTCGCAAAACACTCTGAGGCCAAGTGAAAGTAAAAAAATTGACTTGATGATCCACATGTTAAAAGTAGTGTAGAAATAAAATAGTCTTCCTAATTAAATTCACTAAAAAGCAGCGCACACAGATTTCCTTCCTCCCAGCAACCCGGCAGGGAATAAGCCGCAAATAAGATGACAGTGCTATTGTCCGTTTGACAGCTGGCAAGAACAAGAAGGACAACGTTATTAGAGGTTGTAAAAATTATATGAACATTGTATACAATACGTAAAATAACCGATAAAACGATTTCGTCTACATTATTATTTTGTCTAAGTTTGCAATAAGATTTAAAATAAAAATCGTTATGAATTTTTGTAAAAAACAAATTGACAAAGAATTTCCTTATGTGGCAGTACTACGGTTTGTGAACTGTCAAAGAATTCGTTTAGCTGCCGGGGAAGGAACACATTGTTCGTGGATCTAGATAAATAATTTTATTTTAAATCCTTCCGTCTTGTCTGCTTTAATTAGATAGTTCAGGACCACTCCGGCAATAAATTGACAAATCTTAACCAGCGCAGGATGCAGTGCCATTGAGCGTTTCTGTAAATTTTAGTAAAACAAGCGCTGCAATGTTATTTAGGTGAATGTGTTCAAAACAGCAAGAGGATGGCAAAAACACAGTCGGTGGTGAATAAGGTTATGAAGGAGTCCATGTCGAACAAGGATGACCCTCGGTTCAAAATACAAACATCGCAACAGATCTCATCGGCCCTTGGTGGGGCTCTGATGACCTCTCTTTTTAGTAAGTCGCTAAACCAGCCCATATGTTAACACAATTTAATTTGTGTGACGAAATACAACTTATAATTGCTTCCATATTTGTCGAAATTATTTGGATTTAATGCATACATTGTCGCCTTCCAAAAATTTCATATCTGCATGTTCATTCACTCATTTTATCATTTCATATTGTTATCTATAACAAACAGACCTGGTGGTCATATCGTTCGATGTTCGCCATAACAATGAATTTCCATATTTCAATTGGATTCTAAACCAAGCGCCACTTGAAGGTTGGCATACCTTCCATGCCCACTTTAATAATATCTGCAAAAACATCGTTAAATCCATGTTTATCACTTTTTTTTATAAAACCAAGGTTGAAGGCGGATGAATCGAAGTACACTAGTATGTATGACTTAATTAGGGCAAAGTAGATCTACAATCTTGTTCTTTTGTTTCTTATAAATGTGATTCGGAGAATTTTCATTTTTATTATTAAAGTGGTTATCATCATTTAACGAGGTACTCCGCATTAGGCGCGAATACATTCCACTAGATTTTTTCGTTTGAAGAAACGTTGCTGCACGTTGGAGTGCAACCTTATAGCTCATTCAAAAACAGATTTTTACTGGTTATATTTGATAATTTTTAGATAAGGTTCGAGAAAGTTTGGGGGTTTGATATAACGTTAGGTTGCTATAAGATCAAGTTTAAAAGTTCGTAATGTAAATAAAGGAACAGGATATCTAAAATACCTAGAATCTCTTCTTTTAAGGGGGGGTAACGTATCGCAATGGCATTTTTCAGCAAGATTACATACCTCAGTTTAAATAAAACTCTGTTTGAAATTTCAAAACCTAGAGTTTTTAAAGTTTATAAAATTGAATATATCCATTTTTCAAGCGACAAATATTACATACATAATTTTATAAGTTAATCACATTTAATTTATTATACGCTCGTTTATAATGATCATAGAAATCAAGAAAAGCTTGAATTTTAAACTGTATTATTTACAGGATCAATATAGCATCAAAATAAACGAAGACATATATAGAATAAATCACAGTAATTCCATTGTTTGTACAAAAAGTCCAGAATATTAAAGATTTTATGCGCTCTACCGCAATTTAATCTTAAAACCATGTTTCATAGTTTTGAAAGTTATCGATATACATGCGACATCAAACACCAAATACACCATTCAATTAAATGTAATTATTTCTTGAATATTATGTTAATTAAACATTTTCTAAAGTGACTCCTTTGGATGTCGTTAAAACGCGAATTCAGGCTCAACAAAAGGCGTTACTGTCAAATAAATGTTTTCTATATTGCAACGGACTAATGGATCATCTTTGTCCTTGCGGTCCAAATACGCAAACAATGGTTAACCAAAAACCAACGATGCACTTGAATGGAACAGTAGTAAGTAGATATTTTAAGAATTTAGAATATTTCAAGCTGTTATTATTTTACTTAGAATTTATTAGATATCTAAAGTAAAATAAAAAAGAAATCAATTCCAGGATGGTGTGATAAAAATCGCGCGTTATGAGGGAGTCGCATCGCTGTGGTCTGGCCTTAGTCCAACACTTATCCTAGCACTTCCAGCAACAGTAGTATATTTTGTAGCGTACGAGAAATTTAAAGAACATTACTGCAAAATATACTCGGAGAAAGTTGCACAAATCGGGTGTAATATGCCTATTTATATACCTCTAACAGCTGGAATGTCTGCTAGATTGCTAGCTGTTACTATTGTTTGTCCATTGGAACTTATTAGAACTAAGATGCAGTCAGAGAAGATTAGTTATTTACGTAAGGATCAAAAACAATTTGAAACTTTGTAATTTTCTAATATGGTTTACTTTTTCAAAAGTGTAGGCGTTTATCAGTCTATAAGAAATACTATAGCTACTCAGGGTATCACAGGTATGTGGAGAGGATTGACGTCCACAATTTACCGGGATGTTCCTTTTTCTGGTAAGAATAACACTAATTTGTATAATATCATTTACAAAACATACATTGAATGATTGTATGGAATATCCTGATCAATGTTCATTAAAGTTAAAAACATAATTTCATACTACAAGGGATATCGGTCAGGATGCGCTATAGAAGCATAGTTTTTATATTAATAAATAGCGTTTAATTGTTACTCTTTATGGTTAGGGATTTATTGGTCTTGTTATGAGAGCATCAAAATGAACCTTAGAGGTCAATTTGATCATGCTACATTTGGATTTGGATTTTTCGCTGGTGCTATCTCGGGAGGTGTAAGTACTTACAAATAAATCGCAATCATAGCACTTAATCTTTTCAATATTACAGTTAGCTGCATTTATCACAACTCCTTTTGATGTAGTTAAGACACACCAACAAATTGAATTTGGCGAGAAAGTGATTTATGCAGGTAAAATAATTCTAGAGGATTATAAATCACTTAGCATTAAAGAAAATTACTTTTATTTAGATAAACCAGCACAAAATGTTCCATCCGAAAACATTAAAGATACTTTTAGGCGGATATACATGTCTCATGGCATTAAGGGTTTATTCGCCGGACTTGGACCTCGATTAGCCAAAGTAGCTCCAGCTTGTGCGATTATGATCGGTTGTTTTGAGTTTGGAAAGTCATTTTTTTATCAACATAATATTAAAACGTATTTAGACCAGCAGAAGATTAGTGAGGCTCTATCATATGAAAGGTCAGAATAACGTGAAGTTACACAATGTTGATCTTTTATTTCATAAATGTTGTTAATTTAACGTAATAAATCTTAGTTGAATTTTTCACTTTCGTCTTTTTATTCTATTGGGACTCATCTGAACTGTTGCAGGTGATTAGGAATTGCAAAGATTAAGGCATAATAAAACGATTTCTTTGTTCCTCTTTCCTAATGTTTTTATTTAATAATTGCCTTCAACAATTACTAGAAGAGTTAACAGTTTGCTAGAACCATTTGGCTATACCCATGATTACTGAGATTATTTTATTATGAGTAACATTTAGATGTAGTTCTTAAGTTATAAACAAATTTTAAAAAATATTTCTTCTTTTATTTCCCGTTTATTTTATTTCATTTTTTCTAACCACAAGCTTTCTGTGTCAATTGCTTTTATAGTAAGTTGCTGAATGCTTTTTCTTTACCCATCTCTTTCCGTGTATTGATTTCAAAATGAGCAATTTATGGTTAAGATATATACAGATTGCCTTTAAAGTTCTGGATGTGATATACATAAATATAGTTCTCAGATCTGATTTGTTGGGCATAACTAAAATAGTGTCATCATTTTAAAACCACTTTTTTTCGTTATTGTCTTGTATTTTCTCACTGAAATGAAAAGATTTGTTCTTTTTTTTCCTAATTATTCATCATTTGTTGAAAAAGTTCCGATAGGCGTTTTAAGAATAGCCCTAATTGAACATGCTTCTATCGATTCGTATTAATCATGCACACTTAAATAAAACTTTGGTAAAAGCAAGCGATTCGTATTGAACACAAATCACTAGCCAGAATGCCGTTAACTAGGTGTTTTTTTGTATTTAATTCATTCAAACTAGGCATAGTTTCCTTCCTTAAAATGGTTTATCAGCCATATTATATTAGTTTATTTTTATTGTACACTATTTACACAGGGCTTGAAAGGTTCTAAATGGTCTAGTCTTTATCGGCAATGTGGCATTTATTTGTTTAAATCCGTTTTTTTGTTGTTGTTTTGGGTCCTATTAGTTGAAACCAATTTTTAGACGGGCGGATTTGTACAATAGCGCAAGGGTATGAATTTACATTATTAATTTTTTTATTTATTATTAATATTTTTGCAGTGTTATTGGTTTAATGCATTAATAAATTAATTATCAATTTTTAAATACCTCGAATTTTCACACTATCATTTATAAAATACTAACACGTAAAAATCTAATTTTAAACAGCCAATTTTTTATTCATATTTTAATAATCAATGGCAAGTCTACAAAACTAATTTTTTCCTTAAAGGAACGTTAACGTATTAGTCTTTTTTCCTAAAATACAATCATACTTTCAGATCTTTGGGTGGTATTTTTGTAATTACATTATTATATTTTCTTCTAATTCAAAGTACAATATTATATATTATTACTAGTATTTTGTATTCAAATCAATCGATCAAATATTAAAATTGTAAGGGATGAAAATATGAAATATTTCGTAAACCGTGTTGTGAATTAATTCCGAAATTTATTAAGAAAAATTCCCTGATACTTAAACATTAATTTATGCGTATAAATTTAAAAGAAATCCAAAGAAGGAGCAATTATTAAATAAAACGCTCGTCATTTTCAAATCTGGCTATTTAAAGAATTATTATGTAACCAGTTCCATCTTGCAGAGGGTGTAGAACAAGTAAAACATTCTGAAATAACGCGCCTTTTATCAGTAAGTCATTTTATCACAATCCGATTTTAAAAAGAGATGTAAATAAGCTCGGTGAATTTAAATTATAATAAAAGCTTAGTTAATTATCGCAATAGTCTTAACGTGCTGTTTATTCTAGTAAACGCTGCAATTGTTCTTGCTCGAGTCATCCTTTTAATAAGGCATTATGATTGCGCCCTTTATCATGGGCTACTCACAAAATCTCGTATACGGTTGAAATGCTAACAATAATTTTAATATAAAGGCGTTGCTTTCATCAATTTCCCTCCAATAGTTTTCTTTAGAAATTTAAATCCACGCTAACCCTGGGCTTTTTTCTAAAGTTTTCAAAATGCTGAAAAAATTAAGAGAAACATTTTCTTCAAATTCTTAGACTACAATCAAATAGCGAATCGCTGTAATTTTGAAATATCAATGTTTTTCTTACAACTTCTGAAAAAATTTATATAATTGTAAACTTATCGCAAATTCTCAGCAAATTTTTGTAGAAATTGTAAATAAAATACCACATTGTTTTAAATATTTATACCAAGTTTTTTTAAACTCTATTCAAATATTCGAATAAGGTATTCAACTTAAAAATATAGAAATGTTTTTACAATCGCCATTTACGTTGTCTTGCCTTAATTTATTAAACGAATTGAAAATATAAAAAAATCAGAGTAAGATGATAAAGCATAATTTCAAGTTACTAAAAAATGGTTTACTTTTTCTTTTCTGACAAATTCGACACAGACCTCAATCTAAATCAACCAATTAGTAAAATTGTATATTTATTGTAAAATTCCTTAAATCGAATCTAAAATTCGCTATTTAGTTATAATTACACATTTAATGAAATTTAAAACATTTTTGTGTATTATGGCATTAGAAACTTTATAAATAAAAAAATCGTTATTCGATAATTAATATAATGTATAATAAAGAAATAATTAATTTTATTAAGTTTTTTTAATTTAGTCAAACTCAGTACTGGTGTAATATAATAAAAATATGTACAAAGACTAAATTTTAATTTACTAATTAAAAGATTATTATAACAAATTTGTTAATTAAGTTAAACAACCTCAGTGATGGTGTATTATATGAAATTTTATGGACAATTTCAGTTCGTACAAAATTGTTTTAAACTAATGAAAATAGTTTTAAGACTTGAAAGGGCTGTTTAGATTCTCACCCAAAGGTAATGCTACACCAAAACTAAATGTCTACTAACAACTTAGGCATTTCTTTACCTGAGGAATATTATGAAATCAATTCATAGAAAACTCTAAAGTCCTATAAAAGGGTATAAGCTAATTTTTTGACCTAACTTATTTTAGTTCTATTCAATTACTAGAGCAAAATGTTGAATTGAACGTCGTCGTTATCACGATTTAAACTTTTAAACTAACTGTGTACAATATTTTTAAAGTTTATTTTTCTCAGAAATCGCCCAATTGTCATAGTAACATTCAGCATTTATTTGAGAAAGCACATAACACACATCGTGTAAACCTCACATTATGGACAAATTATCGCCCGTATGTAATCCTTTTAATATCTGCAAAGTAATAACCTAATCATGCTTATCAATAGCACAAATTCCGTTCACAAATAAATCAGTCTAATTCAGTCATAGGTCAATTTACAAGTATTTGATTTCATATAATTAAGTAATTTCATCCCTTATTACAGCATACTAATTATGGAATTAATTGAAAGTTCCAGCACCCACTTAAAAAGATTAAATTATACTTTTATTGAGTTTAAATCCATCCGTCCGAATATAACATTCCAGAGAGTAACCTAAACTTTGTTCAAAATGTGCTAATATAATAAACTTGAAATTCTTCTTAATCCTCGTTTATGGATTGATGCTGTAATTTATGAGTTGTTTACCATTGTGAAAATTTTTGTGACAAAATTCAATAAAAGTGAAATGTGGAAATAATAAAAAAAACAAAACAATGATATCGGAGGTAAATTAATTTAATTTTACAGTAAACAAAGTCGTTCACGTTCAATCAAAATGATTGACAACATTTTGCCAGTCAGCTTGACCAATAACACTGCAGTGGAAAGCGACTGATTAATTACATCTAACTAAAATTAAAACAATAAGAACAAGTGGCATTGCTTTGTACAAAAATGTTTTTTTGTTATCTTTTTTTACAATAATAATACTATAAAATAATGAAAGGGTGGCGCTCGGGGTGCCAATGAAAAAGAAAAAATCGACGAAAGTAGGGCGCGAGCCTTAAATAAATCTTAAAAATAAATCTAGAAATAAATTAGCCGAACTTTTTAGCTTAGGACGATGACGATCAATCTTTTAGAAATTGCTATTGGTTGGAGTTCATTCCATCCGCTTGGGGTTCAATTCTATAGAGTACTCTAGAATATTCCGAGAGCATCTCCGCTATGGGAATCGGTTAAGGGCGTTTCCACCTCGTCGGTATTAGCGGCATACTCTCTACCGATCGAGGATAGGAATAGGAAGGCCACTGCCAGCAGACTAGAACCGAGAAGATCTCCTAATGCTGTCAGATATGGAATTGCTGAATTGTCTGGATCTATCTTCCATTTCCACATGGCGTGGATTATGATGTGTGCAATGTACAGAAGAAGCATTACCTGAAAAATAATAAGCGAATAAAATTAAAATAGGAAAAACATAATTTTATTTAAACCTTTACTCAAAATTAAATTTGTAAGTAAAATTGTAATAAAAAATAGGTGTTCGATTTCTAATTTTTCTAAGTTAATCAAGTTCTTTAAAGTTTCATTTAATAGATATTTTAAAAAAATCAGAACTCGATATTCTTTTCTACTTTTTCAATTTGTGCCAAATTATACCGATTCCAATTTCTAATCCTCCAGACGAAATAATTAGTAATTGTATTCATATACCATCAGAAATTTAGGAAGAAAATAAACGTTTACCCTAAAGTCATCAGATAAAAACCAACTTTCATGCAGATAAAATTCCATTTCAGCCATTTTTTAAATTCGGCATTTGCAATGGTGTGACTAACTAAAGGTGTAGGTAAAACGCATAAAACCTCTTTTTTAGGCAAGTGTTAATAAACGAAAAAAAAACGAGAAATTGGCGTGCTTGAAATAAATGCGGGAATTTTTCGAGATAAGCAAAATCACCAAGGCCAAAACTTTTCGATCGTCTGTCGAGATATTTTTTTTTGTGGCAAATAAATCGTTACCTCTTTAAGTCTTCGATAATAAATTCTTGATCAACCCAATTTACACTGCATGCTAAAATTGTTTACATGAACTAGCTTTTTACGCGAACCGATCTGGGAATACTCTCGAATTTCCTATAAATCAGTTGCATTATATCACTAGTGATTTCTTAATTTCTTAAGAACGCGTGTAATAAATTTCAGTAGGAAACAGTCCCTGGTTTTAGAGCTTCAAATTTGGTTTTGTGTTCGATTTAATTAAATAATATGTTTTGACTTAATGGTGCACTCATATTTGAAAACTTAATTGCAGAAAATTACCATATTAGATCTTTCTATAGAAATTTTAATTTCGCAAATTGTAACACTGAATTTAAAAAATAACGTACAATATATTGAAAATATTGATATCCAAGTACATTTAGTTAAAACTCCCTTTAAAAAGTAAAACTACTCCCAGAAAAAGGGCCCAGACTAAAAAAGTTATTAATTGAAATTTCCAAAAATATTTTTCGTAATTTCAGTGGTCATTGTACACTTTATGACATAAAATTTACTACTTTTTGAACAAAAGGATATTTGTTATTAGCCTAAGTAAAAGTTTTTCTGAAAAGGGGATTTGACATTTTTCGAAAATTTGAATTGGGGACATTGTCGTCCTTTTAAAATTTCTGTTATATAATGACTAAATAAATGGCGTTTTTTTTCTACCTAGAATTTAAAATAAACTAAAGTTACTTTTTTAATGTGTTTTAACAAATGAAAGATTAACTTTTGAATGATAAAATTTTGTTTATTTCAGAAAAGCCAATATATAAAGTAATGATATGATACAATAAAAATTGTAGGTGTGCAAACGTACATTTAAAATTTTTTCTAAAACCTTCATAACCACGTGAAACCAAAGTGTTTAATAGCATGTCACATCTTCCCATATAAGTGCCATGTGATTGCGAAAGTATCAAAAGTCTTCAAGTTTAATATAAGATAACGACGAAACAAAAGCGGGATTAACCAGGAAACTCCAATCAATTAAAGTATTGTTATAGTTCCGATTGTTCGCCATATACCTAAGGCGGAATTTATATTACAAGGAAATCGCTATCTAAAACAATAGCAAAAAAAATTCCCACAAAGACTTGAAGGAAAATGTGTTTAAGAAGTACTTGATATTTGGCTAAGATTAACTTTTATCTTCACTGCGATAAACGTCCACTATCGCGTAGCCAAAGGAGCACTAGTATCAGAATTAGAAATTGAAATCTGATCAATAGACTGTCAACAACTTTTTTTTTTGTCAGCTGCATTTCCCCGAAAGTTCTATCACGTCTAAAACAATAGTCTAGGAGATAGAAGGACCACTTCGGACGGAAGGGAAGTGGGACGAGCAAGTATTTGGGCATCTATAGTGATAAAAATTTGATTTATTTGCATTGTTGCACTTTTATCGTCTCAGACTCCGACTCTGTTTTACGCCTTATCTAGGCACGCGCCAACGGTTGGATTAAGTATATTATAATATATGACAACAATTTTTATATATATTCAATCAAGTTGTGAAGACAAATCGGTTTTTAATCTAGCATTGAAATACTACAAGGAAGTATTCATATCGCATACACGTGTTGTTTAATCCGTTTGCACTTTATTTATTATACCCTTAATTACGGATTAAGATATCAGCAAAAAACACTATCACGCCTTTAGAGATTATTCATTATATTGCAGACAAACACTTTACAGAATATAATTGAATTTTTCAAAGCTTTTTCAAAGTTCTTTCAACTTATAAGTAATAAAATAGGTGTAAATTCCACTGATGACAATCTTCCTACTACAAAGTTTCAAGACTACGAAAATAACCCCATAACTTTCGCTATTAAAACTTAATTTAAATTTCTTAGATAGTAAAAGATTTTAAATATTAATTTGAAATATCAAATAGTTTTAAATTATTTCATTACAAAAGCAATTAAAGAAGAATGTATATAATATAATACCTCACATGCAATGTGTCTGAATTTAGGGTACACGTTAAGGAGTACTAGATTTTTTAAAGGTTTCACGGAGTTTTCGTGAAAAAGTAGGAAAAAAATAGAAAAAATAAAAAGAAAAATCCCTTGTGTTTTCTCATTTTCATCTAAAAATTACCACCTTCAATTCATTTGAAAAACTCTAAAAAGTTTCACAAATTATGAGTAACTTTTAAGATATTACATCAAATTGTTTTAAATATAGTACAATAATTCTATAGTACTTTTAATAGACGTTGTGTTTTAAGTCTCCTTTATATCGCAATTATAAGAAACATCTGGTAAGATTATTTTAAACCTTCGAATTGACTTTTAATCAGAAATATATAAACAAAAACACTAAACTTACCTGAATTAAACTAACAGTCAAATAAGAAAGGACAAAGGAAAAGTGTAGTGTTGATTTCCACATATGGATGTAATCAGCAGCATAAACGAAGCAAACTTGTCCAGGAATGGACATGAGTATCAGGATTCTTGCAGTTTTAGCGTAAGGAACTGTAAGAAGAGAAATATAGATAAAATAAGTACATTATAAACATTAAAATATTACAACACGAACCTAAAATTTCAAATAAGCCTAATTTTGTACTTTATACTTTTATTAGTATGTATTATCTTTATTTCTGACTTTCGTCATAAAACTCACGTAAGTCATGAGTTTGAATATTTTAAGAAAGCAATTTAAAAATTTATTACCATACTAATCTTTGCACGAGTAGATTTTAAGTAAAGTAAATTATCTTTGAAATGTTTTTAAAACCTTTTGTTATCGTTGAAAACATTTGTTCTTTTGTGATGGGATTTTCAAATGACATTACTCACCTCCTTTGAATAGCGCTTTCCATGGGAATTCAAAGATTTTTGTGTGGGGCGGAATGATACCGATTATAGAACTTTGGTGAAGCATCGTTGAGATTTTACTAGCCTGTACTGAAACTAAATTTCCTCCAATTCCATTTATGATGGGTTGGAATACAACAAAGCCCTTGAATACTTCTACAGCAGCATCTAGTACAAGGCCACCCATTCTGTGAGAAAGAATAAATATTTGTTTATTATTATACATACAAAATTTATTATATGCGTTTTAAGTTTCTTTTGTATTATATTTTATTTCTGAAACATCGCAACTACTCATTTTAAAGAAAATAAGTAAAAATTGAAAAATGCTCAATGGAAATTTTTTCATAGTAGTACATTACATGATTTGCATAACATAAAACTTCAATTAATTTAAAGTGCATGAATTTTTACTGCGACTGGCGGGTGCCATCATGGAATTAACAATTTCGTTGCGTCAGACGTGAATTACTCATGGTGTTCATTCGAATGTTTTATGATACCATTCATAGTCATAGTACATTCACTCTGTTTTCACAGAAAATTGATTTTTTTGTTTGTTGTTGATATATTGAAAATGTTGTTTTTTAATTTTCATTGTTACACTTTTATGCTCATTATTTGGTAAGAAAAATTTAATTCACTTACCCACTTATAAATAAAGCTGATATAACAGGTACCCAGCCAGTTGTCAGAACAGGACGTGTATACTTGTTCCGTAATACTATAAATATCCACAGGGGCAACAAAAATACATATATGACGACTACAACATAAGTAATCCATAGATGAGTTACTGCAATTGTTAAAAAAAAAAAAAAACAAAGAAAATATAAACATTTTGTTCCTATAAATCAGACCTAAAAAAAAGTACTTACCAATGTGCTCAAATAGCCTAGATGCTATGAAGGATAGTAAGCTAATCGAAACAACATCGCCGATAGACGCAGCCAGAGGTGTTGCTAGGTTATCGGGATTCAAATGAAATCTTTTGGATATTAATATCACAGCCACTAATACAAAATCTGAAATGGGAGTAGAGAAATCATGTTGTAACTTATAGTTTAATAAATGTGGAGTGTCTGTTCACAAGGCTATTTACATAATAAACTATTTTTCAGAATTGTCCAAAAATCTATTGTAAAAAGCTAATTTCTATCAGAACTAAGAATTACAATTATTTTTCGAGGGTTAACAGACACGTTTGATGCTCTCTGAAATCGTAAATGAATGAGATTTAAAAGATTCTAACGAATGGAATATGTAAATGACCACTACTACTGCTATAGTAAAAAGCGAGTGCAAGAAACAACCTACTAGTCTTTAATAATTACATATTTATTTGTCTGCCAAACTCATTGGAAAATTGCGTAAGTAATATCTTACAATAACTATAATAAAAAATAAGCTGCCACAAACGCGCTTAATAAATTTGTAAGATATTTGTATTCATTAAAGAATTAGATATAGAAAAAGCTCGGGTGTTTTCACGAAAGATCAATAAATATTTTTGAACATGTATAGACTATAATTTTTTTACCAAACGCGGTAATATAAAAATAATGACTACTAGAATATTGTGTTTTAACTTAAATATCAATTTCACTGTCAAGAAACTGAGTTATTTGAATTCAAGTATACATAAAATTATTGAAAAATTATTATACAATTTTTCCCTCTCTTAAAGGAGTTGATAAACAAATATCAGTATCAGAGAAGCCATCTTTACTTCTCATGACCCTCAACTCTGATTTCTAGTGAAATTTTTAATTTACAGAATAATGAACTTTTATTACGAAACACATCGGATTATGTAACGAAGAAATTTCTACCACTGCTTAAAGAGTTAAATAATTCATTTTTATATGCACACACTTCTCCATGATGCACTGAGCTTATTAAAGCGAAGAAAGAATACATCCGTTGCAGGGAAAAATCGCGGATGCTCATTGTCCCCATTTATTAGATAAATTACAGTCTCGCATATTGAAATGAAGAGATTTTATTGAACAGATCTGTATCATATCGTCATACGAATGGGAATACACCACCATGCTCTATTCAGACTATTCAGATATACCTTTTGCATTCAACTATAAGCCTATAATAAGCAATCGATCTTGAAATTGATAACATGTTTGGATAGAGATAAATCCAGTCGGGCCACCTAACAAATTTCCCCATTACCTCTGAGAAATGGACTCCTTCAGTATACTAAAGTAGAACGAGACCACTCACTAACAGAGATTTACTCGCTTCCCATTTTCAAGTTGATTCGTTACCATTATTTTCGAGCCACAGGCGCTATTTTTCATCCCCATAACCTTACATAAGTTCAACTAGAACATTAGACTTCAGACTGTGGCTTGGCTTCTGGGACTGGGACATAGCGTGAATGACCTTGTTTCCAGCCTCTGCAGATTTTCCTGCTTTCGAGCACAATTTGGTTCACGTGCCGATGCCGACGATTGTGCAGACTCCATAGACAGTGGATGGGGAGCCTACGCGTGGATAGACTTTTACTACTTCGGCAAATCTAATCAATTTTAACGAGATGAACCTGTTTCATAGATAAATGAACGTATCTTCCTTAATTTCATTCGTGTGGAATAGTTTATGATGTTTTTTTTCTATTTACGGAGTTGCGTTTGTTTTCCATTAACATCGATATAACTAGAACAAACTGTTTCATATTGGCTGTTAGCAGGCAAATTTCGCAAAATGTTATTCAGAATGGATTTAAAACGTTCTTTTCTTGGAGCCATGAGGGAAGGCAATTCAATCCGTATAATTTTGTAGGTTGGCTTGTATCGAATAACGCGATATAGCCAGATCCCTGGGAATAAATCTCTGCCAACTCCAAGTTCAAAAGTACCTACGTCCAATAAACCCCCACTGAGTAAAGACCACATGTAATCTCTGTTTGTTAACACGTGCTGTTTTGTGAAACGTACGAATTTCATGATTTCTACATTGTCGAATTCGAATTAAGAAATCATTTTAACCTAGCACCATGAAAAATTGATTTTCTTTTCATGTGGATACATTTCATCTTTAAAATGAAAGCATGTATGTGAGCATTTCAAAGAAAAAAGACTTACTTGATGTTCTACAAAGTTAGAAATATTTTTCTTAATTAATTAAAAGGATAATATTTTTATTACGAACATTAAAAAACAAAATGAAGTAGGATTTATTAACTGTGTCATTCTTAAATCAGACAAGCTCAAGTTACATTCGTGTAGAGAATGTATTGCTCATAAATCACGACTATAACACGTACGCGTCCACGTGCATAAAAATAACTAAAGTTTTTCTTTCATTTGCAGACATATACACTTATGATAAAAATATATATTTTAGATGTAAATATCCTTACGTAAAAAGTATGACTTTCATCTAATTTCCTAAATAATATTAATATTACTCTAGTATTATTCTAAAATACGAAATGTAAAAATAATAGAAATTACTTTTATTAATTTGTTACAACTTAAACTTTTTGTCTTTATCATTTGTAATAAAATATTTCTTATAGTAAATCATATTTAACTTTTGAAACTAATTTAGGTGCAAATATTCATTTTTGGGATATTCCAACACCTTTCCTTCTTTTATTACCAAATAGAAAATGAAGCTTCTTATTTAAATTAGTAGAAGCTTTTGCATATTCCATCCCAATGACTTTATAGATTTATGAGATACTCAAGTTAATAAGCTTTAAATGGACAGATAGATAGATTTTATGCACACTTATTAAGTCTTCCTTTATTTTTATTGTTTTAACAGGTAGTAGAATTACAAGGTATAGATGAAATCTTTATATTTCCTCCACTATTACCTGTATAATTAGACGAGACAGATGGGAATCTAATCATTTATTTAAATTATTCCTCCACTTAAGTCTTGTTATCTAAGATCATGTAAATGCTTCAAGACACGTTGATGTACATATTGCACAAAATATCACACAATGCGAAAATTTTTTAATATTCCTTTCAGTATATATCCATTCTAATCATTTCTACTTGTTAATTAGTTATTACTAATGGAATATAAAATACAAATTCATGAACTTACCTAAAACAAAACATGATGACGTTGCAGTAAACATACTGGACGCAACCATCAGCATGACATGCTCGAAATGAAATTCGCCTTCCATTGCAGCACCAACACTTATTGCAAATGTGGCGACTATGAAAGACGCTACAATCGCTTGAACTTGAACTAACGCAATATTCCCGAGAACCATGTGGAATATTTCTTTTCGAGATGTCATGTTACCCAGATTTGCCTGTGTTGATAGCCGGGAAGCTAGGCACATATCTAAGTTACCTTTCAATCCTAAAAGTGCTGGTACTAAAATGAAAAGTTCCTTAACAGCCTTGAATACTGTCCAGCCCTGTAAAAATAAAAAGGAAGATTTTCAATTAGTACTTTTATTAGTACTTACTAATTAATTTCATTATGTTTTCTATTATTTAAGAACTTTCTCTCCATGTAGTAAATTTTGAGAAAAAGACTTTTTGTTTCGTTGTGTGTTTGCATTTGTTTGTTATTAATTCAAAGCGTCAAAGCGGCTAAACTAATTTTAATGCGGTGTTTTTAAAACGCCTTATGATACATTAGAGGAAGATTTTATTGTTATTGCTATTTTATTACTTGTTTCGTAATATTATATAAAAATAACATCATTAAACAAGATCTGAGCTATTAATTATCCCTTACACTTTATACTCAACAAAAAATAGGTTTGGGTTTGTGTAGTGATTCTCATTTTACTTTATAAACTTTTTTAACTTCTTTTGCACTAAAATCAAGTCTAATGTTCCTACTTAAGGCTTACAGTGGTATAAATAAATGAAAAATGCTTTTGTTAACTATGTAGTTGAATAAAACTATATACAAGCAAAAACCTTGTCTAAAATTATGTGAAATTGTGGACTTAATTATGAGCACTTCTGTACCATTAAGATCTCTGTATTGTGAAAGTGCATATTCAAATAGCCTCGACTTAATAATACTAAATTAAAATACCGGAACAATTCATTATTAAGCTTAAAACAATATTCCCACATTAAATCCATCATTACAAACTTAAAGAAGAAATTATTCTTTTGGCATTGTCATAAGTTTACTTTTCATTGTTTTTATTACGAAAAAGAAAGATTAATGTGAAGAGAGCATTCTCCCAGGTAATTCGACGTCACCCTGATAAAATCTAAATGATGTTTATTATCTGCTCAGTATTTAATTTTGTAATTAATCTAGAGATTTTAAAATGTAATGATGCCTCTATGCTGATTGCTCCCAGCACCCCAGAACTATTTTGATAGTATACTTTTCGTTTTATCAGGGGACGTGTCCTGAAAAATCAATAGTTACTATCGTCCTCCGATAGCTCTGCACTGAGTTTGCATGTAAACATCCACGGAGAGAGTTTAATAGGGATCGCGTGCTGAATTTGAAGCCAGGTCAAATTATATATTTTGCCGAACGCATCAATCAATATCTGGCAGCCTTGAAAATGATACCCATTATTGTCATAACCACAGAACGCTCTAGAAAATTCGAGGAAAATTTATTCAGAAGTTTTAATTGTTTCTTACTTGTTGTTGTTACGATTTCTTCCTTGTGGATATAGTTACAAAAAGGACTCTCATAAATATAACCATATTGAAGGTCTTTAGGGAACTAATTTTCTTGACATTGCCAGTTTTAATTTTAATTTGATTGCAGCCACAGAGAAAAGAATTGCACGCTATTTGAAATTTTTTATCCGTTGTCATGATTGTGAAATTAAAGATGTTGATTTAAGAATAAAGTTCATGAATATAAGCTTACAATATTTCTCAAGCAATTAAAATAGGTTTTCAAGGTAACAAACGCAAACAAGTGGTAAAAGCATAAAAATATGAAATTTCCGTGACTACACCCGATTGGCTTTACACAGGCCGATAAGTTACGTTGATTTACTTTCTTGTCTGCTTTGTAAGTTTATTGGAGGGAAAATTTAGAAGTGGTAATGTAACGCAAAATCAAATAAAAATTACAGACATAATGATTAATTAGAAATGTGTTTATTAATCTATTTGCGTAATCTAGACATGCTTCTCGACGAGTTCCATTATATCTTTACATATTTCATAAGCTATTTAATTTCCTTTAAAATTTTCAAGTTAATGAAGGAATATTCGTGGAATAAACCTCGCAGTACTGCTTTTAAAGATTACATGCGAAATTTTTAAAAATTGCTGCCTGCTATCGTCAGAGAATTATTATAATTTTCGTTATACCTTTCTTTTATCATAAAAAATTAAAACAAATGTGACCCACAGTTTAAAAAATTAGCCCTGTTATTTCTTTAAAAAAAATTCAAACATTCACCTAAATTGATTCGCTTTTATCGACTACATTTCTTAATATCTCAATATTTATAAATTTCAACTTTGAATTCAATTAACATTTAAAATGTCAAACGCGTTGAATACAAAAAATAGACACAAAGTAAAAGATAATGTAAAATAGATACTTAAAACTTTGAGTACCCAAAATCTTAAATATCTCATATTATATTTTAATAAAATAATATTAAATATTTATTTTTATCGTATCACATATATATTATATTATTATTAGATATTTCACATTTTCATAAAAAAAAATTATAGTAGACAAAATTATTGCAAAATCACTAATTCATAAAGTTTGAAAGGGTCAATAAACAAGTTTGAGACTGTTTTAGTTATTTTATTTTAATAAGTCTACTTTTCTTACGAATTTAAAAGTATTATTTTTTATACTGATTTCTTTTTCTCAAAAATATCGATAAAGTAAAATAACTATTAATTATCAAAATCTTTCGTATTTTTTATGCAAAATTATGCTTAAATTAACCTTGAATGAAATATAAGCCATGTGATGTGCATTCTTTAATAAATAAATCCATTTCTTTAGCAACACCGAATGACATTGTGAATAAGAGATTTTTCTTGTTTAGATCTAGCGAACGCAAGAAGGTTGATACT
This sequence comes from Proctacanthus coquilletti, assembly GCA_001932985.1. NCBI lineage: Eukaryota > Metazoa > Arthropoda > Insecta > Diptera > Asilidae > Proctacanthus > Proctacanthus coquilletti. The sequence continues at coordinate 709,586 of MNCL01000027.1, read as the reverse complement.
TAAAGTACAATTCTAAGCGCTAAAGACATAAAAAGCTGTAATTTTGATAACCTACCTCCACTATTCCAAGTATAATTCCAGCTCCAATTGTTCCAATACCAGCTATAAAGAATGGTATTGAAACTTGCAGTGTTATATGCCACCATTCTTCATGCTTTATTCCCGGCCTGTTTAGTGCTATTTTTTCATCTGCACCGTCTCCGCCGTCACCGCCATCACCACCAATCCCAACAACAGCCCTGTCTGATCCCGGATCAGGTTCCGATGATGCTATGGACGTCGTGATGATTGAACTTAGTGAACCAGTTGTCGAATGTGGTAGACCTGACAATTTTTCATTGTCAGTATCTGTAAATGAACGAACACTAAATTAATTTAAAAGAAAAATTATATAATGGTGTGGAAAATTTAAATGATTACAAAAGGAAAATTATTCGTGCATAAAGAAAGAATGTACTGCCACTTGCAAGAATCCAGCATTATAGTACAAATTAAAGTAAATAAATAAGAAAAAACATAATCGGTTCAGGTATTATTGAAATACATTTAAGGGAAAAAAGAAGACTTACGAAAAGAAATAATGGGCCTTCATCACTTCGCTGAATGAATAAAAAATCCAAGTTCCAATAGCGAAAAAAAGAGGTAATTGAACAAAGGGCTTATTACAGCAATAGTACATTTACATTACACATCTTTTGTAATTTTCAACTTCCTCGTTGTTAGCAGGATCGATAAACGTGAAAGCAAAAACTTCGCTTGAGAAACTCAACCAGTCTGTTTACTTTTTCTCAATGCTAAACTTACGAGACTTTATGGCGGCACGCATTTCTTTATCAGCATATTACAAATGACGAATATGCGTCCATTTAAACCGTCAAAGCTAATGTTAATTTTGTCTGCATTGTTTCCTTGTAAAATATATAAAAACAAATGCTAGCAGTGATGCGATTAATTTATATGTGCATTAATATTTTTATAAAAATAAATTGATATAGTTTTTTATATTATGCACTTTGTAATACTTGTCGCCGCATGCTGTTGTTGCTAAAGATATACAAAAATTAATATGTTATTGTTGATAAAGCCGAAAAGATGCTTGAAATACTGTAGTTACTTACACCCAAAGAAATTTAAGCAACGCTATTAGCTCATGGTTTAAAAATAGTTAAAATTATAAAAAAAAGCAAATCTTGGTTTTAATAAAGGAGCAAAGGAGCAAATGTACACATCTAAAAAATTGTATTAGTTAATTTTTATAAAAATCAGTTGTTAGTTAAAAACACAATTGAAGCTTATAATAGAATTGCATTTTATTACATGAGACAAACGTCGATATTTAAGTATGATTTAAATAAGTAAGAAAAACCTACAATACAAATTAAATGAGTTGATACAAGCTTCTGGAATTGTTGCTACTTTTTAATATAAAAATTGTAAAAATGTAATAACGTTTATTTTTAAGATTAAACTTATTATAATTACGTGTATATTAGGAATGTTTTATTATCAAGAATATACCGACTATTATTGGTTCAAATTGATTTCTTTCTATATATTTTTGTTCACAGCAAGTTCGAACCTTTGTGTGCTTACAAATAATTGTTTTGTAAAAGAATAGCTTTCTTTTTGAATTTCATATTTGTACTTTTTAAAATCATCACAATACGTAGAAATTCTAATTTTTGTTGATAATATTTATTGTTCTGTAGTAAAATTGTTTTGTTGAATTCCATTATTATATATGTATGTATATTGTTTTTTTAAACTTCCACCAATTTCAGAATTAATATGATTTTTATAGGGACTAAGACCACAGTGGACATTTCCTAAAACAATGCAGATTTATTATATTATAAGAAAGACCCAAATTTATGTTAGCTTCGCGTTGTTGATTGTTGAAACAAATGGCTAAACTTCGAAGTGTAACATTGGTGCTAGAATCGAATCTTGAATGTTAATTAAATAATTTAAATACTGCGAGAGTACACTTATTAAAAAATAAAATAAACAAATATTCCTAAAGTAATAATAGTAATAATAGGAGCAATGATAATAGTTCGACAGTAATAATAAAACTTATTAATAGGATCCTCTTTTCTTTTATATTGAAGTGTTATTTTAAAAGATATTTCTTCAACTGTCTTTTCAATTTTTCTTAATCTTTTACGATATGCTGTGTGATTGTGATATTTCATTGATTGACGCAGATTTATTATCCACAATATGCCCGATGGCTGTTGCTAGGTGCTAAAAATGATAAGTTATATTTGTGAATCAACGCATTTGGGTAATTTTTAGACTAGTCTACAAAGAGCAACGTTCAACAATAATGAAATACCTACATATATTTGTTTTTTACACCTTTTTATTTAAACTACCACCTTTCGGATCATTTGCTACTTCAAATAAGCCATGTCAAAAGAAATTTGCTAAAAAAAATGGCAAGTGGAACATCTTATAAATTTAAATTAGTTATCTGTCTACGGTCCACGGCTAAACATCCAAACACCCTCGAAGTGATTTTTTTCCTTTTGAATCGATCATTTAACGCCCTGGTGGTGACAGTAAAAATGAGCAATTTTTATATTAATGAATTACTTTGCTAATAAGATTAATTTGTTCAGGTAAATCAATTTTTACAGAGGCATACTATAATTTTGCGTAAAATCATTGTTGTTATTAAAAAAAACATAAGAACGTGTTGCTTGTTAAATCGTTATGGTATGATAATGAACAAGATTGTTATTCATTTCCATTTACTCTATTTTGAAGTTCTCGCCTTACTGAGCGTGGTAATTACTGAAGTCAACATAAGAATTTTGATGTTTTTCCTTTCTTTCTATCAATCTAAAAGACTTCCAACATGTGTACAACCCATAGTCGAGTATATTTTTTATACTGTATTACAATTTGGTTGGTTTCAATTAAAAGAATATTCAATAAATTTAATCTTGTACATTGACTGCAAAATTCATTATCGATATCATTACCTTTTTTATCGCATTTTAATTAAAAAAATTTTTCGCATTGTTTTAATTGATTTTTTATACGATTATCACTTTTGAATATAACGTGTAATAATCGAAAAGTTTTCGAGTTTTCTCGTTATCCTTGGCTTTTTTAATTATTGATTTTGATAATGACACTATTTAAATTCTTGCCCCAATAGCATTTTTATGTTGTTTTTTTTTTTTTGTTCTTTTACTTCTATTTATACACGTTTAGTTACTAATTCAACACCTTACAAGCGAAAAATCATTTTTATTTTTATTTATTTCTATTAGGGCATTGACAAGATGCGTGAATTTTATAAATATTATCGTGTTTTTAATAACTAGGTGAAGGTAAACTGCTAAGTTTTAATTGGAGGAAACTAGTATTCTTAGACTGTAAGTCCATTCTTAGATAATGTTAAATTCGACAGGTATTTTTCAAAAGTTTTATCATTGTTCTTCATTTCAGCTGCATCAACTTAGCATTCAAAATATTGGTCAAACTAAATTTTGAATATATTTACATTTAGTTAGGTCTTTTTCCGTATAGGTTATTAAAATGTTATATTCCGTATTATACAAATCATTCTATTTTGTGTTTTTTTATTGACAATATTATTTAAGTAGGTATTTTTAGATATCTTTAAAGATTCAGAAAAAAATTGAAATTCGTCTTCAGGTGAAGTATTCTTAAAGTGGAACGTGTGAAGAATTTGATTTTTCTTTCACATTGTCTTTCTCAGTATTTAATTAAAACAATATTAAATAAAAAATGTACTAACGATGACATTATAAAATTTTAAGTTTGATGATTTATGTGTTTTTATACGGCAAAAACAATGATGACGTTTAAAACACATCACTTGCGTAACTCTAAATATTTTTCTTCGTCACACAATACCTTGTACCTATTTCCTTTAATTGCGTAAAAACCACAAAAATCCTGAACCTACACACTTTGGTTACGTCAAGAACACCTGAAGGCCTTCAAAAGATTTTTTTTTACCTATACAAAAGACTACTGGAACTATGAATGAAATACAATCCTCACAATTAGCCAGTTAGTTGTTTTTTTAGTTAAATGTGATCACACACTCACTTTATTAATAGTAGAAACATTTAAAAAACACGTCTCTTATTGAATAATTTACTGTGATTGTTGTGCTGAAGAAAGCGAAAGTTAATAATGGAGCGAAACAAGTTTGCTTAACGTAAAAAATTATTTTTATCTTGTTTTTTATTCGTATATCAAATAACGTGAGACTGATTCAAGAAACGTATTAATCTTAACACTTTTGTGTCAAAGCTTTTAAAAATGTAAATCACAAAACCTGTTAGTAAATAATAGTAGATTATGCAAAAGGTTGAATTTATTTTTAGAATTTTATTTGATTATTCTTAACATTTTCAAAATTGAATGTAACCATACTACCTGGTACTAGTCAGCATCATTATATGAACTTTGTTGTAATTATATACCTTTTATTATTTCATTCTTTTTTTTTTAATATTATTTATATATTTTGGGATTTTAAAGGATTCCAGGAAGCATGATTTACCATAGTAGTGTATAAAAATGTTGATAATAATGGTGTGTTGTACTAATATGTCGAGCATCGTGAATATCTGCTATTAAAATTTTAATCAGAATCCGATCTTTTTAAATTCCTACATATAGAATATCCAAGAATTTAAGCAAGGAATTATAGTGCTAAGTCAACATTCATACATAAAAAATTCGATTATTGTAGCTTTTTTAAAGTTGCTTATATAATTATATTTAATGAATTTTGTAAGTTTAAAAAAAGAAATATTGTGTCAAAATCAGCTTGATTAATTATCGTTATATATAAAAACCTTGATAACTGTTTTTATTTCATAAAACGTTTTATACTTGGAATTAAAAATTCCCAGTAAAATTGTTTTACATCGCTTTTGCCAAATCGTGCTTATAAAATGACGTATGCTTTAAATTTTTAGATGTATTTAATGAAATATTAAAATAAAACTTTTTACTCAGAGTTTATTATAGATTTGTAGTTTCAGGTAAATTATTCATGTGTATTGCATTAAAACTATATAACATTTTGATTTTTAGAATATTCAGTTAACCAAAAATTTAATAATAAAACAATTGTTTGAAAAAAATCGCTAAAATTTACGTATAATTACAAAATTTAATTACATTCATATAGAAGTTTAAAGTGATATTGAAAAATTGGATACCCACCATTGTTTACACAATAAAACAATATTAAGTTTATTATTAATTATTTCGTTTAGCACATATGGACAATGATTAAAACATTTCAATATGCAGAAGAAAAACACGGCGTTGTTTTAAGACAATCAAACAAAAAAAAAAAAACATTCATCCATGCAACTCAATTTAAATATTAGTGCAAAAGAGTGTCATCCAAAAATTTCTTGTGTGTACACTCGAAAAAAAAACCAAATTTCATAAATGATTTTTAAACGAAAATACAAAAGTAGAAAAGGGGATAATAAAAACATAATACTAGATAATCAGATCAGTGTCAAAACTCACCATTGCCATAAATAGTAAATAACTTATATTTGTCATCCTGTGTATAGTGTCCTGGTGGTACTCCGTTTGTGTCATAGGGTGTGTCAATACTAACGACGGGAATCTCTTTCTCATCATAATTTTTTATGATGTTGTTATTCTTTTCATTTGTTGGTGAAGGCATTTTTGATTTTGTTTAAATTTTCGATTAATCATAAGAGGTTAAAATGGTTTTATTTTTTAAAATGTGTGTGTGTTTGTGTTTAATATTAAAGCTTTTTTCGATTTATTAATTTTTTTTGTCTTGTTTATTTTTTAAATTAAAATTTATAAATAAAGCTCAGTTTAATTTCACTATTAAAATAAATTAGGTAGCGCAGGTAACTTCGGTAAGTAGCTAATTTCTTTTTAAACTAATGTTATTTCTTTTTTTCTTTTATTTAGAGTATAACTTAGGACCTTTTTACTTGATTTAGTTTTATTTTCAAATTAGATATCCTTTCTTGTCATTATTTGAACAAAAAAGTAGTAATTATTTTGGCGTTGCATAAATGAGACCAATTTATTCCGAAACAGCAATGTTTTTGTATCTCAGCGTTTTATTCTTGGGCGCTTTTATATTTTATATAAAATAAAATTTCCTTTTTCAACCCAATTGTATAGAATCGAAATAAATGTAAATTTTTATACTTTGGTTTACATCTTCGTGTGTTAAAGTTAATGTTTTTAATATGTCTGTATTCTTCCCTATGATTTTGGCTCTAGTCACCCGACCGTTGGTATGGCTGTAACAGAAAAACTTTTGTTAAGAACACTGTTTTGATTATTTTTAGCCTTTTTATTTCTGTTGTTGCTAATTTTAACTTCTTTATCTTTGCATATCAGTCATTTCAGTATTATTTCGCGAAGTAATTATTATACGATAATTTTGGTATATAACGGTTGAAAAATTTTTATTTTTAATTAATTTAATATTTAGGAATTAACTGATTTGATGACAACATCAAATTCTCATGCATTTCCTGCTTCGAAAAATTTATAGTCAATAAATCGTTGCACAAATATTTAAATAATTTCTTATGTAATACTCAAGAAATTATCAGAAAGAAAGTTTTATGTTTTTTGAACAACTTAATTTTATGACTTAAATATTTAACATTTATGTAGAATTCCGCGGTCTGTAGCGTTTTGATGTTTAAAGGTTGTTTTAAGGACTGTATTTATAACTATATCAATGTGGAAAAAAGTAAATATCGTAGGATAGAAGGTCAAACATTTCATAAAACTTTTTATGACAACTAATTTTGATGCTTCTTGTTGTTTGTTGTATTATTTTGAATTGGTTCAGTTGATTTGCTGCACTAACACGAAAGTCGATAAAATGTTTCTGCTAGAATATAAGAACTATTAAACTAACTCTTGTCCATACAAATCGACTAGGAGGACAACTATTACTATATTTTAAATGAAAACAAAAAAACAAAGATCTTTAAGGTATCTTTGGTTTAAGCTTAAAAAATTTGAATAATCAAGGTAGGAATCGAACCCATAATCTTTGGAATAGTAGATCAGTGCACTACTAGCTAACGAAACTAGATGAGCTAAAACGAAACGAGAAACTAAAAGTAGCATGTAATTTTTTATAATTAAACTTTGGGACTAGCAAAAGTAACTAGTCAAAATCTATACACCAAACTCCTTAATAATTTTCAAAAGTCTCGAAAGGCACGAAAACAACTGCTCATTGGTGTCGCTAGCACTTGCTACACACTTGGTAGATATTTTACGCTAGTGGATTTTCTTAAAACAATCGAAAACAAAGGCACTACAAAGGGCAGCTAATTCCACTTAAGAAAGAGGCTAAGGAAATCGATGGCAGCAACAATTTCTGAAAGAAAAATTTATTTCAGTGTAGGAAAGAAACAAAGAAAACGTGAAATAGCCATTTTTTGAATGAAAGATTTTTGGAGTTTTATGCCGCTTTTTCTGTTATTGCAAAGTGTGGATATAATTCTATAATATGTTGTTTTTTTATAGATAGAGTCTTCTCTAAGAGGTTTCTGTAAAAAATGTATTCGAGATATAAAATAAAAAATAAAATATTAAAGGTTGTCTAAAAATTAGATAGTATGCGACCTTTAACAAGCATTTTCAGATACACCCATTTAAATCTCAACCTTCCCAAATCCATCTATAATTAACATTTCTTGCAAATCAAATAATCTCATTTCCTTCATTGCTACAAAAATCGTTTTATTTTTGTACGTTTTTTCGTGAAATATTTCCACAAAGTGATTTTGTTGCAGAATACGTTTCGTCGAAAAACTGGTTCTGCCCAACAGATAAACATGCAATTGATTTTCCTTATTCACACCGAACCATGGGTGAAGCATTAGTGAACAAAAAAAAATTTCGTAATCCATTTAAAGCGGAAAACCTTTCAACGGCCGACGGTAGCCAGCACATTTGACTTGATTACATACCAAAGAAAGAAAGCAGTCGAACGAATCGCTTCCACCATAGGTCTGAGCGCACCGACCGCTTTTAATTGTCCATAGAGTCAGACTTGCGCAAACTGCTCAACGCAAAAAGATCTCTTACCTTTTTCAGGGTCATGTCCCTCACTTAGTGTGTGACGAACTGGTGAAAGATAATAACAAGACAACTTCAAAAAAAAACAAAAAAAAATGAAAATCAATCACATGGACGTAAGTTACCATGAAGATAGGAAATAATCGATTGAGATAGCGTCAAGAAACTCCCTTGAATAAGGCGATTCTTTTATCCGATCTGCTGGGGAATTTCAACAAAAATGTGACCCTAAGTCAATTAAAGATCCGACGACGACAATGGACAATTTGATTGACTTAAACCAATCCATTGGCTGTTTCAACGTCACATTGCGTCAAAACGAGCCTCTACACCAAAATCGATTTGTGAAATATCGGACTTCATCAGATGCTGTCGGGCACGTTTCAATAAAATTCAAGTCACACGTATAAGGAGACGTTAGTCATGGAAGTTTCCTACGTGCTAGGGTCAGGGAGGACTCTGAAAAGTGCCATCGCCCAACGGAATTAGCTAACTATCTTCAAGTAGTCAAATAAAACTACCTTTTCCTCGTTAGCGAATTTTTAGTGGCGCAGAGGACATAAACAGAGAAATTATTGCACAGTGAAAATGCACCGCGTCGAGAATTGCGCAACTTTTTTATAGTGTACTGAAGACCAGGCTAACAGAAAATGCTGCCGTATAAATTTGAATTGATTAGCGCACAGCAGGAAATTAATTTGGGAATAGCCGGAGATAGTATTTCATATTATATCTTTCTTTTATGAAGGCAACAATAAGGGCTTTTGCCTAATACCAAGTCCGGACCTTTCTGCCTAATTATTACGTAAAGAGCATTTTAATTCACCTCTCATAATGAACTGATTTGAATTATTACTGAAATTATAAAAATATTCAGGTAAAAATCATAATCAGATCTTGGTCAGACTGCAGGTCTGTGAATTTTCAGAAATTGCGCTGGTTGACCAACGAAAGAGCAGCGTATGCCCCACCGGCTATTGTGCATTCAGATCGTGAAGACTATTCTTGCATTGTAAGTAGAACTCGTCTATTTCATGGAGTGATTAGTACAATACGCTTATCTTAAATGGGCTTACGTCAATGTCGAAGAACAGATCGTCGCTTTTAAATTGCTCTGTTTGTTTAAGGCTTATTAGGAAACAACTTCATTTGACAAAATTCGTTTTTGCAATGCGTGTCTGGCTATGAGAAATTATGCTACAATTCTAAGACGATTCGAAAACAAGAACTGCTGTTTGAGATGTAAACGGATTAACTCTATTAATTTTGTGAATTATACACAATCTACTACAAAAATTTAATACATTGACCAACAAATTAATTGGAAACGTAATTCTTTGAATGTAAATTGTTTCTGTAAAATCTTTGTGAATAAAGTAGATTTTTTTATCGTTCTACATAACATAAAAATCTAGTGTGTGTTAAATATTTATATAGGCATGCAAAAATATTTTTTAAACTTTGACAAAAGGTACAACTAATCACTATTTAAAATGCATGTTTATATAATATTAGTATCAAACATATGCAACAAACTTTCTCTAATCAAGTTTAAATAAAAATGTAAACGTCGGCTCATTGGAAAACACTTCATTTAAATTTAAACTCTAAAAAACTCAGTGTAAAAATATTTAATTAGTTCTTAAGAGATTTTGACATGGTTTTTGAAAAAAAATAAAACAGATTTAAGGATTTTGGAACAGTGGAATTTTCGATGTATCTATCTAAAACATTAAATGCATTAAAATAGAGTAAGTGTCGCATGCTATTGAATTAAGTATTTTATTGAAATATTTGTGGTTTTTTGAGGTCTTCTATTTTTTTAAGTACAAATTTCAAAATAAAATAAAACCTACTGAATAAAATCTGAGATTGCTTGTTATATCAGTCAAATGTTTATAGTTTTTTATTTATATTTAATACTAATGAGGAAATACACTTTTCAAATCGGAAAACAAACAAAATACAAAATATTTAAAAATTACTTATAATCTATTAGAAATTTATGACTATTTTTTGTATTTTCTATGAACATTTTCTAACTAAAACAACATCTGTTGAAATAAGATAAAACTAGATCATAATGACGATATATTTGCTTATTCAGCTGCACTGAGCTGAGGACATTGAAGGGTAAAAGACAAAGAAGTTCTGGCATGATTGGAAATTTTTCAAATTTTTCTGAAATACAATAACAGTCTCAGGATTGCAAATTTTTTCTGCACTCACAATACTGGAATGTCTTTTTTTACTACAAATCACACTACTATATTTAAATAAAATTCAAACTAATTAAACATTTCCAGATATTTATTGGATCTACCCTTACGAGTTTTTGAAGATACTAATTATGTAAACATTTTCTAAATAATTTGCATATAAAAAGCTATGAATATTTGTACCTTAAAATAAATTAATAATATTTTCTAGCCTAAGAGGTTTCCACAATTATAAATGCTTGAATAGGTTTAATGAAATTCCCTTGTTCTTAAAAAAATATTCAAATGATACATTTTCCCCCTGGAACCTTCAGTCAAAAAGCCTTCAGAATAACATTTCGATTGATTTTCACTATATTGGCCTTTGCGGATTTGCTCTATGAATCTTAGGTTTTATGAGTTTTAGATTCTAAACAAAAAAACGAATCACATTTTTATCATTTAATTAAAAAATTAATAATTGAAAATGGTCAATTGTGGTCAAGCATTAAGACATCAAGGCTATTTGTTCTATTTTAATTTTCTAATTGTAACATTTTGCCATGATGTCTATGAAATTAACACAGACAGTACCTTCAACTTTGAAAGTTTCCTATAAAAACATAATTTTTTCCCGCATAGATATTTGCATTAATTAAAGCTTAAATAAAAAATTGTGAAATGTTCTACCATATAATTCAGACTTTTAAAAATAGAATTTATTTTGCTTAAAGTCGTAACCTAATGATATTTTTTTTTTAAATTAAAAAAAAAAAACTAAGAAAACTATTTTTGAAAAAGAAGAAATAATAAAGTAATAAAATATGGAATTAAAATGTAAAAAAGTCAAAAGAATGAAATAATTTATGGCATATAAAATGCCAAAATATTTTCTCTTACAAGGGGTTGAAACTTAAAAAAGATTTTCATAAACTCTTAAGAATAAGAAGAGTGATGAAAAATATAGCCAGAAAATTAACTGCCAGAAACACTATACTGATTTCATCTACTTATAATGCAAAAAAAGCTACATCAAAACACCTGTCTCAGATGTTTACTATTTTTAAATCAACACCAGGTTATTTCAAGAAAAAAACCAAAAATATAAATTCAAGAACAATAAAATTCTCTGCTACTATCCAGGTTATGATTTCCAGCGTAAACTAGCCATCAACATCTGAGGAGGAATAGAAATAATTTTCACTTCCAAAAATAACCAGCATAAAGCGAAAGTCATTCTTGAAGATAAAGCACCTCGCCATGGGAGCATCACATTAACTTTCCTTGTTAAATTCAGCCCACACACAACACCTGATATCGACCAAAAGTTCAAAAAGTCTTAAATAAAAATTTCACGAGAAGGAAAAGAGAAAAAATGTTGGTTATAAACAGCAAATAAATTTTTCTTAGCAAGACTTGCACTTTTCGAAACGTGATTTCTTATGACTTTCTGTTAAAATAAGAAAAAACGTGCCGTTTCATTCGAGGCACTCGTCGGATTTTTAAGACAAAGTGCCGAAAAAAAAAAACAGCATGTACTCGTGCACACAAAATTTTTAGGTAATTTAAAAGTAATCGTTATAAAATTGGGTCACATTCAGTAGGGTAATTTTGTTTAAATACTCGATGATTGGCAAAATATTGGATTTCAATACCTTCGTAAGATACTCACAGTCTGTCCGAAGCTTCATGTTACACAGTCCGTGCATTAAAATTGCACAGTTTAAATTCCCAATGGTTAATTTGTTATGCTATTAGTTAACTAAAGCGACATGTTATAAAATTACAGGGTATACTGCCGGAGTGATTTCTCAACCGATTTTACGTATGTCGTGCATTATCTTCATTTTCACGGTCACATTATATGAACGGACTCGTGTTGCACCAAGGGAATACTAAAATTTTGCTCGAATATTTACTTTTGAATGCAGAGAGGCGTGAAAATGGGCTTTTAACACAATTCAATTATTGAAACGATAAAATTCCGTATTATAGATAAAAATATTGGACAGGTAAACTAATTTAAACAACTTTTACCTATTGGTTTCAGTCACCTCTTGAGAGCAATTGACTATTACATGACTCTACAGGTATATGATAAGTCTAATTATTTGATCTTGACCTGAATAAAAATATATTAGACAAACAATAGGAAATTATTTATCATTTTTTTTATAAATGTCTAGCACTTTTAAACGTGGCTTCATATGAACAACTAGGACGGACGGATATGAAAAATATAATATATCACAATTTTTAAACTCATTGCAGTTTTTGAAATATTAAGAAAATACTGTCATAAAATACTTATTCAAAAATAGTAAACAGAATACTGTAAGTGTATTTAATAGGAACTAGTTGAAAAAATTAATACTTTACTCATTTTTAAAACTTTACTATATTAGCTCTTCGGATATTTCGGTTAAATATTTTAATTGATGCAGAATGTATAGTAGTAATAAAAATAAGTAATTAATAACGATATTTCTGTTGAATTATATAACTTATTTTTTTCCTTTCGCTAACGAAAATAACCAATTGAATTTTCCGAAAAATATCTTCGATCTACTTTACCTACAAAGTGTTTAAATTATTAACCTGTTGCAATTTAGAAACACAGAAATATATTTTCTAATTTTTGTTGCAATTTCAAACTTTCAAGATATGAAAGTGTCTGAAATACAAGTCATAAATAAGGAAGAGTAATTTTATTAATTAATTTATTTAAAAATTATCGGAAACTCTACGAAACAGAAAATGCATGTGACTGTGATTTAATTCCGAAAAACGGTCAAAAGTCGGGAGTGTGCTGCAAGTTCATTAATAAGACTATAAAATTAAGAAGCACATTCTTAGAAATTGCATGCGCATGGAGAATCCGATGCATTTCTGCATCTTATCAGGGGTCTTGTTAAAAAAAAAATAACAATAACAAATTTCAGTACTGCTCATGCGATACTTAGCACATGTGCTGTTGTCTAGAGTTCAGTGTTTTAGAAAAGCATCGTCTTACAGCATAAAAAATCCGATTTATACGCTGATTAAATTTCTTTACTCATAAATAATTTCAATTTCGCAGTTCATTAGCATTTTTACAAAATTAATAGTCATATTTTATATTTATTTGCGTATATTGTCCTTCTCTTTGATTTACCATGAGAGTGCGCCAGGAAAATATTTACGATAACTACTTTTGTATTATTATAAATATTTTTTGTTTTTCTTGTAATTACACAAACCCAGCATTGAAGATAAAATCAAGTGGACTGGAAAGGCCAATCGAAAAGTCAGTCGATTGCACTGATTCAGATATTTTTCTCCTTCATTCGAACTTCTAGCGAAAACACATTATTTATTGGCTTTTCCAGTATTTAATTTGAATCCAAACAACAACATTTTATACACTAATAATTGGCACGATTACAACATTTTTCATGATTTTTCTTCTTCGATTTATTTTTTTCTTCCTTTTTCATTTTCCATTTTGAAATCACTGAAATGACTGATTACACAATTTTACTTAAAAAGTATTTAATCGAACAACGAGATAAAACATTTTTCTTTTTTAATTTTGTATTTTGAATAATTACATTTTCTCTTTTTTTCAAAAAAAAATTTTCGGTTCCTAGAGATCGCACACCAACAAAGTAAAGTTAGTAGGCGATATGTTCACTTTAATTGGATCTACCAATATTCCCAGGTACATTTTCGGCGGATATACACAAAAAACACATCATGTATTCAAAAATAAGAAGCTTAAAAAAACAAAAACAGCAACGATCATTCACGGAACAGGTGAGCAGAGACAGCTGAATTTTCTCATCGAGGCATCCCCGTGTTAACCGGCCGCTAAAGTAACGTACACTGAACGATCACGAGCGGTATTGTCGCGTATATAATCCGTTCTCATCGATTAGGATCGTGATATCACAGGTCTTGATAGCGAGCTAGATAGACAACCACTCTGGATGGTGACAAAGGCGACCGACACCGGTGCCGTTGCTATTTCGAGTGCGCTTCGCTCACACCAGGTACAGGTGGGTATAGGGCGAGTCGCGCAAGACCACGATCGAGCCCACCTCCTAGTTTTCAATGCTGAGGTCTGAGATGACGATATTCGGCAACGAACGGCACACTCGTCGCGATTCTCGACAGGGTCTCTTCCGTCTGTCTTGTCTGGTCTGGCGATCGTGCCCGAGACGAGTCCGCGTTACCGTACGCTATAGCGTTTTGAGGGGTATCGTGATTGCGCCTACTCGGAAGACTTTTCTCTTCCCCACGCTCGCTTAACTCATATGATGATTACGATGAGCCACCGCGGCGCGGCTCCTCAAAGGCTTTTCTATTCTTCACGTGGTTAATTGGACTCCGCTGTGCAATGAATTTTGTATGCAGCTTACTTGTATCAGGAATTGTTGAATTGTCTTCTGTTGGGGAGTCACCTCCGGAGCATATCACGTTTTTCCGAAATTAACAATACTAAAAAGGGGGATTTTTCGATTGAAATATTTGTAACTCCCGTAAATTTCGTCATAGCATTCAGAAATATAGTTCCAATGTCCAAGGATTTTCAATTCTTTTCAATGACCCCATTAAATAGTAAATGATTCAACCGATACTGATACAAATCGAAGACCTCAAATTTATGTGAAATTAACTTTTGTCTCGTTGCTTTATTAAAACACCCTTAAGTATTTAAGAGGTTATTCTATTGTAAGATCTTAAAATTATTTTACAAAATCATATATCTAGAAATTTTGAGGAATTTCAAAATTATAGTCCTTAATACCAACTAAGTTATAATATACTGTTGGAAATCTATATTAAAAAGAAAAGTGGATTTTTTTATTTCTCATTGTTTTAAATACATCGTCCAGTCATATTAAAATATTTTTTGATGAAATTTATTATGAACACTTATTTCTTCTTATATAATATTAAATATATATCTTCACTTTAATTTTCAACAATCCCCTGAATTTTGAGACCATTGAAGTATGTTAAGCCTTTGTATGTTAAAATCAATTCTTTTTAAAGAAAATTTAACTTTACTGGCTTATATAAATTTTGTAATTTATCTACAATAATATAATTCCAAAGAAAACTGGAAAAGATAAAGCAATAGAAAAATTCGATTCATAGAAAATTTTACTTAAATATTTAAAATTAGAAAAATTAAATAAAGAGAATTAAATAAATAAATAATAAAATTGAGCCTGATCGACCATTGGGGCTTTGTACGGCCTTCGATTATTTTTTATTTTTTACACTACTTTATCTTTGATATAGTTTTACGCAAGGATAAATAAGACATAAAAGAATATAAAAATAGAACTTCATTTAAATTGGATACACTTCAACAAAATAAACTGTGGGATAAAGTTGTCTAGTGTCTTTGGTGTCTTGTCTACTCAAAAATTTATTCAAAAACCATAGGTAATATTGCTTCGCCTTAATAGTTACGATTATACCATTGTAAGACATTAATTTCAATCAGCTAGTTAATAATTAAAAAAATTATACAATATATAAATATCCGTATATAAATATAATTGGATTGATAGTTTCAATATACAAAATGCTCGACATTGTAGATTTTTTACACCAGAAATTCCCCTCGATAAAAATGCTATAGAATTTAAAAAGTACAATTAAAAATTAATTTCTTTACTTATTCAAGAAACAACAAAATTTATTTCTTTTTCACGGAGTACTTAATATTGTGGAATTAAAAGTAATCACTTTCTGACATCAATAATTTACAATCTTTTATATAAATATGTTATGCGTTGTTTATGTCTATAGCAGCGGAAAAAAATTTATGGAACGTAATTAAAAAGACTTAAGAAATCAACAGGTTAAAAACAATTGTAAAAAGTGCAGCTTAATTTCTGAAGATTTTATTAAGATTGTTCCTAAGAAGTCCTTAGACTATGGTGTGGAATTATGTCGTAAAATAAGAAGGAAGTAAATGAATAAAACTCTCATTATCAAAATTTTATTTTTGACTGAATTATCGCTATACAGAAATGGAAAATTGTTAAACTTTTGGTTTATTGCTCAAATTGTAAGACGAAGTAATTGTTTACAATCTTATTTAAGCGAAAATTGAGGTATGATGAAAAATATACATTTTCCACGAAGATAATATTTTGGGAAATTCCTTTGATCTGCCGAAGAGTTTAAACCTTTATCAAAAATATAACGAAACAAAAGAAAACAATATTTTCGTTTAGGAGACAAACACTTCACTATGAACTTACTATTATTAACACCTGGGAAATATGGC
Source organism: Proctacanthus coquilletti (assembly GCA_001932985.1). Classification (NCBI taxonomy): domain Eukaryota; kingdom Metazoa; phylum Arthropoda; class Insecta; order Diptera; family Asilidae; genus Proctacanthus; species Proctacanthus coquilletti. The sequence goes on along the minus strand of MNCL01000027.1, from coordinate 692,987 downwards.
CAGGAAAACAAGGCTAGATCATATATGCTCAGGTTCATTGCCTCTCCACAAACCTTGGCACGGCTCGCAATAATTTACTTGACTTTGTCAGTAATCACCGACATTTGAAGGCGTTGAGAATTGAATGAGTCAAGGCTACGCGAGAATATAGTATTTTTTTCCTTTGGGTTTTTTCCCCATACTCTATTGTTGCCAAAATATTTATACACCGAACGAAATTGTTGCTATAAAAATCCAAGTTGAGAAGATTTCACTACGTTTTATTTCCCAGGTAATTTGAAAAAGATCTAAGACGATTGTAAAATTCCGTACTATCTCATTGTCTTAATTGTACTTTTATTTGAACATCGTTTGTATTACTTTCGACCATAATTGGGTATTAAAAAATCTTAATATTCCCACAAAAATATGCATTAGTTTACGAGAACTGTTTATCGGCTACGGGCACGTTTTAATGGTTCAAGGAATTTATCATGCGGGGGTGCTATAAACCGCTTAAGAAAATATCATAAGGCTTGTAAAAAAGTTACTCAAGGTGTACTTAGCTTTTTGAACATCCGGTTTGCACCTCCAATGAAGTATTCGTCGTGCAGAAGGCAATTTTTAGTTTATTAAAATGTTTAAACATTACAATAATAAAAATTTTAGTTCCCCGTCAGGCGATCTTTTATATAATTCATTATGTTAGAATTTTATTAAATTTTTAAGATCAGTATTTAAATAGCAGGAGGATGTAAAATTTTATAAGCCTGAAAAATACTGTAATTTCATGATTCTTTCTCGCTAAAAAATGTATTAGTATGAATTTTCATATTGGCTTCTACCTAAATAATATTTATAGAGAAATAAAAGTAAAAACATGAAGATTTATAATTTTAAAAATACATTAAAATATAACAAGTCCACTTGCCGAAATCTAATTAAAAAAAAAATTAGAATAATTTGAAATCAAACATGAAATTTTGTACAAGATTTTTCTTAAAGTTTGTAATTAAACAGAAATGCATAAATCGCAAAATTGTTTTCCCCAAGTGTTAAATTTAAAGAAATACAAAACTTTCAAAAATCAAAATTTAAAATATTTCTGGCGCAGACTTTGAAAATTTCGTGATAAATAAAAAAAAAAAATAGCTAAAATGAATTTAAACAAAGTTTGTGGTTGCTTCAAAAAATAATTGTTTTTTAAGTTGATTAAAAGTAATAAAAATAATAAGAAAATTCCCACTGTAGCTCCAGCAAAAAATTAAATTATTAAATTATTATTATTAATTGAAAAACATTTTTTATTAATTTCATCACACCTCTAGATATCAAAATTGTTTAAAAAAGTGCAAGATAAAAAAAAGTAAGGATCTATGCGCCACAATGAAATCCAGTTCCGAAAGACAAGTTTTTTAAGGAAGCAATTCTCAATGCTATGCATTTCAATGACTAAGAGTCAAGTTTAAGATATTCCATGTTATAACCGATTTATTACTCTAGACATGAGGACACACAGAGCATCTAAAATAAACTTGGGGACTTTTTCAAACACTAGAATCGCTTACTCCAATAATTTGAAGTCATAAAATGAATTTGAGCCGCCTCACCCCAACAGTTTCAATGCATATCACGTTTTAATCGACGAACTTGTCTTATTTAAGACCTTCCTCACCACATTAGTAAGCGTAAAGTACCAGCAAAAGAATACATTACCCAAGAACCAGAAATAGATGAACAATTAAATTTTCTATGACATCGGGAGTTTTTTACTTGTCGATCAAGGGTAAGTTTCGTAATACACCAGCCAGGTAAAAACTCATTACCGGTCAGACACATTCTAATGCACCACAGTGCTGAATGAACAAATGGCCAGAAGCAGAAAGGCGACTACACCTTGTGAAAAATGCTTCTTTGAGATAAATAACGATGCCAGGTAATTTGTTAAGGCCTTCGAGTGATTTACGATAAATAAATTCTACGTACAATTGAAACTCTACATTACTAATAAAATATTAAATAAGTTGGCATACCCGTATATAATTTTATATATTAAGAATTCAGAGTGTGATTCAAATGTACTTATTTTAATCTGATTTATTCATCACACGTGTATTTGACACGTGGATTTTAATATTCTCACTCTATCATCTTCGGTTTGGTTCTAATGATACGATGCGCATATCTTAAAAGTGAAATTGGAGTTTGCAAAATTTTTAAATTTAATTTGTTATTTTTATTTCAAAATCATTGTTTGAATATTTCACGTTCAAACCAAAGAGCGCTAAATATAGAGATACAAGTAAATCATGTTTACTCCATACAGCCATGCTCCACTTGATAATGAATACCAACGTTTTGAGTAATCGTTCAAATCCTTCAAAATTTTTATTCATCAATGTTTAGAATAACCTTATAGACACTGAAGAGCAACAACAGCTGACATCCTTTTGACCTACTCTAATCGAATGTGTGCCCTTTAGTTTTAGAAATCCTCAGCCCCTTTTCCCTCCAAGATCACCAACGACAAATTTCTTTTTCGGTATTTTCACATAGAGTGAAAACTGAAACAGTTATCGATCTGTTATCTTTGGAGATCAGAGAACAAAAGAAAATTGTCCCACAAGACGACAATCAATTTCAGTTTTCATGGTCACACGAACGCACGTTTTCCAAGGCTCGTGCACGTTAAGTGACAATTATCGACTGTGTTCCACGTGATGGGGAATGGGAATGTATTAAGTCAATTCGTGGTAAAGTACTCCTGATAATCAGGAAGAATCAATAAAAACGTGAAAATTAATCATCTAGTTGTAATTACTAAATGGAACGATTCACTGGAAAGTTGGTGGATTTTACGTATTTCTTATATACCCCATTTGAAAACTGATACGACCCTAAGCTATCTAGTGTCGTGACTTGAGACCGTGACAAGGGCAACAAATTACTGTCTTACTAGATAAATTCTAGCGAATAAATTAGACGTATTCGACCACGTAACTCCCCTTTGACGTCGTGAAAATGCTAAAACCAAAAACTTCCCCTAGAATCATCATATAAATACATACAAACGTGATTTATTTGTTTTGAGGACTTCAAATATTTCTGCAGAATTATTCAATTATTATTAATTAAGCTAATATTTCTTAGAAATATCATATTTCTATTGTTCCTTTTATTATTGGGCGCCTAGAGAATATTAGTTATATAATTTTCCACTAATAAACTTTTCATCGCAGCAGGGAATGAAAATTTAACCATATGTTTCACATTAATAATATTAATTTCCACTTCTACAAAAAGATAATAATGCGAAAATAAAATTTTAATTATATATGCATTGCTAAGATTTCTTATCAGAGTCCCTTTGAATTTTAATTATAAACCACACAAAATTTTCATGTTTTGTACAAGCTCTTTTTTGTTTAAAACTTATATTTATTAAGAGAAAATGTGCACAATAAAATTCAGTAATTAGAATTGTGATTGAATTTTTTCAGTTAACATTTTAAGTCATGTTTGTACTCGAACAGGTGTTTTTGGGTTTCACAAGATGAAAAGAATTAGATAAGAAGTTTGAAGCGTTCAATTTTTTATTAAATTATTTTTTCATAGCCACCAGTTTTCCTAAACATGTCGTTTACTTTTGCGACTCATAAACTCCAGTGTCTCAGAGTAAAGAGTAATTTAGGTAGGAAATTAAAGACTTAAGACTTTAATAGTCGATCGTACAACAGTTGCGTCATAATACGAACTAACGTGGACGACTGATAACACAACATGCGTATCACGCGTCGTCATCGGCTACTGACCGGTGGTACAGATTACACAACATTTTCGGTTTGACTGAGAACAAGTGCGGAAGTTGAATAGTGATTTATCGTAATTTCTTTCCTCTTCAGTTAGGTAGATTTTAAATATCGTAATAATTTATTTCTAGTTTATTGTATTTATTATTTTTAATCTTTCGTTTAGAATGGAAGACGAATCAGTTGAAAATATTTTTCACAATAAATACGATAATAATCTACCACATATTTCAAGCGATGTCAGAGATGAAGCGAGCGATAGGGATGATGAAGGCCGGCCCCCGATGAATTTTTTTATGAAAGTGCCCGGCCTGTAAAATTTTAAGATTCGAAAACTAGTGAAAACCGTGAGCTACATTGCAAAATTGCCAAAAGACAGAATTGATTGTGAAAAATATATGCAAATCGAATACCTACGATAAAACGAACTATAATCTTTTTCAATTGAAATCTATTGCACTTTATCAGAATATTTTAAAGTAAGTGCGTATTAAGTTTCTTCACCCTTGTCAGCGCCAGTAATCTTCGCATTGAGTAATTTAGATTTTAATGATTATCACATTCCTCTGTTTCTAAGACACTGACGTCTGAAGATGTCCGGCCTTTCACCCTACTCCTGCAGTTTACATGATAACACTTCAATTTGTTCTACACCCGAGAGAACTTACAAAATTGCTTTGATTTTAAACGGAATAAAAAGACGTTTCGCACAGTCACGTTCTCAGAATTTAATTGATCACATAAGATTGTAATCATTTCAAATACATAATACTAAAATATAACACTCATTGTTACAAACTCATACGTAACGTAAATAATTATTAAAACTGACTCCAAAGTATGAGAACCTCATTTTATAAACTTAATGTTTATATAGTACTATAGTTACAATCCACCCAAGTGTGACTTGCACTGCGGTTAAGAAATCGATACTTGAGTCTTTAATTCCCAAAGAGAATAGAATTTGTGGAATTTCAGACTTTAAACTCATGGTACATATCTTATTTCTTTTGCATAGTCGAGTGATGAACGTCTCATCCGCTTTTAAAACGTGATTCATAATATGGCATTGTTTTAAATATGTCAAAAATTAAATAATATATCATGTTATATATCGAAAAATGTGTATATATCTATTTTAAAAGCAATTCAAATCATTAACAATTAATTTCATATTTTATCCACGATAGAAAAAAATAACTAGTTTATATTTTAAGATTTTATTTATTTATAAGGGATGATTTCTACACCTCAGAGTCGCAAATTATTACTTTAAGAACCCCTTAATAACATCATTATCTTTTGAGTGTTTGAATTTAAAACTGCCAGTACAATTTTAGTACTTTAAATTTTTTTAAATATAATAGTATAATAAAAAAGTAAAGTAACAACTCTAAATAGTAGGCTATATAATACTTTAGCATTTACATTTAGTATAGTAATAGTACAGGTTATTCAGGATACAAACAATTTTGTTAAAATATCCATAAACAAATAAAGAATTTAAGATTTAAGTTGCATTTTAAGACTCTATTTTTCAATAGTGCTTATCCAAAAGCTCAAATTTTCTCTTTTTATTTTCCAAAATATCTGTTTTTTTTTATCTATATTGCTTTTGTATCTCCCTTTATCTTTTTTGAATAATTTATTTTTTCTGTGTCACACCAAAAAACATTATATCTTGTGTATGGTGTGTACAATTTACGATTAACCAAACGAAAACATTATTTAGCACGTAGGAACGCCCCCACATACCCTCAAGAATAATGAAATAGCATTTTTTTAATATACTTAGGTAAGTAAACAAAATATAAACCCAGTAAAACATTTCCTGATTCGAGTGTACTTGAACTTGTCATTGAACAATTTTCATATTGAGCTGAAACGAGAAGTGCTTATTAAGGAATATTCCCTGCAGTGAAGTTCAGTAATAATCCATACTAGACTCGAGTAGACTGTCTGTCTGGTTTGTACTAATAAAGCTAAATGCCCACCGGTAGGATAATAAGATAACGGACGTCATTTGTGTCACATCTAATAAAGTTCCGTAGAAAATGATGTGTCTCAGATTTTAGCCAGAAAACGGGTTAATGAAATGTTCAAAAAATATTAACGTAAATTTTCATCAATTTTCTAGAATTACCCATTCTTGGAATTTCCGAGAAGTATTTGGAAAAATATTTGGAAAAGGAAATATCAATTTCTATTATTTTTTCAAACAAAATGATACGTTGTCTACACAATAAACTTAAAATTCTAGTGTCGTCTATATCCTGTCACGATTTTTTATAATTAATTTAACGTAAAAAATCAATTTAAGTCCAACCGACAAGAACTTTGTGCGTAGATAATTCCCACGTGTTAAGTGGCCTGAATGTGGCGTCAGCAGTTTGGTGCCATTATCACACCTCTTAAAAGAGATTTAGAACTGAGATTAATACGTACTTCAAAAATCCGATTTTTTTTCATCTAAGTACACATTTTGTGTAGATTGTACGTACATTGATATAACATTACACTTAAAGTAATTAATTTTTACTGGAAAAAAAAAAGTGTTGCAATATTCGATTAAGCTTAAATTAGTTAAAAGAAATGGGAATTTTTTTATCACATCGTACCATATAAATTTACGTATTAATTAATAATTCCATAGCCAATCAACTAAAATTACTAATTTATACAAATATCTGCCACCTGTTATATAATTGAGATTCAATCAAGCAATAAACATGAATGGAAATTTCTTGTTGCCGATTTACATAAAATATTCACTAATATATCTTTTAATCTTTTTCTAAAAAAAAATAAAATTTATGAACATAATTCCCTTTTATTCATTTTACAAAGTTATAAACTAGTACAAGAGCCGTAGAAGGTCTTAGACAAATTGGAACTCATTTTTATATAATTTTAACACATGGGGCTTTGAATTTAAAGTTTCGAAATTTTTTGCCAATTTTGAGAGAGATTTTGTTTTTTAAAATCATTATTTGAGAACTAAGAAATAGAAAAACGGAAGGTAGGTTTTATAATGAATACAAATTAGACAATTATTCTTCGGATATCCATGGCTTTTTTCTCAAATAAAAAAAAGATCTACTAAACTATATTATATATTCATTAATTTAACACACTAAAACAAAAGAAATATGCGAGATTTGTTCAAACTTTTGCGTAGATACGAAAACGTATTCTTTAAAAGATTTCTCTGGTGACATAACAATTAAATACAAATTTTATGGTCATGCTGTTAAGAAGGAATAGGATTTTTTAAATAAACTACGCTCTAAGATAGTAAAAATTAGAATTAAAATTTACGCATAACGTCATTATTGTGTCCACGGAGAAGAATTTTAATTAGTTTTCATGATATCAAATGATTAGATCTTAAAATATGACATATTTTAAAACTTAAACGATATCTGAAAAATATTTTAATAACCAAGTGTAGAATTGCGTTGTAATATCTTGTAATTTATTTTAACTCAATTAAGAGATCCGGGAACAATGGCCTAACAAATTTTTAAACGATTCAAAGATTCGTGTTCACGTGTTTTAATAGATTTAATTGTTTTTCTTTTATCAGATTTATCAAGACTTATATGTGTAGAACTGAATTAACATATTTATAATTCTATAGTTTGACTGAATATTTTTATAAAAATTTAATAGTTATAAAGGATTAGTCATTAAATTGATAATTTACTTGTTCAACTACATCTCAAATAACTCTTTCGTGTTATTTAATTTAAACATTTGCCCTCGATTTAAAGAACTTTATTACCCACTTTATTATATTCAATTCGAAAAAGTTTTCTATAAAAATTTCAAGATCCTTTTTACAGAACTAGATAATACGTGATTTAAAAAAAATTTTTATTTTACATAATTACAACAATATTAGAAAAAGCATGAAATTTATCAAATTATTCTTAAATAATAAGAAAAAAACACGCACTGAGCAAAAATTAACCAGGTTAAAGGAATTAAGACTCAAATATGAACTCAAAACAATGACTCAAAACAAGAGCCTAAATTGAATGCCTTAATTTCTATCACTTTCCGGTGATAAAAAAACGACATTTATGAGAATATAAGTACTTAATTCCCATTGAAAGATATATAACCATAAAATGCGCGTTATTTGAAATTATAATTAAGCCAGATCAAAATTTTGATAATTTATTTCAGACAGTTAATTTGGACTCATTTATTTCTTAACTTATCACTGACAATGATTGAGAGCATCTGAATTTCCAACTAGCTAATACTAGAACATTAGCAATAACTTTTCAATTATAATAATTTTATAACCAAAATGGACAATTAAAACAATTCCAAAAAAAAGGAGGATTAAATTGTAAAGGCATTTCAAGATTAAATAAGAAGATTTAAGAATTTATCATGGAAATTAAAATACAATAAATATATTATGATGGAAAGCTTTGATAATGTTCACACTTCAAACTGTGATAAGGGGAATTAAAACAAAGGCCTACAGGTGATTTACGTTTAAATATTTGAAGAGTTTATTTATTGTTTTAAAATTTCTCAAGAATTGTTAAACAGTGTTAGTGTTTCTATGAAAGCAGCAGGTTTTTGCCCTATTTATATATAAATTTTCTTTAATGTATGAACTTTCTTCGCGTAATAGAAAGAAATATTTAACTTTATTCAGATCATTTTGTTTGACGATAATGAGACAAATGGTATGAATACAATAAGAAGCAATAAAACGTATAAAATTTAAAAGCAAATGTAAAAAAAGTCAAATTACTAAAAAATATAAAAATATTACTAAAAACTATTAAAATACCTTAAAGCAAACTTTTAAATATGTGCAAATAAAAAAAGAAACAAGCAAAAAATCGTGATATTATGATAATGAATAACTTAAAAATGGATAAGTGTGCATTAAATAATAAATAATAATATAAAAATAAACTAAAATCTTACGAATGGCTCTGCGACGCATTTTGGTGTTTTTGGTTCTGCTCAAGCCGGTGGTCTAGTCGATCGGTCAGTTTTTCGTGGCAGCACAATTTAACTTGATTATTATCTCCGTTTAGAAGAAAATCGCCTTTTACATGCGCATACCAAGAAATACAGGTAATTGATACAATCACAATTTATTTACTAACTAGTTTTCACACACAACGCTAAAGAAGAGTCTATTTATTTTATTTTTACTTCAAAAAAATATATTATCTGAACATTCACTGATATCGACGTTAAGTGGAGTATATCTTTGATAGTTTCAAAAACACTCGTACAAGGTAAAATAATATTTCGAATAAAAAAAAAATTATAAAAGAAATAATAATATAGTTTTTGATATGCTAAAAATACACTGATCTTATCAATTAGGTGAATGAAGATGAGGAAATACGGTCAAGGAAGATCTTCGCACGACTAGCCAAATATCCATAAATACTTTTGATATTGTTTAGTTCAGACTAGATAAAGCTAAATTTAGATACCCACGCTACAATAAATTTAAAGATAATTTATTTAATTTCAATTAATCAATGAATACTTTTTTAGGGTTAGCTAGCAAAGTATAAATTCTATTATTTTAATGATTATTATAAAGTGATTTATTTTATTCACAAATGTATGTCCTAACTTTTAACTTTGGAATTTTCGAACATTCAGATTCTATCAATTACGTACACTAAAGAATTTATTTTTGAACAAACAATTGACAACTTTAAATACTTTTACACTAAAAAAATCACAAATTCAAAAACTGAACATATCAATGAACTCGTTTTTGCTATTTTTGGAATTTTAAATAATAGTACGTTGCGGAAACACGACTATTGGGCTTTGTGGAACAGGTTTTTTCCACACAACCGCATCAACTTAATTCAAAACTGGGCTTTTGAGAAACTTAAATGTAGAACTATAAGAAAAAATATTCCTTAAATCCCCTACTACTTGAATATTCATAATAATCATAAAAAAAGTGATGTGAATGGTTAATAGGTTAACCATTACTAGTAAAAGGTTTCAAGAATATTAACTCGGATTTTCTGTAATCTCCCTTATTCCTTTACTACATCTTGAATTGAGTGGCAAGCAGATACTCATCTTAATTATCACAGGTAAGGTCTTCATGTTTTACGTATTTCTTTGTCAACACCTTATAAACGAGAATTTAGGCTTCAATAATTTTTCTTGTGGGAAAATTGGAGGGAAAGAATTAATTCATATGGGATAAAAAAGAATTAATTATAGAAAATTATTTATAAATGGTGTGAAATAAGTTCTGTAAACGCAACTCATGCATAAGGCATGTGCAATTAATTTAAACCTTCGATATTATATTTCTAATGTGAAGAGTAATAGTATGAGGTATGAATTTATAAAATATTCATTGAAAGATTATATCAAAGGAATTAATTTTAAATTAAGGATACCTATTTTTTTTTTAATATAACTTTGCTGTCGTATTTTATTGAAACAGGTACAAAATATCTCGATCAAAGATTTTATTTTTAGACACATAATTGATAATTCAAAAAAAATTTAACATTAATTTTGACGAAATTCAGGACTTTAAGACCTCAAGAGTCAATATCTAATAGAACGTGTTGAAAAGCAAGCACCTTATACGTTCTGAAGTCCCAAAATACTTGAATAGGGCTTGACAGTATCTTAGTTATTTGTACAAAGTACATTCTGTTGCGTAGGTCAAATCATTTAACTAGTGTGCTTATAACTGACTTAGTCTACGCACTATGATAATTATAAAGAACTTTATTAAAAACTAGGAAACAAGAAAGAAAAAGGTAAACATTAGTAATATTAAAAATGGATTGTCTACTTAAATAAAACAATTGTTTGTGTTATTAACTTTAATATTTCTATTGTATAATATTAACTATATAAAGGTACAGAAGTAAGGAGCAAAGTAATAAGTTAACACAGATATTTGCAATTTATTAGTAAATTTTCGTAACGTTTTCATAGAGTTTTTAAAGTACATATATATATTTCAAAAGCAGCAAAAATCCAAGTGTCAAACTTATATAATCTAATGATATAACTTTCGATATAATTTTGCTGTATCTGCTTATACAAGAATCCGAAATTACATTTGTCTAAGTGCTATAATTTCTTAGAAATTTTTGAAAGCTAGCAAAATTTAGAAGAGCATATTTCGAAAAAGTTATACAAGAGATTCACAAGAAAAAAATGCCTAAAGTAAAGAATTCTTCGAAACACAATTCTTCTGCTTTACGATGTGAAGCCGATCTCTAAACTATAGAGCAATGTCTACAGGGATTAAATGTCTTACTTGATTGGAGAACTGATAATACTATGAGTGTAAATACAACAGAGCTGTGCTCATAAAATTGATAATTTGTCACAACCGCATTTAACTACTATATTCACGGGATTTCTAAGTGATCGTGGTGCTGACTCAAGCTACTAGAAGCAAGATCCAAAGTGTACATAGCTAAATCTACTGCCAAAAGAAATACTTTGAGGAAACTTTCACCAGGCATTTCATTCAAAGTACACGTCATCACTAGAACGTCGTAGACTTAGTTGAACCACCTGAATTTACTAACCAAAGTTAGATAACAATAATCTTTGTTTATACTCTTAGTTACCGGGCAGCTAAAAAATACGCTCTAAAACTAAAAAATCTATAAAATCGCGAATTATAGTGCACTAAACCCGCGATAGTCGCTGCAGTACCGCAACTGAGACCGGCCGGTTAGAAAAGCTCCTCTCGTCATTCACACGAAGACGGATGCTAGCCGAAAAGTCAAGTTCAAGCCGCTCGCGTCTATTGTTAGATCGTTTTAGTATGCTAACATGAGGCTCAGATCTGGCGCGAACCGCACAACATATCGCGGATCTCGTCTGTAGACAGACACATCGTTCGTGCGGTTTATGATTGAATCACATCTTTCGGAAGTTGACAATTTCTTTCAGAAATGAATAAATTCATGCCGTGTCAATTCCACGGTATTTATAGCATGAAATTCATAAATAATGCAACGCTTAGGCCAGTGTTAGGTCATTTTACAATTTAAAAGGCTAAAGAAGAAGAGGCGCGCGACTTGAAACAGACCGAGCTAGACCGAAGCTAAGGCATTTTAGTATCCACAGTTTGGCGGACAGTTTTAATTCATTAAACTTGCAGATCGACGGCAATTTGCACTCAATCTGTCTGAATATATGTAATTTATTGATATATGGATTTTCGCTCTTGATTTTAAAACGACCTTGGAATTTTTATGTATAGAGAGCATCTTACATCGAATGTAGGCGGAATATAATTTTAATACATTTCAAATGACCTTATCTCACCTGTTCAGATTTTATCACTAACATTTTTCTTCAATTTTGAAAAATTACACAGTTTACAAATAAAGACGTTATAGTAACGATCTGTTTGAGTTGCTATCAGCTAAAAATAACTTACTAAGACGGACGTTCAACAAAACTAATTTACTCCGAAATGGGTACCTTGCAAAGTTATATCGAAACGAAAATCAAAAGGTATACAATTTTTCATCACAGAACGTAAAGGGCTGCTTTGCAGACAGAAGCACCTTCTCTGGGATGAAAGGTAAATTAGAAAAGGCAGGAGCCATTTACACAATCTGAAAGCCCCCTAATTATAAAATGGTCTTCATACTGTTGAAAAATTTTCTAGATTGCTAAAATTTTGCTGTGTAGGAAGAAATAAAATTTTATGAGATATAATAACAAAAAATGAAAAAAGAAAAGAATAACAAAAGCGTAAAGTATGTCACGTTTCTGATATATTTTTAGCCACTAAATTATTCAAATCGCTTCAGGTGGCAACAGACAACGGCCAATTAATTTGCCAGTATCTTGCGCTCGAAAGCACTTTTAAAGGGAAAATCTGTTTCAAGGATGGGGAAAATTTGTAATTTTCTTGTCTGCGATTGCACCGCAAGCAGAATTGAGCAAAGTTGCAGAAAAAGCATCTTGTGCTTTATTACTTTACTTTACTTTCCTTTGAATTAAACTCTAAGGAACTGGATGAGCAAACAGAGTACTCTTTTCATTTTATTTAGTAGCTTAAGAGCTCAGCTTTGTTCAAAGTATTTTAATATTTGGCAACGTTTAATTGTTACAGACTTAAGCTAGATATTTTCTGAAAAGATGGAATAAATATCAAAAATACACAAGAATAATAAAATATTTTAGCTCTTAAAGGATTTATGCCTGGAGCATTCAATTAAATGTTTCATTAGCTATTTCTATTTCTACACGAATAGGCCAATGACTTCGAATGTATTATATTCAATATACATCTAGTAATCTCATAATCTGATTACCTAGACGCTAATTTTCCTCCCATTTTATGTCAGATTTCGAATCCTTTCCAAAATACTAAATAAAACAAAAAATCCTAGAAATATATGGTGTTTCTTCAGAATGTTTGCGTTGGAAATTTATGTTTAATGTATTTGGAAAATATTTAAAAACTGTTTAAAAAGTTATTTGTTACTGTTTCAGAAAGAGAAGGTATTAAATCATATTTGAGGTGCTTGAATAGTTTTCGAAACTGTGAAACATAAAAACCTTTTTTAAACTTTCAAGCATGCTTATCAAGAAAAATATTAATCGTGTATAAAATCACATAAAAAATATTTCTGTCTCTAAGAACTCTTTTAAAGGAACGAAAATAGAATGTTAAATGAGATGGAAAAATCACTTGATTTTCTTTCTAGCTGGAAAATTCCGCGCAAGACAATACTTAAAGGTATTCACTTAAAATTTGGAAAAACTGCTTGCAATACTATTATGATATACTTTACGAGAGAACATGATATTCTACTAAAAGCAAGAATTATTTTTTAATATCAGAAAAACATCAGTACTTTTCTAGACGTTTAAAAAGGAATAAAAAATACGAAAATGAGTTTTATTTATAAACTAGCTCCGCCTGCGACTTCGTACGCGTGGATTTCACATTTTATAAAAAAATGGATAATTTTAATTGGGGGTAATGACTAAAACTGTAAAGTATAGAACGGCAAAGCTTTATTAAAGTAATTTCTGTGTGATACGCACACAGACACGGCCCTAGATATCGTTTTGTTGTATGCATAATTTAATTATTAACAAATAAATTGACGTAGAGTAACAATAATTTTCTCGGAAGATCATAGTGGAGTATTTAAATGCACAACCTACTCCTGGTTTTAATACGAAACAATGTAAATTTTGCTTAAAAGGTTCACATATTCCAAACCAAAAAACATGTTTTTCCCCATTTCACCTTGTGTGTATCGTTTTCGGTACACGAAACTAGAAAATAAGTCAAATGAGTGAAAAATTTCAACTATTTTTCTTCTGCATGTGCATACATTTGTGTTTTGTATATATGCATGTTTATAAGCATATAATACCCGTATGGATTTTAGCCCCTGCAGTTCGAATCGGTTAACTGATTTTTATATATAAATGAAATGTTGTTAGATTCGTTTTGATGCACTTTGTATATTAAAAATTGTTAAAGTACAAAACACAAAATCAAACAAAACATGATTACAACTTTTTCTAAAGACCACTAGGATGAAATCATAAATATCAAAAGTATATTTTAAAGAGTAATATAAGCAAGGGCGATCTTTTTGTTTCTTAATTTTATAAAATACTAAAAATTGTGTGGAAGACACGTAATTTCTGGTGCAAACATTTTATACTATAGACTAAAAAGAGTGTAGCGAAAACCAACCTGTGTATACAAAACAATTTACAAAACACTTGCTTTCGTCTGAAATCTTGGCCATTGAATCGTGATAGTGTGAATAAAAGCCAATTAAAGTTAAAACCAACAGCAACATTTTACACAGAACCTCAGAAGATCGCGGAGACCCTTTGGAACGGAAGGAGCAAAACAAGGAACACGCGAAAACGGCAACACCAGCGCACTAGCAGACCAGTTTCGCAATTAAGGCAAATCGCGACGACGGCGACGCATTCGATCGCAACGCCTCGCCACTCGCTAGACACAAGAATCCCTCCACCCGATGCGGTTTCGGACGCACCGGGGGAAGTTCTGACTTGGGCTGCGGTTATTCTGCTGTTCCCTCGCTCGCTACTAGCACGAGACTCTGTTTCTTAAGTAGTTCCGTGCGCTTTCTGAGAGCACAAAGCACGTTCAGGGACAGACGACGGCGTAGCCGATTCCCAGCGATAAGGCGTCGAACCGCATGTGTCGCTGCATGGCGAGAAGCACCACTTCCAGCTGTCTTCAAGGACAGGGGATGCCTTCGCCCTAGCGACACTGTCTTGCCCAGGTGATACCAGTACCTAGACCAGACACCTGGTTTCGTTCCTCGCCGAAATCCCCGAAGACGGCCTTCCCTCCGGGAAACAGCAACCCAGAGAAAACCGCCGTTGCTGTTGCGCTGGTGTCTGGCCGCGGTCGCGGTCAGAAATTCCTGAATGAAACTTTGATATAAAATGCTTTAACTGATATTCACCAAATGTCAGCAATTGTTTTCCAGTGCTATTTATCGCCGAAATTACTGAATTATTTCGCGAAATCTCACTCCGAGTCATGATGGTCGAAGGTGACGGCGACGACCAACAGAAAACAGTTTTTATCGATTTCTTTTAAGTCATGTCGAGAGTGGACGACACGAGCTCAGAATCTCACCTACAGCACACAGCCCGGTCTTGGTGGTTTTGATTATCTAACACCCGCCGGACTCTTCGACGACCATTTTTTAAATTAAAAAAATATATATATCTATATTCTTTGATCAAATGCACAACAATTAATTAGCAACACAGGACGCTGTTCTTTTTTTAGAAGGTACTTGGCGATTCTTATTTGGAACTCACATTTTTTCCAGACAACTTTTGTCGAGGTAACAGCGCGATTCTAACGTCTCCAGACTTCATTGACTGCAACTGAACTTCACACTGATCCAAGGGCTGCGTCATGAAACGTCACGGGCCAAATGTGCCCGCTGAAGGGAATTCTGATGGTTGAAATGCATGGGCATTCCCTGACGAAGAGAATCGTCAGAAGGGCTTGCGATTGCTTAAGAGCGCGCAACGTGGTAGGTGCTAGCCCCTCTGCCTAAAACTCTATCTCAAGGGGACGGGGCACAGCAATGGATGAAGAGCATACGAGAGCAAAATTTCCCATGGTTAAATAGAAGCGGAAATTCCACTGACTGGTAGAGCCTAAGAGAAGACCAGCCTTGGGAGCCTCTGGGGGGATGGCAGTAAACTAAAATGTGCCACTGCATGGGGTGATTTGAATTGACGAGACGTTTTGGAACCGTTCTGGAAACCTCCATTTTACGCTATGTTCTTCAAAAGTTGCGCAATAGACCTACTCGAAACAGACTAAATTGTGACTTATTAACAGTTTCGTAATCTTACTTCACCAAGGAGCCAAGAAATGAACTCGAACTCTTCCTGAGATATTGGAATATTATGCTACGTGAGGCTAACATTTATTTGAAGTAAACATTTCTAACATAAATGAGTGACCATTCCTGGACAAGCTAAATTCTAGTTTGAGATCTAGTTGATTCCTTCTATGAAGCAGATTTGTGGAGGTGAGTATTATATTTTATATTTGATACTTTTTACGCAATTCAGCAACTCCATAAACATATTTATTGCTATTATCTAGAAACATAACTAGTCCTATTTATGTAATGAGATAGTTTACAGGATTGATCTCGTAAAGGGTTGGAGAAGCAACCAAATGAAATCTATGTTAACAAACTTTAGTACTTCTAGGGCATAGACTTTTCTACAATAAATTAGAAAAAAAGATTTTAAAATTGGATTAAATTATTTTATAGTGTAATAAGAACATTGGGGATCGATCAATTTTCATCACGCAGTAATAAAACATGTTCCAAACTTCATATGTTATATATTTACTCACTATGAGAAAGATACATGCTTCTTAGTTACTCTAAACTACATTTTGGGATACCCTAATTTATAAACGATTCATAATGAAAACCGCTTCCCTTTAAAGCTGGCGCCTGCTTTTATTTCATCTATTAAAGCGTACTTAGTTATAACATTATGCTACTTATTGTCTAGTGTCAAGAGTCTTTAATTAATTCTAAAATAATTTTTACAAAAAGAAAAAAAAAACAAAAACATATTTAACCTATTATGAGAAAGTTCTAATGGCAGTTTTTAAAATAGCTTGAAGATAATAAAATGGAACTTAATTATAAAAACAGGGTGATCCAATTTCAACCCAGAATTCCTGACCTGGCTCCCCTATATCTCGAATACCAATATCAAGAATTGGAAGTCGAGTTGATTTCTCAGTCGTGTAGCTAATTATCGTTTTGTCCCAGTTGTTACTACGTGCCTGTTAAAAACGTTTTTATCATACTTTCATCCTATTAGAGATAACTTTTAAACCTACCTTGCAGCCATCATGCACAGTTTCAAATCTGAGGCGTTGGGGTCCACGGGGCGTGAGTTCAGCATCATTCCATGTTAGAAGCTTAAGTCCCTTTCTGTAAGTATTCTTCTCTTCGTATAAGTAGGCCACTGTCTTCTTGCAGTGGAAAGTAATATTCTGTGTCGCGTGAGCTGATAATAGTTGCAAGAATCCAATTTGATTGCTATCCGCTTTATAGGACAACTTTATTCCTTCAGGAAGCTCTCCCAACCAGACTTCATGATCCGTGCCTGTATAGCTCGTCTTCGGACTCTGATTGGGTTGAGCGAAAAGACAAGTTGCTTTTTTCTCCATATCGCAGTACACCATAATAGCATCCCTATGATCTGCTTCATTCGGATCTATCCAGTAATTACCACTCTTTAACTCTGGATATGCCACTGCAAGATCTCTACACGTTTTAGCCGGAGCATTTTTCTCTCCATTGGGCTTCTTGAATTTTTCGAATGATGTTTTAAGTTGTTCATATGCTTTAAGTACTATAGCACGTCGTTCTTCGTCGCTCAAACCTTCTGTTCCAAACAGCCTAGGAGGCTCATCTCCCATTGGATCAGGACCCTTCGTTCCACCAATAGCACCTTGTTGAAGGAGCGCAGCTAATGCGGCAGCATCGTATCCCAAAGAATCACCTGGTGGCCCGGGGGGACCAGGTGGTCCAGGCGGTCCAACAGGACCAGGTTTTCCGTCACCTCCTGGTGAACCTCTTGGACCAGAAGGACCAAGTAACCCTTGAGGACCAATTGAACCATCTCTTCCAGGAAGCCCTCTTGAACCCGGTTCCCCTGGTTTTCCTGGAGATCCTGGCAAACCAGGATTGCCTGCATCTCCTTTTAAGCCGGGCTGACCCGGTAATCCTTGTAACCCTATAAGACCTCTGTGACCCTTTGTACCCTTAGGACCAGGCTCCCCCAAATCACCTTTTGGACCTTCTATTCCTGGTGGACCTGGCTTACCTCTTGGTCCAAGAGGACCTTCTACTCCCTGTGGGCCAGGTTCTCCTCGTAGTCCTCGTTCTCCTGTTAGACCTTGCGGACCTGATGGACCTGGGGATCCAGGCAGTCCAGGTGGTCCATTTGGCCCTTGTGATCCTGTCTGTCCTTGAGGACCTTTATCACCAGGCCTGCCAGCAATTCCTGGTGGCCCTGGTTTCCCTGATCGGCCTTCTGGTCCGGGTTCACCGCTCGGCCCTGGTGGACCTGGTGGACCTTGGTTTCCTACAGGTCCTGGGGAGCCATCTTTTCCTGATTTTCCCGGTACACCCGGCTCTCCAGCAGCCCCTCTTAACCCGCGTGGACCTGCACCTCCAGGTGGTCCCGGCAGTCCTGGCATTCCTCGATCTCCATGTGGACCAGGGGGACCAGGATTTCCGGGAGGGCCGCTAGGACCATCACTTCCCGTCTCTCCCTTGGGACCATCTTGTCCTGTTAAACCTTGAAGACCTTGAAGACCTGGAGGGCCAGGTCTTCCACTGTCTCCCATACTACCTTTCATGCCAGGTAATCCTGGTGGTCCGGGTTGCCCAGGATTTCCTGGTTGTCCCTAATCATTTATATTAAATTAAAAATACTACACAATACAAAAATAAATCGTTAAACATACCGCTGTTCCAGGTTCTCCTTGCCTTCCTGGCGGCCCCATTAAACCAGCTTCTCCTCTTAATCCTGCATCTCCACGAGCACCCTTTGCTCCTGTTAATCCGATAGGACCTGGCAAACCTTGTTCGCCTGGTTTTCCTGGTGGTCCCAAAGATCCCTGTTCTCCCTTTAAGCCCATTAACCCTCGTTCACCTTTTCCTCCGGGTATTCCAGCTAATCCTGGTGGTCCAGGAAATCCTGGTAATCCTTGAGGTCCCGGTGCTCCTCTTTCACCTGATGAACCAGGTGCACCTTGTTCTCCGGGTGTACCTGGTGTTCCAGGTTCACCCCTCTCTGCAGGTTCTCCAGGCGGTCCAGGTGGCCCAACTATACCTTGAGGACCACGATCACCTGGTTTTCCCGGTGGCCCTTCAGGTCCAACACTACCTATACTTCCGCGTTCACCTTTCTCACCACTTGGTCCAGGTGCACCTCTCAATCCTGGCAATCCTACCATGCCAGGAGCTCCTTGATGACCTTTCATTCCTGGTTTACCTGGCAAGCCCTAATTTCTTCATTAGTGAGGCGAAGACTCATGAATAAATTTCAGTTTTACCGGCGGTCCATCATGTCCAGGTGATCCAGCCTCACCTCGTTCGCCTTGTTGGCCTGGAGATCCTATTGGTCCACGTTCACCTGGGAATCCGCGCTCACCTCTATTTCCTGGGGCGCCCATTGATCCGGGTTGTCCTGGTGGGCCACTTTGACCATCCTTTCCGGGTGTCCCAGGATTACCTACTGCGCCAGGAAGTCCCTAAAGTTATAAAATTAAGAGAGAGAAAGATCCAACTGGATTAAATATTTTTAAGCTACCTGGAATCCACGTGGTCCAGCAGGTCCTGGTGCACCTCTTGAGCCATCTTGCCCTGGGGGGCCAGGTGGCCCTTGAGATCCTGGGAGACCATCTTTTCCTACGTCACCTCTAGGACCAGGCTGCCCAGGTGGACCAGCTTCTCCATCTTTTCCGGATTCTCCCGGGAATCCTTTATCTCCTGGCAATCCCATAGGACCCGGAAGTCCTTGCAAGCCTGTAGGTCCTTGCTCTCCATGTTTACCGTCAGCTCCTTGAGGTCCTCGTTCACCCACCGGTCCTGGTCGGCCAGGAGCGCCAATTTTACCAGGGGGACCACGAAGTCCCTGTAAACCGGGTGGACCTGGTTGCCCCATATCACCTGTGCTCCCCTTTATACCTATGAAACCTTGTGGTCCGCGATCGCCTGGAGCACCTTTCGGGCCTGGTGCTCCATCGGGCCCTGGTAATCCTGCAATTCCAGCGAGCCCTCTTTCGCCCTGAGGACCTGCTGGCCCTGTAGGCCCTCGCATTCCACGTTTACCTCGTTTGCCTTCTGGACCTACGGTGCCAGGTAATCCTCTTGGACCAGGTGAGCCCAGCTCCCCTTTTATTCCTAGCTCTCCTTTAAAACCCCTTTCACCTGGAGCTCCGGGCATTCCTTTGACACCTTGCTCTCCTGGACTTCCATTCAAACCAGGGGGTCCCCTACTTCCTGGGAATCCTTGAGGTCCAGGTATTCCTGGAGCACCTGGGCTGCCTTTTTCTCCCGTTAATCCATCTTTGCCTGGAGCACCCGGCAAACCAGGCTCTCCAGCTGAACCCGGTCTTCCTGTTTCTCCTCTGGGTCCTTGAAGACCTTGAGAACCCTTAGGTCCTTGGACGCCCATGTCTCCCTTAGCTCCAGGACTACCGGGGAATCCTGGTGGACCTGATTTTCCTGCAGATCCTGGCTGACCAGGGGGGCCAGGAATTCCATCAATACCTCTTGCACCTGGTTGGCCTGGAGGTCCTTCACGACCTCTTTCCCCTCTTGGCCCAGCAGGGCCCTAAAGAATAAAAAAACCAATAATTGAATTGGAAAAAAAACCTTACAGCTTACAATTGGACCTATAGCACCCATTGGTCCCATTTGTCCAGTGGCACCTTTTTCTCCCGCTGCTCCAACATCACCTTTAGCGCCATCTAAACCAGGGAAACCTCTATGTCCTTTAACACCGGGCAATCCAGGCATACCAGGTAGACCTCTTGGTCCTGGAGGACCAGGTGCCCCCGCTGCTCCAGCTTCTCCATCTTCGCCAGCTTCTCCGTCTTTGCCTGGTGTTCCCGGAAGACCACGAGGACCAGCTTGTCCGGGTGGCCCGGGACTTCCAGGTTCTCCTGGCTCTCCTCTTACTCCTTGAAATCCTTGAGGACCCGGTGGACCAGCTGGACCTGGAGGACCTCGTGGTCCCACAGGACCAACCTGTGCTTGAAGATATTGAAACTGTTCTGGGAAAACTTGTCCTGATGGGCCTTTATCTGAACTTGATAGTACGTCAGCAAGTTGATGGGTATAGTAGCTCATGTCTGGCACGGGTCCAGGAGGACCAGGCAGTCCTGGAATTCCGGGAGTTCCTGGAGAGCCTGGAATGCCAGCATCACCCGGCTGCCCTCTGTCACCCGGATACCCAGGTTCGCCACGATTTCCGACAGATACAGAAGCTACATCAGTTTCAATAATCGTCCTTGGTGTGGTCGCAGATGTAGTAATAGGCGTTTGCGTCGGAAGCATGCGAGGAATCGAAGGTGGTCCAGCATTAAAACGTCCTGGACATCTCGATTCATCGCAGGTCACGCGACGATTTAAACATCGACATTTGGCACACTGATTTAGACCACTTCGAAACTCTTGATTTTCTCTGTACCAAGTTCCATTATGGTAACAGGCAAATGCACCTATCGATTTAGAATTACTCTAATTATATTCTCAAGACCGATGAATGAAATACCTACCGATTAAGTTATCGTGGGGAACAGGAGTTGTTGTTGTTGTTGTTTCTGAGCGATCTGTAGGACCTAATTTTATTGTTAAATTCGTTCTTTTATTTTTAAGTAAACTATACCTGTCGGGAACTCATCAACGGGTTGACTGAATTCAAAGTTTCTTTCGGAATCTGGAAAGGTAAGGTATAACGTTAGTGACCATGTATGGAGGAACTACTTTAAGTAAATGTTAACTATTCAGTACAAAAGGTAAGGGGATCATTCCTTCCTAAATCTAAACAAAACATTTAAAAATGTAATAGAATTTTTTGAAAATCTGCAATCTACTCAATGTTAAATTGAATACTGATTTTAGTACTAAAATTAGATTATTTGTTTGCTATATATAAAAAAATATAAAAAGTGTAAATTTAATGCGACATTGTAAAAAAGTCACAGATCACATTTTAAATTGGATTTTTTTCGGAAAGATAGTGGTACTTAGCTAAATTATTAAATTAAATTTGTTTGAATATCTCGTTCAGTAAGGGCCAAAAAATGCATTTCTTCCTACACAAAAGAAAGTAGAAAACGAAACTAAATATTGCTCCCATTTAAAAAAAAAAGAAAAGATCATAGAGAAATTTATACAATTTAAAAAGTAATCCAAATTTAAAATAAAAACCAAACTACAGGAAGACCATCCATTTTGTATCATTAAATCTTGATTTAAGTGCTTAACAGATTATAACACTTTCTGCAATGTTAATTTACGTTAATTTTGAAGACGATCGCTTATAAATAGATGTTATTAAAAAGCTTTAAATAACTTTTTATGGGTATTCAAAGAACCATAGAGATCTGAACTTCAATTGCTTATCATAAAATAAAAGGTATAAACCAAAAAAATTAAAAATATTTACCTACACACTTTTAAAATTTATACTCAAATTATAATATTTTTTTTATTTGATATATATTCACTACAAAATTTATTAACAATTCTCGTCAATCCTATTATTTTTAATATGAAAACTTAAAAAAATTTTAAATCCCTTTTTAACAAAGATAACTTTTGAAAAGATTAAGATTGGAATAAAGAGAGGCGAAATAATTTTGGAATAAAAAAAATAAATTTTACATTTTCATAGAAGGCTGACATTGTTTTTTCTATAATAAAACAAAATCTAATTTTCTATTAAAAGGTCTTCTTTTCAAGGTTTTAACGGCATGTATGTGCCCATATTACAATTATAAAATATTATAGCTCATAGACTTTCTCATCCTTTGAAAATTGGTTTATTATACTTCACTTTGAAATGAAAAAAATGTCAGACGGTTAGTCTGAAGGATTAAATTTGAATAAGATGTTACAAAAAATTTAGACGATATATCGAATTATAAATAGATATGGTACTAATCATAGCCAAATAATTAAGAAAAGGGCTACCAGGTAGGCACAAAAGCGGCAAGTAGTCAATGGCCTGGGTCTGAAAATTTGGGGAAACGTTCATCTTCGAGTTCACTAAAACAAATCATAAAACACAGTGTGCTTTGTTGTTTCATTCACTTTATGGTAGGAGATAGCTAGTTGGGAATATTGCTTTTCTGCTAGAGTCCACGACAGATCCAACACAGTTATCAAAAAGACCCGGAAGAAAATTAGCATATGGAAGAATCGATGCGAGGGTATAATCAAGAGACCGAAGAAGTCGCTATTCCATTCGATGGGGACCACAGGCCGTTGATATCGTCCAGCTGTTGGTCATATCGGCCGAGTTCAATTGGGTTTTTCTGCTTTTATTGGGTTCGTCAGAATGCGGACAGGCGTAACTGACCTAGGCTTGGATCGGCGGTAAGCTTTCGGAGGCTGCGTCTGTAGAAGCCGCCCGCGTGTCAATCACTGTGATTATTTGTTTAGTGACAAAACTGAATCACGGAATAAAATGAGTCGCGCGCAGTTTAACGCTCCTTAATTGAATGCAAGTGGGCGCCGCCGGAGCGAGTGAATTGTGGCGATAACAATTGAAGAAGCCCGTCGGCATAAATTCCCACAAATTCATTGAAAAATCTATGAATGCTCCCAAGTGGTCTGGTATTTATTTTATTTAACTTTGGCCATTTATCTCAATTTTCCAGATATAGGTTAGTTGGATGCTAGACAATCGATTGCTAGATACCGCAACGTTCCTCTGGATAGCGACTACATACATGCGTATAGGATGTTCGAGGACGTAGTTTATTCGGACATATTTAATTGGAGAGATGATTGGTCTAGATTTTAACGGCTACTCTTAATTAATTCAAGCAAAGGGTACATAAAAGCGAGCACATGTAAATTGACCGAAGATATTTTTTTAGTGCTTCCCCTATGCATTTCCTAATGTTCATATTAATTCTATAGTAATGGTCAAAATTTTGTCACTTCGTGACTTGAATCTAAATAGTTTTGCTAGCATGAATTTTCATAAAAAAATTAGTTAGCCTATATAGTTTATAAACTCGCTTAAATTATTATTTACTACTATAAAATGTACTGACATAAAAGATGGCAAATTTTTTAATAACACCATGAATTTAAATTTGCAAAAATTGTTTACAACAAATCAATACGCTTTTAATATTGACGAACAACAAAGAAGGAAGATGGAATAATGATATTATATGTACGACAATTATATTATAATGGATACGAAAAAAAAATCTAAGTAGGGTTTTTAATACATATTTTTAAAATTAAGCACACATTGCTTACAGTTTTCATTATTCGCTTTGACCGTAAAACCTGCTTTCTAAAAATTATTTACAAAGCAAATTAATAACATTTTGTATAATCCTTATGATAAATTTTTCTTAAATTTAGGAAACCTGCATTTGAAAAATTACTGTGACGAAAATTTGCTGCCTATGTAAATGAATCTAGTAAAGTGTCGACGAAATCTATTTTTAAATAAAGTGAGGTCTGCAAAATTCAATTTGAAAAACATATTTATGAAAAATATTAGTATTTCATAAAGAAATGACTATTTTTTTATTTTTGTACCATTTGGTAGTTTATAAAACAAAATAATAATTTTATGCAAAATACCGAAAAGTTATCTTACAATTTTTTAAAGATTTTCGAAGGCGACTTACCTAGTTCTTCCTCGTAGTTATAATCACCATCATAAATGTCTTCACCATCATCTCCATTTTCCTCATTCGCTTGTTCCAATTGTGGTTTTTGCCTAAAATCCTTTTTCTTTGAATTTTTTTTCTTTTTCTGCTTCTTTGGGCTCGTTACTTCTTCCGCACTAGTTATCTCAGCTATTATAACACATATTGCTATCGTTAGCAATATTAACCGTTTACTTTTCATTTTAGTGAGAGTTCATTTGTACCTTAAGAATTTTAAGCAGTAAATTATTTTAATTCATAGCACATCACAATTAAAAATATTGAAAGCTTTATAAGAAAATTTGAACATAAGTATATTGACAGATAAGTAAATTATATTTACAATCTTCGGAAATTTTTATTACTACTTTTCAGAAAATTATTTATTTTAAATATATTCTACTATATTTTCTCTGGATTATTTTCTTCCGTTTATAATTTTCAAACAGAAGTAATCATTTAATTCTTTAGAAAAAAAATCTAATATGTATTTCTGTATTTGGCTCAACATAATTTAATAATATTTAATTTTTCGTTATACTCTATTAAAATCTTCGGGAATAATTACATATGAGATAGTGCACGAGTAATTTTAAAATCGCAGTCAGACTATCGACCAAAAGGTCAAAATTCAAAAATTTTGATATAAAAGGTGATTTTAGAAATGCAATATTTGAAACTTCAGTATTCAACAGCACTTACAATATTGACATATTTTTAAGTATGAGTATGGAATTTATAAAACCTAAATCTTTAATTTTAATAGGTAAATTACTGAAGGCCTAATAACAGTAACGGAATGTTTCATAATTTTCAAAAGTGATTTTTCCCTAATACATCCTTCCAGAGTTAGGCTCAGACAAAATCCTTGGCAGTATAACTCTTTAAAAGAACTTTCAACATTTTCACGACACATTTAATATTTTAATCCATAATCCTCAGATATGCTTTCCGCCGTTAAACTCTACTTCTAGTGCACTTTCGACACTTCACAATCTCACAAAGACTTCTTTCTGTAACCCATAAGGTCATTATATATAGAAACTTCGGCACTTTGATAACACAGCCCATAGTAACATAAAAAATTCACATATCTTCACAATACCAATAGTTACACTATTAATTATTACCGTTATGCTGTTGAATGAATAAATAAAAGCATTAAATCTCTGAAAACTTGAATGCAAGAAATAGTCCTTGCAATTCAAGGTTGAGAAAACTAATCACAAGTAGGAATATTTGAACACGTCGCGCCACCGAAACCAATTCAATCCATCCCGAAAGTCAAGAAACAAATGAACTAAACCATCCATCCATGGGCCCTTTATATAAATTTCAGGCGAAATAAAAAACCCACAGTCCATAGAGATAATTAAAGTTATATTTCTGGTATTGAGAAAGATGAATCTAATTCTAATTAATCTAGCAGCACGACCGATTCGACACATCAACATACGAGAGTTGTCCAGAGTTATCGGCTAGTCCAAATTGATGGTGTCATTTGTGTGCAAAGACGCCGCGCAAAGATGTAAAAACGACGTCCGTATCTGCACAGACTATTGCTAGAAACACTTATTTAGGCCTCAGCGTATAGAGCAGACGATCCAGAGATGATGTATTCAAAAAACGAACATGAAAATCGTTTGAATCGTACTGAAAAGGCATCGACTCAACTAGTCATATTGCTTCGTTTTTATTGTGAAAATTTTGTATGCGATAAGAAAACGTGCTAAATCGATTTATAATCTAGCTATTTTGAAACTTAAAATCTTTAACAAAATACTTATTAATATCAGCAAGTATCATCCTCGATGAATTCCTGAATGACCACGAACACATTTTGGAAATATTCATTCAGAAAGTTTCGGTTTCTTTTCGCAATATAACTACATTTGATATATTCTTGTATTTATTTTTATAAATGCCAGGCTGAAACAGATTTACGAAAAATTCAGTCTGAAATTTGAAACTAGATAACCCCATTTAGAGGGTCATAAAACTGAACCAAGATTATTTTTTCCGAAATAAAAAATTTTTGGGTCAAATCATTTATTTCCTGCATGGAAATTCATAAAACACAAAAAAGCAAACGTGAAATTCGTAAATTCGCTTTATTTCCTTCTATTTTATTTAACGTATAAAAATATTAAATGCTACTACAGATTTTAACAAGAGATTAAAAAAAACATAAGATTTTGTTGAATTATAATAACTTTTTGATTCGAAAATGTAAACTACTCAATTAGGAAAGGGCTGTCTAAAGCTCCAAGTCCAGCTGCTACACCACCTTCATTTGCAGTTGCTAATTTTGTGCGAAGCATATGTCCAGCTTGGTAATTTTCATAGATAGTAAAGGGAGTTCCCAATATTACACCAAATATTCCTAGTTCGGAAACCATGTCAACTATTGGCGGAGGCATTGGTCCTCCAGGGCGAATCATATATCCTTTTGTTATTGGAGGATGAATACGATCCATTAGTATCCACGAAGAACGTTCAACAGTACTCATTTTCTACAAAGTTAAAAAAGCATTACATGATTATAAAACAATAGAAGTGATTAAATGCCTTTAGAAAATAGTTAAGAATGTTTTCAGGCTTATATTTTAAAAGACATATCCGTACACATAATTTTAAAATATCTTTAAGAGTTAAAGCAGCAGAAGCAAAAGTGGCTTTTCTTCGACTTAATTCACTTTAATAATCAACTGTTTGGCAAGTTTTTCAAAAACAGTGATGATATGTAGTCTATACTACAGGAAGATGGAAGGTGTAAACTTTCAACTGGTGGAACTAATTTTTAAATCAGTTAAGGATTCCCCAAAACAGCCATGAACAAATATCTAGTCGTAACACAAACAAACTTTCTTCTCTTTAAAAAGATTTTATTTAAATTTATAGATGTAAGTGCATATGCATGTAAATAGATATATATGTATGAAGACCAAACTTGATACACTATATATGGCTAATTCTTAGCCCTAATTTCATCCATTTCGTAATCATTAATTACGAATTTTTGGTAAGCAATTACAAATTTTCTGAAATATAAAATAAATCAATGCTATGAAATGCAATACTTTATCGTAAACGAAGCTTTTTCTACTTCTGATCTGAACCAACCACCGAACGTTTAATATACAATTATAATAATTAAAAATGCACGTTTTTTTTATATCATTGCATTTACATATTCCGAATTGAATTTATATTATAAACATTAATTTGTGCTGCTCTTTTTTGTCAGTGGAAAGGCAAGACTCAATTCTGGTAGCACTCACAGACTGCTCCATTACAATAACCACCCTTCGGTTTACCTAAGAACACACAGTATCTGGTACAGCGGCGGTTTGCCAATTTGGGTAACCTTGCAAAGCTTCTACACGGATCTGTTTTCGTATAGAGAAATATTATCAAAAATTAACAAAATTGTGTAGCATAGGAAAAATACTTCGTCTAGAAACAACCAAATTTCCCAGTTGCTCTTGATTGTCTTCCTGGTTTCCCTCTAAAAAAATGTAATGTAAAAAGACTGTCGCAAACAGAATCCCCGGTATAGAAGTTTACGTACCAACTTCAAATTCGAGAACCTGAGTCTTGAAAATGTCCTCGTCCTCCGCTTTTGTTCCGGAGAACAAGAAAATCGCAATAGCAAGTACGAGACACAATAGGAACTTCATCGCAATAACAGAATGAGCCTCAACAGACTACTGTTCTAATTTTTATACAATTCGTACCTCAATAGCCGGTAATCCAAAATTCATTAAAAGTACATTTACATAATGCACGTTTTTCAGCTGTTATCTTTGAGCAACTTAAAACAAATGGCGCTTTTTAGTGCAGGTAAATAAGTTTAATTACTTATATCTGCATTTTTTTGCAAACTGTGTAGTGGTTTACAAAGTGGAATTGTTATCAAATCACCATTTTAGATAAAATATTGGAATAGTTTTGCAAGTTCTGCTAACGATTTATTTTTTTAATGTAAATTATTTATATTAGATATTACACCTTTATATTAAATTATTAGCCACTTACCTTTAAAACGGGTGGAATGTCGAGACCATAAACATTGTTGCCACCTCCTTCCCTCTGTGGTTTCAATACATATCTGCAAGTTAAGAAAAATACGGCGAAAATAAAGATTTTGAATCCGTAAATTTATTAGTGATATTTGCAATCGTACTTTTCAGGTGCAGACAGCGCCATTTTGTAAGCCTTGTTACCAGCTTCGCTGTTATCAAGTGAATATAATCCGGTAAATATCTCTTTAACGGCTTCAATCTAAAAAAGAGTTTGACTAAATAAAAATTTTTTTTTAAATAAACCTAAACCTTGGCTTCATCTTTCAAAAATCTCTTCAGAATTCCAGGAGTAGCCAAAGCCTGTTGAACTTTCTTAGTTCCAGCTAAATGATATTGTATTGAAGGGCATTTAATTGCCTTTGAGCACTCGATTAATCTCCGTGCTTCCCATTCCCTTTTAGAAGGATAATGTGCTGGCTCATAGCCAGCACGGAAATATACCACGTTCACTATATGACAATCTCTAGTAATGATAAAAAAGTAGTTTAGAAATTCTCAAATTATTAGATATAACCTTAAAAACTCACACTACAAGTTCCTTTCTCTTGTTTACATAACCCTGTTCATGAATTTCAGTTAAAGTACGTCGAATTACTTTTATATTTGGATTCATACGTCTAATTTCAAATTCATGAAACCTCTAAATAATTGAATTGAATTTATATATAAACAGCCTTGAAAACATAATATTAGTTTTACTTGATCGCATATATTGTAGGATATATCTTCAACAACGAATAAAATTACACCTTCAGGATTACCCATCCCGCAAGCCTTTATCATGGCACCACAAAGATCTTGCAGAGCTCTATTTTCGGGTAACTATAAAAGAAACTTCCTTATAAATGAACTAATTTTATTTAAATTAATTATACTAACAGCTTTTAGCTGCTCCTTAAAAAATCCAAGTTCTTTAAGTACATAGCTGCAATATTTGAAAAATAATATTAAAAACATATTTTAATGATAATAATTAAAAATGGTGTTAAAGCATAAATCGAAAATTATAAAAAATGCAACTCTAAAGCGATAGCTTATAACCAATCGATACAAAATCATAGCGAAAATGTAAGTCCAATAAAATTAAAAATCGGTTTGTATATAAAACACAAAACATTCTTTTGGTTTTTCATTGACATAAGTATAAAAAATAGATAAAATTTAAAAGAAATGTTGACACATTTTACAGACTTCGTTGCATTTTTTTCCCATTTATCTTATAAATAAAAATATATAATTTTCTTATACCTACATTGAAAGCATATTTAAAATGCTCATAATAATTTTCAAGGAAGTTAAACATTTTCACATGTGCCTAAAATTGATAAAAAATGTATTGCATTAATTAAGAAAGCTCCTGGTACTGATTAAAAGTTCGCTCGCCTCTTTATTCATCGACAACTGATAATAAAAAAAAATAATAATAATCAAAAAATAAGTTGAGGTCATTGAGTTCAAGACGAAATCAGATTATTTAACCGATCGTTCTTTGCGGTATTTCACATATATTTATATTGCATTATCCATAACAAGGCACATCCGCAAAAAAGTTTAGATTACCTCGAGCTGATGAAGACATTTTCATCGGCTTTCAGATAACACCAAGGTGAAATCCAGTGTATGAAACTTATAAATGAACACTCCACGTCTATGAACACACGAACAAAGTTGATTTCAAATAGTAGTTTTTTCAAAATTTTGCAATAAGTTAATTTATTGTTCTAAGAGGAGTGAATTAAATACTTTCTTTGAGTTGATTAATAAAGTTAGAATATCTGGACTTTAAATTATTTTACTTTAGTTCGATTGGCTGTTTTTTTTATCTCTTTAACTTTAGTATTTTCTTGCACTCGCCTTAGCTTCTGTACATAGTTTATAAGTTTAAGAAGAAAATTTACTGAAAAAGAATCTAAGTAGTGTCTTTTATTTAAAAATTTGAATTCCATTAATGAGAAATTTAAGGGATAAATTATTCTGTACGATAAGTTTCAAAAACAAATAATCCAACAACTAAATTTTACAAAACATTTTGTTTTTTAATAATCTTAATAATTTTATATTTATTATTTAATTTTTAATAATTTTTAATTAATTAACCCGTAAAATCAGTTAAAGTTATTAATGCAACATTTTTAAAATTTTTAAAATTGCGTGATTTATTTCAAAACAGTGTACCTTATGCTTTCTTCAAATTTTTACAGCAATTTAATTTATATAAAAAAAGCATGTTAAATTACAATACAAATATATAATGAATAAGAAATCCTTTAAACCACTATTTAAGTAAACGTATTTAAGTTTTAAGTTGTCACATGTGCATATGATAACTCCTTAGTTAAATATTTTAAGAATAATTTTATAGCACTATCACCAAACAGGCATGAAAATTCTCAACAAAGCATAATG
Source organism: Proctacanthus coquilletti (assembly GCA_001932985.1). Classification (NCBI taxonomy): domain Eukaryota; kingdom Metazoa; phylum Arthropoda; class Insecta; order Diptera; family Asilidae; genus Proctacanthus; species Proctacanthus coquilletti. Next base: position 661,707 of record MNCL01000027.1, on the reverse strand, counting down.
AACAAGCACATGCAATTTAGCTTTCCCTTATGAGCTTAATAATTAAGTCTAGCATTCGCTAACAACCATAAAATAAAGTCTCCCAAATAAAAACACTGATCGTCTTCAATTCGAAAACCATATCCATATTTCATGCAATGGCAAATTGTAGTAAAAGCAAAAGATATATTTGATTACAAAAATAGAAAAATGAAAGCTCACAGAAGTTTTACTAAAAAGGAGGGCTTTGCCTGCTCTTATATTAAAATTCATTTAAATTAAGTAAGATACCTCTGAAGAGGTCTCATATAGGTGGATATTCCACCGAAACTAGAAGCGATTGTGTTGATTTCCACCTGTTTTATAATATTATCAAAATTGTGAACCAAGTAGTCTGAACGAAGTAAGCCAAGAGAGGGGACTTCCTGTAATTAGGTAAGGTATTTACATATATAGAAACAATTCCTTTAATACACGAGATTAGAGATTTACTTAATGTTTATGCTACAAGATGGATTAACAAAGGTGGGAAGGGAGAGAAGATGACGTTTAAATTCTATGATTTTTTTTGGATGAATTTACAAATATGAAGGATATAACGAAAGCACGTGAATTTTTTTTTTAAAACAATTTTCGAATATGTGCTCAAAACAGGGAATTGCAAGCTTAAAATATTTTAAATATTTTCTTTAAAGCCAGTCATTTAATAAATTATTGAATTTTTTTTTTTTTTAAAAAGCCTACAAAGAGGATCCAGTGATATAAATTTAAATAATTACTTTCGTTTAAATTTTATATCTACAATTCCTGTGATCTTTCATAATAATATTAATTCAAAAAACATAGATGAAAATAAAATTTTATTAAAGGGTTACTAATTACACAAATATTAAAGACATGCATCAAATTCAAAAGCACTATCAACGAAGGTAAATAACAAATATAATTTACTTGATACACATCAAATGAATAATTTTATCGTATTTCATTAATTGGTGTTCTTCTAAATATACCTGGAAGTTTAAAAAAGCAAATATTCGCAAATAGACACATAAATTCGCTAAATCGGTGTTTTAGATTTCGATTTGTGCAAAAATTAGGCTTGCTTTTTGCAATATAGGACATAGTTTCCTTCATCCTTTGGTAAGGACATTGGTCAAATATTTTACATAAATAGCATTAAACGATGAAGATGACGAACAATTTAACATTCAAAAATTACTATAATATAATACATAAAACTACATATTGAAAATAACTAAAAGCTAAATTTCGCAACGAATTTAATTAGATTTGGATTTATAGAAGAACATATGATTCAATTTTGAAAATTTCATTATTTCAAATTTTCAAAATTTCTACGAAAAAAATCTAAATTAACCTCACTGCAGAGTTACAGCTCAAGAGCTCCTGAAGACATTTTAAATAAGTTAAATAGTTTTGTTTATAACTATTTAACTTTAATAAACACATTTTTTAATTGATGTTATTATCCGGAATTATCATGCTTTTAGAACTTTCTTTCCATTATTATTTTTATTCCAACGTAAATTTAAATTTTAGTCATTTTGTTTGTAACAATATTTGGGAATAATAAAAAAAAAAATCCGTTCACTACAAAAACTACCACCGGACACTTCAACGAAAGATCTAAAACACAGGAAAATAATGCAATGCAGTTAAAAGCAAGCGCTGTTCTTATAAAAAAACAAGACAGGAAACACATATGAATATTATTATAATACAGGAAACACATATGAATATTATTATAATATGAATATTATGATAATAGCAAGCTTTTCGGGTAAAACAAACAAAAATACTAAATATAATCTTTCTTTTTCTAACTACTTTTTATATTTTAATGCAGTTAGCTGTTTAAATTCGGTCTCTTACCGAAATATCGATTAAAGAATAAACAAATTTTCAAAATTTTCGGTAAGATTTCGAACGGAAATTGAATTATGGCAAAACAAAATAGAAAGTGTTTATTAATAAGCAAAAAATGCACCTCTGTACATCTTTGCTAGCTGGTCCCAAGTGTCCAAAACCAGATGCTATTGTATTTATTTCAACTTGTTTCCAACAACAATAAGCACTAGGAGGTGCAACACCTCCATCCGGACATTTTGTTTCCAGCATTATGTCGGATCGTAGGAGTCCCAATGAAATTGGCTTTTTAAAGAAAATATTTATTTATAAGTATCTTTTTCATAACTTATTTGCATAGCGCTGTAGCAAGTAAAATGTAAAGGCATTCGCCAGTTTTTTAAAAATTATAATTACCCACTCAATTACGCTACGAAAATTAGTAAATAAGAAAACAAACTGAGCTACCAAACTTCTTTCTTTAAATTACTTACTGTTAGGTGTAATATGAAAAAATTGTCTATAAAATTATTACACTTAAAGCAGTAGCATACAAATCAATTTTTTTAAACATAACCGTTAAATTACATGGGAGGGGTCGGTAAACTTTTGAAATACCGAAAGATAATTTTTATACTTATAAATCTAGTATTAAAATTTTTAATGTTCTAAACACTTTTAATAGCTGAAAAGACAAACAAGTTGGTAATTATAACTCGACGCGTCCAAATATTCGCGCTTTTCTCCAATCGTAGGCCTGTTTTAAATAAAACAAAGATGTACAATTATCACATTACAACTGAGTATTTCTTGGTATTTGAAAATATCTATGAAAACTTTATATGTGTTTTTCTAGAAAGAAATTTTCAAGAAGTCGTAGCAATAATTTTTCAAAAACTACTTAATTTTTTTGAGAAAAGTTTCATTTCAAAATCTACTAGAAAGGAAAAAAGCAGGATTTCAAAATACTAGGCTTGTGTAAAATAAAATTAATAGATAAATAGATCTTCAACTGGGGACATTAGCAAACGATCCGTATTTAAAGCAACATTAAAATAAGATCTAATAGTTTAATATGAAGGATATTAATACAGGATATTAATTTACGTTAATTATAGCTACATCTCCCACAACAAAAACTTTTATTACTTTCAGTTAGAATTCCAAAGAAATCTAAAGCCAAAATAGCGACTACAATTTTAACAGAGTTAGATTAAGACTATCGCGAAAGCATTTTTTAAGAACATACGGGTCAAAAGATATAAAAGATATTTTGGAAAAAAGAAACCAATATTCTTTTATTCAGTTTTTCTTCTTCTAAATGTTCTCTTATAATTTTATTTTGTGAATAAAAATCTGAAAAGAGCTTAAATTGTTCTTTTCAACGAAACAATATCTCAGACAAATAATTTTTCGGAGAATAAAATTTATTAAATAATTTTTTTTCGTGTACTTTACAAGACCAAATCAACTTGTTCAAGTTGGTAAAAGAGAAAAGGGTGTGTACTACAAAAAATTAATTTTATATGATTAAAAAAAATCAAACTATCTCGTCTTTAATGTAGTCATTTTCATCATGGAAGTAGAACTCAAAAGTCCTTTCTATATTCGAAAACTCTTCCACACAGTTCCACAAGTTTAACAAAAATTTTTATTCGATTTTAAAATCGAATCTTTCTCTCTCGTCCCTATACATCGTAATAGCATAGAATTAAATGCTTTAAGAGTCTAGTTTGCAGGTATTTTGGACCTAACATACTATTCAAAACATTATCAATACTTTTAACAAAAATTACACATTGTCCTTATTTTAAAAGGGTCAAAGTACATTATAATTGGCAAAGTATATTTGTTCAACTAAAAAAATAAAACTTTGGATATTACCCATTTTTCTATTAAAGTAAAAAGGAATTATAACATCAATTAAATAAAAACACTTAAAAAAAACTCAAAAGCGTTAGTTTTTACAATAAGCATTTTCATGCATTGCACCACTTCCTGCCACATTTTGTCGCTGAAATATTCTAAATACAAAGTAGAACATCCTCCACAATTTGGTCATCGGGGTAATTCAGGCCTAAATTATAAATTACCTTCAAAAGTCTTGCAAAATAAAAAAAAAGGCTATAAGACCTGTTTCCATCGCATTCCTGACTCTGACTGACTTGCTGTTGTGATGTGTTAAAATGAATTCAAGTACGTAAATAACTTTGAAATACTGCAACGTCCAAATATTAACAAAATTGAAAGGACAGACATAAAAACTTCATCCTAATTCAAAAGTACCTCAACTCTAGATTAATTATTTATATCTCTGACATATTTAGCCTACTAAATCTTCATTTTTAAATATTTGCTCCGCGCGAAATCCAATATCGATTATCTTGTACACTACTGCTTTGTAAAAAACAAAAAGTGTAATGAGCGTGCACTGAAAAACAAAATGGGGGTACTTGGAATGATTCAGGAATTGTGTAGGGAATTTAACTGATTCTCTAGGTATACTTGCCACAGCCCTAAACAAACAATTACCTGAACATATCCAGTCTTCAGAACATAGTCGTACAAATTAAAGAGGCTCGCCGTGAACTCATCCACCTTGACGGTCTCTGCCAAGGTTGTACTGAGAAACTCCTGATCATGAGCTACTCGATGCATAAGTTCGTTTAAAATGGGCTGAAGTTTCACTGCACGTATAAACTCCTTTCTTGGGAATGCAGAAGGAATGAGAACAAACGGTGCAAACTGTTAGAAATACAAGTTTTATTATTTTCTTGTATTATGGTATAATACAAAGCAACTTACATATAGTGCATCGGGATCGTAGTTGGTTTTCGATCGCATTGCAGCTCCATGCATTAGAGCCCAGTCCTTTGCCTTGGCTACCAACTCGACTAGGGTCTTCTCCTCAATCGGGAGATTTACGATGGGCTTTAGCATTGTAAAGGTTTCCGGGTCTTGCTTACAATTACTCACGTATTGAGCCATTTTAGCGGAATGTTTGCACTCACTCAATTAGATTTTAACCAGAATTTGGGCGATACTAATCAAAACTCACGATAATTCAACTTGCTTGTCATGTTTACCTTAGATTACGATAAACGTCAGTTCTGATAATGTGACTATTAAAAGAGTTCCCAAACTGTGCCGTCGAAATGCTTTTGAAGTATATACCATATCTTTACAAGAGCAGAAGTTATTTTTTGTGTTTAATTTTGCGACTTACAAGAATGTTTAGTAAAAACATATAAAAGCAGTTACAAGTAGCAGTACAATTCCTATCAAGATTTGAATTATAGTATTTTTTTTAACGAACAGAGCCTTTCGGACGGGTATCATTTGTAGATCTGTCAATCACACGTGTTTGTTATTTTGTAAACATTAAAAATAGTTCAAAATGGGAAGACGAAAAATTCCTGGCAAAAAACACCATGGCGCACGGGATCCTTTGAAACAACAACAGCTTCGAAACGCCCAGTAAGTGAACTAGAATTTAGTTGACACTTATAACTAAAAATCGTTCATTTTCTCTATTTAAAACTATGGAAAAGTATTCGGCATTTTGATTTATTAAAAATATTTTATTTTGTAGATTAAAAGATAAAATCAACGCTCCACCAGATCAAGATCAGCAAAAACTATCACGTAGCCTTTCACAATTTATAAAATTAAAAAACGATGCTAAAGCGGGGAAAATCCTGAAGCGAAAACACGCTGGGATAGAGGATAAACCAAAATCGTATTATAAGAAAATAAAACCAATCAAACGGCTTCCAGAAGAAGATGATAAAAGTTACTTGAAGAGGGTTAATCGCATTACGCACGAGTCCCTAAAGGAGGCCCATTATGAGGCCAAATACGGTGTGGATGTGATAAGAGATCCAGCCACTGGGGAGATATCTATTAAAAAACGGCCTAAAGATGAACTGGTTGAGATAGCTAAACAGAGTAAAAAGAAAGGAAGGAAGGAAACCAAGAAGACTCAGCCTCCAACTAAAATTCCTAAAGAGGTTATAAAGGAGTTTTTAAAAGAGGAGAAGAAAAAGGTAACTAACTTGCATAAACACAATAAATTCACCAGCATTGTAATATTTTTCGACAGAAAACTGATGCGGACCTTAGGGAGTATCAGACGGATAATATCAAATTTGGCGAAGTAGTTCATGGGCCTCCAGTCTTATCAACCTTACCTAGGAAAGCCCAAAAAACTGACCCTGTGCCACGGGTAACAAAAAACAAGATATAGATATTCCTCCAGAATTAATTACATTTATATTTTAGCCTGGCAAAAAGAATAATTTGCTTTTAAGAAGTATTTTAACGAGGGGACAAACTGAAGAAGCGCCTAAGGAGGACACGAAAGAAAGTGGGAAATCAAAGACTAAGATCAAACCGAAGACGCTAGATTTAAAGGGAAAGCGAAAGGATATGCCTTTGCGCACAAGGGTTATGCTGGAAGATGAACAGAATAAAGCAATTGAATTGTACAAACAGTTGAAGAAAGATAAACTGAAAACAAAAATGTGATGATAAAGTTTTACGAAATAATAAATATGTTTTACTTGGGCGATTGCATAGTATAGGCACGGCAGGCTAAAAGAACCATGGGATGACATGATTCACTGCCCATTTGCTGGTCCACCAAGAAATTTTTCATATTCGATGACGGTATAATTTCGAACGGTTTTTCTCTAGGCGTCTTAAAACACTTTTCTTAAGATTTCTATATTACGTAGGTTTGAAGATACTGAAGTAGACATATGCCTATAGATCTATAGCTGTTTAGTCCTTTTCAAAATTATTTTTTATTTTATATTCCTAGAAGAAGGTAAAATAATAGTTTTTAGTTAATCTCCCCTTTCCCTCACAAGAAATATCCAAGTTAGAATTTTAAATTAAAACTTCTCCAAGTAAAAAGTAAGAAAAGTGGCCATAATGGATCGTTTTGATCTTACTGATCTTATTAAGAAAAAAACAAAAAAATAGTAGAAAATTCAGATTTGTGAAAACCAACATTATTGTAATTTTCTACTATCATTTTTGTTATGTACATTTTATTTTTGAGCAATAAAATTTTATCAGTATAGAATTAAAGAAATATACAAAATTACTGAATGATCCAATATTATTAAACTTAAACAATAAATATCTATTTCTTTGTGTTTTTATTTCCAGAATATTTAATAAATTTTCAACAGTTTGTTATATAAAAAAATATCGTGCAAGGAAGAGATTCAAAAAAATATGTATTCTTCAATTATGCTTATTTCAGCAAGTAAATATTACAGTAAATACACTATATCAAATTGAATCCAAAGCGCCGCATAATTAAAATTCACATAATTTAAAAATAAATTTGTCGGAAGCATGCGCGGAGGTGATGAACAAGGTCAATATATCGAAGCCAGAGCATCGATTACCGTCGGCGGCTAGCGATATTTCGTAGATATCGAAGTGCCGGTCGTGTCCCTAGGTGCGCGGAGAAAAGTCAAACTAGCCTCGTACGGGCTGCAACCACATCGGCAAAGACGACCAGCGTTGTCTCGGGCGGAATAAGTAGCGAACGAGTTCTGTTTACGGTGTTCCCTTGACGCGAAATTCAACCTGAGCTTGCACCTGGCGTAATAAAGAAACGGAGACGCGTCGCGCTAATCGAGAAAAGTCTTAGACGTCCTGTTTTTTGTGCGGAAAGTGAATCAGTTCGTCGCGGCCAGATCAGATCTGTCGGGGCAGGCGGCCCAGGGCACCAAAAATCCACACTAGCGATCAGGAAAAGGGCAAAAGTCAGACGGCAGGCGGCGGCGAGCCCATCCGAAGGTTCTTTCAAATTGGAGTAGAGCGCTTAACCTTCAGTTTTTAGGTAATTTATGGATTACGTGATGCGTTGGGTGCTGCTGCCTCGCAACGCAATGAGGCGACCAAAAAAGGGGCTGTTATGCTGTTTCTTGTCGGTTTCGCGTTTTAAACTGGCTTCAAGAACATTTTTCGCGTCTAGGGCTCCCCTTTGTCGTAGCCCCAGGAACGAGTTTTAGCTGTTTTTCTCCTCGTCCAGACGCTTAGAAGATGTTGCGGGAGCCTCGTGGTCCAGTTCAAGAAAACGGCGTAGACAGTGAGTTGTGCAAGAATGGGGGTCGCAATTGAATCGTGTGTGCTTTTGCTTTGCCAAGTGAGGCATTATTCAATCGCAGCTGTGGTACAGACAGACAACCTTCGCACGTATGACTCGGGGAACATCATCTAAGCCAGCCAGCGCTAGAGCACAGCCCTAGAGTTCTTAAGAACGTGAACAGCGAACAATGATAATTTCGTCATTTCACTTTTTTCTCGATGATGACTAAATTGCCTACGGATGGAGAGCGCAAAGTTAGCGCAGTATCTCACCTGGAGATTCTCAATCGATTTGAATTGCTAATGGTAATAGGGGCCCCGCGTGCAGCAGCACATTACAGACGACGGCTGCGGGTGTTTCGCAACAAGTTGTAGGGCAATTTGATCGTTCAACAAAAAGTATCAAGAGCTCAGACTTTTTTCTAACCCGTCCCGTCGTTAGAGGGGCAGACTTAAAACGGTTTCCGCTTTTTACCTACTGTTGAACTACAACTGGAGCCTCCCGAAAAGGCCTCTGTGCCCCTGGAACCCCGTTTTTCTATCTGTGGGCACCAATGTGAGCACACTCAAAGCGTGAAACCGAGCTCTCAATCTCACCTTTGTGGCCGTTGCGGCCGTTTCAAATGATAGTAGGCCCCAAGACGGCGGTTTCGTAATCTCAGACCAAAGAAAACGGTCTTTTTCTTTCCGCCGTCCGTTGGAAGAACCTGTTTTGTTTTGCTGTGGGTCGGGACAGCTGATTTTCGAAGACCACTCTCTGGCACCGCCAAAATTGGCTATTAATTAGGCGGGAACGTTCCGAATTATTTTTAGAAATAATAGTATTCTATAGCTTTCGTTTTCGATTGAATATTTTATTCGTATTGTTGTCCACATTCGATTCTATTTTTAACCGAATAATTGGCAAAAGACGATTATACGAATTAGCAAGTTAACATATTGCTTCACACTTTCTCAAAATTAAAATGTCTAACCAAGCATTATCTAGTCAATTAAGTCTAGCGTCTAGACGGTTATAATTCAAATGCGTTTAACATTCCACCGACATGGATTCAACAATTGAAGCTTCCATCGTCTACCTCGGAGTCATAATTTTGGCTGAGTCATTTTTTCCCTATTGAAAATGGACACATGTTTCATGGATAAACTCCTAATTCGTTTTATTGCACGGATAGTTGAAAGCAGTTAACTTCGTTTCGAAACTGGCAGTATTTTGATATTTGTCTTTCCCTTTTAAGTTTGCAAATATTTGTGTAGAATTTCTGTAGAAGATTACGTCGATGAAATTCTGTCGTATTTTAAATAAATCTTTGTTGCCGTCGCCATGTCGTGTTTATTTCTCGATAATCGGCAAAAAGAAACAGCGATTAAACTGTTCAAGTTTTTCAAATAAAATGAAAATCTATTTTTAGTTTTTTCCATTATGCTTTTTAAATATTACCAATAAATTATGTATTTATTAAACCACAATCCAAATTCTACTCTGCTACTTTAAAGAAAGGATTCAAGTTTAAATCCTTTTTTAGAATCTCAAATTATTTTCCGAATTTTAAGTAATTTCGTTCATAAAAGTATCAACTCACGTGGCCAGACTTACGGAGGTTTTAGAATGATAACGCTAGTAAAATTAGAATGATACTTTAATTTAAACTTCTCAAAAGTTGAATCCTACTTTTTCTATTTTTTATATTTTGTTCAATTATTTTGTTAATTGTCTTGTTTAATTGTTAATTAATAATTAGATAACTCTCAATCGCCATATTTTAGTTGTTACAAATTAAACAATGTAAACAACACACTTTTTAAAGACAAAAACAATTGTTTATAATGAAATCTCATACAATTTTTTCATCAAGTGTAAAAAAAGTTAGACAGGATTTATACATTTTTATAAGTACATCTTAAGTGTCTCGTTTTAATTAAAAGTAACTCACAAAGCCAGAAACAAAAATAATATAAGAGATAATACATTCAGATGTTGAAATCTACATTTAATCCTTTTTATATTTTTTAAGGAACTTTTTGTATTGTAGTGTTTTTGGTGTGCTATATTCTAATAATGTAGTCAAAAAGGCGTCCAAGAAGGCATTTGTAGTGCTATTTATAGTAAATAGGATTTTCCCTTTAGACCCAATTTCGCCTCTATAATTAATTTCGAACAAAAAATAAATTATATAAATACCTATAAATAATTGACAGATATTTTTTCCGGCTTTCTTTCTCGAAAGACGATAGCGATTATAGTAAATCACTTCAAAAAATCCACTCTTATTACCTCTTTCTATATAAAATGATATAGTGGTAATAGCAAATTAATAATTGCCAGAGATTGGGACAGTTTTAATTTTTTATCGAAAAAAAGTTGTTTTAATACGCTTAAACCATAATAACATCAAGCTACTAAAAGTAAGTTAAAGCAGCCACTAATTAATTTCGATTAAAACAACTTTTTATTTTCTTTAGTTGGCTAAGTTTTTTGTATACAGCGCATTATTTTAAAATTAAGTAAGTTATGATAAATATTCAAAGCCACAACTTTTTTTTATGAGAATTCACTTTTCTAATATTTAATAATTTTAATTTTGGAATTTTAAATAAGTTACGCATATTCAATCGAAGTAAAATTAACTTGTAAGTATTGTTAAATTTTGAAAACTAATAGTAGATGTCCTTTTTTTGGAACAGCAGCCATTAAGATTCTTTTAAATTATAAACAACATTTTTAATCATAGCACAGATTATAGTTCGTCAAAATTTGAGCAATTTTTTAATGAAATATTAAGAAGGACTTTTTTGTAAGAACTGTTAGAAAATAGAGTTTGGCTTGAATTGTATCCACAATCAATAAATTTTACAGCAGAAAATTTTATCAGTTAGTCTTTGCTCCATACTTCAAACATTTTGTTTTGTCGAAGTTGAACTGGGTATTTTTTTGTTTGAACTGAATAAAACTTAACAAGAACAACGATGAGAAACTCGATTATAAAACCTTCTATAATTACCATACGACTAAATTACACCATCTTTAATGTAAATCTAAATAATAGTTTAAATAAAAAACTCTAATTTTCCTTTATAATTCAGCGGGGGTTTTGTCCACCAGTGATCTTATATGGAAACAATGATTTAATCGAGAAAATGTTCTTGCAGCAGAGATTCGTATATGCCAAAATGCCATCAAACGGGCCTGTATATCAACCTACGACAGTGTCGTACGAGACGCGGCCCAGTGGCCTTTTAGCACAGACAGCCACAGTGTCGCCAATGAAAATGCTGAAGAAGAGAGTTCCGCAGATGGCCCTAGTCGGATTTGCTTTACTGTCGATCGCTGCTGGAATCGTTATGGTATCCAACGGGGCAGTAGACTACGTGGACACTGAAGAGCACAAGAAGAATGAGACAAACTTTGAGACCAGGGAGGGGATCGATATTGGAGTAGTGATTGCTGGTGTATTTTTCATCATGGTTGGCTTCTGCTTATTAGGTACGAACATAGTGTACTTTAAAAGGGCCAAGTCTGATTTTCTTCTCATCCTAAATAGGTTTATTCCTGAAGGTGTCGGATTGGCGAAGGAATTGTACATGTCCGTGTTATCTATCAAAGAAACAGGGATTGGCAAGGCAGTTACAAGGAAATAGTACTGGTCAGATACTCGCTTTGAATCCATCTACAGATCCTCTTGTTTCTCATACTCAATATGCACCTGTGTCGGAAATTCCAGCAAGACCTGATGACGAGGAGAGAAGGAATCTGATGCCAGACAATAAGGACTGGTACATTCCGAGAAGTTTTATTTATATAGTTTAATAAATCCGTTAATTTTGCAGCTTAAGCAGTGCAGAAGAATCCGATCGTATGTTGGATCCGGATCCCAGAATTGTTTTACGTCCAACAGGACACGTGGAAGAAGTTTAAGCCTCTGAAAATGGACCCCAAACTAAATGGTTCCCATAAAACTTTTTGTTTAAACTCTAATTGCTGTGGAAACCCAAAATAACTTCTGTGAAGAAGCGAGATTATTTAAAAAGGCCATCCAATAAACCCTCACCGAATCCCACAGAAATACAGGATAACCCTGTTTGGAGAGTCAGGCGTAGTTCCTCATCCCGCATGTTAGATAGGCTCTTCTAAGAAGGCAAAAAAAACAGCAACAACACTATTTATTATATCTCAGCGCGAGCGATGCAATTGCCGCTCTGTGTGTATTTAAATTCACTTAGGGTTGTATTAATTGTACTTAAGCAGTTGCTGCATGTTTTTATCTGTTTTTACTCTATACCGTTTTCGAAATGCTTCTTGTTATTACTTTCTTCTTACTCTTTTCACTTTCTTCTATTCAATGGAAAATGACAAAAGAAAAACAGGAACTATTTTAAGTATAAATCTATCGTATTTAAGCCAAGTTTTCTGAAGAATTTAGTCAAAATCTCATATCCAACTCTAAGAATGTCCAGAATTTCTCTAGGATTAAAAGAAAAAAAACCTTAGTGTCGACTTAATCAGCGGTTAACGAACCTGTCCATCACTATCAGTGCAAACAGACATAACATTCTAAGACTGTTTTACTTAGCGATTTTATGTTCATTTTAAATTAACAAAAAAAAACTCTTATTTATTTCGCTCTAGGAGTACTCGAATATAGAATTAATGCAAACAAAAATAAAACAATATTTTTGTAAATCGAAGGGAAAGCAACCGAATAACCTTGTAAAGAATTTTTGGTGAAAGTGTAGCGTAGATGTTCATGGATCTTGGAGGATATTTGCGTTTCAGTTTCGGGTTGTTTTTCATTTCGAATCACATTCTCACACATATAACAAAGGTTCTCGTTAGGCTTATCGCGGATTTGGTAAGCCTGTAATGTAGATCCGTTTTACTGAATATAATTATATCATTAGCTGTAACGTAATATTGTTTCACGTCCAGACTTTTATATATAAAAAAAGGCATCTTTTGTATGTAAAGCAATTTTGTTAGCACAATAAGCATGCTTTGTTATTGGTTGACTTTTGGTCAATAACATTCCAACATACGACGGATAAAGGAGACCTTTATGATCATTATTTTATTATTTATTTCAATAAATTGTCCCGTCCGTGGAAATGAGTTTTATTACGATCCTTGAAATGTTTCCCAGTTTTCTAAATCACCGTGCGATCTTTAATGCTTTAGCATTACATTTCTATTGCTTTTACAAAACATGAACTCAAACACTCCCTTTTGAGGAAATAATTTAGTATTCACTTGTTTACTTTTCTAAACCAGGTTAGACAACATTGTAGTAAGCTCGAAATATCTACTTTAAAATTTCTAATATAAACAACTTTAAATGTTTTGAGGCAGCAAGAAAAAAACGAGTTCAAGTAAAATATGTTTTTTATTTAACATAACAGGGCACTTGCACATTTTCTAGTATAGATGTAAAACGGCTTCCTGAAGGTGATCCCTGTTTTATGATTTCCCCTTGCAGCAATCCTTTTGATCGCCAGTTTTACAGGGGCACTTGCAGGACTGGTCGCACTTGCAGTTGCTTCCACATCTTTCAGAAGTGCATCTGCAGTCTGTAATTAGACGCGAATGCATAAAACACAATTGAGTCACACGTTCTAGAAAAGTATGTTTCAAAGAACTCACCATTTCCACATCCTCCACAAGGCATCTTGATTTTGCTGGATATTTATAAAACAATAGTGAAAAGTGATTTAATCTGAATCAATTACTGTACAACTCTTTTCCCAGTTGAACTGATATTGCTGATCGCTTAAGACCCGAAGCTACTATAAATACCATCTTCGATGCGAAAGATTTCACACTGCTCGCTTATCAGACGGTTACAACGGGTGCAAAAAATTTGTAGCACACGACTTTCGAGAAAAACTACGACGGTGTTGCGCACGGTCAAGATTAATTTATCAGTTTTGTTTGTAAACAAATAGAAAAATTCCGATGGAGCTGTTATCAAACGTATGCCTTCGAGATTAAATAATATTACACCTGTCGTGATTTCACCTCATCCGTGGCGGAAGGAAACTTTCTTCCTAAAAAAGAATGATTTACTTTTTATGGGATTTAAAAAAAATTATATCCTGAGCATTTTAATTAATTAAAGCAAAGTCGGAGTCTTGTAAGGTGTGCAAGTTGTACTAGTATTTGAACCAGAAAAATAGATTAAACATGTTTTTAATCTCGATGAACACAATTTTTATTGAAAGCAATAACACAAATTTTGCATTGTACACAGAATACGTGAAATCAATAAATAAATAAAAAAAAATTGTTGATTAATTACAAATTTAGCTCTTAAGTTCAAAATGGATTGCTTTTATTTTGTTTCTCGTTCTATTTTCAAAAGAACAGCAAGAATGATATCGAAGATTAATAAGTGACCCCATTTTTAGGCTATTCAAATATTTTATTTACGAATTCAAAACTACAAAAACCACAAATCTCAGCAAACATAAGAAAGAATATCCAAACAGTATTTGAAGACTGTAAATACTTATTTGCTTATTCTTTCTTAACTTCAACTTTAATGGTCTCCTTAGAATCATCTTTGTCCCTTTCACGTTCTCTGTCACGTTCTTTCTCCCGCTCCTTATCCCGACTGCTAGAAGCAAAACCTTTTTATATAATATACTTAAAATTTCCAACATTTTACCTGTCCGATTTTGATGACCTTTCTGATTTTATAATAACGGGAGACACTTTATCATAAATGCTCGACAGAATATTGCAATATTCGTTATGCTTTTTCTATTACAGAATTTTCAATCATTTATGTAACAAAAAATAATATAGTTAAAAAAACATACATTCAGTGAAGATATGTTCTGTTCAGCATCGTTAAGTTTCCTACTCAGGCTTTTCGTTTCTGACTGCAAGTCTTTTATTTTATTGTTCGCTTTTGTATTGCTACCCTGCAGCTCTGCGTTTTGCTTCCTGAGATCCGTCAGAATTTCTTCAATATCTTCTCGAGCTTTTTCTGAGCGTTTCATTTGTTCCATTAATTTTTCAACATCCAAAAGGCCTCCGTTGTACATGACGATGCCTTTTGTTTTTATTTAAAATAAACCGATACGTAAACTTTTAAATCGCTTATTTTTTAATTAGTATATACAAGATAATTTTAATAAGGCTCGTTTCGTATTTACCTGCTTTCGTTTCAGTTTGTTCCTTTTGTTTAGCGTCATTCTCGGCATCTGTGAGAGATTTCTCAACCGAAGGTAAAAAGGCTCTATTTCCCTGAGCAAGTTTCGTTACATCGACGTGAATAGTGTCGCCATTTTGTGGCACTTCTACTGCATTTGTGGTATTCTGTTCATCGTCCTTAGGCTTATCAGTTAATTTCCTGTGAAAATACGAAAGTTTAGAACATCACGTTGTTCGATGGAGCAGCTAATTATCCCTACCTATAGTAGATCGCATCACGGGATATTACTTTGGTCAATAGTTTTCGAACCTGTGCTCGCGACAGATTAAGTCCAATTATGTAAAACAGTTCTTCGAGATCTTTCTCGAAAATATATCCACAATGTGTGGTATCAAAGTACACAAATGAAAGCAATAGCTCCGGTTTGGCTACAACCATTTTTGTCTTCTTTTTCCTGTCCCCTGATTTGATCGAGTAATCATCGTCTTCTGTGTCATCATCATAGCTTTTTTTCGACCCCCTCCTATCAAGATCCTTTACAGATCTTTTATCGCTTCGATCGCTATCACTCATTAACCTTTCCCGGCTCTTTTCTCGTTCACTGCCCTCCTTTTTCTCGGCAGTCTCTTTACTTTTATCGTCACCTTCATCGACCCCTTTACTTTCTTCCTTACTCTTTGCTTCTTTGTCCTTCGGCTTCTCTGGCAACATCACAATTTCTTTGTAAATATTAAAACCAAAGTCCCTCATCAACATTTCGTTAAATAGTTCCGCAAATAAAGACACCTTTAAACAGATTTTTAGGCTCCAATCTGTTTGAATTGAAAGTTAATGTCTTACCTCAAAAGATCGCTCTTTAGTATCCTCGGGCCTATAATCTAACAAAACTGAAAGGGACATTACAGTACAATCAAACTTTCCAGACTTGGCCACCTTTGATGGATGAACAATTATATGCGGAGTATCGGGAAGTTGATACCGACGCTCCAGCTGTTGCCGTTCTTTCTCATCTAATTTCCGTGTTGGTTCCTAATGTAGCTCACTAAGTAATCAAAGCTTGAAGGAATAAAAATCGTTGGCAGTATACCTTTCTTGTTTCTGTTTGTTTACTAGCATCATACTCGTCCAGAACGACAATGTCGGTCATATCAACTTCAATAGCTTCATCACCTTGTTGTCCGTTTTCTTCAGACTGTTGGGAATTCTCGGCCTCGTCCGCTTTTGTGTCAGCCTCTTCAACTGACTTTGAGTCGTCTTGGCTCTTTTCCGTGTTAAGAGCTTTATTTAAACGAGCGACCAACTGCGGTTTAAGGCCTGAAAAAAAATTTATAACGCTTTAAAATCGATGGTAAAGAATAAGGAGAGTAATGCTAGGAGTTATGTTGAAGAAATTTCTTGTTTCCGTTCAAGAATAGCACTCACAGTTTTTCGATGTGTATTTAAACCTACAACTTACAACATGTTAGTAAGGAATGTTTTGTACCAGTATGTTAATTGTGATATAATTATGATAACTCCTACATTAAAAGTACTAAAACGATATAATCTACAGACTTCCGCTCATTTCTAATTTCTGAGATATTATATCAAGATGATACCCACCCCACTTTATCTCTAAGTCACCATGCCAAGGGTTGGGTAGCCAAGGTCTAAGGGTATCCCCTTGGTCATAATAATTTATTATAAATATTTTGTTATAAATATTTTATAATTTACCGCGCATATAAGACAAAATTTTATTTTAAAATTACAAGCACCGATAAAGCTCATCATTATAGATGGTATATCATTTAATCTCAAAAACATAGTTTTGATAAGACAAGCTTCGCCCCCCAATCTTAACCGTGTGCAACGTTGTGTCGCTGGTCGTAACTAGCTCGTCTCTTAAAAAATCGTACGTTAAACAAATTTTGCACTCGTTATAATTGCTGATAATGACGAGCGTCCAGTGTGAAATCGTTCGCGTCGAAGACAGTATTTATAGTAGCTTCGGGTCTTAAGCAATCAGCAGTATCAGTTCAACTGGGAAAAGAGTTGTACAGTAATTGATTCAGATTAAATCACTTTTTACTATTGTTTTCTAAAGAATATCCAGCAGAATCAAGATGCCTTGTGAAGGATGTGGAAATGGTGAGTTCTTTGAAACATACTTTTCTAGAACTTGTGACTCAATTGTGTTTTATGCATTCGCGTCTAATTACAGACTGCAGGTGCACTTCTGAAAGATGTGGAAGCAACTGCAAATGCGACCAGTCCTGCAAATGCCCCTGTAAAACTGGCGATCAAAAGGATTGCTGCAAGGGGAAATCATAAAACAGGGATCACCTTCAGGAAGCCGTTTTACATCTATACAAGAAAATGTGCATCATCTCCAGAATACGGAAGTTTAATATATATTTAAGGAAGTGTGCAAGTGTTTGATCTCAATAAATAAATACCCTTTACTTTATACTTGTCTTTGAGATTTTTACAAAATAGCAAAAGCAGGAAAATTGTACACAAGAAAAACTATTATTAATGTGACTTGAAAATGTCCTCTAAACATTTATAAATGATAGCTTTTGTTCAAATTACATTAGCTTAAAAAAGCTATCATAATATTGAGATTTGGGAACATTTTTCTACTGCTCTGGTGTGTCATCACTTTTAAAGCGAACTATAAAAGATCTTACCTTTAGGAGACAAATTCCTTGCCATCAATTCATCGCGCAAATCCTGCATTTTCATGGTTTTAGGATCCAATTCCGAATAGTGGGTAGGTTCCTTCTTTACCTCGAAATCCCCCTGAAAAATTATACTTCAAGTTAAAGTTTTCTTTTCAAAAATTACCCCAAAATATCTTAAATAGGATTTTTTATTTGAAATTTTATACAATGAAATGGTTGCACAGCGAAGCAAATTTTCTATTCTATAAATAAATAAAGGGGCCAACGAAAATCGTGTGCTTTCTCCAATTTCATCTGTATAAATTATTTCAATACAATGTTTTTAAACGCCTGAAATCTAAAGACAAAAGAACCACTATAAAAATCTATAAAAATGAAGTTTTCTTTCAAGGACAAACAAATGAAAGAAATCATAGCACATGTCCTGCAGCTGCAGCTGGTAGAAAATTTTCTCGTT
This sequence comes from Proctacanthus coquilletti, assembly GCA_001932985.1. NCBI lineage: Eukaryota > Metazoa > Arthropoda > Insecta > Diptera > Asilidae > Proctacanthus > Proctacanthus coquilletti. The sequence continues at coordinate 643,477 of MNCL01000027.1, read as the reverse complement.
AATCTTATTAATAAAAATGCCTTAAAGTCCTAAGATTGAATGAAAATAAATGAAAACTTATTAGCTCTAGTAAGAATAATTGCTGTGCCTTTTCGTTTCCATGATCGTCGGGGTTATTACTGGTCGGTGATTCGCTAGGCCTGTTTTCTAAATCCGGCCCACCAGCCGCATCAGAACTGGCAGAATGAGATTTTGTTGCCAACGATGATGTTGCACTTAATGCTGCCGAAGAGGGATTTCTAGCGTCGGAATTGTCTTGATTTATAATACGTTCCAGGTTAGCTTTATAGATGTGCTGTATATTATCCCATTCGACACGGGTAGGCATACAGGAATTGATATCTGGCAAAAATATGACGACCGTTTCAACACGGGCTGGAATCAATCGGCCCTTGTGAGTTGTTTCCCCACGATGATAGTAAAGTTCCACAAATCGGTACCTACACACACAGCATATTTTGACCGAAGGTAAGGAGGTAACATGGAAAAGAAAGAAAAAAGAAAATAATAAAGAAGCCGTCTAGCGCCATTTTGTTTTTTTTGTTTTTTTTTTTTTTAAATAGTAGAAAACCTGAAAATAGCAAAGTTCTTTGTTGTAATGGAACTGCAAAATAAAAGGGCAGATAAGGCTTATTTTTTAATATACTTACTTTTATCTGCTAAAAATATCGGAATAATTAAAACTAGAAACTTCTTTCACACAACACAGAAGAGATTTTGAATTCATAAAGACTGTTTTAGCAATGAAATAATAATAATAGCATATGTGTATAGAATCGGTTGTTAATTTCTAAAAGAGGCCATGAGGTTTTACGTTATTTTCTTGAGAAGTTCATAGTATGATATGAGGTCTATTGAAATCGTTTTGAAGCCGTAAGTTGATTAAAAATCGTAATTAAATATTAAAAAAATGTAAACTCCTGTATACCTAAGATCTATTGGACTTATGTACACGAAACATGTTTTATTTAGATAGAAGATCCATAATAGCATTTAAAACTCCATATATCATTTTAGCTTTATTTATAGTTAACTCCCACTTCTACGTTCAAATGTAGTAAGACTTTGCTTTTATTATTTGCATTTATTACCTTTTTTATGCATGTGTGCAGCAGTGTACAACTTTTAGATCTTCTAAGCTCCTTTAAAAACCGTAATCTTTAGTTTTTAATTAGAATAATAAATTACATGTGAAAAATATTAAAGGTACAGAAATAAATAATGCTATATTTGAAGCTATAATTCCATGATGAAAACAAATAATTTGGAACTTGTTTTAAGAATAAAATTACATAAAAGTTTCTTCTACGTCTCCCAAAAGAAAAAAATTGCTAGTCAGATAAGATGAGCTCAATATTATAGATATGATGTTGTGATAAGAAAAATTTCGTCGGAATTCTTTAATTGTTTACAAACGAAGTAAATCTTGACCGTGCGCAACAACGCACTCGATCGTTGTTCGTTTTCCGTGTGCAATCAATTTTTGCACTCGGTTGTGACGACAACGTTTATATTGACCGCCTATCCGAAGTGTTCAACAGTATCAGTTCAACTAAGAAAAACTGCACAGTGATTTTTTTCCGATCTGAATTTTGTTCTCTGAAAGTATATCCACAAAATCAAAATGCCTTGCGGAGGATGCGGAAATGGTGGGTTTTTTAAAAAAAATATATTCCTTTGGAATCGGTTACTTATATACTTTTAATTACAGACTGCAGATGCACTTTTGAAAACTGTGGAAGCAATTGCAAACGCGATCAATCCTGCAAATGCGCTTGCAAAACTGGGAGCCAGAAAGATTGTTGCAAGGGGCAATCTTAAATCAACGATTCATTAATTTTTCTCCAAAAATGTTAAAATGAAATTAAATAAAAGCTTTACATTTTACTTGGCACTTTTTTCATAAAGTAATTTTCAAAATTGACTATGACTTGTTTAATTTAAAAAAATTTGTTAAAAGTTTTAAATATACACTAAATTGAAAATACACTTACTTCAGAATGTGTTTTACCTCAGCTCTGTTTAAGCAATAAAACAAAATTTTACATAAATGCCCTTTTTCTATTTACACTCTTTACAGTAGTGACTGAAAAGTTTTGCCCGTCAATATCAGTAAAAATAATAATTTAAAATAATAAAAGCAATATTTATGTTCCAATGATGGAACAAAACAATAGAGATAACCAAAATGCAACTTAAATAAAAAGCAAGTATTTGTGTGCCGCCACCTGAGCGCAATTGTTTTTTTCGACTGAGTCTCATTCATTAAATCTCATTCACACATTCGAAATAAATAACTTCTGTTTCTCTAAAGAAAAGCTTAAATAAATTATAACTCACCATTGTGTACAACCAGAAAGGTCAATGCCGGTGAGAGCTTTACAAGTTCGCGTTGCAGTTTTAATTAAAACTGTTGGATCATTTTGAGGATCGTCGCCATCCAGAGAAGGACTCCAAGCTCCACCAATAGCCATTGTCTCGTTCTTTCCTCGAATTCCAACGAGAAAATTAATAAGGCGTGTCGGATGGATAAAATCACGTTCCCCGTCTCGTTCCTTATCATCATAAAGGCATTTCTGATAAATTTCTGCGATTGGTGGGGCTCCCATCAGCATAACTTTTGCTGAATAGAGATAGTCGACATCGGGAGGGTCAAGAACAGCTATATTCTCTTCTGGAGGGTCCACTGACTTATGCATTATGTGAAAGGAACATGGACGCTGTATTGAGAAGGGATTGTCCGGTTTGAAGGATTTCGACCAACGTACTTGTGAAAAGAAAAAGTCTGAGGGAATATACAGGTTAGAATATCTCCTGCGCAATTCAAGCACATCAGCTTCAGTCCTGTAAGAAATTCAGGCATGATTTTGATAAATATTGTAAGTAAATATAAAAGCACTTACACAGTGAGAGATACTTTTGGAATTTGCACCATATAGCGAGGTATCACACGGGTTCTCCTCCTCTTAGGCGACGATCGCCTAACAGGGCTTCTTTCGCGTCGCTCTGAGCTGTGGTCGCGCCTATCTAAATGATGATCCCTGTCCCTATCTCTATCATCCCGACGCCGTTTTCGGTCTATTTCGTCCTGAAAAGTAATTTCCTATACGATAAATTTCAGAGAATACCGTAGCACTTACATCTTCCCTGTGCCGGGAGTCCTTCCTGCTGGATGCACGATCCGGGGATCTTCTGGGTGATACTCGTCTTTGGTTCATTGCCCTGGCGTATTCATTTGGAGGGGGAACTGCATTGTACCCAGATCCTTTAATGTTTGTTGCCATGAGTGGAGGTGGTTGATTCCTCTGTATATTGGGCACATTACTGTTGCCGACTACGCCAGCACTTGCAGCGCTGCTCACAGAAGGTACAATTTGAACACGAGTAGCATTGAGTTTGAATGGGGAATTCTGATTAAAGGAAGATTCTACCAGGACCCTATCGCCGACTTTCGGAATGCCTCCCTTACAGACATTCTTGTGGAAGAAGATCTCATCATCGACGAAACCACAATCATTGTGAATCTTCGTCACGGTCCCAATAGAATTGTAACTGTTGGGATGATTCTGTTGTTGCGGAGCATTGCCGCTTTGCTGACTACTGCTATTAGTAGAAAATGCGATCGGATTGAGACCCCGGTTCCCCGGTCCGGGGTATGAGACAGCTTGCGAAAACAATGGCTGTGGCGACGGCTGCATCTGGCTCATGCTCCCACCCAGCTGGGAGAATGGTACATTCTGGTTCGGCGGCTGCTGGGGCATACTCATGTTCTGATTGTACATCGAGGCATTCTGAAAATGCATAGGATTCTGAAGACCTATCTGGTTCGGCATGTTTGACATGTTCGATTGCGCCGAATTGCCGAGGGTATTCCTCTGCCAGGGTGGATTCGATTGTCCGCCATATGACATTTTGCCGGTATTAATCCGATCTATAATCTGTTTTTAGTTAGTTTCAAGTCTTATTTTCACTCTAAAACGTATCACAGCACAATAAATTGTCGGTTTATTTTCGGTGGACTATAACCACTAATATGTCAAATAATTTTAAACAGTTGAAGTTTGCAGCAGTTAAAATAATAGCGGTTGAATTGTGAATTTTTAAATATTCTAAGACGGTATACAAAAAGAATAAAATCTAAAACACGAAAAATAAAAATTCAAATTACGAGAAGGACAGCCTATTATATTTAATTCGTACATGCTTAAAATAGCGTAGTATTTAATGCACTATTAATCATGAATCGCAAATTTAAGTAAAAATGTTTGAAGGTATTAGAGAAACAAAATTATAAATCTAAAAATTTTAGGACAACGAATTACGAATTACTAACGAGATTTAGATTATAGGGTTTTCAAATTATAATTAAAATAACAAAAGTGCGTTTACCTTTACAGAGATCTTCGTTGCAATTTTTCCTTATATATTATTATATATTTCCTTATATATGTTTTAAACAGTTAAAGATTTAAAAACATTAAATTTATACTGTAAAATGTGAATGTAGCATCTGTATTTTAAAATTCCTAAAATAAATGTGACTGTATGAGCTTTAGTATTCTTAAACGTATTCTTATAAAATGTTTAGGTTCTTAATAAAAGTGATAAAACTTGAGTACTTATTTCGGCAATTATGTTTTCAAATTCTAGAGCTATAGTTCAAAACTTTAACTTTTACTTAATCCCGATTTTACATAACTAATCGTTATTAAATTAAAAATTACTTAGAAATGAGTTTCTTGGCTCTTCAAACCCCCTTTTACGCGAAAATCATATTAACCACATTTTGGATTTGAATTTCATAATCTGTAGAAAATACCCTATTAAATTTGCATCATTAAGTGTTTAAAATAAACATAAAAATAATAATTACATTTAAAATAACAATCAAAGTTTTAAAAATCATATCGATTTAGAATTTATCGGTTGTCCTCTTTCCGTAGGTGCTGCCAGTATGCGATAAATATGGTTTAGAAACATCCAGAATTTAATTCCTTTGTTTTTTTGCTTTTCATAATAAAATGACTTATAAAACGTAAAATCGAATTAGTTTCAAAATAGGGCGAAAATAATGTTTTCATTATTTTAATAATATATTTACACTTTTTAAAGAATTGAACGTAGAGTGATTAAACTGCGGCTTGCTTCATGCTGCTTGTTTTGTAAGAAAATTTGAAAATATTCAATATTTACTTGAAGTTTTGTTTGAAATGTAAATAGAAAGAATTTGTAAGTAGTAACAGAGGTTTATTTTAACTTTAGTCTATTAAATGTTTAGTAAATTGTGTTTTATTAAATAACATCTCAACTTGATTCATTTCCGGTTGGTGCGGAAAGTACTGAGCCCCTCGCGGTCTCCACTCTCCACGTGGTGTAGAAAACATGGCCTACCTCGCTTCTAGTCTGTGCCGGCAAGTACAACGTTCTTCTCCATTAAACCGGATCAATTTAGCGAGTCAGTCTGCGTTTGGGTTGTTGTGTCTTCGTCAATTGGCCAGCAAAATGGGTTTACCTCGTGTTTATTTCGAAATGACTGCCGATAATCAGAAACTCGGCCGGATCGTGATGGAAGTAAGTAGAAAATAAGTGAATTTTCTGTCCAGAGAAGGAAATTTTCAGTGGCGGCTGTCGCCACAGCCGCCACCTTTAAAAAGTGAGAGTGTGTGATAAACGCCATTGCACAGAGCGGCTGTGCGCCGTGTTACAAGGGCTGGGGCACACCGGGTCCGCCAGAAAATTGATAGAGCTAATTGTTGGCGATAGTGTGGAAAATTAGTCACCTTTGCCTGTGATGCAGGAGTTTTCCCGGAGTAACCAGGTGCTGCTCTCCCGTGCGAGGCGCGTGAGCATTCCATGGACACCGGCTTCCGGCACTGCTTTCACCTTGACGGTGATGAGGCTCTGGAAAGTTCCCTGCAACGTGAGGGTGCGGGGCGAGTTTTTGGATGAGTGCTCGTGGAATTCCTTGCTGCATTTTTTTGAAGATCGTTTTCCAACGCTGTTTTCTCACGTTGTTGACTATTTTGGCCGAGAAAAAGAAAAGAAGCTGGGCCAAGCAGTCACAGTCAATGATGTCATTACTGGCTCAGCCTGTCTAGGCGGCATTGAGGCAAAAAAGGTGGTGGCCTGTGACTCAATTCGAATCGAGTTGGGCATGAGAATGCAAAAGATCAAAATGCGATTGCTAACCTGAAATATTCAGCTCGGTGATCACATTTAAAAGGAGTCTATGCAAATTTTCCAGCTTTGCGGGGGGTACGCATCTAATCAAATTCGAAACTGTGATGCAATAATCGCACGATTGTCCAGTTTTTGAATTGATTTCATACATTCCATGTGAGAGGTAACCCCCATTCTTGTCCCCGTCGGGACTATTTGATTGTCCTACAGCTGGACAATTCGCGCTGTTGTCGACCTTGAACTTGCCGGTGGTTTTCCATCGTCAAGCTATTTTCTGCTGATTAGTCAGGGAATTACGAATTTCCTTCAGCAGGTCAGATTTTGCAATTCATACTGAAGATTGCGCGAGGGATCGAGAGCAAGGTGACTGTTTATAGTCGGCTTTATTTTGTGTTGACTCAGCTGCAGTATAATTTTCCTGGAGTTGCTCTCCGGCGTTTGCATAAAGCTTGCCTTCTTGTGCTCGAATAGGAGTCAATTGAGATCTATTTCGTCGAGCCGATGTTGAGTAATTTGTGTTACATTTTTTATCGCCTCCCCTGTTTTAAGAATGTGGTCACAGAAGGAGGCGGTGTCTAATTTACGTTTTCCATAAAATCTTTAAAGGCTCGTTTGTAGTGTAAATTATATCATATCAAATATTTTTCCTGTTTCAAATGACCATAAGGCTCCTACGGATGGGGAAGCACAATTTACTTAATGGGTTGCGTTAAAACGTTAACGCGTTTGGACGAGACATGACTCAAAACGGACACCATTAAAAATGAGTTAATGGACTCGGCTATGAAGATTGAGTTAAATTATTCAAATCTGGGTATGAGTCATGTAAAACTGATGAAGTTTTCTACACTTTACTTAGAAAAAAAATAACAGTGTAATTTGTAATATGTTAATAATTTATTTTGTTTTATATTTTGTAATAAAGTTCCAAGGTAAAGTTTTCTACAAACTAAAAATGATCATTATAAATAAACTAGTTAGAATACTTTAAGTACTGCACTCTAAATAAAGAATTTTGGATAAGATTGTGAAGAAAGGGAGAAAAAAGCAAAAAAAGGGGCAAATTTGGCACACGAAACCGTGAATCATTTAGCCATAATAGAGATATGAAATCATGACCTGAATTTGTCTAAATCAATATGCAGCTATGACTACAGCTCTTATCCGAATTTGCATTTGAAGACCAAATCAATAAATCATTAGGGCAGGTTATTTTCTTTTCTGCAGAAGAATCAAAACTGACCATTAGAAATGTTGGCTCGTCCCCAATTTTCCATACTCAAAGTGCTACTTAGCTAAAAGTATCGAAGACCTTTTCTTATAGGGTTAACGTAAGTAATTTCAAGTACTCCTAGGACGATTTATATTTGTGATTATTTTTTATATTCGAATTATTCAATTTATTGAACTGGATACACATTAAATGTATTTTGTCGTTCTGCCTTTGAAGCTATAATCGTACATGCCGTCAAAGTGTATATTTTTAAAATGTTTTTGCGTTTATATCTTTCTTTGGAGGTTGCATAATTGAAATCAATTTTATATAATAAACTTTATTCACGTTGTACTGTAACGGAAACTTGTAGTATTTTTCGCGGAGAAAAGAGACGTATTTTGTTCAAATTACAAAGTATTAATAAAATGCAAAGTGTGAAAAGCATTTTTGGAATCATTTTTGAGAAAATACCATATTAATCAGTGGAAATTCATATTATCGAGAAATGAATAATTTTTAGAGTTATTTTTGAGACAATCAGACAATTTTAAGGGCGATTCTACTTTAAGGCATAAAAAACACTGAGAAATCTGGTAATATTTATTTATCTTTAGATACCAAATTTCATATAAATCGGTCCTCAGTGCTTTTGGCGCTAAAACCTTCAGACAGACAAGAAAACATAGACAGGGATTTTCTTACAAGTCAAGCAAAAAGAGAAAAAATTCAATTTAAAGTGCAGTTTTTATTTTTAGTTATACTTTCGTGGGCAAGATGGAAAAAGGGCAATATAATTTTTAGTTGTGTGGTTTTTGTGTGGAATCACTGGATAAAAAATATGTTGTTTTAGTACAATTATGTTATAATGCGATTTCGGGTTGACTAAATATTAAATGAGACTTTATATAAAGAAGAGATTTATGTGAAAGAAATGAAATTTAAAAACACGATTTTTCAATTTGCAAGTAATCCTTTTTCATTTTACTTTATCTGATTGGACGAATAGTTAATATCTCCGTGTTTAAATTAACTTCACACTTTCTTTATTACAACATTAAAAAGATAATATTGTTCATTTTGGTGAATAGAATCAGTAAAGACTGTGAAGTACAATTATTTAACTCTCTCGTGTCTCCTAAAGTGAATAATTAAAAAAAAAAATTAAAAACCTGAACAAAATCATGAATGTGCAAATTCTAGAAATATTAGCATTTTTAATGATGTCGACATCTCTGGGGAAATATTTACTGTTGATATGGAACATGCGTTCCCAACTCGCATTTAGGATTTTTTGTTGAAAGTGTTTTTAAACAAAATTGTAGATATAAAGCACATGATAATTTTAAAAAAATGAAAGCTAAAACGTTATAAATCTTCATATTAAAATAAATTTTCCTTTGCTTGCGTTGTATTATAAATTTTATAGTAGCAAACAGAGACGACAAGGTCAGTAAAATTGTTTTGAGTCGAATTGTATGAGACAAACAAGGTTTACATAATGAAAACAACATTCATACAAAATTTTATATAAAATGAAAATTTTCCGCATAAATCTAATCTCAAAGGTGAGGATTTTAATATGGCTAAAGTTGGAGCCATAGGTGTGTGGCATGTGTCACGTTTTATCAACATTATCTGAAAAATATTTTTTCAAAATATTAGTTATTAAAGTTGCCCTGCCGTAATCAAGTTTAACCTTTAAGAGCTTTCGTAGAAAGTGTTTTTTTTTTTTTTAAGATAAACATGATTTGTAAATATGTATCATATCAAACGTGATTTAAATGTTAATCAAATTCAGTTCTGCGCAGAGGAGCGCACCAAATTCGACTGCAGAGCGGAGACTTTAATCATAATTCTCTTTTATATCGAACAAAGTTGGACTATGTGTACATTTTCAAACTTGGACAACAATGTGTGAGTGGCTGTGATGGGTAATTTTTTATTGATAGCTATCGCTGTTCGTTTAATTAGGTCGAAATGTAGGTCACGTACGTGCTTCCTTTTTAACTTAATATATATTTTTGTTTTGTTTTTGTAATTCAAGGACAAAGGGTACACTGCATGTTGTAGTTGTAGGACACTATGGTGTATGTCGTGTTGTATCTTCAGTTGGGTTTCACCAGGAAACGATTAATGGGCTTCAATGTCACTGGTCAACATAAAATCGATAATTACTTTTTGTGCCTTTGATGGCGTATAACCTTTTGTTTGGTATTGGATGGTGTACACCCTTTGGGTTTGGGTTTCGGGTAATAAATCCCACCCCAGCTATTCTCTTTTTCCCTGATTCGAAATTGTTTCATTATTAACTTGTACATGACGGTGACATTAATGCGGATTCCGATCCGATCTGATTCGATATCATAAAGCATACTTTCGCCTTTTACTAACAAGACGACAAATGAAATATTAACAAGGCTTTGTGTTTTTGGTAGATTACACCTTTAGCCCCCTTTTTTTGTTTCTTTCTTTCCTTAAAGATTACTATCTCATGTTTTCCTGGTAATGTGAAAATCAATGTATCGTGCCCGAAAGTTGTTAAATTATGCAACTCAACTGTCTGTGGTAATTTGATGAAATCACGTGTTTATCTAAGCGTCTGCATAATGCTTTATTAGGAAGGACACGAAATCACTTCTTGTGCCATTTGTTATGTATTTATTGCATGAAAAGTCTAAAATTTCATCAGTGCTACTATATTTAGTGTAACGTGCCAATTGAGTTATAAAAGCCGCTCATGTCCCCAGAAATGCATAAATATTCCTTTCGACATGTTTGCATAAAGGCGTTTTGAATATTTTGATATATTTTGAATACACACCGAGGTAAGATGGCAATAACGAACTGATGAATTTTGCATTTGCACTGTCAGAAGATATTTACGTCTCAGGTCTTTTAAATATTGATTACATTTGTCTCTTTGACCTTCCAGATTTCAAGCTTCCAGCTTTCCTGTCTGTGCCCCCTATTTTATCCGGTATTCAGACAATTTAAAATTATTTAGCATGCTGCTGTTTTTCTGTTTGTTTATACTGCTAGCACTTGTGTTTATCAAGCCAAGTATTTTACATATAATCTTTTATGGCTTCCCGATTAGTTATTAATTTGATGCCTTTTCTTTTTCCATTTTTATTTTATTTTTATTTAAGCTATATATTTTTTTAAAAATTTGTAAACAGCGATATTTCAACATTTAGTGCGATTTCGATTCGCACAGATGTTGGCTTAATTCGGTTTTAGTCTATGGGAACTTTGGGATTAGTATCTTTAGAACTTTAAATAAAATAACGAATAAAACCACTGCATGATTTTAATAAGAAATTTTATAAAAAGAGATTTCATTTATAAACAAAATTTGAAAAAATCACTCGTTTAAGAATTGTATTCTTTTCGTATAAAAAAAATTTGCATTTTGAGTTCATCAGTATGGGTGCTCAAAAGTTTTGTCATTCTTTTTTTCAAAATAGGAAAGTATTACGTAATACTTGAGTGTTCCCTTATCGTATGGTTAATTAATGTTGGAAACTATAAAGTTTTGGGTGTTTCTACGCTGTTTTAGGTCGCTCTTTAAACGCTTAAAATAGATGTGTACCTATATATATCTTCCATATATTGACTCTCTAAAAACCTTAATGAGAAACAGTATTTCAAAGAATTTTCAGTGGTCAGCAAAATTATGGTCACTAAAACATTGTTCCAAGAAAAAAAGTTTGTACACAATTTTCCCTCTTCATTAGGATGCAGTATCAAATTAGTGTAATTAATGTTCTATTACGAATTCCGTTGAAAGTTTTTTCTTGTTTCGTACCTGAGGCGTTATACTATGAAATAAATTGAATTTCAAGGAATTTGAAACCAGAAGGTATTCTCTATTATTATGGCTTTTTCTCTTTCAAGCATTCGTTTGTCTTTTGCTACGTTTTTGTTGCCTTTTTGCTATTTTTACTTTCTCATTTTAAAATTTATTATTTTAAGGAGAAAGTTCATTTTTTTCTGGATAATATAAATTAATTAGCTCTATTGAAGATATTTCAAATATGCATCGCTTATCTTCCCGGTTTATTTAGAAGAACAACAAAAGCCCAGTCCGTTGGGCAGAGTTTCCTAAAATAGTTGATTGAGTTTTCATCACTTTCTTTGGCTGATGATGAAAGTGTCTTTAATTTCGCGATGAAAAGATCTTTCACTTTCGAAGACAGCCCCGACAGAAATCTAATTTTCCACTTGTTGCTCTTTTTAATAAAAAAATCAGAAATTTACACTGAGTGGGAGGTTTTATTTAGTGTTAAATAGTTACCTCAACTTTAAAAATAACTCAACCGATTTCCTCTCTTGGCACCAGTTCTAGCCGGGGCAGGAAATAAAATATTTTGATTTAGTTATCGATTAAGATCCATCAAGTGATCACGAAGGAAATTTTCTGATTAAGTTTATTTTCGTTTATTCTATTTATAGCTCCGGTCCGATGTTGTACCAAAGACTGCGGAAAATTTCCGTGCCCTATGCACCGGAGAGAAAGGGTACGGCTACAAGAGCTCAACATTCCATCGTGTCATCCCGAATTTCATGTGTCAAGGAGGTGATTTTACCGCCCACAACGGTACCGGTGGCAAGTCCATCTACGGTGCGAAATTCGAGGATGAGAACTTTACACTAAAGCACACCGAACCCGGCATTTTGTCAATGGCCAACGCCGGACCAAACACCAACGGTTCCCAGTTCTTCATCACCACCGTAAAAACGTCCTGGTTGGACAATCGCCATGTTGTCTTCGGCAAGGTTGTTGAAGGCATGGATATTGTCAAGAAGATCGAGTCCTTCGGAAGCCAATCCGGCAAGACTTCGAAGAAGATTGTCGTCTCCGATTGTGGACAACTTTAAAGGAGTTGTAATTGCGACCACTACATTTACATAAGATACAGAGCTATGATAAAATTACATAAAAAATTTCCATTCTTATTAACATCAGATACTGAGAACAAGTACGGCCCAAATAATTCAAAAAGTACTAATCTAACAAAAAAAATGTAAGGTCTAGAAGTTCATAGGTTCTTCGCTCGATTTTCTTATTATTATTATTTTTTTATTGTAAAAAGTATCATTTACAGTTAACGTTCTTTTGTATACCACTCGAATGTGTAGAATTTCTTCGCAGTTACAACGGAGGGTATGTTCCATTGAAATCAAATCCACTTTTCGGTGAATAACCGGTTTCAGTTTTAGCTACAGTTGCCCTCTGATAATAACCTAATTATTAACAGTGCATTTCAACTTCTTGTTTTTCTCGATCTTTATGGACTTAGATTTACAAAAGACATGGAAGGAGAAGTAAATAAAATTTTAGAAGAATTTTCCAAGTATTTCATTAATTTCTATGTGTTCAATGTGTACAAGTTGTGTTTCAATAAATGCGATATGATTCCAGAAATTCTATCTGTAACCATATTTCGATTTTGGTTTTCGTCCGATCCAAGTTGATAGCAATCATGGAGCTGTACGGTAGGTACAAATTAAAAAAGGGATAGTTGGGGGTAATTTAAATTGTTTGTGCTTTTTGTTGAGTACAAATTCCCATTTTCCGAAGTCCTTAGAACACTCATTTCGATGTAATCGTCTTTCTTTGAAACAGAAAACAATGAAAAGGTACATTAAAATACAAAGGAAAAAAAAGGAAACTAAAAAAATCTAGAAAAAAAAATTGAAAACAGTCGGTGTGGGATTTTGTTTGTGGTGCATTAAATGAAATTAACCATAGTGATGAGGTCCAGAACTGAAGGTAGTACTGGGTGAAATATGGAAAAACGTTTTGTACCTTCTCGGATTAGGGACACTGTCTTAAGGTTTGCGCAAAATTAAATCGGAAATTCCTAAACAACTTTTGTTGCCTTGGATAAGGCTTAAAGTGTAACTATTTGTAGGTTTTTGAACCCAGCGCATAAATTAAAAAAATATAAAAACCTCGTTCATGCAAATGCAATGATTAGATAAAGTCAGAACTTGGCTTAAATTGACTTACTCAGAAATTACACAAAAAATAACGAAAGATGTTTACTTAAATGATGTATTTTTATGATATTTTGAGATGATTAATGCTTTTGTGTTGTTTTTTTTTTATTGTTTTGTATTTATTTTCTATCTTGGAGTTGTAGATAATTTCATTATTTTTCTCGCACACTATACACAATAAAAAGTACATACCTTTTTATAAACTCATGATGTGGTTGTATCACGTTTTTTGCTAATTGTCTTTTATTATAATTTTATATTTTTTGTGCGAAAGGCTCTTTTGCTCAATTTCAAAGTTTTGTGTTAATTCTCTTTTTTATATTTATTTTACGATGAAATGAATTGTTTTTAGTGATATAAGAAATCAAAAATTTAACTGATATAATTCAATAACGAGTTAATTAGGATATTGTTATAAATTATATTTGCTACCTACTGTTTATTATCATTTATAATTACCTATGCATGAAGAACCTTTCTGAATCAGCGGGTGTGAATACTCCATGAATTCCTAAAATCCTTAAGATAAAACTAGGGTAAGTATTTCTGATTACAGCATTTAAAAAATACCTACTGTCACGGACTTCAATGTGCTTCAGGTAAATCTATGGACTGCAAACCTTTGAATTCGAAGGCTATACGAAAAAGTTTGTTGCCCAGTGATTTTTTTTAACCTATAACAATTTGTTAAATTCTGCGTAGAATGAAGTTGTATTTAAACCGACTGCAGTCATCCCAATAACTTATGAAATTATGAAATTATTAAGTAGTAATTTTGCACTATAAATTCCATGCACCATGGAGTAATTTTAATGGTTCTTTTAAAATCACCTATTGTGCAAGTAGAGAATTAAATTTAATAGCCTATTAATGCATTCAACATATTCTTCAATTTTTGAATTTGCTGTTTTAACGACTTTAATAATATGTTTGAAAACATCCTCACTTTACATTTCTCGTAAATATATCAAATTTGGCATTTTTTAAAGAATAAAAAATAAAGTCAAAGAAAGATTTTGTTACGGAACACTACACGTGCGAGTTTAATTCACACTTGACATGTTCTTATTTTTTCTTTCCATTTTTTAAATTCTGAGTACAACTTCTGATTAAAAATGGAAATGAAATTCACGCGTCTAGTCACCCTGTATAAGAAACTTGAAAGCTCTATGGGGTTTCTTGTAGTTAGGATTTCCACCAAAGACTGTTTGGCTGTTTATCGTGAAATTAGGAATTTCATTTCTATTTGTGAAAGATATGAATCTTCTCTATTTAGTTCTCAATCAGACAGAATTACTAAGTAATAAAATCTTTCATATTGTAAATTAAATGGTGAAAAATCATTAAAATGTACGTTAAATTTAAAAATTTTACAACAGGGTTAGCAGCGAAGTCATACTCACGTCCTCGGCAATAAACAACGTATTTAGTTTTTAATATTGTAAATTAGAAATCTTTTGAATTGCTGTTACAAGAAAAAATTTGTTTTAGTAACTTCAGAATATTTTCAAATTTATATCGAAATGAATTGATTACTTACATTATATATTATATATAAGAATTACATATTATATTATATAAATAAGAATTACTTAATTTCGATATATTTTGTCTTAAAAATGTGTTCAGATTTTAAAAAGTATTTCACTAAATTTTATATTAATAAATTGACATGAATATCAAAATACCGATTGAGCTATATTTGGAAGATGGTATGGAATATTATATTAAATATTTGTTTAATATGTGTACTATTATTGAAAATATCCAAACATTTGTACATTCGATTAAAGTTTGTACTGTAACTAGTTTTGCCAGTTTGTATGTAATGCTCGATGATTTTCGTTTTAAACTCGTTAATTTTGACAAAACATCTGTCGTATGTAGTTTTAGCTAATAAGCAAAATAAAAGGAAAATATTTGTCCGATCAGCCAAATTTCAAATCATTTCAATGATCAAGCTGCTTTAAATTCGAGTAAAGGATAATGCGTCACTACTGGGCAAGTGGTAGCCGGTTTTTATTGATCAGTAAATCAGGGACGGTATCTCGAGTTTGTGCGTTCAAAATCAACGTTTTTGTTGTTAGAGGAAGAAATAAATTCGATAGGATATTTTCTAGAAATCAGTAGAGTAACACTGTAGAGAGCAAACAAATGAAACTTTCCCAGAACTCTAACTTAATTTCCCAAATTGGACGAGATTTTAATTAAATTTTAGGGGTGCACCTCCGATGATTTTGCGTGTAATTAAGTTGAACAGGTTTTCTGGTTTTCTGCAAGGAGCCGGTCCTTGGACCGTGATAAACACACAGAACGAGCCCTAAGGCCATTTATTATCGGCATTAAGGAAATAAACCGGCAGCCAATTGCTGCTGGGATATCTAACTAGCGGATAATTTAAGATTATTTGGCAGATTCGGGGAAAATTAAAGGTAATAACGAATGACGAATTTAACAGCCCTTCGAGAAACCTTCAGAACCTTCACCTAACGAGATAGGCAACGTGCTAGCCATTGTCTCAGCTTGATTACATTCAGGAACTTAAAGACAAGGGAAGACGCCGTTGGGGCAAGTATCGTATTGTTTGCAGGCTTAGGTACGCGGGCGTTTTACGATTTTCTATAGATTTTCCTTCTGCAAAAGCAAGTGGTAAATTAGATACCTTCAAGAGGTAATACTATTTGATTTACCACTTGTTAGAGATAGTAATGATAAGAATATGTTTAGCGCCTATACAAAAGCTTTATTTCATATTTGGCTTTAAAGCAATTTTGTTTAGGAAATTATATGCGAGTGGAACGAATTGATTTACTTTCGGCTAATTACCTAACGTGACATGTGAAATTGACTAAAGCATTATTTTCACATTCTTATTTGAAAAAATATTGGGTATGTAATTCGACCACTGTTGTAAATATAATAGGTCTAGTTTTAAAAAAATCCTGATAAAGGA
Organism: Proctacanthus coquilletti; assembly: GCA_001932985.1. NCBI lineage: Eukaryota > Metazoa > Arthropoda > Insecta > Diptera > Asilidae > Proctacanthus > Proctacanthus coquilletti. The sequence goes on along the minus strand of MNCL01000027.1, from coordinate 627,122 downwards.
ATGTACAATGTTCAGCAGTAAGATAATATTCAGTCAATTTCTTATATAGCTTTAACGAGAATATTGTAAAAATATCTAAGGAGCATAAAATACAAGACAGTCTAGAGTTTCTCAATACGTTACAAAAGATCATTTTACAGATCATTTGCAATAAAAAATTTTTGTAAAACGATTGCTTAAATAAAAAGTATAGTGTATTTTTTTATCTATCTAATCAAATTAGTAACGACAAAAAGAATTCAAAAGGTTTTCAAATCAAGTTCACTAAGAAACAAAAATAAAAGAGAGAATTACCTTTTGAATTATTGTGCAATATTTTGAAAACACGAAATCATTTTGTTAAATGTAAACAAGAAAAAATTGAATGAATATCTATTTATTCAATTACACTCAATTTCTATTGAAATCGTCACGTTTCTCTCATTTTTATTAATTCGCCAGGTAAAATTCAGAATAATAATTTTTCGCTAATGTTAAAAATCTGCTGCAATTCTTTACGAAGATTAGAATTCTAAATTTTTTTTCATTTCAAATTAAATCGCCTTAGAATTGTTTTAGTTAAAAAAATGGGTACTATAATAAGCAAAGTTTGCTACGACCTCTAGATAAGCCCTTGGATCGCCCTTGCGCCAGCTCAATTCAATGTTTTGTTTGTTTTAATTCACTGAGAACACAAAAGGGAACTATCCAGGGAGATTTATGGTGCTGTTACCTGTGTCAAAATGAAATCTTGTAGCGAAAGGCCCATGCTAGGAGCAAGGAAAAAACACGAGTGTTGGTGGTTCCTTGAAGATGGTGGAAGATTCCATCAACATGGACGAAGCAATTATTTTACGTTTTAATTTCAAGCAAGCAAATAAAACATGGTCAAAGAAAATTAAATTATTTCCTCGTATGTCGTGGAGAGATCCCTTAGGAAAAATCGTGTTAGCATTTTGTGATTAAACGATGTGTGACGCCGGTCATAAAAGTGCAGACCATTTGCCACACAAATTTTAATAGATCCAAATTTATATTTGTATAAACTTTGGTGACTAGAAATCCAAGAATTTAGCTCTTGTGTTGATTTACACTTCAATTAAATTTTTGATAAAACCTGGGCAACTTTGAATTTATATTTTCTGCTTTTCCTGCTCATAATTTCATAAATGTACTACATTTCATAATCCCGTAAATCGAATCTCAATTAACTTAATATTTTTCATCGCCGTAAATTATATTTTGTGTTTTAAAAATTTTTATTGAACACTAAAAACGCAAATTTTATTGCTTTCTAATTCTTTATGTATTGTGCGTAAAATTTGTAAAATTGAAAGTTAAAAATTTTCTTTAACCGAAGCTTCTTTAAAGGCGACTTGACTTTTCCAACCACACTTTCTAAATTTTGTCTTGGGAGAATTTTGAGACTGTTTAAGACTTAGCAACAACTTCGCAATTTTATAGTAATAACTGATATATTATTTTCAAAAAAGCGTAATTAAACTGTTTATAAAAGAATTTTTACAATGTTTTTATCATTAAAAATTTTATACTTTTCACAGTAATTGCAAAGTTAAGAGATATTTTTATAGAGTGGAAATACGCTCAATTTGATGTCCAAACATCTGGTCATCCGATCATCCTTTTGGAATAGCAACTGCAATGGCTGCCCAACCAGGATGTCCTCAAATCTGGAACAAAATTGGATTACATGCATATCCGTCACATTTTGCTTTAATACGGAGAACATACAGTGGATTGTACTTTGTACACGAGGGCTTTATATCCCATGGGTTGCGCATCTCGTTGTTTTGTGTCTCGTCTCTAATGATGTCAACTCTGGGCTTTTTTTCATTTTGTGAAAGTTAAACAGTCGACAGTCCCATTCCCAATCCCTTTTCGGTTCTTCCTTATCTCATTGTGAAAGAAAATCCTCGGGGAAATCCATTCCGTGCCCTGCAATGTCAAGTCATTTTTATTTAGTTCTTTTGCCGGAGAGAGAAAGTTTCCTCCTAGGACTGGGGCACGTTTGGGCTATTTATGGAAAATCAATAAATTAATTACATCAGTCGTAGTACCCTTTTTCTCCTGGTGTCACCGTGTTCGGCTTCTGTGAAAACTGGCGTTACAAGCGAACTCACTGAGATTATTGATAAAATTATTTTAGAATCATTGTTAATTTCTATAGTCAGTGCTAACGTACGTGTTATGGGTATTAAGGTCGGACGTACAACTTGCGCTTTGCACTGTAGATATTTACAATTTGGTATTATATTTAATAATAGTAATTATAGGTAGAATTTATTAGCGTTTTGTATATTTTTAAAGAAATTTGGCGACTTTTCCGCGTTGGTCATCAACAATTTTTAGATCTTCCATCTACATAATAAATAAAAATAAAAATGAGCAATTGTTGTACTTCATTTGGAATATATTAGACCAAAATAAAAATAAAAAGGAGTTTTGCATTTATCTAGACTTTTTTCTTTAAAGTTGTTATTTAAAAAGCTTCGAAGAAAACTGTAAAAGATTTCTCCGAAATTCTGTAATATTCATTTAATTAGAAAATAGTGAATTTTCGAAAAGGTTTATATAATTTTGTAGCAAGGAAACCGTAAATAAATGTGTAATTACAAACAAGAGGGTAATATTGAAAGATGTTCAAAACATTTAGATCCTTCGAATTCGACTATATTTTACATAGACAATAAGGCACCCTATATACATCTTATTAAGTGCTATCGATTTAAAATGCAAACAATCTCTATCACTCTTTAAATTGGAACTTTTCCTACATCAATGTTAAGTAAAAATAAAAGTCTTCCTGATGCTGATAGGTCGTTTTATAGAATGGATCCAAAGAGGAAGGCATGCTCCATAATCTCGGCAGTTAACGAGGTACTCAAACAAAAACTTTCTAAAAAGAAAGTCGAGCCGTCGTCGTCTGTTCCAGCTTAAGCTATTTAGTAATTTACTCGGAGATGAACCCCTTAAAAAATCCTATCAGAAGCGCTGAAATATTTTTTTAACTTTTTTTTTTAAGAACAACAGAAATTATTGAAGAATATAGGATAGAAACGCCTGACATTATAACGCTGAAGTGGATTTTTATTGTAGATCAGAGAATGGGTATTCTCGTTTTTATATTTCCTTGACTGCAATTTCTTGAGAAATGAGCGATGTAATTGTTTTATGCAATTCTTTCATACGATTTTAATTAATTTCAGAAAAAAAAAACGTTATATAATTCAATAAAGTCAAAAATATTTCCTATAAATCAAAACATTCTTTCACTTTTCCTATAATTCATCAATAAAAAAAGTTCTGCTTGGAAAACAAACCCGTAAAGACTTGAGAAGAGATAATTTTTAAGAACCCTCACCTTCCAAAGGTAGCTCTGTTTAAAAAGTCATTTACCATACAAACAATTTTATTCCTGAACATTATCAGGTTATTGTCCATTCCCTTCCTCGGTTCGAAAAAGTGCTAGTAGTCGCAACGCGTTGCCACGTCCGTCTGTAAACAAACGAAAATGGTGAAGCCCTTGAAGCCCAACAGGACGAGACGAGAGCCCATTTTTCAGCAAGGGTACTCGTAACATTGTTACCTCTCTTACTTCGGCCATGGCCAAGTGGGCAAAATGGATAAAGTCTGTGTGCCTAATTTCCTCCTGTTAATAGTTTTTTACTTGAGAACCTGAAATATTCTTACAGTCAATGCTAAAGTGCTTGAGAAATGTCGCCAAGTTGGACTAATTAGGTTTAAACTTGAGGACTTTAAGTTAGTAATAGAAGCGTTGCAAACGGCAATTTTATTTGCACTTGAACATTGGATGACCACTCATCTGGTCAAAAGTTCAATTTTCATAATTTGGTGGTTGAACTTAATCGAATTAATTGCTTAATTGCTCCCGGAACGGAATCGGTAACTTGATTTCGATGTGGATATTTCAATTAAGTTTATCCCGTCCACTCCTCTTGACTATCACTGCTCGGAAAGACAGCTTTGACTTAGAAATGGACATCCAGAAAATAGATGTGCACTACGAGCACAGCCATGTGAGAAGATTTATTCGAAAGGTGTGAAGACGTGATGGTGTAAAACTTGGTAATTCGATAAATGGCCAGTGATAATCTAATCATAAAGTTTTCATGTGATAGAAACACCTGTACGATTATGAGAGAATTGATATCTATGTCACGTGAAAAAATATCGTAATTTCCGTCTTTATGACCCCTGTGGCCTAACTTTGGTCACAGAATAAGTATTAGATAGGAAGAATACGACATTCCGGCATAATTAATCAATAAAACTCATTATAGATTTTTTCACGCAACTCAGTTTAGAGTTTTGTTCTATTAAAGTAAATTGCTGTTTGTAAAGGCATAAAAAGCAATTTCGTCTCAGGATTAACGAGACATTAGCCAGGAAGAAAGGATTTTAAATCTAGGCAATTAAAATTTAATAATATTTCGCTTGTTTCATTAATCGAAAGTCATTTATTAAGTAAATGTTAAAACTCTTAAGATAATTAAATAATTTTTTACGATTTTAACAAAGAATTGCATTAAGTTTATTTGTCCTTAACTTCTTAAACCACAAAATTCTATTTGAAAAAAGTGAATATTTAATAATATATAGAATGAAAATAAAATAAATGTACACCAGTATAAAAAATAAAAACTGATTTCCTTCCGAATAAAGTGCTCGATATTATATTTTATATATTTATTTCCTGCAAGGAATATAAGTTTCAACAAAGCAGATGAAACATAACGAGAGATAGAGTGTCCTGAACTCTATACCATAACGAATAATACCTTTTATAATCAAATTTCCAACTCTGAAGTGGATAGGAACTGTGGTCTTTAAAATTAAATTACTTTTACTGGAAGATTTGTAGTACTTTGTCTCATTTTGTTTATTTTGTTCTTTTCCAAGTCCTCTAAGCGTCGCTAGCCTTGGTAATGTGGGTGCGATCTTTGTTCTTATAGAAATTTTGTCGACTTTGCTTGTTTCTATTGTTGAGCCAATCAAGACGCCGGTTTCTTTATAAGAGTTTATAATTTCTTTGTCTGAATGGAAATTCCTTAATCTTTATTGTTTTATAGAATGTATTTTAGTTGTATTATCTCTATATAAAGTGTTACTTCTTAATTAATTAGAGCTGTGACAAAATGGTCGATCTTGTTCATTCGGATTTCAGCATTTAATTAATATCATTTTTCCAATCAGAAAATCCTTGTACACAATAGCCAAGAGATGAATCAATATACGAAAAAGTGCGTTCAGTTCGCCTGTCGTATTGATTTATTTTTCTCTCACGTCTCTTTAGTCTCGGGGAGTCGGTCGACATTTTGCCAAGTGCTTCTTTTTTCGGAATAATTTAGGTTGGTGCCTCCCGCACACTTTCGCCCGTGTTCCGTTCTACTTCCTACCTTTCCATAATGTCGGCTTCAGGTCACACTAATATAACGAACGAGCGGGAACTGGGAATTAGGAACCCCCTCATCGTGGAAATTTCAATCTGCAAAAAGGCGCGAAGGGTATTATTTGCGCACAAGAAGTTACAAAAAAAAAAAAACCTGACGACTCTTCGTCGTTTCTTCGTCTTAAATTTGCTTCTTCTGCTGTTGACCCCATCTCCGGTCGTCGCCTATTTCGGAAAAGGGAAGTAAATAAAATGCGGTGGGGAACCCTCGGTATGATGGGGATAAGAGCCCATGGAAAAACAAGGATATCCCACTGATTACAGGAGTTTGTATGGGTGAAAAACATCCGGGAAAAACGTGCTCGTTGTCTTCCTTGTTACAACTTGGAATTTGATTTGTACATAAGTGAGGCAGGACTTTTTATTCTGATTATCTGTGTCAAGGTTACCTATGTCGTGTCTTTTTGCATACCCATTTTAGGAATCCATGGACTCCGCGAAATTCAGTCTTGAGTAATCCTATTAAGGGCATTTGCGACCCATAAGATGCTCTTCTGCAGGTTTTTAAAAATATTCTTTGCTGTTGGATACTCTTTAAGGGATTTCAAAGGCGGTGAAAATAATTAAACTTTTCTCCGTATGTTTGCAAAGTTAAAATTAAGTAATAGAATATCTTGCAAATCTTAAAATCCTAAGAGGAAAGAAGGAGCTACAACCTCACTAAAGATTTTTATTTGAGCAAATCTCTTGTGGAATATTCTTTTATTTCTTTTTTTATTAAAGCATAATTAAATTGAACTTATTGTTTAGAAAATGTATATCTGTATAGTCTTAGAAACAACTTTAAGCAATAACTTTTTTATAATATAAAAACTTTTCCGAGTTTCAGTGGATTAAAGGCATTCCAAATAATCCGATTTTCCGTACTCTACATTACTTATAAAAGTAAAAGGGGACAATAATATAATATTTAAATAAAAAGATGAACAACACATTTAATAGGAAACATTTCAGACCGTTCTCGTTTATCTTAAGCGGTTTACTTTTATAGAATTTGAATAGCTCTACAAAAAAACTCTTATTTAGGAAAAAACCATGCATTTTTATTAAGTCAGGTGTCTTTTTAAACACCAAGACTTTCCTTCGAAATAGTACTCAGATGACAATCTTAGAATTACCCTAATTATGTTGAAATGTTTAAACTTTGATGCAACTTTTTTCCTTTATTTTTGCTGTGTTGAAAATTTCTAGTAAATGCTTTTAATGGAAATCGTACAAAGTTTTCAATTCATAAATACCTGTCGATCTTACAACACCTACCTTGTCTGAATTTGAAACAGGTTACCATTCTTTTCTCATTTTTATAAATAATTGCATAGCACTTAAAAAATCTCTATTCTTTTACATATCTTAGATCATTTTAATAGATTTTCTTAGACGTTCCTAACTGCTTTATAATAAACTTCATTAGTTAATTTGATCTAGAAAAATTTAATTATAGTACTGAATTTGTTATCTTTAATAACATATTTCATTTATGGTGGCTTTACTCATTGAACAAAAAAAAAACAAACGCAGTATTAAATCAATAGTGGGGATATGACGCTTAGCAGAAAGAGCCAACATGTAGTGCTCGCGTTCTGGACCAATATACAGCAGTTAGACTAACATGCGCTAGTACGAGAGATAGTACAAAATACTAATGTCTGCCAGGAAAAATACCAGGGGAGGAACCAGTATGCTGGGCCAACACGCTAGGTTCGCATGTTGAGTTAATATGACATGCTAGCAGGTCCTAGTATGTAAGCCAACACGTAGTAGCAGCTTACTGTGAACCAACATTTGGAGTTAACACGCTGAATCTTCACGTTAAGTCAGCACATGGGCCAAAAATCTAGGTCTAGCATGTGAGAGATTGGGAATGTTGATCCTCATGCCTTGCTAGCATGTTGGATCAGCATAGAGGGTCAACGTGATCTTCTAGTAGATACTAATATACTGAGTTAACATCTGTAAGGATGTTATACCAGCAAAAAAACAAAAACCAACTTGTGACGTTTTTAAGAAGTCCAGTGAAAACTGCAATCCAAGATAATTCAAAATTGTTGAAATTCTGCTGAGATTATACCCTTCAAGACAGAAGGTTCCCCCGAAGAGTCGTAACACTTTCAAGTTAGAAGTAAGCTTCTTACAAGCAATTAAAGACAGTAAACATTTTGCTCATGGCCAAAGTGCTCGTGCAAAGTGCCAAAAATTTTTTGCCGCAAATCTAGATCCCTATGGAACTACTTGATTAGGGTTTTCCAGAGTTAGCAATTATCCATTAAATGTCTTCTCGGAAAGTTTCACCAAAACATTTTCGGGCAAGTGAATTTTCGTTCTCTAGCGAAATATCCAACAAAAGTGAAGCCTAGAGCATTTCATGGCAGTTTGTTTTGTTATACGTAGAATATGAAATGTGCAAAACTCTTGGAAGGCACACGGAAGAAGATCTGGTAGTTCTGACTCCTAGGCTCCTACTGCCCAATTAATTATTCGGCCTGGCCACTGTTTGGCCGAGATTGAGACTTTCATATTAAAAATAGCTTCGGGTTGGGATCCTTTTGGCGCGTGTGACTGAGTACTGACAGCCTAACCTAACTTCTCAATGGTATCCAATGCTCACCCAATTGTAAATTTATTTTAGTATGTAAGTGGCGTAATCAAAGCTTCCCGACAATAATTTAATTAGTAGGGGTTCTCCAGAACAATTCTAGGGTGATAATTGAAATTGCGTCGGAAATTTTGTTGGGTTTGATTTCGACTCAGAACTTCTCTCAACTTTAAAATTAATGATAAAAAATGAAAGTAAATAAAAAATTCAGTTAGTGTCAAATACACCATACCTGATTATGAGCTCTCCCAGTGAACAGGAAAGGTAATTTAAAACTTTTTTTCATATATACTAATGCTTAATTTGAATCATTAAATCATCATAAAATGCAATCATTTAATAGATTTTACGAACAATAAAGGAGAGATCATGAGTTAAACCATACGTTTGTACGAAAATATGACAAACTATAACTCTTTGTTTCGGGTTTTCTTCATAAAAAATAAAATAACACGTTAAAGAACATAATTAAAGCTATTTTTCGTGTCAGTCGATTTTTAAAATTGGAAATTTAAAGATATAAGCCTTTAAAGTTGAAAATAGAACTTCTTAATGCTAGGAAAAAATTCAAATATAATTGTTTCGAGTTTTATAAAAATAGGTTTAGTAATTTTTAAGATGTCTTTTGCATCGACTTTAAATATGTATTTGAGAAAACAACGTTTATGTTTTTTTTTCTTTTTTGAAAATTTTAAGAGTAATTTTTAAAAAAATGGAAATTCGATTATCCCTTACCTTAGGAAATTTATTTCATTTATGGAATTCATATATTACATGTATCATTTAATCTTATTTTGAATGATTTATTCGTTTAGTTTTAGGACAAAATAATCTTATTATTCTCTGACATTAGATAAAAATTTGATTGGCGTCATATCAGTAGCATATTTGATAGATTTTAAGTAAAATTGGATGGCTTTTTCTATCAGATTATTTTACTATAATGCATTTATATACAATTTATGAGTTAATAATCGATTTAAGTTGAAATTAACTTTTTTAATAAAAACATATTCATATTCAAAATTCATCAAATATTATTTTTAATCATAATATACACGTGTATATTTAAAATTTTGTATAATTAAAGTTTTAAAGGTTAATTATGAACATTTATAAATATGTTGAGGTTTAGACAGCAAGTATCACTTATCAATCAATATTTATCTGAAAAACAAAAATCATCATCAATCATTAGAAGATTTAATGATAAATGAACGAGCTTCAGCCGCTAATTGATTTTTGCTGACAGTGATACCTAAATTTATTTTATGAAATTTTTAAAAAAATAAGATTCTTCTAAGTAATTTTAAGGACTTCATTAGAACTGCGTTTTATACGAAAAATCGTAGTTAAAATATTTGTGTTAATATTTTGACTGAATAAATCGTTTTTAATCTCAAAAATATGCATAGGCCAATAATTTTTTTTTTTTAAATAAAAATAGTTCTTTGGCGACAGAAAGTTCACTTATAAAGTTGCATTACACGAAATATAATTTTATGCAAAGTTTTAAGCAATGGATATTTATTTTTGCACGTGTAAACCTGACACGCGTAAAGCGAGCTTGGGAATGACATGAGCAAGTAAAAACATCATGCATTATGCTTTAGAGACAATGGTATTAGCTTTCGTTCGATTTTCAGGTATGAGCACAGAGGACGCGCATGGTACTGATGTAAACTTAATAATAATATCAACTTCGTCTATTAGCGGTATTTATATTGAAGTTCATATGTAATAACTAATAAAAAATCATTCATTCTATTTCTTCATGATTTAGATAATCACCCAATTTACAGAGATCTACCAAAATTAAGCCTGCCAAACAGAAACAAATCTCCTTAAATCCCAGGCTGTAATTTATTGACCTTTCCGTTTTTCGGGGGCAATTATCTCTCCGCATCTTCCCTTCGTATCCTGGCAAACAAGTTCATTTTGTCGCCGCCCTTCAAATAAATAGTTTTCACCATATTTCTTCCCGGACAATTTAGTGTTCAGCGATTCAATTTTTGTCACCGTTTTGCGTCCCAATTTTTCTCAATTGCCCTCTTCTTTGTAATTTGCATTTAGCAGATAGCCCTTGTTTCGACTGCTCCCTTTTCTGTCCTATCCCGGGAAAATATGTTTGTCCCTTTTGACGGTAGGATAGGTAGAACGACGCCGGGACAGGGGTGGGCCAGCAGCGAAATACTAACGATAATTCAAGCTTAAGTGACAAAAGCCATAGCACGTAGAGAAGTTGACAGGCAGCTTAGGGTGCTTGCGGAAGACTTAGCAGCACTAAAATGGGCTTAGGATCCTTACAGGAGGTGCCCTTACCACAGGGCATATGGCAACAGCTGTTCCCGAGCCTCATCTCTGACAGGGGAACATTTAATTAAGGCGTATAAAAAAATAGAGGAGCCCCTCAGGGATGAAGCACCGAAAAACGTGCGCCAATTCTCATGGATGATCGCGTATAGGTTGATGAAGTCAAATGAGCGACTGGCTGTCTTCTGCTCCTGGGTCTTCCCGATGTGCTTTTAATAGATCCTGTCACCGTGGAGGAAAGCTCATGCTTTTTATATATAGAGGGACGCGCTTCGCACAGGGGCTATAAAAGGACGACTCAGACAAGTCTCAATGGGAACACGGCATGGGGCTCAGGCTCCCCAGGCCTAAGCACGGATAAAACTCCAAAGGAAAATATTTTGCCGCTTTGATCGCCTTTGTTATTTACAGAAAGCAAGTAAAAAAAATGGGGAAAAAAATTTTTTTTTGTTTCCTCTCTTTGCACTGGATGCGTCCTTTCTGGATTTTTGACAAGGATAGCGCTCCCGCAGGGTGCCACTATGGTGGTGGTGGTGGGTATAGGACCTGCGCCTTACGTTCTATATCCGTCGTTGCCGTCTGGCTACCACCTGTGCCAGGGAATCCTCCGTTGGATGGAAATTAAACCGACAACACAACACACAGGCATATACAACATACAACCGATATTGCTCCTGTCTAATGAATCGTCACCAGGCGCGCACACAGAGTCACTCTATATTGCATATAATGTAGCGGGGTGTCTGTGGAGAACGCGCCATGTAACGCGTGGTAGAAACTTTACAAGAATATCCAGAAAACCCGGGATAGATAGAGGGAGGCTGTGAACGGTCCCCACTCTGAGATGTAAAGTAACTGTGAACTGGTGCTTTAATGAATTTATAGTTAAAATTGAGTTAACAGGACACAAACAGGAGTCCAGACTTAAGGCGACGACGAGTAAAACGGGTGAAATCGCGCTAAGGAGGAAAAAAAATTTTTTTACAGACTCTAAGGATTGTCTTATCTATTGCAAACAAAACCAGTCCGCCGACCGGGGTTCACCTGTGATTCAATATTCCTCTTTCGATGGTAAAAACGAATCCCTACGCCGCGACCATAGTTGTTTTTTGTTACTTTTCGGCACAACATCCGAAAGTGAAAGTCTAAAGGATACTACAAAAAATATATAGGCGCGCATTCGTCAACTTACGTGCAAGGTGCACAGGCGGACGTTACGTTGTGCGGTGGAAGGATCCCTAAATACTAGTAAGGTGTAAAAGAGTGGTTTGCGCGGTCTTACGAACGCAATCTGAAGCAATATTTACCATACTAGAATTTGTAGAAAGGACTCTGTGTAGTGGACGCGTCTATCGCGTTACTTAGTTTCTAAGTGAGTAACGGAAAACTACTATATCGTCTGTGGTTTACCTTTACCTAAGGATAATCCTACCAGTAAGCTTTAAGACAATCACAAGAGGTATGTGCCATGAACTTTTCCTTAGAAATCTAGAATTTCTTACAAAGGGTTAACATTGTTGTACCTCCTCGAGGCATTTACATGTAGCTACCCTGTTTGCTTAAATATTTTAAAAATTGAAGGGCTTTCCCACATAGCACGATTTTTGTTCTCTATTTGTATGCCTTTCTGCTGCTATTGTTCATAGTCCTGGACCTAGAGTACATTTTGGGGGTTACACGTGTCAGAATCGTTTCTTCGAAGAATCACTTTACAATCCCCTCTCACCTCAGACAGACATACAAATTGGCCCCACTCTGTCTGGCATTGTCTGAAGGTGGTGAGCACGTAAACAGGGTCTATATTTCCTATTACAGTGATTTGTGCCGTTCTCCCTCTATGGACTATAGGTACCTAGTTCATCTGGGGAGTTACCACCCGCCATGATTGATTTCGACTTAAAGAGGGACAGCTTAATCCCCTTGCAAATTTTCTGGAAATCACCATCGAAAATCTCAGCTTAGAGGTAACTAGCTTTCGATTATTTTTGCGACGTCTGATGTATGGGTGGATCGATAGCTGCTTTAACGTAAGATGAACGCTAATTTCACAAACAAGCAGCGAAACCCCAGCGACAAAGGTGGGCGGGAATGGGAATACGCCCAAGACTTTTCGTTTTGTCTTAGTCTCGGCGCTCTTCTTCTTCACCTTGATGCTAAAATTCTGCTTGGAATTCCAACCTAGGATAGATGATAAAAACTATATGGGCAACTTTTGTTTACAATAGCTAAACCCTAAAAGGGGTTGCGGTAACCTTTTACTGTGGCTTAATCAGCACGCTAGTTTCCCGGGACCTATTCCAGGCAAAGGCGATGAAATTTCAGTTTGGGCCGAATTCAGGACGGATGAATCCCTTTTACTTGTTTATTTTATATACACTCTGTCGTTCTCTGGAGCCAGTTGAAGCATGTCAAGTGGAAAAGACCTCCGTATGATATCTGATAAATGTACGAGTTTTTTGTGTGCCCAGTGCTTTCTACGGTGAACTTTTCCCATAAAAGTTCATCAATTAAATCACTTGTCTTATCAGTGCCTCAGGATACTTCACCCGGACACCCTTTTGCTTTTTCTCTTTTGGGTTCTCTCACTTTTAGACTATTTCAAGGAATGCGGGTGGAACTTGCTGATATGCCCCTTTTCCTTAATTGTTGTTCATCTTGAAATAAAAAATAAAACAAAAGGAATCGGGTAAAGTACGAGCATTTAGTCAATTTCTTTTCTGTTTTTGATGGTTTTCCACTAATTGCATTTTTCGAAAGCTTATGTTCGTTAAACATTTAATGTTTTCAGTTCAGTGAAGCGTAAAAATAATGTGAAACTTCGGTGTATAAAAGGAAATATATATTCTTTTACATTTCATTTAATATTTGGTAAATTTTAGGATGTACTTTGAAAGTACATCAAAATGTTTTCAAATTACGTTTGTTGATGGTATCGGTTTCTTTTTAATTTGGTTCTATTGATATTGAACAAATCATTGAAGAATTGTATAATTTTCCAAGCTAATTGGTTTAAAAAGAGCCATCTTTGCTTACTGTCAACTCTTTTCTTTCTTTCAAAATTAAAAGCATAAATTCTTTAAATCTGGTTTATATTAAAAATGTTAGTTTTACAATTGAATCTTCTGACGAACTGTAAGCCCAAATAAAACGTCTCAATCCAAATACCCTGACGATATTATAAACTTATTCTATTTTATATTTTTATTATATTTGTTATGCCTTAATTATTCACAAAATACTGTTAAATGTTTTCCTAAAACGCATACTATAGTCCATGTATGAAAAACCAGAAAAAAAATAAAATAAAATATATGATTCTGCCTAAGGGACGATTGCATAAAGCATGAATTTGTACCTTAGAGGAATATTGAGGATAAATATCAAAGAATATTTTTCTTGTTTAAGTAAAGAAATAATTGATATATGTTCCTTTTGAATTTCGTGGAAAAATGTATACGCATGTATAACCTTGAAAAATAAATCTTGGAAATATAAGTAAATGCGCAGGATAATAAATATTCCGATCATCGTATGGAGCTATGACCTGGGCCATCGCAAACCGGACGAGATATTTTATAATCGTATTTTGTAACAAGGATGGGATTTAGATTTAAAATTTCAAAATTCTGTTGAGTACAGACATGCTTTAGATTTTCTACAATTTGTTTATATGTTTAATTTTAAGAAGTAATAAATTATTTAAAAATTATTCGAAAAACTAGAAAATTTCAAAAGAAAGAATAAACCAAAAAAGAATTGGCATGGTGTTTTAATTGATTACAATGGATTAAAGTTAGCCTAATCTTTCTTGAGTTATATTTGTTTTTTTATTACGAAAATGTTAAAAAGGGGAAGATTTAATATTTGTAAAACTGTAAAGAAATATATTTAAAAATGTCGTTTTTCAAAATTTTATATGCATGGGAAAAATTGGTGGAAAACTTTTAAATTCTTAAATTTTCGTATTGTATTGAGAAAATTATAAATTTAGTGTTTATTACGCGACGTGTTTTCTTCAAAACTAGCCTTGATCTGGAGCTTGACTGTGAGCACAATTCACGTTTCATCTCTACTCTATGTTCCTGTAACATTTTCCGAATTTCTAATGAAGATACCTGAGAATTATATTAAATCTGCGACGCAAAAGTTACTAAAGCATATTACTTTTCCGACTTTCATTTATTTCTCTGCTTACGGAACAAGATCGAAATGATACCTACTCCAGTTTATTTCCGGGTCGTTAGGTCACAGAAAGATGAGAAAACCAAGTAGCTTTATCATTGCGGAACGAACAATTCTTAAAGTTATTATTTTTGCCTCGTATATTAACTTTATTAAAATATTATTATAAATATAAAAAGTAGAATGTAGAGGTAGAAATAGAATTTGATCATTGTTAATTACTATTTCTTTTTGTAAAAATTCATTATTATATACAAAACTTTAAAATGTGTTCAAACGCGTATCTGAATATTAATTGTGATCCTTGAACTTATAGGGGTCAAAAAATATATTTTTGGACAGAAAAGGGGTAGAGACTTTATTTGATTAGAACGGACTTCTAAGAAGTCTTGCATAATAAATAAAATGAACCCAATTCAGTCATCATGATTAACTCACAAAAAATTTTTTAGCATTTTAAATTTGTTGCTATTCGCCCTTCATAAATTATTACACGAAAAGTTATATTAACTAATAATTTGTACATTGATGACACTTTTACAAAAATTCTAAAATATCCCTATATAATAATAATCTGAAATGCAAAAATATACTTCCATACTAAATTCTAGGGATGGTATTGAAATTGAAATTCAATTAGTTTCAAAATTCAATTAAATAAAGAATACATCCTGAAATTTTATATACCGTGCTGAAAATATAATTTGGCTAACCGAACGTGGGGGTTGTATTAATATCAACACTGTGTGTACTTTATCCGGGTTTTAAAAGCAATGAACCCCGAGTTCAGGAACTAAAATGCAACTACTACTATCGTTAGGCACAAAAACCGCGGAAACTCTAGAGTTAAAATGTTTCAATATAGCGAGTGTCAGCGGAATAAATGTGAATTTCCAACATGAAATCAATAAAACCGACAGCTAAAAATGGAAATGGATGATGGCATGAATGTTTAAACCGTATGTGCATTTTATGGAATTTTATTGCACTCCTACGCTGGATATAATTCCAGCATGTAATGTAATCACTAATTTGAAACAGCTTCACGGTAGCGAAATGAATTTTAAATATTTAAGGCTTTAATTGTTTTCGAGGAAATTCTATAATCATAATGAGGTAATTTTCAAAATTCGGAGGAGTTACATTAACACAACGAGAAAATACAATATTAAAATTGGCTTTGTTGTGTTACCATATAAAATGCATATTTCGAGGAAGTTAGTGGAATATATATGCACTTTTAATTACATAGTAAAAACACCACAGCAATTATTTGAAATTCTTTTAACAGAAAACCGCTCTAATAAAGGAAAAAATGATTACTTGAAAATTTCTCCAATTTAAATAAAATTTTAACCTCTAAACTATTTTAAATGTTTGTAAAACAATAAATACATAAATTTTTGATTTTTTATTAATAAGTTATTAAAAATTGTGTTTAAAAATATTTTAGAAAAACAAAGAAAGGGTTTTTATTGTTATAATATAAAAAAGATAAATATATTTCTTGATGATAGCCCTTTCAGGCGGAATATTTCTTAACTCTTAGATTAGAGAATTTTTACAGACAAAAGATGCAGATTATAAAAGATTTCTGTATGTCCTAAACTATGAATATTAGGCCTGAAAGGGTAAATGCACGGGATAATTTTTCCTTCCTTGTTCAAGTACTCTTTACGAGGTAAAAACACATTACAATTTATCAGAGTGTATTTGTATTTTCCTTTACCCTCAATTCATCCCATTTAAATTTCACATGTTTTAATGCTTCTTAAAAAAAGGGGCAAACATTTTAACCTAAGAAGTGTCTTAATGCAAAAGTCCTGGCAGCATCAATTTATCTAAATTTTTTTCTTAAATTTGCCCGGGCATAGCACGTATACTTTCGTCTTTGTTAAAAGGCTCCTATCTGCCATGTACACGGTGTAATTCCATTTTGTTCCGGAGCTCTCCGGCATTAAGGACTGGTACCATAAACCAACGAGATGCCCGTGATTTGATTTGATTTAATTCCGGCTCGTTTCAACGGAAATTACCTAGCTCTCGCGGCGAATGACACTCTCGGATTTTATTACGGTCGTAACAGTCGACGCAAATACAAGTTGATTGTACAATTTCGCCACGGCCACAGAAAGGGTTCCAAAAGGGCTGCTATGAATTTACTTGGCGCATACCTGGCGGACGACAAGGCTCCTCACAGTTCCCGGTGGACTTGTTGAATGGGATTCGTTGTTGACAAGCAAATTATAATTTCTAGCACTGACTGCAATTGCATGAATAAATCAGCACTGACTGAATGCGGTTTTCCTTCTGATTAATTAATGATCCTGGATTGGATTACCTTTCGTCTTCGTAGTGCAATTCGGGAATCCAAAATGACATCTATCTTGCTTACGGGTGCAGGAATTTGCAATTGTCATAGTTGATTTCCATTTCGGTTAGTTAGCCTAGCGACAGTCGGGGAATGCATTTCGAAGCAATGTCTGCGGTGTCGGTAGAAAATATGAGGTAAAAGTAAATTAGGGGCTTGTCAAATGGGACATTGAAATATATGAGATGGTCTATAATTTTGTCCGCCTCGTACTTTTTTCTGTTCGAAATGAAATATTGTCCCCCTAAGCCAGAAGCTTAAAACGCAGGACACGTTCCAAATGATAAATTCTACTTTACTTTGTTTCCGAGTAGAATGTTTTCATTTGGACTTATTTTTTATTTGGCTAGAAAAAAAGAGGAAAAATAACGTTTATTATAACAAAATAAATTTGTATCTTTACATAGAGGTCACTAAATATAAATGTACACTAAAAAGTTTAGAAAGCACAATAGTGAAGTGCGAAGACATCAGAAAAACCATATCGATAGATCTCGTGGAAAACAAATTTTCTATGAATATCAATTTAACTATAATTAATACATTTTAAGTATATTAATAAAAAACACGCTATATTCTAAAAAATTATGGCCAGTAGTGGCTTATAACTTAAAAGTTACATAGTCCAATTTTTTTAATACTATTATCTATTAAATATTTTTGGCTTCACCCACGGATTTGTTTTTCTCCATTTTTTTTCTCAATGTTTTAGTTTTGAATAACCAGAAATTAAGCTTTTAAAATTTAACCTCTATTTGTAAAAGTAACTTTTATAAATTGTTCAATCGCAAACAATATTCAGTTTTGAGATAAAAGAAATTATGTCAATTGTTTTGAAAAAGTCTGTATCAATACTTCTCCCTCTTCGTCAGTTAAACAAATGACGCCTTAAGATCCAAACCATCAAAATATTTTAAAAGCAATAGAAAATTCCCTAAATGCCTTGTTTATGCAAAACGAGAGGTCGAAATTGTAAACATTTAGCAGAATGTCGCCTTACAAACCCTAAGCATGATACCTTTAAAGGAGGGGATGAAAGTGGGCTACAGCTCCGTAAAACAACAAATTGTGGAAAAATTTACTCGATCCAAAAATTCCAAAATTCCTTTACTTGGCCAATTCGTGTAAAAACGTTTTCCATTTTCATTATCAGGTGACCTGGGTCATATACATTTACACCTGTATAGGCATTTTGCATATAATTTCACCCTTGCTCGTGCAAATAGGCCTCCTCTCTATTTACCTGTGCACCTCACGCCACCTCCGTCTCCGGTGCTCATGAATATTTAACTAGCAATCAGCCGACCGCCACCGTGCCGTGTCGCGTCCACCGTTCAGAAACTTTCACACTTTTCACAGTTGTCACTTCCGGCCGTAATTAATTCCTTATTAGTAAATTCATTAGGTGTTTGTCGTCAAAACGAGATCGTAATTGCTAGCAATGCTGGCAAAGTACAAACGCGGCTTTCTCCATTTCAGCCAAATTAATTACAACATGTAAATTCGGTCTCGGCTAGAGGGGAGGGTATTGCATTGTCCAACCCTAGTGTGGTGGAATTAGGGGAGGGATTTACGGGCGGTGGATTCGGAACACCCCTCAATACTACACCGCGTGCTAAGGCCAAGGTGGTGATTTAGTGGCAGTCGAAGGAGTCGCCTGGGAATTAATAAAAAACGGAGTACGTGAGTTTATTCAACTTAATTAGTTCCAGTAATGAGTTGCCTGGTGAAATTAAATACTGGGACGGAACATGAGCTCCGCCCGTGCTCGAACACTAAACACCCAACAATGTTTTAGTACCCTTTAGTTGATGATGTTTGAAGGTTTTGCTCCGGGACCGTTCCCTAGTTCGGTCCCGGGGGGAGAAATACAATCTGCAACATATTGGGGAAGGTTCTGGGGCTGCGGTGAACTGCAAGCTAGTCCATTGATTGAATTTCAGAATTTATGGAGCAAAAAGCAACATTATGTTTTCTTTATGTTTCTGCTGCGAATTAGTTTTCAATCGAATACCCAGGCAACACTAGGACAACTCCAGCAGGTTTTGGAGTAATTGGAAATTTTATACCTTTCTTGTTTTACAAAACTAGCCACAACGAAGTCAATTGAAATTGTATTGAGGGCATTTAAGTGTTCAATAAAATAATTGCGTTCTAAAAGCAAATTTAACCACGTAATTCTGAGTAAAATTGTTTAATTATAATTATAATTTTTCAAATTCTTATGTGAGGATATCTAAAAAATTATTTTAAAGTAATTCTTCTTTTTCAAAATTATTTTATCCATGATTAAAACACGTTACATATCTTCAGATTGAAGCGGAAAATATAAAATTTATTTAATCATAAAAATAAAAGTAGAATCTTGTAATTTTAAAATGCATATAAAAAGACAAACATTTAACAAAGGAGTTATGAATTCGAATTCTCGAGTTTTGGTATTATGTGATTTCATAATAATTATTTTCTTTTTTTTCAAATGCTTACAGGTTATTATAAGTATTATATTTATTCCTAATGAAAATTTTTACTATCGTTCCGAAATTTGATTACATTTTATATCTATGAATATCTAAATCTGGACATTAAGTGGAGTAGCTCTCATCTTTGAGCGGACAAGTAAATAAAAACTAAAGCCAGAGGACAAATTCTTTGAAAAAAATCATTACAACAAATTAATAATAAAATTTTAATTTTCAATTTAGTTTCTTACATAAAACGTTAATTATAGTTTGCGTCTTAAAATAGATTTATATTAAAATTTGGGAGTAATTAAGGGGAGTTTCTGGTCAAGAAATTACTTTTATCGTCTTTTTTATTTACATTTTCCAATTCGACTATATTTTAAGAATGTTGTCTCAAAATTTCATTGAAAAGTTTCGGCTCGTTTCGGAGCTAGAACATTTTGAATGAAGAGCGATTGATCGAGATTAAATACGAATTAGAAAATTTTAAACGCGAAATCAATTTTCAGAATTTAAAAACGTTTGTTTCGTGAGTGTAAACCACAATCATAAAGTTTGGTTCAAAATTGGTGGTCACTTCTTGGCCAAAAAGAAGCAATTTGTCCGAACTGTTTTTTCAAAACGCCGCCTTTTTAGTAAAATTTGATATTTTCCTTAGATTGTAGTTCATATCAGAACTGTAGGGATTTAGTTTAGGGAAAACAATTTCTTTTTCTGACAACATGAGGTGGAGATATGCACGCTACGAGGAGAAGATTTTTGTTCCGCCTTGTGGTCAATACCTTCTGGAGACTGATAATAACAATAATTTTATTTAAAAGATCTTTTTTTCACAATCTTAAAGTGTCAATTAATAAAGTGCCAAAGGTTAGTTTTGATATCTTTTATGGTTCTTTCGAAAACAATTCCCAAAAATACCTCAATTTTTGACAGTCTAGACCAGAAACTCCCTTTAAAATTTTACTACGACGACTACAAACGGATTAATAACTTAGCCCAGGTTTTTCCACCTTAAATGTAAAGGATTGGATCGAATAAAGATACTTTAATTTCTTTAATTATTAGTAACGTAAGTAGGTTTAAAGTTTTATCCGTAGATTAACAAATTATAGTAAGTTTGTAACACAAAGAGACTTGCTAAATAATGGCTGGGCGCAGCCTTTGTGCAAGATTTACTTCCTCGTAAGGCACAAAGGAAAATTCAGGGCGGAAGGGAGGGCTAATATCCATAAACATCCCAAATTAGAAGACATCCCTTCCATTAGGGAAGCATTCAAGTCCTGTGAAAATAAACCTTTCCCAGTTTCGTGGTATAGCAGAAAATTCAATCCAAAGGTTAAAAACTTAAAAGCACCCCTTAGAATGGAACAGAGCAGAACAAAGATGTCGCTTAATGGCCATGAAAAATGTTTGAAATTGTTTAAGTGCCGTGTGGCTGAAAGAAAGCTCACTCGGAGCACTTTCTATTATCCTTGACCTCAATTGTTTTTAGTTTTGCGACCAATAGCACAAATTCGGTTTGCAAAGTCTGTGCCAAAAGACCCAAAAATCTATTTATACGATTCCAGGAGTTGAGATTGAAAAGCGGACCGCAAAGTAGGGAATAAAAGACGCTTTTCCTAGCTCACTTTCTTTTGATTGTGCATTTCCTTATCCGCCAAAGGACTAATTGCATTTGAATATTTTTCCGAAATTTATTTCTCAGGCTTAATGAAGGAGAGTTGGAAAGCACTAAGAGCTCCACTCGTTCCGTCTTTGCCTCCTTGGAGGCTCGACAGCCGTGCACAGGATGAGGGTGAAGCAGCCTAAATTAAAGCTAAAAGAGCTTTACTTAATGAGACCGCATTCTTAGGGGAATTCTAGAACCATTCGCTAGAACATTGCGATAAGTGTTTCTATGATGCGGTGTGGCGCTTCTGAAGAAAAGATTTAAGCGGTGAAAGCAAATGCACCTGCCTTGTGAAGGCTCAACTGCAAATGGCGCACGTTTTTTTCACCTTGGTGTGAGTTTCGAAGGAAATGTGTCTGCTCGTATTAAATTACACGATGAAGAGAATAAAACCGATGTAAAGTGTCTGTAAAATGCACAAAGGGCTTTTTCCATGAATTTTTTAATCTTCAGTGAATTTCCGAGAAGTAATGGGTTTAAGGTTCTGAATTTGAAAGAGAATAAACCGAAAATTTGAAAACGCGTCTGCAACGTATAAAATATTAAAATCGATTACGATTATAAACAACAACAAAATTTTATTCAGTTTGATAATCCAATCCAGATAATAAAAAAAGAAGAATATATTCGAAAAAAGCTAATGCATGATATTGTGAATTATATAAAAGTTCCAGAAATAATACAGAATGGTTTAAAAATACTAGACTAGACTATTTAAAATTCGAGGAATTATTTTATTTTTAAAGTTATACTTTGAAAAATCTGGGATTTTTGGGCTAGTCCGTACATGTTTCGATTTGACGATTTTACGTATGGAGATGAATTTCAATAATAACATTAATAATGATAACTCCGAAAATATAGCGTAACACAAATAGCACATAACATTGAACATAATTTAAATTTATTCCGATGCTATAATAGAAAATAAACTTATTATAAAACTCATCTAGAATTCTTGAAAAAATTTTTGTAAATTTCTCAGATTTATCCAGGAGAAGAGATTAAACGTTTACGGAAAATTTCCCATTAAAAGAAAATACCACTCAAGATGAATACGTAATATTATTTCGATGAATTCAAACAGACAATTGTCTATTTATTGATTAATGCCACACGACCGAACAAGTTCGCACGGAGAATTTTGAAATAGATGTAGACTCTCTGAAGGCAGCAGAAAACGACAAAGAAAAACAGGCACTAGGAAAGTATCAATAGATTTATTTTTCTGTATCCTTTCAATTATTATTGCAGACTTTCGTCTGACGTAAGACGAAGATGTTAAAGGGCTGCATACACTTTAACCTCTTAAGCTATTCGATTAATAATCTACTAAGTCATGTTGTGTAAGTAATTGATTGATTTGTACTGACCTGTCTTAATTATTCTTGTCTCGGTCTTGTAATATTATTGTTAATTGTATAAACTTCTAAAGCCTTATTCGCGCATAAATTTTTATACTCATGTATAAATCAAATTACACTTTCATGTAAGAGTAATCCAATAAAAAAGAAAAAAAAAACAATTATACGTCTATAACGTTCACTAAAAATATTTAAAATGTTTTAAAAATAAGTTAAATATATCGAACTTTATAAATTTATTTATAATTATGTATGTAATCGTATGATTGTTCAGACACTGAGCATAATTCGAAGAAAATCCACTTTTGTGTAGTAAACTTAAACATTGTAGGTAAATAAAAAATTAGGTTTATTTTTAATATAGTTGAAGTAGAAATTGAATGTGAACTATAATTTTGATTTTGTTATTTATATTTTCATAATGATGTCTTGTAATTGTTTCATATCAGTTGTTAATTATATTAGAAAAGAATAACAAAATAATTATTTGAATTTTTTAGGTATTATTTTAATAACAACGTGGAATATCCTCTATAAAATGACGAGTATGTTTTTTCCAACCAATAAATGAATACGAGTAAATATAAGACCGTAGAAGTCTGCTTTGCTAAGCAAAACAAAAACGCTACAATAATAGGTCACAGTATGGTCGTATTACTTCCTTCCACCATAGCTTATAGTGATTTTATTGCTTCTACCCGAAACGACGTCTTCGGTAGCGTTGTACTTAAGTTTTATTTGATTTGTTCTATTAGAATAAGAGCAGGATTATAGACCCTTTTTTCCGGAAGAACTCTTATCAATATCCTGACGTTGCAGTTCATCCTTTGTCGTTTATCATTTTACCAATACTCGTTAAAATCGCAGGCATGCTTTATTCTCTCTATACCGCGTGTAAGAGTTCCTCCATAAAATTCCATTTAAGTTTCGCCTTGAGCTGCTCTGTGCCAAGGCAAGTTTTATTGATACTAACAAGATCCTACCTGTGTAGCCAATAAATTCAGGTTCATCTGGAAGCGCTTTTACAGCCGCTGTTAAATAGGATTTTGATAGGATTTGAATAAGCCGTAGAAATGCATTAGCACATAATTTCCTATAAGGTCTTTGTAGAACTCCTGGTAACAAGTAGGAGCCTGTCCTCACTCAAAGAGTCCATAAAAGACGACTTACCGCCAGGGAGTGAGCCAGACTGCACTTACTGCCCGTAAACTGAATTTATGCCCCAATCAAAGTGCTTTCTCTGCCACTCGGAGAAAGTAATTTTCTTTGCGATTTGCACGTCTCGCAGGGCACAGGGTACTCAATTAATCTGACGAAAGTCGAAAACTTCCCCGCTCCGGTTGAAACTGGTTGTTTGTCACCACTCGTACGGTCGTCGAAGAAATTTCAGTTCTACCAAATATAAGAACTTATGTAAATACGTAATATGATATTAAAATGTAAGTTTAAAGAAAACAATTTTCTTAATGCAAAAAATAAAGTAGGACTTCTTTGTTAATGTCACGTACTAAATTTCAGAAAATGATATATTCCTTTGAGACCGTTGGAGATAGAGATCGAGGTCTGTAATACAATAATGGATCAAACTAAGGCATCAAAAATAAAATTTGGAATTTTGAAAGCAATTTTATTTACTTATAATCAAACCAAATAAGTAGTCGAAATAATTTTCATCTGAATCCATTTTAAAATAAAATATCAAATATGAGATCTACTTGTCTCTTAATAACCTTCATAAAAAAGAGAAAAGCTTAAAGAAAAACGATTACATGCGAGTTAAACTTGCGCGATGAGGTTTCCATACCATTATCTATTGTAAATTCTAAAGAGGTTCATAGAATATTATAATATTAAATACTGTAGGATATAATCCGTAGTAAATTAAAAACAAGAAGATACATTTAAATAAAAAAGTTTATGGTAATAAATTAAAACTTGTAGAAACCAATATAAGTTCATGTTCAGACCTTCGAGGGTGTTTTGTACACTTTGAGATACAGAAAGGGTATTATTTGTATTTTATAAAAGTGACACAGCCATAAGCCTTTCAATAACAAGTATGTTATTATAATTTTAATCATCTTGTTTCCGGACTACATATCCAAAGTTGCTCAAGTGCTCACGCTGTAATACATTTTTATAAAACAGTCCCTAAAAGATGTAGTAAATGATTCTTATCTCTACGCTGAAAAGGCAATTTTAACCTTTGTTACAATGAGATTACGTTTCTGCATGCAGACCTTTTCCAAATATTTTATATGGCTTATAAATTACACCAACAAATCTAAATCTAAGAGTACAATATCAGAAAGAGTGCTACGACGTCTCAAATTCGAAGAAATATAGCACACGATTAATTTAACTAAACCACCGTAGACCATCCCGAACCGAGTGGCGGGTCTATTGAAGCTATTTTTACCTGTTTAATTCTGTAGCCTCCCATCTCCATGCACATACGTTACAATGTAACATCTCTTCACATGAGAACTGACTTTGTGTTGTTAGCCCAAGGAAAATCGATACCTTCTGGAATTTCACGTCTGTAATCTTTGTGATGATACTGTTGCT
The DNA here is from genome assembly GCA_001932985.1 of Proctacanthus coquilletti. Taxonomy (NCBI): domain Eukaryota; kingdom Metazoa; phylum Arthropoda; class Insecta; order Diptera; family Asilidae; genus Proctacanthus; species Proctacanthus coquilletti. The sequence goes on along the minus strand of MNCL01000027.1, from coordinate 602,127 downwards.
GCTTAATTTAGCGCAAATTTGTGAACAGAGTAGGTACCCACGACTCTAAGCCAAGGAGTTTGAGGTTTCCGGGGTTTTTTGTGATGTGGCTAGGCTGGAGGATGCGAATGTTTGAAGCATACGAACTGGATTTATGAAAAGCTAAATTGCAAAAATATTTATTTCAATAAATTGGATTTCCATTGATGCGCCTGAAGTGAATGTTCTGATACACTAGGTGGGTGGTAGTGGTTTGTTTTTGGACCGACAAGTTCTAAATATGAAGCAACATGGTGCTTTCAAATGCACACGATCGATAAGTTTGAAAACTATAATTAGGTAGAAACCTTCAGGAGGGTATTAATGGAAAATTCAGAAGATTTCCAGATTTCCAGAAAGTAACCTCTAAAACATTTTGAAAGAAGATGCTGTAATCTTTTATTACTCGAGAAAAGAGTTTCGACTTGTACATTTACATAAACATTTTGGATTACATTTTACATTTTTTCTTAAATTAACTACTTCGCCTTAAAAAAGAAATAAAAATATAAAATAAAAAACATAGCTCGCAAGAAAATTAAAGAGTTTTCAAACTGATATTGAAAATTTTACGATGAGTTGAATTCGCAAATCAAAATCAAATCAATTAATCAAATTAAGAATATGAAAGATGAAAAATTTCATTTGATTTTCATATCTGAATGTTGACCTGAAGCAGTATAAAAACTGTTTTATTAAAAAATGAAGATTAAAGACTGACAATCTAAAAGGAACGATAAGTTTAGTTTTCCACCGTCATCACCAAAGTAACCAGGCAATTACTAGGTCACTACTTTAACTAGCGAACAATGAGTGTGCATTCAACGAGCAACTATAGAGACTAGTGACTAGCTGAATACATCTTCTATAATCTACAAGCTCAGCTAGTTTTTTTCCGAGCTGCTACTCAAAGAAGCTTCCTTGATATGAAGACAAGTCGTAGGCGGATCTCTAAAGAGCTTAGCTTGCTTAGGTCTTGGGTACTGGGTCCACTACCTCTTACTAGCTAGCTTCGAATAGATTGAGGCTTGTATATCTGTAGAATGCATTTTACATAAGCTGGAACGTAGAGTTTAACAAATTCGAGTAAAAAAAACTTAGGGTATAAAATTCATAATCAGAGATTTAAAAAATCTTATTTAAACTAAAGCAACGCGATCAAGGCTATAATCATTTTCATTTTTATCATACGTTTTTAATTACTCTTTTAAATACTAATAGCATATACGTAAATCACCATAAAAGTAAAATTTTAAGAAACAATTCGAAATTATTTAATAACATAATAAAAATTGTTTAAAATTTTGTAGCTCTTTACTAAACTAGTAAAAATTCGAAAAATTTAAAGGAAAAGAAAAAGTGGAAAGTAACAAGGAATTAAAAATTTTATTTTCGATAATACAATGCTACTACTTTTTTATTTATATATGTTATTTTATAACAGCTAAAATCCCTATAGTAAAATCCAATCGTAATTCTAGAAATTTCTGTACATATTCGATATTTTTGTCAGATATTTATAAAACATGTAGAGGAACTTAAAAACTGCCCGATTTTAAGCCTATGTGTTTACAAATTTTTGCTTTACCCTTTGGAAAGTTTCAAAGTATTGATTAGTATGAAAATTTGGCCAGAAAATATAAACTTTTCCGGAAATGAGAAATATGGCAGTTTTATTTTGCCATTTTGGACTACATGTAAATAAATAATCCAGCAGTTACGAATAATAATTAACAAAGTTCGCCCGACTGGATGTGACGTTATTTAATGATCTTTTGGTGCTTTAAATATATTCCAAATGACCCTCATTTTGTTTCCCCACTAAAAATATCGTGATTTATAGTTGCTGAAGGAAGAAAGCAAGTTGCAAACATTTCGAAGGCCCCTTTTAGACTTTTGTATTTATAATGATTTTGTTTTAATGTTTTGTCGTTTCAATTCCTAGGACAATCATTGATCAAGGAAAATGCGTCGAGCTTCGTTTACACCAATATTCAATGCGACCAATCAGGAGCCTTTAATCGTTGTGGAAGAATCGAATGTGGAGCACGAGGATGACACAAAACAAAGCAAAAAATCAAACAGCGATTCATCAGAGCCAGAATCACCTGTTAACCCATATCTTTTATCCCCATTTCCGGATCTCCAACAAAGAAGAAAGCACTCCCTACCGTCTTTGCAAATAACCGAAGGGATAACCGCCAGCCAAGTACGTCGTTTGTCTGAAGCCGGGGCAGAAGGAAGTGGCCTTAGCTCAAAGGAAGTTGAATTTTTGGCAACACTGTCGCAGAAGACAACTCCCCAATCCGGAGGTAGGCGGCATTCTGTCGTCACCATTTCGCCCGTTCCCACATCCCTGTTTGGCCGAAATCGAAGGGAATCAATTGCCGGATTGCCGTCAAGGTAAAAGCAGGGCTACTAGAGGAACACAAGGCCTCCCAAATGCTTAATTCTAACCATCCATTTACTTTGTGCCCATTTCAGCCGCCGTGGCAGTGGTTTCCAGGGTCCTCCGCTCACCGAGCATCGAGGCAGCATCCACAACCTCCAGTTGGACATCATGGACGGAATTGTCCAGGCCCGGAAGACCCGATCCGGGAGCGGTATGTGGGCGCCTGGCGATAACAAGGTCCAAGTACAAACATAAGCTTCAGTGCTTCAGCTCTGTAGCCGTGTAGATAGCAGAAACGCACCGACGGAGGGAAGGGGACGGGAGTTAGGTCAGGATTTTAGAAGATATTTTCTGAGTATTTATAGTAGTGTGTTTTCGGAAATCGTTAACAACTTTGCTTTTCGAGGTAATTATCGCCTTAAACTTTCCCGTTTTGTTTTCTTTAAATTCCACAAAGAGCTTAGATGTTAAAACTGGGGGAATCCTTTCCCAACACACATATAAACACTAAATTAAAAATTGAAAAATACTTACCAACTTTTTCTAAACAAACTTAAAATACGTAATTTGCAATAAAAAGGTAACATCACCTTTGGTATTTTTCCCTCTGGCCAAAAAAATTTATAATTTTTCAATTTCTCAAAATTAAAAGAAAATAAATATAAATTTCGGTTTGAGAAAGTTATTTTTATTTTATACAATTTTGCATTTTGAACTTTAACTTTTTAAAAAAAATTAACTTTCCTGAGTAATTCGATTACGTTGTAAGTTTTTATTTTTTGGAAAATAATAATAACACGATAACAGTCTTTAAATGAAAATAACTTTTACTTTAAAAAAATATATTTTTACAGATATTTGGTTTTATTTCTATTCTTTAACTTTAAAATTTTAAAATTATTTAGAATTTAGTAAGATACTGAATTACTTTTATTGCCTGCATTTATTTATATTTTATTTTCGAGAATGAACCTGGAAGTGAAAAATTCTGTTCTTTTGGGTTAATATTTATTTTAATCATTTTAACTTTTAATTTTAATTATAAAGTTCCGCTTTTTTGGTATCATATTAAATGTAACGAACTAAATACAAACAAAATCTTTTTCCAGCTCAACAAACATCAGGAATTGATATATTAGTTATAATAAATTTCAACAAAAACAAAACAACTTCTACAAAAACGCAAAACAAACAACCGTACCACAGGGATGAGATTTATTAAACTTAAAGACCACCACGGATCAAGTGAGTTCCTCAAGTCCAGTATTCTACAACAACTAGAGACTTTTCCCCACCAAAAGGCAGTTAACTTAATACCACTTGTCGTTTTTTGATCATCTTTAAATCCACCGAAAAATATTTACCCCAAAGATCTTTTGGACATTATTAAAGAAAATTAAAAAAAAAAAACATTTAGCGAATTAGAATTGTTGCAAATATTCCTTTCATCTTCCAATTATGTGTAAGACATAATAAAATTATTGTTGTTGTACATAAGATTTATAGAATTACCTTTAAAACTAAACATGACAAAGCAGGGTGCACAAGTAGAAGAACAATTTGTTCAGGGCTATATAAAATTAAGACAAAAAATTCGATTTGGAGCAACATCTTCAAAGTTTAACAATAACATAGTGGATGTGCAAAATTTTACTAAGACTAGATTGTAACTAATTTATTTACTACTAAATATTCCACATTGCAATATGTACACGTAACTATAGATCAACTAATGTACTGAATGTATTTTCAATTTGTTTTTTGGATTTTATTAAAAGGTTAACTGTTCGAATATTGTCTTTTATTTTTTCTTTTCCCCAAATATTGATGTTTTAATATCAATTTGAAATGAACGTACACTTCGATCTTTTTTTACGCGGTGGATGCGTACCGTGTAAAAGCAAATCAAGCGGACAAGACTACGTAAAATAACGAAACTGTGAAAAAAATCGAGCCATTTAAATAAAATATACAAAATTTAGAGAGGTAAACTATTTAGGGTAATCTATTGTCTGTATCCTACAGAATCAAGCGTAGTTAAGAACTTAGTAATAATCTAATTAAATAGAGTTATGCTCCTCAGAAATAACGAACTTCTTAAGTAAGTTGCTGTGAGCAAGTTCTCGATAGATTTGCTTTCTTCATTCTAGGCAAAATTTTATCTACGAAATTGATAAGACCACCTTGTCGGTTTATGCACAAACATAGCAAGCATATTCCCACCGTATTTAAGAATTTGTTGAACTATTTGTTTTTATATTTTGTATATTTGCACTCGGAATATAAATGACTACAAGTTGGCTATCGTCGATATGATTTTATAGCGCGTTAACCAGCCAGAAAATTAAACTGTTTGCTCCAGCTTCAATAGATCAATCATTTTTTTAGGAATACTCGATATATTTAATACCAAAATGACTTACAGAGGATGTGAAAATGGCGCTTTTAACAAGGATGTTTATCATTTTAATAGAATGTAATACTATGATTTTATATTTAATTATAGATTGCAAATGCATTTCTCAGAGATGTGGAAGTTACTGCAAATGCGATCAGGTTTGCAAGTGTTCCTGCAAATGTGGCGAAGGTAAAGATTGCTTCATGGAGAAATTATAGACTAACGAATCGTGTGTCTATTTAAATGCCCTAAATAGGAAAAATTTGAAATGTTATTGTTTGTTTTTATTATTTAATATTTTAAAAAAGAAGATTTTAAAGAGGAATTTATAGGAAAAAAGAAAGAATTTAAATTTAATTTTAATTTCAATTTTATTATTGCCCAAATGTTGTATTAATTTATGTATCGGCATTGCTTTTGTTCTGAATACCCTCTAAAGATATTTAAATTTAAATTACCTACATATTAATTATTATTACAGAATTGATTGTGAAAATGGAAAAAAAAACAAAAGATGCTTTTTACGAAAAATTTCTTCTACTTTTATTGTGAAAGGTCTCAGGAAATGTTTACTATTCATTAATCAATCATTTCTTGGCAGAATCTTCACAATCACGGATTTATGATAATATAAGAAGGTAAAAGAGCTGATAAAATCTTAAAGGAAATCAAAACACTTCTAAAATATCAAATACTCCTTAAAGAGTCTTAAAGACCTCCAAACATAGTTCTAATAATTTGGCAATAGTATACAATCAAGGACATTGAGAATAAAATAAAATAAATAAATAAATAAATAAATTCGAAATGTACAAAGTAATAAAATAAGAAAAGTAAGTAAGAAAAGAAAGAAAATATAATATTAAATATTACTGAAGTTTTACAGTAGAGAAAAATAATAAAAGAAAAATAATTAAAAATATTTTTAAACCTATCCCGACTTTTGCAGTTCTACAGAAAATTTTCTTGTTTGGACACTTAATAATGTAACACCAGGTTGCAGGTTGCTTCAGGTGTCACCCACCCTGGGCTGTGCAACTTTTGAAATTTACTGACTGAGCACATTGAGACAGGCTAGGGAAGTGGTAATAAAACTAATTTCTTGCTTTCGTTCCTGGAGAATAAGCTTAAGTATTATGCAATAAAATATCATTCACACAGTTTTTTAACGTTATTAATGAAAGTTTTTGTAAGCTATCGTAAATAAGTAAAAATATTTTCAAATTAACATTTATCCTTTATTATAATCCTCATTATTATCCTTTATAATTTTTAAATTAGCGTTACCGATTTACTAAGAAATGAAAATTTTAAGAAGTATTCATTTTGGCAGAAATGGAAATTGGATAGAAAAATTAAATGATTGTTAAAAAAAATAAATAAAAGTTTCTCTACCCCTAAAATTAAAAATAGTTATAGTGATAAAAATAATTATGCTCATCTTCAATAGACAAATTAAGTCTGTTATTGTAGATCTAATCTACAGACAAATATTTGATATATTAAATATTCCGGAAATGTTGTTTACACAACTTGATGAGCTTATCTTCCCCGTGCGCAGAAGATTTCGAATGTTTTGTTTATTTCACAAAAGGACGTGTGTTCAAGAATGTTTACACACTCGGTATTGGGAATGCGATGTGAAGTCACTAGAAAGAATGAGCAATAGCTCTGAGCTCAATTTTTGGAGCAATTCACGAGACAATCCTCAATACTTAACCTAGACCTCAAATCAAAATTTTCAAAGGAGCTAAATTTCCACAAAGTATGTTAAATGTGCGGCTTATATCACAAAAACTTGAGGCTGGAGTTTTATGTTTACACTCCTTGAAACGCATTCGACATGGCAGAGTTTTCACGTTTCGGATTTTAGAAGTAATTTTAAACTGTTTTATCGGTTTGATTAAGACAATATCGATTATTTTCTTAGAAAAGATGAATAAACACATGGTAGGGCTTTGGTAAATACTGGAAAGATGCGTACATGTTTGAGATTTGTTGGAGATCCAGATTTTCAGAGTGGAATTGCGAAGGTTGTAGGTATAGACAATTGCGATTTTTTCAAAATTTTATTTGATTTTAATTTTGCTACTAAGAACTCCGCATATTAAAGAAATCGAAGTTATAATCGAGATGAGTAATTGCACTAAAAGCTTTGAGATCGATCTGAAATTTACAGAATTAGGTCTAACTGTAAGCTCCTCAATTTTTCGCATGCACTAGCGAGCTCATTCTCAGTCAGGTCTAACTAGAGAAAGTGTTTCACACTGTAGAATGATTCGTTTAGCTTCTTAATTTGCGGATTCCTTTGTGATTAACTGAGTTGAACTCGAAAAATAAAAATAAAAATGGCTTGCCAAGAATGTGGATGAAATAATAAGTGTTTGTAGTATCTTAGAATTTTTGTGAAGTATAGTCTTTCATATTACAATGAATATTACCAAAATTAGTTTTTAAAAATTTTATTATTTAATATTTTGTATATTTTTTAAAAATATTTATGTTTAATTACAGACTGTAAATGTAATTGCCAAATTGTGCGACCAGTTTTGCGAGTATCCTTGTAAACATTGCTCGGAGAAACCATAAAGTGGTGGAAAGGAAGCATTGACTTCTATGAATTTTTTGAAAATTAAAGTCATGTAAATTAAGCTTAAAAGGAGTTATTATTTGAATTAATATGTATTTAATTATCGCTGGCATATCTCTACGACCTGTTCAAATTTAAGTAGTAATAAGTATTCAATGCTTCAACGTTTAATTCCGTAACACTCGAAACTTGTGGTACAAGTCTCCGACACTTAGTGTCAATTTGAGTATCACTAATACGGCATTATGCACAATTCAGAAATGGAATTCTAAACTAAAATCTCAAATCACAAACGTCAGATAGGACAGACGTATTAAAATTCCTCACCTTGGATATCTGTTTCACGATAAACCCAGATTTACATGAAAAAAAGCAATCTTTCCATCAACTTCATGTGCCATGACACTGGCAGTGATTTACAAAGCCTCCCTTCGCATGAAGACCCGTAAATAGCGATAATCCCGGCACCTGGGGCCCGTAAAATTGTAATCATCATCGGCAAAATGTGGCGTACATATTTCAAAAGGGTCGGGTGTTCGGTGTTCGCAATTGTTACGACCCACCAAGGGCCTTTTGCCTCTCATTGCCAACCTGTGCATAAATTTCACTTTCAGGGCGGAACAATGCAGGCGACTGCCCGTAAAGCATCTCGCCGCTCCTTGGGAGACATACGAAATTGATTAGGAGGAACAGGCTGTTTGGTGCCCTATGTGTGCTCTGACTATTAAGCAAGTAACACCCTGTATCTGGATCAAAAGTCAGTGCTGCTGAAGAAGGTCAGGGGTAGAGCGATGTCTATTGATGTCGAGGGACTATGGCTTTCCTTGGCGGGTTAACAGCAAGTAAATAACTGCTATGGGGTATTCAATTGCTTATCAAATGCTTTGTTGAAAGGTCTCATTTGCAGCAGGATTTCCCAGAGGAGTGTTTAATTCTAGGCCACATAAGTTACGTGTTATGGGTCCAAAATTAGAAATGTTTTCCGAGATGTGTAATGGTTGGATTTAAGCAAATAAGTAACCGACAAGTGAATTTTAACATTTTTGATATACAATTTTATTGAATGCATATTTCAGTGGCTTAATTAATTGCAGTCGTGTTGCTCAAATAATTGCAGTCGTGTTGCTCAATTTTGTACATGTTTGTGTAATATTTTATTTTTTTTTAATTCGCGAGAAAGTAAAGGATTTTCGTTCTGCTTTTTTTTATTTGTTAAAATTACTTTTATTTATTTGAGATGAAATGTACGCTAATAAGCATAGACTTTTATAGCTTAAAATTATTTCAAAAAAATGGTAATTTTTTCGTCAATTTAATTATTAATACATTTGTTTAAGTATACCTTAAAATTTCAGGAATTTATGGATAAAAAGGTCTTCTAATTTTTATTTAGTTTTACTTAAAACGGAATTATGAACAATACAAATTCAGGGATTTCTTGTAAATGGTATTAATTAAACGCGCGGAGGGCTAACGCAAATCGAGATGAAGTCATTCGTGTATGCGTTAAAATAAAATGAAGAAAGGGAAACCTACCTCACCGATCTCATCTGCTTTAAGTCTAATATAATAAAGGCGACCGGCACAAGCATGTCCCGAAATGCTTCCGAAAACATAATTCTCTATCAGGTTTTCAAAATTTGATGAGGCGCCCTTCGCAAGAACCTTTTATTAAAATCGACTGCAAACCTGAAGGACATTAAATTGTTTTTGGTTAAGTTACCAGAAGTTCTATAAATAGCATCCAGTCGGGGACTTGGGACTCCGGGACTTCTCCGGGTTCCACTATTATTCCAAGTGCAGAAAGATATGTAGGTACATGGAAAATCTTGTAATTGTCTAAGTGGTATGGGTACATCCCTTAATTTCGGGGGATAGAACGTTAGACAGCCCATTTCGTTGTTCCCTTATTTGCCTGTTTGACGTCCCGACTTTACGTAAAAAAGATTTTTGTAAAAGCACTTAAGGAGGACGTGAAACAATTCCTTTCCCAAGGGCGACAATTTAATCTTGCGCACTTTATTGCCAGTGAAATTTGTAAGAAAAAATACGCTTGGCGAAAAGTGAGAAAGCTTGAAAAAAAAGGGTAATTTCTAGTCTTGCTTCAAGTGTCTTTAGAAACTTCATATAATGCAAAGCGAGGTGGTATAAACGCCTTCAGCGGTTTAACTAGGACTGCTACAGGGCAACAAGTGGGAGACTTGGCTTAGGGAGGGACTCCAGGAATGGTTTGTGGCAAGTGCATGCAACAAGTTTCACATATATCTCATACTATTCCTCGCTAGCCGCTGGCGAAATTCCAGGAGAGAATTCGCACAGGCGACAGAAAATCCAAGGTTAATACCCAGATATATCCCATCATCCCGGCCAGGAAGTTGTATGGGTGTTGGGGAACTAGCCAATCAATGTGAAGGGCACACGGAAAACGTGAATAGCGTGGATCGAGAAGACATGATACCTAGCGAAGCTATCTTGAAGTATACAGGAGAACTGCTCCTGTTTTTAGAAGGGAATATTCCATATGTACAGCGCAGGTCCTATCTATCCCTGGGAATATTTGAACTTTCTTTGCCGGGAAGTACTGGTGGCAGGTCCTGGGCGCTTCCTCCTGAAAAACGCCATCTCTTGACTGGTCTTTTATTTCGTGCATGTCCTGGCTAGGAGAATGGAACTTTTGAATACATTCCGGGGTATGGGGAACTTGATATCTCGTCCCTTCAGGATGCTTATCTGATACCAGTCAGAATTAGTTAAGTTGGAATCTTCGTCGGTTGAACATCACCTTCGCGATTTCGGAATTTTTCTCTCAGTGAAGTCCTTAGATTGAGATTCCAAAAAAGAAAATAAAAATCTGCAAAGTATTTAATTGGCGGGCGGTTTAAAGTATAAAATTTTGAAAAAAAAAAATTTTCGAAAAAGGAGAAATTTTTGAAGAATATTTGAATATTCTTCGCAACAATTTTTGTTAAGTGGCTTAACTGTGAGATTTAGTATATTTAAAAAAATCTTGGAATATAGTGAAATAAAGTAACGAAAAAGGAGTGTCTTTGAATCCTGTAGAGCAAGTGAAGAGTGGGATTTTAACTCGTGGTACTATGGAATAAAAATTTGCTGTTTTCGGCAGGCAGAGATAGACAAAAACCGGAAATTACCGAAATTCGGTTTTACTTGGATTTACATTGCATCACCACCGACTGGTTCGTTTAATTGTAGTTTTATGGTTTCCCATCCCCTCTCCATTATACAATGGAAAATTTAATTAACGCTTAGGAACCCGTTGAAATGATAGGAATTTACGATCTTGAAGATTTATAGCGCTTCATCTGTTGCTGCTTGTTACGTCTCTGTCTTCTAATTTACGACCTTGCATGATGATGACTAGCTCCTGCCTATCGGGATAATCCCCAGCTCTCTTCCTCCGGACGCCATAAGGAAGCTAGTCTACTGGAAAATGTTCCTTTACACGCCGCACACCGCGAATTTATAGCGTCTAGCTAGCACGGGATTATGACATGTAGATGACGTTTATTACAAAATTAATTGCACCATTATCCGGCGATATTAGAAACAAAGACTGTGGCGGATTCCATATCGGTCTTTATTCTCGTTTTGTATCATTTTAATTTTTTCGAGTGCCACTTTGTTATTTACGGTCGATTTAATGCCGTTCACACCTTGGTTTATTGCTAATTTTATGGATATTAAAATTTTCATCAAATATGTTAGAACAAACTTGTACGGATAGATACGCTGGCACCGTAATGGAATGTAGAAGCTTTTATCTCCTTGAGAGGTAATGCTAAATGCGAAAAATATTGCAATCGTTACTACTTTGCACCAGCAATTTAAAAATCAATATAATTTTAATCAACTTTGTATGGTAATTAGGTAATTAAAAATAAAATAAAATAACAGTATTATTAAAAGAAGAAATCTTTCATATTCTATGATAATTGCTATATTTTTAAAATTCATTTCAAAAACGTACATTTTAAAATGATGAAAATAATCTATTAATTGTTAATAATATCTACGTATGACTGATTCCGAGACTAGTTCTCATAACGTTTTAAATTTAAGCAGAGAGTAAAATTAAATTAAATTTAAAAAAATAATAGTAAAAGATACCTCAAAACTATCTAATGCCCTTTTTATTATTATTTTAACTATAACGTTCATTAGTTCACACTAAAAATAAATATGCTTATAACACTGTACGTAGGAACAAAGTGAACTTGCTAAATATTTTCCAATACTATGGGCATTTCTTCAAAAATATGTACAAAAAATATTATAATTTTTCCTTCATCGAATTATTCTGTAATATTACCGAAAAACATAAAAGAGTTTTTGTCCATCGAGCCACTTTTTTTTAAAGTGTGAAAAAGTGAAAAAAGATAAATGCTAAAAATTTTCAACTTTTCTTTTTTCAACAGAAAATACTATAATTTTCCTTTGTTTTCTTTTTGCTGTTTAGACATTTGTTTATTAAAGACATCTATTTATAAAAATAATATTTCATAATTCTACAGTCGACCAACTTTACGTAGGTGATAAAACTAAGACTAAAAGGTAGTATAACTAAAATATTAGTTTATACTAAGTCATTATGGATTATAATTCTGTAACATTCTTGTCTTCAATAGCATCTAAATTAATTGAAATTTTTTTTAATTTTTATACTTTTGTATACTTTCACATAAAAAATCACTCTAATAAATAAGTTAAAGATTTACTCAAAATCGTATTTAACTGAAAACACAATTTTAAAAATTATTTAAAATTTCGTGTACTGTATAAATGCAGTTTCTTTTTTTTTAAGGTATAAATTATATATATTTAAATATAATTATTTTTCTATTTTCCAAAACTTGTGGAAGTGTTTAGGACAAACTTTTTGGAAAAAGTATTATTTTATTTTTCTTATTATATCCTATTACAAAAAAAATTAAATTCTTTAGCGAAGGTATGCGATTGAAATTTAGTTAATGTGCCAAATTTAAAAATTTGTTAATTTCTGGAGTTGAATAATCGAATGAAAAAACTTACCTAAATTAAAAATAAAAAAATAAAGTTAAAATATTTTACTTTAATAAGAATGAGTCTCTCTCACTAGCATACTTTTATTTATCTTTTATAGAAATGAAAATTAAGCATGCTTTATTGGAATTTTGTAAACCTTAAAAAGTATTTACTGAAAAAATATGATAGAATCAATTTATTTCCAATTAGCAGATGCTTGCGACTTTATATGCGAAAAATATAAGTATAAAATATATAAAATAATTTATTTGTACATGTGTAATTCGTAATTAATCCCTGGAATTTCTATTGTCCGAGAAAATTAATATCTTTTCGGTGTACTGTGCAGACGTTTAAACCTGCAATAAATACCTTTTAGGGTTGATAAATAGTCTTTTTCCCCTAGGGTTCGTGCTCATTCCATGCACTCTGCGGAATTGAATTGCATCTCTGGAAATAAATGTAATTTCCCTGTAACGTATTATCGCACGTACACCGTCATCTGTTACCCAAAGACAGTCGTGCCAAGACGCCAAAGTGCTTACCTTGCAATAAGAGACGGTGTCTTTCACTTCCATTAGCCTGCCCCTGGTGGCTGGTGGAGTTTTTTCATGGCGGTAAATGACTCCACGGTGCATAAATGTAATATTCTGAGTAATAATAAATTCTTTTGCATAATGCGCAGAATAAGACGCGAATTAAAAAAAAAATGGTGCACCATTTGTCGCGCCATAAGGAGCGAAGCGGTCGTGAAAATGGGAAAATTTTACGGGCTATGCAAAATTTATATTATACCCGCCGGGGTCTTTAACAACGTAGTTACGGTAGTAGGTTGCTCCCTAATGAAATTAAGCAATTAAATTTTAATCTGCACGTCGTTATGCTGAGATTCTGGTCCCTCCCGCAGCCTAATGGATGTGTTGATAAGCTGAAGCGCCATCCCATTGACGTGCTACTCCTCAAGTGAGAGATTTAAGAGGATTACGATCGCTAAAGTGCGGCATGGCACATCTTAGAGAGGATGACTGGCACTCCCGGAGGAACGCTCACCTTAGTTGATAATTTCACAATTTTGTGCACCTGGGCAACCATTCAAGCAGTAGTAATGCACCATCTCAAACAATTTTGATTAAATGGGGCGTGTTATTGACATGGATAAGAACGACGCCAAATACTGATAAAAGTACCCTCTGGGTTAAGAAATTAAAAAAGAAAAAAAATAGAAATATTACGTTTAACATATTCTGCTAGTATACGACATTGAAGAAATTGTAACAAAAATTTTAAAATGTGTAAATATTTTATTAGTCAATTTGGGTTAAAGTACTATTAGTACTTCCAACTGACATCAATTTTCTATGAAAAGAAGTATTTTATAGATGTTAAGATCCCGATTAACCAAAATTATAACTGATATGTACATGCTATGCAAAATTTTACTCTGAGTTAGACAGGATTCAACTTACGCGATTACCGTCGATTCCACTTATCGCGTAACTCCGAGATAAAGCTGTAAATGTAAAAGTGAGGACAGTAGATGTTTAAAAATCACACAGATAAAGAAATTTTCGAAGAAACTCTCTAGTTTTAGGTTCTAGTTCTTTCACGACTAGTGCGTTTTAGGATGTTCACCCCGTAAATAGAAAATTTTTAATATTAATTATAAAGCGTATAAAAGAAATATAAGACGCTAAAATGAAATAATCCCTTAAATTTCACGCAGACTTGAGTCAAGTACTGAAATGATAAAAAAAATGTTCTTATCAAGTGATAAAAAAAAGTATATTTATTTCAACATCAGACCAAATCTACTCATTGCTTAATTGTTTAAAGGTATAAAAGTACAGTTAAAAATAAATAGAAATAAAACGAAAAGAAATAAAAAAAGATTTTTAAGATTTTTCAATTGGAAATAAATCCAGATTTAAGAGTCTAAGAATTGGTTACAAGAGTATTCATTCATCAATTGCCCCGAAAAATACGAGAAGAACTGCCTGTGAAAGACAGTTCGATAGAAAGACAGTTGAATCCAGAGTCGATGTATGTAGTCTTAAATTTGATTGAAAGTCATGAATATTTCGGATCACCAGAAAAGGTATCCCTAAGTGATTCTGGGATGGGAAGATAAAAGGCCCGAAGGAAAAAAACTGTTCAATTTCAATCATCAAAACTGTTAAGGGCGAATCGGGACCTTGACGACAGTGACTTTGTCAGAACAGAACGAAGAAAACTTTAAGGGAAAGTAACCAGCCTGTGCTCGCTGGTCCGCGAAAGAAACCAATCTAACAGCGGTTATTTTTGCATAAAATCGCGGTCCCAACTTTTATATCATAAAAAAAATTCGCCCCGGGCGAAGCGTAGCTTTATCATCGGATGAGGGAGCAAGACGAAAAGAATATTTCCACAGATCCCCCAGGAACTCCATAAGGAACGCACACTCTGGACCGGTTTCCGCTTCGACAAAACTTTTCGTTTTCCTGGTTTTCTCTGAAAAGCCTAAAAGCAAAAGGGAATAATCGAAAACAAAAAGTTCCCCATTCGCTGTGCCCAAAGGGTGAATAAACATTGAAATTTTGAATTAAGCGAACGTTGTCAAAACGTCGCACTTAGAAACAAGTTAAAATTCATCCCTAGAACAACTGGCCCAAAAACATCGGGAACGACCCACTCCAACTTACAAATCCCGTCCAAGCGACAGGTTGTCGATGACCATCGTCGATGGTGGTATGCAGGTGCAATTTGTTTTTATTCGTTCTAGAGTTTTAATTGGATACTAGAAATCATCCTAAGGCGGTCTCCGGGAATACTCGGATCTAGGGGAATTGAATTTTGCTTTCGGTTGCACGTTGGAGTCGTAGTTTCATGTCTTCTGTGGCATGCCATCCCATGGGAACAAACTTTTTCTATCCAATAAAAGACAGGAGAAAACTAATTTAGCCGAAACGTTTGCAGTGAGGACATTCTGTACGCCGAGTTACCATAAGGTCTAATTTTGTTTAAATCAAGTTTCCCCACTTAATAGACTTTCAAATGCAGGCGAGATCTATCTCTAGAAAGAAAGGAAAAATTAGTTACTCCGTATTCGTAGATGTTGACAAGAGTCGAGTTTCCATAACTTATCTGATTTAAGATCTTAAAAGCTTATGCTAGAAATCACGAAAGTATAAAGTTGTGACTTTATTTTTAGTAACTCACGATCGAACTAATTTTGTTTTTATTTAAGTTTAAAACGAAAATTGCAGTTTGCTTCCTTTTTAACTGAGTTCATTAACAGGTGTATGTAAATTAATAAAATAAAGTTAGTTAATAATAATCTGACTATTTACTTGATAAGGTTAAATAATGACAAAAAGTCAAAATAAAATTAAACAATATCATTCAAAATAAAATTAACAATTATACAAAAACTTGAAACAGTTTCAAAGGTTTTGTTTTTGACCTTTGGATTGACTGACTGAAGGTAGGAATTTTACCCAAATCTTATTATTTTTATTAATTTGAGTGTGCCGTAAGGATTAATATAAATTCAGTTGTTACAAACGTATTTTGTATTATTTTTAGAATTTTAAAAACTACTAAACTAAATTCAGTGAAACATGCACAGTCCATGAATGACCTAGACCACCGAAATATACACTTTTAACTAGATTAGATTTAGATTTAGTTGCAAATCTCATACAAAGTTAAAAATAAGTAAATTTGAAAGAACGAAAAGAATTCGATTTGTTAACAATTGAAGGGTGTCATTCGGAGGAATCTCAAAATGACAACAGAAGAATTAATCGATATTGTAATAAATATTTAAATAAAACTTCCAAAGTAATTATGCCTTTTTAACCTTTCAAAAATAAAGCTCACATGTCGCATCTCACATCTTCAATATACCCTTTACTCGTCAAACGTAAATCTCAAGGGTAATGAGCAGAAGGTTCCTCTTCCACCTCAGTTCAGGCCGGCTAAAGCAAATTACGAAACATTTTCCAGCTTGTCGCATACGAAATGAGTTTTCCACGTCCAGTGGAAACCATTGATGAAAAATGACATGAATCCTTTTTTTTTTGTATTCAAGGAAAAATTCGGGGATTGATGTGGAACGAGAAATGGCTTTCTATATTGATTTAAATTATTGCGTACGTCGCTTCTGTCGAATTCATTTTATTCAAGCCTGACATTAGGATAAAATTCAATTGGGTTGTATCCTGGCCCAGAAGTGTGTTCACTGTCACATACTGAAAATCAATTAGACTCGATGGAAACTTGTTTCATTTTCTTGGGTGAAGTACACTCAAAGAAATGAGTATTTTGTAAACCTTACAAACATCTTAGCAGATTTCTTATAACAACTAGGGAATCTGTGTTTTGTGGAAACATGTTTGGGAATTTTTAGACGTACCGACAGATTTTGAAAATGTGAAATTTTCTCCCAAAAAGATATGAAAAAGCTGATCGAGCTCAACTCGATTTGGTGTAATTTTACTGGTTTTTTTTTCAGCTCGATTCGGTTCTACTCGGCACGTCTTGTCCAGTACCAGATTGACTTGATTCGAATCGAATTTGCTTGTGGCTGGACTTTGATATATTTCAGTATGCTCCGACTCAGCTTAAATCGACCCTGATTATATCGACGCGTCTAAATTCAATTCGACTCGTCTTAATTCGACTTGACTCATTTCAACTCGACGTGACTCGTCTCAACTCGACTTGACTCAAAGCGACTTATTTCGCGTAAGCTTAAATTGGTGTAGTTCAATTGGAATAAAATTGACAATTTTTTTTATTGGACTAAATACACCTAAACCTGTCTTTACGCGAATATCTTTTACGCTAATTTCAAGTTACACGAATTGAGATATAAAAAATATTTCCTTTACGCGAATTTTATTTACTTTAACGCGACCAACGGCAATGCATAGACTCAATATTTCCTTATACGTGAATTTTATTTACGCGTATTTTTTAGGAATGTATCTATCGCGTAAAAAGAGGTTTATATGTATTTAGAAAAAAACATATCACACTTTCGTGTTCTTCTACTTCAGTGGTTCCCGTAGTTGCCTATGGACTCCTTCCCATAGCAAAAACCTTACCCCGAACTCCCAAATGAAATAACTCTACACTACTTCATAATAGCAAAATTACAAATTTAACTTTGATGTCTTGAATAAGTAATTAATGGTAACATAAAAATAAAATATAAGTAAATATTGATATTTAGAGAAATATTTATTGAAATTAAACCGTTTTTGTTTAAATACGAAGACATAATAAACTATAAACAAAACAATTTGTTTATTACTATTTTCAACTTCCACAATTATTTTACATTTTGTTAAACTTTTCACGGACCCCCTCAGAACAATGTTTTACTCGATTCATTACAACTTCTACCCCTTTCGGTTAGTAGACGCGCATCTGTATGCAAATACATGCAGCCTATTTAAAACGTAGTTTGTTGAACACCCACCATACCCGGACTATAATGGCAAAATAGAGATCGTTACTCAAAGCGCCGAAGAAAGCGGCAGATGGACGCCCAGGCTGGATCTCGTCCGGGGTGCCAGAACAGCTAAGACCGGGAACGGTAGCTGTCAAATAAAAGGTATATAAAAAGTTTGCTAAATTTTGAACTGTCTAAAACAACCCTGAAAATCTGGTACTTAATTTAATTTAATGTTGAATTTAACTTTTAATGCGAAGATGTGCGCAAACTTTTTCTGTATGGAGATTTTCTCTTATTCCAGATGGCAATATTTTAACATAATTATTTTAAGGGATGCCGCCTAGCAACTAGACCTGTGATGTGTATACATGTATATCGCAATATACACGGAATGTCTAAAAAGTGCAAGTTTTGTAAAACTCAACAACAACTTTTGGACATTTTATATTTTAGAACTTTCTGTTCGTACAAGTCTGTTGGGGATCATCATTGTTCATATCCTCGCGGGTATACGTGCTTCCGCCTCGCACCATCATTAATAACTCTAGTAAATCTCGTGCTCTCATTACCCCACCTCTCCAAGGAGAGCCATCTGCAAAATACATTTGGTCCACATCCAGATTCCGGAGTATGAAAGATCCTTGAAAGTAAATTCATTATTTTAACATCATTTTCAGTGTATTACATTGGTATGAAGTTTGCTGGGGCACAAACCTCCAGCATATGTATCTACATTTATCAAAAAACATTTCCACATGAGATTTTCAACCCTCACATTCGATCATCCCCTACTCCTTACGCATGATTCGCGAAATGTTACGACTACCGCTAACAGAAAATGTTAGACGAAACACTTAATGTGCTAAGGAGCATTAAATTTGATTTGGGAACTTCACCGGGAAGAAAACCTCTCGATTTGCGTAATTGCCAAAATAAATAAAACTTGCGCGTTTTTGGCAAAACTTGTAATTACTTTTGAATTAATGGTGATGAATTCTTGATTGCGGGTGAAGGATGTTGCCACTGTTGCGGTGAAGGGCGCCCAGTAATCGATAATGTAATAATTTTTCGGTTGAAGCCCGTTTACAAAACTCTTCAAAACAAAATATTGCACAGTAATTAAGTCTTCAAAATATCGCAGTGGATGGTTCCACTCTACACTCAAGTTTGTGCTAACTTATTTTAGACTCATTAATCCAGGAAAATGAAACAAAAACAAATAAAATGGAATAAATAACAAAAATACGGGGTATGACTTAAAATTAATTAGAAGTGCTTTTATTAAAATTTGAATTGAAATTATAAAGCTTTCAAAGTAAATCCTCTGGGGTGGAAGAAGTCGCTCCTACTCACTAAATAGACGTGCCTTTGGATCAGAGTTCAAGATAGTGCATTGATAATTCAATGCAGCATCACTTAGTACTATCACTGATGACTTAGTGTTAGTGTGTACTCAATTCCACTATCGCTAAATGGTTTAATGGTAATCAAATTGAAATCCACTATCACTGAATTTTTAGTAGAAGTGGTTTATCAATGTCATTTTGAAGCAACTAGTGGGATATGCAATGATATTAATGCAATACTTTTAATTTTTAAGCATTTTTAATGCTTGTGAAATCAGAACTTTAAAGCCGCAGAAAGGTTTAGTAATTAACTGGTAATTTTTCATTACCAAAGTACTAATAATTATGAGTAAAATGCCATTAGGGTATGCATGCCAAAATACATAAGCAAATAGTCCAATGCGCGGGTTTGTAAAGAACGTTGATTAAAAAATAAAAGAAAATCGGACAAAAGACACATCTAGACACAGCTAGAACTAAAACAAAATACGAGTTGTTATATACTTGAAAAAATGGCTATAGGCGTTACTCAGGATCATGTCGCATCACGCAAAAACTGCTACACAAATTTGAAGGAAGCTTTGCTATACCTTAGAGTCTTAGTCATTATCTCCAATTCGAATTACCACGATATTCCTCATTAAGATATTAAAGATATTCATTTATTAAAGAATTGGAAATCCATGCATACTGCATACAACTTTTCTGTGCATGAAGTGAAAAAGAATTCCACGAATTTTGATGAAATTTAACATAGTAGTAGCTTATGACTCCAGTCAACGTCTAGGATAGTTTTCATTACAAAGGAGTTATTTGGCTGTTAATATTCGATTGTGAAAAGTTAAAGTAATATGCCTACGCGAAAGAAAAGTAACTTTTCTTATTACCCAAAATCTGCTAAAAGAATGAGACTATCTCGGTTCTCTGAAAATGTCCAAATCTGTTTTGAAATGCACGCGTACGAAATCACGGGCATAGCTACACACAATTTACGTAAAGTAAACTTCCCCAAATCAAATCCAACGAAAAAGAAGCAATGATATTTCTTAGGACTTTCAAAAAAATAGCTCGGACAGGTAAATTTTAATTTTAATCCCGCAACTTCATTCCTTAAATATTTTTAATTCCTTTGCCCTTAAAATTTATATAAAAAAACGTTTTAATAAATGAATAATATATTTTAATTAAACTTAAGACTTTACTTATTTAGAAAGTTGAAAATATCTTCCAAATTGCTTGGTTCTAAAAACTGGAAGTTCGGAAAGCTGCTAATGGGTAGGCCATTAGGTACATTAATTTGATGGATAAGTAGACAAGAGAGGAGATCAGCAGTTTCAATTTAGACTACTGCTACTAAGCGGAACGATATGGTGGTAAAATTCTTGGCTATACTTCTTTTTTTTTTGTGAGGAACACTACATCAAATTCAATCATTGAAAATCGTCCTTTCAATTACGTTGCCTTAATCGGCTTCGTTCACCTAAAATCGTTCTGCTTTTATTCGCTGAGGGTCTGTTATCCATCATGTCGAAAGTACCAATATGAAACGATCGTTTAGGGAAATGATTATGTCGACACGAGACCGTTTCTCGTTCGCAGTCCCTTCGTGCATGAAATATCGCACATCAGTTATGAATAAAAATTTGATTGATTGATTTCCTTTTCATATTTGATGGTAACATCCCGGAAACATTGTTACTTTACGCATATGTGTGTCGATATTTTCACGATGCGTGCCCAATAGTACGTTTATGTTAGAATTGATTTCTGGTCGAATATGGTCACGGACTGGACTGTGAATTACCGAGCCAACAGGTACAATATATCAAATTAAGAAGTTAAATGTATGCCAAAGGTTATACTCGAAACCTTCTTTAGCAGCAATATTTTTGCTGGTTGCGACTGGTTTATTAAGAACGCCCAAATTGATTTCTAGTCTTACAAAAATTATCGTTGGAAGATTTCATTCAAAGATGGAGAGAATACTCTATTCAAGCGGTCCCAGATTGATTTCTTCCAACTTACTTTTACAAATAACAAAACCTCTAAAGAAAGCAATAAATCTGAAAATTCTCTTTATTATCCTTCTTAGAAATCGCTTTAATTTCCGCTTCGCTAAAAACAAATAAGATAATCGAACTTGGGCAGTCGGACAGCTCGATTAAGGAGGATAAATCATTGAAGGCTATCAATGGATCCTTCACTTCACTTCGCCCACGAGTGTAATTACTTCCTTAAGAAAGTTTCAAGGCAAAATGGATGGTGCGGTCGCCAGTGATGGACTTCCTTCTTCCAATTTAATTTCGCCCCCAACTTGCAATATATCTCAATAAGTTTATGCGTTTACACTCTATAAAAATCCCACACTGCGGCGAGGTGGATATAATAAACCCGTCAAGTAAAAGTTGAGTCGACCTTCAGCGAACTTTGAAATTGATAGCCACATTGAAGATCTTGCACATACGACACAACATCTTGAAAGACACTCCATGACGTGCCTTGAAAGTTTGTTGAAATACTCAACTTTCCTGTGAAGAGTTATTCAAAACTGGAAGCCGTTCACGTAACCTCGAGTACATCGTCATTTACACTTATTTTTATTTGCTACAATATAAGAAATATGAGAAATACCAGCAATGCCAATTTCTCAGAAGATTCTTCTTTGCTTTTCTGAGATAAGACGGTGCAACTTTTTAAATTGATTGCCCGATATAATTCGTAGAAGTGTTGCAAGGTAATAAAAGATTTGTGTTACTTGCTGAAAACAACTTTCTGAAGGTTATGGCGAGAAAATCTTGAAAAAACATATCGTCCTTATGTTTCAATAACACCAACGTAGAACGTACTTTGTTCAAGATTTTTGAGTAACAAACTTCTTGAAATAAAATATGATATAATACAATTTAATGGATATATTTTCTTATGCTGAGAACTCTGGGATTAAGGCTTTGTTAGCTCAGTTGTTCTATCGCCTATGAAAACTTATCCTATGGGAACTTATCTCCATTAAAGCCATGAGCAATCATTCCTATTTAAGTGTAAATTTAATAAGTTTTTCTCATTTTTTCTCTCCAATTTTTAAGCACATGCCAAGCTTAAAAAAGCTGGAATTTAAAAAAATCGTAAATGGTTTCTTACACTCTTCTAAAAACGTATGAAATATCATACTGAAAGGATTTTGAAAAATCGAAATAATTTATAATTTCGTTAATGCATTTTAACAAATTGTCTGTGAATCGCATTTGAAAGAAAATAAAAATAAAAGAAATTTTAAATTGTTTTTTTTTTCTTGCAATCAGTTTTTAATAACGCCTTAATTTTTAAAAACCAGACGTGGATTTAGACAGGTTTTCTCGCATTCAAAATATTTTAACGTATATTGAAATGTACCTACTTTAAAATTTTATCACACAGCACGCATTACTTTGAAATAGAACGTCTTCCAAATAAAGTTAAAATATTGATATAAGTTTTGCTAATTAAAACTCTGAGCAATATTTACCCAACAAATTGGAGTGCTTGTAATTATAATATGATACGGGCACAAGGGGCATTTAATCGATGAACTCTTCTGCTTGTATTCCGAACGAGCTTTTCTAATTTCCTGCTGGGTAATAAATCAATAGTTCCGCCTCAAGGAATGAATAGGTATATTCAGTTTTCCTCTCACTTAGTTAATTAGCCTAAACCCTTATTAGGAAGATTCTAGCATACCCTAAGGATGCACTTCGTTAGATTTATGCAGATATATATAGATATTGATTTATAGTACATATTTTATAAGCTTGTATTAATTTCATGCAATACTCATTAAACAATTTCGATTTAGGTTACTAAATATTTCGCAATGCGAATTTATTCTTAAATATTTATTCAGATAATTCCTAGCGGTTTCGCTAGTAATTTTGTTAGGTGTAACTTTATCAAATACTGATTTTAAAGGAAGTCAACAGGTGCGACGCATGTTATTAAAAAGATACCTGTTTTTATTTTAATGCAGTACTTTTTTTTAATCAATGGTGGAGATTGAAATGAATTCATCGAATTTAAATTTATAGAATTATTTGAGATGACAGTTTTTTATATGCATATGTTGTAATACGTATAATCGTTGTTTGTTGTTTTATTTGTATGCACTATATTCTTGTTTTAAAAAAATATTCCTTCAAATATCGAAATCCGGAAAAAACAAAAAAAAAAATGAACTAATACTACATCTTCTAAAGTTTAGATTTAAGATTATAATTTTTTGTAATAATTTACATAGTTATTCCAATAAAACTACTGATTTTAAATTAAGTTTAAAAGAAAACAAAATTGTATAAATTGTAAAAATTGTATGTATTCTTAAAAAATTCAAATTGCGACAAAAATGATATAGCAATAATATAATATTTCAGCATTAGATTTTCACTATCATTTTAAGTGGTTGAAATGTATCGAAAAAAGTTCAATACAAGAAAAACACCAATTTAAAATGAAAAACCTTCAAATGCATCGTCCATGTGTGAAATCCATCGTTTAGTAATTGCAGGCAAATAAATTTTTGAAATTCTGTGCTGATCTATTTGATATTTAGAATCTTTGTCTATTTATCTGTTTGATGGACTTAGATGGAACTTTTCCCAGAATATAGCTTGAAGTTAAGTTTGTTATTATACAACTTTCGAATATTTAAATTATTAAAGAACTCTCATCTAATCAAAACAGGGTATTATAAAACAACCTCTAAATGAAATAAGTGATTCAAAAGTATTAACATCCGAATCCGACATTGTCGTGGTATATGGGCAAAGATCGAATGTGATATTCATCAAATTTCGCAAAAGCCACAGACTACAACATCTGCTGGTAATGTGCCATCTTTGAAGTATGTACATGTTGTTCGCACACATGGGCCGTATGTGGTTTTCAATCAAAAAGCAGGGAATCCACATACCCGGCGACGGCGTTTGGGCGTAAGTCGTATGTCGCCCGGGCCATTAGTTTTGTACCACCACGGGGCGGTGGCTAACCAACTTCATCAATTTGGATGTAATTACATCCTAGGGCAAGGAGGACCGAATCGCACGACCTGCCCTGTCATGCCCATCACTGCCAGTCATGAGTCAATACGGTTGAAGACGGGTCTATCGAAATATTGAATACGCTTTTTGTGAAAGGTACGGCAGGAGGAAGCCTTTTGGATAAAATCCTGTTGGTGGATGGCGTAGAAACTTTCGGAAAATTGATTATTTAACGGCAAGGAAATTAATTAGTAAAGACTATTGCAGTGGCTGTGGCTGACAATAACGAAATTTGCTTTGGTGCTAATTAAACGCAATTAAGCTCTTTTTCTTCAAGCTGATACTTGTCATGTCCTTTGCTTATATCTTCTCTAGCTACGTGGATGGATACATTTAACCGTCTCTGAATTTCAATTCAAATGATTCAGTACAATTCAAATTCCTGCTATAGTGCATAGAACTAGAAATATTTAATATGAATTCCATGCGAATGGCATACAGAAAGGTCGTATAGAGGATAATCAGAAAACTATCTTACAATTTGATATTCAAGACAGATGTGAGTTTCCTGTGATGTGCCGAGAAAATTCTCTATTCTGATCGTTGCACTAAATTGAAAAAGGTACACGTAGGAAAATCGTATTTCATTCTGGTTGCGATTCGTCCATATTTTCGTGATAAAATGTAGATACATTGTTCAGTCTTTTCGTTTTTATCCCTATCTTTTTACGTGCTCATTTTTACGAATTTCTGATTTTTATGGTAGAAAATCTTTTGTAAAAGTCAATTTTTTATTTCTATTGTATACTATGTTAGATACGTGTTAATATGTAAATGCTTTATGTACATAGGTACGCAATGTATTTACCATCGAAGAAAGTACAGATCCACAAATACTTATGATAATGTACAACATAAAATCAGACATGAAAGGATTATGATAGATTAAATTTAAACATTATAATTCTACAAAGCTGAAAAACAAGAAAAAGAAAATCGTAAAGAAAGTTGTAAAGTCTGCGTACAGCCGTATGATCCACTTTTAACGAAATTAAAATTCACGTTTTGTAGTAGGTAAATTGGGTCTTACATTTGGATTTCACGTTGTAGTTCAGGGTTTAACATTCAATTCAATAAATTGGAATATAACTTGAGAAACTACAACTGTTGATCTTTCAGTAGTTTTGTAATGACATAGCACACATAATTTTTATTTTTTAAAACGTTCGATGAAGTAGACAAGTTTCTTCAGTTGTTTTTGTATAAATAGTGAGCAGAAAAAAATAAATAAATAAAAATATATACTTTTCAGACTATTTATAGGCTCTGTTCTTTTAAAAATGTAATACTAAAAATTTTATATCATGTTTTAGAAAAATTATATTATATTTGTATTTCTTTAACGGGCTTTTAGTACTACTAACTACTACTACTACTGCTACTACTTTTAGTAGCAGGACATATATTTTTAAGTATTAGAAATAAGTTAATTATAGTGCCTTTAAATTAAAAAAAAAAAAATCGATAGAAACTTCGAATAAATAATAATCTTATTCGAGCCATTGCAAACATCTCGATGATTTTGAAAAGCAGGCCATTAAATCTTAAAGTGAATCGAAGAAGTGGACGGTCCACGGAATACTGATGAGGTATTAAAGTTTTACTGAGGTTATGTAACTATCTTCCCTATATAAAGCCAGTGGGATTCTCCTGCCATTGGTCACCTGGCTAGGTCTGTTAGTCCAGAGTTGGAACTGTGACGAAGGTTCCTTAGACGTATAAAGGTGTAAATGTGTAGCGTGAAACTACTAAAGCACCAACTTCTGTACTCCTGTGCTCTAGAAACGAATTCTAAATGAATGGATGCAAATGCATTTGCCGGTCTTAAAATTTGCCAAAATGTTTTTAGAATTCGCGCTAGTCAAACTGTTATCATTAATTTCTTTAATTCGGAGTTTAAAGAAATTAAATTCGTTGTTAAATCATTTAGTTTTCCGGGAAAACTATTTTATAAAATCTATTTAAATTCTTTAAAATGAAATTTTTAACTTTTCCAATTTTTTACTGAAAATTAAGGACTTTGTTTTTATTTGAAATCTTGATATTACTTTATTCAAATCACCAAAATTGTAAAATTTAAAGCATTTTTACAATACTAGTTTGATGCGAAAATTGCTTTCTTAATTAATTTTTATTGAAGATTCCTTTTGATTTTTAATTAGAATTAATAAAATTTTAATTGCAGCGACAAATATTTCAGTTTTAATTTTACTATGTTTTGGTTGTAAATTCGATCAAAATTTAAAAATAAAATTCGCTCTGTTTCAAAATTTATCATATTCAAATATTGAAATTCCAAAACAGTAGACTGAATTTGTTAAATTTAATGAATTCTTCCCAACAGTAATACGTTTCTTTCTAAGAAATTGTTTTAAACATCAAAATTGTGAGATTTATGAAACAAAATTTTTTACCAAGCTACTTATATTTAAAAATTTTATGCTAGAATATTTTAGCAAGTTTATTGTTATTGATAAAAAAATCTCGGAAGCTTGACGGGTAAAATATACTCATAAAATAATTTAATTACTGAAAAATATAATAAAAGATCAATAACGTTTCAAATTAATGGTTTGTTTAGGCTTTCCAGTAAAAATTGTCGAATAAAACCTTTAGAAAGAAAAACTTCAATTAACCCAAAGTGTTATTCAAGGTATTTAAATTTTAATAATTTTAAGAGTGAATTTTTTAATGGGTTCCAAAAAGTGTAATTTGATTTTGAAGGTAAGGTATTTAAGTTAGAGCTGTCTTAAAAGGCTCTTATAGGAACACAATGCCCTGTTAAGGTCTTTTGGAAATGTACACCGCCATCGTGGGGTATATTCTGACACTGTCAGCTACTTGACCTGGTTACGTCATTATTTGAAAAAGTGTATTTTCTTTCTTCTGTAGCGCTCCCAACTCGAGGCAGTGCTCCAAGTTCGGTGTAAACTAAATTCTAAATATACTTCCATGAAAATATGCTCCGTCTCTTATACTCCCTCTTACTTAGTCTTTGCTTTGACGCTATAGTTTGTAAAAGTATGTTTTTAATGTAGTGAAACGTTTTTGACCGACATTTTTTTTTCTTGCCAGCTTTTCCTCTTTGATATAGAACCGGCTCGGTGAAATTGCTGTGCAGATTGCTGTGAAATTGGCTTCGTAAACAATTTAAAGGAGCTCTCAGGAGGAATAACGATTTATTTTTGTTTTAAACTTACAAGAAATGCCTCAGGCATTGATTGACTCTTGTAGTAGAATGGCAATCGATATCCTGCAACGAAAATTCCACGAATGCACTATCGTCGTCATAGTGTTTGACTTCCTTCCGGGAAGACGTTCAATATCTTCGACAGTTCAATTACTCTTTATACATCTAGCTTTTAGAACTCCTTGGAAAGTAATCCATCAAGGAGCCTTTTACTGTCGCGAATGCTAAGAACTGAGACTGTTGCTTTCAACTACACACTTCTTGAAGCAGTCCAGGCGGCACTTCATTTTAAAAAGTACGAAGAAATAAATAGAAGAAATCGACATCCAACAATACTAGCACAGGTCCCATTCCACAAATCCTTTTGTTGAACTCGAAACGTGCATTTGACTGACTACTCGTGTCTGATGTGCTTGGTTTGTTCCTGATGTCAACAGCAAGTTCTGGAAAATTTGTGTTTTTGCTTTTTTTTTAAAAAAAATTAGAAAAATCTGTTATTGATCGAAATCTATTGACGGTTTGCTACGGGTCCGGGAAACAAAGTTTGTTTTTCCGCCTAAATGACTTTTCCTCCCTCTGGTAATATAATCTAACTATAATCCAATGGCCATCGTACAAGTCAAGTCCGATAAATTCTCTTTTATAAAATAAAAATAAGGAAGAAAAAACTGGGAAAACGTTGAATAAGTGTCAAAAAGCAATCGAAATTGTTCCTAAAAATTACTTCGACGTTTTTCTTATCCATAATCTCTTGATGGGAGCGAAGCAGTCCTTCCGAACAATGATGAGTCCTCACGTCTGGGGAAACATTTGTTTTGGACTTAACCGCTTTTCAAGAACTCGTTCGAAGAATTTTATGATAAGAAGGTCAATAGGCATTATTCCTTCAGTCAACCTTACTAAGAGCCACAACAGAAACCCTGGAAACTTTGGGGCGGATGTTTAAACGCCTTTTAAGGCTATAAAAGCCAAAAAATTGGCAAAATTTACTGCACGATTTTTCACTGATAGGCCGCGGGGACTCTTCGATCCGGAATCGTAAATACCTTAAGCCCTTATGCCCTTATCTTATCATTCCTTTGCAATCGTTCGAGTTCCTTGCATATATTTTCGAGAGGCAAAAGTTAATAAGAGCCTGCTAGCCCCCAGCTTCCGACGACTCAAGATGCTTTATGAGATTTTTTCTTATTGGCGGAATGTAATGAGATTCAAATGTCAACATTCTGAGTACTGTAGACAATTTACTGGCAGCACAAGAAGGATACCTTCCTTGGCAATTGCTTAGGAACCCTGGGACTTTGGGGACGTCCCTTTTTCTCCTAGCTGAAAGGGCTGATTTATGTCTGAGATAGTTGCCTTTTCCGTGCAGATGCTTAAAAAGGTTTAAAAGGTTTGCGATAAGCAATGCAGGATATATTGCAGGTGGGCCATCCAATATTTTCAAATAAATGCTATTTCCCTTGGACGATATCGACTTCGATTAAAAGATTACGTAGTTAACCATTAATTATATGCATTATTAATCAGAAGAGATGTCGTCTCTTTTAACACCCTCTGCATAATCCCAGATTACAAGTAATGCACTCAAAGCAAGGACTTATCATTTTTAAGATGATGTCAGTAATACTAAATAAAAGATGGAAGGTTTTTGGAAAATCTTTGATCATGTGGTGTCTTTCTTCATTATGCTTTTTTAATTTATATATTTCACGTACCATTAAATTAGACTTAATATATGAATGTTTATGGGACAAGTCAACTTAATATGAATATTTTTTTTATTTATCCATTTACTGTGATGTTGTAAAAACAATTGTGTCCCAAACTATTACAAGGAGTGAGTATATAGATTTATAAAAAATAAAAATAAGAACAGTATTCAGTAGTACTAGAAGCTGAGAAAATTAAAACATCTAGACTACGCAAGTGCTAAACAATTTTCTAAATACATATAGTTTAAAAAAAAACAAAATAAATCCTAAATTTTAATTAATACTTTCATCCTTCCTAGAAAGAGGATTTGGGTAAGTTTTTATAAATAATATTCTCAATCTATTGGTAAATTTTAATTTTTTTACAAATTTAGATAAAAATATTTTTAAATTATAGCTTTTCATTTCGTAAACGTTTTGTTTATACATAATAAAATAAATAACCAATAAAAAATATTGCCGTATTGCAATTTTCATTTTGCTAAAGATGTTTAAATAAATAAGCAGTTCTGTTTAATAAAATTTAGAATAATCAAATATGCAATTAATTTATTATTTTTGATGTTTTTAATTAACACGTGTTTCCGTTCCATTTATATTTTAATGAAATGAAGTAAAATTGAAATTTGAAATATACAAGAAAAAGTAATTAAATCAAAAATGTTAAAATGTTTTGCACAAAAGAAGAAAAAACAAACAAAATTATCTCAAATGCGGTGTGATTGGAACAATGGAATTTTAAAAAATTTGTTTTGTGGAACATTTTTGTTTTCTGCAATTATTAACTTAGACTTTGCAGTGCTTTGGAAGTGTATTGTTAAATATTTTTGCTTTTTTAAAAAACTGCTGTAGGTACCTCATCAAAAATTTTAAACTTAATAAACAACGAAATAATTGCTTTTTTTGTATATCGAATCCGGTTAAAGACTGTCCCAAAGTTACATAATGCAAGAAAAATGGGAGAAATTGTTTAATTTCTTCGTTTACGCAATAGGGTTAAAGCGATGCAAACAGACCTTGGTTTCTTCTGCAGGATGGCTGCAGCAACGTGCAGACCTTCGAACGCAACCTGTTCCAGCTTCAACAGCATTCAACAGCATTCAACAGGAATATAATTAGCAAATCGAGTGAATAATTGAGTTGTTGCTTGCTCTCTTGGTCCTTGTTTTGCGCTCTAGAACTGCTGCTGATTACTCCCACTGTAGCTATTTCGAAGAAGTCTTTGGGCTTAATGAAAATGTTAATGAGTGGCTTAAAAACGAAAGTGAGATCCCTCCAGTTGACTTGCCTTCAAAAATCATAAGCAGAAGCGGAGAGGCGGGGGAAAGATGACGAGGAATTGTGGTGTAAAGTGCTAAGTCATTTGAGCTAATTTTTTCCCAGAAAATGTAGATTAACGCTTTTAGGCGGCTCCTCGATCTAGAAAGAATAATTATGAAACTTAATGTAAAGGGAGGGTTGTTGATGAGCATAAAATACGAAGATTATGAGCTTTGTTGAACGTTATCAGTTTATTCAAAATCTATACTTAGGGGTAGCTGTACGGTTATTTTAGAAGTGTTGGCAAAATTACTTTCATATAATAAAATGAAATGAAATTTTAAAAGATAAAGTGTAAACATGTTTAACAAGATATTACCAATATTTTCATTATGCCCCTTATTGCAAATGGTAAATTTAAAACAAAAAAAAAAACTATAATTAGCAAAAAAATAAATGAAATAAAAAAAATAACAAACCCCTTTTTAATGCCAGAATGAACTCAAAAGTTGTCACCACATACAATCGAAGTTTAATTGGGAAAATATATGAATCCATTGTTTTTGAGTAATACTATTGATTTTTTATGTCATGACATTGTTTTATTTTGTGTTCCTACTATAAATCCTTTTATGATGCAGCTTGTGACAGATTTTCAAATTCCAGATTTTGATTTTTCATCTAAATCCAACTTTTAAATCACTGAGATAAGTTAATGCAATTTTTCTTCACTATACTTAAAAAGTTTTTCCCGCAAAATTAATTACATTCCATTTACGAAAATGAACTTTCTACAAATTTCCATCAACAAATTTTTAATATGTCTTAAAATGTATGGCTAATTTGAACTATACGTTCAAAAGGTCAAAAGTAAAAAAGCCTCAACAGAAGGAGAAAGACCGTCAGATTTTTCGTTACTTTCATTTTTTAACAAGTGGAAGAAATTTTTCATTATTGATTTGATTATGTGTAGTCTTTGATGGCAAAAACGTGCATCCCAGATGTAATTATTCTAATGGTTATTGATTTTATTCGCAAAAAAAGATTTTCAATATAATAAAACTTATAAACAATTCAATTATAAGAAACTATATCTTCAAAACCTTTCAATTTTTAAAAGGTTATCACTTCTGGGCCCCAAGCTAGCATCTAAAAATAGTCAATAGGTAGAAAGGTAGACAAAATAAACTTTATATCAACGATACCACTTAGAAAGTTGCCGAATTCGATTTCAGTTATTTTCCACCATAAAATAAAGACAATCAAATTGTTACCCTCTGAATTGGTCAGAATAACCTGTCCCCTCCTAATTGAGAATCCTGAGAAAGGTCACCGTAAATTCACTCGAGGGCGCCTGAGGTGAATTGATTTTCTCAGAGCTTTTCTACTTAACTTCTTCGCCTGAATCTAATTACATTGAGTGAAAATTTATGTGGAATTATCTGTAGCCGGGAGCCATCTTTGTTGGTTCATCCAGGAACATTCTCGACATGTTCGCTTCCATCTTTTATCCGTGTCCTGTGACCCTCTTCACATTGACCTGAACATAATTGAAGTTCAGGTTGGAGAGGTTAGTAATGCCAGTTGATACCCACTCTTCTCGGTATCATAATGTTTTAATAATTAATCCAATTAAAGTGAACAATTCCCGGAATGCTGGGAATTCGGGACTCCTCTATGCAGACGAAGAAGGCGATGACGACGTACGTGCTCCTCATTGAGGCAAATTATGTTCGTCATTGTTGCTCTGCTTCTGCCCGCATTAATTGAACGTGTTGTACACACACCGGAGATTTACAACAGGTGGAGACATTTTTATTGTTAATTATGAGATGTAATACTCCTAATTGATCCCTCATAGGTCACCACTTAGAAGAATTGAAACCCGAACTACATGCGAGGTTGATACACATATAATTCCCATGAAATCAGCGGGTGTCTGTTGGTTTTGTGGCTTTCAGCTAGACTTGATATGTGAGCCCCATCAGGACGACTGATTACTTTACGTGATTACCTTTAATATCATAATTTCCAAGTGCTCTATAAGATGATTTTGATATGTTAATTTTATAGCTTTAGCTTTAGCTTTGACAATAACATTATTTTAGACATACCGAAATTTTTTGCCTTTTTCTAACTGTTTGCAATCACGATTTTATATGAAAACATCACAGAAAAAAATAAAATAACTTTTACAGAAAAAAAAGGAAGCTGAGGTCCTAATTTAAATAAATTATACGAAATTTTGATACGATACAATTTATTTAAATATATTTTAAAAGTTTATTAAGAAGAAAACATTTTATAAAAATTACTTTATTATTTTCATCGATTTGTCAACTTTTAAAATAATTATTTGTATTGTTTATATTCATCATAGTGTAAAATAATAGCAAAAATTACACGTTTCATTAAATTCTAATTTGTTTAAAGATCAAATGAGGTATCCTGTAAAAAGAAATCCATAAGAAAATCCAGAAAGGTATAGATAGACTTTCATAGTTTTTTTACATTACCTAGAGAACTAGAAACACCAAAATTACGATATTTGAAAGTTAAGAATGGTAATTTTATACAATTATTACCAATGATCTACTTACACATCGAGAGTTTCCAAATGTTTTTATTACCTTTTATAATATTTAGTAGCACTTTGCGTTATGTCTATAATCAGCTTTGAAAAGTCAACGTTTGCGTAATGTTACCTTCTGCATTACGAGAAAGAAGATCTCTAATTTTATAAATAAACTTTCAGCACAAGCGACTAGTTCCGTCTTTACCCAAGGACATATGGGTCTTTCCCGAAGAGCCCGAAAACCCATACCTATACCTTCTAAAATCGGAACATTTCCAAAAAAAAAAACTCCTTGGTTTTTTACTTTATCCAAAATTGATAGAACTGATTCGGAACTAGCACTTAACTTTGTTTACTAATAGTGCTACTACCTAGGTATAGGTCAGTATGGTAGAATATTGTCTTAGTTCATAGATTATCTAAAAATAATGTTACGTTAATGGTTCCCAAAAACAAAACGTTCGTTTCGACCAACGTGCCGAGGGGCCCTTACACAGCTTAAGACGACCCCGGCCATTGCAACATTTATTCCAAAAATTCCCAATAAAGTCATTTGCAGGGAGCATCAAGTATTTGACCAAGGGCAACACGCGCGCTCCATATCATATCTCTAATTTATTCGTGGAATCACAGCAGTTAGGCTGACAAAAGGTGACAAAAATACATCCTTACAAAATTACTCTTCGCATAGTGTCGAGAAGGGAAGTGGGACAATCTCATCGCCTGTTGGCACCAGACGTCAGACTTGTCGGTTGTTATGCTTCAAGGAGCTTTCAAATTTCTTTGTAAAAATAAGGTAAGAGGAAAACGATAGTAAGAAAGGGAGCAAACAGTAAAGAACCACCATTCTCCAGTTTAAAACCAAATGTGACTCTTTGAAGTTGTCTTTGATGCTTCCAAGTGTTGCGGCATTCCAAGAATTAAGTGACGATATGTTGGCGTCATGTGAACACGTATAATTCACCTTTAGTGCCAGTTTGATGGAATGCCCGCACGCTCCAAGTTTTTCTTTCACGAATAAATCAAAAGTTACCTTACCCACTGTGAGTTTAGTGGGTTTCTTAAGGTGGCTTTGTTTCAGCTGAAATATTGATTTAACATAGTCTAATGGATACAAAGAGAGGTAGTATGAAACAAACCCAGCATTCGTTAAATTCCATTTCTTTTTGAATTCCACCAGAGGCAAATGTAAATATTTGTCGCACTAACAAAACAAATATACATTTTCTTCGAAACGTCGATCAATACCTCAGAAAGCGTTAAATTGGGAAATTGTTTTTTAAAAGGACAGCAAAATAGATTCATATATGTATTGTCCTGAGATTTAAACGTGCACGTCAACGTGGCTGCCATACCCAAGTCGTACCGAAATTCATGATATTAAAGGACAAAACTTTTAAAGTTTTGTATAGAGAATAGACATTTAAATTTTGAATGTACCTTAAGAAGAAAAGCGTTGTATCAAGGAAAGTTTTCACAATTTCGAGGGGAGAAAATTTCAAGGTATTTAGATATTTAACTTTGTGCAATACAAGTAAATTTTAATATAAGTGACTTTAAAGCTTAAGACCGTATTCAAAATTGCCTTTGTTTGATTAAGAGAAACTGATTTCCAAAATTTTGACGAACAAAAATTACATACTAAAGAAGTGCGAGCTGTACTCGCACATTAAGATTCTCATGCATAACTTGAAGAAATTAATCAATAACATCCTTCGGGGTGAACATATTCTGAAGAATTGGGGACTATACACTAACTTGCAACTAATTTTCAACAAATAAGAGGAGGATTCGAGGAATTAGAAAAATAATACAATGTACCTTCTGCTAAAATAAGCCCTTTTACCAAATACAAACAAATGTTAAAAATTGCCACAAAACTGCAGCCAAGGACTACATTGCAACCTTATGCAGCAGAAGAAAAAATAATGTTCAACAGTTCTTAAATTCATTGGTGACTAAGCCAATCTAAGGTTGGTTGCGCAAGAAGCATGCCAGATAAAACGAAAAAAAAAACAAAAGTCCATAAACTTCCCCCAGACAGTGCAGTGCAACAGGTCGCCAACTGTTGAACATCCTCCAAGTTTTATTTCTACAAAAGGGGTGGAAATCGGAGAGTCCCTGTTGCGATGAGGTCTGGCGGTGTCGACGGCCAAAATCAATAGTGCTTTTACAAGTTTTGCCTTAAGGGGCCTCAGATGTCGAGA
This sequence comes from Proctacanthus coquilletti, assembly GCA_001932985.1. Classification (NCBI taxonomy): domain Eukaryota; kingdom Metazoa; phylum Arthropoda; class Insecta; order Diptera; family Asilidae; genus Proctacanthus; species Proctacanthus coquilletti. The sequence goes on along the minus strand of MNCL01000027.1, from coordinate 566,911 downwards.
GCTGTTATTTATTTCATTAATTTTCCACCCGGAAATAATAATGTGACTAGTTTTTTTCTGACTTTGATAAATGAACCAATTAAGCCGCACAGGTAAATCATAATTCCTTCACAGGGAAAATTTTAATTTATTTCCGTGGAGTGCGCGTGGTTATGTTGCAACGTATGTGCCAGAATGCCATCAATAGTCTTTGAGTTTATGATGGGATGATAAGGCATATATACAACGAAATTCGGGTTATTTCCGAAGTAACATTTCTCTTCAATAATGAGGAAGAAAATCCACTCTAGCGAATCTGATGATTTTTAGCAACAATGGCAGCATGATCCCAAGTTCGTCCTCGGATTTAGAAACTTATTAAATTCTCCTGATTTATGTTCTCCACACAAGCAGGAAATTAAAACCTTTTCCGCTCTGCAGTTGATAAATGTTTTGGACACTATGTAATACCACAATGTACAGTCAAAATCATTTATTTTCCTTGGTTTTCTGTTTCAACCGATATTAAATAAAAGTTACGAGTACTTTTACTTCTTTTTCGTTCTTGGTCGAGTCATTTTCTTCACACAAATGAATTAAAAAGCCTCAATCGCCCTTTCAAAGTACAACTATGAAATCCTCACCAAGTTATTTAATACATACAAGAAAAGCTTATATGTTTATATATTAAAATCATATTAGAGCTATATAATTCTGAATTTTTATCCATATGAATAAAAAAATTGGTCTACGTCTGGTTTTCTGTTGGTTTTATCATCATAAAATTATTGGCGATTTGAAAATCATACTGTTAAATATTCCTTGGGACTTTTTTAGTCTAATTAAATCAAAAGTATTAGCTTATAACACAAAACTATCGAATACAGTACTATGGGATTTTTGCTATCAGACGAATCATAGATGAATTTGAAATATAATTTATAAAGTTATTATTGTAACTATCTGCGCCTATATATATAATAATTTTAAACACATTTTTCAAGCGTGTTTGAATATCTAATTTTAGATAAATAGTTAATTAAAAATAATTGGTATATGTTTTACTAAACTTTGTGGGTGAGATACAGTGCTTGGTACTTTAATTCAATACTTTGAAGTTCCAAAGTGTTCCATTTTTATTTTTAATTTAAAGGTTTTTAGATCAAATTAATGAAACTTGTAAAACTCCAGAAAATTTTCGTAAACTGTAAATATAAAAAGTCTTCTGTGTACAAACAACTTCTACGTGTTCTTTTAACATATCCAACAATTTTTTGGAAAAATGCCCATGAAGTTCTCATTCAAAATGTTTTCTTTTGAGCTTTCGATGCTCGTAAGAACCTTTCGTCGGCACGTGTTAAGCATTCGACTTAAACTGGCCATGTGAGTAAACTCAACGTCAGCTAGAGTCTTAATCCCCCTAGAAGACTTATTCCATTGCATATAGTCGGTCAGCCATTACAGGTCTAATCGTGACTTGAGTGGCAGTTAGCCAGTAAAAGATACATCGCAAATATCCAGGAGAATTACATCTGGCAAAGTTTATAGTTGTACAGGGCGTTATTATGTGTCGTAACCCAATTACATCCTGTGCCACTCTGTTCGGGAACACTACACCTCTTATAAGAACAGTAGCGTAATAGTAATATGTGACATAACTATGAGTAACATATTAACCAGCTTGTTTGCGTCTCGGCTCGGTAAACAAGTGATAACGCCCTATTTGTAGCACATGTGGTTATGACTTTAGACTGGTCGGATACTGGGAGACTTCATGACATCATACAAAATGTCCCTATTCCATTTCTGTAGGACGTAGAAAAGGGATTACCACTGTGTACATAAAAGAGGGTTCTTTTCGTCCTGATAAAAAATTCATTCTCAAATGCGATTCCCAACATGGTTAAGAAGTAAAATTCAATTTTTGAGGGCACATTACATTCGCACTTCTCCTGTATTTGGTTCGTTATACCCCCAATAATCCTCTTTTGCGGGGATATTACAAATTGACATTGATTGAGGTTTTTTTCTATTTTTCAAATTTCAAGGCTATCATGTGCCAACGCCTTACAAATTTTCTCACAGTTTTGTGATTTAAGATTGAGGTTACAACTAGGGATGAAACGATACAAGAATAAATGTTCGATTTGTTGTTGTTTTTTTATTTCTTAACACTTCTGTATGTTGTATATATTTTGATCTTGTTCTGAAAAGATTGAGGTAAATTGCACACTATCAAATTGGTATTGTATGCTAGTACAGCAGACTGTAAGCTAAAGTAATATGCTACACTTTCACCATACATCTACTGGTCCAACCTGTTCTACTTTTATATCATGCTGTACGAAGTGATGTAGCATTTTTTGATATAAAATATTTATTGATTTTTTATCTGAATATATAATTGAATAAAATATCTTGGCAAATGTCGATCCATCCCTATTTTGGAAGCACCCTTCATTTCACCAGTGAGATAGAAAATACATAGGAGTAGACGACTGTTGTAGTCAACAATTTACACAAGGCCCAATATTAAAATGAAGTAGAATTGTCTGAATTCCTCTAAATAAGAACAAATCCCGAGTAACCCTTTTGGCGATTTGTAACTCTGTTTAGTTCTTTCTTCGGTCCTACCGAGGGCTGCTAGCTGTTTTAACCTGCCCGAAACCCATTGAGCACAACTCCCCTCCATGGTGTGAACCCGAGTAATCCGGTTTAATTAAATTAAATACCACTTCGCCCCATTAATGGACTCCTTGTGTCCGTGAAGACACCCCGCAATTCCAATCAATTTACACGCCATCACCTTGAGCATTCGAAAATTATATTCGCACTGTACTTATTCCCTTTACTCACAGAGACCCGGGAATTCATTAGGGACGTTCATTCGATCGCTTAAATGAACTCAGAATTAAAAGTTTACTCCTTCCTTGCTTTCAGGTAGACGTAGTCCACGGCCGGATCACCTTTACTGGCACTAGGAGACGCCCAACCCTCCGAATCCGGTAAGTCTAACAACTGTTGCTTAAAACAGAACTTTTCAGCATAAATTTACATTTGGGATAATCACCCTGTGTCAAAAAGACCAGCCTCTATAATTTCTATTAGCCCCTACCGTCATGGGTGAAAAAAGACAGTGACCGCTCACGAATAAAATTTAAAAGCCCTGTGCTACAGTGAGCTTCAGACTAGACATGTCTCTTTGGAATAGATAAGGGTTTTCCAGAAACTTAGTGTCGAACTTCTAACTTTACTTTCATTTTTACATAAATTTTAATTTTATCCTGTTAGTCCCGGACTCGAGAAGGATATCAATACAAGTTATTTTATAGTCCTCTTGTAACATATGCCCTTAAAGTTTGAGTGCGCTGGCTTTACTTTGATTTAGAGGGATTTTTTTGGGGAATAAAATTCAATTCTCAATTCAATATCCATTAATATAAAAAATTTGGTATTAGTTTAAGATAGAAAATAAATAAATAAAATTATTCACTGAATTCTAGAAGATACTTTAATTTTTCCATTAATTTTATCTCAAATCCCACATTCAAAGGGAGATACCAGCACAAGAACTGTTTAACTAATACTTTTTTGCAATATGTAAGATTCCCGATGGTAAAGATGCTTACTTTTTTCGATATCGTGGGATTTTTTCTCTGGATTAAATTTAATCTCTATTAAATTGCCAAAAATCAGCAGTTTCGATCCAATCTTACGTACATTGGGCTTTTCGCTTATTCGTAGAATACTTGCGCTCCCGAGGATGCCAATAGTACTCCTGCCGTGTCGGATTACGCGGGCATCAGCGAGCGCTTAACAACGACAATTCGATATTATTGAAAAGGACTGACTTTAAAGTCTTTTAGGCCTAGTAGGTTAAGTCTAATACAATGAATTTTCTATTGATTATCTAAAGAAGAAAGAAAAGATCTATTTTGAATTCTTTTCCTGTAGAGTTAAAGAAAAAATATAAATAAATTGTGTGTTCTTATTAAGATGAATTTTCTTCAAATAAGTTGTCTAATTTACTTACAAAAATCAAACATGAACAAAAATATTAATTAAAAACTTTTAAAACAAAACATAAGTATATTTTAAATATATTACTTATCTATACAGTACACTAAAGTCAAAAGTAGAACTTCCGATTCTATTTTTTCAAATCGATTTGAAATAATTTTCAATCCGATATAATTATTATGAATAGAATTGACACATTATTTTATAATACATGCCCTTTAAATTACTTTAAAGAAATTGTTTGAATCAATTAAAATTTATTTTAAATAAAAAGAGAATTATACTAGATCTATTACTAGAGGGTTAGAAATGTTATTGGCTAATAATTAGAGAATTATGCTTGTAATACTAAAGGAAGTAAGTTTACGCACTTTTACCTGAATTTCATCGTATAACCCTTAATATGATTAATTTGAATATGAATAAATTTAATAATACCAAACATCGTGTTATAAAGTGTTAAAAATCTCAAAGTGAGCATATTGAAAAACAACTTGACTTTGAATTGACATTTCATGAATGCGCAATGCTCGCACTGTTTTAAACATGAAAACAGTGCCACATTATTTACTAAATTTCGAATTGCCATACCATTGATTTTGGACAATAAGTTTCAATTTTTGCCTGTTGTTAAAACATCTGTTGTTTTTGTAGCATTGGACTAAATTGTCGTCAATTTGTTACTATGGAATTTGATGTATTGTATATTAAAAATGTACAATTATATTTATATAAGCTTCTAGAAATACACAAATTCTGTAATAAGTCAATAATACTAGACTAGTTGCTGGATAAACAAATATGAATAGCAAAAAATTAGTCTAAAACAATGGGTAATTTTTGAAATGGGCTTTTAAGCAAGTAATTATTTCTAAAGAAGTAAGAGAGTAACGACAGTCTATAGAATAATTTTAGCAAAAATTACAAAATGTTACATTTATAGACATGATCAACTTTTCTTTCACAAGTTTTATTTTTTAAATTAGTAGCATGCTATTTTACACTACGTGATAATTCAAAGAGAATAAAAAGATGAAAACTATTATATAATAACTTCTGTAACATCTGACTTCACAAAATCAAATCACTGGGTATCGAAAGTCTGCATTTTAACTTCAAATATATGAAGTTTTACTATTTGGTAGATTATATACCTATTTTAATAAAGTAAAACTAATACCCGCCATAGTGTGTAGTCTTAATATTAAAACATTTTTGATTTGTTTTCAGTATTTTGGGGTTGGTTTTACAAATAAGTAATATTTCTCTTATTTTTTATTTTGATTTCGTATGTTTTAAAGCATCCTCAACGTGATCGATCCAACTTAATGTCTGATACACAATAAAAATTTAATTAAACTTAATGAGCTATATAAAATTTGTTTACATAACAATTTTTGAAAACACAATTCCTATTATTATATTTTTGTGAATTAAAATTTTGCAAAATAATTTTTATTATTATTATTATGAAAATAGTTTAATTTTGTACAACATATCGGGAACAACATGTACCGACAAGAGGTGACAGAAAAAGTAATCCAAATACGCTGCAGGAATATTGGGAGAAAATGTGGAATTAGCCTGCTGGGCCTAGGCGGAAGTGTAGTAACCAAAAAGAACCAACATATTGTGAAGACGACAAGAGGATGAACAGATAGTGAACCCTGAGATATGTCCCCAAGTTAAAATGAAGTGCTATTGCAGTTGTTGCCATTTATCTAAATGTGTAAAAAGTAATATACTCCTTCGGAATATTCTTTGCTTTTTTTTAGTTCGGTGTCGTGCCTGTTAATACTTCATTAGATACTTTTATACCTGTACCTCTGATATGTGGAGATGTAAGCGAATTTGGGCTAATAGTTCGTTAAGACTAAGACCAAAATCAATAAAATCGTCATATATTAAAAGGAGGTTATGTGAATTTGATTGAAAAAATTATCTCTGACTACTCAATTTAAAGTTCAATAGCCTTATTATCACTTAGAAGATAATGGCCAAAGCCCATATTGATGCGATTCCATCGTGGATATCAAAGAAATGTTGGAGCTAGATTGTTTGCTTCGTTGTTATTTTTGTTTACTTTGATCACATTCATAGAAAACATTTGGTCATTGTTAAAAAAAAAATCTTTAAATCATTGCATCTATTTGTTTTTTTGTATTTTTATATTATTGTTGGATTTTTTTCCGAATTTTGCCTTGCATTAAATTGAAAATTTATCGAAAATTTATATCAAATAAAAGTAAACAAAACAAAGAAAGTTTGAGAAATAATATTTCTTTTATTTGCAAACAAAGAAAGGGATTTTCGATTTTCCTGTAGTAGTTATTTATTTCCTTCTTTTTATTATATTTACTTATTAAAAGTAATTTTTGTTAAAATTGTCCCCCGAATTCCCCTTTTCTAAAAATAGTATAAAAGCTACATTGCAAACCAAATACATCCAGCAATTCTCACACTTTACTAAGAATTTAAGAAAAGAATTTTTAAGTATTTGATATTCGTGGTATATTTTCCAGTTGCATTTAATATTAACTATGCGTTATTTCGCCGATGAAAGTTACGTACGTTTTAAATATTAATGGACAATAATTTCTAGATGTGGAAGAATATTTCTGTGCAAATATTATGATCTCAAAAGCAAAATTTTAATATCTTAATTTATTATTATAATTATTGATTAGTAAGTCTAAGGAATTCATTTTTTGTTGTAGGCTGGAGGCAGTGCTTACCGCTGTACACTCCATAAAGAAATAAGGTTGGTTGGGCGACCATTCCATTCTTAGGATCATTGATCCTCATTGAAAATGTCCCATGCTCTCTGCCGAATCCACCGAAGGTAAAATGCACTCCGATAGAAGCAGATGACCATTCCTCTATTTCTAGACGATTAATCGTGAATTCTGATGTGTAACCCGGTTCAGGATACACATCTTCAAAAACTTGATTTCCTTTTAGGGTAACCAGTTTTCTATAGATTATAACTTCATTGGGTAATTTTTGGCCTCTACCGCGAATAGTTGGGGCCGTCAAAATCGCTTGGGCTAATAATTCGTTAATCATACAAAAAAATAGCACCAAAATTAATAATACCTTCATCTAAAAGGAAAAAGGATTTACAAGAATTTGATAAGAAATAATGATTTCAATTACTTACTTTAAGGAAAAATTGCACATTCGATTGTACCTACTTTACTGTGAGTATAAAACCAGTGAAGCCAGCATTTATACGATTCTGTTGATCCCATTAAGATTTCAATAACACGTAACCTGTTGAAATTGAGGCGTTTGTTCTAATCCAGATACATTTGTTTATTTATTTTAATTTTTCATAGACCATTGTTTAGGTAACAATTGAAAAATACTCTTTACATCTAATATGTATGTTCTAGAATTTACTTGTATACTAGTGTATCACGTCGTTGTAGTTGTTATTGACTTAACCTACCTGTTTCTTTTTGACTGAAATTTAATAAAAAAAAAAAAGGAAATATTATATGAATGCCTAGTTTGGGATATGTTTAGGTTTTGTTTATAATTTAGATACACACTTATCCTCTAATTACGTCATTATTTCTAAATTAATTATGAAAATGACTTGATTTTGTATGAACATATTTCAAATGATTCGAGCCAAAAATGGAATTTGTCAGAAATCGAAAACCATTTCATTGTTATTTTTAACTGACTTATTTATTTAATTTAATTATCTTATTTAAATACAGGCTGAAATGTTAAAATTATTTCGCACTTTTTGAAGTAGCTTTTATTTTTCTCTGTTATAGATTGGATTTTCATGATAACCAAGCAAATATTTCCCGATTTTCAACTTTTGTTTTCTATTATTTCGAAAAAGACATGGTTTTCTTTTAATGTGATTATAGTAGAAGTTTTACTAAATTTGTTAGGTAACTTGTATAAGCTAAATAATTTCTTTTGTTTTTTTCAGTTGTCGCGAATACGCAAAAACTTAAATGTTTCAATATTAAACTTTAATGCACTTGAATAATCAAAAGTTAACAAAACATATTTTCACAATTGTGAAAAATTGCAAATACACAAGACAGACATTGAAAAATAAAGAGAACAATGGAAATTATTGTTTGTGATTTTTAAGATTTTCATTAAAGCTATTGATTCTTTTTTCGAATAATATAAATACACACTTTTTATCATTGCTTCTTCAGAATCAGTGTAGTAACGATAGCATACAGAAGGATCCTAGTGACTAGAGTAAGTGATATACTCAGGGTTTTCGGTTATCAAATACATATTTTTATTCTTTAGATGAATATTTTATTTATTGCGACATTAATCCTTTCCATTCTTTTGGAAAGAGGCAAAGCACAACGGGAGTATTTTAGAATTGACGAAAACGAGTGGGCATTTGGACATAGAACTCGTAACGATGTTCTTATTTTAGAAAAGTATGTTTATAAATCAACAGATAGTACCTTTCACGTTGACTATCCCTCCGAAACTGTAAGTGCAAAAATAATTTAAAACATAGCACAAACCTAAAAACATATCTCTTTCAGCAACCATTCTCTTTCTACAAAATAACTCGAATAGAATGGAATGACTACGGCTATGATTATGACCTCAGTCCTAGAGGAGGTCCTGGTGATTATAAAATACATTTTATGATTGAGACTGGATATCAGCCTGAAACTACATTTAAACTTAAGTTATATGGAGAATATGTAGGTCCATGTTGAACGCAATTTTAATAGCCTAGTAAAATAAAAGTTTATATAGTTAGTTTGATGATCAGTAAGATCATCATTTATATTGTTTTGTAGATTCTGGTTAGACATTAAAATAAACGTAGCCAATGTAAAAGTGAAGTCTTTCCTCTAAGTTTTTTTCGAGGTAAATCATTTGTTTTTTATTTGTGTTTCAGTGAGGATTTTAGTAATTTTTAAATTAATGACAATAATTAGTTAATATTATATAATATACCAGTTTAGAAGATATTTGGGTTTTAGTATATTTACAATTTATACATGAGCTTCACTATTATTATTTTTTTTAATTTCTAATTTCTGTCAATCATAGGATTCAAATAGAATCTTGAAAAGACTATTTCTCAATTTGTGATAAAAATGTCTGTTTTGGTAGTAGGCACTTCTAATATACTTCATTAAATCCTTCTTAATAAGTTGATGTTTATCCGAAATTACTATGAACGCAATTGAACTCTAAATCAATCTTTTCTTTCAATTAAGTTCAACTTGTTAATAATATTTCCATGTTGAAAGATCCCGACGTGTTAATTTCATTGCAAATATTTAATTATTGTCATAGATATCTACTGGCAACCGAAGAGTCAAAGTACTGGATTTTAACATCAACGACACTTTAATTTTCGTTTAATTAAGTACATGTACACTCCTTCCAGCCGATAAATATTCAGAGGAATTTATTGTAATTTAATAATGCCACCAGGATTGAGGTAATCAGATTTCATGCAAAATATGATTCATCCTTGTTGAGATGACAGTTATATCTATCTTTGTACGACACTCCTTCGTATTTTTGGTCACCGACATTTTAAAAATAATCGATACTGAACAATTTTATAAACTGGCCTGATAATGGATTTCACACTTCATGACTTTTATGACATTTCAGCAAATCGATATTCCAATATTGAAAGAATTCTGGGTATAGATATCTCTAGTATATCTCTCCTATTCGATATCCTTTATTTACATTTCATAGAATCTTTAATGCAGTCAGTAGAATCAGTAGACACATTACAGAAAAGTGTCAATCAAAAGATATAGACCTCGATATGATAAAATAAATTGAGATCCAAAAAAAAAAAAAATATATTTTCGAGGACAGTGCGATTTTATTCAGTTTTTGAAATGAACGCTAGAATTTCCAAGTTGTTAATTTTAATAAAGATTGATCGACATTTGAGCCTGTATAAACTTGTTGATGTGTTCAATAAAAATTGTATACTTTTTACAAGTATATGTGGAATTATTCATCTAAATTATATCGAAATCATTTCAAATTTTAAACTGAAACGAATTATGCTTATTTATTACTATAAATATTTATTTTATCAATTAAACTCTCGTAAAACTATCATTTTATTTAACACCAATTATTGTATAAAATTTCAAAACGAAAATTTATTTATTGAAATTTTAACACTGAGCAGTAGAGTAATATACGATTTTAGCCTATTTCTTATTTATTTCATCCGTTTTCCCTTTTAATTAACATTTTAAATATAAAAAAGAAATAAAACGAATATATTCTTATATACATCTATAAATTTTTCTTAATAATAATGATCGAATGAGATGAGTTTTTTAATAATTATCTATTGGACTAAACACTAATTTAATACATAAACATAAACATAAATATAAAAATTTTTATAGGTTGATTATTTTTATTTTTTTTTTTTATTTATTCGGATGCAAATAAATACACAGACTCTAAAATATTCCACCGACGTGTTTAGAAGTTAAAGAAATTTAAGATTTTCTAAGAGATGTTTGGCAATTCACTTTTCTATTCTTGTTATAAAAAGAAATTAGAAAATATTTTATTCTTTTAGAGTTTATAAATTTATAACTTTTTAATAAACTATACCAAAATAAACAAGAAAAAAACAGAACATTTATAGATCTGTGTACCACAAACATTCTTATCTTGGAGGAATTAAGGAATGCACCAATTACAGACGTAAAGTATCAAAACTGAATTTCGATTTTGGAGATGGAAGTTTTTATCTCCCAAAATAATTTTCTTAAGTTTATCTATTGGATATCAAATGAAAGATTATTAAAGTAAGAATCTAAAGATAAACAATTTTAATGGAAATAAATTATTTTATTATATGTTTATTTATGAAATATTATAAATTTACAGATTAAGTTATGGTATAACCCATTTTTCATGTGAATGTAGTTTATTACCGTCTATAAGCAACCAGTCCTAAGAAAAATAGACTCAAAACGATGGTCCACAAACAAAATCTTTGAATTTACACTTTCCACGCCATTTAATAATGCAGTTTAACTTTTTCAAACAGATTTGATTTGATAAATTCTTCAAATAAATTATTCGCAATGCTGAGAAATAAAATACCTTCACAACTAAATCAATCAACTTGAAACTAATTCGTTCAGCTTAATCGAATATACGTGGCGCGTAAAACTCATCTAACACCCCGTACCCCTGATATGGCGGTCAATTTCAATACCGAAATCCCCTAAAAGGTTCTTTTTGTGCTTCGTCCCTTTAACAGCTTGGACTATTAGCACACCGTAAGCATACTTGCCCTTCACCCTTTGTTAGGAAACAAATTTTAAACCTTTTTTCTGCGGTGGCGGGCTGCTACGATACCCTGGCGGGCACAATTCAGGATAGAAAGGCTCACAGGTAGGACGACTTTGGTGTTGCCTAGGTTGACAGATAGAGGTGAGTTCAGCCGGGTCTCCCTTTGTTGTGGAGCAAAACCTTCACCCTAGAGGCTTTCCTGACCCCTGACGTTCTCCTGGTGCTATCAAAGGTAAATAATTAGTTGGATAAAAGACGTTACAGGCGAAGTCTCTTTATTTCCCTTTTTTTTTATTTGTATTCTATTTAATTTTTCCTGTTTGACTTTTTCCAATTTTTTTTTTTACTACGTGCCCTATCCAACTTGGACTTATAGTCGTTTAAAACTATGTACAGAATTAATAACGAGGGAAAACTGCCTTGCAGATGTTTGCCAACTTCCCAGGCAAGCTAATTAATTAAATTCTGAAAATAGGGACCCGGATTGCACATAGGAATTAAGGAATAGTTAATGAAAGTTGCTTTGAATACGCTTACCCTTGGATGTGTCGTAATATTGGACGACACGAAAAGGTGGAAATTTCCAGTTGAACATTTTTGGACTATAGGATTGAAACGTACTATACGTGTAGATCTCTACCAGTTTTATAAAGTGTATCATGTTGCGAGGTTTGTATAACTATGACATGTTCTACTAATTGATCTCTTTTTAATTGTGTTTACTAAGAGGCTTGGCACATTTTAGGACATTCTAGAAAATAATCCCAAATGTTTGCACGTGAAATGCTTTGGGTACTACAAAGGGGGTTTCTCGAAGCACGTTATATCACTTATGACTTTCTTAATATTTGTTAATGGACTGTAAAATTGTTATATTTATTAGGTAAAAAATTGCACAACTCTATTTAAATGATGACTCGGGTTTTATAATCCTTTCCTTAATAGAGAAGGTCACGTAAATTGTGATTATATCATTTTGTTTAAAATGATTAATTACAAAATTATGGTATAGTATGCTTCATAAAGAAAAATAAATAAAAACAAATCGATGTGTTCTTATAAATTAGGTTTGAGTTGCGTCATATGTAACATCCAATAATACGGACATTGGACGTCATTTTTTCGTCTTTATAATATCATTACTTTTTTCGTTTTTATAATATCAAAATTTCCATCGTTTATTTAGATCTTGTTTTATAAAAATCGCTTTCTTATTTAATATACAAATATTTCAGATTTCCTATGCCACGTAGGATATTCGAATAAAACATTTCTCTTGGAATATTTGAAATAATTACAATTTTTCACATCCTTCACATTTTCCGACAGGATGAATTAAGTTGTTTTTAAAATATTAAGTATTTCTATTCGGTGTACAATCACCTATGAATTATAGAGACGAACATACCTCGCCATTTATTCATGTTACACAGAATGTTTTTCATTAAATTCGGAGAAATGTAACCAATTTGTCACATCTTTTCCCAACATGGTTGGCATGATCAAATATGATTTTTCATAATGTCCATCCACATCCGGGAATAATGGTCGAAAAGGAATGTCTTTGTGGTTTGATAAGCTATGATGAATATCATCATGGTAACCACACTGGACCCATATACGTCCGTCAACAAAGGGAATTAGCCGAATCAAGACCAATAGCGGTCAGCTACTGAGCATGTACCTTAGTGGAGAGAAGATCTCTTTCAATTATGTATGGAAACTTTCATTCTGGCTTTGGTAAAATCTCTCAAAAAAATAAAAATAAAAAATTTATTGCATTACTCCCATTGGGATGTTAAAGGTGCTTTCGGTAAAAGGAAAGAGCCTCAAGTGACCATTTTTCCTTTTATGCTGACAAAGAAAAGGAGCAGAAGAAACACTCAATGGTGTTAAGGCAACAGGCGCCTACGTGACGCTTTTTTAGTCAGACTGTGATGCCATGAAGACTCCAACCCCCACCACTTGGGCCGTACAACAAAAGAAAGGATCCGGCCGGGTGGAATCAACAGGTGATATGAGCAATTCGCTACCAAGATTTCTTCGAAGATTCGAAAGATGTTTGCAAACAATAGCAGTCAAATGAGAGACAGGAATTTCAGACTTTCCTAAGCCGATCCAGCTCTGGTCGCCTTGCCTGCAATAAATCGTTTAGGGATTTATCCACCTTGATTCGGTAAAAGGTGAGTGCTTAATAACAAGCACTGCTTGGGTTTAGCTCGGTGGATATTCTTGGGACGATGAAATATGGGTTCCTTAGCACGGATTCTTGAGGGAGTCAAGGTATAGGTACAGCCATCCAAGCTTAATGAATTGATGGGTTTAGTACAAAGGTAGAGTAAATCTACTTGTCCTAATTTTGAGATAAAATTTATACTAGTCTTTAAAATTCAATTAAGATTGTATATAATTATACACACTCTAGCTAGACAAAATAATAAAATATAATAGAAAATAAGCTTTTTGTTTACAAAGAGAAAATTTAATTTAATGTTTAACAAAATTGAATTTTAGATTAAGAAATAAAAAATCTCAAATTTGAATATATTTTTCATTGGTATAAAAATGAAGGCTGATTTTAATTTATTAAGAATTAACTACATTTTAAAGAATATGACGTTTCAGGCCGTAATTGATATTAATTTGGTCCATACTATAACAAAAAAAAAAGGATTAGATTAAATAAGCTGATAGCTTGTAGCTGCTCGACTTATAAAATTTGTATAATTAAATACTAAAATAGACTTAACTTACTTAGTCCAACATTAATTTAATTACTTTATTACATCGTCTTTACATTCCATAAAAGATTTAGAAACGACCGACCATTGTTCAGGAAGTGGTAGTACCTTCCTTTCTTAATTCTAAACGCTACCAGAAAATATCGTTATGATGATCCTGTATTTCTAAACACATAGCTAACTTGTTAGGAAGGTCCTCTCACAAGTATTGGCAGAAACAATGTATCTTCTCATCCTTAATAGAAAACTCAGACAGAGTGTATTGCAGACACCATTAATTTCAAAAATCTATTTGAGTCCTTAATCCCGGCATCGGAAGAGTATTTGCTAAGATGCTTTGAATGTTAGATGGAAAATCACAACAGGATCCATAATTACCCTAAATCCGGCCTTGAAGCTTCAGCCACCATCAGTGGTAGTCATTATTCTGCTTCTATGCCAGTTAGCCTAGAAAGACAATGTAGACGATAAGACGTAGACATAAGACGTCTATTTTGAGCGTGCTTTATTTAAGGAAATCCTGAAAGAGGGTCCCGTCCGGATAATGGAACAAAACACATAGAGGCGCGTATTTGTTCTCCTCGCCACAGAACCATTTCCACGGTATTTTTCCGGGATTAGTTTAGGAAATTGATTCTGCAAGCGTTATAAGTGCTCGGCACGCGGAGCAGATCAACGTGAGATGAGACAGTGAAGTAATGTTATTAAAAGGTTGGAAGGAACATCCCTTAGCATCTAGAAATTAGCACGTGATAGAATGAAAACCATCGGTAAGTGACTTCAGGTTTATTTGTTTAGTATTATAGAACAGTACTGTGATATATTTTTTGTTTAGATGTCAATGAGGTTAATGTTGTAGTAATAAAAAATTACTATTACTTACATTTTATTAAATCAATGTCAGACTGCTTTGCAGTGTTGATTCGTTTAAACGCCGTCTAATTTGATTAGCAATAATAGGAAAGGCACAGGGACCCCTAGATAGAATTCTCTTAAAATCCAATATCAGTTGCTTTAAGGCTTTAATATTTTTTTATACGGCTACAATTTCCGATTGATCCAGATAATCATCTTCTCTGACCAAGCCTCTGGCATAATAATTTTAAATTTCATCGAGCTTAGGCCAAATTCTTAATAAGAAGTAAAATAAATCAACGAATATCTTGAAAGTGGGACCTTCACCTTTTCGTGAAACCCTAAGGTGCAAATGTTTCGCAAACCCAAGATTATCCTTCATAAGTAAAAACAAAAAAAAAAAGGAAGAAAGAAGAGATTAATGGCGTTGGAGTTTGTACGAAATGAAAAATATTTCGCCAGCAAGCATGAAATTAACTGGAAGATTAAAAAAGTTACAGAAGGTCATAGGAACTTCATAAAGTAAGTAAGCGGAAAATATTCCCTTATTCAATTTCCATGTTATCCCTTTTATATTGGAATAGTTTGAATAGCTATCGATTCATAAAATTTCCCCTCGATACATGTGCAATTTATTTCATCAAATGAGTTTTTTGCCTTTTAAAAGTTTGGACATTTTGATGAATATACTCCGCTTTCCTGAAACTTTTGATATTCAGAAAAATATATCAAAATTGTCAAAGCAATCATTTAACGTTAAAAGAAAAATTATACACCAAAATTAAGGAAAATATTAATTAAAAAATATATAAAGAAAATGTATATGATATAAAAAAAAAGAAAAATGTAAGATTTAGTGCAATTGAATAGAAACAAATACGCGTTTTTGGTAATAATGCAGTAACCATTTTAAAATCCCAATCGTGTCGTTTCGTCTAATAATTTATTATAAAAATGGTTTTTATATTGTTGTTGTTGTTGTGACTGTTTGTTTGTCTGTTTGTTCAACAAATGTTGACAATTGAGCAAATCTTGGAAAAAGTATAGCAGGTGTTGGATTTTCTCAGTTTTTATTAAATTAATATACTTTAAAAAATTTCAGAGGAAGTTCATATAGGAAAGTAAAATTTAAAAGTTATTTCAGTTACGAAAAATGCCCACGAGTCATTGAGAAAGAAAGATGCCAAATTTGGGCCCAATGCTTAGAAAATTATGCTATTCAATGTAATTTGACTTGCTGATTCCAAATATCACCTTCATTTTGCTGTAAATTAAGCCATTTCAAAGATAATGAGACAAAAATTCAGGAACATCCCATGATTACGTCCGTTATTACCGTTGAAATATGCAAACATACTGAATCGTTGCCTTTCGCGGATTTTGGAAGCAGTGCTAACAATCCACTGCTGGTTAAAGCAAGGATACAACCTCGTCACCAGTCACCAGTACACATTACTTTCTGTACATTCTCACAGCCTTAGACAAGGTAGAGCAGGAAGTCATTCGCGGCTACTGATGTCAATGTAAAAATGGCCTCAGAACGGTAGGATGTTGTGCGCATGTATAGTAGTGATTTGGTATTTGGGATATGCGCAATATCAAGAGACAATAAAACTTCCCGCTGAAGGCCTACCCCACGTAACACTATTGTTAGATTATTCTGACGAAGACGAATAATGGTACCTAAAAATACTGAGCTCTTCAGGTCGTCTACTTATAACCCGATGGGCGTAAACATCCCTGTGAACTTTACACATCTTAAAGACTAATATCTTAGAAATGGCTCAATTCTTGAAATTGTGCTCATTGAATTTTTCGTTCGCTGCACTAAAAAAGTAATAACTTGGCACACCTTTCAGGCTTGGTCGTTTTCGGTCTAATACTCCATGAGATCTTGGCATCCTTCTTAGTAGTATTCCTTCATACTCCCAGTTTAATTTAAAAGAAAGATCTGAATTCACTGTTTAGGAATTTAATTTAAAATTTAAAAACAGTGGAATATCTGATCAGGATTAAGAAGATACTCAGGGTTCATTGCAAATAAATCTTACTCCTTTTCATGTCCTGTTGAGAGCTATTTTTGGAAATCCTTTTTGTTCTAAAAACCTGATTAAATTGAATATTTCTTTTAATTGAAGACAATTCCCTTCCTGTTTTTTCATTAATTCCAGAAAAAATAATAATATATCTTATTTTCAAATTCCATTTTTTGTTTTCGTTTAAGCGGATCAACATTCTAAAACATGAAGTGCAATACAAAATGCCTGTTTTCGAAAAATTCCAAGTGTATTTTCTTTGCACAGAAATAAACAAACAAACAAAGGCCTCAAGCCGAAGTATTATAAATTTACATAGAATCGAAAAATGTAATTTCTTAGCAATTTGAACGAATAATAAAAAGTCATTTGAAAGTCGGCTGGTCTTTGAGGATGAATTCTTAAAGTGGGGAGATCTAGGAGAGAATCATAATCGCCGAATTAGCACAAAAATTAAATTTTGTGGATAGGAATTGACGATGGAATGGTAGTAATTAATTAGACTTAATCTGCCCTGGGATCTTAATTCGCCCACAATTCAAATTATACAAATAAAATATCACGAATTAAAATCCTACCATAGTGAAGATTTCTCGAAATTCGTCTTGATGATACAGCATTAATTTTTTATAAGCACTTACGTTCATGGAAATGGTAGGATAAACTGTTATATTAAATTAGATAATCCTCTACTGGCCGTTTTTCCCATTTTCCGGGATACTACACCTACGCTTAGGTACCAGTGCTCCATAGGGTTTTTATGCCGAAAAAGTAATACCATAAAAGAAATAAATCACTGGGAGCCAGCAAAGCCTCCCAGAAATTGTTACAGCCTTTGTCTATAAAATTCCTAGAAATCTGTTACCATCGGAAACTGCTTTTTTGCCAATAATTTTTTATGGGTGCCCTGGCATATGGTGAGGGTGTTAACGTGCCACCACAGGAAGATATGGACGAGACGGCACGGGACACTGGGTGTCCCTTGTTCTTCCACATTTAATGAAAGGAGCTTTTGTGAATAAGTCGGAAATAACCGTGTCCGCCCCCGAAGGCTTCCATTTGATTTTATGTAACCTATCAGCAGGCAAATAAATCAGACGGGATCTCGAGCGGCCTTGTGGGTGCATAAAATTGAGAAGCGAGAAAGTTATTATTGCGTGAGGGGCCGGTTCCGTGAGCCATAACAAAGAGTACTTTTTAGAGCTTTTATTCTTCAGCGCGAGATGAAGTGATGCACGCTAAAAATATTTGCATGAAATGTGCAGTCCTCCTGATGGATGACATTCCTTTGTTGACTCCGGAAAAAAATACGAGAAATACGAAAAAATAAAAGGGAGAGATTTATTTCATAGGATTCTTTTTGTAAATTCATCCTCGTTCATGGCATAAATACATCATTATTATTAGCAGTATATTTCGAGGCATTTCACGGAAGTCGTACTTATTTTTGTTAAAATCATGAATACTTTAACTCTACACATTGAAAAATATTTATCTAAAATTATTAAAAACTTCTATCATACTCGACAAATTGCACTCTGCTATATTAAAAATTCCTGTAATATTTTTCATTTATTGACGTAACGAATACTTTTAAGGGTTCCAATTAATATAATAAAAAATTATATTTTCCTACCTGGAATTATTGTAAAATCGAAACGTTTTGTTCATGAATCAATGAACAGAAAAAAATATGTGAATCGCGCAGAGCTTACCTGTAAATTTGTTTGTTTTCTTTTTTTCCATAACACTTTCTCATTAAATTTTATTTGATTTATGCCTGTTAATTCAAAATTGAAAATTTAAAACATCAATGAGTGAAAACATTTCACTTTTTGTTTGCATTTATTTGAGATTGGTATAGTGAAATAGAAAAGTGTGAATTATGTACATACATGTTATATTAGGTACGTGCACCTATTTAAAATTTGAAAATTAAGTCTGCAATCCCAACTTTAGACATTCATTCCTTAAAAGTTCTCATATCTGTTTGCTAAGAAGCTACCAGAAAAGATATATAAACAGAAAATCTACTGATTATTCAATTTTAATTCCATTATAATTTATAAAAAAAAACAAACCAACTCAAAGGCCTTTATCAATATAAGTTGAGCAAAGGCTAACCCTCTGTCGACGTGTGCACCCATAATTCTTTGATTGTAGTTTAAATGCAGGCTATTCCTACTAATAGTTACGATTTAGCCTTTTTCCTAAATGAGAATGACTTTAATACGCTAAAATAGAGGCGGGAATAATTATTTATTATTTATATAATGAAGATATTTTGATAGAGCTACTACAAAAAGCGAGTTCATCTATTTTAAAAATAGTACGTAAATTTTTAGAGTTAACTTAAATTAGTTTTTATAAAATTTATGGAATTATTACAATGAAGGGATTTTATATTTTGTTTTAACAAATATTATTTTTTATTGCTAGAAACTAAAAGATACTCGTAAAATCTATAAAAACGAAAAAATTGTTAAAGATCTTAAATAGACATGTAACTTATTTTTCATCACCTTTAAATGCCATCCTTACAAGAACTTGTTTTTTTTATTTCTACTTTATATTGTCACAATATTTCTTTTATTTCCTTTTATCTATTACGATTAAGGAATTACGCATAAAAATTTTTTTTAATATAAGCTTTATCACATTTTTATTAAATACTCTCCACAAAGACACATCCTGGTAAATTACATTTTATGCTAACAAACATATCAATCTAATTTATCAGCCTTGAGACTGCTAGATAAAAGGAAATCCAACCAAAAAGTCAACTGAACTTCCGTTCCCATATTTAACATTTTATATTCGTTGAAAGTGGGAATAAAACAGGATTTCTGGAATTGAATTCATTTCACAGACGGGAAACTTTAGCCTGACCGAAGAGAAAGTGGACTGCTATAAATTAGAGTGACCATTTATGTTAATTGAATTTCCATGTCATCGCACACGGAGCAGGATCAAATGTGTCTAATTGAAATTACTATTTCCGCATTGTTTGTCCTGGCCATTGTCATTTGTGAGTTTGGTCATCCAATTTGAATTCTGGACACGGCCGCTGTCACAATGGATCGTTTCTATGCGACTATTTATATACGTGACCTGAACGAGTAAAATCACACCTTTATCGGAATTGGGGCGAATTTCAAATGAAAGGTGAAAAATAAACATTTTATAATTTGAAAGGTCACAATTCCTGGCACATTATCAAAGCCCATATTTCATTCAGTTCGTGGTCGGATTCGTTCATGGATCATCGCAAGTATGAATCGTTTTGAATTAAACGTTTAATTCAATAAAAGGAAAATTTTGCATAATAATCTATTTTAATTATTATATTCAGTATGTTTCTGATTTGAAGATACCAGAGGCATAAAAACCTCTGCAGATGTCAAAATAATAAACAAAATATTCATTTCCCTGGGGCAATTCAATAAAGACGAAATTTTCCGTCAACAATTTTGTTCACCTATTTCGGTATATTTTTTTTATTTTATTTTTTTTTCTTTTCTGCTGCTTAAGACTGCCAATCAAATTGGCCAAAAAACACTTCACCACCATGCCCCCTTCCGTAGAACTGGAAAATATCGTAGAAATGCCCCATTAGGACTCCGTCTCTCCTCCTGAATTTTTGACGAATCCATTATCGGGCGGAAACACTGGGTTTTTCTCCTTGCTGCAATAAGGAGGGATATTTTTTTCCATTCCTCGACCATCTTCATCTTTGTCGTCTTCTTCTGTTTTCTTTATCAGTTTTATTTTTTTTCTACTGTCTTTTTCTTGAGACGCTCGGCGAGAGTAAAATTCAAACCAAATCCATCGTATTATAATGGCACCTTTTGGCCGTCTTCGGGGATTTTATTCCATTCAATTTCCAATTTCATGTTTCCGTCAAGCCAAACTTTGCGGAAAGTCATGAATGAAATTTTTACATTCATGAATATGATTACGCTCGTAGTGCTATGAAGATGTCAAAATCGTTGTCTCTAATGGTACTGGTTCTGGTACTTTGAAGTTCACACAGTAGTGATTCCGGCATGCGAGGAAATTTGTAAAACGATTTCAGTTGATTGAATGGAAATTAGAAAAATTTTGCTTTTTAATATTCACTGTGATACTATTTTAATGTCATTTTTTTTTTATTAAACATATTACAGCAGTTTCAAAACAGTTCAACATTTACTATAAAAGTATTATTAGAAAATTTAGTTGAAGATTTTAACAGTCGCAATTTCGTTTTGTCTTTCTTAAATCAACTATACGCAATTTTGTTGCTCGTTATATTTTAATTATCTGTCTAAATAAGTCTTTGACTATGCATTTCATTCAATTCCCATGATATAGAATTCAAAAGCCCACTACTTTAATTAATTAGTTGGAATAAAACAAATATGAGAAATCCTCCAAGTTAATCTGTGAAAAATATAGACCATACAGCTGTTGGGGTAAGAACCGCCAAAATCAGTAAATGAAAAGGTCCAATTTATAGGTGAACAGATTTGCTAGAACCACACCTTAAAGCTTTAAATATAGAGGAAACCGTTTATGCAACAGTCTTTTCTTTTAATTTATGTTTGTTTTGGAATTTGTATTTCTACCAGGCACAAACTACTATACTATACCATTGAATTCAATTAAGTCAGTATAAATTATAGTCTATAATTTTTCCTATTCATCCACCTCTTCATTTGAGTGTTACTTGTTTTAGGACATCAAAACCATTCGATAGATTTTTCGAAGACATAGTACGATTTTAAAGTAGGTGAAATAAAATGTTACCTTTTCTTACTTTTTATCTAAAAAATAAAATAACATAATAAAATTATATTGCCTATCATTTTTACTCCAGCTTTCGTTTTTTATTAACTTTTATGTCTGTTTTAATATAAACCCAGTAAAGAAATAGCAGTTTATTGAATTATTTAAAAGAAATAAAAAATTATTGTGAATTTCTAAAATTGTTAACTCAATAAGCGAAATATCTTAAGTTCCTTGCTCCTTATGAATACAAAGAAAATATTATAAAAATAGACATTGAATTTCCTTCTACAGTTGGATGAACAGAAATTTTATTTTTAGAATTTTATTATCCAACCACTTTATTTTTTTTTTAATGATTATACGGGAGCTTTTCTGGAAGGGTTAGTAACCAAATGGTTTAGTTATTCCAAGTTTCTTTAGCAACTACTTTAGATGATTCATTTTAATCAGTAACGACAAGGAAAATGAATGAGATTTTGATTAAAAAAGAAGTCACTATTTAACACTGTTATGAAACGTCTGGTATAAAATGAGATACGGTCATCAGGATCTGACCAGGACCTGACCAAGTAATAAGTTGATTAAAAGTGGAAAAATCTTTTAATATTGTTTTTAATAGGAAGATATAAACAAATGTTTTTAATATAGATATTTTTCCGTGTATATTTTCTGTGTACATACGCACAGGAGTTGCAATAAAACTAATATCTTTTCTTTAACATTAAAAAACTAATATTACGAAAAATATCGAAAGGTTCTACGTTGATTTTCAAATTTTATTACATAAGATCGATTTCATGCACATTAGAAATATTCTTCAATTTTCCTCTGGAGCACTATATCTAATAATTTGTTTCTCTTTATATAAAGTAAGCTAAATATTGACTAATATATACAGACATTTAAATTATAAACTTATGTTACCATTAAAAGAATCTATAAGATTGCATAATATAAGAAGGTATAGAACATTTGAATTTAATGTTAAAATTAAGAATAGAAAATTGGAATTGGATTGTAAATAAAATGGTGAAGAAAACAAAAACTTCAAGCACATACATTTACTTACTTAGTAGATGAAAAAAGACGTATGTCTTTCTAAAGAAAGGCAAAGGCCAAAATTAATAACATCTTATTTCCTCACATTTGAGAACTTATGTCTTACTAGTGTAATTTAAAATATCATGATATACTATCAAAGATTTATGGATTCCTGAATATGGATATACATACCTGTCTGGAAATAATAATCACAAATCTTGCCTTGAGTGGATTCATTAAGTCCTTTAAATTATGTCTCCTATTTTGGTGGTTCCATTCTATGATTATGTACGAATAGTATAACCTTTCACAGTTTAAATTAGTAAAAATTTTAAACAAATCAGAGTAAGGTAAAATACACTCACTCGTTTCCTTTTATTGATCAGGGTCAGTAGGAGTATCAAAAATGGAAAAAGGGAAGCACAGGAACGGTAAGAGGATAATTAAGGACAGTGATTTACGTTAATTAGTGATTAAAGTCCTTAATTAAGAAGGACATTTTTGGGGTAAGATTCCACCCTTTGCTTTGCTTTCGTGGAAGTTCACCGAAAAATCTGCTCTCAGATTCCGGGTGAAGCCCATGAATTAAGCCTACAAAGCCAATTTGGGTCGTATTAAGTGAAAGATTATGTGACTTTAAAATCCTCAGGATTACAAATTTTCTTAAATTACGTAATTTAGGGAAATATGTCAAATTTCTTACTGCGTTCGCCTACTTTAGGATTACTGATACTTTTGGTTCTTCTTATATATTTTTTTTCTTAACTCGGCACCATTAGCAAGCATTCCCAATTAAAAGTTCTTGGAAATTGTGCTGTGAAGACAATCTATTGATATAATTCACAAGGAAGTGTTCTATGAGATTCTGAGTCAACCATTCAGTTTTCTTCAACTGCAACTTCCTAAGAAGTGTTGGAAAACTAGTTTTTTTAAAGTTTACCCATTGCTTGTATACGAAAAATCCTGCACGGTATTCACTAATCAAAACGAAACTGTGAGAGGCAAAAGTAGAGTCGTTCTGAAAGAAGTTAAAAGTCTTTTCCTTATCAGAAAAAATCAATTAAAGCCTTGAAATGTCTTCGGAAATCCCAGGAAACAATTTGAAGATTTCTTTTAATGTGCTCTGGTTTTTCGCTTTCTGCTTTCGTCTGCAAGTTTTATCAGTAATCGTTAGTGGGAACTTTTAATTAATGTTTTTTAAATATAATTTGGTAAAAAAATTAATAGGAGTAAGACTTACGATTTTATGGAGATTTAGCATCATTATTAAAGGTGTCTTCAAAATATTGCAAAATTTCACTTCTCAGGAGAACTATAAATTTTTACGACGTTTAAATACACAAATAATTAGTACAATAAATCATACTAAATCCAATTTTTATTACTTTCAGCTCGAATACTTCCTTTTAAGATGGGTGAGTCAGACACCTACAAAGAACTCTGGTTATTGTAAAAAGATCGAATAAATGATTCCCCCTTCCGCATGAAAAATTTTATTGTATTCTACACAACTTAAAAAGAATCTCTTCTTTCTCTTTGCATGCGGCTAAATCTACCTTTTGAATATATTCATTTGTATTTATAGAAATTTTTGTGTGCATTTAATGTGATTTAAAATAATAAAAGTGACCACATAAACAAATTTTTATAACAATGATAAAATATTTACGTTTGATTTAAATTATACTATACTTGCGCGAATTTCGCGAAAGAACATTTTCATAGAGAAAATATGCCCTGAATTTGTGTACTCCAAAATTGTGTCTATGTTTTTAGAGCAAAATGAAAAATGTAATATTTTCTAGAAATTTTATACAGTCCAGTCTCCTCCGGTTTTAACGAACGATTGGCAAAATTTCACTATCAAATATTTTCAAACTGTAAAACCTTTGCATTTATTGAACAATATGAAAACTGAAAAATAGTTCTTTCTTAAAAAAATACTGCATAAATTTTCATAAGTATTTGGTACCCAGAAACAAACAAAGTATAGCATGTAATAAGTAAATCAAATCTTGATATTTATCTTTAATAATTTTCTACTGTTCTAAAATAGTATTGTCATAGAAATCCAATTTAAAAATATGAAATTTTTTTAAAAATTATATGGTTTAATAAATGCTCAACATGAAAACAAAGGATTTATGTAGAAACTTAAGTGTTATAAATTTCATAAAACTTTTCGATTTATTTTAGTACATAAAATTTAAAAGTATAAAATAATCGGTGCGCAAATTTAATTCGCAGGTAGTCGCTTTCTTTTCCGAACAAAACTTATCTCCATTTTTTATAAACACAAGATACCATTTTAATTCTACATCTAAAAAATGCGTATCTAAACACACGCAATGAAGCACATCTTACTTCTACGAAAAGTAATGTCTAGCGATTTTTTTGTCCAGTAATCTACCCGAAAGCAGATTTGCACGATATGATTGAATACTACCCCTAGGGACTTAAACAAGCAAACGGTAGGTAATACCTCTTGAATCCCACTCTACTGGTTCAATAAGAACGAGCAGGATATTTTATTTTCTGAGTTGCAGAAGCTGATTACTACGGAAAACGCTATGCGAACTAAGACGCTAGGAAAACTTTAGCATTTTTATAAAAAAAAGTCCTCATAAATTTCGTCTCGGATTAAGGGAAGAGGATAAAATATAAAATTCACTCAGGAATTTCTCATACTACCTATACGGGCATCCCGGACGTTCCAGGCACTCTGGGAATTTCAGTTTTCATTTTCAGGTTGTCTGCGCAAAAACCAACCGACACGGTCATAGTATGCACTTAGGTGGATAAAGGGAGCTAGCTAACCCACTAGAACCCCTGACTAGAATCTGCAGGTTCCACTAGAAAATTATGCGCTTACATGGTTCGGAAATATTGCTTAGTCAGGATTGCCACTGGAATTTGCCAGAGATTTTTGCACCATACCAAAAGCCAGAATCGGGAATGGTGGCTAGTTTGATTTGTGGCATAGCTATCTGAGACATTGTAGATTGTGGATACAAGGCAAACATTTACAGTGATGGTTAGAGAAAGCTATTAGGAACATGAGATCCCACCTGAATCCTCATAAGGTTATCACATTGTACGTTTAATTTAGTGAAAGTTAAAGTACACATTAATCAATTGAATTTTCCTGGAAAGTAAAGAAGTCGCTTGTAAAATAGTCGAATTCATCATTCTATAAACAATCTGAGATGGGGTGGGGTAAAAGGTTAGAAGGATTGACCCCGGAAGTTTGTAATGTGTTGGCCCTTAAATTCTGATGAACTTATCTCAATAAGAAAAGTTTTCTACGCTTGCTGACAGTGCACGTGAAAGTTTTCGAACGATGGTAAATTACTTGTTCTGCTTCTGGCTTGGACGTTCCTAGGTGTTTTGCCCTATTATTAGGTTCTTTAAGGGCGTAATCAATTATTATCGGTCATCAATCTCAATGTGGGAGATGACACTTGAAAGTTTTCGCTATCATAAATTCTAATGGTTTCCCAAGAGATTAAATTTTTTTTTTGGTGAACGTCTTCACACTTGGGCGTAAAGTTAAGAAAAATGTGAGACATTTTTGTTCCTTATGTATGTATGAAACTTTTCAAAGGAACTATTAGGGCTAACGAGTTTCTAAGAAAGTACTTTTGTTTCAAAAGACGTAAATTTAATGCGAAAATTAGTGTGGGATAGAATTATTAAATTGCGAAAATAAAACAAAATGAAAATGCCTATGCTTTAATTTCCTACGTTAAATTCCAAAAATGTTAGCATGAAACATGATGCACACTACGTCTAAATTGAATTACGGTGGCAATTCAACTGACCCGAGAGACTGAGGGTGTTTTACCATCATCACTGTAACTAGAAGTTAGAACACATAGACTTAATCGTAAATAGATCGTTATAGATCGGCCTTCGCAGCAAGATATTGGCTTCCAAAGACGTCATCGGAGTACACTCTACAGAAATGATCTTCGGAGGCATCCTAGACTTCCGAAAGGTGACTAGACACGTTTAGTTAAGTTAGTTTCCTAGTAGAGCTGATCTGTATTTTCGTGTATTTTCCGTGGAAGAGAGATTTTGTCGTTTGAGACTCTTCATATTTTATTATTTCTTTATTTTATGCTTTTCAATTTTTCACATAGTTTTTATTTAAACAAAAATTTTAAAATTGGTAGTTTTCAAATTTGTATTCCCTTGTTTTTTATTTTATTTAGCTCATGGTAACATTAGTAAAGACGCCATATTTGCTTTTGGTGGTAAAAGTTATTTAATCATTCGTAATTTTCAGGATAGAACTCGCATCCAGCTTTCACAAGAAGTGGAATTTTACCAAACTTTTGTAAAAATCATAATTTATTGTACTTTTCTGCCTCTGGAAATTAAGACTAGATTAAGAAAATAATATGACAGTTTCCCTTTGTAATATTTGTAAAAAAAGTTTCTTAAATTCAGAAGAGAGACAAAAGTTCATGAAGATTTTTGGGCGTCATGACACGGTATCACTTTTTTCCAAGAATTAAATTGGACCTCTCCCTGCTACTAAAATATATTTTAAAATTGTAAGCAGTAGCATGCTTTCACCATAAACTCTTCCATTTAATTTATTTTCATCCATGCTAGAAGCAAAAACCTATTTTCAATGTAGCTCGGGAGAGAAATAATTTTTTGTTAGTAGAAAAGCCGAAGAGGGCACAGATGTTGTAGCATACCTCCTGTTTAAGTAAAATCAGGTGAGAGGACGTTTCTTTGTTACTGATGAGCGATCTAAGGTTGCGCGGTAAATTTCCAGACAATTTTCTGGCCCAGTAAAGAAATCCTTGAAAGATGTAATATTTTTCATATAAAAGCGAATTGCCATTAACATCAATCAACTGATTTATACAAGTTCTTTCTGGAGGTAAAGCTAAGGACCGAAACTGACTTTTTGCTTAAAATTGATCCGTGCGCTGGAAGTTCCTAGTGGAAATCAGGCAGAAAAAAGGTAAAAAGAAGCGGAATTAATTCAGAACACATCTGGCATCCGCTCCTCTGAGTGGATCTAAAAGCATTTTCACTATTCGGGGTTTTACCTTTTGAGCTGATGAACTTTTGAATAATGGGGGTAGACACCAGGAGGTGGAGCTGGAATCTTAATTCTATTTAATAGCACAGTCGAGTTGCTGCAGGTTGCACTTGCCACATGAACTTAATTTTACTCTCAAAAAGTGATTTAACTTCCAAAAATTATTCCGTGAGAAATTCCTCTTAACAAAATGCTCTATAGTTACCACGAAGAATTTACTAGGATTTTTTTAAGCCATGTGCAGGAGTTTAGTTTTCCCTATATCTTGTTATTTTCAAGTTGAATGGGCAAAAGATCTTCTTGATTTTTTGCGCATTAAGGTTCAACTCATAAAATATCTGAGAAATAACAATTTTTGTAAGATATTTACAGGTAGGGATGCATTAAAACAATAATAAAAATAAATAAAATAAAACTCTAAGAAAATATCTCGATTTAAATGAATCGACAACGTTTAGTTTTAAGGAGATTTTTTAACCGATAGTACTACTTTATCAATAAATTCTTTTTCTGCTTATTTTTACTTATGAGTTTGAAAATTAAATTTACTTATATTAGGTCATCATTGTGGAGCATTTTTTAGGGTTTGATTTCAAAAATTTATCATTATAAAAATAAAAGACCTTTCTACAAGAATTTTAAAATTTCCAGGCTTCGAATTTTGGTAATCGAACCCCTAGGTCATGTGAAATTATAAAAGAAAATTATAGCGTATTTTTTTTTAAAACTAGCAAATGTTATGTAAATAAATATCTTAAAATATTAAGATGCATTGAAACCACAACACTTTTACTATAACAATAATCTTAATAAAGAATAAAGGCTTTATTTTCATGTATATCTTTTAACTTGGTTCACAAGAAGGAAAGTGAATCACGGCAGAACATTTTTAGTATGAAAAAATTACAATCCTTAACTATTCAGGATTTCGTACGAATACCGAGCTCCAACATGTTGGTAACTAGAAATCGATACTTTCCTGGAATACTTATGAAGTCTTGATTAGTATACTCGTAATTGAAGGCGAAGCAACCTAATCTTCTTGAATGGCCTCCATAAATTAGTTTCTCGAAATGTTTCGAAATTATCATAAAACGACCTAAGCTGTGAGCTCGAAGCTTCTCAGAAAAGTGAACTGGGCCATATGGCGAGAAAAGCTCTAGGCATTTATCCAATTCTAATAATAGGCTCTACATTATTAAGGCATCCACTGCCTCCCTCGCACCATCTAGGATAAAATTCTCTCTGCTTTCCACTAAAGCAAAGGAAAAATTTCTTAAACACCTGCGCGGCTCTCAGCAGAACAGTAAAACAAAAACCGTGGAAAAAAAGTGTAAACTTTGCGATAATTAAAATTCCGCTTTATTCTTAATATTAAAAATTCACCAACAGTTTTCCATGGGAATTTTAGAGTGTGCGATTCACAAAGCGAAAACGTTTTCTTATTAAATCACTTATAATCTGAATGAGGCAAAGGAGCCTTCATAATCATGCTGACGCGCGTCGGTCGTCAATAAAGGCTCTGTTAGTTACTAGATAATCTCCACCCTTTGATTTAATTAAATGTAAGTATTCTCATTGTGCTCCGGCTCAGGTCGTGGGTCATTCCTTTTCCACAATCCCGAGGTCAGTGAATTCTCTGTCTTAGAATACTTCACGTGGATTTTCATGATTTGCTTGGGTTAATCCCCCGACGTCTTTTCGGAAAATTCAAAATACCCTAATTGGGTTTTTCATGGCCTTTTGGGAACGTGATGGATTGCGGCTGAAACCGATATCTCTTTCCAGTGAATCAATTTAAATTTTGTTAGGAATGTTCACGAAGGTATTCTGCAATTGATCTTATTGACTCAGCTTTCTATTTAGAGAATCTTGGTTAATTATTGTACCTTCGAGGAATCTGCTTCATTGCGATGAATACAGAATTCTAAAATGTGGGCATGAAATCGAAGTCTTTTCAAATTTATTTATGTTTTAAGAAAACTTCACGCTTTAAAAATCTGAAAAAATTTTGGGACGCAATTGAGCTTTTAAAAAATTTTATACTAAGAAGTTTCTCTCTTGGTCCCTATCTGATTCATATCATGCCTATTATTTTTATCCATTTACAATAAATCCAATATTTTAAAAGTACATTTTTACTTATTATGGAATATCTATATTTGTGTTAGTTTAATAAAAATTTTGCATTGCTACAGTACCATTGAGCTTTTGCTACAATTTCAATTAGGGCTTTTATATATTTAAATAAAGACTGAGATACAATACAATTCTAAAATTTTAAAATTATATTATACTTTGGGACATCCATTTTGAAAATTTGTATTTTCTTTTCTTAAAGTCATTTTATTTTAATGAGGTTTTTCCTGCTTACCCCAAAAAATCAAAGAAAAACTTTTAATGACCATTTTTTAAGGAATTATATACAATAATTTAAAAATTAAAATATCAATAGCTTTTAGGATTTACATTGTGTACCTAAACCGTATAACAAATTTGTATTATCATGGGTAAATTGAATTACCTACAAAGAAGGTAGAAGGTACTTATGTACATTTTTTTTTCAGTATTAAAATTAATTATTCGGATGTATTAATTACCAAAAAATATATCAGTTTTCCACTTTCTACCGATTTTGTGAAAATTTCTTTCAACAGATCCATTCAATTTATTATAAATCTGGAATTTAAGCGATTTTAATTTTAATTTTAATTAATCAAAAATACGCATTTCTGTTTTACGTGATTTGTTTCATTGACCTATTGAAAATTGACAGCGATCGCTTATTTTAAACAGTTAAATTATATTCTCTTATTAAATAGCCTTTTAATCAACGGTGGCTTTGTGTCCTTGATTTCTCGCATGAACTTTTAATAATAAATAATTATTGAGTCAGTGAGCGAACAATCTACAGTAGCTATAATTTAATTAGTACGCCACTCCTGTGATTTATGCGAATCATTTTAGAGTAAAAAGCCATCATTTAATAAATATGCACATATCTAATAAAACTCGTGGAAGTTTTTATTAATGAAATTGTCTTTTTATGCATAAAAATAGTGCAAAAAGTTAAATTGTAAAAGTAATTTAAATAAATCTTAAATAAAAATTGGAGATAATTGGAGATTGTTACTGAAATTGAATTATAATTTAACATTTTAAACTTAAAGTACACATAGAACTTTTTTACGCGATAGATTCGAATTCGCGTAAAAGGAAAAACTTCATGCATTTCTGTTCTAAAAATTTTCTGAAATTATGAATTTCTTCCCAATTTGGATTTTAGTTTGGTCGCGTTAAAGTGAATTTTTAAAATATGTAGTTATATTTTCGTTTACTCTTCAAAGTGCAATTCATATTTGTTCCAATATCATATTTTTTATTGTTTAATTTAATCATTTATTTATTAATCCAAGAAATTAACACATTTGTTATATAAATGAATGTAATTAAGTTCTCAGTGCTATAAATAAATCACTACAGGCTCAATTTAAATTTAACTACCTTTCATCAATTTGTTAAATAATAAGAGTGAAGTAAATCTATAAAGACGGAACTTTAAATCAAATTCGTTCGCTCTAATCGGCAAAGTCAAAAATACACCAAAGTCGTATTAATTTAAAATGGCCCTCAAGAAATTTCGCTAACTTCGCCCTAGTCTCTCGTTTACGTATCGAGCTTTGGGCAAATTAATAAATATCAAAATCACGTATTTTTCCTATAAATTATTTAATTTAATAACAGGAACTTTTAAATTTAAAAATAAATTTCATCAGTTTAAAACAATTTGAAAAAACTCTAAAGTATTTTTTTTTTGGTTTTCGAAACGAGAAAGTCATTCAAGAAATCCACTAGATTCAGAATATTGAGATTAAATAAAATTTTATGCTTATGTACATTTAAATATTAAAATTCCCGACAAGGGATCTTTTGTAATGTTTTACAAATTTCAGTTTTACTTGCAAAATGCAAGTTAAAAGTTGGACAACAAAAGAAGAACTATCATTATTTTTTATTAATATTTTTAATAATTTATTTTTTTTTTTAACTTTAATCTTTATAATTGGCGTTGATTGGGACCAAAAGGAATATAAAAAAAAACAGTAACAACACTGAAATCCGAATTGCTGACAAAATCACAAAGTTTCGGTTGACTTTCAACGATTTGGAATTAAATTTCATTCCTAAAATAACACCCAAACGAAAACTTGTACACTATGCGGTATCAATGGAGCTTAACCATTGAAATCGAGTTAACTATTGATTCGAGACTTAACGCAACTTTCGTTGCCAAAAATCCAATTACTTCGGAAGATTTGTCCCATCCAAGGTATAATACAAGTTAGCAAACATTACTCCAAGAATGAAGCTGACATTGCCGTTTTAGGTATTTTCATTTCCCCACTGATTTGTTAGAGGTTCGACACAGAACACCTACGTACATGCTGCTCCAGCCCGAGAGAAGTAGAACGATTTCTGATTTTGATTCCATAAGAGGTAGTTTCTCTGAAGTTAAATTGGCGGAATTCACAGAGCTTTGGTATTTAATTCGAAGGGCAACTTGATATAACTACTGCTGTTTTAATATAATACCTCATTTACTTTATCGTTCCTGTGGAAACTTCGTTCAATATCAGGAAAATTCCTATAAAAGTGTTAAATTATTGAAAATTACCAAAGGGAAACAGAATAAGTAGGTATTTGTATCTTGATGAAATAAAACAGAATATTTATAAATGCAATGAAATATAAAAACAATTTTTTTCATTACTTCAAATTCTAAGTTTAATTATGACCACACAAATTATTTTATATAAAGCATTTTTTTATAATACAATAACACCCCGGTATTTCAAATCAGTCCTCTTATTTATATTCGAATTAGAGAATATAAATTTTAAAAATATTGTTCAGTTATTAGCGTACGTTATATTTGCATACAGAAACATATAGAAAATTGTGTACGTTGTTTTTCAATTCAGGCGAAATGAAAACACAAACAAATAGCACTTTAAAATTTATTTTATTCAAAATGACGGAGGGATTTTTTTGATATATATTTTTGGTTAAATTTGAATGTATTTTCTCTTTTATCTATTAAAATAAAACTTTAACAAAACTGTATCAAAATCACAAAGTGACAAAAGTTGATGCATCGGATTAGACACCCAAAGGTACAAATTGACAAAGCATTGCGATAATTCCAAATCAGATTATTAAAACTGGTACTTATATTAAAAAATATTTAAGATGGTATAATATCAATACAATTAAAATCAGTGTTTCAAAAATGCCACAATTTATACGATTTTTTGTGATTTACTTTAACTTCTTCTTTTCTATAGACTTGATGGAGTTAATTGATAAATTCTTGTTGAGTTTGATGAAAAAACTAAAAAATACTGTACAACAACATTGGAAAGAAAAATATATATTTTTATTATTATTACAAAGTTCTCAAAAAAAAATCTGTTCCCGACATAATGGTGTAATATTAAGTTATATAAAACAATTTATTTTTCTTCCACTGAAGAAAAGCCGGATCAAAAGAATTGATTTTTATGTGTTCTTAAAATACACATTTTCTTAAGTATCGCATCAAAATTTGCAAAAATGAAGAAGTTTTTATCATTTTATTAGGGAACAAGTTCCCAACTTCGGCTAACAAAGACAAAACTTTAAGAGTATTTTTCTTGGAAAGATTTTTTTTTAGGTTCATTCGTATGATAACTTTGGAACAAATCGTCCGTACAAAGTGATGCTTTTACAAACACGATCGTTATCTTTTGTACAAGTAGAAATTTTTAGATAAAACTTAATTTTAAAAAAGTGCTGCTTGTTTAATATTGTCGCGTAAAAAAGGTTTATTATAAGTTGGTCTTGTATTCTGTTGGATCCAACACATTTTTTGTAGTTTCTCTTTATTTTTAGTTGTTAAAAAAATTTTAAAATATGAAGATTTAAATATAACAAGTTCCTAAAATAATGTTTGATGTTAGTACTGTTTATTGTTGCAACTTAGAATGATTTAAATTTGTTTTAGTTATTTTTTATTTTTAAATACTTTACTTATTTATTTAATTAGAATTTAATTTCTTCCATTATTTTATAGAAAATTGTTTAAGCCTCAAATAAATGACTAGTTGTTAAATTTAAATCTTAATAGATAGAAGATAAGGTAACACGAACAATACGATGATATTCGCCCTCTTTTTATAATAATTGAGTTTTAATTTAAACAATATACACATAGTTGTACAGTATAAAGAAATAATATATGTACTTACATAAATATGAAATGAAATACAAAAACACTGGAAGGCATAGAAATAAAAAATTAAAACAAACTCATGAATAGGAATTCACAAGAATTGATAAATAATCTTGAAAATTTCTCAGGGTTGGACGTAAACGTTTTACATTTCTCGAAAATTGTAAAGACAAAACATACGTAATATTCCCAAGAATTCTCGAGATGAGATATATTAAAATTTCGTAACCATGTCACTCCCACTCTCTATTCAGAATTCCATTATGTTTCGGCCGCATATCTTTGATGAACGACAAAAGTACTTTATTTAAAAAGGCAGTTATTATGAACGATTCTGCTGTAGCTCCATAATATGCAACAGGAGTACTCGTGTCGCGTGTGTCTGGCATAGGGAAGAGAGACTTTTCGCACTGTTAGTGGAAAATTGAATATCCTGTCAAGCGCTGACAGCTACCAGCCCACAGAATTTACGATAAAGATTCTCATCACGCCACGAAGATCAGCTCGACAGAGGATACATCAAGTTGGTGACAAAATTACCGCAGAGGCGTAAACATGTTTTAATTAGTGAACTGTTCAGACACCCGCTTGTTGGGCTGCCAAATAAAGTTGTCCTACCATGGCATAGTTTATCGTAGGTGTAAGGGTCTCAGACACCAGTGGTGTGTATAATATCTCCGGGGCTCTATACCCCATTTCCTCTTAAAGCCTCCATCCAGTAGTCCACTAAAGCCTGTATCTCTAGATGACGAACTACAAAATCCCAAGAGTAAGAGTTCGGGTGGTTGATGTCACCCAATGCTATCTATCTTCTGCCTTCAAAATAAGTTATTTGTTGGTTTTCTTGTGGTCCTTGACTGATGGTAATTTTCAGCTCTCTAGTTCCGAATCGTGGCAATTACGTCCCATACATAACTTTTAACCCGTCTTTGAGGACAGCTCATTGTTAGTCAGTAAATTCTTACCTCAAAGAAGATTGTCCGTCGTCGTCTATGTCCCTGTTGCCAACACCTCGACGCTAGACAAAGACGTTCTTGAATTGTAAAAATTATCGAGAAGATGGTGACAATTTAAAGTGATTGTCACGACGGTTTCATAAAGACTATGCCAGTGTCCTCCTCCAGTAATGATGATAGAATTGGCGGGCTATGAAAAATTAATTTCAAACAAAGATGTAAAGTGCTCTTGTTATCTCAATAGGGGTTCTAACCGTCCCCATAAAAAGGCAAAACATTTTTATATATTGCATATATACGAGTACCCACTATCAATAGAAGACCCTTGGCGACACTCTGATCTGTCGAAAGTCATTGCATGGAGGATGGACATTTTAAATGGATGTCGAAGCTTGTTGGAAAATTTTAACATTCCGGGAACAATTTCCGTATTCAGAAATTAATTGAATTAAACGAATACCAGTTTCGCAGTTGTTGTTGACGAATAATAAGAGATTGACGCGTCAAAGTGCTTAGTATTTGAAATATTATAAAAGCTAAAGCATCAGGCTGGACCTGTTCGTCAATGCTTTTATACTATCCTGTTTTGAATGGCTAGGCGAACGAGAATGGATTTCCCATCGCCGTCCCCTTCTCTTTCATACCAGAATCTCCGGGAATTTTCATGTTTTTAAAATTGTTGGAAATTTCAATTTATATTGATGAATATTTTAGGAGCGCTACGTTGTCGTTGGATATTTACAACGGAAATTGAAGAGAGTAGCATAACAAATAAAAGTCTGAAGAATTTCGCTTGCCTAGCATGAATTTATATATCCAGAATGGCAAAATATTATAGCAATATTGAACGAATAGTTTACTGCCTTCTGAGGAGTTTTTAGGAAAATGCTAATTTAGGATATTCCGATCTTGGATAATTTTCTTGGAAATTTTATATAAAAAATCTATGCTTATGTGCTTACAATAAATTTTTATTTAAATTTTCATAATAAAATTTTTTATTCGTTGACACTTTTTCCTATATGTTGAGTGAGGTTCTTTTAATAACTAGAATATAAATTTTTATCCAATTTATTAATGTCAAACACATTTTTATGATATATACAATATTAATAAAGTCATAAAATTGATTTCCTTTTAATCAGGACTATATTTTAGAATGCTAATCATAGGCATAAACGTCCACAATGCAGTGTAAGCTACTACCATATACTAGGACATAATGCCAGTATGCTGGATCAATAAATTTAGTGATATACGTAATGTGTCCGAACCAAACAAGACAATACACGTCCATAGTAAGCTGTATGTTGCTTCGACATGTGGAGCAAGTATGTTACACTATGTTGCAGTATGAAGTGTCAGCATACAGAGCTATCATGTAATGACCATGGCTAAATGTAGTGCATACAAACAGTAACAATTCGTGCCAGGGTACGATGCCTGCTAGTTCTCTTATCAGACACTTCCGGATAGTGTCAGCATCCAGTGCTAGCGGGAGAGGCAGTGTGTGATGTCCGTATATCAAGCTAACACGTGACGAAAGCACAAAGGGCGGCGTGCATGCTTGAGGTAGTACCATATGCATACGTTTTCAAATCTTTTTCTATACTCTTGAATGGATAAAACCACTTAAGAATCTAGAAAAAAACAGTAAACACACAAAATTTGATAAATTATGTCAACATTTTTGAAAATTCAAAGTTATTTTAAATAGAAACACCTCATTTCATCTCAATATTCAATAAACAAAATTTTTTATTAATTGCACATCCCGCAGGTGTGCGCTCTATTACCGACGCCCCAGCCTCGCGTTTTAACGATAGAAGTAATTATAACTCGGGTAATTTTACAAATAATCAAGTTTTTTATAACTTTTTGGAAAAAATAATACCACTTTTTAATTTTTAAAAATATTTATTATAATTTAACCGATTTTGGTGATTCTTCTTTCTACCGATTGATAGAATTATTTTTTAATAATATTTTTAAAAGAAAAGAAAACGCGGATTGTTGCACCAATGATATTTTAACCTTTTATCATATAAAATTTAATAGAACTTCACTTTTGTCAAAGTATTGAAGGGATTACTCTCTTGAAAACATACAAAGGATATAATGAATAAAATATTCCGTAAAAGTGCTTCGATAATCTTATCTGAACGTATGCAATTACTTTTACTCGGTTACCTGGTGAAATGGAAAACGTAGAGGTAGTATAAGAATAATGAAAGTAAAACCCTATAAGAACGTACACGACTTTGAGTCAAATCTAATAAAAAATTTATTGTCAGAAAAGATGAGATTTACATTTTGTCGCTCCATAAATAATAAATGAAAAAAGAGAACCAAGGAATCAGCACAGGTATTCTAAGCAGGTAGTTGCTAGGTGCGGGACGAACGGGTACCTATGAGAATATATTAAAACCGAAATAATTCACTCAATCCGATAGATATTCGTCAGCGGTTTCCAATTCCTGTAGCGAACCCCATCGGTGCCGCCGCCGATTCGTTTACTAATGAGTCAATCAAAACCATTATCGTACGGGAGGAAATCTTCAGAAAATGGCTCCTTCCTGCGAGCACAAAAGAGTACACTCCCCTTTTGTCGTCTCCGGTTTACGGGGAATGAATTTTAGGCTAGCCCTGAAGGGATGTATTCTCGGTGAAATAAAAGGGAAAGGTATCCCGAGGGTTGAGATGATGGTTATAAAGACTCGCCAGCGCATAGGTGGCTGCCGTATTTCGTTCCATAGAGAACACGTGAACCAGGACTCCTTCTAAGACGATCGATTGTAGGGCACGGGGTGTGTGATTAAAGGAGATTGGAGATGAAAAGACGAACTGCCTAGTACTGCGAAATCTGAATCACTTAGTGATTGCTGGGTATACGATTAGAAAAAAAAAAGACCATGAAGCCTCCGGCGTTCGATACGATTTGAATGGAAATTAACGAATTTTTCGTTTATTCAATTCCAGATACGTTCAAGATGCGACGATCATCGTTTTCTCCGTTTAGCGCCAGCAAACAGGAGCCGCTTATCGTTGTCGAGGAGTCGGGATTAATCGAGGAGGAAGAGCGAGAATCTAGCTTAGACACACCCCCGCAAAAGGCCAGCCTAGACATCGATTCACCGGTTAATCCTTATCTACTTTCACCATGGCGTGACCCAAGAGAGGCCAGGAAACATTCACTTCCGTCACAACAGGTAACAGAAGGAATCACAGCTAGCCAGGTGCGACGCCTTTCAGAACGTGGAGGCGAAGGTTCCGGACCAAGCCCGAAGGAAGCAGCATTCCTTGCGACACTGTCACAGGCTCCTGCTCCTTCTGGGCGACGTCATTCGGTTGTAACTATTTCTAAAGTCCCACCGACTCTTTTTGGAAGAAGTCGTAGAGAATCAGTGGCTGCCTTCCCCACAAACAGGTGAGGATTGACTTTAAAATATAAGGGAATTCTTAAAGGACAATGTCACCTTGACACCCTAAGAGGAATACCTATATTTGGATTATTTTTCTCTCTAAAACTGTTCAACTAATTTGAATGAAATATTTACGCAAGAATCTTTTGGAGGAGTTTTAAAGATATTTATGATTTTATTTAAAGAATTCTTCAAAAATTTCTTTACGTTGCAAGTAAACAGAATCTATATTTGTATCTAAGAAATATCCAAATATAGGTATAAAGTAAAAAAATGATATAATCGTATCAAAAAAAGGAGAAAATAGCCATTAATTTAATAAACTACATTAAGCAAACCCATTTCTGAAAATCTTTACAGTCGTGTTCTTGGTTCCCGCCGAGAAAGTGGCACTTCTGTGGGTCCACCATCAACGGACCACCTCGGAAGTATACATAATCTGCAATTAGATATTATGGATGACATTGTACAGTCACGAAAGGCGCGCATGAAGCTATGGACAACCAGTAGTGAAAAAGTTTGCGAAGTTCAGACAGTGGATGAAGCAGGTACCAGTACATCACAACGTTATACAAATAGACGATTCTCCGATTTTATTGGCTCGGCTTTACCAACTATACCCTCCCATCGACGAGCATCCGAACATCCTGCAATTGTTTCACCTTGCCTTCCTGTTCCAACTACTCCTCAGACAAATTTTCAAAAGAATAAAAAGAAATCGTCAAACTTCTTGAGTAGTAGCAGAACAGAACTAGGGTCAATTTTCAGTAATTTAACATCATCAGCAATTGAGATAAACAAGTGTGAAGATACGTCATCTTCGAAATCCAAACCAAGTTCTTCGGGTTCTACGTTGGATCCAAACGCTGGAAGATCTACACGATCGAATAGCTTCGACGTCTCATTCCTCCATAATGCCAAGCAATTCATCTCCGACACTGAGGACAAGAGTGCCGCAGCACTTTCAGGATGGTTTGCTAAGCGTCACCAGCCCATAGCTAAAAAGAAGACGGTTCGAAGCAAAAGTACGGCCATGGCAATATCCAAAGATATGCTAGACAAGCTTCAGAATAAGGAACCAAAGGAACAAAAAAAGCCAAAAAGCAAATCTAAATGGGACTCCAAAGGACCAATGATGGACCCTCATGTTATAGGTAGTGCTATTGAAGGCTTCCTAAGGAAGAATACCTCCTCGAGTGGTAGTAGTAGTAGCAAGGGTGCTATTCCGAAAGATTCCCGAAAGAAGCAGAGCACCATGCGATCCAGCCTCAACTGGTTCACCAAGGGCGAGGAAGATGACTCAAAGGACACTTGCGATTCATCGTTGTGTTCGACGCTCAAGGATCTCTTTGTTAAATAATTAACAGGGAATTTTAGTTTTAAGTTTTCCTAAGTGTGGTTTCCTTGGGGATCTGTACGTCTTGTACAAAAAATGCGAGAAGGTAATTGTGGTGCCAAAACGAGAGAAAGAGAGTTAGAGCGCGTGACCTGTTATCGTACTGGTTTACATACTTTTGCACTAAGGCAACTATTTCTTGTAAAAATTTCATAGGATTGTAAATAATTATTATATGAGATAATCGTGTTTACTTTGTAGGGTTTAGTCTAAGGAACAATTTGTGTTCTACAATTAGTCAAAATGTATTTCGGTTTAACATAACCGACAAACTAAAGTACTAAAAACGCTTTGATTGGACTTACTGTTCGAGGGGTGATTCTTTACTCCAAAAATAGAAAATTATATTGACTAAATACCAAACGAATAGAAGTAATAGTGAAATAATATTTTTTTACTTAGAAAAGTGAAATCCACTACCTATTTATAAATATATTTTACTACAATTTTCATTCCTTTTTTGATTACTTATCTCTACCAAAAGTATTTTTGGAGCTTGAAATAATAAAAATATTAATACTTAACAAATTAAAACATGCAGCAGACATAAAAAAAAGAATTAATTCAACGACTTTTATTTTTACTTGAACAAATTTCTTACCTTAAAATTTAAAATTCACCTTGTAGGATACTCATTTTGGAATTGTAAACAGTTTGTGACTTCTCATAAAATTTCACATTACGCGGTTTAATAATTAATAAGATATTTACAATAACTAGACATTTTTTTATATGAGTAAATTAACGTATTTTCACAACAAATTTATAAACTAATAACAAAAATGGTAAATTCATAACCTTCTTTTGAAATAAACAGAATTTCATAAAAATACATGAGTAAACAATTTTAAAATTTGAATTAAGACATTTGTAGAAAAATAATTGAACCTTGAGACTTTAAAGTTTAAGGTTGTGTAGGATCAAAAGTAAAATTTGATTTTAAGAATACTTCTGAAATCCTTATTACTTTTTATTTTATTTATCACAAAAAATATGCGTGAGCAATATCGCCTATAACAGAGATAAATTAGCCACTATCAAATTTAACATTGTGTGCCATTTCTTCAGTTATATTTAAATGAAAATTAAATAGCATATTTACAAGGATAACCCCTCATCCAGAAAGTAACAGTAAAGGCGTTAAGTATAACACAAAAGAAAAAAATATTTTGCTTATTTAAGGAGTCATTAATTTACCAAGAAGGTGTAGCATTGTAATTTAGAATTGCGTAAAATTCTAAATTAATTTTAAACATAAGAACCAAAAGAAAAAGGAAAAATAATAAAAAAGGGTCTATTGTAAAATTACTAGCGATAGTCAATGTTGTTTATCCTATTCGTTGTTAGCTTTATAATTTCTGTATAATAAAAAAATAATAATTCTATACCGGAACGTAAAAGAGTAAAAAAAAAAAGTTTTGCAATTATTGAAGGTTTAAGACAAAAAAAAAAAAATAAGTAAAATGTCACTCCACTTCAAGGGACTTGTTTTTAAGTACAAACATATATTTCACATCTTTAAAATTCTATAATCTATGATATATGCACTGTTGCAGAGCATCAATTGTTAAATAATAGGCCTATATTTAATGTTGAGTGAGAATTGCTATTGTTTTCTCAGACGTATGTTCTTCCTGGCACACACGCACATTTCTTCCAAACTGTTTTGTTTTTTTTTTTTTTCTACATAAATAGTTTTAACAGAAAACATTTTCTCCTTAAGATACATAAACATTCTTCGTATTACGTAGAATTAGTAAAACGAATAAAGCACACATAAAAAAAAAATTGAATCAAATCAATGTTAAGTGTGGAAATGTTGATGAACTTTTATTTGCCCACATGATTTCTCAGATATTCGAAAAAAAAACCACCAACAAATGGAGAGATAATATGACTGCTAATAAAAGTAAAAACATTTCAATGTGCGATTTACTAATGTTTAAAGTGTTTACAAAAATAATAAAAAAAAAATATGTTCACAAAAATATCCTACCGAAATGATAGCAAGCAAACAAACAGACCGAGGCACTGTAAAATAACGCACACCATCGGATCGAGCTAAGGAACTTTAAGTCAGCGGAATCCTTAGAAGAGGTATCGATTGAAAAAAAAAAACTCTTGCCTTGACTACGAACAAAACCAGTTAACTCTTTTAGCAATCACAAATTAATTGAAAAGAGAATAACAAGACAATATGCGCTATTGTATCAAATTTTCTGATTTTCTATGTACAAAGACTATTTTATGAAGTAATAGATTAACTATATTATCTAGTCTGGTGAATCTGTTTCTAAACAATTAACATAAAACAGCCACTTAAAGAGACAAAAACAAAAAAACCATATTATTGTTGATATCGGTGTTTAAAATCACTTCCATTTGCCAATTGTTGATGATACGTCTACTACTATCTTAGATAAAGGTTAATGTAAAATTCATCTCAAACAAGAATATCTCAATTAAACAATTAAACACCTTATGTCCAATTTATATCGTTTCAAAGTTACAAGTCCACTGTGGATACATTTTGTCCAGAAGTAGTAATTAATTTGATAAAGCATGTACCGGACCGAAAGGACTTTATAATTGTTAAAAATTGTTCTATCCCAGACCCAAAACTTCAATCATCGATCAATTTGTTAAAAAAGAAAAAGAACGCCTATTCTTAATATTTCATCATAATTTTGAAGTCATTAACGTTATTAGAATTCTAAGGCAATTTTCTGGTGAGCTCATTAAAACTGTCAGCATTCCATTACACCGCCCTCGGCTGAGTTTTTAGGGCGTTAATGAGACTTTTACGTCTTTAACGTGCTTTACACTTTCTCTACTGCAATTTTTAAACGCCTTCTTACGCATTTTTGCACAGAAGTCCGTAGAGCTTATTAAGGTAAATATAAAATGGGATTTTTTAGAAAATTGGATTAACAAATAGGCGTTGTGTCATCATTAGACTTTCAAGTACCATTTTCTGAGATAGAACAAAAAAGAGGAAAGTGATTAAGTTAAAAACCTTATTTATGAGACTGATTGACATTGTGGCACGCGACCTGTTTTCCTCTCACCTGTATTTCAGGTAGGTATTGATTGCGTACACCTGCTTAAACAAATTTTTTGTGTGTTCAGGTACTAAATGAGCCTAAAATTAAATTAATTAATTATGTTAACAAGATACAACCCATCCGGGCTTAAAAATTATTTTTGGTGGCAGGGGGTTAACATAACAATTTTTGTGAAATTTCGAAAT
The DNA here is from genome assembly GCA_001932985.1 of Proctacanthus coquilletti. Lineage (NCBI taxonomy): Eukaryota > Metazoa > Arthropoda > Insecta > Diptera > Asilidae > Proctacanthus > Proctacanthus coquilletti. The sequence continues at coordinate 523,804 of MNCL01000027.1, read as the reverse complement.
ACATAATTTTGGAGTTTTAAATTTTGCTTATAAAACATGATGTTACGTAACACAAATACAAACAAACACAAACTAATAAACATTTATACTTACATTATCGACGTGGAGCTCCTGCATGACAGGAATCCAAAAATTTCTTTGAAAAATAGCTCAATATTATAAAGTTTTTCCCTCTAGAAATCAAAATACAATATACCACGTCCTTGTTGTTTTAGATACTTACACTGTCATTGAACCTTTCTAGATTTAAAAAGACAAATTAATCAAAAACATTTCCAAAATTATTCGAGCATTTAAAAATAATTTTAAAAGAGGATTAATTAAATAAAATTAACATTTCTAATCGATCTTAAACCTATGAACATTTACACATAATTTCTTTAAACTATCCCTTGTTGGAATTTTTTTACTTTAACAAAACTTTTCCTAATTAAAGTAAAGTTGTTCAGTATGTCCTTAACTTTTAAAAAATTAATTATTGATATTTAGTTCTTGGATCAATTTTAATATTACCGCGTAATTCGAATTTTTTAAACATGGTACTTGTTTCATCTTGTTGAACTAGATCGCTGGAACTTTAAATTATAAACAGTTTAAATTATAAAGTAGGAATTAACTAACGAATAACTAGCAGTCTTAATTTGAAGTTTGTATTTATTAGTTTATGATAGTAACTAGTTTTTTTTTTACAAAATTGATTATAATTTTATATAGGGAGCTTTCATTTGATTAAAAAAGGTCCTATTTTGGTATATTCACCATATGACTATATTTACTTTCCCTATTTTCAACATTTAACAATTTGAATAAAAGCGAAGATATAAACTGTTTACTGAGATAACTTCGCACAATTAATTTTATAGACCTCCAAAGCAGTTTTATCCACTTTTAGTATTTAGAATTGCTATTTTAACTAATTTAATTAATCTCATTTTATATAACAATGTCCCAATAAATACTAGAAACCCGAATCTTGTTTCGTTTCGTGTTTTCCGCCCACAAAACTCGTTCAACAACTACTAAACAATTTGGCACATTTAAATGTAACTCCAGGTACTGAAGAACTTCCCATACTTATGGGACTAGAGCACGTTATAGACGTAAAGGAGACCTATAAAACGCAAATAAAACGCTACCTTCCGTATGTCACAAAGTCAATTAGGGACGCCTTAATTCTATTAGCAATAGAAACTATACATACTTGTCTAATCGGAGAAGTATCTCTGAATTGTGATTAAATATTAAACTCATAAATTGTAACTAAAATTAAATAATAATTAAGCAATGGCTCCTTACTCCGTCGAAAGAGTGCGAAGGGCCAAAACGCGGAAAACGTACGAAAATTCTGAATATTAAATGGCACAGCAAAGAGGAAATGAATTTTTAATTATAGCTCCGTTGAACCCGGTAAATAATTGAAAGGACCTTTTTATAAGAGTAAACGAAACAGGGGATTCCCAGGTTTCCACTGCGCGGTATTTTATACAATTAAGACTACTTTGGAAAGCAGGCAAATATTTAAAATGTACCCACATGTGGACTGTGATACCTTTTACCCACGTCGTATGCATCATTTTAACGAAACTCGTTTAATTGCTTTATAAAGGTTAAAAATAATAAATTCGGGAAAGGGTACACAATTCTGTAAAACAAGTATGCTATCTGTAATTTAAAAATGATATTTAATAATGTTTTATTCCAAAATGCTGTATAATAAATATTAAATTCTTTAGAAATTTTTTTGAATAAAATCTTGCACTGTAAAATCATAAGAACAGAACTTCTACCAAAATTCTTTTTTGAGAAATGTCTGGCTAATGAAATAATTAAATTAATTTAACACTTATTTTACCAAACCTTTGTTATTAAACACTAAAAATGTCTACTTTAACTACACGATGTAAAACTAAAATTTAAGTAGTTCATAAATACCAAAATAAATAATTAGTTTATTTTTAAATACAAATTTCATAACTTTTCAAACAATTCTCACTTTTCAGAGTTTGATATTTTAAATATTTTTTTATTTATGTTTTAGGCTTAATACATAATTTTTCATCTTGAAAATCTTTAAATTCCTAAATTATCAACCTTTTGTTATAAATTTCAGTTACTGAAATTTTGGAAATCGTTTTAAAATTGTTATAGTGTTTTTTTTTTAAACAAAACTAGATCTCTATTAAAATTGTTTCCCATCAAGGTTTTTTTTTATTTCAGAAAATATTTTAATATAGTATTTTTGTAAAAATAAGTTTTGAAAATACAAAATTAAATGGAATTTTATAAATTGATTTCCGATATACGGGATTATGTACCCTAAACCAATAAATTCAAGTGCCCTATCGAATACAAAACCACAAAAAAAAAGAAGATCATTGATCGTTGATCATCCAGGAAACGTTGTACAGAAAGGTTAAGAGTGCAGTAAATGCTGCCAGCGACGAGCTCTGTTTTAACCGTAGACGCTAAGTCGGTAGTTAAGTGAAAGTGGTAATTATTTTTATATATGTGTCTGTTCTAACATTTTCTACATTATATAATGAGGAGGACTTCATAAGCCCACCGGGCAAACGTAGGGAGTTGTTTAGCCGAAATACTACTCCTCTGTCGTTTTGTAAATAGCACGTAAATATAACATAAAGATACTGTTAAAATATGAACAATCACCTTAAGAGAAAAGTTATTTAAAACTTATATCAACTAAAAAAAAAAAAAAAAAAACAAAGTAACTAGTTAAATGTTGTCCTCAGAAGAGCAAAGACTAACAGTTTTGATGTCCTTTAAACGAAACAATTGAACAAACTAGAAGAGAATTTTATTACCCGCGTTCATAGTCTGGTTATAGGATGTAAGATAAAGATCAGTATAAGGTGTAAGGCGTCCTTTGTAATGAGCGCAAGTATGGCGGGAATGTGTGCAGAGAATTATAATTAAAGGCATTTCTTGTTAACAATACCTTGGAGCGTCTTTTAATTACCTTACCCTAACTCCTCATCTCTAGAAATTCTATCCATCACTTGGTCCTCGGAACCTTTCTCAGGGTCAACCTTTCATGTGCCACTGCTAATGGCAGATTCATTAATGAGTAACTAGAGGCGTTATTAATTGCGCACAAAACGAACGAATACCTGAACAGCTCCCTTTGAAGTCCTTCAAGATCTTGAATTTGAACTTCCCCAGCAATGGGCACAATTAAGTAGTACGCACTGGCCATGGTAGAATAACTTTCTCAAGGAGTCCAAATATTTCGAGTTCTTCAAGAAAACAATGGCTAGAATAGGAACCGATTTGCCTCATCAACTTCCAGGCGTACTTTCCGTCTAAAGAACACTTGTTGGTAAGTTCTTAGGAACTCTCTTATTACTGGCAGCTTATTTGATTTGCTTAAGTTACTCAGGAAAATTCTCGTTTAAGTCATGTTTTGAGTGCACTTCTTTTTCTTTAAGTTATAAAGCATATTTTCGATTTTTATAGACATGGACTAAATACATGAATTTTTTCAAATTATTTCAAAGACTGTATATTAATATTCTCAATTCTGTTTTAAAAAAAACATTAATTTAATTAAGAAATTGAATTACCTTACAGTAAAAGGAGAAATTCCTATCCATATCTGTTATAAACTAGTCTGAACGAAAAGATTTAGTCCCAATCTAAATGGATATTGTGTAACGAACAAATAACATTTATATCAACTGATATTCTATATTTCAATATTTTAATTTTTAGGTATTCAGAAAATCAAGTGAATGACACTTTTTCTCAATACCTAAATATTTTTTAAGCCACCCTAGGTCTTTTTTGTTTCCTTTCGTTTGAGAAAAAATACAGATGTGTTCGTTTCTGCTTAAAATTTACTAGGATTTTTCTGTCTAAAGTAGAATATCAAATGAAGAACTATTTTAATTGAAATTCTGTTCCTTATATTATAATTTTTTTCGTAAGATATTTCTAAATACTTGGTCTGTAGTGTATGTTCGTACTTTTAGAAAGAAAAAGGTAAATACAATTAATAATATACCCATGCAATATCAGTTTCTAATAATAATTCTAAAAGTAATTAGTCTAATTTCCTAATCCTAACTGATAAACATTTTTCGTACGGCTAAAGAAGATTATCCTGTGATATTCAATAAACACTTTCACACAGTCTAAAGTACTTACGAGATGAACGCAAACAAGATGAAAACGTCGGTCCCGAACCGTCCTCTTTCGCTCATTGAAATGAGAATCGCTGAGATTAGCTCCATACTTCGTCCTTTATCAGACGTTTACAGTTGGATAATTCCTTAAATTGATTTAACGTAAAACAGATGGGCTTAAACACGTTAAAATTCCTTGGATAGCCGCAAAATTAAATTTAACAAGAATTTTCAACATGCCACAAATCTTAAAGTACGAAATTTTAATATGCATTAATTTACAAAGAAAAGAAAAAAGGCCTTTTAAAAACTCAACACTTGATTGTTTTTTATCAACCGTATTTTAATTTACATCATCAATTTCAGTACAGAGTTAATAAATGCATTTTTCATTAAATAGCAGTAGAGCTTTGTGGCTGTGTAATTACACGAATATATGCAAATAATGCCACAGCGGGGCTGAGGTCAATTTGTTGAACAGTGTAATTGACTACCTTTGCCACTGGCTAAAATCTGGGCATGAATAAAATATTTACGTTATTTGAATCTTTTCGGGATTAATTCAAAAGAATTTTTTTCCATAGAAGCTACCTACACGAAATGCACAGATTTTCCTTTAAACTTGTTCAATTTAAACAAAAAAACTAGAAATATTAGATAAAAATTGCAAAAATTTTTTAATCGAATATAAAATTTATATTTATGGTTTTACGCTTTTAACTGTGTACACCGTTTTTGCAATAAAAATAAATCATCATGAAATAAATATTGCAATAATTGACGATAAATAGCCCCATATAGTATTGCATACTTTATGCAGATTCTAGGGATTCATAATGCAATCGAAAATATTTATCATTACGAAAAAATTTATGACAATTAATACAACAGTACTGTGCGTTATTATTCATTAATGATGCTGAAATTTTGCTCTTAATAATTGACTAATTAGTACAATTTATTAATTGCTAAGGGATTAAGTTTCGGTTTAAAATTTCCTGACAAACGCAATAAGTAGTTTTTACGTATCACGTAATCATTGATTTTTAAGAAAAATGTGTATTTAAAAAAATAACAAAAACATTTCAAAACACGATAAAATCGAAAATGTATGCACTTCAATAATTAATTTATTTAAAGCGAAATTGTTTAAATCGGTACCTAATTAATTTCCTAATAACAGACCAATTTATTTTCAATTTTTCATAAAACTCCTCCAAAATATTGAACTGCATATAAAAATTATTAGTTTGAGAGAATTCTGTAGATATGTTTGTAAAGGCTCTTTTCACCGCAAAGCCTTCAACGTTAATGCATTCTCATAAATTTCAAAAAGGTTTCACTATCGTTGGAGTAATATAAAAGTGCACCCTCAACCTCTACGGTGAGAGCTTCTGTTCTATCGTTAATGGCTTTTGTAAGCAAATCTTGTGGTAAAAATTCACAACGGAAGATCTTGAATAAAATCGAATTTCATTCAGCATCTTTCCATCAAGTGATTTCAAATAAGATTTAGTCGAGTAGACAAGGACTCCTAGATTACCTTACAGGGGTTGGATATTTTTATGCCACAAAACCCCGCTATTTCTTCCTTTTTTTTTGATAAACTTTCAAAGTTTTCCCTTGCCTCCCCCCGAACCCTTCGCGAGTAATAAAATTTCTTCGAAAAGATTCACAACGTTTTCTTTTGAAATGGAAAAATGAAATTGCATTACTTGCTAGTAAATTGTATTTGCTGTAGTCGGAAGAGACCAAGTATACCAGGGATTATATGGGTTCAAGAATATGCTGCATTGAAATCTTATGAGAAAGTCTAAGATAATCTTTACCAAATCTAGGGATTCCCGGCAAACTGAATGACTACGGGGGTTCTCGATTTTCTAGTCAAACTTGAATATCTATCGAAGGGATAGACCATTCAGTCCTCTCGTGGGAGGTTTTTCAGTTCAAGGCTAAAATTTCGTTATTGCGCTCGACCTTTGAAAAGTCTAACAAATCAATCGCTCTACTGGTTACTTAAATTTAATTAAAAAATATCGATATTATATAACTTGAAAAAGTGGCAATGACTTGAGAAGAATAAAGTAGATTTCAACGACTTCAAACGAATAAAGAGTAAGTTATCAAGATACCTACTCATTTCTAGATTCCATTTAACTTTTCCTCATCTGCCCTAAAGCAATTTTCTCTAAATATTCAGAATACAGTGAATAAACTTACCATGAAATTAAAGTGTTTAAAGAAAATAATTGAAACATCTGGAACAAAACGTATCATAATCACATTGGATACTCGGCTCTCTGCAAATTATATAATAGAAAATGCAACAGATAAAAGTCAGCACTTTTAATTTAAAAATAAAAAAAAGAAAAACCTTAAAACGTAAAATTTTTTATTTTCAAACAAAGAGCAAAGTTTCTGAGTCGAAAGTTTTCGCTATTTCAGCAGAGATTATTTCAACGTTGCACCAAATTCAACCCGTAGTCGAACCCTTTTAGGGGTGCGTCAGAAAAATGCAATATGTGTAAAATATGTTTATTGATTTCCCAACGTATTGCTTTTATTGAAAAACTTTAGAAATTTTCCGTAGAGAGGGTATGAATCTTTGCATGATAAGTACGTAAAATATTGACAGTTAAGTACTTTTCATATAAAAATTATTCTATAAAGTTTGATAAGTACAAACAAAAATTACCAGAATAATATGAATACAGATCCTTTATTTTCTGTTTTAGCTAGAAATTCAATTTATACTAATTTTTTTAATTCTTCTTAGAAATCCCTTTATAGATATGTAAATAAATTTATTGCGCTAAAATATGATGGCATTATAATGGAATAGACAAGTTATATTCAAGAGAAAATTATTTGGAGGGAAAAGTTTACCAGACAGTGGATTTTAGTGAATGTTAGAACTGACTAGAAGCAAAATTAATTGCGAAGTAAAACTTCTTGGACCATAGAATTTCTTGGATAGCAGAATTTGATTGTAAAAAGAAGAATTAACCAGTAGCAGATTTTGCCTAATAAATTTGTTAACCAGTGAAATAGGACACCAAATTTTATTGTACAGCAATAATTGTAAAAATTGTTTGTCATTGGAATTTTGTTCTTTAACAAATTGTTTGAAATTAATCCGAGTAGTAAAATAAAACCACCTACAAATTATACTTTATACCTAAATTTAACTACGTACGTACAAAATCCAATAAATTAAACTTAATATTCTAGGATGCATCAATACAAAATTGCACATCAATTCCCAAGGTAATTTTCTATAAGTGCTTCAGATCCATTCAACAGATTGCTCTCTTTATTAACACTTCTTATCGAACATTTACGACTGGCCTTTATTGTCTCTGAATCGTAAATCGGGTGGGCAATTATCCGCTACATAAATTCCTTTCTGCACGACCTGTGTATGCCGCATATTAAATGAAGGTCAGGCCATAAGGGTCCGGATAACTTACTTCACGTTGTGATGACTTGAATCACTTTTATTGCTCATTTGTGCCGCCTGTGCATTAATCTCTCACGACGAAAGCGAATCGGTAATGGACAAATTAATAATTATGAGCTCTCTCCACCGCCTAAATAGACCAACGATGGCGGGAATGGAACGGGAAGACATTTGACTTTTTGGGGGGCCACTTTCAACAACCTTTTCAAGTCCTTTATTTCACCAATTGAGTTAATTTCACCATTTACGGAGGCCTTTTGTCAACTTGTTCGCCTCGTTCCGTAATTCCCGATTCCCGGACATTAAGCCGGGTTATTTTCGGTTATTATCACTAGCAGCCCAGAGAGAGAAAGCCCAGAAAATATCTGCCCAACCAACTGGGAATGGAGTGGCCCTTCACGAATAATAGCGATGCTATTAATCTCGATTATCGAACTCGAACTGCACAACTACATCTTTGGGAGCCCGACGCTGACTTGGCTCAGCATCGAGGATCCAGGATTCAGATCTAGTATCCCTCGCCGAGGCAGATATCTTACTCCCAAATGAGAAATTCTATTTGATACTTGAAAGGAGAAGATTTCGAATCTCAGTCTGAGTACCACTTTGGGTATTTGTTGAGCACTTGAATTCCTGAATCTATTATCGATTACATATTGATTACACCTGCGGCAACGATGACACCTCCAAATCCAGGTACACTATTGGACCTATTTAAATTTTGTGCGTGCATACGTGCTGGTTCAGTAATATCCGACACCGTTTTAGTCATCCAAACATGAATTGAGCAAATACGAAACGTCCGATAATGTTCACACAGCATTTCGGTGAAATTGCATGTACCATCTTCAACCGTACATGTCACCACAAGTCAGTAAAAGTAGATGTTTCTGACACGAAATAAAACCAAAATTATTTGCTATGTTGTATTTCATCCGATAAATGAAATACATACAATTTAAATTAAATACAATTAAACTCTCTAAGCAATGTTAAAGAACAAAAAAACTCGATTTTATAACACATCATCAAACAAAATTTTCTCTAAATCATTTTCTAATCGTAGTTTAGTATTTGTGAATCATAAAATCTTTTCCCTCCTACGTTATCCTATTGTAGATGCTTAGCCCGCAATCAGAAAATAACCAACACCTTTTGAAAGGGCGTTACCATGGCAGTTTTATCCTTTCTATTCAGACAGAGATTTCCTTTGAACAGATCAAGGCACAGATGTCCTTGATTTTAAAGCTAAATGGAGTACACAGAGAGAAAGGAGGGGGATTTTAATTTTGGAAAAAGCTCTTTTCATTTTAGACTTGTGCGCCTTCTGAATCCTTTGTGAAGGTTAAATTCGTCAATATACAATTTATAATTGAATATGTTCTTTTAATAAACGCTTCGTCACACTGATTAGTTTAGATTTTTAAATGTCTTCATGTGACAAAAAAGAAAAGACCGTTAAAAAATCACGTTCTTCCTTTAAAAATAATTTCGTTACGACATACTTTGGCTACTTGACTCTTCCAGATGACCGCATCCTACACGAGTCTCACGAGAAAGTCTCTAAGATAATAATTCCCGTAAAAATGTCACGTCAACAAATTTCCACCCCACAAAATTCTGGCATCGTTGTTATCACAATTTGTAGGAAAAGTTGTGGACGATACGATGGTGCCCCAACGATGACTTCTCCTTGGCCTTGGAGCTTGTGTCATCTTACGATTTCTTACCACCAACACCAGCAGCCTCCGCCCATCGCATTGATACGGTTAAACACGAATCACCTGAGAACCACCTGCCGTGAATGGCAAGCCTCGTATCTATTGAGATTCATGCTCGCCGCATTATATTTAATGGGATCAGGTTATACATATGACAGGAATTGTGCCTTCTTCACATTTTCTACGTTTTTCCCCCTTACCGTCTTACCTCGTTCTAACCCGCTTACCCCATGCTAAGGGCCGACTCTTTTACTGCATGTGGAGTCTCATGATTTATGGATAAACATTGTCAGGATGCGATAGCAGTGTCGGGCTCACAGGAAATTCTCAATCAATTTTTTATGATAAGCTGCTTTGGTCGAGAAATGATATTTATGAACTGACGTGTACTAAGGGGTTGGTTAAGCTTGTTACGTCTTAATTGAACCGGGAAGAAGTTTCCTACTGCCCTATATCAGAGTATCCCCTTCTCTTCTTCCATCTCAATGATTTCATTTCATTAAATAACCCTTACCCCCTGTTGCCCTACCATCCTCATTTGTATTTTAATCCGCTTTTGTGGGTTATTTTGGTCTTGAAAATGGTTAATCCACCCTTCTTGAGCAGGAAGATTCCGTCCGGATAAGGAGAAGTGGCCTGCATACTAACAACACTGAATTTTCATTAAATCAATTTTTCCCGCGTAATACCATTTTAACCGGATCAATATGCAGATCGCGCGGTCTCAAAATTTCGTAGGATCATCTTAAGTATTCAAATCTCATCTTTCAAGGGTATATACGTTAAAAATGCTCACGGCACATGCAGTATAACATTTTAGAAATTTAGATTTCTAGCTTAAATTGTTACCGTCGTCAACTTTGATTTTGTCAATCCACACCAAATGTCTAAAACATGAACTTCTTAGAGATCTAGAGTAAGACTTTTCAAAGAGGAAACATGACTTCCATAAGGACCAATCGGTTTAATCAGTAAATCCTACTACTTCTCTTCCCTCAATATACAGGACGGGTCTTTTCTATTTATGTTTACGGAAGGCTAGACCGCGGACTGTTTGGGTTTCAGAGAGAGTATGGAGATTCTTCATAGAGATGTATGTATATGTATAAAAGTAGGCCCCTCGAGAAGGAGGGTTAGTTGTCGAGATTATATTGACTTAGCGAGCAAATTGCTTAAAGGACTTAATTAGAGAATAGCAGTCAAGAAACTTTGATGAGCAAATTAATTCTGATGCCTGAAAATTAGTTCGAGTGGATAATTTCTGAGTGAGCCCCAATTTTATTCTTAAAGGAGCTTATGATATCCCTGTTTTCTGGCTTTGATTTTGATGAATACTTTTATATGCCTGCCTGCCTAAAAACAGTGTTACTGTGTACTGTGGGTAGTATTAATACACCCTTATTAGCTTATACAAATTATTTATAGGTCAATATAATTATATTCCTATTTTCAAGGAAAAATTACGATTTTTTATGCTTTAAATATTTATACATAACACCAAAAATATTAATGTGGATAACTGACCAAGTTCTCACCCAACAAAAGATCCGAAACTCCAAATAATACCAAGTTATGTGTTATATGTGTCATGTTACCTGTACCTCAATTTTTGATAAATTTCTAAGGTTTTATAAGTACAGTATTTTTAAACATTGTTTAATATTTAATATAATTTTCTTAGCTTAAGGCTAGTCAAAGTTTAGTTGTTGTTGGGTAAGTGATCCAATAATAAAATTTGATATTTTTTGTAATCCATTACAAAATTTTGCTGTTTGAAAATTTTTTGTATTCGATCATTATAATGAAATAATTATCCAATTTAATTTTATAAATTTTTAAAATACCTTTTAATCTTGTAAAAGCATGTTCCTAAATAAAAATTGTACCCACCCAACTTTTATAATGCATAATAGAAACGTTTCAAGTTTTAACAAAATTAAACTAATTATACTAAGAAAATGAGGGTCTAATAAACTTCGTACACATATTTATTTTCATTAAGCGCTTTAAAAAGTGCTTTGATATAATAACGTAGAAATTGGACTGATCGTGGTGTGAGGGGGAAGGAAATCTAATTCATTAACAAAAAACTTCTAAAGATAGTCTCAGAAGCTGGTTACAAATTACGGTAGGTCTATTTAACACATTTAGGACTTAATTTTTAATTCTACAAACGGGATATTTTCCATAGCTCCGCACCGTAGGGGAGAAAATTAAATACAGCAGATTGTTCAACGGAGACACCAATTGGTGGCGGCAACTTCTAAGAACATATAGCCCCGGAATAGGCTCGGGGATCCCAACGAAAGCTGAAGACAAATTCCTTTGAGACACAAAGTGGACGATAGATAATTGAAAATTCAAAAGAAAAAGAAAGTATTTGATGAAGAATTGCGCCGGAAAAAGTATGTCGTAGAAGATTTTCAAGGGCATGAACCGCCCCCCATCATACAGAAGCACCAAAATCCAATCACAGGAATTCACAAGTGCTCCTCGAAACAATTAGACGCGAATTTCCGGGTAAATATAGGCTTTGGTCCCCGGTAATGTATTTTTCCTTTCGTGGATTGCAGAGAATTACAGCGGATAGAGGTATATGGCACCGCACCACCGCACCTCTACCACCGCAGCTCCACCACCATCAGTTCGAAATTACTAAAAGAGTTCCATCAGGGCGAAAGATTCACGAGGAATCCCTCCGCGACCTGTTGACACGGAAAAGTGAACAAAAGCTGACGAGATATTATTATTATCTTTGTAATCCTTTGAGATAAAATATTTACGCTAGGGAAACGCGAACGAATTGAAAAGGGATATATTATAATTCGAAGTGAATTACATTTTCGACGCGCTGCGCCACGCTCCGGTCTATAGCGATTCTATCACCAGATTCTGTACCCCGATCACAAATGATCATAGAGCTCCCGTATTTTGACCGAAAGAGGAAAGGAGAGATGTTGGTTTCAAAAATTCCCCTTGTGTAAAATCCAATACTGTTTACAATCCCCTAAAAGTGAATTTCCTGCCTTTGAGCCCTTTCCTCGTGAAAATCATTAAGGCAACATTGTTTCCCTGCAAAGAACCAAGGAAATTTACATCATTCGAAAATGCCAGACCAAAAGAATAGGGACCGCCAGAAAACCAGTCAACATTTCTCTTGATTAGAGAATATTTGATGAGGAAGGAAATTGGAATTCCTCCTTTGAGGAGCACTGCTTTTCTTTATTCATTTTTTTCCTAGTAAACAAAAAATTTGGTTCAGATAAATTTCAAATATGAGTTTAATGAAGTCTTATAATATTTGAAATGCTACTATTTTTATATAAGCTACACACACAGAGTATGCCTATTTTATTTAAAAGATTGATGTATTATTGTTGTATTTGAATGCAACGCGCAAAATTAAATTAAGTTTTTACTTTACATATCCATAAAACGTGCGTTCTAAATAAAAAGTGGGTAATAATCTAATCAGGAAAATTCAGTGATACTTTATATTTTTTTAATAAATTTATATATTTATTTTTATTTAATTAATAAATTTTAGATACATGTACAGACTAACATCCATCGTTAACAAATTAATCCTTTTTAATCGGAATTTTTTAGGAGTTCCAATATCACTCAGTTCAAACAAAACTTTCTCAAAGTTCAATTCTTTCAACAATTGAAAGAATCCTCCTTTTGTCTCAAAATTCACTTGGTCATGGGTGAATGACCTTCCTCTGTGTATTAAATGGCAAACACTTCTAATAAATTTTTTCTTTTCTTAAAGGCCATTAAAAATCGCTACGAATTTTTCAGAAAATCACATTATTAACTCTAAAATGATAATTCATTCATAAAATTAGAAAAAATTTGCACTCTAGACTAAGATCTTAACAAAATGAAGAATACTTTAATAAACTGGATTAGAAAGAAGAAATCTGTGGTGTAATTCCAAGTGAAAGGTTCCAACGTAAAGATTTTATAAAACCGAAAATTGTGTAAAAGCACACTCCACATTAAAATTACAAATTTTTTTAAATATAAGAATTTTTCCACTGTTTCTATTTGACTAGCAAATGACTTTGTAGAATATATTGAACTTAATTTCATATCCATCTATTTTACTGGGTACCTTCAAATACCACTTTGCTCCCTAAGCAGATATAAACTTATTCCGGATTATTCTTAAGGTTCTAACCAAAAAACAAAAGAGTAATATGTAAATATGTTCAAAAAACAAAGGCGTCAATAAAATACGAAAAAAAACCTGTCGGAAAACACTTACTTCACAATCAATGGCACTATAAGCTGTAGAAAAGCGATCTGAAAAAGGCAAAACCATGCAAAACAGACAAATTCAACACATAAAAAATATGTAAAACACGAAAAACCCATGAGAGAACCCACGAAATCCCTCCCGCATCAATCAATCATGCAACACCTTTTTGGCAACAATTCGCCATGAGAAAAAGTATACAAATAAAAATTCCATTGTCATAAAATATATCCGGCGAGATCCATATAAGTTGAAAGGGAAATCCGGCCGCGGCTGGAGAATGCCATTCTGGAGGTAACACAAAGGACTACAACTGGTCCATCATTACCCAGAGGGCCTGATAGCAGTGCGCTCCTAATGCAAATGAAACCCCAACGTTGGTTTTCGCCGTTCTAAAGCCTTTTCCATTTATCTCACTAAAAGTGAATGTAGCAATGTGCCACAAAAGAGACTGATACCGAGAGAGCCCTAAGTGTACCTAATGCCACCTACACCTTACCGCCTGCAAGGATTCGATGAGGTCAGGAAGGGTACCAATCAGGAAATATACCCAGATGTGTCCTTTCCTATCAGTTGTTTATTTATGACTATTGTGCGGTCCACGTCAGGCTACTTCCGACGTTTTACTTCTATTCTACATCGATTTCGTGGGCCCCATGTGTGGAGTTTCTATGTACGGCAAGTTACAGACCTCTGTATTTTGCAGCGCTCTTGTTTTGTTCCCTTTCACAAATTAATCACATTTTGGGTGTAGGCCGGCGGCAAATGTTGTTTATTGCAGGCCTGTAAACATGCAAATGGCTTTCTGGTGGAAGGCCAGCAGAACTTGGACAAAAACGTCAACACAGCAGGAAATTGAACTCGAATGTAAAATTCAAAATAGAGCAGAATGAAATTGCCGCTGGAGAAATTGTTAAAAATTGTATTTGTGAATATTTGTGAAAGTTATCGAAAACGACAGGCTAGACTAGTCATGCATGCACAGGTTTTAGCTGTTTGAGTTTCCAAAATTAATTAATTATTTAATGAAATTCACAGTGGCAATTGAGTACAAAAAGAACATAACGCGTAATACATCTATAAATCTTTGTTACATATGTACCGAATATTTCGGAAATAGTTTACATAAATACGTATTTTTATTTGGTTAACACTAGCTCTTTTGTGTGTAGTGCTTTGTTTTGGCCAGTACGTTATCAACCGTAATTTATACATAGCCCGGTAGTGGGAACGAAAGCCAAAATCGAAATATTTAACCCAGAATGAGAAAGGCTAATTTAGTTCTATTAAGCCAAACAGCATATTGAACATATACATATTCAGTTTAAATGCACTACCAGAATTTACAGCAGTGCATATGATGCCACCATGTGGAGATAGCATGTTGAACCAACACTTTAAAACACGTAAAGCCAAAAAGTGATGTAGCTAGCACACACTAGATACAAGAATACTGAGATAACATGTGAAGTCAGTATGCTGCGTCAACATATGTTAAAAGAGAACAACAGTAGTTTCTGTACCCAACATTTACACGTTTCAACAATCGATTCTAGCCTATTGGTCAACATGTGCTGCCAGAATACGATGCCGGCACACATATGCGAGGTAACAGATACAATATGTAGTGCTAGGACTCTGGTCCAATCTGTGGTGTCCAACCATACTAACCTTATGTATGCCAAATTGCCGAGTCGACAAGTTCTAGCAAAACAAAAAATACGAACAGTTGTAGCAATAGATAAACCAGCATGTGAAGGGTACTCACCTAAAATGTGTCAGCTTAAAAAGTTAAAGGTTGAAGAAACATACATGTCGCGTAAACACAGTCATCTAACGCGTACCCAGAATACTAGTAGCAGGGTAGCAACGCGCTGGAAAAACATATACTGACTTGCATTTGCCCTGCATACGGGTACTGACACCAAATGTTTACTGTACAAACTTGTGGTACATGTTAATACATCCTACTTCTGGCACATGTTGGCGTGAATGCTGACGCTTTATTACTTTACTTATTGGTGGCGCACTATGCTGCAAATCTCTGCAGGGTTTTTGTCACCTAAATCCACTGGACGGCATAATAAAGTAAACTTGTGCACTTAGTCAAAATGGAGCCAACATGCTAAACTGATGAATGGGCAGCATACATAAGAAATATCAAAAATCCATTATGCTAGACCAAGATGTACCAGCATAGCATCCCAACAAGCAAAAATTGATCCCAACATGCTAAGTCAACATGTGTATATCGCCAGTAAATCCCTTCAACATTGAAAACAATATCGCCTAAAATGCAGTAATAATATATGCAGGCAACAAACTGATCCAACATGAAGTGACATCCTGCAGGACCAATCATAGAAACAGCATGCTGGAACAAGATATGCTAGCAAGAGGTTTTAACCGAACAGGAGACAACCCCCAAATATCATCACACTGAATCCAACATCTGTGCATTTATGTTCTTCATTTTCTTATACAAATTTTATATTGTATTTTTGAACTGGCACTTTAATTTGCTTTTATTGGATTTGTTGAAAACAATATTGTTTTCTTTTCAATTCCTAAAATTGTCCCCAATAATCAAAATTCAATTTACGTCTATAATACGACCTCAACTATCTACAACTATGCCAAATTCCAACATTTTATACCAAAAGGTCTCTGGAAAAAATATCTGTTACGGACAAATGGACACCGCTATAATTTTATAAGTATTCTATTATTATATACAAGTATATAATATTTCAAATTTAACTCTACCAACATTCCTTATAATCTAATTAATTCACGGTTCACGTTCACTTTATCTTAGAACAGTTAATAAATTTCATGCTATTTTCGGCTAACCGTCAAACCTTTATCAGTTTGAAATTGGTCGAAGTTTCAGAATGCCAAATCATCTATCAGATGTCTATCCAGGAAACTGCAAAAATTCCTTTGATACCCCCAATTTCTGATTATATTAAACAGCGCAATAGCACAGGCTATACCCAGACGGTGTAATTTACGGGTCGCCAGGAAAAAAAATGGAAACCCTTACAACCTCTTGCCTGTTGGAGCAGAACGGACTGAAGATCTCCGGGCAACCAGCCATAACCGCAAAAGAGATTTTATGTTTTGTAATATTACAGGTACAACTTGTCTGCTTGTTTGCTTGGCTTTCGACGAGATGAAATTTCGTAGCAAAGGTACCACACGTTAGAAATAATATAAATAATTTCATGTATTATATTAAAATTTATTTCATTTACTCGTTGACAGGCTCTTTAAAGCCTTCGGGGGATATGAATTTATATTACCTTTTCTGTTATTGCCAGGAGGTCGTGGTTTTATGACAGTTGCGGGTAAATCGCTACTATTTCCGGATGACAGTGTTGTTTTTTGATATTACCATCCGCTGAAAGTGACATACTTACAAATAGAAGATCACAATGGTTAGTGCTACTGAACTAAATCCAGTAAAAAAAATACCAGAAATTGAGGTAAAAATCGTCATAAAAAGTATTACAACAAAAAAATAAAATCGGTAAAATGCATGTTTGATTCAAAAACCAGTGGGTTCGTGCAATGAGTTATTATTCCTTTCATTAAAGTAATATCTTATATTACTTCAATAGCGAATTTAAATTGAGGTTATTTAGAATTATATATAAAAACAATAATGACCTTTCGAAGGCACTTTAAGTCGATAATAATTTCCTGTAAAGTATATACGGATATACTATAATGATAAAATAATAAAGAGGAAAGCTATGAATTGCATTTCAGCGATAAAAAGAATTTTGCAAAAATATTCGACCATTTTATTTTATTCGAAAAGATTTTTTTCCATTTTAAAGTAAAAATGAATAGCTACTTTTTTTAAATTTTAAAGAAATCTTAAACCAGTAATTTTTAAATATTTTAAGATGGTATATCACTTTTTTAAATCTGAACATAAATGTTTAAATTTTACAACGATTTTTTCTAAAAAGAATTTCATTTCAAGTTAGAGCACCCCCTCTGAGTCCTTATATTAAAAGTTTGAGAGTTTAATAAACCTTACATTTAAGTTTTGTTGGACGGTTCAAATATAAATAAGAATCGCCTTTTTTAGCTGAATGAATTTTTCCCCAGTTTAAGAAAAAATCGTTTTAGATAGTTTTGTTTCTTTTTTCTATCGGACTTTCCAATAATTGACCGATGACACAAAAAATTCTACTTAAAAAAAATTATTAAGGGATTGAATTTATAAGTATAAGTTTTTTACACATTTTAACATTTTCATACAAAGTTTTAATTAAAAAAGATGTATTAAATTTTATTATCATTATGTAAAATGTTTTGCTATAACTTTACTCAAAAATCTTTTAATATAAAACAGAAAGAAAGCTACTCTGAAAAATTAAAAATTATCTCATTTTCTGAATGTATACAAAACTGTAGCAAGGCAAAATTATTTTTTGCGACACTTGGTTATAATACTTAATAAAGCTGTATTTATTTTGTTTATTAAACTTTATGATTCAATTAAATTCAGCCTATTAAAATACTCGATGTGTTACTTTCAGGGACCAATGCAAGCAGAAAACTCGATGCTCGACTTCATTGTTACAGTTTTGTTCAACATTGCGCAAATTTTTCCTGGCAGAAGTACAATATTATTAAGTGTTATCATTCCCATTGCAGAAAATGGTACTTAAAATCCTAGCACACGCATTCAGGTTAACGCACCCATATTAACAGTCCAAATAAAAAAGGATGTTGTATTTAAGGGCATATTCAAAAACAGCTAGGGGTCAGATAGGCCAAAGTAATAGGGCCATTTAATCCACTCGGGAGTATAATTTTGAAGCTATAACACATAAGCTAAAGCCTAGTTCCAAAAGCCTCAATCCGACATACTCGAAATTAAACTGCCACCCGCACCAGGACCAGGAATCGCATGCATTATTAAGTTCTGTACAGGTGCGTATGTAGCCACATTAGTTTGTATTAACAGCGGGATATCTGTCGGGTGGAAGTAGATAAGAGGATAAAGTTAGCTAACCGCAATATATCGATTTTCGTTTTGCCACATCCGCCCATCACGACTCTCTTCCGTTCTCCCCTACATCATATCAGTCGAATGCCAAGAAATAATTAAAACATACATTTTTAAGCGCCTTATCGCCAAGAACAGAAGAAATCTTGAGCAGAGCTCATTTTCTTGCTTAGCGTTGAGGTAAACAAAAGAACCGTTTTGAAAATAACTCTGTTCCACAATCCACACTGTTGAGGCCCCACGTCAGCCGGGACCGAAGACCCGGCGGCTATGGTGTGGCCTCATATCGCAAACATAATAAAAAGTTATTTTGCTCCTTGGCCGCGAAGGTAAACTTCTCGATGGCAGTCATGTAGAAGCACTCCTTTTACACTCGTCAAATTTCATTCTGAGTGAAATTTTCGTTTTGGGTTCTTCTGGGGGAAAGATGAAACCCGAAGGGCTCGCAGCGGCCCTGAATCTTTAATAAATCAATAAAGGTCCAAAGGACAGGGGCAATTGTAAGTTATTTGCTCGTCATCTCGGATTGTATCTTTTCGGGTGGGTATACGAATTGGGATCTTGTAGCGGGCAACTGAGGGGCTAGGGTCGGAACGAGCATATTTTGTAATGGGATCGTAGAAATTTGGCATTTATTTGGTACTTCTTCTAATCAATACCATCAGCGAGAATTTTATGTATAATTTTGGTATGCAAAAGTAAATTTGCCTCTCGTCTCATCTTCGCTAGAATTAAGTTTAAATCGACTGGCGGTTTGCCCGATCTTATGATGATGATGGAGTATCTTGCTTCCAGCAATTTCGATAAAATTTACTGGTTGAATTTAAGGAAGGAATTTCTATTACCAGTGATGAACGGACTTAGCAGAAGGAGAAAGAGGGTCACGGATTCAAAATATAATTCGTCAAAAGTGGGAATAAAGCAGATTTATGCCGCCTGTTTTGTGGAAGATACCACGGTTTATTGTTACGGCAATGTTGATTTTATTTTATTTCAAACACTTCAATTTAGAGGGCCCTCAAGTACACTTGAAACCTATTTTATAGATAAACCCGTTGTACGGACAAGATTGATTTTACTTTATTATAGCGATATAAAATGATATGGATGTGTGTATGTAAGCCAAGACAAACGTTCTGACCAAAAAAGGTGATAAGCATTTTAAAAATTTCTTACTTATAAGACACAATCCCGCGACTTTACCTGCGAAAATTGTATTTAAATTACTACAGACTTTCTTGTAAAAATCTTTTAATCTACAGTTGTTCCGTACATTTTGATGTATATTCAAACAAATTAATTTAAATATGATTTCCAAATAAATAAATAAAACATATAAATTATAAATCTATTAATTTATCCATCCATTACAAGATCTTACAATAAAGCGTTTTAATTAAACATGGATTTAATATGAGTACACTTAATTCTAGAAAATAAACTAACAACTGATACAGAATCAATCACAAACAAATTTAAAACAGTAAAATGTATTTCATTAAAAGTTTCTTAGAAATTTTGGTACCAACATTTTTAATTGGGAAATTAATTCCAAACGATTCTTACATTCAATTTTGATTGATTTTTCTAGGCAATCCAAAGTCAGAGTTTATTAAATTCCTATTGTTGAAAGTTGTTGAAAGATTTTATACCTTTAAAAACAACGACTTACTCGTACTAATTTGAATTTCTTAGAATCGAGAAGAAATATCGAATATTTCGCATTATTCTGCCCCGTTGTAAATTGGAAGATCAACAAAACTTGAAAATGTATCCAAAGTAAATTAGCATGCAATAAAATTGATTCAAGAATCGTTTGAATAACTTGGAAAGCTAAAAATACTTGTGAAAAGTATCGATAAATCTTAACTTAGTTCCAAAATTGAATACTATGACGAGACTTTATTAATTTAAAAAACACTATTGAATCAATTTACCCCACCATCAATGGCTTTTATCGATACCAGAAATATAATTTTATTTTTACGATTTCATATTCTTGCATATCATCATCACAGCAAGAAATAATGATTTTTTAATTTACATTTATTGCTTGTCCCCGTCGGAGTAAAAATTACTAACATTAATATGATTATTGTTTTTTTTTTTTTTGTAAAATGCTATCGAGAAAACCGAGATTTTCTAATGTAAATATAAACTGACATAAAATTTAAGCATTTTATGTGTTACTTTTGTGTCTTCGCGTTACTAAAACTATACCAAGCTTGGTAAAAAACATGGGTCTAAATATCCGTTCTAGAATTTTTGTATTGATTAATTTCTAAGTTTTATAAAAAAGGGATGAATTCAATGTTTGTAAAATATTACTAAAAATCTGATCGTTTAAGAAAGTTTAACAAGAAAACTTGAATGCGCTTATCAAGATTGAAAAACTAAGTGTACTTACATTCACAAAAAGTATTAAATTATACAATTCAACGTTTTCCAAATGTTAAAAATAAAAAAAAAAAACTTACGAGGCAAAGTTTTGCATAAGTCCTAACGGTTTTTCGCAATGAGAACCGTAAACGTAACCGTAACGTTCACTTTTTTGTCCACCATTGCTGTCGTTCCAGGACTTAACATTTTTATAGATTTTAACTTAAAACATGCGCAGAATACGATTGAACTAGCTTTTTTTGATATATCAAAATCTTCTATTGTATCACGGCTTTCTAACTGTACTCTCAAGGGATTTTTATATTATGCGCCGGTATAAATATATAACGGTATGTTAACTACCAATTCGCTTTTGTAACTGTTTCTTGTGTTGCATAAATCCGACATCCGTGTTATTATTGGCATTCTTCATTAATTAATATTTTGTTATATCGACGATTTTTTATCATTCCAAATTATAAAACGATGTTTTCCCAAACATCCCATGCTTTCTTTGGTTTTAGTCTGAACTAACTTAAATTTATAATTGGAACCAATTGTGGAGATTATCAGTAGACTTAAACTCCATATTATTTTTTGATTTGATTCATTTTATTCTCTTTGAACCAATCCAAAGAATAATCCTGAATCAACACACAATACCGCCAATAATGTAGAGTGACCAATACAGAACAAGTCAGCCAATGCGTTGAATGCAGGGATACAGAAAATTATGAAAGGGACTATGATATTAAGTGCTACTACGCCGAATGCAAGATCTGAACTGTATTAAATTTTCCTATATTTTAACAATTTTGTCTGTGTAGGTTGATGGGGTTTAAAAGGGGAGAACTCGAATTCTAATTTATCGAATTAAAATTTAATCAGGTAGTTCCAAAGTGGAACTAAAGCTGCAAACAAACAGGCTGGTTAAGCACCGCCACCAGTACTTCTATTACCGGTTCTCGTTCTTGATGAACAATGATTGTCATCTTCACTCAACAGTAATTTGACAGTTCTGAAAGGAGAAATTTGAAATTTTTGGGATGGGGAGCCAATCAGAACCGCACGGCTTGACTGTCAATGATACCTGATAAGTGGCAACTGCCAAAACATAACCCTTACCTTGTTTGTAAATAGTCTACCTGTCTTGACGATGGTTATTAGTCAATTATGCGGACGCATGAAGATCCTGCTCCTCAACATTGTGGGAATCCTACGGAGGGCCATGTGTTGCTTTTCGCGCCGACGGAAACCGTCACTGACAGACGCAGAGATGCTCCAGAGTGTAAATGTGGTCGGAGATTACGCATCTCCAGGGGGACCTCAGGTTTCAAATAACCCAGAATCCCAGTTTAATTTAGTTAAGGATCCCATTTTTTCTCATACAGCATCGTGAGAAAGATTGGAACAGATGGGACGATACTCCTCAAACGGTGGAAGAACACATCGAGCAGTATCGACAGAAACTACTGCAGCCGCCGACACCCAAGGAAGAGGAGCCCGAACCAGATTTCTTTAAGGTTTTTTAAAAGTACTTTAAAGAAATCTATAAGTAGTTGCTTACTTTTTTATCTTCAAGGACATGACGCCTCAAATAAAGCCTCAGCCCAAGGTGTTCATCGGACCTCGAACAGAGGTAAAGACTGATTTCTCCCGGTTAGAAGCAAAAACGGACATTCCTATAGCCATAGCGGTATGAGACGATATAAACCAGCTACTTAAAATAATTTTGATGTAAATTTTGCAGGCTGATTTAGAAGATTGGACAGAGGGTGATAATCCTGAAGGATGGGAGGAACTTGATAGTGAAAAAGCGAAGCAACTTATTAGAGAGAAACGAAAGGAATTGAGAAACCAAAAACAGTTTAAAGTTAAAGATGCCGTTCGGGGTCATCATCAACAGCAAATCATCGCAGAAAAAATTCGAGTGGCGTCTTCGTAGTACACGCCAAAAGTCCGTCCCAACTTGTGGCCCTTTCGCCCCCTTGGATTTGATTGTGCATCCTCTGTATTTGTGTACATTAACTACTTTACTTTGTTTAGATTGTTTATTTTACGTTTGTTTACAGTTTTGTAATGTATAAATGGTTTTTAAGGAAACTCTTTTTGTGTGGAATTTTTATTTATACCGGGTTTTCTACAAGATTTATAACTATAGTAATTGTTTCTCTCAAGTATAACTTGAAAATAAAAATACGTATAAAATAACGAGCTCAAAATCACGTACTGAAAACCTTACTCCATTTTCATTTTTATAAAGCTTTTAATTACTAAAATCTTAATTTAAAATCATACTTTTAACATAATCGCTGATATGGTAAAAGCTTGCCACCGTTTATAAATCTATACTGCAAATTGAATCTGTAGGTATAGATAAGAATATAACTTTAGAATTCCAGAATTTTAAATCCCATAGACGAAAATTTTTAAAACTTAAGATTATGATCAGTTTTTTTAAAGAAAATGTTTCGTCTGAGTCTGATAAAAATATCAAAATAGAAAGAGTACCTAGAGAAATTCATAAATTTTCACCACTTTAGTAGTTTAAAGATGACTTAGAAATATTCGTTTATTTAAGCATAACAAAAGGGAAGAAAGTTTTAAATGAATATAAAAAAAATGATTGCAGAATGCGTTTACTTAATAAAATCAACAGCCAGTAGGGTAGAACGTGTACATATTTAAAGAAAAAAGAAAATAGTGGTTTCATCACAGTATAAAAAAAATAGAGGAGTCAACAAAAATTAGCCAGTCACCCACTAAACTAACTAAAGTCGTATAGACCAAAGAAATTGCACCATCATTGTGCAAACTCAGTGTGCTTTCGTTTTCGTCACGATTTCACGGTACAACTGGATCAAACGATTCGCTCGACCGGCAGCGAAAGAAAAAATCGAAAAAATCTAAATTGCCAAATAAAATTCCCTGCAATAAACGTGAGCAAAGCAAGACACCTCGGCTACACTTGTAATATTTATTTTCTAGCATGTTCAGTGACTTTTTTATAAAAAACCGCCTTACTGGCCGCCGCCGGTTCATTATCTCCATTCGCGTGGATTACAGAGACCGTCCTGTGGATTGTCCTCTGCTCGGTGGCGCTTCCTTCAGAATCCTTCGGTTTTGGAGTCCCTGTTGCTCGCGTGGTCTGGCGCTGAGTTCTTCTTGTAGATCTTGGGTCTTCTGGCTTTTGCTGGGGAATTTCTTCCTTTTCTTCGAATTCCTTAAGTTGGGGTACGGGATCTAGTTTCTCATCCGAAATGTACATGCACTCTTCATGACTAGCGCCTTTTGCATCTTTGCAGTAGTAGCAAGTCAAACCCTTCTTGACCTTCCGTTTACACTTGGACCAATCTCGCTTTTTGAATTCTTCAAGGACTTTATCTACCTGACCAGAGGTTGTATAAGGTCTTGCCGTTTTAAAGGAGTTGTCCTCATAGTACTCTTCTGTTTGTCTAGGAACTGGTTTTCTACCCTTAGATTTTTTCTGTGCTTTCACTTTTGTAGTTACAGCTTCTTCTTCTCGTCTTTCAATAACTCCTTTCCGAGTTGGTACCTGTTTGGAATGCTTCTGGACATGTTTCGGATGGTCTTTAGGTGTCTGGCGCTCCTCTTTCTCGGAGGCTTCCTCGTCGTGATCTTCTTCGTAGTCATCATCATTTTCACCCTTGCTGTTGTAATTTCTTTCTCTCTTATAAGCGTACTTCTTGGGTTTTGGTTTAGATGAATAGGAGCACGTTTCGGAATGAGCATTCGTTTTCGGATTCTTACAGACAGTACAGTCCTTACCATCTCTGTGAATTAGTTTACAGAATTCAGGATGCTTCTTAGTTTCCTCAGCCTGCTTTTCATTATATTCTTTAATTCTTTCGTAAGCCGAATCTTCAGAATCATCTTCATCTTCGTCTTCTGCAGACAATTCCTTAGCAGCATCCAAACCGAAATTCTCGCGGACGAAATCTCTATAGCTCTTAGTATAGTCATAATCTGCTGAAGTATCACGTAACGTATCGCGTTTATCTCGACTTAAAGATTCAATAACATCTTCAGGTGATATGTAGTAGCTTGATCTGGTGAAGTCGGGCTTAGGGTCGACTGATCTATAGAACCGATAGCCATCTCCACCATCACCATCATCTTCATCCGACGAATAACTCGATTCAGTCGAATAATGATAGGACTGTGATGGAGGATTATAATATTCACTATAACTGTCCGTGTCGTAGTCCGAATATTGTCCAAGTACAAGATCTATAACTCCGCCGAATAGCAAGAACGTGGACACCCACAACTAGAATAAATAAAAAACAAGTAAATCCAATATCCTTTGTTGAACATCCTTCCCAAGCACCATACCTTCATGATTTAAACGTTTCTTAGCCGTAACGTTCCTTAAGTTTTCCAAAAACCAAAACCGAAATGGTAGTCGACGGAAGACTGATAGCGCCTGGTGACCTGCGACTTCTTTTATAATTTGCTCTTCTGGGCATCAACCGGAGGTAATCAAGCATGAGACTGAATTGTGTCCACATAATTTACTCGCTTTTTTTCCGCACGGTATACCACCGCAGTATTTTGTCCAGAGCAGACAGACCAAGGGAGTACGATGGCTTATGGAATTGTGGGCAAAATAAAAAATCACAGAGGTGTGAAAGTTGAACTTATGTAGATAGGCTTGATTAGACCATTGGAACACCAGTTTTAGCTACTGTACCAGTAGTCTGCTTTTGCCATTTTGTTCAATCGTTATGCAAACTTACTGAAAGATTACATTATAGTCTAGAGCGATTAGATGACCACTACTGCACTAGATATAGTTGCAATTTTGTATTTGTTTTTCATCGGAAAAAGTCGGAAAGCCAATCCGTTACTGGCGAAACTTTAGTGAAGTTTACAATTATATAAATATCCAGGCGACGAAGGCGAATTAGCCAATGCAGAAATTTACAAATGTTTGGTTAATAGACCAAAAAATAGGAGGAAACAACTTCAAAGAGATTTGAAGCTTTTTTGTACGTTATTTCTTTTTGAAGACTGTTGAAGTGCTATCCCGGTTTATGAGGAATTGTTTTGTTGAGGTACTATGGTAAATTTCAAATGACCGCAAGAGACTGTGGAATTTAAGTTATTTTTTTGGGTATTGTAGCTTTTTTTAGCCAATTAAAACATTTATAACATAACACAGTTGCAATAGATTTTTAGATTGCAAAATAAAATATTTAAAATATTAACCCGTTGCGGTCAACAGTTTTTTGCAATAGACATTTTTTTAAAATTATTTTTCCAAGTAAAACGTTAATTTCAGGTAAGTAAACAATTGGATCTTGTAAAGAAGGCCTTTTTATATGTCTATAAATTTTTTTGAGGTGAAATCGCAAGTAATTGATAAACAGTAAACGATTTCCCGCGTGGCGTCCCCGACGTCCTTATTTGGAGGTGTGGCCGCAACGCGTTATTAAGAATTCCATTTTTCGATATGGTAAATGGCAAAATCAAAACAATGTATGGATATTCCCCTGATTTAACTTACTCATTCTTTTACAATAACTTTTATTTGAATTTAGCTAAATATTTGTTCATACACTTCAAAATAGCCAAAATACATACATAAAGAAAGAAAAAAGTTAGAATCCCTACTCCCGGAATAAACTTTTTTACTGACAGAGTTTGAATCCATTAATCAGAAAAGTATATTAAAAATCATTCAAAAAACCGCAAAATTTCTATATTTTCGCTATTCTTGTTAGTCAGACTATACTAGAACAGTAATATGTAGATTTACATATGATCAAAAATATAAAATTCTATACTAAGTTTGAAGAATCCGATTTTTCGAAAAAATGAATTTCATTTATTCAGATAATTTAAAGAATAATCATATTTTTATTCTCTGTATGCATGCTTTTAAAATAAAAGAAAAAATTTCAAAACAAAAAACAAAAAATTAAAAAATTATAACTTCTTGTACGTAAGCGTTTGTGTTTTTTTTAATTTTAGATAAATTATGCAATTTATAAATGGTTTATACCTAGTTTTATTTAGTAAATATGGATGTAGTGATATGCCTGTCCCCACCTGTAATGTACAATAGTTGTGAAAAAATAGGACTGTTAGACGCGTTAATAGCGTCTAGAAAATCTGGTCATTGTATAAATTTATTTAAACATACTTTACTAGATGCTTTCGGGTACTAAAATTCTAGATTTCTGACGAGTACATACTGTGCCAGTGGGTAAAAATAAATTTTCTATACCCTTCCGGGATTGATATAAATTTATTAGATGGTAGTAAAAGTTAATGCTCTATAGTATTCTTTTAGAAAAGCTTTCAGCTAAAAGGATTTATGCCATTTCCACAAATAGTAAACCATATTAAGGACTCTAGAAGCATTTCCGTACTAGTACATCTGTATAAAGTGGCAATATCCAGTGCCATCATCTCGTGTCAAGGTCTTTACAATTGCTCAGTTGATAAATGAGTTCTAATTCTGATACGATAATTGTCTTATACCCAACTGAATTAAAAAATAAATAAAAAATACTCTGAATCGCCGCAGATTACGCTAGTGTTAAGCATTCGCCACTTGGCTAGAATCTCGCGAAAGACCTTACAGCTAACCCGTGCGGCTGCTTCTCGACCAAACCGAGAACTGTAAGCGGAGCTTTTCGTTGTCAGCAGCCTTGCCTCATCTTCTAGAAGCAATTGCGTTTGCGCGCACCCTTCAACGAGGAAGGAACGCCGTGAAAGCCTCATGCGTGAGAGCAGCATCCCAGCTCAGCAACGAGGGAACTTAAGAGCGTGCCATGCGTCGATCTGTGCAACACAGAGCCAGTCGCTACTACAAGCAAGCCGCAATAGAAATCCTATAGACCATGTGAGCCACATAGAGTACGTGTGTATAGCACGCGGCAGACTCACAGCTCACACATGCTCCGAAAGCGCCTGAATGGAGTCGACTGTACCCTCGGCCTCTGTGATGCGGCTCAGCGGAACTCGTCCGCTGCTGAGGTAAGCAGTGAGTTGATATCTTGCGTTCTAAGCAAGTCGAACCCGCCTCACAATCAGGACGTAGAGTCGAGAAAAGTGAAGTTTTTCTAGTTCCGCTGGAGCTAAAACACATTCCAGGATGAATCCGAGATTCAGCAGCGAGGAGGACGACATACTGATCGCCATGGTGAAGTCGAATCCCTCGTTGTACGCTGTGAGACATCGCAGCTTTAAATTTCACTCTCAGGTTAAAAGCAACATTTGGCAACAAATCGCAAGCGAGATGGGAAGAAGCGGTAAGTGCTAATTTAAGCATAAAATCCACCTAGTGCGTGCCGAACACGCACCGTCGTAAAATTCTGGAGCTGTTGTAAAGACAACGTTCCAAGAAAGCAGAGTTCGATTCCTACTTCAGGACCACTTTAGGTTTTTTCAGTTCTCGGTACAAAAATTGGAAATACAAAACACCTCGGTGCCTGTCTGTCTGTCCGCTTGACATAGCAAGTTAAAATGTACTATCTAGAACTAATATCAGTGGTAGTACAAGTCTAGATTAAAGGAAATTATCAGCACATTGTCATTATCAGCGTATTACCCGAGATAGTTTTATTGCTACACGAAAAGAAAACTCGTTGGAAATCTTTGTTTTGGTTTTGTATCCGCCTGAAATTGATGTAGATTATTTCTTCCTACAAATAAAGAGTTTAAATTTACAAATTAGAGAAATTATGGTACGGAACACTTCTCGTCCGAGTCCATTTCATACTTCACGTGTTATTTATTTATTTTGTTTTATTGCTTCATATACGTTGGCTACGATAGACACTTGGATTACGGATGCCTATCGTTGTCTAGCAGTTCTCCTCCTAAACATAAATTGAAATATCAACAAAAACAACCTAGTTCATTACTGTTCAAATATTGTACAGCATTTACACCAGTTTTGATCCAAAATTAAGTTTACCTAGCCTATAGATCAACATAATTCTAAAAGAGGTAAATATTTATCTTCTTTTACAGAAATAGAATGTAAAACTCGCTGGAAAACTATGCGCGATTATTACCAAAGACGAAAAAAAGAAGCTAGGAAATCAGGAGGACCATACGCAGACTCTATACTGAATTCAGGGTACAAATTTTCCAGTTTAAGATTTTTAGATGCTGTCGAATGGAAGTACGGCAAAAGAATCAAATATAATGTTTATTTTTCATTTTTAAACGTATTTCATTATTCTAAAGAAAGAGGGATAGTACGAAACCACAAAAAGATGCCGTTGAGAGCCAGACTGAATTTAAAGAAGAGCACATTGATTTAAAGTTGGAAGTTGAAGAAGTCGATGAAGTTGGTGATGAGCAGCAATGCAGCTGCGCTGAAGAATTAAGCCAACAAAGTAATTCTGGACCAGAGAGAAAAACATACCAGGCCAGTCAGAAGGACGAAACTTATAATGGAACAATGGAGTGTAGGAACGAAAGGTTAGAAACTTCACGCCAGTTGACGCAATCGTCCAATGTGCAGGCCAATGGCGATCCGAATTCGTTATTTTTTCAAAGCATTGCCGCCACAGTCTCACAATTTCCCATACACTTGCAATCGCAGGCCAAGTTGAAAGTCTTGCAAATAGTGAGCGAGTTAGAAATCCAGAACGCACAAGAAAATTCCCTATCGGGATACTCGAATTTTTCCATAGCAAACGCGTCGCAGCCTTCTTTTACGAATGAGCTTAATTTTCCATAATTTTCACAGTTTTCAATATACAAGTGTGATAGTTATTTTATTTACAGACAAATTTACATTCAAATCTAATAAACACCTCTTTAAAATTATTCAAATGGGTATTTATTTGTTATTGGGTTTTTTACTGAGGTAAAGTAAAAGATCTCTGAATTTAGACAATAATTTCACAATGGCCAAGCAACCACAATTTATCTTTTTATCTTTAACTTGAAAATGGTCGATCTTGCAAGTCCTCCAGGGATTCATAGTGCTCCGACTTAGTCTGCTGGGACATTGCCAGAGAATTAAAATTATTATTTCGAGAACGTTTTTTGCATGAATTAAACTGCCTAGAACTTTTCTATTATGGAAGTCGAGATTACCATAAATTTTCAAAGCATTACAAAAATGAAATGTTTAAACGCAGAACTGATGTAAAAATGTTTAAGATAACTCATTAAAAAAGCCGCTCAAGTACTTATTGAAAAACTGCACTTTAATTCCTAATTCACGCTCTTTATGCACCAAACTGATCTAGAAAAATATTACAAGTTTTTCCTTTTTTTCGCCCCAAGGATAATTTTGAAGTAATTTCAAATTTTTTAAAAAAATGAAAGGTCAGCCTCTACGATAATCTTCACAAGTGTATAAACACTTCTCATAAAGGAGTAACAAAATTTAGGATAAAATAAATATACCATATTTGTAATGAAATGTTTATTTATAAAACGTTTAAGCTTAATGATAATGTCTCCATTACCATATTGTGAAAAATGTCTGCCTTAAAGTTCAATAGCATTTTGTAAAATATGTTAAATTGTAAATGGTAAACTTGTACAAACTCATTCTTATCAGTTTTGTCTCTTTTTTTTATACATTTTGTATTTTTAAAGTTTATGAAAACTCTTCTTTTAAGAATCTCATTCTATACAATCAATCGCAATTAGCTGTTTATTTGTTTTACGTGATACCTGCAAGCCATCACGTTTTTATTTCATAAGTTCCAGAATAAAAAAAAAAAAAAAACTGATCGAAAACGCCTTCATTGCTGCTTCAGACAATGATATCGATCGATTATACAATAAATACTATAAAATTGCACGTATAATTCATTGTATATAATAAATTTCAAATGGCACTAGTCGTTATTTGTTTGTTTCCTTTCCCAAAAAGAACATGTGGCAGTTTGACCGAATACCTAGCTATGATTATGACTCTATTCGCCACCCTTTCTCAATTTCTTTTAAACTGACGGAAACAATTTAATTTTTTTTTGCATATAAATTTAAACAAGAAACAGCCTGTATTTTTCATATTCTAATCGCAGCAAATTAGTTAGAACGTTACAATTGATGATAGTATCAGTGTAATTAGTTGAGATTAAAAGAAATATATTAGTATAACAATGCCAAACAAAGTCGTTCGAAGTGTTACATAAGATAGCTACATACATAAGAATAAGTGGAGTGATATAATACAATTTGTAGATGAGGTCACAGACGCTTAGCTGACGCCTCATGTAAAATTAATGAAAATGCGTTGTCTGGTAAGTAAATACAAAGACGCGGCCCTTGACCGGCGAATTTATTTCTCCGTTTTAGTTAAAATATTTAAATTGTATAATTAGAGTGGTGCAAATTACTTTAACATCAACTTTACTACATAAATCTAGAAAGTAATCATAGACGAAATATGACTTAAATTGGAACAAAGCCCTGCTGATGCAGGTCGATACTTAACTTATTACAAAACACTGATCCTCACAAAACGCGCACTCAGTCACACGGAACTTATACTTAATATAGGGAAGCAGTTACAAAATGTGTAAAAATGGATTTCTTTATGGTTTCTGCTTTTAGTTACTTGCGATTAACTAGAGCACCGCAAGGAGTGCCTGGTTCGTGGTATGATACCAATTCCTGCTTGGTACTTTCACAAATATTCGTCACAGTAAACGGTTTTGTCATGCACCTTCTGATTTAGTGGTTTAGTTGCTGTTCACATTATTCCGCATATCCATGTTTGGGATATAGTCCATTGCCATCAGGCAGGCGAACACCGTCATCACCATCTTCGGCTTAACCTCTGTAATGTCCTCAGGAAGTGCGTAGACTCGGGCACCAATCTTTCTCGCCATGGATATTGCGTATTTCGCATTGGCTAAGTTATCCTAGAGAAATACAACGATATTTA
Organism: Proctacanthus coquilletti; assembly: GCA_001932985.1. Lineage (NCBI taxonomy): Eukaryota > Metazoa > Arthropoda > Insecta > Diptera > Asilidae > Proctacanthus > Proctacanthus coquilletti. Next base: position 491,912 of record MNCL01000027.1, on the reverse strand, counting down.
GAATAGTCTAATTGAACTAAATTGTTTGATCGGAAGCAAAATAATAAATCAAAACTCACAAAAAGTTCTAATTCTTTTGAGCCTGGGAATTTTCACTTGAAATTTTAAAGGGGCATTGTTAATATGGCACTTATTCAAAGAAGCAATATCGAGAAAGAAACCTCTTCAATATTTAACTTTTATAAAATTTTTTAGTTATATTTGTATAAATTGTGGAAATTATATGAAATGGGTTATTAAAAGAATTTTCTGATAGTCTTTAACTAAATAATAAACAACAAAAGTGGAATAATGAATAATTAAATGATCATGGGACGCTAGGCAGTGATACTGAGAATAAAGAAAGAAAAAGAAAGTCTTTAATTCTGAAATCATTACGTTATTTCATGATCCACAAAATTAGCGTTTGGAATCTTGTTAACATTAGAAAAAACAACCCTTCTACTTACTTCTTCAGAGCCTCCTTGCTTCACTAAATCATAATTGATGCTTCCCTGTTTAATCGAATCGATAAGATCAATAACAACTTTGCCATCAGCAATCGATGGGTCTTGGAAACTTCTCAAGCTAGTTGTTTTTCCAGCAGCGGCCAATTTGTTGTTGACCCACTGAACAATTTCTTTTTCGATAATAGGATTCCCAGTATTAGCTAGTCTCGATAAAATCGATAGTGTGTAGGCGCGCATTAATTGCCATATCAGTGCTAAGTAGAAATTTTCGAATTAGCAACAAATTTCTTCAAATTGAATTGAATTTATTTACCAAGTGTTAGAGTTGCATTGCCATCACTTAAATCATGGCCAGCAATTCCAACCAAAGAAAATTTAAGCTGCTTGCCCAAATCAACTGCATAGTTACAGTTTTCTAATTTCTCCATGAATTTCTTAAGAGGTGTAAACCGCTTGTGAACTTTATTCCAATTGACAATGCCCGGCTTGATAATGTCGAACAGTTGGAAGATTACTAAGCCATCCGCCAGGTCTGAGTACAACCAGTTTACATGTGGACTGACTCCCATAGAGTTCATCCAATTTCGGTAAGCTGCAGGACACGACAAAAAGCAAATAAAACCTATAGACAACTTAACAGGGATATGTTCTTACTTTTTTCTTCCCTTGTCTCTTCTATTGTTTCCAAACCATCGATTTGTTCTGGTTTGTCTAGACCGGGATGATTGTTAAACAAGTTTGCAACGAAGGCCAAATTCAATTTGTAGACCCCATTGACAACGTCCTGTGGGGTGAGGAAGCTTCTACAATTTAATTTCGCGGCTTGTTGTAACATAACTTCCGCACGTACAAGCATATCATCTACCTAAAATTTAAAATAAATGTATATATATTAAATTCACTTAGAAATAATCGGAATGAATTACCCGTAAGGCATCCAGAGTAACTCCAGCATCGTTAGGCGCAATCTGTTTCAGCAAATGGCTGTAAATTTCTGAGTCGACAATGTCGCTCTGGAAGTTTGTACACCTTCTGGATATTCCAGCCTTCTCTAAATGATGATTAACCCACCGAAGAAGAATAGCCTCCGGTGAGAGTTTCATCAAATCCTCAAGATGCTCTCCTTCGAACAATAGCCCAGCCAGACCTGGACAATTGTCCAAAGTAATATGACTGAACAATCCAATCCGGATAATTTGCCATAGCAGTCCGAGAACTAAATGAGGTTTACCCTTTGCCAAGTCATGGGCGTCTATATTAACGATATTACAGCCAATCGCCTGAGAGGAAACCAGGGCTAGAGTCAGATTTTCAAACTCCCGATAGACAGTCAAATTTTTCTTGTTAATAGCTCTTTCATCGATTGTATCCGGGCACGAGTGATTAATAATTTTACACAATAAAATTCCATCCTTGATTTTCTGATATAGCATTTTACCCTCCGGATCTATTGGCAGGAGATGCTTAAGATCTGGGTCATGGCCCAAATTGGAGTTTATCCAGTCCGAGAACGCTAGCTGTTCTTCGAGCCTAACAGAATGTGTGGTACCTTCTGATGATATGCTCGACATGCCACCAAGTGTTTCGAGATTTTCTTTTTTTGAAACGACTGTCTTGAAAGTACTTCCAATGTCTTTTGATTTTAAGTCCATACAGAGATTTTCAAATTCGTCATATGATAGTTTCCCTTGATGCATTGTACGCTGTTTATTTGTGAATTCATCAATCATTTCTCTGACTTGATAGCCAGGTATTTTAAATCCGCATTGATCTAGGGCTTCTTTCAGTTCCTTCAGTTCAATGTATCCATCTTGGTTTTTATCGATCTATAAAAATAGTATAAATTTGATAAGTAAAAAAATTTTGATGATAAGTTAAAAAATGAGAGACAATTGTATCTAGTCCGTATTTTAATATAATTTAAGTCTATTCAATAGTTTTTACTTTGAACAGGAATAAACAAATGGACAAAAACATCAACAATTTTCACTTTGGGATTTGTTTATTGCAAATGCTCCACGTGAACAATAAGATAAAATTTTATCAATGTTTTTCCATAATACCATTTCCCTTGCAGGTGTAATATTTTACGACCTGCTTTTTCTAGTTCATCCCTCTATTAAAGATAAAATTTTTGATTTATGAAACCTTGTGTAAATATTTTATCATTATCATCAACCTCAAAGTTCCGGACGTACCATAAATCTTATTTACTCTATATGAAATTTATTATTATCGTAAATTCTGATTGATAACAAAACAATTTCCATTAACTCAAATATTATTAAAGAAAGAAAAAAATCAATCTGTGTTTATAAATCACAATTTGTTTTCAGTTTATTACACACTTCCTCGGAATAATTTCAAACATATGATGAACAATTTCCAAACATTGCACGTTCATTCGATTTTCCAAGAATTAATAAAAGCAAAATATAAATTAGAAATGATTCCTTGAACCGGAATTGGAATTGTAGGACTTATCACATTCCGAAAGATTTATAACATGATTGATTTTTAAACTTTAAAAAAATCCTAGCTTAAAAAATGTGATGAATGAGTCTAATTGCATTTCCGAATGGGCTTTCAATTTTCCAAATTAGTCACTAAAGGGATTTTATTTATAAAATAATTAATTGATAAGCCTAATCTAATGGAATCGTAATAAAAATCGATAAAACGGTAACACATTTATGTCTTTTATTCTAGTTTATATTTTTAAATTTTACACCAATCTACTGAATAGTATACCTTTAATGTGTTACTTTTATTTTAAATATAAACTAGTCTAAGTTTTCTATTCTTATTGTACCTATTTTTTAAAAATCCGTTTTCATTTAGAACATTTTTAAATCAATTTAATTTTTTCATACTCAAATTGTACACTATCACTTTGTGTTAATCTTTAAAGCGTATCGATCTATCCTTAAATGTTTGTTTTGTTTGAAAACATAATGCGAAATTTGGAAAAAGGCATTAAAAAAACGGCGTGAACAATTACATTATTACACATTCATCCAACAGTACTAGTATTTAAAAAATTCAGATTTTTATTTAGATATAAACAATTTTATATTACGTAAACGCATTAATTACTTGTTTAATCGATAGAAGTGAGTAAGCAGACTATTTTTAAAGTCACCTATTATTGATCATTAAGCAACGAGAAATGATTCTAGTTGTCTCCAAAAATGCGTGAAGCTCATTATCATTTCGCTACCGTCTATTACTGGCAAAAACAGACCCCATTGCCATTCATGTAGAAAATCCAGAGGTTACATCGACCCGCACGAAATTTCCAATGTCGACTATCTCCATTCGCTCTTAGCCGTGAATTAGAAAAAAAAAATGGGGCACGATTCGAGGAATGGAAAAAATTCGTCATTCGCATACTAATTCAAAGGAGTCACTTAAAAAGTACATACTGCGAAAAAGAACGATGACCAAGAAAACAAATATTGATTAAAAAATGCCTACTCGTACATGTCAGCAATTTTTATGCATATTTTTACCTAATACTCTTGTACAAAAAATGGAGGTAAACAATTCCTCGCCATCATTTTAGCCACTTAAAAATAAGAAAATGTTGACCAAGCATGCTGACACCACAAATTGAGTGGCTAGCACGGCACGTTGACCATCCATCCCGGACCAGCACATTGGAACTATTAGTTATGTATATATCTATAGTATGCTGGTTTCACGTGTTGACCCAGTAGTATACCATCTCTACCTTTAGATCTAGTATGCCGGCATAATATGCTATCACGGCACGTTGGCATACCATCTGTACATATTGGTCAGCATGCTATGCTATACTCTTTTTTAAGCCATACCTTAAACCGAGCATGCTAAAATCACGCGTTGACGTTATTGCTGATGCGTATTGGCTCAGCATGCTGGCACATATCGGATCAGCACACTTAAACCCATAGTTCGGGTGCATCGACACACATTGAATCATAATTCAGGAAAATTTTGGCTATATGCTAGCTTGGCACAACATGCTGCTATATGTTGATCCACCATGTCCGGGGTACACATGTAGAGCCAGTACTAGCATATTGGTGACGTGTGTTACTTTTGGTCCAACCTGTTGAATCAACGCATCATCCCAACATGAAGGCACATGTGGATCCAGCATGCTGTCTTCGCATATTATTCTGAAGATCAATATTGTTTCACACCACCACGATACCGTTTTTTTTAATCTATTAATTTTATCTTTTATTAAAATTCTATTTGTTTGAAATTTTTTTAGAAAATGTTATCGGACTGTGGGCTGTTATCGAGGAAATCCACAAAGCAAACTATTGGTGATTAGTGGTGGATTATTATTGGTGATTAAAACTGTCGAGTACTCAAGCAGAAATCAATTCTTAACTAGTTTGTCATATTTCCAAATTTTTCGAATGTTATCTCATTTGCATTTTACATTTGATATAAATGGATTTAAAGTAATTTGTTAAGTAATCACACCTTTTCGGGCAAGAACGATTTATGTGCAATAAAACCAGTTCCACTTATAAGTCCATAATGAATCTAAATAAATCTAACTACATATATTTCCTAATTATTGTAATTCAATACATCTCCGGCAAATTTAAATCCGTCTCATATTGTCACGGAAAGAGAATCCATAATTAAATCCATTACACATTAAAAATTCTTTTCCCGCAACAAAAAGAAGTATAGTGTAAGATCTGCAAGTCTTTCTGTTGTATACCTCCTCCTCTTTGACAATTTTTTTTATCTGAATTATTTTTCTAGTAGAGCTCTTGGCTATTGACGCGGCTCCCACTATGAATGATTCATGAACATATATGCAAATCTGTGCCACAACCTCAGCCCGGAGACGTTCTCCATCCCTAACAACAACAAGCCACAATACAAACAGATCCCAATTTTCGTTTTACGCGATCGTCGTAGTTGTCGAGAAGTTTTTAATTGGTGACCTCTCCCCGACTTACAACAATTCAAGTTGTACCAATTCTCACTATTCTTCTCCAACAGTACAAACACTTTAAGCCAAGGTTAAATGATTTTATTGTTTGTAAGTGCATTCCACCAGAGCTAAATCTGCGAGACCATAGCGCATAAATCTGAACCGCTTTTCTTGTGTTATTTCTTCTTAGCCTCCTTACTTCAAATTAGTCTCTTAAGATGTGATACGACGGCGCTACGTTTGAATTTTGCATAAGACGAAATTACTCGGCTGCCTTTTATGAAATTTACTGAGAGTTTTTTGGGCTATTTTTTTTTTTTCTTTATTAATATTATTTTTTACTTCATTTGTACGCTCTCCTAATTTTAAATGTACAAGTATTTCTAGTTTTTTTTTTATCTTTTCAAAAATTTTTAAGGTCTAAGGCACATGCACGTAGGCACTGGGATCTATGTCACTGGACTGTGATTAACTGTGAACTGTGATGTAAGCCGTCTATTGCTTCTAGCAAGCAGACTGTCCAGTCCTGCACTTCAGCTAACCGCTGGTTCTGGAGCATTTCAATTAAATATTTGTTCCCGTTTGACAATGGAACTGGAGTGCATTGTAAACTGCTTATGCGGTTGTAAACACCTCCCTTGAAACGATACTTCCAAAAGCGTTTCATGTCACGGCACGGGCATGGACAACAAAAGATTTTTCAAGAGTCTTAAGTTCTCATATAATTGATTTTATTTTAAATAGTCGTTGAAAAAATATCAACAAACGATACTTTTTAACAGAAATTTTTAATTAAAATTGGTAATTAACTTATGTTTGAAAAAGTGAGAACGATTTTTTTTTTTAAATAAAACTTCCTTATTTGTGATAACCTTTGATCAAAATACTCTACACAGTAATCTTCACTTTCAAGCGACAATTCTTTTAAACACAAACAAAGTACGTCATTATCAAGTGAAAAAACCCATTTGAAATAATTACCATAAGGAATAAATCGACATTCAATCAAAAAGAAATAAAAAGAAATCAAAACACATCCTCCAAAGGTTTGCGAAAAAAAACTATAAGTGTATGTAAAAACTATTGTACTTCTTAGAATTACTCTTTTTTTTTTCAATTCCTTAAATAAAGAAAATAGACCAATTTTAATGAGTCTCCTATTTTTGGATTTCAGAAAATGAATCCATATACAGGGAAAAAAAAGGACAGTTTCCCATACCGGGAATCGAACCCGGGCCTCCTGGGTGAAAGCCAGGTATCCTAGCCACTAGACCATATGGGAGTTATGGACGTGAACTTCTACATACGGTACAGCTTGTGCGTTCCATGCGACTTTTTATAGCACAGCTGCACTTTTTACTTCATCTTTTTCTTCCTTTGTTTTTAATTAAAAATTTTCGAAAAACAAAAATTAGAACAAATCCAACCATAAAATTTATAACACAATTTCCGGCGCCTAATTTTTAATTTTGATGTAGACGTATTCTCGATATTCAAAGAACATGTTGAATTCATGTTGGATTCAAGGCTTGATCGCCTGTTTACAATTTTTATAAATTAAAAAAAAAACCGTTTTTTTTTTGTGTTTTTTAGTTTTAATGAACACAATGGACAAAAATATTGTAGATATTCCAAAGTGTACCTTATTACATAACGCGCACATATTTCTGGCCGGTAAAATTAATTAGCATGCTTTCTCTTTAAGATAAGAAGCACCTAAAAAACGGAAAAGCCACTTTAAAAGTGTTTTACATCTTGTGAATACCCCCGTCCGTCTTATCTTATGACGTGTTAATAAGTAATCTGAATAATACGGAACATTGGTTATTGCTTTATAGAAGAAAACCGAATCGCATAATTGAGAGAAAAAAAAGAACCTCTGGCACACGTGAAAACTCTTTAAATCCAATCGAATTTCGATCGAACATCGTGATTTGACTTTGTGATTACCACTAAAAAGATCCTTTATAATTTTCTTGGGAAATTTGATTCATTCGAGTGTTTTTTATATATCACTGTATAACTTTCCTGGTGTGAGTATGTTTTTCAATAAGTACATGTTACGTGCAAAAATATTTAATAGATAAGATTACGAATTCACAGCCGATATAAAGTACAAAACAGTAAAAAAATTTATTTTTAAATCTCCCTGCAGAAAGTTTGAAAATAAAAACGATAACAGAAACGACTGCACAGGGAGAATTTCGAATTAGTCCAATATCCCTGAATATTCTCTAGACAAATTAAAGTGAATGTCGGAATTGTATTTGATGGTATCATACCCCTTCAGGCGGCGGAACTACGACATCGTCCTCCCTCCCGTCGTCTCAATGGGATGAATGGTCTCAAATGTTCTATGGATGAATCAATAATAAAGGCAACCATGGCCTCAATGACGCATTCTAAAGAATCGGCAGAAATTATCGCCAAATAGGTCAATAAATCAATATTCGTCTTTCGTATGTGGTTTGCAGCACCGCAAGAACCACCTTAAAAGTGTATAGAATCATTTAGCATTTTTGTAGTCGGAGTTCTGGCTGGAAATATAATACCTTATCACTATCAGAAGCTGTTTGCGTTTTGCGAAACACCCGAGCCACCATAGGTAAGAAAACGTTTTTCTTTTTTTTCATTTAAAAAAATAAAATAAAATAAAATAAAATGAGAAAAAAAGGTGGCTAAGGTTAAGACATCGTTCGCTTGGATACCTATAGCACCAGCTACGATGTATTTTTCACTTCAAAGACAGATTATACTACACTTAATTTCACACGACAGTAGCCCCAGTCTAGATCATGATAGATCAAAAAGGTACACCGCACGTTACGTAACACAGGTCACATAATTTTGACGGTGGGCAGGTATTTCGAGTTTACTTACTTTGGGTATGAGTTCGCTTAAGATCTCCTGGTATTCGGAAAGGATCTCATGACGTTCCACAGTCATTATATCCATTTTTATTGATTTTTTTTTTTTTTTTTTGAAATCGCTTGGAGACACTATCGAACACTAACTAGTCGTTCGGGCACACGGAAAAACTGGAAGAATAATCGATTTCGATGCAACGAGCTAGCCATTTATTCTTATCATATCGCAACTGATTTGCGAAAGCTAATTACTGACAAGGAGTTAACAATGCTATTCAGACCGAAGTGCTGGCTTAGGCATGTTAAAAACATCGGATTCCCATCGATTAGCGCCGATATGCGGAAATTTTAGGCCACATTGTCGAGGGCCTTTGATAAAGCCGGACGTACCTACGATAAATTTCAACAGTCATAACTTTACTGGTGATTATTTCCGGAGATCTGCTGTTTATATTTGGGAATACAAGCCCTAGAAAATTATATCCATATTTGTTTTCTCAGTTACTTAAAAACATTCTTCTTGTTCCATCTTTAGGTAATTTCTTTTAAATTTTGTACTTATGCAGTGTCATATTGAAATTAAGCCCGGTTATCTCGATATCGGAAAGTGATGCACCACTAGTGATATCATGCCATATAGAAATTTATTTTCAATGACTAATTCTAAACCGATCTTGTACTAATAGTGATAAAAATAATAAAGATTCATGAAGATGTCTGTTCTAATTAATTATTTCAACTTAAGTGATACTCATGTTCTGTGATGATTTTTTTATTTGAAGCAAAAGAAAAATCACGACTAGCATGAAAATTAGTATTTTTAATATTTTAATCAAATGTTCATTTTTTACGTAATATTCGTAATTTGCGATGACATAGTATTAAGAAAGAAATTTCTTTAAAAAACAGGGAAAATATGATAAACAATATTATTGTGAAAACTCAATTTCTCTCGTGACTAAATATTTTTTTAAATTAAGGCTTATTCATACATTTCTACTTATCAAAAATAAATAAATTAACAGTTTTTGAATCACTCACGAAATATTTAAAAGGAGGCTATAATAATATTTTCAATTTTTTCTTTTCTACTGATATTTAAATACAGTAAATAAAAAAATGATTTGTACCTTTGTTCAAATTTGAATTTGTACCTTTGTCGAAAGAAACCTGATGAAAAGGTAAAGAGACTCAACAACGGACCACCGAACATCATCAGACTTAATAACTATTCATTTAAGTGCCTTTCAACGGAAGACTGCTTAAAAATGTCTTTATCGAAGAAAGTCGACCCAGAAGAATCACCATCGCAGTGAGGGATGCAGTGAACAATGACGATAACCATTTCTTGGTCCAGATGTCCGCTTGACCAAATAAGACGATTCATTTAGAATAAAATGTTTCCCTATTCCGGGTGAATTTTTCTCTCAATTTGTTTATAAGTTTTTTCTTTTTTTTTTTTGTTCTCCAGAAGCACATCTCTGTGTTGTGTAAACATCACCAGTTTTTTCCCTTCTGAATCTTGATAACAACCTCGAATGTTGTTTTTGATTGTAATTGCAACAAAGAAAATATTCTTGGTCGTTTATGCTGTTGCTTTCACAATGTCCGGATGAGTAAGACTTTACGACTCAAGGCAAAACCGGACAACTGCTGATAAAGTCTTTTTTTTCCAGCAGTTAAAAATAATTTTAAATATTTCAATATAACATCAAACATAACTCGAAGATATTCGAAGATGTTCCCATATCAAAGTTTTAAGACGATTAAAAGGTGTTGAATGCGGACTGATAACGATAAGAGTAAACACTATGCTCCCATGTGCGCCGCGATGAGTCATCAAACTTTTCCAAAAGTTTTACTGATTCACCTGGATTTACCTAAGCAGAGCCAAATCACACCTAAAGACGCTTAATTGGCAGAAAGTGAATGCAGCAGAGGCTACACAGGAAATTCATCTCACGTTGCAGATGTTGCGACAGAACTTGACTAAATGCTTAGTGTATTAAAAAAAAAAAAACTAACTGGACATTGGAGAGTGGACAGGTCATCGAATTCAGTCCGGGAAGTAATTTCTAGCCTCGCTGAGTAAGGGCGCTAGAATGAGTAACATGTGTTACGTTCTGGCCTGCGAATATCGAACGATGTAGGCCAGAAGCCTTTCATTCACTCTTTTCATGGAAGAGAAAGTTGGTTGGCTTTTTAACGACGAAATAAAAGAAAGTAGAAGGAATTTTGGCGTCATAGCAAGACTGCTACAAGGCCTCAGTGTTCTTCTTGAAATTTCGTCAATGGCTAAAGAGTTCTCCTCGTGTATTTTTACAATTAAATTGTGCGTAAATACGATAAGCCGTAATTAATTTAAATTATCGTGTACACCACATTCGAATCAACCTTGACATTCTGTTTAGTTATTTTAATGAGGCCCCATATTGTTTCACATCACATGGTGCCGATGGGAATTGTGAAACGATCCACCGACATGCAACCAGCCACTTTTCACCCTGTTCACGCACAAATGCCGTTTTTTAACTATCTTCACGATTATTTGCACTAGCCGTTTATGTTGGAATATGCTATTTTCTTTTTCCAATTTACAAACCGTAAAATTACTCACTCCGGTTTGGTAGCTTTCTTTTTCACTGGCGTTTAATAAATTTTTGCATTTCATTTCAATTTTCGATAATCCAACTCCCATTCAGCATGATAGTGCTCCCGAGCACCGTCACGCTTTTATGCGATTAAAGTAAACGCTTATTAAATGCAATTTATGACCTCTGATGCTCCTATCAACGGATCGAGCACGTCGGGCCTTGTCCTCATATGCGTAAGATATGTGCAGGTCGCACTATGCTTTATGTGCTTTATGCACCCCTACTAAACTGCCTGCGATTAGCTTTTTAGTTTTTACCGAACACAAGTGATCCGGTTTTACGAAATCTTATTGCTAACAAAAATTAATACTTTTGCCACGAACAGGCTGCAACAGTATACTTGAATTTTTTTTTCTGTCCGGCTGATCAAATAAGACTAGTATTTTTTCACGAAACTTTTTGTATGTTTGTCTAGTTATCAGTTTACTTAAGCTAACATAGCTTACACTACTCAACAGATTTTTATGAAATTCTCACTGTACTCATATGAACAACTATAGCATTTAAACTGTCTGTCTGTTTGTTACCTTCTTAAGAATAAACTGTTGAAGGAATTTCTGAAATTTTCATTATTAAGATGATTTATGAATATATTAAATACTTGTTTGTAATTAATCTTTAATAATACTTTATTAAAAATAATACATAGAAACAAAAAAAATTTTTAGCCTCTTAAAATTACCTGTTTAAATTTCAGTAGAATTTACAAACCAAAGGAGTTATTTTTGATATAAATTACAAAAGAAAAGCGTTTTATTATGTTCAAACTGTTTATATTTAGGAAGTGTTAGAAATATTAATTTTTAATTATGAATTTACAACTCTAAACGAAGCCTTCATCACTTTTAATATAAAAAGTCCAGAGCGGAGGAGGGCGGAGCACAAGACTTTCATTTCTCAGTTCGGAGGTTAATCCTATTCTGTAAGACCAATATTTGCCTGCCCTGTATAAGTACACTTCTTTTAAACATTTTTTTATATACTATAATAGTATTGTGCATAATCCATTTTATAAAAAGTCATTTACGACGCCGTTTTATACATATAAAAATATATTGAAAGCATTTAAATCTTCTTTTAATTAATTTGATTTTCGTGTTTAAAAAATAAATAAATACAAACCCTTTTGTGTCTTATTCTTTGTTGATAGTCTTATAAATCAATCCTAGAAATATTTTCCTCATATACTACAAGAAATTTTCTAGACAAGATTTACACAAGGCTTTTAAAAGGGAAAAGTTCAATCCTAGGACGCTCAATAGATCAGAGAAAATATTTTGCATAGTGTCCATTAGATCAGAAAGCCTATTTTAATATATAAGAAGTACTTAGAGACATTAACAACCCCTAATTTTCGTGTCCATGGAAATCTTTCTAGATCCAAGAGTTCTATTCTACTATCCATTGTTCTAATGGCGATTCTGTGAAAAGGGTGCGAATCCCCTCGTGTTGGAGCACTTCTACTACTTAACACGGTTATTCAAAAGGTGCCGCTCTAAGAAAGGCGCCCAGGAAGTTTACCCATGCAGAGCAATTAGCCTGCAATTAGCCGAATGGTTTTCTCAATTTATACCTTAGGAAAGACGGCGACGCGCGGAATTTTAATTCGAGGAATTGCACAATCGTTTGCGCCTCCGTCCAATATTTACCAACTGAATGCAAGCTGCCGCCGCCGTGGCACGGGCATGTTTTCGACAAATCGAATCTTTATGAAGTCATTAAGGTGTCCACTGATTACTTCACCAGGCCGCATGGACACAGGGTGATCAATGCGTCAGGAGCAGCGGCACGTTCCTTTTGTTCTCCGCTAATGACTCCGGGCCGCTAAGATAGCTTTATCAATTCGTCATTAGTCTTAAGATTAAGGACAGCAGATAGGTCTTGGGAGACAATTGAAGAAGTTTCTTCAGACAATGAGACAGGTCTTAATTGCGAGTCGCTTCCACGGTTTCGTAATCCGTGCCGGATTGCCACCGAACAAAGCCGTTCGAAGGAATATTAATCGAGGTAAAATGCATATGAAATGCACAATTTTGAGTCACGCTTATCGCGTCAAACCGCATGTAAATGGGCCTTTATGAATCATTCGGCGACTCTGCAGGCGATCTAGAGCTGCGATGACAATTGGAGCCGCACAGCCGTAAGATCCTGGAGGTCTAGAATTGCGCAACAAACAACATCGTTACTCCGAAAAACAATTTCATCGCAATTTTCATTATATGTAAATTGGGGGCGAACGCTAATTTCATTTTGGGAGGTGAGGTGCCGATAACACCACCGTAAATCTTTGAGCTTGTTTTGCAAGAGACTTACAGTTCTGGGGACAAAAGGCGTTCGGTGTACCACCTGGATTAGTGGCAATAAAGCGCCACAAGTTATGGACAATAATCCAACTAGGTCTCACAATTAGCTAATGAATTCCTAGTTAGCAACAAAAGAATCTTCGCGGCAATCTAAAGAAGGCAAACCACCCGAGACAGACTTAGCACGTTCACCAGAGTGTGCCACTATGCCAGGTGAGTGCGCCGCAAAGAACCTGAATCCCTGAAAAGGTATGGGCGACCATGATGTAACTGCTGCTGATACACGACGACGGCGTTCGTTCCCGTGCCAAAGCAAGAAATTGTTTGATTTTTAATGAGAGATCGAACAGCCAGCCGGGTTGATGGTGCGCCGCGGTAGGTGCTTACTTTTCTGGGCGAGCTAGAGAGCTGCGCAATAGACGACAGCGGCGGTGGCGACTTAGCGATCTATTCTGTGTTCAAAGAGTGGAGCCCGGCAGGCACAATGCGGTCGTTGTGCGGTTGTTTTTGAATTTCCAGCAACAGTCGGACGGAAAGCCATTCGGGGTGACCACCATTGGAGGAGCCCCCGTTTGGTCCGGACATTGATGGTAACGGCCAAGCCGCCAAAAACGTGTTGGTGCTGATGATGCGCCCATAGACGAGCCCCACAGAGCCCACGGCAACCAGTCTTGACAACTGGGCGTGATTCATGCGATTGGAATGTCTCCAGGTGTACCAGGGCGAATGCACTCGCCTGGTCCAAACATACCTAGAGTTATCCTTTGCAAGAAACGCTTACATTCAGACCCAAGCCGGCCGACTTACTTCCGTAAATTTCTCCTGCATTTCTGCCCGTTCCTCAGCGGTAAGCTTCTTCCTCCTGCCCGAAGCTTCCGTGAATGTCTGCTGCATCTCCGCCCGTTCCTCTGACAGCTTCGTCATCCTGTTAGAGGCCATTTTCAAACAACTCCCTTCGGACTGACCGTGGTAAACAAGAACTTCTCAGCGGACACTTGCTTCCTCTTTGCTTGGGGTAACTGGCCACACGCGTCGCACCCGACCCAGCGGTCCACAAAATACAGAAATAACAAATAAATCGTGATCACAAATTGCTGCTGTTAAAACTCGCGGCGATAGCTTCTCCAGCACAGCGCAACATCCACGCACGGACCGAACCCAACGAGCGGCACAAGAAAATTGACAACGGGGCGGCGGGACGAGTTCTATAGCTTGCCGTCAAGTGCCAAGTGCAGCGAATTGGGCGGGTGTGTGCGTGTGCCTCATGCATGTACACCCCAGGCACGGCGAAGAGTGGGTATTTGAGGCGTGTGTAGTGGAAAGTACACGCTAAAGAGACGATTTCAGGATTTTGAGAGAGCATTTTGGAAATTCTCGGGTTCATAAGCCTCTCTGAAATATGGAAAATTCTCTCGGGATGTCATTTCTTCTATTCTGCATCTAACGCTTCACTCTATTCGTCAATCCAAAAGTTCATTAGAGCAGACGTACCAGCTGGGAAGCGGCGAATGTACCAGACTAACCCTGCGTGACATTAGTAAATTCAATGCTGGGTCGATTTAAACAAAAATTAATAATAATTATAAATAATTCCCTTTATATGTCCTCTATGCAACGATAGAGTGTAAATCGACAATCCTTTATTCAACGTGAATATCGAAAGAGTAATTTCGTGAACTATGAAAGTGAAAGTAAAAAGTAAAACTCTTTTTCAAATTAAAAATTACTCCATCTCTGTTAACACTTTGACAGTTTTTGTCAATTTCGACATCGAAACTTCAGTACAATTTCTCTCTTATATATGAGGCTACAAAGAGAAAGCGAAACACAATTTAAAATAAATACACGCCTGTATGAAACTTAAAAATTCCAAAACTGCTCCTTCTACGAAGAAATTTTTCGAGGATTACTGAAGTCGTTGACAGTTGAGAATTCGCTTAGGTACGTCAGTTGATGCACTTATTGCAAGAGGTGCAACTTTTCTAGCATTTTCAAATTACTTGGGAGTGGCCCTATTGCTTATAAACTATTTTCAAACCAAATTTGAAAAGAAAGCCCTAAAAGAAGATGGTTTCATTTTCGGCAGCTTCAATTTTGATGTCGATACACTGTCAGTCTGTATCGATATATCAATTGGGAAACCTCGACACCAGGCATTTCGATCATCTTATCTCATCCCTGCTTTGTGTGTTTCTTTCTGGCAACAGAAGCGAAAGTTGTGTTTTTGCGGTGCGAGCGCGATTTTGATGGAGGAGATTTTCCAGGTCTGCAGGTATTTTGAAGAAGGGCAAAGATAAGACGCGGTGTCTAGAAAATCCAGAGGTCATTCTGTTTGCGAGTCGAGTGGACAGTGCGGCAATTGTAATATAGGCGAGCCGATAAAAACTGCTTTGTGCGGCTGGACCGACTTTGACGTGACAATTGTGCTGCTGTGCGTGTGTAGAGTGCGGTGAAGGAAAGAAAATCTGAATCGTGCGCGTTTTTCTGCAGAGAATTATCGAGTGCCGGCGGAAATGAACAACGGGTTTAGCACGGGCGAGGAAGACTCGCGTGGCCCTACGGATCAAACGTGCTGTCTCATAGACGAGGGCGAGCGGTGCAGGAACGCGGCCGGGAATGCATCGTACAGCAAAAGAATTCAGAAAACTGTTGCTCAGCGGCGACTGAAATTGAGCATCGATCCAACGGTAAGTGGAATGAAAATCCAACCAGAAAGTGTACTGATCTGTTTCTTCATCGAAAGGCGAACCACATCTACATCTGTGAGCTGCACAAAACGCGGATCCAGTCCGCCCGCAACAAGCGCCGGCGAAAGGATTCCGAGGACGACAGCAACGAGACAGACACTGATCTTCCGGAAGTTGACCTCTATCAGCTTCAGGTGAACACTCTGCGGCGGTACAAAAGACACTACAAGGTCTCCACCCGACCGGGCATGAACAAAGCCCAGCTGGCCGATGTAAGTTCTGAGTTGACCTCGAGGCGCTCGCCCTTTTGTTTGTCAATGAAAAATCGCAGACTCGGCGGCTGTTTGGGGCACCGAGCCTCCCACGATTGTGATAAGTTCTGCTGTTAGCTAGCCATAGCCCCGTTGGCCTGATTGCTGCCAAATTTTCAGTCGTTTGTAAACGTTCTATGTTTAACTTGAATTGCCGGCGCTAACGGCGATTTCGTTATTCTAGGGACAATTCTGCTTAAGTAATCCGGACAGCACTTTTACTAAACCCCTTTTGTTAAGCCTATTGCGGAAGTTCTCTCTGACTATTGGCCAATTCCCAATCTATTGTACCAAATTCTCTAAGTATCATTTTGGTGGCTTAGGTATAGGTCATTAATTCGGCGCCGACGATATCATATCAGTGATACGTCTGCCTCTGACTATGATTAGAAAAAAGGATTACCCGAATCCATGTGAAAATCTCACTAAATTACTGCGAATTTTCTACAAAATACTGAATATTAGAAAAAAGGTATATTTTCGTAATCGAGAAAATTCTCTCTGTAGATTCAAATAAATTTTAATTAAAATGAATCATTAACTTCATTTCGAAGGTCAGAATTGAGAATTATTCTAGTGGCATCAAGCCCATCCTCTTGTTACTCTGTTTTTCATAACTTTCGTATTTTTGTAGTTACTTTTCTACGTCAAACATCCTGAACTGAATTTCGCCTCAACTTGTACAAAAATATAATTATTTTCTCTTTATTCCTCTAGACAATCATGAAACATTTCAAGACTATTCCCATCAAGGAAAAGGAGATCATCACGTACTTTATCTACATGGTAAAATCAAATTCCAATAAGTTGGATCAAAAGAATGGCATAGGGAACGACACGACATGAAACGGCCGTCCGAGACCACTCAAGCCCACCACGTAAGCTAAGCTTAAAAACTAACTGAGAGAAAGAGAAATGCAATTAAAGTAGCTGTAGATCTCCCGAAACATTTCGAACATAACACGTGTAAGAAAACATTAGATTTACGGCGACGAGAGCCCACGGCTCCGGTGCCAAGTACAAGTGATGACAATTCTTTCGTAGGATTATAAGCCATTTTAACTTTATTTATCGATCAATACAGTATAGCCTTTATTTTTAGCCCAAGATCATTGTTGATTCCTCTTCGCTATCGCTCGAAGTGTCTGCAATAATAATATAATTAATAATAAAAATTTAGTTTTTAAAATTCCGGTGATTTTTTAATTTACCACATCTTGCCCGTTCGGCTGGCGCTGCCACTTTGCTGATGGGCTGATTTTGTCTTTGGGGCTGTTGTGCTGTTACTTCATCTAGTTCATGTTCTAGATCTTGATCATCATCATCATCGTCGTCTTCATTGTTTGGGTTGTATTCATCGGACATCGCCTCGTTGCTGTCCTCATCGACCCACCTGATGTTAGCCTGGTTTGAATTGAGGATGCTTGTTCCCTCGTCCATTTGTGTTACTGTAAAGGCACGATCTGCACGGAAAAAGTGCAATTCTAGTAGAAATATGAGGCTTACCTTCGCTGTGTTCCGTTTCTGGCTCTTGAGCCGATGTTGGGTATTCTAGCTGATGAGGGTCAAAACTGAATTTAGGCAACTTCAGGGCCAGTTTGTCCTCCGCCAGCGATGAAATCTTCTCCAATCGAAGACATTCAGTAAATCCGACTGGTTTTCCTTGGGACCTGCGAAATATTCATTCTAGATTTTTCTAAAATCCATGAACAAAAGGTACCTAGCTTCCTCATCCGCTGCCAATGCTTTTTTTATTTGGTCAACAAATAATTTAGCTCTATTAGCTGCTCTGCTTGCGCACTGTAGGAGTAGGTCAGTGCTTGTATGTGTGGTTCCTCCCAGGTTTATACAGCACAATTCCCTGAAAGAGTTCAGTCCGAAGAACATGTTTGCCTCCGCACACCGCTCCTCAAGAGCTGTTGGATCTGCTACAGCCACCTCCCTGAAAGGTTTTAGAATTCAGACAATCAAATTCGATTTCTGCTGCTTTCTTACCCATCCTGGAAAGTGGCATACGAGATGCACACTGGATAGTGGTGCAGGGCAAGAGGAATAGGATCTTTTTCTGCAGATGTGTGAATTTTTATATCTTCTCCAGTTATGCTTACATCAGGTCGTTTAAAGTGAGCAAGAGCACAAAGTGCGGCAACAGATGCACAATCTAAAAATACGTTAAGGCTGTCTGAAGTAAACCCTTTTAAATTTATTAAACCGAACCTATCAAATTTCCTTCGTGGTTTAAGATAGTCACGTCGCACCTTAGCACCCAGACCTTGTCCTCAGCAGTTACGCACAAAGACTCCAAATCTAAGCATCTTGAATCCTTTAAAGTTCTTTCCATAATTCTGTTTATTTGTACCGACAAATCTGAGCTCCTTCCCGATTCAAAGTGGGCTGCTGCCATCGAACTGAGCTCGACGTTGATGAACAACATTCCTTCGTTAGGTCTGGTGGCTTTTGGCTGTCCCAATTCACAGGATACTTGGGCCATAACCCTAGTTTCCCCCAAAGAGACATGTACGCAACCCCAGTCAGCTCCAAAATTTATTTTTAACGGCCGAAACTCGTTTATCCCCCTTCCATCTAAACGCTGTGATTGAGATGATGACTATGGGTGATTTTCTAAGATATTGGTAGATTTTACCCTCTTTTCCTTTATACATTTTTGAATAAATGTTTTTTCACTGATTGAAAGTGGAGTTTCTTTCATTTTCTAAATTAAATTGAACGGATTTATACCGGGAGCAAGCCGATTTAAGAAATGTCAAAAGAACACATTCTCGTCTTCTTCTTATTTCGTATTAAATACCGCCTGCAGAAGGTGAAAACTTATGTAGCTGAATACTGCTGAATTGGGGGGAAACGGAAACGAACGTCATTTTGTAAAAATTTTAAGTGTACATTTGTGTTAATAATTACAAATTTCCATCAGTTTAAGATCATAATCGATAACCGAATTGCATAAAAATTTTGAAATCAATTTCTGCGTTTCTTTTTTGGCGACTCACGTTAAAAGTGCGTTTCGAGGATTGCCCCGGGAACGAATGTAAAATTTACATTATTTTCCAAATGAAAATTAAACTTTAGAAAAATATAAAATACTGGGTATTCTGCGACAATGACTAACAAATCCAATGAATTTCAAACATAACTAAAGCGTAGAGGAGTTCTAGATAAAAATGCAAATCGGCCAGGAGCGTTTGTGCGATCGGTACCGCGACTTAAAAGCTTCTGAAGCCTAGCACAGCTCGACAGCCTATTTAAAATTCAAATGCTGTGCCTGCTATCCCGGAGTTCTGGAGAATTAGCTTGAAAGCCCAATTCAAGTCCTTAACTCGTTCTTATTTACTCCAGCCGACCAGGCTCAGCCTTAGAGAACGAATGATGTGCAAATCTCATTAGCTTTGCGTCCCTGCATATAAGACTAGACCTGGCTAGGTCTTTTGGCTCTGTGATCAGTGGTAGTACATAAGTAACTCCTAGGCTTTAAACTCGATCGCGTGGAGTTTGTTGTTTAGTTTTGCTAGTTCAAGCTGCAGTCGTGAATTAGTCGCCCAAGAAAAAGGCAGGTCTTAACTAATTTGTATTTTATTGATAGACCGATGTACTGCTTATTTAAATTTATTTACACGTTTAGAGGAAATATTACCACTTTTTTCAAAAGCGTAAAGGCTTTCAAAAGCCTAGCCAACCTAGACCTCAGACGATTTGCTTTGTTGGACCATGTGGTTCTAGCACACAACTGTTGCGAGCAAAACCCAATACTGTTTACTTCCCACTACACTAGGACTATTACGACGAGTAAGGATATTGATCATGTTGGTCCAGTTGCGAACAAATTTTTACCATGCAAGAAGCCAGCATAGAGTGGTCCTGCCTAAATTGGTCCCGTATGTCGGCATACTGGCGGAACTTGCTGCTTTTTATTTCCTTTTAGTGTATTTTATATAAATCCATCATTTCAAGCCCAATGCTTTAAGAAATTAAGGATATTTATTAATATTTGACCAAATAAAATAAAACAAAGAATCATAAGAAATTTATTTGCATTTAAAATTCATATGCACAGAAGAAAAGTAATTCAACATTTTCTATTACCACTTGAACATTTCTATTTCGTTTCAAATATTTTAAGCGATCTGAATTGCATTCTGCCGAGATATTCTTGGTAAAATTAAACGTGGGAGGCCGATATATCAAAATAAGATAATTTAATAATCAATGAAATGTAACATCAGAGGTCAATTTCGAGTAAAACCGAAATTCATCTCAATAAAATATTACCCATCCAAGAATTTTATGAGATTTTCAAAGTATGCGTAGAATTTGAGATACCTGTTTAAAAATAGCACAAAAGAGAAGATATTATGTCCCCATTAACACCATTGTCGGCATCAGAGGCATTAAATATTCAATTAAAATCGGTATTCGAATTGAAAGTATTTCGCAGACAGAAATATTTGCGTTGCTTTACGATTTTATTAAAGATGCTTATTAAATAATCATTTTATTAAAGATTACATCTTTATTTAATAGCATACGTTGGATTGTTGTGATACGAACGAGGGATTTGTTAACGTCTTAATGATTCAATTTGGCATAGAATATCCTCCCAGAAGTTAATCATTTTTAAACATTTTCGTTTTTATTTACTGAACTTTGCGCATACACTGAAAAGGACGCCTACACGTCGGTACCGTGCGTTTATGTGAAATACCACGAGTGGCTAAATTTAAACTTTTCGGTTGCAATATTCCCACACACATGTAAAATGAAAATTCTTTAATATGAGCAACACCTAGGAGGACCATTTTACTGCAAATTCTGATGGAGACAGAAGAAATTCGGTCGGCCGGAGAAAAAGATATCAAGTTTATCTTGGACGAGATCTTTAAATACTTGGCTCATTTTGCAGGAAATCTCAATGTTTACAATTTTTGTCCGAAGGATAGACGAGAAAGAAGATATTTCAAAGGAAAAGAAAAATTGTTACTTTACTCTTCGTAAACGTGAATTTTCTTTTTTTTTTTTTAATGCAATTTTTCGGTTCATTATGTAGTGTGGCTACACTTTGTCTATGAATTTATTTTGACTAGTAAAATATTTAAATACTTTTAATTAATCGCGTTGAAGAATTATCCGTATGTTTTGTTTCCGACTTTTAAATTATGTGCTCTAATTTTCCAGATCAAAATTTCTGTATAGTAAAATTAAAACAAGAATTTCAAATTTATATTTTTCATTATTTCCTCCTTTTTAATATCATGCATTTAATAAAAAGCGAACATGAAATTTGTTCCTTCATATGCAATATTCTCTTTATTATATTTATTTATTAAATATTTTTAAAAAATAATTCAAATACAAAAAGTAAAATATAAACATTATCATTTTCAATGAAAATGTTCTTTTCTTATTCGAATCTTATCCAGTTGTTATTTAAAATTGTTACTTTTTGAATGAAGAGAACTTTTGTCAAAAACTGGAATTTCTATTTCAAGACGGAATATTTATTTTCGTATCTCTCGTTCGTGTAGGAGTATACTGCGGGGTTTTTTTGCCTACCGTATATGTTGTCCAGCATTTTGTATATATTGTTTCGAAAGCCACAGAAACAATTATAGAAAGTATTCTGAAGTTATTGCAAAATTCTTTTTGAAATTGAATTTCGCTATTTTTTTGAAATTCATAATTACTTTAAACAAAATGTAAAATGTTTGCATTTGTTGAAATGTTGATGTTTGAAATATCTAGTCACAGTTCATACGGAAGATTTATCGTGCTAGGCCTACTCCCACGCTACGCTTTATTTAATGCGGCACAAATTAAAGTGTTGCATACTATTGAGTACATTAAAAACACAAAATTAATAAAATTTATGCTTTCTGAAGGTTTAAACGTTTTTCATGTAGAAAAAACACTTTCTTAAATTGCTTGTTTGTTTTCAAGTAAAAAATCTTGATTCAAAATATTTTGTTTTTTTTAGTGCTTGGCGATGATTGGTATTATTTCAATTATTTACACTGCAGTAAAGCACTAAAACAAGGTAAGACAAATTGTGTAATTTAATTTTTCAAATGTACTTGTTTGAAGACGCCGCGAAATGGTTTTTGATTTTTTTTTCTATACTCAATGAATTATGAAAAAAATCATAGTATTCCATTTTTTATTGTCTTGTTTTACAAATTACATCCGTTTTATTTTAATACAGTAATTTTCACTTGTCTTACTTATTTGAAAATTTTATATTTCTGCAGATATTTTATTAAAACTGCAAACAAACACGTTTAAGCAGTATTTACAGATATTTTAAACTCAAAACAAAAGTAATAAAAATATTCGCTGCAACCGAGACATTTTTTTTTTTTAACATTTTTAAAAATCCCTGCAGGCAGAAAATACACATATTTTAAAGATGATATTAAAAACTATTGCTTTGTAAAAGTGCGCTAACAAATTAACAAGCATTGGATAGCACTTTTAAGAGTACATCCGCTAAATTTTGTCAAAAGATCTCTTTTTCTAGTATTGATTTAGAATTGTAACTACAGATTTTCTTCCATTTCAAGAAAAATAAAAAATGTTATACTTCTTAAAATTCTCTACTGAACGTTAAATTCTACATGTTTCTTAAATTTGAATTTTTCAATTTCAACAAATCCTATTATTAATAAAAAAGAGAGGGATAAACATAATGGAATATAATTTATTAAATCAAAAGGCTGAAACAACAAATTTTTTTATTTAAATTAAATTATAGGATGCGTGTTTCGTAAGAGCTGCAGAAATAATTGTACACGATGTGCTTTTTCTGCGGAAGAGATTTACATTTTTGTTTTGTTTCCTATTTTCTCAGCTGCGCGAGGAAATATTTGGTAAATTTTCAATTTTTCATTTTATTCATGTTAACACAAGAATATTGTGGTAAGTTTTAAATGTCGCTGCAACAATCCCACAGGCTTTTTATATTTAGGTTCATAAAATCTAACAATGCTCATAAAATCTGGGCTCTTCACTTTTTGACGTCATTCTTGTGAAAACCTGAAGGCTGGTTATATTACTGAACGTTATAAATTTTCACCTTGCATATCTCAATTTTATCTGACAGACAAGTTATAAAACCGTCCAATTTTCAACAATGAACGAAATCAATGAATTCATCGAGACTTTTACAAATTTTGCATTGGCCGGGTATACGACACCCCCTTCAAGTTCAAATCGATCAAAATTCTGGCGCTAGATTCGTGTTCGAATGGCAAGTTGCCTGCACTTCTTGTGGGTTTGGATCGGGTTGGCATCGAACAAAAGGTACAGTGAAAAATAATTTATGAAATAAAACAAAAAAAAATACCGAAAATATTTTTGGTAAGTTGTAATATTGCTCTACGTGTATATGAAAAGTTTTATTTTCAACATTTTTTATATATTCTGTGTATTTCTTTTCACTTTTTTGTTTTCTTTTGGGAAAAAAGAAGGAAAGGCGTTAGTCGATATCCCCAACATTACAATGTAGATGTAGTTCCCTATATCTGGGGATCTCATCTCTAGGGGATGCCGCTTGTCGTTGTCTTTGTTGCTAATATAAACGTTTCCTAAAATGAGATCCCCATTGAAGTTGTATAAGATAGAAGAATCTTTCTAATACTTTTGCCCGACTCAAGTTGATTCCACTGATTCAGTCAGTTTAGTCGAACCGCAGCATTCACTCCGACGACGTCAGCTGCCGGACTATAGAGAAATTAAATTTTTATC
This sequence comes from Proctacanthus coquilletti, assembly GCA_001932985.1. Lineage (NCBI taxonomy): Eukaryota > Metazoa > Arthropoda > Insecta > Diptera > Asilidae > Proctacanthus > Proctacanthus coquilletti. Next base: position 467,944 of record MNCL01000027.1, on the reverse strand, counting down.
TTTCCCTAGAGTAAGTTTTGAGATGAATGGCAAAAAAAAAAAGAAACAAAAAAATTAACAAGAAAAAACTTGAAAGTTATAAGAATTTTAAAGATCAAACATCGATTGCTTTAACCTCTTATGGCTTTATTAATAATTTTATGAGATAACCAATGGCTTTCTTTAGCACTAACTTCAATCAGACCGCTTAAATTATTTATTGGAAAAATATAAGAATTGTGAATAGAAGTGTTATTAATATAATGTTTATTTAAATATACGAATTTGGTGAATTGTGGAAAATATTGAAGCAGGCCGTATTTGGATTTATTGTGAATTTTGTGAGTAAACTTTCGTTAACTGTACGGCAGAATTTTCGAGTTACTAAGTGAAAGATCAAAATATATAAAAAAGTAAAAATGAGAACAGGTGTACGCAGTATTTCGCTCAAAATATCCGTGAGGCTGTGAGACTTTTCTATACGTCTAGAATGTACTATTTTTAGTTCACGTATATTTCGCCGTGTTACGTGATACATTGCATAAACTCGGAGGTCTTAAAAACAGGCAAGAAAAAACTGTGCGAAGAAGTTCGTAAAAAGTGTCGGTTTTTTTTATAGAAAACTTGAATATTTTGAGTGAATTTTGAAATTTGAAAAATTTCTTATTTATATCAGAATTAAAATTGACCAGTGCCAATAAATACAAGCACACAATTGTAGTGTATTGAGTGAGCGGACAATGCCAAAATTATTGTGCATTACCTGCATAGCTTAATTTAGAGTTTATTTCAAAATATTACCAATATCATCTACGAGCTAAAACTATAAATAGTTTTCAAGTGCTTTGGATTATTTGAGGGCTGCTCGTATTCAAAATTAAACAGCAATAATATGATTAGAAACACCCGGTTTTGAGATGTTCTACACTAATTATAGGAGCTAGGCCTAATTTTGGTATTGAATTAAATTATTAGACCTCATTTACGCAACATATTCTCAAAAAATGAATTAAACTTTTAATGATTTTGGCAATAGATGCCAAAATATGATATTAGAAGGCGACTTTGGTCAAAACGACCTCGGCAACTATTTTTAGAATTATTTTTTAAATTCTCGTTTATTTTTAAAACATTTCAGGTCTTTTTCGACATGTTGACAAATTTCACTGTCCTAATTATTATCCTTTTTTCCATCCAAATCTTATATTAAGAAATGTTTACTATTTGGGGACCAAGAGATCCTTTAAATTGGTATATTTTATATTTAAGTAGAGAAATAGTAGGTTTTTATTACTTTTTGATAATATTTTTAATATTGAAATCTTGAATATAAACTTGGATATTCGAAATAAAAAATTAAAGGAATAAAATGCGATTTATTTTTTTATATATAATAATAAATTATAAATCTCTATAAAACCATAGGGGCTCTTATTTCAAAGTTTTAAAAAAGTCAAATTGTTCATATTATAGTTGAATATCCTTAGGTTTTAGTATCACCAGCAGTCCTTGACATTGACATCGTTACCTCGATTCACTTCAAGTGCTAGTCAGGACCAAAAACCATATGGTGTATGTTGATTCGAAAGAGTATTTCTTCACCAATTAATTAAATTGAAAATACCCAACAAACTAAGACTTTAAAATTGACTCTATTAATCTTAAGATTTTGTGATTCTTCCTAGGGATTATTTTGTTTGATTTTGATTTTCTAGATTTAAAATCCGGTTTATGTCCAGTAATTGATAATTCAAATTACCCGGGTAAGTTTACGTAAAAATATAGCAGAAACCTGGTTAAATATGTTTTCAGGTAGAAATAATAAAATTACGACCAAAAATACTTACACCAAATTTTTGAAAATTTAATATCCTAAAAATCAACAATTATATCAAATATTATAAATTAATAAAAATGGTAAAAGTAATGAGCTTTTGACTGTACGTGGCTCATCGCTAGAATAACTGGCACTTGTGCAGCAGGTAATATAAAGTAAGGTTTCCCAACTTCTCCCATTTCTATCTTTCAAAAATATGTTTACGTACAGTGTAAAAATTCAAAAATCTTGGCCTTATTGATTAAACATTTTACTATATATTTGCTTGATGAATGTTCCAGATTGTATTAAAACTTTTAAAACCCCCTATAGTAGGAATGGTTCATTTCCAGTTCATTTGTTTGAACTGGTGCCAAAATGCTGGACGTAATCCAGGAACTTAGACAGGAACATTCGATCGCAAAAATTGCGTCAACTTTTACGTTTGAACGTGCAAAACAGTTTTACATGAGTTCATGAAAATTCTCGCAGATTCGTAAAATCAACGATGGCGAAATTTTTGTTTACAATATTAAGCAATAAATTAGGAAACTTTTCACTTAAACAACCCCCATTCCAATCTTACATTTAGCATAATGATCGGAAAGTTACTCCTACGTAGATTTTCAAGATCGGAAGACGAAATTTAATCTGATCGTGTTCTATTTTTACAACATTTTCAACAACTAACACATGCCCCATTTTGGTGACTTGGGAAAATTCAACAGTCGGGGCGGCAAGACGTGAAAAGAAGGCTGCATGTTAATTGGATGTTTATTTTAACAACTACAGCTGAAATGGTTGAAAGGTATTATTCATGCTGCCGCTATTCGCGCTTTTGAGTTCTATAACTGCTGTGAATCAGACGAAAAAATATGAGGAAAATACTAAAAGGGAGGAAGAAAGAAAAGAACGCTTTTCTAGTTCTCTCAAGAAAACCCACAGCTTCCCCCAAGGAAAGTGAGAAAAGTTTCTTCTTTTGAATAGTGTGTGTTCGGAATCTATTTTTAAAACCCCAAGAGATTCCTACCTCGAATTAAATCAGCCTTTGATATATTTTGTATTTAGTTGTCCCAATAATAGATCTTGTATATTCTTCTTATGTCGAACAGCAATGTAACAATTTCAATAAATACTGTTTTTTAACAATGTTTTAATTAACATTTTAATAAAGGGAAATCATTTTTTTGTTTAGAAAAAAAGACACTAACAATTTTTTTTTTCTTCTATTTTTCAGATTTAATTTTCCTTATTTGTAACCATGTCCGATGAAGAAGAATATACGTAAGTATAAAAAAAGTAATTGATAATAATTCAAATAGTTTTTGTTTTCACAAATTTTTAAGAATGAAACATATAAGCGTATTCCCTTCTTCATTTTCTTCATTTTTTTTTTTCGTGTTTGAAAAGAAAGAATTATTTTATTATACCTACGTTTAAAATGTTGTTGTTCACTATTTACAATCCTTCAGCACCAAAATACCTTTTTTATATTTTTCATTTTGTTTTTAAAATTCACTGTTTAATTTTTCTTTCGTGTTTACAATTCACAAGTGAATTTAATAATTTTTTATAATTTTTTCTTTTATTTGTATTAATCTTTATAAAAAAAAATAAATGAATAATTAAACTAAATAAAACATGCTGGAGCAACAATTACGAAGGGAATGTATTTTTTATCCTGTTTTTCTACCTCATTAATTAATAATTTCTTAAATCATAAACAATTTTAGCTCTGAAGAGGAGGAGGTCGTCGAGGAAGTTCATGAGACGTAAGTTAATAATTAAAATCGGAATTATTTTGAAAGAAATACTTTTATATATTCGCTTATTTGTGCCAAATATTGCTTTTATAGATTGATGATGTCTGATTATTAGAAACGCTCCCAGGCGAACAATTGTTTTGCTTCGTCTTTTTGCGAATTTCATTACAAATCAAATGGATCTCGTTAATTAAGGCTATTTTTTTTATATCTTGTTTTTATTTGCATAATTTTAAAACAATTATACTTCAATAGATAACGAGATCTTAATTAGAGGCGAGGTGTGAATGGAAATCTTTCACATTTTTTAATATGATTGAAGATTTTAAAATTATTCAAAACAATAAAGCAAAATTTTATAGTCACACCTCGCATAATTTTCGAGAACTTTAGGAAAAATTATGCTTTTTTTAGCAACAGGACTTTGATATTGTGTAGTCGATTTAATTTTAGGGGAATTCTTGCAAGTGTTAGGCTTTTTCTGATTCAATGTGTACTTTTAAGATACAAGAACAAAAATTGCTAAAATAATTTAACAGCTTTGTAAATAGTATTTATATTAAAAAGGCCTTCTACAAAAATTAATTATGCTTTAAGAAGAATTCTACAACTGTCTGTCTGTTGTACTATTAGAACTCTGTATAATAAAGCAATTATTACAACACCATGAATTTTTTAGTACTTGCATTCTTCTGTATTTATTTTATTTTTATATAATACTTTTAGATACTGTATATAAAAATGTAAAGGCATATTGAATGATGATCTTGAAATTTATAGCTACATTAATATATCATAATCAGGAAGTATTTACTTTACAGATCTATTGCTAAATATTATTGAGAATCTTTATACATTTGTGAGTTTATACATATGTGGGGAATGGTCAAAAAGTTGTTTCAAAAGGTATCTTTTTAAGAAAAGGAAACCTTTATTTAAGCGACAACTTTCTGATCCACCTTCCAAAATGTTTTGTTAACAAAAATCTATGAGTATAAATACAATTTTATCCTAATACCCAATTTAAAATCATTACAATTTTATTCCAGTTCCCAATATAAGACGAAACATTTTTACTTTTCAATTCATATTCTATAACTAAGTCTACAAAATATATAAATACATACACTACAAGTCCTGTTTGCTACATTCTTTTTACAAGATATCAAATACTTAAGGTCACTGATCAAAAGATCGCTGCAACGCAACTAATCAAAAGCATTTGCATATGAAAATGAACATTTGAACATTCCTTACTAAGAAAAGCTTTTTCTCCATTACAGGAAGTAAGTGGTAAACTCCTAAGTGATTGTCTAGATTTTAGTGAAATAGTTTATTAGAATAGTTGCATTTCCCTGTGAGTTTAGATGTAGTAATTTTTATTTTATTTATTTTCATTTCTTATATCATCTCGATTAATTTAAATTTTATACACAATTGTAAAAAAATAAAGTAAAACAAAACCGCATTTGTTAAAATCTTGTTTAGGAACATGAAACTTCTTTTGATTTAAATATTTTATATATTATTTAAAATAATAATTATCAAGAGGAGTAGATTTATCATTAATATCATATTGCATTTATTCACAAAATATTTCATTAATTTATAATATAAGATATTCCAAAAGTACACAAAAAACTAAATTAAAACACTTCTTACCTTACTTATGGACACATCTGTTGCACTACGTGATTATCCTGATATTGTCAAAAAAGGCGCGTTGAGACCAAAAGCGAGTAAGTTGATAAAACAAAACAAAAAAATATCAATAAAACACAATAATGTTTGGAGTAAAGCAATCTGATTAAAGCAAGCTGTTAATCCGAGCTATAAATGTGTGTAATATATCAATAATACAAATATAAAAGCTTCGATAAAAACAAAACAAAACACATATAATTTCATTAAACAATTCTAAAACCAACAAGCGCACTTTCGTTTTTTGTAATTTTGTATTTAATAATTTTTTACTGCGCTTCAGCTTATATTTTGTATAAAAACAAGTTTTTGGGTTTTACTTAAAACTAATTAAAAATAAAATTTGATAAACTAAAAAATTTTAATTCAGACAAATGTTTTTGACAAATTTTAAATATATTTTGGTAATTTCTTTAGAAAGTAACAATGTTTTTTTTTTTTGAGAAAACACTTTCACTTTTTAAGAATTAACACTTTTTGTTTACTAAACATTCCATAAATGTATTTTTTTTTTTTTTGAATCTTACATCATATTCTTTCTTACACTTAAATCATTTTTTCAATAATACTTTTGCAATATAATTTGATTCGTTCCACTTTTATACAACGAGAATAAAATGCAATTTTAAAAGTTATTTCTTTTGTCTAGAAAAATTAGAATTTATTTTAATTTAGAAAATTTTAGAGAAATGTATGTCTATAGACATTCTAAGTAAGCACGTACAGTTCTTGTGTCTCAGAAGCTTTTTCTAATATAAAATTAAATTTGGGGAAAATATTCATTCTTTCTATTATTTTTATTAGGAGTAAAATACTTATAGAAATATTCCTTTAATTATAACTTAGACATTATTTCTTTTATCACAAAAAAATATGCAAAATTCTTAATACTACTACGTTATTATGTCCATATGAGAACTACAAAAATCCTTGATAGAGGCAGATAAAAACACCTGGAAAACTGTTTTAAATATTTCTTGTAAAACTTTTTTTGTACCATTCAAAAATTCATAGTCATAAACATGCACAAATTAAAGACACTCCATTTCATTAATAATTTACTTAATGAAAGAGGAATCATTTTTATTAAATTAATCTTCGCTTGGTGATCTTCGGGTTACTATCGATGATCTTTAAATCTATTCAGTAAAAGTCTGGTCAACTTAAGACGGAGTTTTGGATATTATAAAATCAACAATAAACAGCAAATGAAAGCAGGTTGTAAATATTTACCATTGCATGCTTGAAATCCCAACTTGTGTTTAACTATGTTATTGTTAAGTATTTTATATTGTATCTGTCCGAATTATCATCATAAACATTAAAACAAAAGTAAATCAATAAATTGATCTTGTGTATTCGTAAATTGAAAACTAATTTAAATTAATTGTAATTTTAAAGAGGGGAGGGAGATCCAGAATTCATCAAACGCCAGGATCAAAAGAGATCTGATCTTGATGAACAGCTGAAGGAATACATTGCAGAATGGCGCAAACAACGAGCCAGGGAAGAAGAGGAGCTGAAGAGGCTCAAGGAGAAACAGGCCAAACGTAAGATTTCCCGAGCTGAGGAAGAAAGGAAAATGGCCCAACGTAAGAAGGAAGAGGAAGAACGCCGTATCCGTGAAATTGAAGAGAAGAAACAACGTGATATCGAGGAGAAGAGACAACGTCTTGAGGAGGCTGAAAAGAAACGCCAAGCTATGGTCCAGGCCATGAAAGAGAAGGACAAGAAGGGACCCAACTTTACCATTGCCAAGAAGGACCCCGGCGTAGTATGTCCATTTAGAACTTTTAGTCAGCATTGTTTTCTAATGTCCGTATTTGTTGTACTTTAGCTTGGACTCTCAGGCGCTGCCATGGAGCGCAACAAGACAAAGGAGCAGCTTGAAGAAGAAAAGAAAATCTCCCTGTCCTTCCGTATTAAGCCTCTTGAAATTGACAACCTTGATGCAAGCAAGCTTCGGGCAAAGGCAACAGAACTGTGGGAACTGATTGTAAAACTTGAGACCGAAAAATATGACTTGGAAGAAAGGCAAAAGCGTCAAGACTACGATGTTAGTACTCTTTGCTATTCTTTGCTAAACTGCTAATACTAAAATCAATTTTCGTCTAGCTTAAAGAATTAAAGGAAAGACAGAAACAACAATTGAGACATAAAGCCTTGAAGAAGGGTCTTGACCCAGAAGCACTGACTGGAAAATACCCGGTAAGTATGAGAAAATCCGATTCCAAAATAGGGATCTTCTCGTCCCATTATTTTAGACTATATAAAACTGAGTTTTGTTTTTTTTTTAACTTAGCCCAAAATCCAAGTTGCCTCCAAATATGAACGACGTGTAGACACACGTTCATATGACGACAAGAAAAAACTTTTCGAAGGTGTAAGTATAAAAACTATTTTAAATAGTACTTTGGAAGAAATATTAATAAAGTTTAAATATTTTACGTTACTTTCTTTCATAAAACATTTTGCAAAATATTTGCAAAACTGAAAAAAAAAAAAACATAAAAAACGAAAAAAACAAAAAAAACAAATAAAAGGGTTACGATACGCTATATGCAGAATTAAGAGAAAAGAAATGGCAACAAAAACACGAATTATTTATGCAACGCACAAGAAGTAAGGGAGCAAATATAAAATTTTGCCTTAATTTTATTACCTGTTAACGTTCGTTTTATTCAATGTTTCATGTTTAATTCGTTGTTTAATAATTTCTTTTTATTATTACTTATTTTTTTAATATCTCACGGTGGCCGTTCGTGTTTGTATAATTTTCCACAGCAATTTACTGATACGTTTTTTTTTTTATAGTTACTACAATTACGTGTTTTTTTACTTAATTATAATATTTTTTGGCACAACGACTAAAGGTTTAAACGGTAACTTGACCGTTTTTTTTCGTTTGTTCCTTTTTATTAATGTTCTATTGCTGCACTAAAGAGCATATGCGATTTTTATACAAGAAAAGCAGGTGAAAGAGCGTAAAACTATGTAACAGTGTCTTGTCCGTGTAATATTTTTTTTCTTGTTAACCCTCGCATTGTAAAACAAACGACACAATTATACAAAAACGTTGTCCTAGATCAAAAACAAAGACACGTGATAATAAATGATAAAATTGGTGTATCCCCTTTTAAATGTTGAATCTACTTTTATGTCTAACAAGTGCAAACAGAGCAAGATAATTCAAGATATAATTGCCTAATCAAAATGTTCTTCAAATTTGTAAAACACTAAACATTTTTTATTTTGGAAATTCGGCAATGCAAAGAAGATCTCTTCGACTTCATTTTTGCATTCAAAAAACGTATAAAAAATTTATATACATACTCAGTAAACAAACGCGAATATAACTCTTATTTTCTTATTTTTATCACAAGAACTTAAATAACAATTCTATAAATTTTATCAGACTTTTTGCAAGTGTAAATAGTTTTTTTTTACTTTTTAACTACATTGCAACCATAATTTTGGAGAAATCAATTTAAAATCACATTTTGCTAGAATATCTGTTGTATCTGTTTGCAATTTGTTTGTTTCTAAAAAAAATATATATGAAATTGAATTACATGAAAAACAAAAATAAATAGACAAACTAACCTGCACGTTTTCATCCCTGAAAAAATATTTGTTTAATGTCTCCAGGGTTTCGATGAGCTCAACAAGGAATACCTTGAAAAGGTTTGGTCAGAAAAGAAAGATCAATTCTCTGGACGCCAAAAAGGTAAGATTAAATTTTTTTGAAAAAAAGAACGGCGAGAAAATATTAACAATGGCGCACTTTTAAAATCCCATTTATTTTTTGTATTCCTACTTCACGTTAATAACGAATTTTCTTATTTTCAAGCTTTTTACTTTTGAAGTAACTGATCTTGTGGCATAATAGCGCCGAATATAAATTTTATCCTATTAAAAATAATTAATGTATTTTTTATTTGCCATCTCGTGTAGCTAAACTTCCAAAATGGTTCGGCGAACGACCAGGCAAGAAGACCGGAGAACCCGAAACACCAGAGGGTGAAGAGGATGTTAAGGCAGATGAAGATATTGTTGAGGAGGATGAAGAGGTAGAAGAGGTCGTTGAAGAAGAGGAGGAAGAGGAAGAAGAAGAGGAGGAAGAGGAAGAGGAAGAAGAAGAGGAAGAGGAAGAGGAGGAGGAAGAGGAATAAACACCTCAAAATCCATCCAATCTCAGTACTTATCTAATTCATCTTCCTGCGGTTTAAATGACTATCACTGACCACAATTCCTCAATAGATGGCAACACCGCCCTACAATAATTATAATTAAGATTCATCTGTTAATTATAATTTTATTTTCATGTATTTTTATTTAAAACACAAAAAAGAATCTTTTAATATAATTAAGCCAAAAATGTCATCAACTTGTGCTTTTTGTTAAAAGTTTGAGCCGTTCCGAAAGTGCCACCGGCAGAACAAAAGAAACAACAAAAATTTACCGGTCAAATAAAACATATTCATCGTATTGAGGAAATCAATTTATTTTCAGTTCAGTCTTGGGATTGCATTGATTCTTTGCTATTGTCTAACACTGAATTGTTCGACATTTCAACCTCATCGTCATCGTCCTCGATTTCCATCTCATAGATTCTGATCTTCTTGTAGTTGTCCGATAGAACTGATGCAACCTACCAACCAAAGTATATTTTTAGTATCCCGAATTAGTATCATGCCTACCTTTCGACTCCCTGATACAGCTATCGAAGAGCAGCAGAAGCCCTCCACCGGTTTGAGGTAGTTAGGGTCGATTAGGTCTAGAATACTATATTGGGCCGAGGTCTGACTCAAATCGATCTGTTCAATACTTTGATGAATTGAACACTTTTCTCGCACTAAGCCCAGAGGTAGTTGGACAAAATAGCTGCAGTATTTATTATCAAAAGAAGCTTGAAGAAGCAACGAAAGGATCGACTCGTTGTAAAACTGCAAATCTCTGAAGACAATCTGGTTAAAAATTTTAAACTTCCCAGGCGTGAATGGGCTACAGGACAAATTCAGCCTTGATGATTTCAATATTTGATTTTTCGTATTTGATTCAATGAATATAATTTCAGTGTCACTTATAGAGGCGACCAGTAGATCCGTATGTGCGCTCTCGTCCATTATGTAGCTTGTATAGATTCGCTGGTCTGGTTTGAGGTCGGCACATTTTATTGTATTCTTCAAGTTAAAATGCTCCTCAATTATTCTATCCGGTTTAGCGAACAGCTCAAAGATGCATTGCTTTAGATTGTTCTGCTCTTGGATCAGGGAGAACTTCTTATTGTGCGGAAATACTAAACCAGATTCACGCAGGCATTCATTCTCGTTAAGCAATTGATTCCAGCGATGGTGTCCGTCTAGTTTAGGTGGAAACTCTAATTCGGAATTTTCTAAGTATTGACCTACTCGTTCTAAGTTGAATTTTTGTTTGCCAAAAGTTCCGTCCTCTGTAAAATTTTGTTGATTTATTATTTTAAGATTTACGGACAGATTTACGAAATATCATGCTATTTTAGGGTGTTTTCTTGATATGCGTTGAAAATTTTACTAGACAGTCTTTTCAAATGAAATTCAAAATTTATTGGATAGAAAACAAAAATATCATCATTTTAGTAGTACTAGTATAGCCATGTTTGTTAATATTTAATATTTGTAAATTACCCTTTTCAAATATGCAATCATCGAAGGTGTTTAGAAATTCTGCAAGATATGTTATATCTTCCTGTGTTACAGATGCAACTTCATCGGGAATGTTTTCGTCCATTAGCCTTACAACAACCACACATAACCAACACCAGAATATCTTGTAGTCGTTAACCGATTGATCAACAGTCTGCTGCAGTTCTAGAATTTTTATCAAGAATGAGCCGGCACTTAAAAGGGCCTTTTCTGCCATTTCAGGGACTAAAAGGGGCTGGAAGAGCACTTTGCTAATAAAATATTAAAATAGTAAAATGTATTTAACTACTTTGTAGCAGTATGTGTTCCTACTAAGTCCCTTTATGATATTCAAGTGATAGAATAGGTTTATAGCAGCACTTTGCAAAGGTCTCACAACTAAATTTTGTATAGTGGAATAACTAAGTTCGATGGAGCTTCCTAATTTTTTAAGACCCTTTTCTGTTAAGTCTCTGTTAAATAATCGGATTATAATTTAGACTTATTTTTAATTTTAAAAAATTACCGCGTTAAAAACTCTTCTAAGGCTTCAGAAGGAGTTCCAAACATAAGAAGTTCCAGAAAATCAGCTGAAATCGATCCTTCAGGCTGCGAATTAGCATATTTTGTTAATTTATTATCCATTTCCAACAAAACAGTTTCCCAGGCTTCGATAATGCATTGTATTGTTTCAGTAATGTAACTAAAAAGTGTATAGTTTTTAAATCTCTTCTTTAAGTTACAAGAACTCTTCAATTTACTTAAAACATCCCAGCACATGTCCGTGTTTCATGGCTAGATTCAGCAATGACGACGTGTATTTTGTAAGTATATCGTTGTTAAAGAAAAGCATTTTCAAAACATTTCCGTCCTTTACGTATACCATTATTTCATCAAAAGTTGAATTCATTCGAACGTCACAGATCTCATAACTTTCGGGATTAGTTAAATATTTCTGGATACTGATCTTTCCGCATTGCAGTACGCCTAGCACTGATAAGCATATCTGACCTGTAGTTAGACTTATAATTAAAAAATTTGGAGAACCCTTCGTAAAACTTTTCGAAGTGTAATCAGTCTTCCTAGCGCCCGATGAAAGAGAACTTAAATTTGGTAGTGGGACCAAAAAGTCATCGTTATTGACCTATAATATATTATTGAGAAAACTAAAAGCAGACACATTTCAGAAAGCCACACATACTTCTGATTTACTATTGTAGCTGTTCGTGTAGTTAGATGTATAAACAGATCTGGTCCATTGTAAAGTTTTTATATCACTATCTACGGTAAAGGAAAAAATCTCATCCTCTTTTTCCACATCAAAAAGAGATACTTTTCCATTGCTATAAGCTTTAAAGAACAAAATATTCTTAGGTCTAGAACAATTTGGAGGCCAGCATACCTATTGCTATTATGGTCTCATCAGGTTGCCATGATAGAGCTCTTACCTTAATACCTTCTCCCGGGGTTGGGAAGGAGCATATCTTTTGCCAATTTAATCTTTGGATGATTACTTCACCTGTAATGAATAGAATTCCGAAAGAACAATCAACCCTAAAAAATATATTTTTGAGAAATTCTTAACCAGTAAATACAAAGTGGGTCTGTAAAATCTACTCAATAGTTATATCTATTAGATTGCATTAGAAGCTAGAAGACCTCGTTCACTTGAGCCATCCAACTGAGTGAGCGCTGGTTTGGAAGAGTGTAAGATTTTGAATATTATGAAAACCTAAAGAATCTGGTTACAACTTAAATAGTACATTAGTATCCTATTTTTCACTACTTTGGTTGAGATCTGGATAAGTTTTGTTTTTCCTGAAATTAGGTAGAGGAACGATGACAAAAACGCTTTGGATTTTTATTGTATTTTATTATTTTGTTTAAATGATATTTTGGAAGTGTATTTTCTAATAGAAAAGGCTAATTTTCGAAATCCTCTTGTATAGATTCTGTATTTAATGTTTGATGCATTGCTTTCGCAGGTTATAATGGAGTTATAATCTTTATATTCTTTATGTACATTTCAGGAATACTAGACAAATCCAGATTAAACTTCTTTCACATAAGGTTCGAAGAGATTTTGAATATACTAAAATTTCTTTTCTCCATTACTACTGATAAGATTTTTGTGGGAATTTCACAATTAAGTCTGAGATAAGCTTTGGCTACTAATTTTTATTGTATGCCTAATCCGTTAAAATTTGCAGAATGAGTTTCGCTTGGAGCTTCGATAAATAAATCTCAGCAGAACTTGTACATTACGAGAGTAAAACTGTGACAGGCTTTGTTGCTGTACGTTATCACTATGTAGAAAATGACTAGACGAATTTTTCTCAATTTTCGTGTTATCTAAGTGGTTAATTACACCATTGAAAAAATGTCACGATGCATAAAAATTGCTAATGTGAACTAGTACTACTTGCCCCCCCTTGCTACATTAATGCTATACGAATTTTGAGTTGACTTCAAGTATTTATTTTCACAGTTTAATCATTCCCATTTCCTAACCGAATTTATTCTATTTATATCGTTTGTAGAATTGTATTTCGTTTTGATCAGCAATTTCCCATCTTCGTACCTTTTTCATTTCCGATAGCAATCAAATCCATTTTGTTACTCCATTCCATGACTTCAACACGGAACCCCATATTTTTCACTCCAATTTGTTTCATTGCATTTATTTGTTCCATTTTCATAGAAAAATCAACGTATTTAATTATTTTCAAAACAAATTTCAGTAGTTGACAATTGGAGCAGCTTCTGACAGTGACGGTTGGATTGGCGGGATACATCACTGGAAAGTCGGAAAATTTATGGAAGTAAATACATATCGATATTTGGATACATCGAAGTTAAAAACACTAAATTTAGTATGTAATTATAATTAACATTAACTTCAAAACACGCCTATACTTTGAATACATTAATTAAATTGTTAACAATCACAAAAGAAAGCGACTAAGCAATTTCTGAAAACGAAAGTAGTTTGAGATGTAGTCGATAAATCGAGGAGTAAATATCGATACTTTTCCAACATCCCTAAAATGCGCTTGAACCGGCGCATTTTCTGTCCATACTTGAGTTGACTTTTGTAGTCTACGCCATTCCTTTTTGTGAAAAAATCTTATGATGGCTAAGGTGAGGTGAATTTGCTATTAAAAAGTAGCATAGCTGGCCGATTTGAAAAGATTATTATGTGCGAAAGAGAATCATGTTATTAATTCGTTGCGAAAACCAGCCGGACAAGTGAAAGAGTGGCCGTGAAAAATTCTGCTCCCGCCCCGACCGAACAGACGACAGAAATCAGGAAAGACTAAGTCCCCTTGCCCGTCGCGCGTATGTCTGGTACTGTGTGTTGGTTCACGATATAAATTTTAAATGTTTTCCCAAGGAATTTTTAATGTTAATTCTGTAAATGTAAATTAATTCCATCATCGTTTATTGGTTCTGCAGGCTTACAGTGAATTGCAGAAAAAATACACCGCCAATCCGACGTGAGACTGTAGTAAAAACTTCCTACTCTAGTGCTCCGCCGCCGTCGCCGCCGATCGACGTAACAATTTTTTTTTCTTCCCCCATTTGGAGGAATGAAAATTTTTCAAGGACACGAAGAGAACGTTTCTCGTGGCCTTATCTGCATTGCGCATTTTCGTGGGGTCAATCTAGGAGGAATATACTGCTGGAGATGGTGTTTACGTGTAATGCAGGAAATAGGCAATTACACTACATTTTCTGATTGAGACTCCGCTGCGAGAGGAAGTGTGATTTGGAGCCCGCTGTCATAGCCGCCGCTACCGCCGTCGTCGTCGTCGCTCGGGTAAATCCATAGTACGGAACGGACGTAGAAGAAGACACGGGCTTTAAACCTTTTTGTAGGTAACCATTGACCGTGGAGTTTATGTATAAATTTATATAATCGTGAAGAAGGAAAATCGAAGTCGGGAATGTCGCAGCGGTGTGCGGTGTATTAAGAGTGCCAATTTATTTCCATGATCGTTATCTGTGCGGTGTTCCAATGGGACTAGGCTAGTTCTAAAAGGGTGGGCGCGATTAGAGCCGCGCTTCGCAGATTCCGAGGTCGCACGAGCCCCAACCTCACACCGACGTCCCAACCTCTTTACAGAGGCAGGCAAACAGTCTGGGTTGATTTTGATTTGATTGAATTAATTAAATCGCCGCAGAGAACACCAGCGCGGTTTGATGAATGCGCTAGCGAACCGAAGAGATTTCTTAATTTTTTTTTTTTTTTTTTTTAAATTTAACAATTCCACTTCTCTCCCTGCGAATACCAGACTTAGACGGACGACCTGTTTTTCGTATTTCTTTATTTTTTCTTGTTTTTTTTTTAACCGTGCGCGGACCCACAACGCGACTTCATTTGAATTTCAAAGTGGCAATAATTGCTACTTTTGCTCATAGTAAAAGTGTTCATAAAACTAGAATTTACTTATTTCGGTCTATCGCCCTTTGCCGCGACTGTTGTCATCTGGCCGTCGTATTTTTCGGGTGATTCTAGACCTCGGCCTCCAATGGTTTGTGGTGTGATTTCTGCCCAAAGGTGCAAAGGCTGCATCTGCGTCGGATTTACCCTCTTTGTCCCTTTTATTTTCGCTAAAAAAAGGGTATGAATCTTAACAGCTGCTTTTGTTCAATTGTTTCAGGGAAATGTGCGAGAGATTCTATTCTTCCGAGGGGAGATTTTCTTCTGTGCTAAATTTCGCGTTCAGTGAACTTTGGCTAATTGAAAAGATAGGATATGCAAATTACACACGTCCTGTACTTGTATCCCAACTTTTTGTAGGCCCGAAAAAAACATGAGATCTTGTTTTCGTGCGCTTGCGATGGGAAAGGGATGAAACGTGATTTTATCTTAATGATCCGAGCTCTGTGTAGTTAAACAATTTAAAATCTATTCATTTAATTATAGTTCATTGTTAAAGTGATTGAGATTTTTATATACATCCGGGACTGGTTGCAAGTACCATTTTATCAAGAAAACAGAAAAAAAAAAACTGGAACGTAACTGTGATTACTTAAGAATTATGCGTTCGGCAAAAACAAGATTTTAAAATAGTTTTCAATAAACAAACAAAAAACTAGTCAATCATGATTTTGCTCACTGATTCATCATTCTGTTGGGTGCGAATATTTATGGTATCATAGTATAAAAGTAATATCAACAAAATGAAGCAGTTCACACATTTCGTGTTGTGTTTACTGTCTTTGAGACACATATGAAATTCTCTGGTCAAAAGAGGTGGGAAAGAAATAATAATTCCTATTAATGTAATATGCTCTATTATGATTTATTTAAGTACTCGTAAAACGGAATATTATTTTTGGTCATCTTGCACTCAGAAAATGGACTGAAGGTTTATTTCTTCTCGCTTTGTATCATTTTTGTTATATACAGTCAGAAAATGAGTCTCATTCGAAAAGTAATTGACGTGGAACATGGTAAATAAACAACAAAAGACTCTCAAGGATCTATTAACATATCTGATGCACGCACACACATCTGATTATCTTGGATCAGGCAGTGGAATGTGCTCGGGAAAAATCTTGTAACTAGGTTTAAAGTTAAATGCCCAATCCAAGCCTTGTGTTGGGTAAAATGTTCAGTTCGATGATAGTTGTAGTTTTGTAAAGACGTAAGAATATTAGAAATAAAGCTGGAGACATGTGATCTCTCAATTTGAACTAGAACAAATGATTTGATAAGTAGTTTTAAACTTATGCTCTCCAATGTTGAGTCTCGGTAACTATGCTATTTCAATAAAAGCTCTGCACTAGTACAGTATATTGAATATGGCATGTTTTCTTAAATCAAAAAACTCATGCATTTGTTTTTCTGTATTTTTATACTTTTATAAACAAAACTACTTCAATATTTTCAAAAAACAAGAAATATTGATTTATTCGAAATTAAAAAATTACGATTTTAATATTATTATTACCAGCTTTGATCAATTACGAAGATATTTTTTTTTAGCTTGTGGCCTATCAAAATTTCTGTTCTCTGAGTACGTTATAAGTTTTTACTTTTAATAATTTAAAACAGACGGCGTGTGGTTTCCAATTTTAGAGGGCTTTTTTTTTTAAAGTGATTTGCTTTTTAAAATCACTGGAAGAATGAGTCAATGTTTTTTAAAACAAACAAATAAATTTCGATCTTTCAGGTGTTTTGGAAGATATGATAGATTTCTTTGAAGCGTTTCCTACGTAATAAGTCCCCTTAAGTATTTTTTTTTTTAAATACCCGAGCGAAATCTGTAATTGGTTAGTTTTTATTCAATAATTCTTAAAAAATACTTGACTATTTTTTGGATTCAATTTTTTCACTGTTTTTAACATTTTTACTCGATATATCATGCTATATACCCTCTTATCGTATTCATAATAATGTTTTCGATTCATAGAAATTTATAGAAATAAAAAACTGGTCACTAATTTAATTTTACCGATTACACTGTGTTAAGTTTATCTTATTTTGTGTTATTTTTGTCTATCCCCAAATAAATACAAAATATGTACGTACAGGCGCACACAGAAAAAAAGTTCGATTTGACCCCACAAGCGCCTGCAAAATCAAAATAAACGTTAAACGTGACATGCTGGACATTTTTTTATTTGCGTTTATAAATAAAACACATGGAACAAAATAAAATATTGATATGACACAAACAAATTGTGTGTAGGGCACTAGTTTTAGGAATTGTATAATGCAAATAGCATCTAAGATAGCGGGTATCGAAAGATAAGATCAACAAATATTGCGTTTCGATAAGAATATAATATCAGTTTTTTTTTGGGGAAATTACTTTTCCTTCACTGTTTTTGGTGTTTATTTTTTGATTAAACTACAAAATAAACATAGGTACAAGTGATACGATTAATACAAATTTGGTTAAATAAAATATTGAAATAATATGTTTGTATTGATTATTTTATTCATCAAACTTTTGAATGTTTTATATTGTGTTAAAGCGAAAACATTTCGAGCTATCGTCATTTTATATAAATCAATTTTTAAATTGACTACGTCTACTGAGGACATATTTAAACAGTACAGTAAATTAAATTTACTGGGACAAATCTTTTCCCTTCTTTCTGTTCACATTCGTTCAAATCGGCCTACCTTAGCACTGGATAACCATGACGACGAAATATTACTAATCTTCAATTGTTCTCATTTTACTTTCAGACTTTGGGTGAGACTGTTCACTAGGGCCTAAATATTTTTTTAAACAGAGCTGCTGCTAGAAGAGCTAACCAAAAAAACAAAATACAAGCGTGATTGAACAAAGAAATTATTTACAAGAAATTCAGGATATTCGCTGAAGAGTACGGCTAAGAATTTACAATCTCCTTCGTGTATAAATAAAAAAAAAGAAAAGAAAAAAAGAAAAAAAAAAGAAGAAGATATATTTTCCAAGTAGGGCGTGTGTGTTCTCCAGTAATAATTTATTCTTCGAATCGTGCTGTTGTTACTAAGTTATTTTTCTCATATTTATTTCAACTAATATTGCAAAGATCAATTAAAAGAAGTGTCTTTTTTGACCGTACCGCGGATTCAATTTAATTGATACGTTTGGGGCGGCACTTAAGTTGTATTCAACTTATGGCATCTGAAGAAATATCAAACAATTTGGCAAATTTGCAACAAAACTCTATTGGCATACATTTTGGTAAAATTGACAATAATAGCGGTGAAAGGGAGAGTATGGAGAAGGTGAAACTGTTGGAAGCTGCCGTGGACAAGTTGTCCATACAGGGCAACATTTATGGCGAGGTATACGACAACAAAGGCAGTGAACTCAGGGAATCACCACTCGAGGAGACTTGCACTTTTCCTGATGGTTTGGAACGGAACTGCATGATTTGCAAGTTAGATTATTTTAGAACATTTGTTTTTTTTGAGACATTATTTTTTATGCCAAAACTCTTAAAGGGGTCGATTGAATTCTCCACGTGTTTTATCATGTCTTCATGTTTTCTGTGAGACTTGCTTGGATAAACTGCTTATTGATGAAACGGGGGACACAACTAAAATTGACTGTACTATCGATTGTCCAACATGTGGTCAGCCAACTAAGGTATGTAAATTTCATTCATATAGAAAATTCTATGTTCAAATAATGCTAATTTATTCGACTCAACTTCGTAGAATTAAGTTACACATGCAAGTTATAATTGTAGCCTTTTAATACTAAGTCAGAGAGTGATTTCAGGAATAGATTCTTTAAATTAGCATTTTGTAATATAGCATTATCTATTCAAAAAGCTATAGATTGAAAATTTTGAATAAAGAGGAGCAGTTTCCAGCCTCCTGGAAATTTATTCGATTTCTTATGAAAAAGAGAAGGCAATCCAAGATTAATTAATTAAATTTAAATTTGTTTATAAGTTTATATTTTGATTTTAATCAGCCACCCTATTGAAAATATGTTATTTTTCTGAATTAGGTTGGGCCTAAAGGGGCGGCTTCGTTGACTTGTGATTACATTTACACTAATATACTTGATCTTTCCACTATTGAGCCTGAGATGCTGGCGTGCACTTCATGTAAGAGTACTGAAAATGCTATATCACGATGCAATGACTGTGCAAGTTTCTTGTGTGCCGGTTGTGATCATGCCCACAAGTATATGCGTTGCTTCGAAAACCATGAGGTTGTAAAGCTTGAGGATCTGCAGAAATCGGCCGAAAAAGTCAGTATTCACAAGCCCCTATTCTGCAGTGTTCATACTAACGAGAACCTTAAGTACTATTGCTTTAACTGCCAAATCCCCGTATGTAATGACTGTTTGATTGCCGATTCCCACAAGGGTTCTGAGCATCACTATGACATAATAACTAGTGCTGAAAAATGTGTTAGGCATGACATTGAAAACCTCATGAAGGAGGCAAAGGCTAAAATTAAATATTGTGGTACTGCTGTTTCTAATCTCGGCACAGCTCTAACCGAATTGCAGAGTCAACACGACCTTGCCCGTGATCTAATTGAAGAGTCTTACCAAAATTTCAAGGCGGTTCTTGATAAGTGTCGTGAACAGGCTTTGAAGGACCTGGAGACCCTCCATTCGGAAAGGGAATTAAAAATAATGGATTTATTGCATAGCGTTGAAAAGACAGAGGAGAGGATCGATGGAGTGTGCAAATTTACTGCGAGGGTGCTGGATCAAGCTAATGCCGCTGAGTTCCTCAGCATGAAGAAATTGATTAGCACTCAATTTATGAACCTCATAAATAATATCCCAAAGTGCGATACAAATTATTCTCTGGAATTTGATACTAAGTTTGAGAAGTTCGAGCAATTGGCCCAAGAAACTTTCGGTAAATTCCGCACTGAGTCGACGCCACCTAGTCCAAAGGAGAGCACCCCACCGCCAACGCTTCCAGGAATGCCTCCTGTTCTTATGAATCGCAACATGAACTCAAGTAACTCCCAAAGCGCATTAACTGGCTCTGTAACTGCGAGCAGTCCCATATCTTTGCCGACTTCAATGCAATCTTCCTTTGAAGGCGATATGTCCGCCTTAAACTCTGGTTTCATGCTCCCAACCAGTGTTCTAACACCAGATTCTCCGCCACAGCACACAATCGCCAACACGATCTCATCAACAGCAGCGGTGCCTACAGTTGTAGGATCAACAATTCCAGGCTTTAACAGTATCGCTGAGTATAATTTACAAAGGTTGGCCAATTTGGCCGAAACCACTTCTGATATTTCCGATGCAATCGTACCTGCTGCCAATCCTGCTCCACCAACCCAGCACATTACACTGGCTGATATACTATCCGGGGATCAACGCGCCTTCAATAATCTACAAGCCCTCGCTAAATTGGGACTCAACAACAATGGTATGTATGACAATGTCCCGTATTTAGTTTAAAAATTTTCGTTAATTTTGTTCCTTCACGCAAATGTTTTGCGTTGTTATATGTAAATCAGTAGATTTTCACACAGACTTGACAACGAATCACCTTTTAACGCGAGGACCTTCACCAGGCATTGATACTCTTCTCACCGACTTTGGGTTGCCACCATCCACATCCCCTATGCCATCATTACCGCCAATGGCCGATGACCTTGGAATACCAAGCTTCCCAACGATTAGTGTACCTGGGCGAACGAAAGCCACTCCAATGCAGATTCGTTGCAAGTTTGGTTCTTTGGGTACCTCGAAGGGCCAATTCAATTCACCACATGGATTTTGCCTCGGGGTCGACGAGGAGATTATTGTTGCTGATACAAATAATCATAGGATTGAGGTGTTCGAGAAAAATGGGGCCTTCAAATTTCAGTTTGGTGTACCTGGGAAGGAGGAAGGACAACTTTGGTATCCACGGAAAGTAGCTGTAATGCATACAAATAGTAAATTTGTTGTTTGCGATCGGGGCAACGAGAGATCTAGGATGCAAATATTCTCGAAAAATGGGCACTTTATGAAGAAGATTGCTATAAGGTATACTTTTGACATTTTTTCTTCTGTTTTTATCGAAGGGTTTTCTCTTTTACAGGTACATTGATATTGTTGCTGGCCTTGCTGTTACCTCAAAGGGACAAATCGTGGCTGTAGACAGTGTTTCTCCGACAGTTTTTATCATTTCTGAGGATGGCGAATTGGTGCATTGGTTTGACTGCAGTGACTACATGAGAGAACCATCCGATATTGCTATTCGAGGTAAGTCATAACATAAGATTTTATACTTTACGACTTCTAAAAGTGTAGAAAAAACGTAATCCGATAAATTTAAGCAGTAGTCTGCTATGCACTGATTAGTTTTTGTTCGTTTCTTTTAATTGCAGACAACGATTTTTACGTTTGTGATTTCAAAGGACACTGCGTGGCTGTATTTAAAGACGATGGTACCTTCCAGTATAGGATTGGAAATGAGAAAGTTACCTGTTTCCCTAATGGAATTGATATATCAAATGCTGGTGATATTTTAATTGGAGACTCCCATGGCAATCGCTTCCATGTTGCTTGCTTTTCTCGAGATGGCATTTTACAATCCGAATTTGAGTGTCCTCATGTGAAGGTAAGTGCTAATGTGTGGTTTTCCTCTCAATGGAGGGAGGAGCTACATTTAATTTTTATAAAATTTCATCAAAATCCAATTCCCGCAAAGGTTTCTCGTTGCTGTGGCTTAAAAATAACTTCCGAGGGCTATGTCGTTACACTAGCCAAGAACAATCATCATGTATTAGTGCTCAATACTCTCTATGTTCATTGATTGACAACTAGAGCGAAGATTTTAAAACCAAATCGTTGAAACGGAAAACAAAAAGAAAGCAAGAATATTTTTGATCTCTTTCACGTTTTTATTTTATATTTTACAAACCAAGCATCGTTTTACACTTATTTTTTTTTTTTCTTAGTTGTTAGTTTGTTATCTATAGAAAAGAGCAAAAAAACCCTTAAAAAAAGATAAAAAAAAGCGCTAAAACCATGAAAAAAGATGCGTTAGCAAAATGTTATTCCTTTTCCGTTTATATAAGGCTGCTGGTTATTATCCAAGACATTACGTTACTATTTTAATTATAAATTTTTACTTTATTACGTATTTCCTTTTAACATGTTCTTTTTTTTTGTCATTCTTTTTATTGTATTATGAAATTTTGTCTACGGACGGTGTACAATGATTCTAGTACCCTTTTTCGCCTGTTGCGTTCTGGGGTATTGGAGTGTAACAAAAACGCTAACTATTTACATATTCAGTCATTTTTGTACTATCTTTTATTAGTTTTAAAGGAGAAGCCTTTTTTGTTAATCATAGTTAAAGAAATTCCACACGCTTTTAAAAGAATGAAAAGAATAAAAAAAATGTTTTGTATAACAAAACATCTATTATATCGATAATTGATTCAGGAGAGACAACTATTTAATAAATAAGTTACGGTCACCTGTGGGGAAAAACAAAAAAAAATATTTTTTAAATACAATATTTTTTTTGTTGTTTAATATTTATATGTTAGAATCTTCATATATGTATACAAATTGTTAACTGGTTTTTTTTCCACTTTTTATACAATGAATAATACTTTAGTTCAACCTTAGTTGTGTGATTATTCTCTTTTTACTATTATTATTAGTACTTTCTTGTGTAGTTTTATTGCGGTGTTTATTTTTTTATTTAATGTATTAAGACTATATAACATGTAGAGCTAACAAATTAGAAAGACAATTTAAAACCAACTGATTCGAAACAATCGATTTGAATTATAATCAATGGATTTAGTGTAAATGTTGATGTTATTTAATAATAATACGATCCAAACTGATGATTGGAAGGTGAGATAAAAGAAAGGTTTTAATATTTAGTAGAATAACATTGTGATAAAGAATTTTGTTGTTATCAAAACATTGTTCCAAACAGCAAAATTATAGCATAAATAGGTTGAAAATTTTAAGATGCATATGTGTCTAAAAATTGTAACAACTTTTCGCATTTTCATTATGTAATTTTTTTTTTATTTTATTCCTTTTACATTAAAAAAGGTACTGTTTCGTCTCGAAAGAGTTTACTTTTATATAAAAAGTATTTAATCCATTTAAAAATTGTTTAGACGGGGTCTCCGATCGAATAGCTGTTGATTCCTGTTTCTACAATTAGTTATTCTACATTTTCTTATTTCCTATAATCTACAGCCAGTTAAATGTTTGGGTCGTATAATATCAGACTAAACAAATTAGAGATAAACTCTTTAAAGTAGATGTACTGAAAAGAATAGCTTTAAAGGACTTTTGCCTAAATTAGAGCTCACTAATAGTGAACAAATAATAGCAGTAACGATAAAAGAATGAGAACTCCTTTTGTAAAATTTTTCACGATCAAAACCTCACAAAGACATTACTATACATAAATTTTGAATCGATTGTTGCGAATTTTATGTAACAATGCCAAAATATCTAGTTCTTGCTTTAAAATTTACGTAATAATAATGAAACCTTCTATTACTTAGCAATACATGTTATACGCATTCTAATGTATTGATATTTTGATATATACACATTTTTAGTTTAATGGAATTTTTTCTGCAGTTTTTACACTTATGTACATAAAATATTTTTCTGCATTTAGAGATATAAAGAAAAGGAAGAAATGAAAAATAGATGAAAAAAAAATGTAAACAACAATATCCAAAGGTATATTTGAAGATATTTTTGCCTTAAAAATCTACATAAAGTTTAAGAGAACTTATTAACTTTATAGTATTAAGTGAATTTATGAAAATAGAAGAAAATGAGAAAAAAAAACAATAGTCAAAGCAGGAAAGAAACTTAAAAGGAAGGGGAAGAAAAGCACGAAATATGAGTAAAATATGGAAGTAAGAAATACCCTTCAAAACACAATTTAATCTCAAAACAGGAGAAAAATACAATTGCTTTACCTGTGGTGTATAAGTTCCTCAACAGTCTTTTTAGTTTTGTGTTTGAATTTCCATTGTGTTCTAATATATATATATATATTTTTTTTTGTTTATTGTAAAAAAGAAATGAATAATTTTTTTTTTTAAAGAACATATTTACTTCTCGAATCTCCACGAATTTATTGTTTTATAGAGCGAGGAGATTTTTTAATCTAGTGTGGGGCATCGTATAGTATGTACGGCTGTTTTAATGGAAACAGCGAGAAGGATTCATTAAAATGGATAAATGTATGATGCGGCGACTCGACGAAGTTTATTTAGTTTGTATTCAAACATTATATACACATATCAAATAGTATGTCAATTTTTTCTGAAAAAAAAAATGAATTAAGAAAACGGAGATAATAAATTGAAAAATCATAAAATACTATTTTTATGTTTAAGACTTAAAGTTTTAGAGAACAAGAGAAATAGTGCCATGTTTTTAGTTTAACAATGTTTTTTCTAATAGTCGTAAGGGCGTTTATTTTTCTAGTAATGTAAAACAATAAAAAAGAAATCAACTAAATAGCTCTAGAGAAGTCAATATGCAAATAAATAATTGATCGGCGAAAAAGAAGGAGAAGATAAACAACAACATTATAAACGTAAAAAAAAATCATCCTCTTCCTATTTTTCTCGGTACATTGTACGTGTCTCTTTAAAGGAAATCTTGGGTTGTTAGGTATATAAGGTACACATATACATGATAACGACGACTATATATACTTTCATTGTAGATAAGATCTGACCAATTATTCTAAACTTATTCTAATAAGCAATATTTTTGAAAAACAAATTTTTAAACGTGTAATCAATATTCATATGTGCATTGATAGGGCAGATGTGAAGAGTATGTGAGTTTTTAAAACAATTTTATGGATAGATCTTATCTGCACAAGATTCTTATTTGTATTTTTTATATATACAAAGCAAAACCATTTAAGAATTTTTTTTTTTTTTTTTGTTAAAGAAATATTTAATTTTAGAGCAAAACGAACGAGTATTAACAATAATTAGTAATGCAAATGGTGCAGAAACATTTTGGTTTCTCCTGTTTGCACTCGAAGACGGAAGACAATTGAATTTAGGTAAAACGCGAATAAACAAATTCTGTACATTTCGGGATAATATGTAATTTAAAAAAGAAGTAAGAAAGGAGCAAAAATCATTTAAAAAAAAAACATTTTTAGGTGAAGTAAGTGAAATGAAACATGTTGCATTGTTATTTCAATATACAAAGAAAAAAAAGCAAACAAAAAAAATATATATACCTTCATATATGTAATCAATGTATATTGGCAATAGTTACTTAAATGTTATATTTGTGAGAAAACGTGTTAAAGATTGGTGACAGTAATCACTTTTTAAGAATTATCTCAGTAGGCATTCATAAACAAGAACGACCAAAACAACGTAACTTCATTTCGCATTCGTTGATCCACGTTCTTCATTGTTAAGGTTTCTGAAATGAGCTTTCACTTTTAGGATTACACAATTTTAACTCTTTCGGTATTTTCTTTAATAAAAAGGAAAATTTAATGCATAGGTAGAAATTAATGTAGGGGTGTGAATTAGTAAATGACTTATACAAGAAAAGTTTTACTTCGTTGATTACTTTCGTTCTTTTTGTTATCTTTAGAAAAGATAAAACATTCAAATTTGAGTCTTACTAAATGTTATAAAATTTAATAGAATCAAGCTTCCATTCTTCACCACGCTAGTTTTTATTCACTCTTATTCTCTTGGTGTGTGATCTAGGCCTTAAAATTATAAATTAAACAAGAAATAAATAAAAGCACATAATTTTTGCGCGGTGATATTAAAATTTCGTGTATATATAAAGACTTTTCATCAGATTCTGTACAATACAAGATCAGAAAGTGTTTAAATTTTCTTGACTAAATTTATCCAAATTAAAAACATCGGAATTAGAATTTCCAGTTCAGTACAATTTTCGAAGGTATTACTTTTCTAGTATAAGTTCAATAAGTAAAATTGATGTCGTAAGTATTTAAAAAAAAAAAAAAAACTATAAAAGTACATTTTCATTTCATTCTGAAATTTCGGAATTTTCAACATTAGAAAAATAAGTTTAGTATCATCCTTGCCCTTCTACTGTTCATAGTACTAGCACTCTTATATAAAAACGAAAGTCCATTTACAATGTTTGAATACTTCGCTGAGATCTTTTGCCTTAAATTTCTAGATCAGATAGAAACTTGAAATATGTTTTTATTTTCTAAAATGTATTCAATTTAAATAAAACGTGGATTAACGATTACGATTGTACGTTCCGTAATAAATTTAATTTTAGTCCTTTGGAAAATTTAAAGAAGCCGTTGCCAACTTAAAACTTATTAAACTTAATTTCGATTGTTTTTTTTTGTTTTTAATTGAAACCAGCCGTTGCTTAGCAAACCACTTGAAAACGCTTAAAGATTTAAGAAATAATTTAAACGAAATGAAGAGAATTAAGTGAAAAGCGCGTAAACCATTTCGAAGCTTTGACACTTTAATAACAGGAAGTCATGAAGGCTATTTTTAAAGTAACTTTAACGAATTTTGTTTCTTCAGACAGTTTTATTTTACACCTTTTTTTTATTTTATTTTAAATATATACACTTTTGCGTATTTTTTTTTTTTTGAATACTTTTAATCTGTTTAGTTTTCAGTTTATTTTTTTATTTTTTAAATTAAAACTAATTGTGAGAATTTTCACCTCGCCTGTGATACTACTACTTTTTTTTTTTGTTCAGAATATTTTTGTAAGTCATTGTTAATTCATCGGTGTTAACTTTTTGTGTAAAGCTAATTTTGATGGGAATATTGAAGTAATAATGGTAAATATTGATAACTACTGTAATCGAGGCTCAAAGGAAAAAAAAGCTTTTGATTTTTTTTCTACTTTAACTTTTTAAGTCATTTGCCTTTTTTTTTTTTGAATTTCTCGAAAGAGAAAGTATTGTCTTTTAAAGCAATAAAATTTTGTCGAGCTTAAGAGAAAATGATCAAATATTCTTATAGAAGACCCGTTTTCGAAACAATTTTGCTTTTTAAAACTTTATCACATAAGATGCGATTATTCAGTGTTTATTGGGAAATTGTCGGTGTTTATTATTATTATTTTGTTTTTATTTTATACGGCTACATGGCTGTAATACAATGCAGCATTTTGAAATATGCCGGTCTTGAACTCGATAATACAAAAATAAGCTTTAATTAAACGTAATCGAAATCGATATCGGCGGTTTGTAGTGCCAGCATAGTGTGCGGCATAAGGTTGTGTTGATAAGCGGAATTTTGTTTACAGGATGCAACTATTACTTTTTTTTCTTTTTTTGATAATATAATTGCGGTCTATGTAAGTCTATCAGTTTGAACAAAAAAACATCCGTAAAGAGTCCAGAATACAAAATCCTAATTGTTGTAACCTGCTCTCAATTTCGATATTTCAAATCAACAAAGGGGCCTTATAACTTACTATTATTGACTTGGATGCAATTCGTGGATACATATTAATAGACTATTGTTTAGAATGTTAAAAAAATGGTCTCAAATGTAAATTTATGCTGAAAATTTATTTTTGTCTAAATTTTTCTAATAAATTATACTCTCCTTTTGTTGGACGGGCTAGCAAGATTATAATAATTAAGAGATGTAGGAGGAAAATAAGTGATTTTTTCAATATCGCCCGTTCCAAAATAGTAGCATAAGAATTATATTTTTCTATAAGCTAAGTACTATCCACAAGCTTATGTCATTTGCGCTTTAAATTGGGGAATTCAATGGGATTTTGGTTGGACTTTTACACGGTGTATAATTCTTGTAAATAGGACTTAAAATTTTAATAAAACATTACCTTCTCTAGAAGATTATAGACCTCTTGAAGCAGTATTTATTTGGATTTTATTTTTTAAAAAAAGTGCATCTTTAGGTTGATTCTGCTTATGTTTGGTTGTATAGTGTTTCGGTTGAAGAGCACTCATTAATTAAACGCTGCATTGCATTAAGGTCTTATATTTTTACTTTGCTTCTTAAGCTTAAACATATTCAACAGCAGGTAGTACTCAGATATAATTTAAGTTTTTTTTTTTTAATGCATTATATACAAAGACGAATACAATGACGGTTTGTTTGTAATTAACTGTGTATTCCAGTGTTTAGTAATATTTACCCCACCCATGCTGCGCCATTCAAAAGAAAAATGTAAAAAAAAATCCAAAAAAAATGAATTAGATAAGGAACGTGTATAGCTAAGGTGTATAAATGTTTGTCCGACCATATTTTTGTTGGATACGCATTTGTGAATGTTTTACAGATCATTTTTAAATTAAGCCATGTGAAAAATGTAATACCTAAACCCAGAGGAATATTTCAATGCTCACTAAAAGCAGAAAAAGTTCTGTAGGAAATTTTTAAAAAAATGAGAAAAAAAAACTAACTAATTATACAAATTATATTGCACATTTCGGTAACAGAAGTATTTCTGATAGGCAATGGTCACTAATATTTGCTGTTTATATACTTTTTCTTTAGTTGTCCTTATGTTTAAGCCACAATTAAGAAAGAAAAAAAAAAACAAAAATATATCACTATGAAAACTGTATTTACTGAATTTATTTAAAGTAATGAGAACTAAAATTGCATATTTTACCACTGTATATTTACAAGTTCAGAAACAAAATTGAAAAAAAAAAAATTGTGAAGAACTTTCACAAAATGAAAAAAAAATTATATATTGAGGTATTGTGATAGAAGTTTTTTTGATAATTTTTACAAATTTAACCCAGTAGAAAGTATGTACAAACAAAAACAAATAGATACTCCATATTGCCATTATTTTTATTGATAAATATACAACAAAACACGACAAAAATGCTTTTTATTTTTGGCGATTTAAAAAATATTTATTGAAATTATATATAAATATATACATATATATTTATACAAAGTATATATACGAGAATAAAATCTATATACATATTCTACTTTTACAAGTGAGTAATCATTAAATTGAACATCAAGTCTTTAGCTAAGATTTTACTCAATTTATCACGTTTTTTGGCTAAACTAACAACTATCAGACAATGTGTTGACTTTTTCTAATGTTTCTCACACTACACTCTTATTGCCCTAGAATCAATAAAGTGAAATATTCCATAATTAAGAAGGAAGGTAACTGGCGTGAAGGCCATCCACATTTTGGCTTAATAAGGCAATTTCTCTTCATGTAGTGTGATGAAGCATTTTTTTTTGTTCTTTTATGAATGAAGAGGAAAATTCAGTCTCAGTTCAGTACCGATTTTCAAGTTTTGGTAAGTAGTATTTAATTGTTTTTACTAAATTTTTTTTGTTTGATTAAAAAAGAAAAATAGATAAAGATCATCAGCGAGGTAATTCATATTTGTAATGCCCCTTGGTAATTCTATTCTTCAAGAATTTTCTTATCCTTGACCAGATATTTGGCGTAACGCTTCGAAAAACACTGCGACGTTAAATTAGATTTGCTGAAACTTCGAGATACGCTGTGTGCTATAAGTGTCGATATAACCTGAGACTTACTCTCCCGACACTGTTCTCTCAAGACTGGTGAGATCTCAAAACAAAGTTGTCGCTACTTTGAGAATGGAATGAAATGTTGCTTTTATCAGTTCTTATTGCTGAGTAGATTTTTTTAAGGATCTTTTTCTTCATGAAATGAAATGAAATGGTCTATCTCGATGATCTTTATCTACTTTATCATTTAATTTTATAAATTCATTTGTTTATTCATGCTCAAGATCTAAAGTTAGAAAAAAAGTGATGACTGCAGATGAAAATTTTTTACGAGAGTTATGTGATACTTAAAATTTATATTTCATTTTTTTTTGGCTATGATTTTCAGGGTTTGATTTTAAGTAGTTATCAATTAAAGCACTGAAAGCATTAGTGATGAATGGTTATATTATGTTCAGCAGCATTGGAGTTACTCATATAGTCAATTGGTTCATTGAGCTGTTTCTAAAACGCACGCCTTGTCTAAATAGACGGCACTAGCTTTAGGCATGCACTTTAAATTTTACACAAAAATTCACGACTGGAACAGCTCAAACGACTAAAGGGCGATGGATTCAAGACTTATCGTCCGTAAGTATACTTTGAAATTTTAATTATTTAAATTACTTATTGTTTTCAAAAGTTTTTGGATGAAATTCGAAAATTGTTGTGTTCTTTATTTATTGTTTTATTAGACTTTGTTTTTATTTAGAATCCGGATTGTTTCACGCCAGCTACTTCCATCACCAATAGAAGTTTTTTATGAAGTTAAAGGAATCAGATGATCCGGTAGATTATCCTATCCTTAAAAAAAAAATAAGCAAAAAAAAAATCGTGAAATAACTATACTCGTGTGTTTAAAAGTTACATGTAAATGTTTGATGTTATTCAAAAAAAAAATATGATCGAAAATAAGTGAAGCCGCAATAACACGACTTAAATGTGATAATTCGTTGTTATTACTGCGCTAAAGTTTCATGTGCATAGAGTAAACTGCTTATTATAATCCTTATTTAGATTTTTCGAGAGTTAAAATAAATAAAAGGTAAACGACGACGAAGGAGGTAGGGAAGAAGTATAAATCGCATCATAACAGAGAAACGAAACAAAAGTATCATTCCATCCACAACCTTTTTGCTAGATGAACCCTTTTTGAGAGAGACATGCAATTACAAGACATTTTTAATTTTTTATTTTTTTTAATAATAAAAAATAAAACGTTTACATTAATTTTCAAGTGCTATTGCATTGAGAGTTATAAAAAAATGTACGACTTTATGCACTATGTCATTAAGAAAGGCTCACACTTTTATGTCTTCCTAGTTGTCTTATGCTACTTAATTAAAAGTGGGCTATAAAAATATCTCTTCGACGGATCCGTTTTGTTAGACTGTGTAGTTCGTGGTGTATGTAGACGTTGTGGCTAAAAAAAATGTGAATATCGAAAAAAATAATGGACAGACGATGCCAGGCTCAAGATAAAGCCGATCGTTTAAATATGAGCTTTGTTCCTATTATGGTATTATAAACGAGGAGCTCTCGATTGAACCGAATGTAATCATAGTAGATGTTGTGTGAAACCTGGTTTTACTGCACAGTTTTTAAACAAAATAACAAACATCCGAGTTGCTTTCTAGGACTTTATAGGATATTTTAAGATAATATTAGTTGCTTGAGAAGTAAACAAAAAAAAAAAAATATCGTAGTAGTGGCGTTCAATTGTTGTACTCATGGGAACTGATTGCTCGTGATTTCTGTCGAAAGCAACGTAGACCTCGATATGTAATTTATTTCTTATCAAAAATTAATTGAAATCTGAGAAAAAAAATTCCTAATATTTTTATAATATCATTTGAAATTTATTTGAGATTAAGAAAAATATAAAAAAGAAAACAAAATGTCTAGATTAAATCCAACATTACCAAGATAAGTCCAATTTTTAAGGTTTAATAGCGATTCAATGAGACAACCAAATTAATTTTACGTGTTTATACAATGTTAAAAAAAAAAAAATTTGTTCATTTTTGGATGGCTGTTTATCGAATAGTGTTTACTTATACATATGTATTTAATTTTATGTAAATTTCACAGAGATAGGTGAGACAATACATATATATCGAAATAAGAACAAGAAGCATTATATATAGTAACAAAACAATTCAAAAAAAAAAAGTATATACAATTTTTTTGAAAAAAAAATAATTAAGCAACAAAGTGTTATTTATACGAATAAGGATATCAAAAACAAAAAAAAGAAAAAAATATTTACCTTTTAATCTATTTAGGGGCACACATTGTAATTAACTAATTCCATTTATGTACCATCTATGTAAGCAAACAACAATTATATAAGGAATACCAAAAACAAGTCTAAAGATGAACATTATTTTGAAATTTTAAAAGCTTTGAACAAAATTTTTGAAAAATGTAGTATGTACATATATTCTGCCTTCTATACAAGAGAAATCAATTCTACATTAATATTTATATAAACATATTTGATGAAAGTGTAAAAAAAAAATAAAAAAACAAAAAAAACGAATACAATGTAAAAAAACGAAAAAAAAACTGTTAAATGACCTTACTAATACTAAATATACATATTAAATATTACACAGCGTATAAAACTACGTGAATCAAGTCTTTCCGACGATATTTCGTTTTTTTTTTTCTATATGTTTTTAAAGTCCTTGGTATCAATTGGAGGTAAAATAATTGTTAAGCTTAATATTTAGATTTTGATTAAATTTTTAATTTTTAAGGGTTTCTTCACTTGATTTTAAACGTAGTTAACTTATGAATACTTTAAATTATTCAAAATTATAATTTTATACAATTTTTTTGTTATGTTGATAATTTTTACCTATTACAATTCAGAATTTTTATTTTATTATTATTTTTTTTTATAATAATTTGCATTGAAAATGAAAGAAATGCCTTGAATTATTGATCTCCAATTGGTATCAAATAAAAACTTCTACTAACTACCGTATACTACCTTAAATGAAACAAATACGTACACAGCTTCTTTCTATCAAGAAATAATGTAAGTAAAATTTAAAAAATTAATAATAATAAAAAAAAAAAAAAAAGAAAAATGAACCAAAGATTAAGTGAAATGTAGAAAGACTTATCGTTTGGATTATTTTACATCCTTTTATCCAATGTTAACTCCAATTTTTCAGTGACACCGATAACACTATCGATGTAAAATTTAAAAAAAAAAAATGAAATTAATGTTAGTAACACAACAGTTTCAACGAATGCGCAATGGCAGATACAAAAGAAAAAAAATATGAAAGATATATATTTACTAATATATACAACCCAACCTAGTGAGTATAGGCCCTTGATAAGCAAGAATTGTATATCCTTAAGCATTGTGAGCGCTTTCAGAAAGTCACGTATTTTTATAAGAGCATATTAACTTGTAATTACTACACTCTACCTACGTATATCAAAGTTTACGATCAGATGTAAGAGAACAAGGTCAAAAATGAACTCAACTAAATGACAAAAAGCAATAATATATATATACATCAAACAATTAATATTATGGTAGTATTATACACGGTCAGACGATCAGAGTGTTTTTATTTTTTCTGCCTCGTATTTACATTGTTCACTTTTTTAGTGCGCCTTTTTCCATGACCGAGACAGAGTTAAGGGGGGGTTTTTGTTGTTTTTGAGACTTCTACATCTCGACATTTTTGAGGATCATAAGAAAATACAATCATTGTAGATTATTCATGGTTGTGAATTTTTACATATATTTATGTTTTTATTTTCGTTTCTAAGTACATTTAATTCGTTTGTTTTTTTATTCTCTCTCTCTCGAAAAAGCCATATTTAAATTTATAATTATAATGCATTATTGCATTATTTTATTTATTAAAATTTATATGGGTATTTAACAGTTTATTGTATTTTTGTCAAATTCATTATTTAGAAGATTATTTTCTTTTAAAATTAACTTTTCATGTTCAGTCAGTTGTAGTGATGTAATTTATTTTTATCCCTTATGCTGTACGATAAGGAAGTACTTTGCTATAAAATCTTGTCACATGTTACTTTTATTTGCATTAATAAAATTCGTTTTCTCTTTGCTATAATTGTTTTTATTTTATTAATATCTCGATAACTCTATTTAAGGGGAAAATGTAATTTAAAGGCTTGAAATAAAACTCTGTGTATTCAGATCTCACATGATACATTTGAAATAAATAATTAAAAAAAGGTCTAAAAGTGTAAATTTTAATTTCTAACAAAATACCAGAATTTAGAATATTAAAAGTTGATTGTTAATGAAAAAATTGAATATAAATATAATAAATTGAAAAATGTCCGATATGAATAAAGAAATTCTTAAGCTTTAGTTTTTCAAAATATAATTTTATAAACGGACCAATTTGAATAAAATTTTCGTAATTATTAAAACATCACTAATTTTTCATTAATTTGGACATTTGGACATACCATTTTTATTGTGATCTCTAGTTTATACTACAGAAAAACAGAAGACGTTTTAAGTGTTATATTCTTTATATGCGTTGACTGCCCCGCCGGTTTTATGTTTGGATCTAGCGACCACAATAAAATTTGCATTATTCTTATCATATAATGGTAAAGTATTAAGTAATACTATGAAGTATAATCATATTCTTATCAACACTATGGTTTTTCTCTAGTGGACAACCATCACTGCTTTGCATTCTTTTGCAAAAGTGCTCTTTATAGGTGGATTTTATTTTAATATGAAGTTCGCATAGCCTTTTTTAAGAAGAAAAGCTTACTCTAAATTCTAATTCAATTGCTTGACTTTATATCCTCCATAAAAATAATTCAAATATTCTGTTTTCCACTTTACTTAATTACGTATTTTCCGAAAATATTGCATGGTGAAAACCTTAAATAGAAAACAGTTTCCTCAATAATACAATTGCAGCTTGAATATACCAACTATAGTTGCTAGAACTACAAGTTACCACGAAGTACTTCATGTCTACAGCAATCAATGCACACAGGGAACTTCCATTTTTTTTATTTTTTCTATTTATGTCTATTGTTTTAAGTATTTTATTACCTTAATTTAAGCTTTAAAACCATTTCATTTTATCATGAAACATTAGAAACCAAGTCAGACTGCTAAACACCAAGAAAAAAGTTTTTTGAAAATATTATTGCGTCATTAAAGCGGACCTCAATTAAGACAAACTAAAAAAACAAAAAAAAAAAAAGATAAAAAAAGGAAAAGATATTTAATAGATAAGTTTTAAGTGTTAGAAAATCTCATTTAGTTCTACTCCAAGAATATTCGCTTCCGACAATAAGCTTTGGCCGTATTCGAAAATTTTTGGTAGCCCTTTTATTGAAAGAGAAGCAGTCTTTAAAAAAAATTATAGAAAATAAATGAAAAGGTAAAAAAAAAATTAATTGAGATCTGAGCGATATAAGACGGAGAGGAACGTTTAATGTAGGCGAATAAATGTAACAGGAAATGCGTTTGGTGTTTTAAAAACGCATTTTAACATATCAATACTATTAAAAATTATTGGCCCGTAAGAGATTATACATTTTTAAATGCTACAAATATTTAAGCCCAATTTACATAATATACAAAAATTAAAAAAAAAAAACAAAAAAAGAAAAAAGAGCAAAAAAATTATATACATATATGTTGAGCATTTGATTGGAGTTAATAACGAAAAAAAAAATGAAAACCAAAAAAAAAAAATTAAAAACATGGTCACACACTAAAGCGAATCCACCATGGAAGTTCATGAAATTCACTAAACTTACTTCTAAAGTAGAAATTTAAAAAGTTGTAAACGCTAAATATTAACTAATATCACCAAATTATGTTAAATGCAGCAAAGAAAGCAAAATGGAAGTTTAAATAGTGAAAAAAACTTACATAACATTAAACGAATAAATTTACTGTGTCTTAGTCCATGTTGTAACGAATTTAAATGATGAAGTAAAAATGAAAAAAAATACACAAAAAAAAAACTTTAGGAGAAAAGCCACTTAATATTTCCAGAGATTTTAAAAAATGATATTTACTAGCGCGACAGTGACGTCGGCCTCGGGCAATTGGCCAAATGTGTTTTTGCAAAATGCCTATATATACTTGTATATACCTTTTTTCTCAATCTTGGACACCTGCCCCGGGCCCGTCGTCCGCAAGCATGTCGAATCTTATTTGTGCGATACTGATATTGTGTTATGATGGTTTCGGTGTTCTTTTTATATATTTTTTGTATAGTAACGGATTTCTTTATTTTTGTTCCAATGTTTACTGATGTACATTGTTCCCTGAATAAAGTAGTTATACAAAATCAAACCTGTTCTTTTATTTATAAAGCCTGGAAAACTCTACAACTATAAGTTATAAAATTGTTTTAAAAGTAACACAATTTTTTTTTTTGGACTATTATTTGTTGTAGTATTTAAATGTAGTTTTAGTACTCTTTCTCAACATGTGCGGGGCTAGGATAGCCCAACATCACGTTTAAAGCTTCCAGATTGTGAGAGAAGGTGCCAGGATTAAGGGTCAAAGTGTGAAGTCATTTTGGACAAAAGAATTATAAAAACACCTTTATCAATATTATTTAAAAAAATAAAATCTCGTTAGATTATTTTAAAGGCGCCTTTTTCTCTGTAGTTTTTCGAAGAAATCATATCTTTTTGAAAAACTTTTTACCAAATTAATTGAATAAGTTAGGATAAGGGCATTCTAGGAGTAGATAAAACAAGTGTTGAATAAAAGCCTTCTCATATTTTTCTATAAAAGAAAATATATTTTTATATAATATAAAGATTTTTCCACACAATTTCTAATCCTTTGTGGTAGTAATAAAATGCTTCAAAGCGGTCTGAAACAGATAAAAATATTGCGGTGTTTAGGAGTTACAACAACAAATATATTCAAAGGTAGGAATGTCAGCGCTTTCGTTTCTGTAAACACATTCGCCAGCGATCCAGGTGGCCCACACACGCAAGTCATTACCTAGGAATACCAAATCAGCATCCGCGCCGTATTGGAGTGTACCTTTTGTGCTAGCAATGTTGAGACATTTCGCTGGATGCAAGGAAGCCGTCTCGAGTGCATACTCTGTCGAGCAAGCTAAAGAAAAAATTCCATCACTAAGTTTATCCAGTTAGCTTGGATATTGAGCTAGTCAAGAATAAAGAGCAGATCTTTTAAAAAAGTACCTGTTGCTTGTTTAAAAATTCGAATACATTGATCCATTGGAGCTATACTCCCACAAAGAGTATCAGTTCCTGCGACGTAGGCTTTCCCACTTTTGACCTCACATGTAATCTGGCCAATCCGGTGGATACCTTCTTTTAGACCCATAGCAGAAATGGCATCAGTGACTAGAATAAGTCCCTTCGGATGTGTTCTATGGGCGATACGAAGAGCCGCCGGATGAGTATGGACTCCGTCAGCTATTATTCCAAAATAAATAGTCTTCCCTTCAGGAATTTCATCAGACGCCAAAAGACCTACTAGACCAGGATCTCTGTGGTGGAACTTATGGAAAATTTTAATACATGTGGATCACATAGTTATTGAAATACCTACGGGCAGCATAGCGTTAAATAAATGCGTTATAAGAGATGCACCGCATTTTAAGGCGTTCTCACCATCGCACAGATTGGCCATGGAGTGCCCGAGGGACACTGTGATACCTCTTTTAACCAAATATCCGGTAACAGCGCAGGCATTTGGTCTTTCGGGTGCAAGAGTGATGATACTCACATCTTCGAGAGAACCGTAGGTGTCTTTAAGTGTTTCTACGCCCTGTGGATGTACCATAATTAAGAGATATTCATTTTTTACAAATTGCGAAGATCTTACAGCTTACATTATCAAAATCTTTAATTAAATCAACCGGGTGAGCGCCTTTTTTATTGGGATTGATAAAAGGCCCTTCCAGGTGTAGTCCTAGGATTGTGGCTCCATTTTTGTTTCCTTTTCTTTTTTTGATTTTGGGAAGAACCTTGTAGTAGGAGGCTTCTGGTGAGGTAACGATTGTAGGACAGAAAGACGTGACCCCGTGTTTGAGTAACTCTTTCGCGACTTTGTTGACACCCTCCTCAACCGATTCTATGTTATACGAAAAATCAACACCGTATCCACCTGAAAGATGTTTAAAGGATATCCATATAAGAATTTTACAAATTACAGATTTAAGGGAGAAAAATGGATCGTGCTTTTGTGAATAGTCTTTAGAAATTCTAACAGCTCATAGGTGGTGAAGGCTTGCCTGCTTTTAAATTCGGGCATGGTAACCTACTTTGTTAAAGGCGTTTTTTTTTTGGAATGTCTACGAGGCGCTTGATATTGAAGACAAGGTCAGCGGTCAGATGATATCATTTTCTAGTTTTTGGAAAGTTATTGTCTTTAATACCACTGGTGTTATCACAGCAGCGATAAGACATATTTCTGAAAACCACTAAAAACACATGCAATTATCGCTCCTTATCTGAGAAATGGCACACAAAATCCGCAACTGTCTTACAGCTGCGAATGACACACACACGGTCTCTTTTTCGGGAGTCCAACTCACCATTGATTTGGAGGTCAATAAACCCTGGCGCTATTATTGCATTTTTGCAGTCGATCTGTTTGTCGGCCTTCCTCTTTTCCTCGAAGAACACTTTTTCCGGGTTGATAATGCGCCCGTTCCGCACCCAAAGATCCTCCTCAACAATTTTGTGGTCCCGCAGGAGACGACAGTTCCTGAATTGTATTAGCAGACAAGAGGACATCGCGTACTTTTGCACTCGGGACTTGTGGATGCGATTAAGATAAGGATATAATCAAACGACCGCACAGACAACAGCTCTTCGATTAAACCGAAAAACGGATTACATAGCTCGCAAATTAAACTCTTTCCAAATGCTTGCAGTTGTCAGACGAGAACTGTCGGTGTCAGCTGATAAAGGCCATGGAGTTGCCATGTCTCGCTTCAGTAATTGAAAGACTGCACTAAGTTACTAATTTGAGCTAAGTCGCGTTGTAAGAAAATAATATTTTACGTACAAACAAAATTCTTTAATCGTGAAAACAGGGAAGAGGGGCTTCATGAGTAAAATCTTTTTCGATTAGAGATTAAAGAATAATTTTCAGAGTATTTACAGAATCCTTATCGGGGGACGACAATTGCTCCCTGGAAAGATGTTCTTAGCTTCGGAAAAGATGAAAAACCAAAAGTAAAAATACTAATTCTAATTTTCCTGTGCAAATACTTTCCTTCCCGAGAAAAAAGTCTTACTTAATTTAAATAAAACCTGTCAGTAAAATAAATTTCAATACAGAAGTATTTAATTATTCAAAATTGCCGAGTAAGTTAGGATTCTTTGTAATCTAGTAAAAGCATATTTTTATTTTGCACGTTCTTATTATTAAGAAATACTCCAGGCGGATATTAGAACTTTTACTTGATGTTTCTTTTGAGAATGTTTTGGATACATTCCAGTAGAAACCTTTTTTCCACATTATGGACCTTTGAATCTTCCTAGATTCATCACTAGATCTTTTAGAGAGATCAAAATATAGACCAATAATTGTTATTTTACACACTTTTTACTCTTATCTTTAACTTCACTTAAATACAATGAACTGTAATAGTGGAACACTTAAACTCCTCGTTCGGAGGTATACTTAAAAATGACAGTCAACGGGCACATATCCAAAACTTTATGAAATGTAAAAATAATGATCACTTTTGTAGGTATGACTCTTTTGTAAAATATTTCTAAATATCTTTAATTTATTCATAACTTTATATATATTAACATTTAAATCGAGCAATGGATTATTTAATAAATTTTTGAGTTTTCGTTTTTCGTTTTTCGTTTAAAAAAGTAGTTAATTTCAAAATCTTTCGAGCAATCAAATATTTGTTAAATCAGTAAAAAAAAAGTTTTGAATATCGCATTCTATTATATTTCGAATATGTTGACTAAGTGTACAGGAATTTTGAGACTGTAGATCTTCAACTTGAACAAAGTTACATATACACAAAATATACAACTATTAGTAAACTTGTAACGTTTCAAAATCTCATTTTGCAGTCACGTCCATGTTACAGTCAAAAGCAAGCCGACCAAAGTCACAAATTATGAAAAATCCCTTTAAGGACACTCTCGGGGAATGAGATCCGAATTTGTTCAAACGTTTGTACCAGTTCAAGTCAATAACATTACAACTTTCAAAGCGAACGCAAACACCGGGTATTTGCATAAAATTGTCGAAACTTTAAAACACTCAGGCGTACAAGAAAACGGAAAAACAAAAACCGAAGTGAACAAATAAAAAAAAAATAAAGGAGAAGGAAAACATTCCGATCCAGGGCAGCAGAGGTAGACACTTACGGAACGTCTCCGAGCTGGCCATCAGGACATTGTGATCCCGAGTCATGGAACCGGGAACCCGTCCGAGGAAGACCATACTTTGGCCACAATTACGTGATTAAAATGAAATGAGATTGCGGCAGTGGCCCGGCAGTGGACATTGCATGAATTTTTGCAGAACTGAATCAGGGATTACTTTCAAAATCAAACACAAAATATAAACTCGGCGCGCTCAACTTACCGAAAATTACATATTTGGAAGTGAAGGCAACTTATTACGTTCTCGACGTGCAATGAATTATCATAAAAGGGAGCAAGTTTCCAGTTTAAATTACGCCAGAAGTTTGTAGTCTGATGAAACTTAAGTTATTCTCGAGGCGCACTTTTATTAGGGGCCACGGTCCAGGGATGCAGGGGCGAGGCTGGCCAGCCTTCCCAGGAAATTTATATTTCCTTCTGTTCAAGAAAGGAAAAAAAATCAGTTGAAATATGAAATGGCAGTTTTCGCAATTCACGTTGTATCAAAATTTTACGCCTGCGAAGATCAATCTGCCTCGTTCTTTCTCCGAGGGCCGGCTAAACTCTGGACACAAACTTACGCCAATTACACCCCAGAAGTGAAAACACTCTTGGGTTATCAAAAAATAATTTTAGCTCATCTTTCGCAGAAATGAAAATTGATTTTGTTATATGAAACTCAAATTAATTAAAATCCAGATAAAAATATGATATTAAAATTTTGTTACATATTTACAGAATTTTATTATCTCAGTCATTAATTCCAAAAATTTAGTAAAACATTTATTTTAAGTAGAGACGAACTTTACCTAGGTTTTATGGAAGGAAAAATCCAAACATTATGAATATAACAAAATTTAACCGGGAAAAAGTATTAATTTATTATTAGTCATATTTTACCATTACGGGTACACGTACTATTCATTTAATCTTTTAATTTTTGTTACAAATTTGTAAAACAAGCATGTTCTTAATTAATCTGTGTTAAATGTGACATGGTTTTGTATTAATTTTTTGTATAATTTAGATTAATAGGTAATAATTTGGGAAAATGAAACGATATAACTACTTGAAATTGTTTTAAAAGTTTAATCTATGAAAATAGGTTCTAAGAAACACGAGTCTGTTATAACTATAATTTTTTATTTCTATGGAAGATCAGAAGATTTGATTTTGATTTAACTTTTATTATCCAATTTTTTAAATCAAGCACAGAATTTTTGTATGAAAAAAATTTTTCGACTTTGAAACTCAATTTCAAGTGTTACAATTGTTTGCGTCGAAAAAGGGTTAGTGTTTCGGGTGGCTCTTTGGAAAGAATCCCTAGGGTGGAGTTTCGCAACTTCGCCAACGGAAACAGCTAGACAAGTTTCCTCTACAGTAAAACCCCTTTTGGCGAACTCTGCCTGGTTTTTGTGAGTCTCTCTTGACATTGTCTTTGGTTTAAACAATTTTAAGGACTGATTAGTGGTCGGAAAGAATACGAAATTGTATGATTGGGTAAAAACCCAACGAGGACTTTGTACTTCTTGTGTGGAGCTCAGAAAGTGCCAAGAACCCCGTTATACTTCCATTAGATATCACAAAAACCTCGCACGATCTTACTGGCGTACTTAGCAAATCATCAAGATGCTTTCGGCGAGCTCGGTGGCTCTGGCTGCACGAACCCCTTTGATGACGAGATCAACGTAAATTTCTTCCTTATCTGCTCGCATAGTCCCATCGACTTACGACGTAGCCAAACAAACAGACAAACATCAGCCGGCAAGTTTCGCTCGACGTGTAGGACAGTATAATATAACTAGTGAGGACTAACTTTCGTTGTTCCCACACTTGTACATATGTGTACTTCATTTGTCAAGGAAAGCGTCTTAAGGCTCTGCGAATTGTTCCATTGTTTTGTTCGCGGAAAGAAAATCTTAAGTTATTTCTCCTGCTCTGCATTATAAGCGCTTTGCACTCGGTACAGGAATTAACGGGAACAAGTGTGCTCCCACTCCCTTTGACAGACTCCCCGTTTCCGCGGCACTTTGGTAGTCAAGTTGAAACAAATTACGAATTTAATAAGGGTGTGGATGGTAGTCGTTATTTAGCCGCCCTTTCAACGCTTAAGGAGATACCATGGCGAATGAACTACCATCGTGTCTTAATTGAAACAATCCCGACATTTAAAAATGATTCAGAAATTGACTAGAACCCAACGTTTACAAATCTCCGGGAATTTTTGGTGTTTTACCCATGTTAACCAAAAGATTAATTTCAAGGATGGTAGTTGTTTAAAGTATCCTTTTAGAAAAACTTGAAGCCTCATTCCCAAAAAAAAAAAAATGAAAACAGATATTTTTGTCCTGGATTGAAAGCACTTAACTGTGTTTAAATGAACTGAAAAAGAAATCAAACTTGATACGTATGATAAAAATCTAAAATAATTAAGTTAAACTACTTTAAACAGAAAAGGTAGTCAAAGCGTCCAATTCAGTCAAAGACAATCTAGAGCGATTGGGATAATTCTTATCTTAAGAACATTATCGCTCTCATTGTCTAGACCATTAAAACTGGCACTATCAAATTAGTTAAGTTGATGGGCTGTTAGTTTAAAGGCAAGTCTCTATAAATATCTCTGTGAAAACATTTCCATATCCTGTACGTGCTGAGAGTCCCTACCTTCTCAGTTCTCGCTTTATCAGACCATTTTAGTGTAATGACTTTTTGATATGATAAGGTAACTTTCCGTTCTGAGAGGTGCTTATAGGTGAGTGTGATTTAAAAGGAATTCCTATTTTGAATTGAAATTGTTCGAGACAGCCTTACAAAATAGCACTTTTTTGTGTAATGATAAAAATTTGTGATTATACAAAGTTGTATGTATTTTAAATTTTGACGGTAGGTTTTTCAAAAAAAAAAAATAATTGAAACTTGGTTTTGGGTATTTTTCGGAATCTGTAGAAGAAATAAGGAAATGATTCATAACATTTATGGAGGTAAGGCTCAAATGAACACTTACCGTTCAAACATGATCTTAAATTATGAACTCAAAAAAGTACAAATATATTATTAAGAAAATAAGTTATTACAATTTTATGCTATAGTTTGAGATGTAAGCTTCCATTCGAACCATATTATAGCATTCTATAATACGATGTTATTGTTCTTAAAAAAACCAAACTTTTTATATTGTACTGTTCTTTTCTTTCTAAAATATCTTACATAACAAGGATGAGGTCTATTTATGCTAAAATATAATAATAAAATCATAAAAATATGTAACATAGGACAAGAAAATATTAAAAATTGGCATATATAAAATGTTAAGGCATATAATAAAAGGATTTCATGGGTTGTCCCTCTTTTTTGGACCAGGCGTATTTGTAAATTAAGCCCACACTTCCCACAGTTGCGAACAAGTTGTGTTACCTCTGACGCATTTTTTAAAATATAAAAAAATGTTTATGTTCGAGTTTATGGGATATCACCACCTTTCTGCCACCTTGCAACGACACTCTCAGCATATCACGGAAAATATCAACAGTCACTGTTTTTATGGAACACTTCTCATGCGAGTCCGACTCATGTAGATTCATTTTCCTAGAGGTTCAAGACAAAAAAGCAGACCATGAAAAACTGGTGGTGTAGTGCTGGAGTGCTAAAATAAAAAAATTAAATAATTTTCCTGAATTGGTCAACTCGGTATCTGGCATAGGAAAAATCATCAATCTCTGTCTCCGTTTGTCGTCAATCAGACAAACAGGATAGAAGACAATAGCCGACATCAACTGGAGTGTAAAATAATTCAATAAAATGTTTTCCGTTGACTTTTATTAGAACGAAGTCACCGGAAAGTGTTATATTAAAGGGACGCTGCTATGACGGGAGTACTCGGAAAGGTAATTAAGCAAAATAATTGCAAAACACTCACTGAGTGATAATTATTTTATTGAAATGCTAAACACAAAATGAATTTGTTTCGCAATCGCCCCAGACAATAGATGGCCCTACGATGATGGCTCCTTGGCCCGTCTATCTAGGATTTGTTTGCCGCGAAATAAAGTGGATTCCTCAAAAGGGCTCTTTGTAAAATTGACGACATTTCCTAGCGAGGCCCCCCAAGTAAGAAAATTTGTTCCTGCTTTTCCTGTAGCGGGGTGATGCGGCCCGTCGCGTCTGCCCCCATCTTATCATTGCTCCACTTCAACAGCCCATTAATTATGGCTTCTGAAAATTTCAAAATGGTAATTTCGAATGAGACAGGATGACGACGACGAGGACGATTCTGCTGTGCCTTTGCCTGTGGATTATTCAGGCACTTTGGCTTGCTTTATATCCGGCGGAATTTGCAGCGGAGATTTCTCAGGCTATTCAAAATTTGTTTCTGGTTTGTTTTGAAATAATGGTCTTTTGTCGGTGTCCGTTCCTTCCTCTTTGCCATCGGAGTTCGTCTTTTCGACACCATACCCACAACTTTCTATACCCATCCAAATATTCTCAGACGTCTTCGTCCTTGTCACAGTCGCTTTAATTTTCGATTGTTGATTTCATCTGTGTGCCAGCATAATCCTTGCTGGCTTGAAAAGCAATTTATTCGGTCTTATTCTCGGATCTGCGGGCTTCATATTTTTGTAACCCTGCGGGGTTCTTCCAACTTTACAAGTTGCAAAAGA
Source organism: Proctacanthus coquilletti (assembly GCA_001932985.1). NCBI lineage: Eukaryota > Metazoa > Arthropoda > Insecta > Diptera > Asilidae > Proctacanthus > Proctacanthus coquilletti. Next base: position 423,023 of record MNCL01000027.1, on the reverse strand, counting down.
AAAAAAAATTATGCTTGAATTGAAAAAACAAAATTCGAATTACACATTGAATATATATAAAAAAAAAATCAATATAGAATTATTTAGTATTTAACAAATATTGAAGAGTTCCTTAGCTGTACTCTATAGACTTTTCCCTAATATATTTGAAGATCTTAATATTGACAGCGAGTTGGATTAGGGCTCGGAAGGTCCCCAATGTAATTGATAAAAAAATAAGGTTGTTGTCTTTCATTGAGAAAATGATCGTCCCACACACCACCATATGCCTTCGGATTTTGTAAAATTATGGATTCTTAAGCAAAGGGAATTTTAAGAACATCTCTATAAATAGCAATAAATATAATTTGGTATAGTACAATAACTTTTTAAAATTTAAAGTATGTTATAATTTAGACTAAAAAATTTTAAGTCTTTTCCAAGAATTTGCTTGTTTGTGGCAAGTGCCTACAGAGAAATATCTCGATAAAAATCTCTTTGCTGCCATTCGTTTACACATTTTTTGAATATTCGAAATATTCCATTTCGAGGGTAATCTTCACGTAAAACCCACACGGGTCGTAGAAAATTTTCATAACGCCTAATTCGATTCTCTGGGATATGTGTTTAGAGTCCACCAGTCGGACCCATATCCAGTATTAAGGCAGCCGTTCGGCTCCGGATGCTCTACGATGCGAAAGAATCCATCCTGTTCAATAGCTAGCAAATGGTGCCCCGTGTGAGGGCGAGGCCTTATATCGGTAGCAAATTTTTGGTCATCATCTCCAATAGCCGAATTCATTCGTTACCAAATGATTCGGGCCTATGAGCAAAGTTTCGCATCGTTGTCCGGTTCTCGGGCAGACAAATATTCTAGTCCTAGTCCTAGACAAAATGGGAAAATAACCAGGATCCGGTGAAGGTTTTTGGGGGTTAGAGAGGTTTTGAGGGCCGAGGCCAACAACAATATTGTTAGCGCTGATATAAAATGGTCCATTTAGTTTTTCTCCGGCCTTTTTTTTAGCATCGTTTAGATTAATGACGCAAGGGTTGCGATGGCCGCCACAGTTTTCTAGGACGGTACTCCGTCCCACCCCGTAGGTCCTTTTCTGCAGTCTGGAGAAACAATAAACGCTTTTATATTTTCATATAAAGATTTTTTTATGAGTTCTCGGTGCAGGATAAATGGGGCACCGCAATTCTCCCTTAAATATGTGAGTGCGATATAAACCAAGAAGCCTCCCGTAAGGAGCGGCGATTTTATACAAATGCTGCGCCGGCCCTTCAAGGGCCCGGGTCGTCGTTATGTGATACAATTTAGATAATAATCAGAGACGACGGCCCCACTATTGGGGGGCAATGAAAATGGAATTGGGGTTATTGGTTCCTGCAAATTTATTGTGTGGAAGGAGCCAGTCCCTTGAATCCCGGCCCGATATACGACAAGCCTTCTGCCTGCGTCTAAGGGATTTTCTTAGGGACCGGGAGAACAAAAAGACGATAAAGGAGGCCACCAGCTCTGCATGTGGCCCTATTTGGGAACAACTGTTGGAAAATAAGCAATTTTTACCTTCTTGCGTCGGATTATTCGGTCTTTGTGAATTGAAACATTCTTACTTTTGATTTTTTTGAACGAATTTGTTTCTTTTGGGATTGTTCAAAATTGGTATCTAATTTTTCCACCTGCCAATTCTCTGAGTTATGTAAGATTTTGTAACCAGATTGCGACTTGAAAGACCAATGGAAAATTTAATATTATAACAATTTGTAGCTATAATTGGCATTAATCTCGAGCATAAAACGTTACAAACGTATATTTACATATTTTAAAATGCAACAGAACACAAAAGGAACATGCAGTGTAAGCACACGCTGGCTAAAATGGAAAAACATTTCATGATCATGCTGGCACACTTTTAAAACATGCAATGCCATTGCACTGTGTCACATATTAGATCAACACTGTGCCCACATGTACGTCTGCATGCGAAGTCTACTAGAAAAGTGTTACGATGTCAATGAGTAGTGTGTTCACGCTGGTGCTATCATTGCGGATCAACACGCGATTGTAGCAAGCTGAACCGACATGTGACCTCAACAAGCGGTGATATCATGCCTGCATTGAAAGCCAACACACGGTGTCAGCATACCGGATCAGTAGACGATTGCAAGATCTTGATGATGATGGTGGTACTGTCGTTCTAGGATAACACATAAAATCATGCATGTTATGCCGCATAGTTGGGCTAGCGTGCTTAAACCTTCAATGTGTACCACTAGAGCACATTATATCATATAACATATGCTATTTAAGTTTATCTTTAAATTTGTCGGTTAGTAGTGAAAAGTCTAAAATAGTAGACCAACATTTTCAAAACTCGGATAGAGGAAAGCTTAGACCAGCCATTTGTTAGTGGGGAAATAGAATTAATTTAATTACTATCTTTCTCTAAAAGTTTCTTTAAATCTTAGTTGATTTATGCCATTATTTAAATAATTTTACTTTGGAATTTTGACCCTGAGGCCAATTGTCGGGGCAATTTCGCAAATAGTGCACTATGTGCAAATTTAACATTTAGGAAAAGTTTTCATTAGATTTGATGTGGGCAGGAGCGCATATTTCACACATCACATCGGCAACTCAGGCCGGAGATAGTGATGAATGACTACACGCTCTCTCAATTACATTTTAAAAGCTACCTGAACCTGAATTTGGATTTTTACCTATGCCCGAACGGTTGCGGGAGAGAACGGACAAATGTATTCGGGAATCGGACGAATTGTTTCAAAAAGGGTAAAAGCGCACGGATTTGATGCGGACGAACGAAATATTGATCACCAGATGTTTTTCAAATGCTATCGCCTCAGCTAAATCAAATAGCCTCCATAGTAATAGTACCCGTAGTTTCCTATAGGTTCCTGTATAGGTCCTTTGAGTGATGTGTGTATGGAACGATATCTAGCCCGGAGGGCCCAAATTCACATAAAATTAACTGCGCACACTTTCCTGATGAAATAAATATTCACATGTTTACTTTCGAACGCCTTCCACCGACAACCCCGTTCCTCCTCCACAGTACTCTGCAAATTCTACATATTGCACAACTCTTTTGTTTCATTGCTGTAATCGCCCCCGGTTGTCCCTGCCCCGGTGTTTGACTTACATTCGAAGGAAATTTTCTTTCTGGGGTACAGTGGCTCCGCCGACAACTAGCTGGAGCACGTACTGCGGTTTCTGGAATAATAATTTATCTTTCAAAAGGAAAGTTAGATGAAAGTTTGAGCAAATACTACACGGGCAGAGTTCTTTAGGCATTGTAGCACCTTTTCAGAATATAAAATTCTTTTTATACCCTCTGTTCACCCGGTCGGGAGGAATTTACCTTTTTGTGAGTGCGCGGGTTTTACCAGGCCAAAGAAGACGTGTGTGCGACTCGTAAGAAAATCAGCGTAAGTACCTACAAGGGGGAAATTAATTTACTTAAGAGTTTTCGCTCTTCTGTGTAACTTTTTGTTTAATTCATCAAATCATGGGTGGGCGTGCATGCTTGTTGCTGTGGAGGCGTGTCATGTCGTTTTATAAATGTCGCATATCTTACAATTAAGCCGAATAGCCTAAATTTCGAAAACGTACACAACGGGGTGTCCCATGCCGAATTCTCATATGGTTAACAAATAAACACTTACTATATAAGATAAATCTTAGTATGGAATGGTCTTGCTAAATACTTTTTGTACTATAAAATCTATACCAGAAAAAACATGTTTGGAGAAAATGACAAAACAAAGAACACAATGAAGAAATATTTGAGAATGTTTAAAAATTGCCATCCGACAGTGTAGAAAACGTTTTTCTTTGATATTCTCCCACGTCCAAAATAATATAATGGACTCTTGAAGTACTACACCGTAGTAGTATTTTAAGTTTGCATTGGGTATATGCAAAAAATTGTATAATCTTAAACCATATGAAATTTTTTCACAGTTTTCCCCTACAGTTTTCAAAAACATAAAGTACTATAGTCGCAAAGTAAAATCAATTTTTAAAAGTATTGTTAAAATTTTATTTATTAAATCTACTATAATTCTTTTTCTCTCGATTATGTACTAGTTGACAAATAATCCCCATTTGCAATAATTAATTAATTAATATTTTAATTTTTTGATACAATTCGAAACCTTTACAATTTTGTGATGTTTTTTCATTTTCATTTTCATTTCGGACGCAAAATTGACTTAAATTTCATTAATTAATTAAAAATAATACTTTTTAAAGCATGTTTATTTAGTCATTTTTAAAATTGCAGTTTTCGTTCGAGTCTGTCCCGCGGAAAAAGTTTCTCCAACAATTTCAAGTGCTTTTACCATTCGAAAAATTTTCTTTTCGAAATACGTAAGAAAAAATCATTTTAATTGTATGTTTTAAAAACAGTGATAAGATGTTTGGCCCTTTACTATAGAATCTATTGCTTTTTTCTTCTACGAAAAAGAAAAATGGAAAATAATTTTCCCTAATTTTGTTTTTGTAAAAGAAGTTTTTTAAAGATAAATAAAATGTCCTGAATAAACCTTAAACCTTCCGCCAAGCAAAACTTTTGTGAAAGTGATGTACGTATCATTTTTTTACTCGCCCACTTGACAGAGAATTTAAACCCAATTTAATGTAAAAGATGTTTCTCAAACAATTTTTGTATTTCTTAAACGGATTCGAAGAAGCTGATCGACCTGATGGAAGTTGCTTATGTCGAGACTTTATGAGTCCAACGTATCGAGTGATTTGTATAGTCTTATTAAATAAACTGTTTCACTTTAATAAAAACACACTTCTTTCATGGAGGGAGGTCGAATATTGTGGAGTACTATTTCGGTCAATTCTAGAAACTAACTTTTCCGTCTGAGCCAGGATATTAAAAGATAACAAATTAGCTAGCTAAAGCTTTAAAGCAAACGTGAACTGCTGAGTTCAGTTTCAACCGATGTGGCGATAATGGCAAAAGTGAAGTCCTGGTCTCAAAAACGAACTTAGAAACTTTTTAAAGGTCGCTTGAATGGCCCAAGAGACAGTCGGAGCTATGGACTGAGAGGTCTGCGCGACGGTTCCCCTTTTTGAAAGATTTTTCTTTTGGAATACGAAAGATGTGAGAAAAACAAAGGGCTTAAGGCGTTTTGAATGTTCATATTTGCTCTAAATCAGAAAGGGTTTGAATAGGGCCCTATCGGGTCGCACTGCTTGATTTTCTTTTCTAGGGGACAGTGGAAAGTTAGTCCTGATTGAATTGAAAAATGCAGAACAGACTTTGTCCGAAGTAAAAAGGTGAAGCACATTTGGGCAGGGTGTTCCGGAAAAAGTGGCCTCTACTCTAAATTAAGTAACATCCCTTCATACCCGCAAGGCGAATTTATCAAATTTCGTCGGGCCTTCCATTGTTGGCACAGAAGTTTCCTTTTCGCATACTTAAGCCCATGAATTCCTTGTTATGATAGTCACGTCCCGGGGGTTGACGGCACCACCGTACATACAAAGCGACGACAAACGGGCGATGTGGATAGCCCTCCGTACACTTTCTGGATTGCCAGATAATCCTTTTGATGTTAATCAGTTATAATTAAGAAAATTCCTCTATGGTTTTATTTGTAAAAAGCTTTAATTTAAAACGGGAGCCAAAAGTTTTCCCATGATGCGGCGGTGCGGTGCGGTGGTGCGACGTCGAACATGTCCCGCGTACCAACGACACATTTTGAATCATTTGAATCATTTAAAGCGAGAACTCAGCTCATCACTCGCTAATCCATGGGGAAACTTAAGTTTGGATATGTTAATTGCATAGGATGAATTGATGAATAAAAACATTTAAGCTGGATCCGCGGGGGAGATGTCGGGATGCGGGGTATGCTTTTATAATGCAAATTCCCAATGATTTTATTCGCGTTTTATCGTGAACTCATCAAATCATGCGATTGATTCGAGGGTGTGAAAGAAATATGTAAACACATTTTAGCTTTTCGCTATGTTTCAGTGCTTCTACTTATTGGTGGAATTGATTGATTTATGCGCCGCGAATAGTATAAAAAAATTTTGCGGTGAAATGGGGATGTAGATAAAACCATAATTGTATCAAACAATGAAAATTTCATCGCGCTTTTGCCCACCGGGGAATGTTTTTGTTATGAGGTACAGGGGTCGGGATTTTAAATGTGATCTAATGAGATAAGCGAATCGGGAGGAATTAAATTTGACTAGTCGCTACTTTCGTTGTTTGCAGTTTTAGCAGAATTCCGAAGTGATTTTTGTTTTAGAATTTAGAATTGGTGAGTATTGCCATTTTCAGAATTAAAAAATACCAAATTAAATAAATTTTTGATTTATTTTAATATTAAATTTCTATAAGCTACTAATTTGTTTTGAAAGATAGTAATAATTTTGTTTTGATAATTTTGAATATATCACACAAAGCAGGAAATCAGCTCAGAAATGCAATATGAAAGTATTTATATAGATTATTAATTTAAAATTTGATAATTTTAATAACTTTTCTGATAAATTTATTATTTATTGAATGTATAGGTTTTTAAATATTACACTTTAAAGTTGCAGTCGCCATTATTCTTCAGTTCCAAATTTTTCAAGACGTATAACCTGTAACAAAGAAATTTAATGCTAGACCTAAAAATTAATAATAATAATAAAACTTATTTCTACAAAATGACAATTTCAAAATCCTACCTGTATTCAACCGAGTAAGTATTTATTAGTTTAAACTATAGCAAAAAACAGAATTTGGTTCTTATTTAAATTCCTTAAGTAATTAGAAAATTAAATTCTTAAAACTATTTTTTTCTATGAAGTTACAAAATTTTATCGTCAAAATTTTAATTGTTTTGCTCAATTAAGAGTTTAATTGAGTTTACAATCGATTAAAAATTTTTATTCTAGAATTTGAAATTTGTTGCATGTTTTAAGGTATTTTCCATTGCGTCTCTACTCCTTTTCCTCTACAATTTTTAAAATCAAAAGTAAAAAAATTTAATAATGTTTCTAAGGAAGAATAGTTTAAAGCAAAGTTTAAAATCACAATGATTTTGTGACTCTAAATTATACCTACTTAATTTCATTTTGAAAAAAAAATCTGATTCATGGTAGAAGATTCTCAAAGATAAATATTGAATTTTTAAAATATTAAAAGTGTTTTTCTCAAAATCAGGTTTTTAAAGTTGATAACAGAAATATCTCAAACACTTGATAAATTCATTTATAAATTTGTAGAAATATTTTTTAAGCATTTGTCGAAGACATTTTTCGATATCTGCTATTTTATGTACAAGACGTAATTATAAAAAAAGCCTTCATGTTTACATTCCAATATTTCTTATATTTGTTTCTAAATCGATTTTTTGTCTACTATAATGTAAAAATTCTATTCCTGTAAAAGATATATACAATAGCGTGCTCCTATTATGTTCCCTAGTTTACAACTAAATTGCATGGAACCCTGTCTTCAGATTCTTCTCAGCAAAAGTTTAAATGCATTTTCAAAATACAGACTAATTCTAATGCACTTGAAAACGTCACGATTGAAAAGCGACCGCCAAGGGCGCACTATTAAAATAGCATTTACCACATACGTTCCTCGCATCGCCAGGTAGTAATCCAGGTATGAAGATGCATATCGCGGAACGTGCCCAGCCCAGATTCAATTAATTTTTCATCACCTTCTTGCAGTAGAAGACAATTTCGCCTGAATGATGTGGCGAACGTGCGAGCTACTTAAGTCATCAGCAAAGCACCTTGATATATAAAATTTTGGATTAAATTTTATTTTATGGCGAAAAACTAATAAAATTTCCATAAAATAGCAGTGACAGATTGGAGTTTTAGCGGGACAACTTTTCCCGTTTTCTAGATGGTCGCGACTTAGCGAGGATAGCAGGAGGAAATTCGCGTTCAGACTTTAGATACAGGAACTTTGGGATGCTGGAAAAATGAAGCGAGGAAAAAGTTTTTTGCGCTGATAACGCGATGCACGATGCAGTCTCACATATGTGCCCGTTCGTGGGTGAACACATATTCTCGGGGATGACACAGGGTCTTCTGTACCCCATATCAATGACTGGCAAAGTGCAACTCCATCTCAGGAAGACACCACTTCAGAACTTCTCCGGTGTCCTGTCGCCGGCGTCTTCATGAGGCAAATTTGCTGATAAATTTTTCTGAATTGCTCGCCATTTGTAAGTTGGACCATACGCGTGGTGAAAACCATTTATACATGGTGCTATCGAACAGTGGTATGCATTTTATTGAGAAGACTCAAATAATGCACGCAGACATTTTTAGACTTTATGTTTAAGTTATAATAAATAAATATGGTCCAATACCAAGTTAAAGTCTAAGTTATGGTATATATCGTAGTAAAAATCCATTTATGACAGTGTCTAAGTCTAGTCTAATCTCTCTAAGCCCAAATTTAAGTATAATTCCAAATTAAATTACAGACCCGTCTAGATTGCGGACTTGCTATTTTCTAATATGATATTACACCTTTTTTGAGTCAAAATTTTAATCCTCTATGTTTTCTAAAATCATTTTCGTAGATACACTAGTTGTGTTTATGTGAAACCTAAATGAAACTTTTAGGATCATTTTCGACAGTATGCTAAGTAGACTTTTCGTGCACTACGTTGGGAACACTTGAAATATTAGGGCGAACCTAGATGTTAGTCCAACTTTCAGTAACACGCCATGAAATTAGCAGAGTCATGAAAAAATAATTTCTCGATGGAAAAATACTTGAGACTGGGTCGAAGCCATTTTCTGTTGCTGTGAAGCGCCACGCTTTGTTTCTGTAATTGCTGAAATCGTTACGTGCTCCTTTGGTGTTGTGGCCATGGCCGCGGATGCCTTCACTTTTTGCGTGAAACCTAATTATTGAGGTGGCTAACACTTCGAGGGCGGTTTCGTAAAGTCTTTTCCAGACGACTGGCCTTCGGCTTAAATTGATTATCCGTGGATTTTGGGCGGAATGCCATCACGATTCGATTTCGGCAAGTAGCTAATATTGCACAATCATTTTCAGCAATTACGGGACGAATGGAAATTGGGTCCGCGACTAAAGCGGATTTAATATCCAAAAGATATCCTATATGGGAATTTTTTTAACTCTATAGCGAATAGGTATATAAAAATTAATTTTGGAGAATCGGATTTTTGTTTAAGTGGTAATATTTATAAATTCACATCGATCGGTATGGAAATAATAACTTATTTTGAATTTTTGTTAAGATACTATAAAACTGATTTTGGGGAGATTTCTCGCTAAATACATTGATCTAGTACCTCCAAACATATCCAGTGGACAAGCTTACCTCTAGGTTCATTCCAAGCTAAGAACTCTAAGTTCATATATTTAAGTTTATATAACATTATACTATTACGCAACAATTTAATTCTAACTACGGAGCGAGTTTGATAAGGAAAAAGAAAATCAATAATTCATAATCAATAATTTTTTACTCACAAAAGAATTATAAAACATTAATTTTTATTAAAGTCTCGACTTTAAAGTTTTTGTGTGGAAAATAAAACCATTTTGCTGAATATAAAATTCATTAAAACTCGTCCGCAGTTTTAGTGCTGTACTATTTTTGCGACAAGGTTTTAAATTAACAAATTCTATTTATTTATTTTTACGTTCCTAGATGTTCAAAATGATGCATACTCTAGTTCGCTTTTACCTTCTTTAGTTATATGACTAGAAGGAAATACACTCGACAGTTTTCATGGACACGCATAACCGATTTTACTATGAAGGAGCAGATACATTAAAAGTCTTGGCTATAGATGACGAACGAATACCTCATTTAGAAGCGATTTGGGATATAAAATTGAAAAATCTATTCATAAAAAAATATATCGCGATATATTCGGAAATAAATTAAATTGTTTACAATCAATTACTAAAAACTAATTGCATATTCCTTGAAACTTAGAGATAATGATAGGAAGCATTTATAATATTTAAAAAAAAAATATGTACCATAATTAATTATTAAAATTTCTGTAAGTATTAGAATATTTTTTAAAGAACATTTTTTCGGTCGCTGACATTTAGCCAAAGTCCTGACGCGCGAACAGCTCTAGTGATAAAAGTTATATGCAAAAACAAATTTTAAGGTATTTGTTTTTTTCTCCTCATTGTCATCAGCATCGTTCCAATAGCGCGCGGACAATGTAAAAATTCCGATTTTATCGATTGCGGCAGAACATCGGCAAGTTCATGTCGGGATGGTCCAGAGGGGATGTGCATATGTGCAGCAAACTTTCAGCATTTTGATTCTATTCATGGGAATTGTTTTGCCGCTTTATTTTATTGGAGCAAAGATGGGTGGTGCACATTTGCCAGGCACTAAGCACCCGGAATGCACTTCGAAACTTAAAGGGTTCATTTCAGCACTATCAAACGCAGGGCGGCGATGGTGGGCTACATCCTTTCGAGTTCAACAGAACCTCTGTATGTATCTTTGGCCATGCCATCATGTTAAAGGGATCTGGTGGTTACGTTCCTTAAGGTTGAACTTTACTTTGTTTATGTTCTGAGAACGGCATTAGCGGAGCAAAATGTATGAGATGAAGATGTATGCTGGACAGTTTGTTCTAAATTTTCTAGGGGCAAAAAAAAGGGATATTTCAAAACTTAAAACTTAACTTACTGACATGTAACGTACACTCTTATGAGACGATCCCTTGCGAGGTTATTTTATACGGTTTTTGGCAAAGTTTAGTGTAGTCATTTTAATAGACACTAGACGTTTTTCTTTGTAACAAAATCATATTTCATATTTCTCATAGGTTAATTTGCTCGCTTCTCGTCATAAAATGGAGATTGCAATTTTTATATTAATAGGGAATTAAAAATAATAGCAGGATTATCTAAAATATTTATGTATAATAGTGCATTGCGCTGCATTCGAGGAAAAGGAAACTAATTCGTTTCTCTGATATTTAAAAAGTTATTGTTTTGTTTACAAACACACATTTTCGTAATTTGTTGAGAGATTGACATGAAACTAAGTTTATGTTGCAGTTCTGGGTAGTCTTCATAATTATTTAAAAATTTATTAGTACAAATTCAACAGTATCGAAGAATATTGTAAGAAATTCCTAAAAACTTTAGAGATATAGAAACGTCTTTATTGTAGCAATGTTTTTAAAATACTAACTTTTAATAATTTCTTTAAAGTCATACATTTTTTTAATTAATCACTTTTCACCATTTAATCAATTTTAATTAAATAATTACTTTTAGTGTTTCTAGTTTTGATTATTCTCAATAACATAATTCTTTTCCATTCCAATGTTAATTAGTCGCTTACGTGAATAGTGAGAGATGTAATGAGAATGTTGAATTAGAGAATAGGCGATATTTGGATCCCCTAGTCCCATAGAATAACCCTAATATTCTCCATAGACCCAAGGAATAGTGAGGTCACTTCGAAGGCTGTACAATGTACAATGCAGCATAGTTCACACTTTCTGCATCTACAACTGAGCGAATTCCTTTCCTATAGCCTATATTTCCGAGGAATCGTCCTATAACGTAATAATTGAAATAATTACCACCAGAATGAGCATCGCCCCTACCATCATCATCAACACATCATCTTGGGAGGGTGGCAGTCTTAATATCAAAATTTCACAAAGTATTATGGGCTCTGTCACAGCGGAGAGCAGGACTTATCCCGCTTGGTGCAAGCGCCCATTAATCACAGCTCCCCGGTCCCTGATTCGTGGATCACAACACACTAAGCAATGAAGGGACATTCCCTATTCATTTTAATTACATTTTCTGAGGACTTAATTCGAATTAATGTCAACAGCAGCCATCACTTGGTTAAACTGGAAAAACAAACCGCAGGTACGGGCCGGGGAGCTGCGGTTCGGGAGGTTGTCTTGCGCGATGGAGATGGCACATTAGTAATAAAGTTGTACCAATTATTTATCCTTGGCGCATTGTCAACGTGCCATCCTCATCCCGGGCCCCACACCTCTCCCGACTAATTTCAACAATTTTCACTCTTCCCTTTTTTGTAGCTTTCTTCTAACTTAATGAACGTGTCTCACACATTTATGAATGCCGTGCGGCACCGGCACCGCGGTTCCTTGCGGCGCCCGACGCGCCGCTTCTTTTGAGTAATTCCAATTTATACTGGCGCAAAGTTGGCTTTATATTTAATTAAGGCCATTTCTTTGATATGATAATTGCGCGCCCTCCCCACCCCCAGCTGCGTGTGACTACAGTTAAGCAGACGCCCGGCCGCCCTGGGTCCCTTGCACCCGCGCCCGTCAATAAACCGTTCCATCGCAAAACACGCGGTTCATAAAAACACGCTCGAGATAAGTTTTAGAAGACTTCAATTAGCCGCAAACGCAGAAGTGCGTGCGCTCGTGCGGGCGGATCCTTGCCTTGACTGATGGCTGTTCAAAGTGCGAGAACGGGCCCGGGACTGAGAGCAGGAGGTCTGTGTCCCACATAAAAATGAATTTAAATTGAAGGCAACCACTTCGCTGGAACTTAACGAGAGTGGAAGTTTTGCGAACTCCCACGTTTTCGGGGATGGCACATTATGGGACATCTTGTGCTTTCCAACGTATCACCAACGTTTATCGCGGCGAAAAGAGGGCGGAAAAAGAACAAAGCACAACGAGCACTGGATTAATTCGTGCTTTGTCAAAGGTGAAGGCGTGAAAGTAATTAATTACAAAAGATGCTAATTTACTCGCTAATTAATTTCCATTGCGTTCAAGTATAAATACCCTGCTTTACCAGCAATTTAAACACCCTGTGCCTCATCGCTATTGACATTTACAAGATCCGATAAAGACAAGAATTCGCTATTTTTGATGACCCCCAAAGGAGTTCCAACTTCAAAGTATTCCCACAGATGAGACTTAATTGAAATTATTTATGTGTTACAATAATTTTATATTATTTTAATTAACCCAAGACACAGGTTTTGTAAAATCATGTACTCTTTTTTAATTTTATGTGTCCAGAATTTACATACCCCCTTTTGTATAAAATTTGGAATTTGGTAATGTTGAAAACAATAATTCCGTTCTAATTCAGATAGACAGACAAACAATTCTAGCCTATATTCTAAGTGAGTTTGTAAGGTATTTAACAGTGAATGTTCTATAAAAATCGGTCCAATAGTCGTGGGGTAAAAATGTAACAAATAGTGAAATAGTGAACTGGAAGGCTATAGACGTAAATTACATGAATGCGTTAAATGGAAATAAAAATGTGCAATTTTCAGATCGTATTTTGAAATATTTGCACATAAATAAGTAGACAGATTAAATTTAATATAAATGTAGATTACACTTCTTAATATTTTTTACATAAAAAGCAAGAAATAATATGAGCTTTTTAATTTTTCGACTATTTGCTAATCAGTGGTAAAAAAAGATTTTCTATGAAATCTTCTATAAGCTTTAAAAAAAGGCCTTTTCTTAAAAGGTCTTATGTAATAAAGATAAAAGTCTAATAAATTACAATTCTATTCAACCCATTTCTTCCAAAGGGTTCCTGTCTAGTCCAAGTTTCGAAAAATTTAATTTACTTTTAAAAGGGCAGTCCATACCAAATTCTATATATCTTTTCCTTTTAAATTATTAATAAATGAAAATGTTAAGTTAATTAAAATGTTCAAGTATTATCGAGATCTATCGAGAGTTTTTCAAAGTGTTGGTCGCGATACCTCCCGGCAGGTCCAATTTATCCAACAATACGAGTATGCGATTAGGTAACAAAAGGACGGACAGATAGACACACATTTTGTATCCTATAGTTCAAATTGAATTATATTACGAGTTAATAGTACTAGTTTCATAAAATCCATATACCATCTTATAGTTTTGGCGTAGTAGAGATATAAATGGATAGTTATACAAATCGACGAAAGTCTATAGTCTATAGTTCAAATTATAAGTGTAGTCTGTCTTTCAGACGAATAATAGCGATTACTTTACTATCCGAAAATAAGCAAGTCGTATGGTAAGGAAATGGATCTATTAAAAATAGCGATCATGAAAGCAATTCGTTTTAGTTGTACATTTCTGCGAGCCCCATTTTCACTTATAACTCGTGTTTTTTCACGATGTAAAATGTAAAGACTGTTGCCCCTTCTGTTGACAAAGATCCGTCGTTGTCGCGCTTAAGAATTTATCGAATTCCCTGCAATAGTCTTGAAGGGTCTCTAAAGTGTTGAAATGAAGTTTGTTAACGTGCGCGCGGCAGAGTATTTCAATTTTTTTTTTTTTCTTGATTCTTTTTTTCCGACGGAGGGCACGGGGACTTTCAAGGAGAAGAATCTTATTGAAGAAGTCTCATAAGAAGACTCTATTGTTGTGCACATAAAAATTCCGTGAATGCGAGTCTGTGTTCGCCGGCATACACGATGAATTTAGATAGAAATTGAATAATCCGTTACTGATAAGATGTTAAATTCAATAAAATAGGCTTGTGCCCCGCATTCAGTGGCACGATAGAGGGGCACAATTCACCGGAGACAGCCGGCATTCTCCTTGGTCCTTATTCTCCTACTTTTCATTGCGATACTGTAGCGCCAATTGGATTTTCTTATCAAATCGTTTTATTCCATTAGATTTAGAAGGCTTCAGCTGAAAATTGTCGCTTTTCGCGAACAGGGATTGTAGTGCTCTTAACCTCGCAGCGTTAATCTTCGTTTGGGATTGGAATGAAAGAGGGCGCCGGGTGTCTGGTGGTACTCTGCTGTTAAGGAACCCTCCATCCACCGAATGGATTTGAATGAAATTTCCGGCTTTCGTAAGGATTGCGGTCATCAGGGCTGCTGAGGATTTCAAGATGGATGTACATTTGGGTTCGTTGGTTTGTTTCTCTTCTTCATAATGATCATAATTTCATTTTAAGATCTGAGAACAAAATACGTTTTTAAACACAGGGTATGTCTTTTAAAGGCGTATCTATTACTACATGAAATTTGAAGGCATAAAGACTTATATTCAAATAAATTGGAATGAATTTCAAATATGAATGTCAATTTCCGAACAGGTACTGTCTAAGAGATCCTAAAGGTCTATAAACAAAATGTGTTAAAATTAGTCAACTAAACATCAATTTCTCAGGTGGATAATTTTGATTATCATAATTTTGTATTTCAAGATAACAGACAGTCAAAAACTACTGAGTGCAAATATAATTTCAGACTTTTGGATTTTATTTATGGCGAACTATCCAAAATTAAAATTTTGTTCTGAAATTCATAAGAATTTTTATTTTATCAGTAAAAACATATATTCTTCGAGTTTTTGGAAGCCACTGTTTTAAATTTTGAGTTAGTGAATTGATAAACAAAGGATGTTCAATATTGCCAAAATAAAATAAAATTAAAATAAATTGCAGAATTAAAAATCTTGTGTTCTTAATTTTCAATATATTGTTAAATTGTAATACATCGAATTGACTGGCAAAATGAATATTCTAAAGGTTTAACAAACGTTTTATATTGAAATTATTATTAAATAGAGCTTTATAACTTTTGTATAAACAACTTTTTTAACCTCCAACAAAGGCAGTCATGCTCGACAAAAATGTTTGTGAAATCTTTGGTTTCTTTCGAGTCCAACTATGTCTTGTATAATACTTTAAGTATACACATTAAAGAAATTTGAAAAAAAACTATATTAGTATCTTGAAATATATTAAAGGAATTGGTTCTTTTCTTCTAGTAATATTAAGACCTCACCAATCTTGCCATATTCTCAAAAATTTTTTAAATTTAAAATCCATGAAGTCCGTCACGGTGTATTTTCTAAAATAACTAAAATTAAACTATAGTATATTTCTTGCGCTTTTGAGCTTGTTTCCATTTTTTGAGAATTTTCGTAAGTTTAAACAAATCGGCAAATTAATACTTTTGGAATTGTAAGTTAGTGACGAAAACTTAGGGAATTTTTTTAGACTACCATTGAAATGCCATTTTACCATATCATTTAAGGTACATTTTGTATATTAGTGCAAGGTATGTTTGTAAATCTTTTCATGCCAGGTCATGACATGGAATGTTGAATTCTCTCAATTAATTCTAATAATTAAGGAATTAAACAAATAAATTATATACGATATAGGGAAATTGATACAAAATAACGAATCATTGGAATTTTTTTAATTGCATTAACTGGTATTCATCGGGTATTCACTGCATCGAGGGAATTAATATCTGGGAAAACCCCTGATGCGTGTTTCGTAAACGAACTAGTTGACAGCATGATTTAATATGTAAATGAAATAACAATTTATCTTTACAAATGCAATTAAATCCCCCCGCCAGCATACCGCTTCGTGCCGTAACGTTGTCGTCTTCGATTGGGAACCATATGTGTGCAACATCGCATCGCATCAGGAATAGTAGCATCACATCTTAGAGGGAAGAAGCTCCCATGGGAGAAATGCATTATGTAAAACATTGCCGGTTTCGTTATAAAGGAAAGGAAAAGAAAGTCGGTTATTTGCGACAGAGCACATTAGCAAACATTTGAAGACAGTAGTTTTCAAGAATGTTGTCTTTTTGTAATTATCTTCTATATCGCCGTAGTGTACTTTTTGTAAGACAGAGCGTGCTTCCCGTGTATTACCAAGGAACACATTCAGAACAGTATCCCATCAGAAAGTGCTGGCACAGAACCCTGTATAAGCCTCCAGGTTCATTGCATGCAATGCACCAACCATCTCGAACCTCTTCTTCCCCCGGTGACTACGTCATATGTGTAATCCAGCAAAATCGTGACTGCATACAAAAATTTAAATTTGTGATATCTGCAAATGTTTACAGAGCGTGCAAGATTCATTACCATGACTTACGAGTGGGTAAACGTTCCCGCGCGCTCCTTATCACTAGGATGAAAATCGGGTATCCAACCCGGGCATCCTATGGGATCCTTCATGCGCATAAAAGCGCCTTCTACGTCCGCTGCTACTGTGTACATATATATCGAATGCAAATCACGAATTGGATACTAATTTTTACAGCGCCTGATTCTACTCAAGGAATTTGTCGGATTTTGTGTAAGCACCCACCCTTAGCAAACGGAGCCTCGTATTTCGACTAAGGCGTCGTAGGAAATCCCACGAATAATCCTTGGGAGTGTGTGCAGTTGTGGACTGCACAGGACCATAGTTCGCCACCCACAGATATGGGATGCTGTAAAGCAGCGTTTATTATCCAATCTCCATTACTCTTATCCCAACATGATGACCTTACCCGTATCTATAACACTTCGGTTCGTGGCTTCTTCCGGCCATTTGAGCTTTCTTCCCAAACGGGAACGTCTTCTAAACCGCACGGGTCGTCCTTTCCGCCCGCGTACCCGGAATAGAACGAAGTAGCAGCAGTAAAGAAGAGGAAGAAAAATCTATTCCCTAGGAAAATACGCTAAAACCTCCGCAACATGGCAATAATTAAAATCCATTTTTATGGGCAGCGAATGAAACATTGTGTCTTCACGTGCGGTCTTTGTTTCACATTTAAAGAAACCCCCTGGACCGTGTGTGAGGGGCCCTGAGGGTGTAGGACTACACACATATAAATCGTAGTGTCCCGAAGAACCCCTAAAAGCTTTCGAAGTGTTCTTCCTTTACCTTTGTATGAGCAGGAGACGTGGTGGCGATGAAGAAGGCGACAATGCGATGGTAGCTTTAGCCTTTGTCTGCACACACAATGCATCGCAAGGTGCAACGTAGAATGTGCATGCGGATAAATGAGCCCGCGCCTTAATAAGATATCGCTATATATCAATGCCCGGTTCTGGGTTCCGCGGGACCAGGAGAGACCCTCGCTACATGATCTAAGGTCTAGCGAAGAGCTGTTGGTATATTCCTTGCAGATAAACACTGTACATTTTGCAGGCATCGTATTTTCATTTTCTAATGACGCGCTGCTCTGCTGTGCCATTAAAAGCGTTCCGGGTCAATTATTGGAAAGTATTATGCTACGGCATGAGACATCTGCTGTAGTGCAAAAACTAAACAAGACCGATGGAGTTTTACTTTATTCGAAATGAGACAATAAAATGTCCAGTGCAGTTCATTTAAATTCGCATACTACTTTTAGTCGTTGAAAATTTTTTTCTATGACATTTGAAAACTTTAAATAAGGCCAACGATTATTTATCTCTTGGAATCTAGATTTATTTATTGTATTTTTGGAGATAGTTTTAGAATTATCACTTAACTAACATAATTTTATAGAAGAAACACACTAACACTAATTTTATAGAAGAAAATATATCTCTATTTTTTATTTTGCTGGATTGAGATGGGAAGTTGGGTTTGCTAAAAATGTAAGCAATTTCAAGATAAACATATTTTTTCCGAAAATTTGCCTAAAATCTTAGAATATGTGCTACTTTTATTGTATAAATATTATATCCACTAATTGCAATAAAAATAGTAAATGCTTAAATATTCTGGGCGAATTTATGTCCCGATTTGAATTTTTAGGAAAATCCAGCCATTTGTATCCCTTAGTGTGCTTTGATGAGTCCATATTTAGCTGCGGTTTTGTAATTTACCAATTTTTTTATTAAAATACTTCCAAAAAAGAACTGATGAAATTTAACGTGGTCTTTTTGCTTTTAATTCTGGCCCATGCTAAAAAAGGCCTTTGGAAAAACGTTCAAATTGATATTTGAAATTCTTCGAATATTTAAATTATTCCTAATGTGATAAAATTGCCTTTTTTCTCCGAATTCACTTAAATTTAGGATATTTCTCTAAAACTTAAAAGACCATGATTTTCAAAACAAAAAAAAAATAAACCTTTTCAAAGTTTGTATGTAAATGCATATTACTAGTATTTTTGGCACAATAACCAAAAATGGTTTCAACGATTTTATTCAAAATTCGTTCGTACATTGGAAAAATTTAAATCTAAAGGACCCCAAAATCTCATGTATATTTACGAATTAAAATAAAATTTTGTAGCTTGTAAATTATCAGAGATTATTACAAATCTAAAATAGAAGCCACGATGGCAGTCAGAAATGATTTCTTTAAAATTTGAAATACCACAAGTTTAAAATTATTAACGCGATATTGTCCATCTTCGATCTAAAGATATAAATCCAAATTATTTTTCTGTCGAACTTCATCACGATTGGTACGCAAATTTATTAGATATTTATTTATTATCTTATATATATTTATATGCCACTTGTATAGTATCTAAACTTTCGAAGTAATAGTGGGTTTGCGTTAGGATGACCATAGCCATTGGAGATATACTGAAATTTCCTGGTAAGTTGAAAGTCTGTTTACCAAAATCTACCTAAAAACAAGGAGAATGACAAAATCATCTCTTCCTTTATGCAAATTTTAATAAAAGGTTTTCCATAAAGGTTGCAATTTATTAAATCTGATTTGATTAAGCATTAAGCACTTGGAATTGCAATTAAACTTTAATAATGTGATTTTAAATTTTATTTAAATTAAATTAAATTGAAACATTTAAAACTTTAAGTGCTCTTAGATAATATTACAGTAGACATGTCTTTTGACATACGCGCCAAAAACGGCAATCAGTTTGCAATTAATTTACTTATTTAATTTTTTAATTAATTTGATTGTCTGGCTCATTCGGGTGGCAATCTGACACTCAATGTGCAATTAATTCAGTCATTTCAACGTTCGCGGCTGATTCCGCTGATTGATTTAAACTCCTCGAAAGGGTCCACATGGAGTATGAGGATGTGCACCAAAATTACGCAGAACATTTAATAGGGGTTTGGAAAATTTTTACAAATCCCATATTTTTAGTGGTGGTGCTACTGCTGCTGTCAAACTGGCGAATATTAAAACACAATTTATTAAATGAGCATGATGAAGGCTCATTAAATTCCCTTTAATGTGAAATGCCGATGTAATTGCTGTCACTCATACGAGCCATGGCAAAAAATGGCACTTGAGGCCGTGCCGCGTTCCGCGTATATCGACCAAACTGCCTTTTCCGTGTTTTCCGCTTTCACCTTTTTTCTGCACCTTTATTTTATTTATTTTTTTTTTTTTTGGGCATATTTGTGAAGCGTACAAATCTCGTTAGTGAGCTTAACCCGTTAGATAAATTCAATGAGTTCCACCGCGTGCGAACTTCATGAAGGTATGAAGGTACGAAGGTATGAAGGTGGGTGCCCAGAGCTACTGCCATGGGTGTGTTTTGTTTTTCTTTTTTTCTTTCCCTGGCAGTCCATCGTCATCGCTCCAACATACATCGCAGCCCGACCCGACCAGCGTTGGAAATCCCAGTCTGCTTCATATCCCCCGTCCGCCCCATATGGTGCCGTTATTTGTTATAACACACACAAAATGTTATACATAGGTTTCTTTTTTGTATTATACGACGACCTTTGTTCCCCGTCCCCTATGCGGGCTCAACTAAGCCCTGCAATAAAATGGTCCATTCAGCGCTTATTTCGGCAGGTCACGAAGCGCGCTCCTAAATTTATCCGAACGAGCGTGAAAAAATCCTTTAGTTTCCAATAGCGTGCTTTCGACAAACTAATTTAATTTCGCCCCGAGTATTGGGAATGCTCGAATTTCGGCGATTTGTGCAACCCATCCCCGTACATCAGTCTCCTCCTCCCCCACGGCCTTTGACATCCAGTAGAATTGCATTTGTTGGCTTTGAAAAGGATTTCCATTTAATCCAAACTGAGCCAAGAGATTAAAAGACAACAAATTCGCGGACAACTAAAGCCTTAAATCAAACACGAACTGCTTAATTCAGTTCAGTAATGTGTCCATACCTGCGGTGATAATGGTCCAAGTGATCTGCACCTTTTACACACAGCTATAAATAACTATAAATATTTTTTCCATGGAAATGATAAGATACAATTCTTCTAGAAAATTTCACCGGCAATTCTTTGGTATTTTAAAGTATAATATAAAAATCCCCATCGCGAATTAAAATTATTTTTTTTAAGGTGTGTATTGGGTAACAAGTGATTTAATCAGGTAAATTAATTTTCACAATTTTCCACTTTGTTGCTCTTTTATTTCGCATTAACTTTTGCGCGGTCTATGAGCCCTTTTCTATTTTAAAAATGTTCATAAAAATGATTAATTCCATAAACAGCCCAGAAAAGTATTTTCTCTACAATTTCGATTTGTTGGTTTTGTTGGAAATTTGGTATTATTTACTTAAGTAGTGTGTATTCGGGATATATACTTAATAAAGTGGAAAATATTTAATTACTTGTTTCATTATTTTATTGTACTAACAATACCAAATTTCCAACAGGAAAACCCAAAGTGATAACATTTCACATAAAAGAACGATAGGGGTAAATGGATTTTCACACATAAAACATAAGAATGACCTGTTTTGGTGAACTAGTGTTAATATTAAAATAAAATATAGAAGTTTTTATACTCAAGGATTTTGGCTTTTTCTCTCCTAAGTTTTTTTCTTTTATCAAACTCCGTACGATTCCAATTATTTTCGAATTCATTAACCTTTAAGTTTTTCAACGATCTCGCTGAAGCTGAGAGTCTTAACAATAAAAAATACTGCAACATTTAATCCAGGAGCAGATGTTTTTCCCAATTTCTAAGAATTTGATTGAAGACCTAAGTGAGTTATAGTGGTTTTAGCAGTAAAAAACACTTCTGTTCCATATTACTTTCATTTTTTGTTGAATTTTTCTTATTTTATTCCGATAGATGAAACCAGTTAAAGCTGTTTCAACCCACTCATTCCCGAAAATACCCTAAATTTATTTCGGAGCTTACGAAGAAGTAGATGAACGCCATGGCAGTAGGGGGAAGTAACAGGGCTGTTAAATTGTTCGAGGTGGCTTAGCTGCGGGTAACATTTAAAATCGCATCAAAGACGCCGAAATCCGATTTAAAGGTCATAAAAGAGAAGTAACATTTAAGCCCGAGAGCTTTAAACTAACCCGCGTGAATAGGAGAATTTTCAGCAGAAGCCCTCCAGCATTGCGGTCTCCTCGGAGTTCTTTAGGTAAAAGGTGGTCATTCACTTTCCTTAAGTTGTAATTAAAAAGAATCCACAAAGCTGGGCAAATTAGCAGAAGTCGCTGACTCAAGACAAACGACGGTAGAGCTATTTTCTTGGGCCACCCAGGAAGGAATCCGTCATGGCAAACAGCCTGTCGCTGGTCCTCCGAAACAATGTCTAACCACATGGCGAAGGAGGGTTTCTCCGTTGCTAACTGCTCTGATCAAACATAAGATATTAAATTTCCTGAATGAAATAGTCCCCGCGCCCGGCTCGTCGGTACCCATAACAATCTTGCCCTAGAAGTGCCTTGATCTATGAATAGCCGGCATTCCTTACGAACGGCGATTTATTTTGTACTTAAGGACTTTATTCTTCAATTCAAATTCACCACAATGGCTCACCAAAGCCTGCAGGTTGTGACAGGAACTGGGAGTCCCTTGACTTGAACTCCTTAACCTCTCCGCACCCGCCTTACGTACCTTTACGATTTTCACAACTTTCACGATTTCCGCAAGACGACGACTTACCTTCGGGTGTTCCGTCTTGAATTAGGGCATTATTGTCTTGTCTAAGCCCCCCGGATCCGTACTCGCTACTATCTAGCTCTCCTGGGTATAGACCAGAACTCGAGACCCGGTACTCCCTGGACAGGAAGATAAACTCGCTTCCGTTTGTCATAACATATCGCCGTAACCCACCATATCCCGCATATAAACCCTTTAACCCCTTTCGAGCCGCTACGGAGCTGACCATTGGCTACTAAAACTATGGGGTAGGATAGTGAAGAGATGAACATTTTTCACTCTTTTGAATATTTATGATGCGCCGCCCCGTGACATGTGGTCGGGCTTATTTATTCGTCGTTGGACCCCTGCCATCCCAATGATTTTTTACCCCTGTACCAGAGTCTATAACTGAACCTTGGAAAACACTTAGCCTTAGGGGGACTAAGGACTGGACTTGCACCTTTTTTACCCGGTAGGAAGATGCTATAAATAAAATCCTGTCGGGCTGGTCACTATCCCAATTGATATATTTTTTCCACATCGCCACCTTGACTCAAACGGTTGAAGGTGAAGTTCGCAAGTTCACAGCACCTTAGCTATCCAAGAGAATTAACTTTCAGTTTATGTCAGCGTGAAAATAATCTTCTTATTTTGTTATTTTTTGCTAGATAATTTGCACTGAACGCCACTCTAGTTGAACAAGTAACAAGTTTGACATGTGCTTCTCTTAAAGATATGTTTTCTTCTATAGGTTCCTTAAGGTATAACAAAAGTGGGAAAGTATATTTTTGACATAGAAGAAAAACAAAGAACCTTAAAGTGACAGATAATGGGAAATAAATAGAAATTCTATAGATAGAATGTTTTTGTATGTATCGTTGGTATTATTAGGATTACTAGATTTTTATGTAACTCAAAATAAAATCTCATATCTTTTTACAAAATCACTTTTAATACTTTAATAACACTGCTATATTTTCTTTATGTTTCAAAATAGCAACTAAAGTAGTACGATAATTTTAATTTACAAAAAGAAAAAAACAAGAAGCACTAATCAAAACAGCAAATTTAAATTAAATTCATTTATTGTTTACATTTTAGGGTTTGCTTAATTTCTTGGTTAACTTAATTTGAATAGGAAATAATTAAAAATTAGAGCTCACCCTTAACACATTTTATTTTTTTACATTTAATTTATTATTAATACTTATTTATGTGAAAAAGTTCTAAAGTAATATTTATGCAATTAATTTTTTGCAAAAAAATATAAAAATGATTTTTTATAAATTGTGGTTTAAAATTAGTAAGTAAATTTTTTTAAAATCATTATCTTTTTAAAATTATAACTTTGTTAACTTAATAAAATTGCCTTGATTTTTATCTTGGTTAATGTTCTAATATGGTAAATATTAGCAAAATTAATTATTGAATAATTTAGTTGTATTGAAATTACGTGTTCGCTGCATAATGATTTTTAATTTAGGTAATTTTTACGAAAATAAAATTTAATTTCAAAGCGTACTTAGACAAAAGGACGTACATTTAGAATGAGAATGGAAACAATTTGAGATGTGCCTACCTCGCTGGAACCACGAATAAATCCAGGCTGGTCAGATCCTTAAAATAAGCTACCTCTGGACTCTCTAAGGCCACTGCCCAATTGCATCTAGTGGCCATTAACATTACGAGAGCGAAGTATAAAAACAAAGGAGCGTAACTGTAGAATTATGTTCCTCTAATATTTTCAAAGTCCAGAAGGGACCGCACCGACCAGGAGGCAACTAAGTTGCGGTCGAGCAAAAATCTGCTCCCTCTGCACGTGTGTGGGTTTGCAGTCGTATTATGCGCCGATATTTTCCCAGTCATAATAAAACAAAATGGAAACAAACTTGGAAATCCTCTCGTTTCCTACCTACCGCAGCCATACACCCGCACCTTGTGGTGTATACTCTGTGTCCTGAGCTAGGGAACACATCCATTGCACGTATGTGTGCAAAATCCGTACCATCAGAATAAAATTGCAAACTTGTGTTCCACAGTTATGAAAACTTGTAAATTCTCGAAAAAGTTTAAATCGAATTTTTTAGATAGTGCAATTATGCGTACAGTGAACGTGAAACTTGAATGGTTTCGAAACGTTTCTGAAAACACATATCCCATTTGCCATAGGTGAAATCTATAAGTTTAGATTTCAATTTTTAGGTGAAGGTTATAAAAGTTTGTCTATTCAGTTCAATGCAGAAGATGTACACGGTTATTTCATATGCCATTGTTAATATGATATAAAACGCAGAATGGCGTTAACGAAGTTTAGATAAAGATTCGTTTCATGTTAGATTCAGTCCATATTTCGATTAATTTTTAATTAGTATATTTGGAATTTTAAAATGCCCAGGCTTAACACAAAAATTTCCAATAAAATTTTCATTTCTTTAAGAAATCCATCATACGGTTCTTATTGCCTATTGGGTGTTATCTAAATCTCATGTACCATTTCTTGTTTTTTATACTCAAAACATTCGCAGGTCATTGTGAAAAATTGTTGTGTTTTTTTTTTGTTTTTAAATCTTCTAACTTTTGTGTGAGTTCTATGACCACACCAAAAATGCTACACAAAGTTCTAAAAGAACTACTAATTAAAATATTTTTCGGGAAAAATAAAATCAGGTTTTCATGAAGATTTTTAAGAGACACAAAAAGCGTGTTTTGTCTATTTGCCTATTGCCTTTTAATATTACTTTTAGAATGGTCTAAAATGTGTAAAAATTTACATGTACCTGTATGTTCATGTACGCACCAAAGTTTGTTCATGTACGCACCAAACCTAGATTATTATAGTTTAGTCTAGATTACTATGAATTGGGCTATTATGGAACTTTTGTAAAATATACTATTCAAAAAAAGCCATGGAAAATACAATATTTTTATTATATGTTTACGATTGCCGTCTCATAAAGTCGAGCAACATGCCATGTGGTCAAACATGAGCCAAGCCAAGGCCATAGGATGCTAGGCTAGACTACTCTGCCAGCATACGTGTGTTGGGACAGCATGGCTAGCCGAGTAGTTGGAACAACATCTTGCACCGACATGGGTGCAGGGTGTGCTGGGCAAAAATGTTGTGAGAATTTGTTGGGTCAACATGTGAAACCAATATGTGATATCGGGACACTGGTGGTGCTAGACCAACATATGTTTGCTATTTGAATACCCTATACCTATTTGATAATGTAACCACGTCGTCTTCCATCTACGCCTAGTTAAAGCTTAAGTCGAATGGGGCATAATTCACTATTAAGATGTAACAGCTTAATTGGATAGCAGTCTTAAGGCATGTATTGCAATTTAAAGGGAGGAGTAACTTAGCCGATCCCCACGGCGAACCTTTTCATTGGCTTTTGTCTTGAACCCATTTTAAAGCGCCCGAATGTTTTCAAACATCCTTTAAAAGGAGAAGTACTAAAAAATTCTTCTGGAAGGCAAAGGATAACGTACTTTGAAGAAGCCCTGGGAGCAACTAGTAAAAGGCAGTAATAACAAAAGGAGATCGCCCTTGCCAGCTTTGTTGGCAAGGAACACGCACTTTGAAGGTGGAATTGTGTCGCCCGTTTAATAAAGCCTTAAGAGGAATTAAAAATTAAGGCTCCCACGAAGTCTTGATTGCCGGGCACTTTTTGTTTTTATCTTTGTTCAGTCGTTTTCGTTTTCTTTCATTTGCCGAAAAATCTTGTTCGAGGAAGTTCCCGTACAACATTCTGGATTTTCGCTTTTTGATGCTCCCGAAAGATTGCTAATAAAAAACTCAACTGACTGGATACAGTTTCATGAAAATAATCCGAAGACAAGCAGAAAAGTTTGCACGCACACAAAACTTGATCACGTAATCAATGTAGTTAAGAGGAGGGTGCGGAGTGGGCCGGAGAGCAGCTATTCCGCTAGTTAATAAGGGTAAAACGTGAGAAATTATGTTCGTACAGAGGAGTAAATGACTTAAAGAACGTGATCGTTTTACCTGTTTTGTTTCTTCGCCTGCTCCTTTAATATGGTTCTACCACACCCGCATCAACCTCACATGATTTTAATGGAGCGGAATGGGGCAGCAGGGACAAAAGAATGGGAGGTTTTGCGCGCAACGGGTGCCTCTCAAGTCAAGGAGTCTTTATTGAATTATTATAGCGCTTTTAAAGATTTTCTACAGTGAACACGTTTGAATAGTTTCCTTAGTTGTGCCGTGTAAGGAGCTCTGGATTCTCTCTATGAGAATTGTCACACCTTAACGCGGTGTAGAAAGCACGCGTGGTAATTATGGCCGGGGATATTAACCTTAATGCCGCTAGTGGAAAGAACTGGTGCGAAAACCTTTTAATACCTCCTTAATAATGGGCGGGGGCGTGTACAGGTACAAGTACCTTACCTACCTGAGCCGCACAACACTTGCTTCCCATTATATTCAAGCTATTACGTGGATAATGCGCAATATAACACTTCTTATGCTATTTCATCGTATAAAGGCAATTTAATGCTGTTTTTCCGCAAATTGTAGATGTTTGTCTTTTTCTTAGTGCGACTATTCGCTTGGATTTAACTCTTTGCCTTTTATATGATGGTTTATTTCTATTGATCAAAACTTGCTATAAATGTGGTTAACGATTTCAGCATTTTTGTTTTTTCTTTTCAATCAGAAATACTAAGGAATTGTCTTAGACAAAAGAAACGAGTGAAAGAAATGTGATTGAAAAATCATGTAAGCTTATAATATGACTTAAGACTTAATTAGATCGGTTAAAAAGGAGTATATTTGTAGCGTGTTATTAAAAGTGGTGACTTCTTAATTAAAAAACATAAAAGTAAGGTCTCGACAACATTTCGACTAACTTAAATTTTTATTCTATTAACAAATACTTGAGTTACGGGTTAGATTGGAATGGATAGTTATTTTTCGTTTTCTCGTACTTGTAAAATTATAAATAACTTCATTTAAGATTTAAGATTGTATGTACTATAATTTTTTAAATTACTTTTGAATTATTACAAAAATGTAATATACAGGTTGAATAAACCCGAATAGGTAGAACTTAATCCATCGAAAACAAAAACAATCGGTTTTTAGTTCCAAATTTGTTGTCATTTAATTCATCATCCGCATTTTTATGTTTTTTTTAATGTTTTAAAGAATATTCAATATTTACGGTGAGTGTATAGAAACACATATAAAAATTCGAAGAAAATTCTCCTTAGCACTTACATATTCGCTATATAAGAAATTGTTACATGAGAATGCAATAAACATTTAAGCTTCTAGAGCAAAGTAATGTACTTTAATATCGTTATGATTTTATTAGGGTATGCGGTGTTATTTTTATTATAGCTACAGCTGTGTCTAGAATTCGATATTCAATTTCTGTCACGGTTTTATAGGCATTTTTTAAATTATGATTTTTACATTTTCGCAAATGACCAAATGCTTGTGGCTGCTTTTCTTCTAAAAAATATTCCGATAATACGAGTATCGGTGAATTCATTGAAAATTTAGTTACTGAAATTGTAATTCGACACAAATTTGGTGGACCGACAGAGACCAATCGAAAATGGGCAACCAGTGCAATAAAACAGGGTGTGTAATAACGGCTCCGGCATCAATAAACAAATGTTAAAGCGGCGATAGCAGCCCGCCTCTATGCAACAGAATCGGACTTTGTTTTAGACGCATATATAGGTCCACTTTTGTCCGATTCAGCTGATTACTAGGGCCGGCGGCGGGGTCGAGTTACTGGCAACATATTCAATTTACATTTACGGCATTATTAATTCAAAATGGGCACCATACTAAAACGGTTATCTCCTGAATGAGATATCGATTTCGATTTCGGAATAGTGCCCGCCCCGTCGGGGTTATTTCATCAAATTCAATGGGAAATTATCGCAGTTGCCCACGAGAGTAAGGGAGGGTAGAAATGGCAGGGTGACATGCTACGGTCAGAGCGATCATTTTTCTAAGCGATCCCATGCCAATTCCGCGATTAATTTTATTGGAAATTTAAGCCACCCGGGTGACTGCTGACTGTTGATGCAATACAATCTTCGACGTTGTCGTCTTCATCGTCGTCATCGTCCTAAGAAATATTCCGCCAGTACCAGGAATTGCCACTTTGGCTCATAATGCAATCTGCTTACATCTCAAGTTCCTCGAGTAGGAAGGAAGTCGACGACAAAGTTCCCCCTGAACTATATCGACACAACCATGTTTATAGATCTTGATTATAAATTTGCACCAAGAGCCAGGCATGAGCTTGACAAATACTCCCAAAACAACTTCGATATTAGATATTGATTGCTTCCGGTGGACCTGGACTTGAAGCCGGCCTCCTCAAACTGCATCTGCAGCTGCAGTTGGCCCTCAGATGGACAAACTTAAGTAAATTCAATTTTACAATGAGTATTTATCTTCTTATAAGCAGGTGGCACTTCGGTCTGCAGGGAATATTGTATGTAAATAATGAAAATAAGGTGCTGGAATGGATAGCTTAGGAAAATTTTGTTTGTGATCAAGTAGCTTAATTAATAAATTTAAAAATATTTCATTCAGTGTTTAGATTAAAGTTGTTGTTGTGTTACAACCATAAAAAAATTATAATTTTTAACAAGTGATAATTTTCTGGAATATTCTTTCCAAAAATCAGTCATTTGAAATATTTCTATCGAATAAGATCTTAAAAATGTTGCCCTCAAATATTCTGGGAAAATTCAAATTAGCAAATAGCTACAGTCTTAAGAAGTTATGATTTGTTGTCTAGTAAGATGGGCTGTGCAGTAGATTTTTCTATCTAGCAATTTCCACAGTCTAAATTATTCTACTATTAGTATCCTACAAATTTGTTCCCACACAATTGATAACGTACGAGGCTAGAGAATACCACGAAAAAGCTCGTGATATCGGCAAGCTGGACTGAACTGCTAGCAACAGGTTAAACCATCGTGCTATTTAGAAAGCCAATACATTAGTCTATTATTTGGTGTGTTAATATATGTACTAACATAGGGTATAGGTCAACCTGCCTATCGTGATAGAGTATAAGGGCAATGTATGGCCCCAGCAAGCTTGGCACCAAAGTGTTGGACCAGCATATGGTGCCAGCACGTATTGTGGCTATACTGGGCCAGCATTTCGTATTGGCATGCTCAATAAATATGTGAAACCAGCATATTGGCCCAACATGTGTGCCATGTGAGTAACATCTAGAGATATGTCGGGTTAAAATGTGATACTCACGTATACACATGGGGTTCTAACATGCAATGCTAGTGTGCTGTGCCAACATGCTTAGCCAGTATATGAGCCATCTTTTACCAACCTTGGGCTGGGCTGACATGTGTGTGTGCTATTCATGTGGGTAAATAAAAGTATGTTACAGAATAATATCAACGTTTAATGGAAATGAAAGTTTCTAATTCGGTGCAGTACCCACTTAATGTTCATATTTAAGAAATAACCAAGATTTGATGCAGTGAGTGTTTTACACGAGCGCCATGTTGTTTATTGTACACCCTGTAAGAAAACCTTAGACGAATCTTGGACAAATTCTGTCCGATGGTTGTCATCGTCGTCGTTTCGGTTGGTTCACCAAATGTGCGTCGGGTTGCATCTTTCGTTGCTGAATTTTGCATGAGTTCACCGATACTCGTATTATTTGCATATATTTTCTAAAAGGAAACAAAATTGGTCACTTGAGAAGATTTTATAATCAAAGCAAAAGAGCCCCAGGGATCCGGAACTGCCTTAGCTCCCTGTAGCATGAATTGAATAATGTATTGATTACGTTTCGAATTTCTTCCAAGAAATATCCTGACCTTTGAAACCCTCTTTTCTGTTAACTTAGAGATGTTCACAGCCACAGAAGTATTACTGCTAATGTCATGCTTTTCTTAAGACAGTGTTGCTCTTTAAACCCGATACTCCCAGTAATAATAAAAGGTTTTATTATGAGAACAATCACGGCGGATGCTGACACACGAGAGATGGCTTTCGAAGGGAAAATGCCTGCTGGCAATGTTATTTCATAAATATTTAAGTGATGTACAACTTTTGCCCTTTCTTGTGATAAAATGAAATGGCAAAGGAAATGTGAAAGATGTTCTAATTTTGCTTTCACGACCTGATGGTTGAAAGATGACATTCGGATTGAAAGATTACATTCGGATTAGCGAACTTCCAATCTAAAGGTTACAAAGAGATATCAACAGTCACGTGGAAGACCTAATGCAATTTAGGCAAAAACGAGTTCATGTATTTGACTTAAGTACATTACCCTTGATGACCTTTTCTTTTATGCCCTTTACATTTCGATGGTATTTTAAGAAAACTTTTAATCTTTTATATGTCAGTCCTTTCAAAAGTAGCCTTTACTTGCGTGAATACATTTTTAAAATTATTAAGAATTCATTTTTGACGGGAGGATAATAAAAGTTCAAATTTATCTTATAACCTTTATTCAACAGATCAATTATACTTTGGTTTTTTCTCAAATTTTGTTTTAACTTGAGGTTATTCTAGAATTGCTTAGCCTGTGATAGTGCAGTTGATTTAGATTGCAGAAAAAGTTTGGTCGTGGCTTTTATATAATGCTATCGGCACATCCTACACAATATATTTCCCTTATAGGTGGAAATTTCGATTAGATTTTCTTAGACTGGCTGAAATTTGAACCAGGGAGCTTTGTTTATCGAATGAATGGTTTAAACCACTAACTTAGCCAAGCCCTGCATGTGAACGAAGTAGTGAAGTAACGAGCATCTTGCCACTTTATTTCTTAAGAGATTAATTTCTAATTTACTACGAAATTTGCTATAAAATTTCAACTGGATGAAAAGGAGTAAAATTTGATTATGCAAATATGTTCATTTGCAATGTTTGTTTGCATTCTCATAATTTAAAATCTAAATCTAAATCTAATCTATAACAGCTGCTGTGTTGCACAGCCCTGGAGTGTTGTCTTTTTATTTTAAACTTACATGGATTGTACTTGTTTTCATTTCAAACATTCTCAAATCACTGAAGTTATGAAGTATTTAATAGTTAATAGTATTAATGTTTTTATATCATTGTGTAGCTTTTGTGCAATGTTTACCTAAAAATAAATAACTTTTAATTTTAAGGAATTTTGTTCTTTCTCTTATGAAAATTTAAAAAATTGCCTAAATAAGGACTGGATTTATTTAGATATTTGGAGGGAATATTTGTTTTTTTTTATTTTTTGGATAACATCCAAAAAGTTTTAATTTTTATCGAAAGGATCCTTCACTCAATCCTTAACTAAACGACTATTTTTATTATTTTTTACAAAAATATTAGTTCTATAACTAATTGAACGAAAAAATTTATACTTTGGTTTTTCAGTCTTAGGTGTGTGTGGGTCCTTTGGGCTTCTGTTATATTTTGAATTTGTCAGAACAAATAAAGATGAAAAATATAATTTGAATATTTTATATTATTTTATATTATTTAAATCATGCATGCATCATAAGTGCAAGTAATGCATAGAATCAAAGGTTAAACCATATTTTAAATTTGATGGGCATGAGTCTATAATTTGACTAAAATTGTGTCCCATTCAGGCGTTCGCTATTCAACATCAACAAAAGTGATCTCGTCTCGTTTTGGTGAAGTGCCCCTCAACGAAATTGCTGTGGGAACCGTGAATTCTCCTCCACTTAAGCCATAGCAAATATTTGCACGATGGACCTCATTGTACACACTTTTCGCAGATGTCCCCAAGGTAAATTTCTCAGTTTACACTGTCCGCCAGGATACACACGGAGGGTTCGGCTCCACAAAGGTGCCCGCAAACCGGGGCGGAAATCACTCTGAGACTATTTTCATGGCAAACAGTAGGTAATGTCCAAAATAAACGACACCTCGTGACACTAAGTGGCCGCCGTGCTTTGTTACGCCAGAGGAGATAGGGGAACATTAGGGCATACGCGACGCGTCGCAGCGACGTTTTAATAAAAAAATTATCACGTTTATTGCGAACATGAGGCGGGTCGCTTAAAAGCCTATTTAATTGCAAAAAATTCTTTGCTTTCCTTTGATTGATGAGACACCGCAGGGTGCGCTCTCATAAAAAACTCCGTATAATCATTTGCATTCCTTTTTTTTACATACCAGAAAAAAAAGCCCATAATATTTTAGTGATTTATATCGATTTCTTGTATCATCTTAAGAAGTCATCTTGAAAGAAAACCAGACTGGTTTAGGACAAGCTCTATATTCTTACCCATACAACATCGCTTGCTTGTTAAACTTTTAAAAATCTAAAAAAATCACGCTACTGGGGTGAAATCTCATCCCAGTAATTAAATTCTATTTTATTAATTCAATGAAAACATATAAATGCAATTAAATATATTATACGAACTAAATGCGAGATGAATTGTTTCATGACGCCATAAATGATTACTGATAAAATCAACTCTACCAGCGATTCGATTTTTTAGTAACATCAGAGGAACAATTTGCATGGGGTGATTTTTTGCCCGTGATACTTTTTAAGGGTTAAAAAATTTCTCAGAAATAGCCTTAAAGCTGGAATTATCAGAAATATTTTTTACACTTTGGCTAGTAGAAGTTTAATAGTTTAAATCACAAATGAATAATCAGAACCCAACTTAAATATGATGAGGCTTTCCTGATTTTTTTCCTCATTACTAATCATTTTATATTTTTAATTTTTTAATGCCTTTAATTTAAAGTGGAATGCTCAATTTGTTTGGAAGTTTTTAAAAAAATAATTATATTTTGTATACGTCAATGAATAAAATTGAATTAATTGAATAAAAATGAATAAACAACTTTTTAAATTATTAATTTATAAGGAAAGTAAACGAAACGTCGTAGAAATGAATTTTCTGGACGTGTGTTATTATAGTAGGCTTGTGTTCATTCCTTGTTTGAAATTAGATAAATTGTTTTCACTAATCTGAAAGCAAGAGATGTAGCAATTTTCTAAAAAATTATCTCTAAAAATTACACTTCGAAAAAATAAAATAAAAAACGCAATTAAAATTTCACACGTATTTCTTCAGGCTATTTTAATTTTGAATGTTTATAACTTAGAGTTTTTAATTCAAATTATTGCAGTGTATTTATTATGAGATTTTTAATCAATGAAATAAATTAACTTTTAGTTTTAATAGTTTTAAATAAATAATAATTTTTCATTGCCAGATTTTTAAAAGACCATTGAATGAGGCCATTACCGTCAGTTCGATCTTAAACATCTCCATTAAGGGAATTTATTTTATTTAACAGAATCAGGCTTCAGACATGATGTATTTAGGCCGCAAACAACAAATAAAATAAATTATTTAGTGTTAGTACCAGTCACATATGGAAAGAGAGTTCCTCACCTCATCTTCTACTTAGGTCAAAAGTATTTTGAAACTTATGACATAAAGTAATTTAAATATGCTGATAAATTATTTAGCCTGATTTAGGAGAATGTACCCAATTAAAAGTCTTTCATTTCTCTTAAATTTCAATCACAGTTCTCATAGTCGCACTGGTAGGTCAAACTGAAACGAGCGTAAAAGTGTCCAGTGATAATTTTTCAATTTTCAGCACGACTCAATTGACGGGTGGTCAAGTCGCTGTTCCGGCCAGTGCTCCTCGGCAGCTGGGTCTGGTCAACAGTAGCAAATCGGGTGTCAATGTCTAGCATGACGACGAAAAGATGTGTCCCCTGGTCAGCGAGCGGCCGGCCAGGCCAGGGTCTGGTGTCGTGTCGCCGGGCATCGTTTTCGGGCGAAATAGCACACGTTTGACATAGTGCTAAATTCTGCTGACATTTCCCTGCGATTTCATTTTCTGAAGTGAAAGGTCGATCGTCAACTGGCACCAGTGGCTTTTTCTCATATTTGATTTATTTTTTCCCCTCATTTGAAGGATCGGTCTTCAAGAAAGGGCGTTCAGTTCAGAGTGGCAGTCAGATTCCTTTAGGGTTCGATACATCTTCAAATACTACAGGTCTTAAACGAGTGCACTGATATGTACGGTGCGTTCAGGGCGCATGTCCTGCACGCAAATGTCGAGGATAGATACTCGAGAGTCCGAGTCTACAAAATTGGGATGCATTGGGTATGAAATCGTGGGTTAGAAGGTTGGTGGGTTCAGAGGAGGGTTTGTCGCGCGAACTTTGAGACTTTGGGCCGCGGAGAGCTTTTTCGGGCAGCCCTTTTCAAGATTTATTCTTTAGTGAAATTCGTGTTAGTTCAGAGCCAGAATCTGCGGGCTCATGGTGTATCGCGTTACCTATTGTCGGTAGGACATAAATTCCTCGTGCTTTATGCTGTCGTAGAAGTTTGGACACGTATACGACCAACGTTTTACGTATAGCTTCAAACATAGTCACTTTGATAGATTTAAAAAGTTTCAGATTTTCACAGTGAGTAGTGTACTTATCTGAGACCCGGTGGTGACCATCGTGGTACCAAAGGAATTCGTTTCGGTGTGTGGATATACCAGTGATTAAAAATTGAGATTTTGCCGGAAGAGTATAAAATAAATAATTTAGAAAAAAAGAGAGTACAGAGGAAAAAATAAAATAATATAATAAAACGAAACGGAACACAATGTACTCTCAAAGTGAATGATGGAACCCATACCTCCGGTGGTGTATGGTCGTAAAGTGAGTTACTGACGCTGTTACAAAGAAAGGTTAATTCAAATTAGACTGGGCGGGCTGGCCGTAACTTCAGAAACTTTACACGTTCTTCCGGATTTAATGTGCTTTCTGCTTGAATAGAGAAGTTCCCGGTCGTCGTAATACCATTGGACAGGGTTGATCTTCCTCTGCAGTGTTTTTCGCGCGGCACCAGTCCACCCACTACCAACAGTAGAAGCGACCTTTCGCGTTGTAGAGCCTTTCTACGGTTTCTTTGCTCTTAGGGGACTTCGCGTTTAATTTTTATGAGATTTCGTGACTTTTAAAATTTTATCTTCAATTAAGCGAGCCATTCGAGGGTAAATTGAAACAGTAAAGCAGCTACCGTTGAGTCGCGAATCGGTTCTACGAGCAATTCTACGACCGGTTATACGATCGGTCCTACGACTGTCCAGACTAGACTTCCGCGTCGGAACGATTTATTGAGTAAAATCATAAAATTCAACACGATTGTGACCCAGGTGCAGCCGCCAATTTTGACGCCTACTACCAATCGGAGGAGCTGTTTAATATGTTAACATCGTGCTAATTACTTGTCAGTCCGGGGTGTAATTAGATTTTACCACCTCTGGTATAAGTGCCCGAAGGTGGAATTCATTATACCTGTAGCCTGAGGGGGGATAATTGCGATATAGTTTTGGTTTTTCCCTTATATTGCGGTGGTATTGTGTGCTAATGGCTAGACAATGTTAATGTCCCTTAATAGGGGTTAATTAGGGATAATGAATTGCAGTGTGTATGAGGAGCAAAAATTAATTGCGCGACCCTACAATAGTGTGACACCTGATCGATTGATTTTATCGCTTGTGAAGATTTATGTCAATGAGGAATGCCTGCCATCTAGATTCGACCGATACGCCCGTTTCAACCGATTCGACCGATTTACCGATTTTGCCCATTTCGACCGATTCGCCCCAATAGGAGCAGTATTTCGGCGACAGGAGCTGCTGTTACTCCAGTAACCGGATGCAGTCTTAACAGGTAAGCGTTCCAAAAGCGTCCAGAACTCTCCCGGCTCATATAATTAATTTTTCAACCCAATTAACTTACGAAGGACTCCCCGAAATCCCATTATGGCAAGAGCACCCGGCTGTCCAGTTACTTCCTCTTTAATTGATTCATATCAATTTAACCTTCGGCTTTATATGGCGATTCTGATGGTCAGCACCACTGGGAGCGACCTGGGATAAGCTCAATTCTGGTGCGCTTTAAGGGACCACTCCAGCTTTTCTGAAATTGTCGCGAAAAAATCGTAAATTTTCATAAAGGTTTTATGTTAATGCACTGCTAGTGTTCGAAGAGGGAATAATTATTAGAGGATTTGAATAATTTTTTCAGAACTTTAAGTTATGCCGATGAAATCCAAATAAGCCCTGCGTACCAGAAATTTCTAGGACACTCTAATAAATTTAGCATATTTTTATTGACGCAGAAATATGATGCTCTATAAATTCATCTCAGTGATCATGACTTTTATTTTATTTATTTTGTAGCACATAGGTTTAAACCTATGTAAGTAATAAAATAAAATTAATAAACATCAAGACTTGTCTCGTTTATCGAGTACCATGGACTAGCGCTGGAGGTTCCGTATACAAAGTAAAAGAATCTGTGGAAATTTTCTACTACCTAAATCGATCTAAAGTAACAAAATGGTTTCTAATTTTCAGAATATAATGGTCGAGATATATTTACTTACTTTACTTTGCTTTGTGTACAGAACCTTTAGCGTACAAGTACAACTTGTCTACTTAGAGTTTTTTAATATTAAGCAAGATTTGCGAATTCAGATCTACTAATTATAAAACTCTTTTCAAATCTCAGCTTCTAAAAACTTTAATATTACCCTTGATATTACGTTTAAATTCGATTCCACAAAATGTAAAATTTCCTATGAATTAGTAAAGTGTTGGGTATTGTATGTGGTCAGCTTGTTGAATAGTTAGAGTGAAAAAAAGCTATATAGAAACTCCAAAAGGGCACTATGTCTATCGTTCACCGCACTATACGATTGCAATTACAACTGAAAGCTTTTAGCCATTTTTTGTTTAGTAGCGGTTAAAAACGTTCCTCGCGTGTAAAATATAACTCCACGCTGTGGTCTTTACGATTATCCCTTCTAAGCAAATTGCATTTGCAGGCGCAATATATCGCGCGGATTATCCAATTATTCTAGCCGCGTGTCAAGTATACACCGGGAATATGCTTGTCCATGGTCCTAAATTACTTTTTGATTTGGTCTAAATGCAAACTAAATGCAAGTAACAATTTCGTGCCTTTTAATTGGAAAGGTTATCATAAAAGAAGAAATATCCCGAATTCATTAGAATTAGATATTCTGAAAACCATGCTGAGATATTTAGATAGCAATTTAGATCATATAATCTATATATGTATGTAAAGTAACATGTCCTGACTGATCCGTAATTACCGCGTCCAGCCCGCTGAAGTTATAATTACGAAAATTGATCAGAAGTTTTATTTTATAATTTAGTTTAGTTTTCTGGTTTGCAATTAGTACGAGTGTGTAACTTAAATTCACACCTCCTATTGAGAATTTCTTAACGTAAAGAATAGTATACTCGATTTACATTCGAATCCCGTGGAAGTAGTAAGTATTGTTTTTTTTTATTTTTGATAATTTTTAAATGTTCCTTTTCTTTTTATTTACGATCCCATGGAAGCATTTTTTTTTTAATAACAAACTTTTACTGATTCGGTAAATGGCCTTTAAAATTCAATATTAGTAGTTAATTCATGTAGCAAACCCTGGACTTTTATCATCATATTTATACAAGCGATCTAAGCATTTTAAATTTGCTGGAGATGTTCATTATTATTAATGAATTATTAGACACACGATCTATCCCATAATTACAGACTTATCTAAAATTTGTTGGAAATTTAAAGGCAAAATATAAATACCAATAATCTTGCCACTACTTTTAATTAAGCTAAATCCCTCCAGCTTAGCGAAAGACTTGAAAAATTGCACGCTTATCAGAGTACTGCAATCATCCAGAAAAGCCAAGGCCATGGAGCATAGCGTCCCTGTGTGTGCTAATGAGAGCGTTTTCAGCTTCATCCCATCCTCCCCCGAATTAATTATCAATTGTAACTCAGTTTTACACTTAGTTCCGATTTTATATTCCTAACGTATTCTGCAATTTCATTTCCCGAGCGGTAGTTTCGCCTTATGGTCATGGAATGAACAATACTTTTCCCCAGAGGAGGCCAGAGCCCAGAACCCGGTTTCTGGAGCTACCGAGCGTTTCTATTCTGCCTTGTGCTGTTGTTTCCCTTAATCGCACGAATTTAATGGACCACATCGCCCAGGGTGGAATAAGTGTAAAAGATTTTATTGGCCTCCGCATTGTTCGATATTTAAATTGCCATTCTGTCCGCTGCTGCCCTCGGGACGCCTTTGGACGGGAACAGACTTAATGCGCACTAGACGTTAGGTTAATTAAATTTAAAACTTTTTTATTTTTGATAAAAGTCAAGTTTTTCGGATGAGGCCCTGAGTGGTGATATATCTAGAACAAATAAAAGGAAATTAAAAATTTTAAATAAAAAATGGTAGTAAACTAAAGATATAAACATAAATTTAAATTTCGTAATAGTGTTAAAATTAAAGTAGATGCAGTAGATTTAAAGTTTTCTGGAATATTGGACTTTTTAATTAAAAAGACATTACAGTAAATCCCTTGGCTTTATATTTCTTATCCTAATACAAGTGTAGAATTTCTCTTTCTGTGCTATTGTAGATTCAAAATTATTCAGAAAGTCTGCTATTTTTTCATAATATACCTACCAAATCACTCTTAATTGTTTTCCAGTACAAAATTCGGAGCATTGCCATTATTAACACGGATTTAAAAATGAGTTTTGTAAATATGTGTGTAATAAAATTGTAACACGTAATTTTGAAAACCAATATGTGATAAAACTCTGCTTTAGATTCCTAAAAAAATGTATGCCTTAAAAGACCTAAAAAATGTATGCTTTTGTAAAGTAAATACTTTGCAAAGTGTGGAGCCTTTGAAATAGCGTACATTTGTAAATGGCCGTGAAATTTTTGAGGACGAGTATCTTCTTAGCACATTAAAAAAATAAGGTTTCATAGCCTTGGATCCTCTACCATGACAATGCCTCTGCCTGTAGCACAGTCTCTCTGTCATTGAGTTTCTAAACAAAAAAATGCTATACTGTTTTTACAGCCTCCATATTCACCTACTTTGAAACCATATGGCTTCTTTGTTTTCCTAAAACTCGAGACTCACCTCAAAGGTTGTCACTTCTAAACTGTACACGACAACCATAAGATCAGGACAGATTAACTAAAGGCAGTTCCAGTTAATGAGTCCTAGCAATGTTACCCATGAATGGGAAAACGCTACCGATGGAATGATGGTTTTTAAGGGAATCATGTTGAGAGAGATAATAAAAATGTTAAAAATGTGCTAACTAAAGGAAAAACTTTTTTCATGAAGAAATAAATTTTAAAAACATTTCTGCGCATATTTATAGGAGAAAAATTTAATTTATAACTTTCAAAACCAGACATTTTAGATGATAATTTACTTAATAATTTAAAAAATGTATTGTTTTAAAATCTATTTTTATCCTTTAAATTCATTTAGGTTTGTGTGCGGTCGAATGTATATAAACTTTTATATGTAGTTTTTTGATATTTAAATAAATTGAGGATATAATTATAATTCTTCTGGAATATAAATTCTGAATAGAGGTATATTTTACACTATCGATCGTCTGCAGCTCTGGACACAGCACTTTCTACGACAATTTTTAAATAGGAGAAGTACGTTGAATTCAGATTTCTAATTTCAT
This sequence comes from Proctacanthus coquilletti, assembly GCA_001932985.1. Classification (NCBI taxonomy): domain Eukaryota; kingdom Metazoa; phylum Arthropoda; class Insecta; order Diptera; family Asilidae; genus Proctacanthus; species Proctacanthus coquilletti. The sequence continues at coordinate 382,912 of MNCL01000027.1, read as the reverse complement.
TACTTTCACTGCTAATTAATATCTAATGAATATGCTTTTTACCTTCCTATATTTCTCTGCTATCAGACATCGCATCAAGACGCTACATACCCCAGTTCATTTCTAGACTATAAATAACTCATTTCTAGACTATAACTATATAATGATGAAAACAATATTGAAATTTATTTAGCACTTTTCATATCAACCGGAAGGTATGTACAGATAATACCACCTCGGTCGAAGGTAAACAAGACTCTATAGCCTCCTAAGTCCAAGAAAATAACACGCAGAGATCTTGGCACAAAAATAAAATAAATGAATTTATTTAATCATGTATTTTATGAACTATTCATGAATTTTAAATCTTTTGCAACGTTTGCAACAGAACAAAATATAGCCTGAGGAAAAATTGCGATGCTGTTTGCGCTCTATGCGACGACGGCAGGCTACAACGCTATGGATAATTTCATGGAAATCTGTCAGTCGTAATTCTAACTCCATTGAATTTTAAATGTGTTTCGGTATGCATAGCAATTTTTCCACTGGCCAGAAGCGGGATATAATTTCAGTTTCCTTAAAGGAGTTCTTCTCCGTTTTTCTTTCGACTCCGGGTGTCATGGTCATTTGAATTTCTTCACCCGCTCCGATTCCGGAGGACTTTTGCAAATAAGTTAGAAAAGTTTTGCAATGTTACTTACCGCCGGAATTAGCACCGAATGTCAACACACTTTTGTAAGGACTTCTGATTGCGTCCAAGTTTAGTTCAACACCTTGTTTGTTGTATTTCCTGTGAACTGTTGGACGCGGCAGAATGCAGCTCTAGCATGCACATAGTGTTAAAAATAAGTGCGTCTGGCTAGCACTTACGAGAGTGCAAGATGAAAGGATGCTAGTTGAAAGACTGCTCCTGATCTGAAAGGAGTCGAGCAGAATGCAATTCGTACGTTGCGAATCTGTGTTATTTTTATCAAGCTCGTAAATTTGATGCCAAGTGATAAGGGGGAATGAATAAGTTTTCATTTTAGAAATGGTAGTAGAAAAAACCTCACTGAAATGAACTCAACCCATGTAAGCCTTATTTTCGAAAGTTCGTACGTAAAGACTTATACAGGGATGTATTTAGATCAATCTCTAGAGTGAATCACTTGAATAAGTTTTTTATACTTCTGTACTTCCTTTTTTACTGAGAATTTAATCGGGTGAATTGTTTAAAAAAAATGAAATTTAAAGACTGATTGCTGAAGATAGATTTAGGAAAATTGCAAAAAGTTTAAGCTAAAATCAATATAAAGTAATTACATTCATGGTTTAGTATCTAAAGAAAACTGCAATAAATTTCGCAAGTAGATGAATTTTTTTTGACTTTGTTAAGATCTAAGAAGTTTTATTTCTTGTAACTTCAAAAATACAAATTTGAAAAATTGTCCATGTAAATTAATATCAATATTTATTAAATTTGATTTAAAAAGGATGTCAAATTTGCTTCATTTTATGATTATGACTTTATTAGTTTTCCTTAATATACAAAAAACTAAACAGACGATCTGAAAGGCATAAAATAATTTTCCTTAAATAATCCCACCGAAAGAAGTTGAACATTGGTAGTATTAAGATAAACAATGGGTTTTAAAAATCTTAGATATTTTCAGTTAACGACGAGCGAATTTGGGTACTCGAAAACATCACTTTCCCTCTGTTCTTTAGGGCAATTGAACTGTTTCTGTAGCTTTACTTAGTTCTACTGCCTGTTTAAAACAAGATACTAACATTTTTCCAACTGGCCGTGGCTGTCATCATTCTCTGTAACTCCAAAAAGTCCAGATCTAGTTAGTTTGGATGAACGAACTGGGAGTATCAGTTCAATTTCTGATATAGTCTCATTATGTAGTAAGATCAGCTCGAGTCTAGAGTAGTTAGCTGTGCTGCATGAAGCGTCAGAAGTAATCTAATCTTTTTAAAGTTTATACGAATGTTCTTGGCTGCTTTTATTGTTCCTAAATCTCTAATTTATAATTCTAAAGTAAGTGAAATAAGGAAGGGATTAATTTTCTGACAAAGAAAAAATAGAATTTCTTCTAAACAAAAATAATAAGTGCTATTTTATTACAGAATTATTTGAATTAAATAATATTTATATATAATAAATTTCCAAACGATATCTTTTGTGTTCTAAATTACACAACATTTGTTTTGAATGTACTAACTCATATTTAATTATATTTTCGCGTTGTGGATGAATAGATTTCAAAGGCTATGTTTCAAAGTACATTTATATGTTTAGATATCGGCAGGCGTAATTAAACGTGGTTATTTATCATTTAATGGCAACTCTAACGAGATTACCTTATTACGTTGAGCCGAAACACATCTCCATGCTCATCAGAGGATATGCCTGTTCATTAACGGATATGTTTTGCAAACTTTTAAAAACCCTAGAGAGGTAACATTTCTGCCCGATATTGTGCCCATAATGTTATTGTTTTACATCGGCTACATATGCGGCGAAAAAAAAAACAAGCTTTAATTCATATCCTCAAAACATTTGCTGGTTTCATTATTCCGTATGTGGTCAACTCTTTTCCAGTTGTGTACTACGTTCCCCGGAGTATATCAGTTCAAATTGTTAACCTAATTTTTTATTGTAAAACAAAACAGCAAATACCACCTCCTGAGAACTTCATAGCATGTGACCCTCTTTAGCACACAAATTAGTTTTGGCTTGGATCCGGACCTTGTCCGGGATGGACTTAATTAAATAATCATTTACTTTGAAGTTAATGCGAAACTTTCATAGTACTTTCGTCCCCGGCTTTAATATGGGATCAAAATTTTGGTTTCGTTAAATATCATTGAAGGCGACCGCTAAAGGCGAAGATTTGAAAATTTAATTTGTGCGTCATTGTTCGAAAGGTTGAGGGCTTTTTCTCAGGGCGTGTCTTAGAGACGAGTTAAATTGATTTGAGTGGCACATGTATTGAAACATCCATGTTTATTACTGGCTTCAAATATACATCGGTGTATCGTTGCGTCGCATTTGAGGGAGCTCTTCTATTTTGTTTTATTTTTGGGAAGATGCTTTCCACGCATTTCATTTTATTGTGCGAGAAGTGAACCACTCGGTTTTCACTCGAATTAATCGTGAAATCGACGTATCTTTATTGAAATCAAATTATTATATTTTATCGTCAGATGAACATTAAATCAATCTTCAAATGAAAACCGAAATTCTTGTATTCACCTACTCATAGTGTAACCTGCTTATCGTAGGAATTTTTTATTTTTAAGGCACATTTAATTTACGTCGTAGATATAGAAAAAATGCCCATTTTTGGAAATACAATATCAAATATACAACAAGGATTTAAAAATAGTTTATTTTTTTCATTTCCTTCTTCCTCATAAGATTTGCTTAAAATTGTAATCCGAAAATAATACTATTATTATTAATCCCAATTACGACTTTTAAATTGTTTTCACGGAAAGAAGGTTTCATTATTTTTACTGCAGGGTGATGTATTTATAAAAGTTAGTCTTAACTAAGAAGACAAGATCAGTGTAACTAAAATGAGCAATTTTGAGATTCCTACTTAAAATAAAACAGCAATTTTATTTGTTAATGTTTTTAATTTCGTTTGTTAATTTATTTTAACTTCACCAAATTTTTGCTATTGTAAATAAAAAAAAATATATATTTATAAGCATAATTTAACTAATACTCAAATGGTCACCAAGAAAATAAACATTTTAATTATTGTAAAAGACACTGAAGTAGTATTTTGAACAAATTCAAAATCAGTAATTAATTAATCGAATTTCGAGGAAAATAAAATTCTAGAAGGGATGAAATCCTAAATAAATTAAAAACAAAAGCTAAACTTTAAGTAAACAATTAAATAATACTTATCGTGCAAGGACTTTTGGTTAGAAGGTAAAAAAGATAAAAACTTTAAACTCCTCATCGTCCATAATTGATTCTTTTCCATAAGTTAAAAAGGATATCCTTACAAATTAAAAATGAAGTCAGAATTTGAAGAAGTTCGGTAATGTTTGAACATTACTAAATTGGTAGCATATTTTGCTTAATTATTAATTACGATAAATGTTCCCACTGCGCATTGTGCTCTGTGGTATTTATTACAAAATTATGTCTGAGGTGTTCATATTTCAATAAAACGATGACGTAGGAAATTCAGTTTGGAAAGATGAATCTGTTATGTAAATCGCGCACCCTTCAAATATTTCCAAAACCTCTAATTAATAACCAGAAGGAAACATTCTCGCAGGCAATATCTAATCAGATCTCAATCCTGCCAAGCCATGACAATTAAAGGTCCTATTCAAACGTTCATATCAGGTGAAATGGAATAGCTTGTGCATTCTGCAACAGCCACCATAGACTATGCAATAGCAGTCCAATGATCATAATTTCCGGATATTTGTCGAAGTCACAATATTATTGCACACTGTGGAGCACCTGTAACAACCGCTCGACGCATATGAATCCACCATTTGTTTGTAAATTAGTCGAAATCCTTGGCGCTTGAATTAATACCGAATGATAGGTGTATACAGGTGGATATCTAGCTAAAGCTGAAAAATATGCGTGACAGAAGTTTAAAAAAATCTCTCGAAATGAAACAAACTAAGTCCAGTGTAATCTATTTGGTGGCGGATTTAATTTGATTAATAAATTCAAATTCCATTCGTTCATGTAGCTGGTGAATTGAAGTGAATTGGTGAAAATTTATTTACCAAATTTTATATTGTTCCTAAAAGGCTATCGATTGTTTTGTTGCGGAGTAGATTTTTTAAATACCTTGTAAGCGTATTTTTGCTCGCGGGTGCGCATTCATAGCCATAACAATGCATTAAGTATTTACGATGAATTTTTAACAACTGATGCCCTAATAAATATTTCAAGCTCTAAATAGAGCGTTTCTCTGTTTTGGGCTTTCTGTCTGCAGAACATCTGTTTTTTAGGAACAAAATTAAAATAGATAGGAAGGATTTTCAGGCTGTGTCCGAAAATATTTATTTATTATTTTTGTCTATTCTTAAAGACAAAATTACATCAATTATCCCTTGAAATTCTATCTGCAGAGAAATCTCCGTCAATACTATCCGAGCCTTAAAATTAATTACTATACCCGGAATTTGTTATTTTCCAACAAGAAGAAAAGGGGGACAATTGGTTTAGCCGGGTATTACTTTTCCTGTAAAATTTATTAAAAATTCAATTCTGGGAAATATTTAAGAAAAAAAGAAGGTGGACAATTTTGTAAGAGTCTAGGTATAAAAAACAGTTATTTGGCATTGAGGCTAAATTTGGTGAAAAATACACCATTCCTTGACTTCATTAAGTAAATATTTTAAAGGGATTATTAACTTTAGAAAAACGATTTTTATATATTTATTTCTTAACCCGTAATTCTAAATATCTTTGTATTATTAAAGTAATATTTTGTCGAATTAAAAAAACAAAAACAAAAAAATGTAAAGCTGTTGTTTGATAGAAAATTTTCGCTAGAAAAAAATCAGTATTATGTTGCGCTTTTTTAACTTCTAATAAAATTCTAAAGTTATTAATAAATGGATTTTCAGAACAAACACGATTTACAAAATTTTAAAAATTCGTAAAATTTCATTTTAAGTCTTGGCTTGGTGAATTAAGACTTAATTTAAGTATTCTGCAGAAGTAAAAATTTAATATAGTGGCTATTGTTGAAAGGATCGTCCCAAATTTAAACATGCAAACAGGGTGAAAATTAGCTAAAGATTTTTAAGTTTTAAATAAAATGGTAAGAGCTGCTTAGACCAAAATAAAACTTTTATTACAAGCATAAAATTTACCGCTCTCCCCTTTTAACAGAAGTCAAATTTAAAAGTCCATTAAGAAGGAAATTCTTAAATCCATATAAACTCATCTTGTAGTTTATGGTCTGAATATTTAATCCAGACTTGATGCAAGGATATATTTAAAAGTAAAATAAAATAATGTAATTGAAACTTTTATAATTTTCGCATTATATTTTAAAAAACAAAAATATTCAAAATTTGAATGCAATAACATCATAAAATCATTTACTTATAATTTTTAGAATTTTTCAAAATAAGAAGTAATCTTTTATATATATTTATATTTATTTATTTTTTCCATTTTACGTAATTTTAAACATTTGAAAGTCAAACGAAAAAATTTACTCTGTCGTATTAAACATTTTGAATTTAATGCAATTGCACTTTACATAAAAATCTATAAATTTTTTACTTTACGAATTTCATAAATTTATAAATATTTTCACCTTGCAATCTCAATGCAATGCATTTTAAACAATTTTATTATTTGCGTGAATTTATTTACTAAAAAAATTGAAAACCGATTGGAAAAATTGTATGCACCTTCCCATGTCGACACAGTCGAAGAAATTCTCGCAATATACAACCTGAAGGAGGAAGAGTGTGTTCGGATTATTTCATGGACTTGGGAAAGGAAGGTGGAGCATTATTATAGGTATCATCTGCGTTTTTTATTATTCATGTCCTGCCAGCCAAATGCCTCAAGCAGTGCTGTCTAATTTTATCTGTCTGCACCTAGTTTCCCTCCGGTTTCCTTTAGCATTTCGTTATATGAATTGACGGGATAGTCGAGTCGAACAGTCCGACTCTGGAGATTTTCTGTATTGATTTAACCCAGACAGGAAAAAAAGGAAGACTAAATAAAACGTGGCAATATTTGTGGCTGACACGTGAAGATTTTAAAGGAGAAGAGATATAAGATAAGAAATATTTAACGAAGGTTTAATAAGAAATGAGCCGAGTGCATTAGTACTGCTAGAGGAACTCTCAGTATTCGTGGATGCTGTTGTATAGTATAAAATATACTTTCCTATTGAGCTCTGTCATGTATCTCAGGTTATGCCACAAGCTCTGGGTTTTTATTAAGTCGTATTCGTTTGAGTCCAACTTTTATAGAATTGCTCACAATTCTGTTTCGATTTGTTTGTGTTGAAAATGATTAGAAACGATTTTGAATAAAATATATAAAATGTAGTTAAATGTAATTTTTATATTTTAATATTGTTTTGCAATATTTATACGTTAACTCTCAAAATTTTGCAGTAAAAGGAGGTTAACTTCATGAATTTTGGTTTAATGCTGAAATTTCTACTAAGAAAATCTTTGTAGTGTTGTACATGTGACACCAGAAAATGGAAATGCCTTTGCTTTAAAAAAAATGAAACACTTTAGTTTTGATAACACAATTCGATATTTTTTAGTTATGTTTTTTTACTCCGAAAAGGGGATATGTGATTGCAGTAAAATTTTTTCCATACATTTCCATTTTGAAAATGTGATAGAAATTGGTAACATACTTTCAGACTTTTAATAAATAGAGGCTTAGAAAATTGAAATGTCTATTTTTCCTTTTAAAAGACGCTAGTACAGAAGAAAGTATTGTACGAAGAAATGTGCTTTTGTATTCATTTGTCTGTCTATCGCAGACTATAGTGTTTCGATTCATTCAGAATCGGGTACTATGCCTTGCATACAAGAAAAGGTAAATAAGAAGCCATACTACCTACAGATTTTACAGGTTATAATAATTAACTGTAAGTACGACATTCAGAGTTAATTAATATTCAATTAATTGAACAAATTGTTTCCAAAGAATTGCGACCGATGACACTATTCAATCACCGCGAGATGTAGCTTCATGCGCCCCCAAGACGGCGTTTTAAGTTTGTCATGTATCTTTTGTACGATAAAGGGAAAGCAATTTTCCATCGATTTAATTAAAGGAAAACAGATCATGGCATCATGCATACAAAGAGTTAACACTATCCGGGGAGTGCGGAGCTGCAACTGGGGTACTGGGAATCACAAGTGGGGATGTTGCGTCATCATAAAAGGGAACGAATTACCTAACCGCTCATCCGAAGAGTCATGATTAATCCTCTGATGAAAATCGGAATTACAGGGGCCGGGAAGTGGTTTTCAACTTGTGCTCCTCAAAGACATTAATCCCTCGAGGAGCTTGTCTAATTATAAACATCATTAGTCGGATAATGGCAGATAAGAAGCACTTGATGTATGTCAAATTGAACTTTTGCACAAACAAATAGCTGGGGATGGCCGCCGCCAGGACGAGGACGACTGAGCGTATCAGTGGTGGACACCGGGGAATCCCTCAGATTTCTGGGACAAACCTAGGAGCCATTGTTGTCGGTTTTAATGCCACCGAAGCTTTACAGTCTTATTGCAAGTCCATGGGACGACATAGACATCGATTGTTCAGAGCGATGAATTCCCAGTGCTCGTCGGATCCTTATTTATTAGGAAATCAGAATCCGAGAATGCGGAAGCATTTATAAGCGGGGATTTCATTGCGGCGGATTCCCGTGCGAATTCCACCTTAGCCGAACGATGCAAAAGTACACGATATTGAAAATAATGGAAATTTGTTTCGAACTTATTTCACAAAGAATATCCTTGGGAGTTGTGATCTATTGCTTACTTACGCCTATAACGACCTTCTAGGTCAACTGCTCCGGGAATTTCAATGAAATTGCTACGTAAGTTTATTGCAATTTATCTTATATTCGTATCTTAGTTACAATATAAATATTTTATCCTTGGATGTAAATATGTGCATATAAATTTGAATAACTTATCGGACATTACATACTAAAATTCACTATGTGAAGCTTATGATGCTTGCGTAACTAAAATGAATTTACTAATAGGTAACAAAAACAGTTTATTGATTTTGTTTTTGGTAAAAATGAAAAGACGTTTTCCAAAAGTTCCAAAAGGAAAATTAAATGAATATAAACTAAGAAGGAAAATGTAAAAAATAAAGTTGCAAAGTTATAGATCACTTTGAAATTGTCATGAATTATTCGAACCATAAATAAGACCAACAAACCACAAAAGAAACCCTTTTAAGTTGGTTTAGATATTCTAAAATTTATTCCTTCTTAAGTTTTCAATTTTTAAAAATTGTACCTATGTAACGAATTTAGAGATGTTGGATATAAAGTAGAATTTACTATTAATGGTGGTGAAAACTGTTAAGGTTTTATTTTTTCATCGTTCGCTTTCAATCCACCTCTTAAAGCATTTCATTTGTCTTATTACGCACAGTACAAAAATGGTGCTCGTTATTTGAATATTACAAAAGGATTCCGATAAAAAGATTTAGACAGATTTTAAGAATTTAGCCGTATAGACGAACGGCTGGAGAATTTGAATGGAATGGCTACGTTAGTTCGCTTTAAGCCATCTTACATGGTGGGGCCAAGGACCATCGTCATCCGAACTATCCATTTCTATCCTTGGATCCACGTTCGGTTATTGGAGCAGAATTTGCACTGGACGCCATCGGGCAGGATGCTTTTCCTTTCCGCTGGCCCCGTTCGAAGGGGCAAAAACATCAATTTTCCACTCTTGTTAACTTTAACAGATTTAGATTATCTCCGCACTGTTGGTAGCGTTGCTCAGACCTGACCTCCCCTGACCGCCTCTAGACGCCTCTAGCCGTTGCTTGCCATACAGAGGGCGAGGAGGAGGAGGAAAACAATCGAACAAGACGCGAACTCATGAAATTTATTTTAGATAATCCACCAGCGCCAGTCGGAGGATTTTTAATTAAATTTTCGGGTTAGGGGGTGCTGCGATATTCTAGAGTTCTAGCGTTCTAGCCGCTATTTGTCCGCGCCATTTTTTCATCTCGGACCGCCGGTCAAATCGATGTTGTCAGTGCACCGATTTATTGTGCTGGAAATATTGCAAACTTTCCAATTTATTTGTAGACCGGATGAGTCCGGGTATTCCACTCGGACCAACCTGGAAGTTATATTAATTAAGTTTGAAATATGATTGCCGCGAAATGATTGAGTAATACACGGTACTACTGAGAAACGAGCTTTAATTATGCGTTGCTTTGACTGCACAGCAATTTCCCGCGCATGAAATTGTCCTCGGTTTGCTTATTCCGCCGCATACGGCAGGTAATTTCACGGATGCGCCAAATCGATGCCAAAATTTCGAATTTGGTCTAAGAGATGAAAATTTGATTGAAAAACTGGCTATCCTGCGGGAACCCCTGACCGTACGATCTGCTTTACGTATTCTGCAATAAAACCAAATTTTCGTTTCATTTCGGTTTGGTGAAACAAAGGTTTTTCGAACGCGAATACGATGCCCCTGATTAAGAGAATAATTGGCATCGGCTTTAGCATCCTTAAAATGGTATCTGCTTATAAACAGCATTTGGAATTGTTTGAAATTGTGTCAGTCTATTCTATCTATTTAAATGCACCTATTGGATTATCGAAAAGCGCAGGAAATTGACTTTCTATGGATGGAAAATTTGGTGAACATTTAATTGACTGAAATATGCATATTCATAAATATATTCCTGTTGAAGTAGTTATAGACAACTTTTTTCATGATTGCTCATAACTCTAGTAGAGAATGAATTCAAATACAGAACGCTGATTTGAGTCGATTCAGAAGCGAAAATAATTGTTTAATTAGCCGATGTTTTTGTGGAAAATATTGTTAAAAGTTAAATATTTAAACAAAGCAGTGGTATTGTGCTTCTATAAACTAAAAAATAAATAAACTAAAAAAATATTCTAAATTTTTTTCAAAAAAAACAAAAGTACACAGAAATTCGGCTTTGTTTTCAAGATAGTCGTGTAAAATTCTGTTTATAAAATGCTTAGAAAAAGCGAAGCATTTATTAGTCTCTAATTTAAACTATATTAAGATTTTCTATCATTTCGTTATTTCACTTCTGTATCTTAGAAAATTTTAAATACATTCTTGATTTCATTAATTGAGCATTTTTGTTTCCAAATTCATTACACATATAAAGAAAAATTTTATCTTTTATTCTTACAACTTTGAAAAACTTTTGATACATATAATTCGTGATTTTATTATGGATTTTGTAATAATCGATTTTTAAAGACATGTTTATGTTTACGAATAACTAAAACGATATTTCCTTAATTTATCTTTATTTAATTATCCTGTAGGCCTAAGATAAATTCTCTAATATCCAAGTCATACCCAGAACTTTGGACAGTCCACAGTTAAGAGGCCAGAAGGTGTCAAAACGTCGAAATGTTAAACAGAAAAATGTCAAGATTCCAAAATACTTAAAACAGTAAATTATTGTAATTGTCGCATGAACGAAAATATAATGAATTAATTCTCTTAGATGGAGTAGAATGACATGGTTGATAACAATCAGTACGATCTAGAATCATCATTTATTAAGCAAGTCCGTGTTTCGAAACGAGGGTAAAACTTTTCTTATTATAGACTCTCTTAATATATTTAATACAGCTGTATAAATATTATCAGCTCATGCCTCATTAATTATATAATAAAATTAACGAAATCAGAGGTTTGAGAGTTTTACATATATTAATAAAGATTTTAATAATGATGACCACTAGTACTAATAAATAATCACAAATTAGAACTCCAAAATGAATAGTGCAGTAAATTTGTAAGTGTGTTTTTTTTTTGGATCTGTAACTACAAATTACATTGTAATTATAGACGTCCCTCGCAAAATAAAGATATATATGAATATATTTAAATTTTTGGTTTAATAGTCTTGCATTAATGGGACGAATTTATAATTTTTAACATCTAGGCAATAATTTTTCTATCTTTAACAATAATTGTATGAAAAGTGTTTGTTCTTTTCATTGCTTTTAAGTTTTGTTTGTCCTTTGTAGAATTTATTTTTTAAAGTGTCATTTATTTTATTTGGTAATGTTGACCTAATCTGTAGAGCTGGGAATAAATTTTATTAAAATGAAAAATTGTGCAGAATGTACAAATGTACAGAACATGTGCTATTGAACACAAGGGCATGATGTGATTTCATTTGGACTGCAAATCAAATGTCTTGTGTACTTAGATGCGTCCAACCGCAAAATAAAAGATTTAAAAGGTACTCATCGTTTTACATAAGTGGAACGTGGAATATGTGTAGAGGTAGACCGTCCTTGGCCGTTCCAGAATTGCTAGTTCCCTAGTATGAGAAAAATACAGCCATTCCGAGTTCGGACCATATGCATACTTGATGAACTAAAAAGTGCAATGCACAAATCTTTTTCCGTATGAATATTCATTTTCTTAAATACATAGGGGATTAGCTCTGAAACCGGGAGAAAGACGCCCAGCTTAGGGGAAGATTCTTCCCGCTATATTTACAAGAGATAAGCAAATACACGGAGAAAATTGACTTCCTATTTATTTACTTTGTGCGGGGGGCTTGAGTGGATACTACGAATATAACAATGCCGGAACGACGGATATGCCGCCCGTCAGATCCGTTGGGGTCTCATTGGAGCTCCATTGGTGCTCTGGTTGTCCGGACGTCATTTCCTCTATCTGGGCATGAATATCAATCAATCTAGGACGTTAAATACAGGAACATACAGCAAGCGAGGTCTTTGGGTCTTCTCGTGCTACCCAGACCATGGATGTCCCACATGCATGCAGATACTAAGAAACAAGGCGATGATATCGGAAGCGATTGATATTGTTCGCCTGAGAGGCCTTCATGTGGCAAGTGGCTATATCATTATTTTTATTGTTATGACTTATGTGGATGGCTCCTCGGCACATCCTTTCATAGGCCGATATTGGAGCTGTTGAAGGGCACAGTTAATATAGGCCTTGGGCACTGATATGCTATCAACTGGCAGTTGGCACACTTTCCACCCACACTGCAATAACTTTGTCCCAAAAACCCGGACTAAACGTGTTGGTTTATTAAGTGGATACGTTTTGATGGACCACTTCTTCAAAAATACCTTTATTTGGTAGTAGTTATTTGCTTTTTAACCACACTTATTTAAAATATCATTCAAAAGTTGACAAAAGTTGATGTAGTTTTTGAATAGGTATTCCAAGATTCTGCGTGCTTTTCTGGTCACCTACTGCAGGTAATGCAGGCATAAGTAGGTATGCTCAAATGAAGTGTCATAACTTTTGGTATTTTGTAAAATATTAAATATATTTATTGATTTTAGCCCAATCAGCCATTTTAACCAGATATGACACCCGAGTGTACGAAAAGTTCATTTAAATTTTTAAATTTGTATATTTGATAAATTTTCGAATAAAATTCTGTATACGTTTGTTTTGTATTTTGAAGGGAACTCCGGCAAGAGTTCCCGTAGGATTTAAAGTCCAATTGGGATTGCCAGCGTCCTTTTTATGCGGATCATTGCTGTGACCTCGACCGTGTTGTGACTCCTCATTCTCGACTTACAGCTTCTTCATTTTCTCAAAATGTTGATTGCTTCAGTTTGTAGTCGTCGTTGACGACGGGAGTAATTGTCATGGAATCGTTGCATGAATCAAATTACGGGCCACACACATGTGTCCTTAACGTTCCAATGGTTGTGACTTTAATTGCGCCCAGAATTTATGGTATTCCTCCATTTCTCCCTAGAATTGTTGGCAAATTAATGTTCGGTTATTATTTCTGTAATAATTGCGGGTGTGCATACATAACTTGTGGCAGTATGTGTTGTAATTCCCTTAAATTTATTGTAATCTGCAAGATTTTGCGTTTTCATAAAAAAAAAAACACCCGTGACTGATGCGCCACATAAATCTCGAACAGGGTAGAGAAATATACGGATTTAAATCTTGCTGAAATCACCTAAAGGTTATATAACTTAAATATTGCATTAAATATTTATTGATACTTTGAAGTCTCTATTACAGTCCTATGAAGAACTAGCAATTTTTTCAGAAAGAAGATAAGGTAATTGCATTAATTATTTTTTATACCATAATAGTGAAATCAAAATATTAAATAAATAATTATTTTTTCATCTACAATACTTTTCATAAATTTTCTTGTATTATAATTTTTGTAGAATTTACAATTATAAGAAGGAGTAATTCAATGCTTAATAATACTTAATCTAGATCTTGAATTGAATAAAACTGAAAAAAAAAATGATAAAATCAAGATCGAAAAAATTCCTAGAAGCTCTTAATCAAATTAAATGAGTGTTCAAGTCACGTAAAGTTCTGCATGCCGACTAGAAAATGTCGCATTTCGATTTCATATTCACGTGTCAATTGGACACGCATTTCTGCGTGCTAGAAAAAGGTTTAGACGAAAATTGCTTGTGTGTCAGACTAAAACCTATACACGTATGGAAATTGCATTGCGAGTCGGTTGGTTATTTTGAAAATTAGCATTTTATTGAAACGTTAAATGTGATCACAATGGACGGTAATGCGGAATTTATTTAGCTCCTGCAGTAGCCTGAGGACTCATATGCCTTCGAGATAGCCGAAGTAATTATGAAATTTAATTAAAATTCATTTATTTTTCAATATAATGCCATAGGTGGGATATTTGGCGAATCAACACAAAATGGTCCCGACTATGCATACAATTTTTTTTTTTTTTTTATAATTCAATAAACCTGGCGGTGCGCACGGAGCATAATTTATGCGAGGCAGTTTATTTTCGTAAATTTACTTCATAAATAATTCATCCGGCGGCGGGAAGCTGAAATCATAAAAATCAATAGATATTTTGTAGACCGAATTAGAATATTGCAGTAGTGTAGTGTAGAGCCAGGGCCGTAGGACTTCCTATGGCGTAATATGCAGCCACGCATTCATGATGCATAGCCTGGAGCGCATATAACGCCCTGCACACACCTGCCGTGTCCGCTTGGGTCACACGGGGGTCAGATCCGGCCACACTGTCCGTTCCCGTATGTGTGTGTATTGGGATAAAAAATTACTCCAACCGAACAATGTTTTAAATTTTTCAAATAAAATAAATGGAGTCTCCGAGTGGTGTGTTTACCCTTCGTCTGCAGAGCAATTAACGACAGATGAAACACAAAAGGAGGAACCAAAAGTGTGGCGCACAGTTGAACGCCATACTCTGCAAAGGATTAAAATGACCCCAAACTTCCATTAAGTATCGTCCTTAATTTAATTGAAGAACTCGCCGCCGCGCTTATGCCGAAAATTAGGTTAATTAGTTCGAGCGTTTCTAATTTGCCATTCGCGTCGAACCGAAAACCATTTTTGAAGCGAATTCCACGATATAACCTTTCTTTATTCGTTATCCCTATTGCGCGAAAAGCGTTTTCCAGAATTTTTCCAACCCCTCAATAATTAATGACTGTTTGCCCATTCATACCGACTAGAGGTTTTCAACATTTTCCGTCGTTCTTCTTTGGAAACTCTCGAGCACCCACTCGGAGAACCCTGTCTGAAAATTTTTAATAAATTCTGGAAGAGTGTTCCGGAAAGGCTGATTGTATTAAGTCCAAGGCATAGCCGAAATTCAGAGGTGTTAAAAACCTTATGGACTAGGGACATGTGTTGTTCCCTGTCCCCGGCAAAGGTGTTAAATTTTAACAGAATTTCAATGTGCTGTATATTGAACTAAATGTTTTAATGTCGCATTAAGTTAATACTGAAAATTCTAATTTCGTTAGGTGTTTAAGAAACCATCGAGTTAAGTCGGGACTGTGCAAAAGGAATTTTTTAGAGTCATTAACGCTTGTGGAAGAATTTTGCAGTTTAGGAAATCTTCTATTGCATTTGCCACAGACAGAGCAATGTTCCATTCTTGTTTTTCGGGATTTCATCGAAATTAAATTGGAAAAGTACAAAAACCTTCCTTCTTCTGGAAAGTCGCAGAAAATATGCCCTTTTTTAGATTCATCTTTTCGTTTTTCGCGACTTAATACAAACTATTTGATTTCTATCTGATTCTATTGAATTATCTTTCTTATTCCATAGAACTAAAGTACACTAAAACGAGACTTTAGAATAATTTTCAGGCTATTGCGACTGCAACTAGATTTTTAAGTAAAACCCATTAATAAAATCATCTGTACGTAGGATAAAATTGAATTCAACGGGTTTTTATATAACAAAAAGAAGTATATTTTCATACGAATACCCAATTTTTTGGCCTACTAGAACATTTTTCCTAATTGAACGGGCAGATATTCAAATAGATAGTCACACTGAATGGTGTCCTTAACAGAAATGAATAACTAATAGTTAATAAATTACTATGACGTAATCAGCAAACAGTTTTATTTTTACACTAAAACAATGTAAGAAAATAAGTTTTTAAACCTGTATACATATAAATTTTTAAAAAATTTTCTTATAATTATCACTATCATTAAAATTCGCACTATTTTTCATGCATAAATCGTGCACAAACTTTCTCTGTAAATTATATCATGAAGATTGAGGGTTTTCCTTTAGAGGTCTGTGTTCCATTCTCAATAATGCGATATTATTACTACACTTATTTTTTGTTTTTGGTTTTTTTTTAAGAAAATATTTGAGATGAAGCAGTAGAACTTGTTGCCTTTTTGGGGTTACAAATCATCGAACACTCCACATTTCCGTAAGGTTGAAAAGGTTTAAATTGCAATTGTTTAGCTGAAGTTAAGCAGCCGAGAACCACAAAATTTTCAAGTGGATTATTTACACAGAATAAGAAGTTAGCCGTTTCGCAGTGTTCCACGCTAAGTTTAATGGGTTAGATGATATCAACGCTAGAAGGATCTATAAAATGTGACTTTCTTATTATTCTCCAGCACACTTTGTTGCTTAAAATTAGTACACAAAGTTTGAATTGTTTAATATCCTCTTGTTAAGAATTTAATGAAAACTTCATTTCTCATAAAAGGGAACATTGTCTTAATTTTAAAGGATTTTAACTAAATATAAAATTTCGTTATAAAATTATAATTATTGACTTTATCGAATTCTTCAAAATTTTTCATAAAAATAGACTATCATCTAATAATTCACTTTATTCACTGAATTGATATACGTTCGTAATTCTATTTGAAGTATACGCTCAGGTCATACAAAAGTCCTCGTAAAGCTATCGAATGCACACCATAAATCTTTTAGTGACACATTATGATGTTGACAAAATAAATAGATGCGTTTTACCCTGAACGTTGAAAATGATTAATATTAGCACTTTCAATGTTATCGTCACTGGACATATTTTGAAGAGAATATCAATTTAATTTTTGTAAATATAGAATTGTAAATGGATTTGTTCATATCGCAGATGTAAATTACGTCTATAGCCTATAGATCAAATTTTATTTAGCATTTTGCTTGCTGATTTTAATTATTTATGCATCACAATGGGGAGTATTTAAAAAAAAAATAAAATAAAATTTTTTATTGTATGCAAAAATGGTTTACGTTGGATAAAATCTTGTATGGGAAATTTTAATATTAGTACTTAATATTATACTGTTTTCTAATTAATATGTGCTCTAAGGGTAATTATTGCTTACATAAGTTTTATATTAAGCCACTATATTTTAATATCTATCATTTGAAATAACATTTCGGATTGTTTAAGGCATATTTAATAATTATTGGTTTTATGGGTATGAAATTGGCACCAGGTTATAAATAGTAGGAGTTAAAATATGGATGAAATGATAGCTGGTGTAATTATATTAATAATGAGGTTAAATATTATTTAGTCGAAAATAAAGAGTGAAATTTTGTTGCAAATAAAACATATTTTGTTATTTTCCATGATATTGTTTGATATTCATTCTTCTTAAGTAGAAACAAATGTTAGATTAGTATACTATATACTGATACTGCATGTAGATCTAATTGTTGATACATATCATACCATATATTGGCCCAGGCTTTGTGGTTTAATACAAACATTTTATGTTGGAAATAGGGCTTGGTACGTATGAATATCCATGCCATATATTAAAGCCTTATGCTTGTTGGTCTAACATACCAACAGAAGCAACAGGGCAACTTGTGCACGTGTTGAGTATGCCAGCAGCACGTGTTTCCTCAGCATATTTTTTTCATATTACGAAATCGAATGGTGACGATGTATGCTGGATAGCAAGATTGGATCAAATGTTGGTTCAAAATGTTATCTTCACTTTGTTGTAAAGACAACAAGCTCTTAGTATATTTTATCACTTCACTATCAGCATCACGTATTAATCCGAAATGCTGCTAACTCCTTTCAGCATGTTTGTATTAGAAATTAGTTAAGAAAATTAGCATTGAATTTCATCCAATCCATTTTCATATGATTTATAATTTTTCTAAATCACTGTTTTCTTTATTATATACATTTTTAAACAATATGTTTATCTCATTTTAAGAATATCAATATTTTCTTATTTTAACATTCATAATGTTAATGGCGGCAAACATTTCTATATTAAATTTATTTAAGTAGTAATAATAAGGAATTAAACCTTGAAGGATCAATGCTAGCGCAACTTGTTTATAATTCGAATGATTGTGAGTGCGGTTTCCACCTTAGCCCAGCTCCTGCGCTCTTAATGCTAGTTGTAGACTATCCGCGAAGTACTCTAATAATAAAACAGATGTTTGGATCTTGCGCGTTCGGGATCTTTAAAGAATAATCTAAAAACTTTTTGTCTATTATGTTCCTTTAAGGTAAGCCCAAATTGTTTTCAAGAAATGCGTTAAGTTGACCTACTAGCAAAACCAATCTGCCGGCAAAATGCAATCCATTTGTAACTAATTAAAGTATACGTCTTAATTCTCCCGAAATTTCTTAAGGTGTTAACTTCATAAGGATCCCTCCTTGCTTACGATGAAATGCTACAACGCGGCTATATTCCTTGGTCTTTGTCGGCAACATAAATCAGAGCGTATGTTTGTTTTTCTATTCAAAGTTGGTTGGGTGCTTGGGAATGGGTAACAAAACCCTGATCCTGGTGGGAAAAGCGTAGTGTACCCGTATCGCATCCTGTGGATGGGCGGGGAATAATCGTTTGCATTTACCCGACCGCTGTGAATCGTCTAAACACAAAAACAACAATTGCACATAAAATACGCCCGCTTGACAGTGATCCTCATTGAGTCGAAAAGCCCGTACGGACTAGCGCTCCGACTGCCGGGATAATCGGGATAGAGCCGGTTACCCGATGGTATGGTAAAGCAAAGCAGCTACGCGCAAAAATACGATTTAATTTATTTTATTAAATACGATGGTGCTGGAGACTGAGGCCCGAAGCGTAATCCAGTGCCGCCTCCATTCAAATTCAAATGCCAGATTGCGCAAAAACAAGCCATTTGAATAAGCTGGCGAACATAACCTCAAATTAGTTATTGCCATTATATAATTTCCTATAGTACTATAAGCCCTCATGATTCGCTTAGAGCCGAAACAGAAAGAAGTGGTCGTAAACTCCTTGTTCATCCCCGGTGCCAACCAGGTGGTTTTGTATCGTATTGTGTATTGTGCTCCTGTAGAATTATGTTATAAATATTCCCTTTAACCCGGCACCTGCACCTCTGGCCTGTGCTTGAATTTGCTCATTCTGGTCGTTTACAAACTTCCTCATCCCAATATTCCCAGATTCCCTAGCCCTGTACGTATCAGTACCACGTCCCAGCATCTAGACATCCAGGAACTAGAGGCCCGGTGCGGCTGCGGTGGCACAAAGTCAAAGTGTATAGATTTAATACACTCGAGAGGGACCAAGGGGATGCGGAGAGACCGGACCGGGAGCACATTGTTTCAGCGTCCACAACATTGTTCCAGTATAGACCGAGCTTAAAGCGGAGAAAAAACGATTAAGGTGCACGGGATTAGTGTTCGCCCCAAAATATTAGGAATGGAAAAAGTATCAGTGGCTGTCGGGACCCGGCATGGGATCCAGGACACCCTGTGCCATAATAAGCCCGGCAAATTTTAGCTTCCCGCTGGCAATTAAACTTTTGATGGTCGAATTGTGGACTGGACTCCAATGTCGTACGATTTGGGTGTTTTGAAGGTCTCCTGATATGATAAGGAAAAATGAGTTGTTGCGAATTTTCAATATATTCAAGATGTTTCTTAATTTTCATTTTTGGATCTGACATCTTACAATTTGGAAATTTAATAATATAAACAAAGATTGAGCAGCAATTTCAGTTTCGTCTGAATAAGAAACGTCTTTGCGTTCATTCTTTAATTTTCAAAATTGAAAAATTCAAAATTTTTTTAAATTTTTGAAAATTAACTTTTCGAAATTAGAGAATTAAAAATTGAAAATTTTGAGCTTCTTGCTGATGTTGATTATAAAATTGAGAATTTTTAGAAACACCTTATCTTTGTTACATTTAAAAAATGCATAAGACAGACATTTAATTTAAAAAAAAAGTAATTTAATTTAAAAATAATAATTCTTTTTAATATAAAACGATATGGAGGTCATTTAAAAGGAAGGAGCTCTTTGTATTCAAAGACAATATAAATGTAATGGCTGGAAAAAATGCAATTTTATTCTACAGCAGTGCATTTAAATATTAAATACACTTTTCTCTTTAAAATTGCTCCTCTTTTATCAGTTCGTAAAATATATGCTCATTTTTTCCTTGTAAATTGCTTTCAACTGCTTTGAGCAGTGATTAAACCCTTCATAACCCGCAGATTTATGATATTAAAAACTGTAGGCTACCCAATAATTGATCCCCTTCTGTGAAAGGTGAAAATCGAATAAAATAAGCAAATTTCAATGAAGTTTCGTTAAATAGACCAACATATTAAATCATAGTAATGCTGTAAAAAAGTATTATACTATTAAATTCTTCTAATACTTTAATTTTCATTTATCCAACTGCTTTTGTTTTATTTTATTTATTTAAATTTTATAAAAAATTTTAGTTACCAATTTTAAACATTTTGTACGACACTTTCTCAGCAATTACACTCCATAAAAGAACACTTCAAAGTTTTCCCAATTGTTAAAGAATTTTTCTAGTAAAATATAATTTTACAAAACATAATTTTGTATTTAAATGTTTTATAAATACTTCATAAACTCTTCGTATAAAATTTTCAAACATTTTTTTCTTAAATTGAACTTATATCAATTTTATCTAAATAATGAAAAAAGTAATGATTGAAAATGAAAATTTCTTAATTTAAATTGACTTGAAAAATTCACTAGTTGTCCTTGGTTCTTTGAGTTAGTACTAACATTTAAGGTAGAGGGTTGTGTTTTGATTACTTTCTGTAGGTTTCTATTTGTCGACCCAAGGGCTCACGTCTTCCTGGAAGAAAGTCCGAAAATCTGGAGTAACAGGAACAGCGACGGCAGTGGCTAGCAAAATATTCTAATTAAAAAGCCTGTGTCCACTTGGACCTTTTAAAAATAAAAATGGCTAGCTCGCTCATCTAGGTCCATGCCGGCTTTGTAGATGGTTCTCCGTGCTCATATAACTCAATTATAATATTTGCCTCAATTGCGAGCACACTACGCTGTTAATTCCGGGACGTTCACACATAACCCCTCTACCGCTTCCGGGTAAAACGCGACCGAATCTTAACTGGCTCCGGGAACTTTGTAACCCGTTTAATTATCGCCTAACAATGCAGGAATCCCGGGTCTGGTGCACCCCCGCCGCCAAGCTTGCCAGCCTGATGGAATCCGTTCTCATTTTTGCGCAAATGTGTAATTTATTTAATTAAAATTAGCATAAGGCAGGAAGGCTGCAACAGTGTAATATCGCGCAGTCTTGTAAGGTTCCGAGTTGCGAACCTCCGAACCTCATGCAGCTCCTACAGCTCTAACTTTTGCTAATTTATGCAAAACTCAGTGAGGGCTTTTTATCTTATTTTATTCGGGTTTAAGTGCGCTCTAAATACTCCCCCGCCCATCCTATCTGAAATGTTTCATTAAACTCTCCCGGACCCTTACTCCAACGGCGTGCCCAAATGCAATTTTAAGTGCGCTCAGGTTTTCGGCAGTTCGCTCCTCCTTTTCTTTTGTTGAAAATTTGCAAACAGAAACAAATTTTTATCTGGCTGCCGCGCTCATTTCCATTTTTTTACTCAAACTGAATTTTAAACTTATACTGGGCAATCTCCCACTCCAGTGGCACTTCGGACCACATCTAGCTGCAGTGACTCCTTGATGCGCGCTATTAAAATGCAACCAGGTACCTAAACGCGCTATAAAGCTATATTATGTAAGGAGCCGGGGGAGTGCCAGGAATGCCGGGGCGGGAATATCTAGCTCCTCTTGCGTACAATTAAAGCAGATATCTGGAAAGGCTTGACTAAAATGTGCATTTGTTATCATCCATCTCTTGGACCGGCTAGGGATGAATGGAGGCGGAGAAATTCCAGAGAACTTGTCGATAGTTTTATAGTTTTGATATGGGATCAATGATAAAGCGCTAACTTATCGTAGATAATCGACTAAAAAACCTTGAAATTATTGTCAATAGATTCTTATAAATATGCTTGCTGAATTCCCATCTCTAAGCCTTGGTGAGAAATCTAATGTTATAATTATAGTTTTTTTCACGATAGTATAAAATCCTAGCTACGGGCTATGCTCAAATAAAACAAAGTAAATTATATATTCTTTTAATTCGATACACTGATGACATGAAAAAAAATACCGAAGCTTCAATAGAACGAATTCATCCCTGCTCAAGATTTGCAGTTTTAAGCCGAAATATAATTCCCATTTTCCCAGAAGCTATGGGAATAAATCTTTAAGAAAAACACTATCGTCTTTGATCTCGGGGAAATTCTTACCGTTGAAAATTTATTCCCTATTCCCTAGAATCCGATAAATTTTGAATGAATTTTTTCGTAAGTACTGTCCGTCTGAACTGCTCATGGCATACAGGATGAAGGTAAAATGAAATGTCTACTTTCAAATAATTTTTCATCATTCAACCACAGATGTATCCATTTGCACCAAAAGTGGGCACTGTGGGGACCGAGTCACATGCTCGTTTCCCATAACTCTAATTAGACATACCAGACAGTGCACTGCTGCTGTCAATGGTTTTGGATGATTTAATGATCATTTGGCTTTAGTTCTAGTCGAGAGTCCAAAGCACGAAAAGCAAGAAATGGGACCATTGCCAGCTTATGTGGTCCGATGCGTCTCTGCCATTTGGAGTGTTTAAAATCATCAATATTGATGATCGAGACCATTTATCCTTTTTTCCTATATTAATTTCCAAATTATATAATATATCCACTTTTTATATTTTTGGACTGCTTTCCTACATGGGCCGCATTGTAAAAAACAAGACTTTAAGAAGATCTCTTCTTTTCTAAACCACATTTAATTTTGAAAGGAAAAATGGTATTTGTAAAACAATCTTTTTTTGTTTTAACTACAATTTATAATTTATTATAAAAATTTTTAAAACGTAATAACGTCAATACAGAAATTTCTACATGTTGTAAATCTAAAATTTAATAAAATTTCATAGCGTACAGCAATTTAAAGGAAATGAACTTGTATAAAGAGTAGCGAACAAATTAATCCTGTGTATGAGATATTTTGTTAAAAATATTGAATTACTTTACTTTTTAAATTCATGTTTATTGCAAAATAGTTTTTTGAAATCCATGTTGATTCAAACTACTTGGAAAGAAAATATTTTCCTGAACAATTTCGAATTTTGTCTATATAAAATTTTTTGTTGAAAAATGCTTTACCCCCGACGATTTTCAAAACCTCTGATCCCTATTTTTCTGTCTGAATTCATTTTACCATCCTAGTCCCTCGAATTTCACAAAGACGTGATATATTTGAACGATCAGCATAATTAAAATTTTAGATTATTCAAAAATGAAAATTTACTATACACTTTTCTTCTGTTTTTCTTATTTTTTTTTTCCTTATCTTATTACAAACAATTGGAATAAGGGGTGAATATCTAATATACGGTAATTTAACACATTCTTGTGAAATTTAAAATAATCACACCCTTGGCTGTCTTTTTCACCTTAAAACACGTAAAAGGAAACAATCTTAAAGATTTCGGAGATAAAAGGTGATTTCGAGAACAAGGATTTCTGCTGCTGGCTGGTCTCGAAATTCAACAAGGGAGTCAACGGTGAGTCTATTGAAAGTTTTATTCGAAAGCCATGAGTCAAAGTAGTTCTGCCGCTTTTCATGTTGCGCACTCGAAACTTTTCCTTTTCCTTTTTAAAATTCCACAACTACATCCAGCCGGCCGGGCATGTTGAAGTTTTTTAACCAAGTATAGAGCTCCTTCTTGACTCCCAAGAAAAACAGAAAGGAATCGCCGGATTTGAAATCAGAACTTGTGTATCCGTTAAAAGGGTCTTTCGCTATGGTGGCGGTACGTGAGGAGATGCTAATGGTGATACGGCCATTCCTCAACTTTAAGTTTTACTCGATTTTCTCTTCCCAAGTCGTGAGCAGTTTCGCTAAGATATGCTTTGAGAATTTTCGGATTATATGATCACTTCTAAAATTAACTCCAGTGCCTTGCTGAAGCCGTTTTACATTTCACTACGGTACAACTTGCACTTCATGCACAAAAACTCTTCTAAGTAAAGGTGTATACTATCCAAAAATGTATTGTCTCAGTACACAGGTTGGTATGGAAAGTTTAAACTATTCCAATTTGCGTGCAGTGCCTTAAATGAAGAAAGTTATAATGCGAAAATCTGTTTTCTTGTTTGCCGTGCATATAAGCTTAAGCTACTGGTTAAATATTGGAAATATCTTGCGCAAAGTCTTCTCATGTTCTTCGTTAATATTTATAGTAAATTTTTGCTATTTCTGTAGAAACAGTTCTAAATGAGATTTCAATATTGAAAAGAAGTGAAAATACGAGAATATCTTGTAGTACAATAATCAAAAGAAAGGAATAACCAGACAAGCTGATAAAAATTTATATCTCATATTTTAAATTGACTCTATCTAATGGTGAGGGTTGTACAAAAATCAGTATTTTACTTTTTGTATGATAAAATGACAAAATTAAATATTAGCACATTTGCATCACTAGAGGTGGGCGTTCCTCCCTAGAAGATATTCTTGAAGGGCGCCGTATGCGTGAAAAGCTATAGTATTAGAAAATATAATAAATTACTGTAACAATTCTTAGCGCACCGAAAAAATTGATAATATAGTAGAAATTATAAATGATAAAATAAATGAAAACCAAAAAGTTTTGAGTATGTATTGTTTTTTAAAACTGCTTAAGATTTTTTTGCAAGTTCTTCTCAGAAATTAGTGTAAACGTAGTGAGTTATGGTCAAGGTAGAAATCAAATCTATAACTTCTAGAATGGTTAAACAATTACACTACCATTGATTTACTTTTTGAAATCTAAGTAGGCCTAAAATTTATATAATATTAAAACTTTTATGTTGTTATCCTCACTTTCATTGCATATATTACAAATAATTTCCTAAAATGAATTTCTTAAAAATTATATCCATATATACGTGTACCTGGTACCTTGTCTCCATTCACAAAGTGTCAAACTCTAGCATTGCATGAAGGAACTTGTGTATATTACCAAATTAAGTGAATATAAAAAAAATTAAAAAGTGAAGGGAGAAACTCCTACTTATTTTTTTCCATAACTTCTGTAATCGTATCTAGCCTCAAAAAGACTTTTCCACATCTTTAATTTTATTCAGTAAAACTTCAGAACTTTTTCTTCTGTTAAAAAATTAAAAAAACGCACGAGCAAATTTCAAAATCGAAAGCGACTTTTCTATAAAATTCTATTCACAATCAGGCAATTTTTCCCGCTTTCTCCGCTCTCTCTTTGTAAAGAGGACGAGCATGACTTAGAAAAAGGATCAGCACTTCTTATTTGCAAAAGAGTCGCACATAATGAAATTAAATGAAAGGAGTACTTCCAGCCCTTAATTAATTCAGACGCTCAATAGGGGCCCTCTTAAGACAATCGCCAGCTATTAGGATGCCATGTAAGCTAAACTGAAGTAAATTAATTATTCAAATTAACAGCATCAAGTTCTCAGTCGGTGATACAACAATTATTTTGAGAGTTCTGCTTTTGTGGGTGCGGGGGATGTGCCCTCAGTAACAATAGACGCCAATTAATTCAAATTAATTAATTAATTACACAAATCGCCTGTTGGGCGGGTAACTTTTACACTCTAACTTAGTTTGGTTTTATTTACATCGGTCCTACAGTGTCTTAGTTCCATTGATTCGCCTTCCAGAAAAGTCTTCTGAGTTTTCAGATTTTTATGGTACTACGACATTTACTCATAAGAGACTTTGTTGACGAACAAAAAAATAACGAAATCGTTTTAAGAATTTTTGTCATTGTTGCAAAAAAAAAAACTATTGAATAAAACTGAATTCCAGTTTTTCTTTTTATTTTATAGACTTAGATGGAAAATAAATTCTGTTTCTTTTCTTGAAGGAAAGGTAAAGTGATAAGACAAAAATCAGAAAAGAAAATTTCCAATAAAATGATATTCACTATGGACACAAAATCATTGAAAAGGAAAAATTTGTTGGTTGTACGTAATAAACGTGATTCTCAAATCCATAATTTGTCTATAGCACATCCACCCTTCTATCTATACTAGACGTGATATGATAAGAATACTAGAAAAGTAAAGTAGAAAGTAATTTTAGAAATATCTACTTAATTTACAAATTCTTAGGGCATTTTTTTCTTCTTCAAAGTAATATTCGACATAGGTAAAATAAGTTACACTATCCAATACCATTCGATTCAAGAAAATAAACAATTATTGATATAATTAAAATTTTGGGAAATTAAAAGTCTTAGTTAAAATAATTTCCAGAAAAGTATTTGTTTAAAAATTACTTTGTAACAACTCTCTGAGAAAATATTTATTTAAACAAAAATTTATTTTTAAACTGCAACATGTTTATTATAACATTTTTAATTTATTTCCGTTTATTATTTTAATATGTTAATTTGTAATTAAAAATTAGTCTCCTTCAAACTGTTTAAAAATTACAAAATGTTTTAGTGTTAAAAACTAGATATCTCGGAAATTATCATATTTATAAATAAGTGATCCTCGTTTGTATATTTACGCAATTATGTGTCGTTATTTACATTAAAACTTATGCTAATAATAAACTAATATTAAAAAAGATTTATTAATTGAGCTTTTTTATTGTTTAAATTGTCCAATTCGGTATTCGTAGTATAATATCGTACTAACTTACTTTAAAATCTAAAATAAAGTATTAAATGTAAAATTTTTAGTGCTTAAGATTTTTAATAACTCAGGCTTTTTACAAAAGAAGAAAAAAAAATCAATCTCAAAGAAAAATCGTCTTGAAAAGGATAAATTCTTAGTAGGTCTGTTCCAAATAAAAGTTTCCCATTTTCGATTCCTGGCATAAAGAAGCACATTCCTTCCTTCCATCCCTGAATCCTGTGGCAGCCATAATTGAATCGACTATTTTCAGAATAGAATTTGAAAGTGCTTTTCTCAATTCATTATCGGTGTCATGTGCAATCTTTGGGGCCACGGTATCAACGGAAAGTAAGTTACGTTTCACCATTTAGTTGACTTGGTAATAACTGCAGAGAGCTGTTTTTTTTCTCGGAGAAGGGCCCGTCGAGCATGTGTATAATGCCACCCAGAATTCAGGATCCAGGATTGGGATCCGGCATAGATGCTACCGTTCCCCCTAGGGCCTTATCCCGGCTGTGCTGTTGGGAGCCGGGTCGCCTGGTTTTCTGATGGGAATAATTTTTTACATGTGTACATCATCTGAAAAAGAGGAAGTGGAAATGCCTTTATAGCATCATAAAGTGAATAGATTTATGCTATATGCGTAGAAACTACGCATTTAATAACGCGGCATCCCCTCTTCGAAGAGTCATAAGAAAATGGAAAATAAATATGAGGGCATCTCTTTAAATTGCGCTGGGACCCCCACAATGAGGAGTAACCCATTTGTGCCCGGGAGCACTTTATTGGATTTCATTTTTTAAAGCACTCGTTTATCCTTGATGATGCTCCCCCCACAGCTGCGGGTATTCCTGCGGAACTTTGTACTTTTGTCTTACAAGAATTTTTCTTTAAGTGATTATATTATTGGATTAAAGAAAAAAAAAGAAAGGAATCTTTAGGTAACTTCTTCTGACTGGGTCAGATAATTAATGGGAAAATTCCAGGAAGTACAATGTTATGCCCGCGGGATACCAGCAGAAATGTCGAGTACCTACTCAATTTCCATTTAGATATACTAGGGATCCACTTTTCAGGAATTTGTCACAAGGGCCTTTACAGATTTAAGGGAACAAAGCCTTGGAAGTTAAACATACCTCTTATGAGGACCCTCGTGTTTGTGTTTACGTGAGGGATTCTTTTCGCGCCTGAATTTTTGCGAGCCCTAAGTGATTTTTGAAGATTTTATTCAATTCGGAAAATATGTTTTATAGATCCAGTGAAAAATCTGTGGAATCTTTCTCTAGGGCAATAAGAAGATTACGTAGTATGTGATATTGATTTTTGCTTAACTATTTTTAAAAGAATAATGGAAATTGGGTGGTATGCATAGTATCAATTTCTAATTTTGGTTTTGGATTACTTTTGACGAAAATAAATTTGTATTTGTATTTAAAATCTTTATATAAAATCAATTTTTCCAATATAACAAAAAAAATGTCTTTTTAAATATTCAGAAAACTTGAAGATTTTGTTAAAAAACAAGAAGGAAAAGGCTGTAGAGATTCTTTTTTTAAAAACTCATATCCAGTAAAAAATTATTTCATAGTCAATATAATTTTATTAAAAGATGGACAAATATTTTAATTTCTGAATCTCATTCTGACTCTATGGTAAAAATGTTATTTAAAAAAAAGAAAATTATCTGACCAAATGTTGAATCAGGGCTTTCAGGAAAATTTTAGGAAATCTGTAGCGATATTTGAAAAATTCAATAGACCAAAATATTAAATAAGGATTTTAAAGGTTTCTTCTAGGTTGATGAATTTTTATAGATTACAGAAATTACGGAATTATTATAGAAGATTAAATTTTACGTATTTGCTTTTTTAAATCTTTCCTAACTCACTGCGAATCGTAAAAATTGTTGCGAAAACCCAGAAAATGCAATCAAGAAACATCGAAGGATTAGTTTATCTTAATTTTGTGTATCAAACTGAAGAAATTGAAGAAAAGAACATGAAACTCTCGAAGTAGATAATTCTGTTTTTTTCAGAATTAGAGTGGAATATTTTTCTAGCTCATCTTGTTGAGATTAAAGCAGCTTATAAAAAATATTGAGTACAGAGAAAACGCTTATATCTAAGCAACAGGTCATGACTGAGTCAATCTTTAAATCTTAAAATTCCAAATTAATGATTTGCCACAATGAGAGTCTTCTTCAAAGCGTTCCCAGCGTAGCGTACGCACGGAGGAAAATAGGGACGTATCTTGCTCCAGAGTATGATATTGCAGGAATCACACAGGAATCGGGATATGAGGACTGCTGATGACATGACTAGGTTGGGTTTTAACTTATTCATATGAAATCGTTCTACATAGCTGTGGGAACGTTTCCAAAGGACGTTCTTGTCCATGATGTCCTACAAAAGTCTGACTCCCTTAGAATGGGGCTCACTTCTTCGCTCCGATAAACATAGCATAAAAATTTCTTTAATCCTGCCGCAACAAGGGGGATTTGTTTTTAATTCCTGAAAAAACAACAGACAAAGGGAGGTGTGGATGCTTGCCTGTCTGTCTTTCTGTGTCTGCGAGTTCGCTGAACAAGCCAAGCAGTCAATCGTAAGGCAAATAAAATCCACAAGTGAAAGGGCAAATTAGGGACAAAAGTGTACGGGCTGAGATGAAGGGAAGGTTCCTTCATGATAAGTGGCAGGCCAGGTTAAACGGCCTTCCAATTACTTACTAATTACCCCCCATCCAGAGAAAAGTAATTTGTTCCTTACGTCATTATAGCGTTCGCCACGGAGTCATTTTCTTAGTAATTAATTCATTCACAAGTGTTCGTAGCGCGGCGACAGGTCGCGGCGCAATTTCCGCTCCACAGGCGAAAACTTTCGTCGGATTTCAATAGAAAAATCCTTCAGACTGGTCACTGATTTCCAGCCCTTGTCCTAGCCCTGATACCACAAAATACCCGCCGGAAGTCTGAAATAAAAGTCATTCTGAGGAAAATCTGACTTTTTAATTTCTTGCCAGGGTGACAGAATAAAAGTTCCGTCATTGACTCCATCTTAGCGGGGGGATGATGGGGCTAGAGGGTGGGACATTAGGACGGCAAAAGAGGGCCGTGGTATTCAAGGCACAAGAAGTGTCCGTTCGGCTAAAGAATTTTTGCAATTCATTTTCAATCGGACCGGAAAGATTCGAACAATACGATCCGAAGAGCTTAAATATAACTTTTCTGTTCGATAGAACGACGGGACCAGGGGGAGGAGCTGAGGTAGGGTTTCTTTGAAAGGAGGGCCTTCAATTGACACGAGATGGCCGATAGCAATGGCGGCAGCACTATCGTGTGCTACATACTCCTATAAAACTTGGGGGATCCCCATTGATTCCGTGTCCTGGCGAGAGTTGCACTACTCCTTCTTCTAAAACCGTTTCGACTACTATCAATTGAGAAAAAGTTTTCTTTTCATAGAAGTCTTTTACTGAAATAACAAAGCCTTCTGCCGAGACGACGGCAACGGGTAAGGCGGTCGAAAGAATGGCTGCAACTGCGGGGGACGGTCCGGAACTGGAATAAAAAAAGAGGATAACTTATCCGGCGGAACGAAAAACCCAAAACTGCAGGAAGCAAAAACAGAAAAGTTTGTTGAACGAAGCGAGAGATTCACTCCTCCGACGGGGGCACTATCCAGAAATAGAAGCACCCAGAAAAAATATTAAAATCACTCGACTATGCATGCCGGTATATCAATGTAGAGGTGTGCTGCCACCCCCGCTATTCTTCCAACTTCCACGCCCGTGCCTCCGACACCTACACTTTTTTCGCTAGCATTATTTTTTGTGTCGCTTTTCTCACGTCAGTTGAATTTGCCAAGAGCTGAAATAATTGCGACAAATAAATAAGAAATTATTTCGAATTGATTTTTTTCTTCAGTTCCTTCTGGACCCACAAACCCACCCCACCACTGCCCACCTCCATAAAATAAATTGCTTTTTTTGTCCACTTCATTCCCATGCCGGGTAGAATTTGCAAATATGTCTACCTTCCTAATTGATACTGCTGGTTATAATTATTTTTTTCATTTCATTTAGTTTTTGCATGATTGACCTGCCACCATTTCCAAAAATATCTTTTTGCCCTTTAATTCGAATTATTACTATTTTTTTATAGTTTGGTTGGAATTTTATTAAAAGGCATGTAATTTAAATTGTTTGAAAAATGTTTTTATTATTTGTTTGCAGAATTCAACGTATTTTATTTGGACTGATTGTTGTATAACTAATTTTATACTGTTTAATTTTTAAATCCTATTCGTGACCGGTATTAGACTGTAATGTTTAAATTTAAGGATGACTTTTAATTTGATTTAATTTTTACTTGAACAATGTTTTAATGCAAGTCCTTTATTGTATTATTTTGCATATTTCAATATTAAAAATGAAAATTTCTATAAACGCGGTCTTAACACACTCTCAACCAAATTACAAATCAGAAAACCTCTATTAATATAAATTTGAAATTTGGCTATTTAGTTATGTATTAGTTTAGTTTAGTATTTAATATTTACTATTAATAAAATTATTTAAATTATTTTCTTTTATCTTGAGAATTTTGTTATAAAAACGTAGGTAAGCTAAGGGCAATTGAAATAAAATTTTGAAAAAGAAATGAATGTAATATTTTAATAAACATACTTTTTACTATGGCATAATTATTCATGTATAGGGCTTGTATAATATTTTTCCATTACTTAAATTTCTTAAAATACTTCAAATTGCCGCAAGTAATGTTGGCCATTAAGAAAATTCACAAAAAAAAACGAGGGTGCTGGTACAAAGAGGATGACGTGGAGCATACACTAGAATTATTTAATCATCACTTTCTCATTTCCTGTGGAAACTTTGCAAAGTAATTAGACAATCCTTACTTCGAGGGACATTTTAAAGATGTGGCAAGAGGTGCGCTCAAGAAGGAAACGTTTAAAAGCCTCGATTACACATAAAAAGTAAATACTACGGCGCAAGACCACGAGAAGAACGAGGGCATTACAAAATATCCTCCTGGTGATTCTGTCTCTGCTTGACCTGAAATTGGAATTCAAGAAACTTCCCGGCGGTCCCGGACAAAGTTTTCAGCTTTATTCCGGTACTACCCTGGAGTGGGGCGCTCTGTGTGCGACAAATGTTTAACCGATGGTCTCCGGTGTCCCATTAGTGTGGGGCACATGAGAAATCAGCCAGGTCTCCTTATAAAATAAAGTACAAAACTAACCAGTCAGAACAGAAAAGTAAGAAAAAAAAAAATCTGCCAACAGAAATGTGCAGATCTGACCAAAGACCTAAGCCCTATGTATTCTACGGCCTGTTGAAATTTCGTATAAAATTCTGCCGGAATCGACAGTAAAACGACCTGAAAAGTGCCTCCGAAGCAGCAGCGTCCCAAGATCGACAAAGTTGTGAAGAAAATTCCTTAAGACATATTTCTTTGCGATTCTCACTAATCGATAGCAAACACGGTTCGAAGCTTCGAGCCCCGGACTGCAGCAATGGTAAAGGGATGCAATTAAGCGCCCCGCTCCGTCTTTAATTACCCGAGTTAAGAGAAATTGGTGTGAATTTTCTTACAATCATTTTGTTCTTGCGGCCCCCGGCTCTGCGGTGGCCGTCCGTCGAGCTAGTTGTAAATCGCAAAACCAATTAAGACTTCCTTTAACCTTTCATGGGCGCCGACGGTGCACCAGATTGAGAAGTCCCTTAAAGTTTTCCCAATTTCAGCAAGTGACAGGTCGTAAACGACGTAGTTTAAGTGCATAACTATTTTTCGAGAACATTTTAATTTGATAGTTTTATTGGGAAGCGGTGGTTCGGTTCTTGCACTTGGATTAATGGAATTATTTTTTTATCGTTACTAACCTAGGTTAGGATAAAAAACACTATGATTTCTGAAGAACGTTCTTACTTCGATGAAAAAGTTGGTATTAAGTAATTCTGCATAAAATCAATGATGCAAGATGAATAAAAAAAAATTGAACAAATTTAAATTAAAATTTCATTTATGAAAAGAAATTCATTATCATGGAAAACGAGGCGGAAAATTGTATTACATTAAATTTTAATTACTTAAAAAACTATGTAACTGAAGAAATGTATAAATATAAAGAATTGTTCGTATTTACCAAATCAAAGGTGAAATACACATGAAATTAATCAAATAAATTAATGAATAAACAAATTTAAAGTTTTAAGCAGTTTTTAATTGTTCACATCAACACACGTGAATCGTTGGAAAATGTGTTTTCTAAATTAAAAAATAAAATTAAAAAACATTTGCCATATTCGTCCCATAATATTTTCATTATTAACTTTAAATACATAATGATGGAGGCCAATTTAAAAAAAAAAGGAAACAAAGGGAAGAAACACAATATACAAACCATAATTTTTACATAATTCCAAAAACGAACTTCTAGCAAAACTACTACGTCACATTTCACGAATAAATAAGTGATCGATTTGCTATTATTAAAATCTCATTTGAAGTAATTAACATTTGCTATAATATTCAGTCAATACCTTTTATGTGTGCTGAAATATTATAATTTGCCGGCTGCCTAAAAAGCGAACAATTTAGGCAATAATGCGCCTGTTTCCTGTACAAGGTGGTAATGACCTCATGAAATGAATACTGATGAAGCACAAAGTCGTCCTATCGACTTTGAGCACGCAAGAAAACCATCCGGAAAGTTATCCGTCCTTTGGTAGTAACCGATAAAAAGGTTTAACCTCTAAGTTTAACCAAACTTTTCTCATTAGGTCATATATGTACATGCACAGCTTTAAAGATGTCGTAAAATCCATAGCACGTACTTTAAAATAGATAAAATTTTCAAAGTTCAGAAAATTTATCAAAAAGGCTTCGAATTTTGTTTTAAAATTTTAATAAGAAACATCTTTTAAAATATGGAAGATTCATACTTATTTTTCCTTACACAAAATGTTTAAAGACTCATCCTGGACTAAAATCTAATTATATTTGCTTATAGTGTTGAAAAGTTATACTTAAATTTTTATTAACTTGATAAATAACGAAGTATGAATAAAGTTTTTATATAAAATATGCGTTGTTTCATTCAATTTATACACTGCAACGTAACTTTTAATAGACATTGAGTTTATTGGTTTTGCATGGGTAGTATCTCCCACAGAAAAGAACTTTATGGTTAGATCTAAACTGTCCGTGTAGCCAGAGGAGTTCAAGAGCATACAACTTTTAGCAACTAGAAGTAATTGACATAACATTTAATGAAAACGTACATATGATCCGTCTGGAGTAAGTCTTGTATGCCCAAAAACAGCACTAAGGGCTTCTCTACGGTTATAGTTTAGAATTCTAAGTTAGTGGCGGAGTGCCAGTAATAGTACGCAAAACATTTAATGCAGACGAAGAAGAACATTAACGCCTTTTACTGCAGTAACTCGGAATTTGAACGTTTTAGAAATCACCTTTTAAATAAAGTTTTAGTGATTAAGAAAACAAAAGACCATTTTACACTATAGAAAATCGAAGATGAAATATCTTTAAAGAACAAAAAAGGAAACTGACAATATTTTCCGTGTATTGTCTTAGTCCTTGCTCCATTTAATTGGAATTGGCGTTCCTTAAAGAGTCTCTATAGCTACAACATGGTTTTAGGTAAATAGCATTGCAGTCGTTAAAATGAAAATAACTTTATTTGAAATAAGGTCGTCTTAATGTACAAATTCTATAATAGAGTAAAATTCATGGGAGTCACACGCGAAGAAACGATGTGAACGCCTTAAGAAGCAAAAGGCGCAAGAAATTACCGCTCCAAGCACCTTTGAGGGGGTTACCAAAATTAGAACAGTCGTGTGTACACGTAAACAGGGACCAAAATGGCTTACTAGGAGATAGTTCTCCATTAACAATACCATTAAGCTGCTTATTGCTGTCTTTAAGGATAACTCGTCTTGAAATCACTTAATTTCCAGCTGTGGAGCACCTTGTCGGTACCCTCAAGGTGTTTGCCCAGGACACCTGGAGAAAACCTTCTCCTTAGTTGAGGGAATTGGATAGACAAGCAGACAAGACCAGCAGGAAGGTAGTGAGCAAATGCTAAAATTTGCTCCTACATAATCACGTTAATAAATTTGCATATCACCTACGAAAATGAGCTGGAATTCCGGTCTGGCAATTTCGATGAGGATCCAATTAAATCGATAAGCGTTTCATCTGGATAAAAATCTCTAGTAGTGGACATAGCGTGGACAATAAATTTAGCGAGAGCTAATTAATTCTCAAAATATCGGGCATTAATCAAGTCGAGCACAATTGCGCGATAAGGGCTCATTTGTATGGGCGGCTGAATCTTTCAGCCAATTTATAGCCAGCAAATGAACTCGTTGCGTTGGCAATTATTGAAGCGTTCCAGCAGGACCTGGGGCAGGACCCGGTGGACTTTACGGTTGTGCTTCTCGACGCCTCCACTTTTTGGAGGCATCTAATAAAGTTATCGCAAGTGGAGGCCGCCAATCGGTTCGTCATGGACACTTTGTCGCATAGGATAACTTTTTTTTGGGCGAGAAAATCAGGGAAAGGGCCCTATATCCGGGAAGGGCTGGTTATTGTACTCTGTATCTTCATGCATGGTAAGACCGCAACCATGTAGATTGTAGATGCGGCATAGATAATTCCTTTGACGTTTCAACGGTTGAACAGGTCCGAATGAAGGAAGCTAACACAGCTAGCACAGGAGCCCCATGTTCGGCTACTGGACTCTCCAGATAGAGCTGCTCTTACTAATCACATTATAGGCCCTCGGTCGAAGCCGGTGTCCGATAGCTGCCCAGCGTCCAGTCGACGATAAATCAACCGTTGGATTAGGGGAAAGAGCTGGGCTGCTTATTTTGCCGGGATATCCATCACCGCAGTACAGATGCGGACAAGGCTTCCGTTCTGCCGCATGCTATTCCGGGCTAGAGGGATTGGGAGCCATTTCTAGCCTGACCGAACGATTCCCAGCACCCATATTCCAGATATCCCAAACGTAGATCCGAGAAGTACCGACCGGTGTGCGGTGGGTCTTTACGTGCGACTTTACTTTCACTTTGACAAAGCCACGCATGACTTGGGTTAATAAGTAGCCCCAAATTAATTCCGAGCTACGCCAAGTAAGAAACTCGGGATTTGGTGCATGTTTATGTCCATGAGCCGCCATTAAGCACACTCGCCTCGCCAACGCCAGTCTTCTTCGGCTGGACGACGAATCTTGGTAATTCCCTCCACTGGCATACATGGCCGGGTTGGGACTCGGAGTCCCATTTGGGGCCATCAGCCCGAGAAATGCATGTTGCGGACACGGAATTGGCTCGAATTAAGGAACATTGCCGTAAGCTTTTAAGTGTTTTAATATATGGATGGGCAATGGCCAGGACACGGCCTGCTGGGTCCAATAAACACGACATTAGGACAGTCGTTTTTTCAATTGGAACACCCCTCAAGGAGACGGCAATTGCAAAATACACTACGGACAAATGCGCTTGTATTTAATTAAGGTTGTGTAGCACGCAGGAGGACGATGGTCTGCATGGCTCTTGGACAAGAGGGAAAAATTGGCAAACAAATTTGAATAGTTTTATAGATTTACCAACAAACTAGGAAGATGAAAGATGATAAAATTGAAAATGAAATATTTGTCTTAAATAATAAATACATTCTTATATAAGTGGGAATATAAGTTGACTTTAAATTCATGTTTTCTACATTTTATGCTTTTAATTCACACCAATACTCTTTTAAATCTCCTATTTTTATTATGTTTCTCAATTGAATCATATTTGGTAATAGACCCCCTAATTAGTATACTCAAGACATGGCCATTTTAAACATTCAACAAACCAAGGTATAAGGCGGGTTTTTCATTTGCACGATAAATATACCATTTTTCAGCAACTGCATGTAGCAAACTATAAAAACAAGATTAGTGTTGAAAAGAAAATTTAATGGGCTTTAAAAGGCAATGGAAATATTGAAAATATTTATTTCACTTTTTCACTTGTAGCATAACGACATTAATTAAAAATTAGTGATCACAAATTTCTTTCAGATAAATGGTAAATTATAGATAAAATCTAAAATTATTTTTTAGCAACGCTTTTAATTTCTTTAAGTTCTTTTTTTGTATAAACATGTGGTGTAAACTATTACTTTAAAATTTGTCTATATTAAAACTTATAAAAATATTGTTAGTCAAGATCGAAAAAAAATTCTTTAAATATTTTAAGGTAAGGTTCGCTAATCTTTTTGCCTTAAACAGCATTATTTCAGGGCACGTTTCAGTATAAAGTGTATTTGAAAAATTTTTCGGAATTAATTCTTCTTTACAATTTTTTTAAAAAGTACTGAAATTCCGAAATTTGCTTCTGTTTACCCAAATAGCAAATGAGTGTTATGTAATGAGGTTTATGTGCCTTCTAAAGTTTGAAAGCCATTTTATAGTTTTTGGAAATAGTAATTTCAATAAAATTGAAAAGTTTCGATGCCGCCCTAATCCCAATCGATGGGGAATACTAATCATCGAAATTTGTCTGCCCACATTAAGCAGAATATTCATACCCAATTGCCCAAGCCATCCATTGTTCCTTAATTCCCTTTATTCCTTACAGCCAAAGCTAAC
The DNA here is from genome assembly GCA_001932985.1 of Proctacanthus coquilletti. Taxonomy (NCBI): domain Eukaryota; kingdom Metazoa; phylum Arthropoda; class Insecta; order Diptera; family Asilidae; genus Proctacanthus; species Proctacanthus coquilletti. Next base: position 345,223 of record MNCL01000027.1, on the reverse strand, counting down.
TCTGTGCCGCCACAAGAGGGAATCCTAGAGGTACTCGAGGGCTTCCTGGAGCCATAAAAAAGCCATGATCCTTAGCCTCTCATCCTCCTCTCACAGCTCCTCCTTCTACCGATTTCAATAACTTCTCTGGCCCTTCAAGAGCAATAAGTTTCCTTCAGATTTTCCCGTCCAATTGCACACTAACGTTAACGTTTTCGCTTTACCATCTACTTTCAGAGAATTCCCCTAGAATTCACAGGACGTGAAATGAACAATATTTGGTTGCTGATTATGATAATTGGATGCTCATGGAATTTCCAGCCATTAGAATCAATAATGTCCTGCCCAGCCGAGTGCATTTGCCTGTCTCAGACTCAAGTAAGTACCCCACGTAAGAAGTTGCTAGAAATTCAGTGGTGCCAGATGCTAGATCTTAGAGAAATGTTTAATCTTTTCTTAAAATACAATTTTTTTAAAAGCAGAAAATCATATTTTTTCCTAAAAAACATTTAAAATGTTATAGTAATAATATTCCTAAAAAAATGTAGGAAATTGAATGCGATGTGTTTTGTATGATCATTTTGGAAGAATTTCATTAATTTAACACGTTGGTTGCCAGTGCATCGCCAGTGAAGCTTTAGACGTGTTCAATGGTGATGCATTGGCAGCCATCCATACCGTATTAACTTTACCTGGGTCATTCATTAGTCATGTATATCAAATCAACTTATATGTTTTTAAAAACGAGGTTGTACTGCATCAAATTAAATATTTAACAGATTTTTATAGGCGGTCTTCATTGCTCACTTTTTTAGACAAGGTAATACCGAGTCACTGCCGAGGTTAAGGTGCAACGAATTTTATTTATTATGGCTGTTGTACCATTTTTCTTCCTTGAAATTCAACTTGAACATCTTTCGAAGATTTTAGGATCTGGCATCATGGGATGGTATCGTGGACAAAAAGTAGCCGTCGTGCCTGTCGCTTTGCCATCCTATCGCAGGCGTCCGTCGTATAATCGTCGTAAATTCCAATTAATTCCCTTTTCTTTGTACACAGGTTCTCTGTAACACCGGCGGCCTGGACCAAATTCCATTAAGGCTGTTACCACCAACAGTTGAAAATCTGGCGCTAACAAAAAACAATTTTCCGGTTATAAAGTCGGACGCTTTTGCAGGGCTGCGAGCGCTGAAAAAACTCTCGCTGGACGGCAACAACATAACGAAAATAAAACAGTTCGCGTTCCGTGGACTGCCCAGATTGAGGGAGCTATCCATTCAGTACACGCCATTACAGACAGTCGCACAATTCGCTTTTGCTGGCCTCCAGAATCTATCGACCATCCTGCTGAGCCATAATCAAATCGTTCGCATCGAGGGGAATGCATTTGCGGGCACTTCCAACGTTAAATTAATTCTACTCTCGAACAATCCGATGGTCAGGATTGAAACGTCTGCGTTTTCCGGTCTTACGAACGTTGGACATCTAATCCTACCATCGGGAATTAGATCAATAGAACCAGATGCTTTCTACGGAATGGACACTGTTGGCCTGCTCAAGTTGGCCTATATGGACCTGAAAGAGCTCAAACCGTACACGTTCCGAGGCCTTACGAATGTGCTACTCATGACACTTCAGGAGTCCGATCTTGGTGTAATATGTGCAAATGCGTTCTACGGACTGAGTCAGGTCGAAAATTTACAGATACTCAACAATAAAATCGATGCGATCGAAGAGCTCAACATAACCTATACACAGCAGATAAAACACCTAAAATTCCATGGAAATCACCTGCTCGAAACACCAGATCCCAATTCAATAATACTTGATGGGGTTGAGAACCTGTCTGTCGTTAACAACCACTTCCCATGCGGATGCCACATCCATACCCTTCTTGAGAGTCCGCTGTCGAATGGTACCTACCAGCAGGGTGATTTTTTATCGAAAAATTTCTGCATATCACCGCTGGAAGTCAACGGAAGACCCATGAGTGACTTGGATTTACTAGCCATCGGCAGGTGTCAGGAACAGGTGACACGGGAAAATTTGGAAGCTTCATCCTCAGTTACACTTCAAATGCATGCAATTCTCCTAAAGTCGATTTATTTAAAATTCTCATTTTTGCTGCTGGTGTTGGTCCTGTCGAGCTGTTTGGGGCCCTCAACCAGCGGCTCCACCACCTGGGAGCCCTCCAGGTGAGCTCCGCATCATCAAGCGGCAGCGGGACGAACGATAGCGACAATGACGACAAAGACTACGACGACGACCCAACCGACCCAAAGATGCCGGGATCACGGCCGCTCCCCTGTACCCGCACTAGATGGGGCAACTGACAAGGGGCGCTCCTGTTTATCCTGCAGTGAACCTGTTTCTTCCTATTTTCGTGTTTTTACGGAGCCAGAGACAGATAAGGGAATTGGAACTCATTCTCTGGACGACCCCGTTTTCTCCGTCAAAACCCAGGTATACCCCTCTTCAACCAGTCCCTCTTAATGCGGGCCGGCGGGAATTCCCCTAATGGAAATGTGAATTGCAAATAAAAGTTTAGAACAAACAGTCGATCCTGGAAGCGGGGGCGTAAACGGGACTTCGGTGATCTGGCGAATCCGAAAAAAGGTTGGAAATTTTAAAGGAACTGTTTACATTTAGTTTGAGTCACTTTTAGACATGTAAATTTCGTGTGCGCTCACGCTTTATGCCTAATATTTAGGCCAACAGATACTTTACTGCAACTCGCTACTCTCCCCCTTCACCTCTGCCGTGAAACATTGTTTACCCCTTATTTGGCCCACAACTCCCCCAAAAAAAGGCCTAGTAATTTGTACTGGTCTTTGCTCCTGATGTGACTATTTGAAGGTCACATTCCGCAATAGCATCCAACAGGAGAACTTTGGGTTTCTGAGAGTGATTTAAAATATTTTGGGTTAAATGAAGTGGTGTTTTTAAGGCCACACTTATAGGACCTTTAACAGTTCAGATTATTTTGAATTAATCCTGATAGTCATTTATAAAATTAATTAATTATGAAACTTTATGTAGTAAGTACAATTATATGAACTTTAATTGGAACTGAAAAAATAAAAGAAGAAAAAGGTCTATAACGTACGAAATTTGACCTTTGAAATTTTTATAATGAGAATGATTAATTAGAAAAATTTTACGCTATAAATAATTTCTCTGGTTGTTTTAATTTAATAAACAAAGGCACCACGGGAAAAATGAAAATAAAATCAAATAAAATATATAATTCTTTCTTAAACGTATTTTTATCGTCATTAACAATTTTATGCGATCTAAGAAAAATGCTATACAATGGCTTGATGGTTTGTTTTTCGTCGTAGCTCTGTGATATTGTGTTATTTTAGTTAAATTTCCGAACGATAATTAATGAAAGTTAAAATTTCAAAGTAAAATTTTTGTGTAAATGGGATATGTCTTAAAAAATTTCTTATATATCTTTTGGTTTGATACAACATCTGGCTAAAGAGAGACTATTTTCTAATAAAATGTTAAGTATTCTTTTTTCTAAAAATGTAATTAATTCTAGAAAACATTTCGTCTAAACTTAAAAACATTTTTTTTTTTTGTATCTCCACATGTCTCTCTTCCTTCATCATCATTTTTAAATGTATTTTCAATATAATACAAAATAATACAAGCCATTAGTAAACATATTTAAATTTTAATAGGTACCTACGAAAAATGTAAACTTAATATGATTTCAATTCCTACTTTCTAACTTGAACAAAAATTTATTCTGAAATTAAAATTTACCTTTTAAAATAAGCCATTTTCAAAGTCTATATTAATTAAGTTAGATGCGAAAATTCAGAGAATTGATTTTTCTGCGGATGGGTTTCCCGTATTTTCGGCATTTAGTTGTGCTAAAATTACTTTTCAATTTCTCATCCAATTCGACATTTCCGTCCAAATAGACATCCGGAATTTACTTTTATTCTTTCCAAAATGCTAGAGGTATATATCTCTTTTTAACATTTATAACTTATTCTTATCACGGTCATTGATAATAACAGCTTTAAAAATAAGATCTTTCGTCCTCATTTAAAATCTATTAAAAGGACGTTTACCTTGAATTAAGTTTGTAGTAAATCATAAACAATGTTTATTTATCCGTATAATTTCCAACCTTTTAAGTATACCGCCCGAAATTTCTTGAATAGAAATAAATGAATTTAAACTAATAGCAATTTAAATAAAATCAATGTTTATTTTTACGTAAAAATTTAATTACATAAAATGTCAATTTAAATCTATGTAAGGAATAGCGTCCGTCATTAAATTTTAAGGCTTAGAAATAAATTCTAGATATAAAAGCGAAAGGAGATACTGTTTACTCTGCTGATTGTGATGCTTGAAACCTATGTATTTAGTCTGTATATTAATCGGATGAAAAAATACTACGATTATTGGTTAAACTGCCATTAGATGTGAATATTATAGACTTAAATTCCTCTGGAACACTAGGTAGATTAATAATTGAAATAAAAGAATGATTATATAAACGATAGATATTAATTTGGATATAAAAAAAACAAAATCGTCAATTTGCTATGAATGGTAAATTAGAAAATAATTAATTCAACGATAAATTAACCTTACTATAGATTAAGTATACGATTCAGCGCTGTTAGACTTAAACTTACTAAAAGGGGCTCGAAGTTACCTAGGTGAATCTAATTGTAAAATGTAAATATAAAGAGTGCCTAATGTGATAATTTATTGTAAATACATTCATTTTAAACATTATTGTTTACATGATAAATTTTTTATGTATTTTAGTCAATATAGTATACTATTACTGTCGCCTACTATGAAAGTATGTTCTTGAGGAATACTGTACATAATATACATTCCGAAGTATTTAAATGCTGGAAATAAAACTAACAATTAATAAAAGAACCCTGTGTTTTTACTCCCTTTAATTTCTTTTTCTGTTTTTCTTTTGAAAATGTTTGAATATTTGAGAGATAGGGTCCACGTTTAAAATTAGTTAAGAGAAAATAGTAGTCCACTAATGCTAAAATATTACAACTTTACAACAATTTTAAATCGAATTTTATGTTTTTCCAATGAAATTAAGTCTTGATACTCTTAATTCGTTTTTGACAAAATATCAGATTACCTATGTCTAATTGTTTCCACCTGACTTAGTTTTATTTGTCTATTTATAAAATTACAAATTTGGTGTACTTTTAAAAATGTTAGTTTACTTTGTCTTAAAAAAGATAAATATCTAAATTGAGTGTCGGATTTTGTTTTTTAAATTCTAATTCATTCTAATTCTAACACAATCTTTAGGTTTAAATAAATTTAAATACCAAGTTTTAACACACAGAAATGGAGAAAAAAAGAGAAAAACCAATGTATTGAATTCTCGCAAAGAAACGTTCATTTGTTTAACTTACTTGAGAGAAGAAACTTTTATGTTTTAGATTTTGTTTTATCGTCGGAATAATATGATAAAAATTAGCATCTATTAGCAAGTGTTTGATTGTAATGTTCAATTATTATTAGTGTATAGGATGCCACTGATAGTTTCAACGTTGCACCATAGAAAGTTATTAACTATCTCATTATGTACAGAGATATTTTCAAGTTGTTCTATTTGATCCTGCTACTTTATCTTAACTACTGATCTTTTTGCTATTATACTATTTCTATACCAGCACTACAAACAATTTTGTTCTAAACAAGATATACAAAAATATATATTAGAATATAAAAGAAAAAAAATGGTGTGTGGTTTTAAGCGACTCTAAGTCACCATTTTATTTTTACGTGTTTCAGAACAGTAATAAAGTAAAATAATGAGGTATATATTACGAATATTCAGTTAAATGTTTCATTTAATTAGCTAATCTTTATTCAGTTTTTCGTTTTTCCAGAAAAACCAACACTATTAGTTTAAATTTTATTCGTAATTTTTACTTGCAGTACATATCCCTGAGTGCAAAATTAAAATACCTCCGAACGCAAAGGTTTAATCTGAATTGAAAAGGATCAATGATAAACTTGGCAAAGAAAGTCTGGTCTCGTAGTCAAAATTGATAAAATCCTCTTTTTATACATTCGAGTTACACGTTTCGCCTGTGGGTTTTATTATTTGTTTGATGTCCTAAGCATTTGTCATTACAACATTTGTGATATGTATTTTTTTGTTTCATGTGTCACATAGTGAAAAACTTTTGTACCTTTTGGGAGTCACGCCTTGGGCTACTAAAAAAAAAATTTTAATGAAAAATAAACTTTTTGAAAGCCTATTGTGGCACTTTATACAAGTGTAAGTTATAAACGTCTATACTCATTCCATAAAACGTATCGATGTGAACTTTGCACAACGTTTGAAATGCTGATAATGGGGCTAAAGGAGTTTTAAAAGTAAAATACGATTACCATCTTAAAGAGACGCTTTTGTCTCGCGCAGAAAAATAAAACGACAAAGCAAAATCGAATGTAAGCTTTGTGGTAGCTTGGTATGATCTGCTAAGAGCATTGCCAGCACCAAGGGGAGACGTGTCCGTGTTTTACCACAAATCGAAAATAAACAGTTACGATTTTACAATTTCGAAACTCAAAACCAATAATGTGCTTTGTTACAGAGGAGCTATTGAACGCCCTAAAACGAAGGCGACAATGTTTATTGAAAAGTCCATCAAAAAGTCTTTAAAATCGGGACCAATTTGCGGGCTGTACCAATCTGTTCCTATACAACGCGCTGCATGGGAAAAGGAAGAACCTTGTAAAGTACCGAAGATGATGCATCATGATTTTATCGTCTTTAAAGGAGTTTGTCATTTCTACGGAAGCAACTTTTCCGCCAAAAATAATTATTACGAGCAAATTAAAATGGGAGATAATAAGAGTTGAAAAAAAATACTACAAAACTTCGTATGAGCAGGAAAAATTATTTAAAAAAATTGTCACCAGCAGAAAACGTTCACGTTACACGTCAAATGAAATGAACAAAGCTTATTTAGAGAGAATAAAAATATATGATCATAAAAAACGGGATATTTTGCAACTTATTGAAGCTAATCCAAAAGTGCATGAAGAATTTTATACTTCTTATTAAATAAAATGATTAAAGTCTTCCTTTTTGTCCGAAAATTAAAAAAAATATATCTTTATCACTGTATTTGACTTTTCTTAAATTTAAATAATAATTTAGTTTTTATTTAAGTTTCTTGTAACTTATGCTTGCCGAAATTTACAAAATTCAAAATTGATTACAAATGAAAAGTGACACATCTCAATACAAAAGTCGTTTCCCACTTTTCTAAAAGCAACAATAGAAACCTGCAGCAATGTCATGTCAGCGAGTCGCTGCATTTTTATTCACTGGCATTGTTTGGTTTTTCATTTCCCCTGAAAAAGTGCACATTTTTAGTTGTGACATTTGTGGTAATCTTTCTTAAAGTCCATTAAAAACGTTCAAACGAACTTCCGTCGTTTATTTTATTTCAGGCTCCCTATCACGTCATATTAAAGCTATATTTAATAAATTCTTTAGTAGTAGTAAATTTTATGTTGACAAAATTCATGACATTAAAATGGCTTCATACAATAATGAAATTCTTTCCACTCTACTTGAAAACGATGGTACGTTTCTGTAAATTCTTTAATTTTTACAAAATATCATTACAGTAATTAAGATCACTTGTTATACTCCCATACTTTTTACTTGTTTTTGTTTTGTTCTTCAGTCCCCAATTGAATTGAATTTTCTACAGAAAATATTTTAATAATGTTCCAGTCAACATCTCTATCTTTTCATCACTGTCCGTATAGTTCACACATGTGGCATAATGTTCCAGATTTTCAAACATATTTCCTTACTTGAAAACTACGAACCTCTTCCTTCATTCTCAGCCCAAGACCTAGTATCTTACCTCCTTACCTTTCCATCTACGCCTTCGGGCAGTGATCTTAAGTCTGCATAAAAAATGAAGTGCACACACGACATGGTGCTGGAAGATGTGGTAAGGCAAACTACCTACAATTCTTATTCTTTCGTTCGAAGTTACTGCTACAACTCCTCCGCACTAGAGCAAAGTGTGCAAACACAATTTTTCAAGATTGTCATTGACCAGGAGATTATGCACTCGGTGGCTGCCGAGGACTCTTGGCCAGTGTCTTTTACTCCAAGTTTCAACAGCTCATCCGCAGAGTGGCCCTGAAAGGGCTGTTCAAAGAAGATAACACTCGAAGAAAGAAGCAACAGTTCTTTCCGCCCTCGTTTGCCCACATCGTCAACGAGAAAAGGGGCAAGAGGGAGACCAAGACGAGACGTGCAAAACGACTCCTTGTGACTTTTCTTTTAAGTAATACAAGCGGCTGTGGTTGGTTGCGCCAGAACGACAAGACAATTCTTGTGATCGGGGGGCTCCTTATCGATTGCCCCGCGCAGTCCAACCCTACAAACACCGGGTGTAATCAATGTTCTCGGCCGAGTGTTTGATTACAATAGCCTGCAATTAAGTTCCATGCATCAGCAATTAGGATAATGTTCAGTCGAGCATAAGAATAAAAAGGTACAAATATTTCGCCGTAAACATTACCATTAGCCGAATTGCCGTTTCGTGAGCTCAAGAAATAGCTCTTACCTTCGTGCAGTGGTCAATGAAGGCGTGCCGTGCCGGCGCACGGAGTACCGAACCTCGGCACGTTCTTATGGGCCCAGAATCGAAGTAGGGGTCGAGGTTATTTTTAAGTACATAACGCTGTCAAACTTTTCAAATTGATTGCTACTTTTGGACTAGTTTCTCGAGTTGCAAAAAGTTTACCAAGTTTCCTTCCTTGGGCCGCAGAACTGAGAAGATGAATATGATTTAAGTTGTCAACAGGCTTTTTTTCTCTACCATCACCTCTCCTGCTGCTGTCGTAAAGTTTATTGCTCCTCTGAATCGAACTAAAATCCTTGGAACTTCGCAAGTTGACGACGACAGACAGACAAACACTTGTATACTTTTCAAGCCCATAAGGAACTTCAGATTTTATATGTGGATACTTCGAGACTATTAAAATGAAATTGCTTTCGACTTTTATAGCTAGTTATAGGACTATTCACAGGTAAATAGAACAAAAATTGAATTTCTGTATGAAAGGAGCACTGAACTGTTGATTCCTTAGTATATAAAAACATTTCAGTAGATTGGGAATACCCTAAAGGAAAATGTGTGAGTTCTATAACAAATTTTGTTTTTAAAGTGAATACTACTGCTTATAAATTTCTAATCTTCTTTAAAAAATTTTTAAGTATTGAGTTACGTTCAGTAGTAGTGATAATGTTGACTCAATAACAAGTACTCCATTTTCAGATTTTGGAATGGGTTAAACATGTATAGAAATATGTGTCTCCTTTTCTCTTACTAATTTAATTAATTAATAATAATAATTTACTATAATTTCAATCTTTTTAAATTTCAATGAATCGGTAATGAAAAATTTCCGAAATCATAGTATTCCAATTTTTATTATTCCTTGCATTACAGCACAATCCGTCATATACTCCGTACATGTAATAAACGAAATCCATTTATCTAAAAGCCGACGCTTTGCTATAGAATTAATTGTAGGGATTATTATTTTTAACTACTACTCTAGTAATTCAGTAATTATTTCTTAGTACAGATTTATGAAAACTTAGTTTTTATAATTTACTTACTTCTGCTGAAAAGTGAAATTGATTACTTTGGAGAAAGGAAGATCCAAAGGATTTTTTAATGATCGAAATATATAAGAAAATCTCCGTCTTCCATTAGATGCTCAAATAAAAGTCTTAGGTATTTTATATTTATAATTATAATAAAAATTTTCTCCACATACTGAAAATTTTTTATAAGAAATTTAGCACCATGTTTCCCATTTTTGTTCACAATTCCAATTATATAAACTTTTATGACATAAACAATTATAACCATGTTCATAATTTCGTTTTATTTTATCTTTTCTTATAAAATTTAATTGGTAACCAACTTAAGAGTTAATACATAAATTTAAAAGCTTTCTGATATAGCGCAGGTGCTAATAATGAATTGGTATTGAACTCGACCCTTCTCTTACATGCACGGGTATATCGACTTCATCACATTCACTTTGTAATTGTAGTATGTAAGAAATTTTCCATCTTCTATTTTAGCAAAATCGTGTTCTTTTTCAACTTGCCTCTAGTCAATTTAGTAAATTAAATAAAAGATGGTCACAAATTGTAGCAGGACTCTCCTCTTAAAGCTTCATTAGTCAGATACGTTAATATGTAACTATTATATTGGGTTATTTTTTAGATGTACTTTAAATATTTTTCTAATTAACAATGGAATACTTGAACAAGTTAGCAAGGTTGCTTGCCTGAACTAGCTTTTTTACTTCCATACTTGCAGGTAGTTTAAGTAAAGATTTAAGCAAGTGCGCTATAAAGTCCTTACGTAAAATCATGACGGATATTTCGAACTTACTTCATAGTGTATTTGGATTTAATTACGATAATGGAGTTAATTAATAAGTAAGTTTAAGAGATAGTGTATTCAATAGGGGATTAATAATAATTTAACAGGTACATAATACATCTTTGAAAGAAATAATTAGCTTAATACACTAGATTTTTAACATTTCTCAGTGAAATATACTTTTACTTATAAGATAGCCAAAAGAACGAAATCTGACTTTAAATTTACCGCCAGTAAGACTATAAAGAGCCCAATTTTGAATGCAATAGTATTCAGAAGAATAAATTTTCAAGCATCTCTTTTAAGTAGAATTTAGTTACCCAGCCAGGTCTTACAGGAACTTAAAACGATTCAAAGACAATTTCAAGGGATAACCAGTTATTTAAGTTAACGACGCAAATCGGAAGTGATTGCACTTCCTTAAAGGAAATGTAAAACGCATCAGTCACGCGTCTTTAAGATCCCATTGGGCGCTTAATGGTCCCTTTGAAAGTTATTAGACCGCTTTTGTCGTTGTGGCAGCCTTTACCACGAACACGGCCACCCTCACGTTTTTCCACTTTAGTTTCAATGGTCATACATTCTCAAGACGTGTCCTAGCATCTAAGCGAATTTTACAAGATTGTTCTGAAAATTGGTGTTAAACTTTTTGAAGTATCTTTTGATAAATTGTGTATAGAAGGCCGATGGGATTTATTTCTGGATACTTTTTCACTTTTTAGATAGTATAAAAGAGAAAATACGAAATATTGGGCTGGATTGATAAATAGACGTAAGTAAATGTCTCCGTACCGTCTGTTTTGTTACTTAGTTTGAAAAGAATTTATTGCTACTCTTGGTGCTACTCTTGAAAGATTTTATTTAATATGCAATTCTTTAATATCTCTTAAAGTAATAATAGAAAAAGCTCTATGGAGAAGAAAATTATTTGTAGTCCTGTAAATTTCGTCTATCAGTATTTAACTCCTAAAAACTGAGTCTCACTGTAAAGATTCAACATTATTTTTTCACAAAGTCAAAATTAATTAACAATTTTTATTATAAAAACTTTGCTTTCATTTTGTTAATATTTTTCATTTATTTAGAATTTACATTACTTAAACAGCAATATAAAATTAGTTTAGAATTTAAAGTATAAATGACTTTAACTTTCCTTTATACTTTAATACAAGTTATAAATTGTGGGTATGATCTCATTTCTGGTTGCAAGGTTTCCGTGGGGCTTAAAAATGTTATAGTGAGTTATTGTGAAGCCAATGCATTTAGGTCGACGTGCAAGTAATCTTTGTAACTTCGTATTATTAATCGCCGAAAAACTCCCCCGAAGAGAGCGATTTAATTCAACAGTTGAAACTAAAAGTAAGACAATCTCACGATTTCATTGTGGAGCTTCCTGACTGGGGCTATAATGACACGATATCACTCAACATTTCTACTTGAAATGCATAATACTCCTGCCGGTGGCCTGTATCCTTCACTCCGTATTCCTCTGGAAACGACTGGCCATTCAGGACTATCAGGAGTATCTCTGTGTGGAATTAGAGTTCCATGGAGTATGTGTGGGGCGAAACCCCAAGTGGTCACTGGTTTTAATTTAATTCACAGAAAGAGTTCATCCATATTATGTTAAATTTCTAGCTGAAAAGGCGGATGAAGCCGAGGTCTAGCCATTAATTTAGCAATGACTGTATAACGTTTTATTTCAGGGGTTGCACAGACTTTCATAATTTGATAAAAAAGGATTGTAGATAAAAAGGGGGATAGTTTACAGAGATTCTCCTTGGTAAATTTTTAATCCTTCGATAAACATTCACTTTCACAGTTCAGGGGCCACAATAGTTAAGCTGATCTGGAGGAGGACGACGTATTACGTCTTGCAGCACTTTTGAGGACTTGTAAAGGGGAGTCTTGAAATAATTTACGAGTTACTGCTCAGCACACCCCTATGGAACTTGTTACTGCTCTCTGCTCGCCCGCTTTAGATGCCCTCCGATGTACCTCCGAACTCAGCATATCGCTCAAGTTTGTGGTCCAACTTACAAATTGCCACTATAAAAGCAATCCTGTAGTAGCGAAGTGCATTCCTTGCTCATGGGCGCCAAGATAAATATATCAAAGAACTTCTTGAGCAATGTCTTCAGGCACGTCCGTTGTGCTATTAATTTGGCGCTCAATAGATTTATCTCGTCCTCTTAATTCCGGGGAACTCTCATAAAATATTTCGACCACGTTTTTAACCCAAAAATTTATTTGTTAAGGAAATTGTGATTGGAGTGCTGCATTACGGCCGTTCTCCGGTAACGACCCGGTTCGTCCCGCTGATGTTACCACCACCCACAACACAGAACCCGCATCTCCAATGTTAATGTTTAAGACAACCACAGGGCTTCCGAGTGTTTCACTGAAATATCTATTGGAATTTAATTTGATATCATTGATTAGACGAAATTACAGTAGAGATGACATACCAACGTGCAGATTATTTTACATGGAATTCATTAAAGTGGAACCCTGAAGCCCATTTAATAGTTTCGGTGATTTATTTTATAAACAGCCTGTTGGGCAACTCCCAACTCTTGAACAACTTGAGGTTATCAACCTAAACCTAGTAATCATTGCCCACTTCTGGGAATGAAGTGGACAACTAGTTGAAAACTTTTTTGGAGGAACATCATCCCAACCACTTCTATCTACACTTTTCAATTCACCCTGGGCGGGCCACAGGATTTTTTTTTTTTAGCATGATATCAAATACCGGGTAAACCTTAAAGACACCCAGTGCTAGATACTAAGAGTTGTTTCCTTTTGTTTGCCTCCATTTGAATTAAAGAGCTTTTCACGAAAAGTTTCAAACTGACTATGATAAACTTTTTAATTTCGAAGAACAAACAAAAAGTGAATTATAATTAGCGGGAGAAAGTTTCGAACGGGAAAATTGAGTCCGATGTAAATAGAAAAAGAGTTTTATTTTTTTGGCAACAGCTAAAAATAAAGTGCTCCCTCTCCTCGTGAATGGAAATGATAAGTATTGTTTTATAATTTCGGATTTGGGATATACATACACTTGCAGAAGAATTGAGTTTCATTAAAACTTGAATATCAAGATCAAAACTTAGTAGAATAAACTATTAGTTGTGTAAAAAGTGGTGGACCAGGAAAATTTCAAATTACAAAAATTTATTTTTAAAATTTTGTTGAGCTGCCTATCCTGTTCAGTTTTATGAGTGCTTTTCAGTTTTGTGATGGATCAATGACTGCACAACTGGTCTGCCAGTCCAAAGGCTGTTCGTTCAATTCCAAAAAGAAGAGCGTTATATGCTCATTTATTCAAAATGTCGTTTATAAAAAAACCCTAAAAATATGGTAGTGCATCAAGTCTTCTACTGGACGGTTTGTTAAAAATCTCGAAATTATTTGGAAAAAGTCTAAGAATTTAAGAAAATACTTAATAATTTTATGTATATTGCGAGATTTCAAATTTGTTAAATTTCCAAGTTTTAAAATTTTCAAAGACAAGTTTAAAGCGTTTAAGAGACTCACACCATGCGATTCATGTACCCCGTAAAGGTTTTTCAGTTTAATCATTTCAAGCTGCTAGAGTACCCGAAGATTCTTCGACTAAATTAAATTCCAATTTACACAGAAAACTCTACTTAACTAGAACAGTGTCCTTGTCGTTACAAGGAAAGTTCGACATGATTAGTGAATTCAGCCATTTTTCTTGACGGCTTGTGGCTAATTGATGGCTAATTGATATACGCGATTTTAATTCTACAGTTGAGTAGTGATTTTAATTTTTGAAATTAGCTCTGGATTTTAAATGTTTGTCTTAAATTTTTTCTTCCAAATTATTTTCATTAGTTTGTCTACTTTTTATTGTATTCTCTACGTGGCGAAGATATTTATCATCAAAGTTATAAAGTAATGTACCTTCTCCTTTTGTTAATTTGTACTATTTATAACCTCTGTGTCTACTATAGCTTTTGTGTGTTCCATAAAAAGAAAGATCATGTATTATATTTTATGTATGAATTTCCGAAACCTTAAGTTACGTAAAAATGAAAGTATTGCAGGATTAAACGCAAAATTTTGTAAATTTAGTAAAAATCACAACATTTAAGCGTGTCGAAATTTGTTGACGTCGTGTATATTGTTTTTTATCGCATTGGTAAATCTATTCGATGAAGCTCATGGCTGCGCTAACAAGTTTTGTCTTCCATCAATGCTATTTTTCAACATGTTTTGAAGTATGCCTCATTCAAATGCCTATATTTACGCAGCTTATTAAATATTAAATATACAGAGAAGTGAAGTTGATTTTACAAATATTAGTTCACTCGACTCATATCTACATCCTTACGAAACTCATCATTACTAAAGCCTTTTTCATGCTAAACGTATTTTTCGTAGTAGATGTGTTAATTTAATTTTGATTGAAAACTTATTTAAAATTTGTCTCATGTAAATTTTTGCAATGAAAATATTTATAATATATTTTCAAATCTATTAATATTAAAGTTTATTTTAAACGCTTTTACCATTTTTAGCCTTTCAAATTAAGGCAGAATTATTTGATTTGTATTTCATTCGTGCTTTCACAATAGATCACGTAAAATTTCTTTAAAATTTCCCTCAAAGTTTAAATAAACAAAAAAAGTAAAAAAAACAAAACAGAATTGCGCGTGATCTCTTTACAAATTAACATTTCAAACGATTCCTGAATTAAGTGCAAAATGGGGTCAGTGAGTATGCTCCCATACTCCCATTCCACGTTCAGGACATACCTGGAGTTCTTCCGAGGGGTTTCATTACAATTAATCTGGAATCCTGTCGAATGACAAGCAATTATGCCAAAATTGTATGGAATATGTCGAATGACAAGCAATTATGCCAAAAAGGTCTGACGGTGTTCAGTGCAACTGGGAATGTTCTCAGGCAAATGATCCAATAAAAGAGCAAAGACCTTTGTCCTCTGGAGAATTCTGCTTTTTTAAGGGGGTAATTCTATTTCTAGTGACTTGATGTAATGACGGCCACAATGTGCTTGGAGCTATCGATTTTAAAGCTGACGACACACTCGTAGTCTGGTGAGAATAAAAACAACAACTCTTTCCTTTCCTAATACTAAAAAGTAGGTATTAGGATATGTTTAGAAATTCCGGGCAATTCTTTACACCCACCTTGGTTCGACGGTATAAAGGTGCAAAACTTTTGGGAGTGCTAATAAGCCTGACTGAAATTGAACAAACTCTACCAGCTTCGATGCTGTAGTGGTCGTGCGACCACTTTAAGGGAGTACGCAAAAGTTCATCATCCGCAGCGCTAAACATTATAACGATCCAATTTCATTTATATGCTAATGAGACACCTGTTATTATTCTACACCAAACGGACGCCCTGTGTACTTTCTATCAAGTTTAAATTGCTTGTAGTCATATAATCGCACTTGGGTGCAAAACAACACTTCTAGCTAGTCTAGCTTTGCTGTTCTGGTGCTGCTTCTGTTGACACCGAAACACTTCCTTGGTCATACCGCACAGTACAATTCTGTTCAGGATCATCACACGGGACACTCTGAACACCCTGTACTGGAATATCCCGGCCATTGTGTCATCTTTATGGGGACCAGATGCTACGAAAGTATGGCAAATGCTTGCAGCTATTCCGAATGGTGGCGATAGTTTCCTTATATTGAGACAGATAAGATTTTATGATCTCAAGAGTCAGCAGAAGTATTCGCCAGAGAGCCGTTAGTTATTAAATCACAGGAAAATTTATTTCTACTGGAAATTTTTGATGGGGATTTATTGTTTCTGTAGTGGATAAGATGGATTCGATTTTTCACAATCATGAAAAACGCAATTAATCCATCACTTGCTTTTACTTTAATTATACACAACGTAGAGTTTCACGTAATGAAAATCACCTTCGCAACTGGGATTATTCTGAAAAGAATTCATCTTCATTAGTGCAGTTCTCTGGAAGTCTGTAAGAGGCGAAAGCTAGAAATTAGAGCATGGCATTTATACCACTCGGAAACTCCTAGCAGCAAAATATCATAAAAAATTGAATATATCTATAACAACTTCTTTGAATTTGTGTATGCGAATTTCCAGGAAAAATCAACAAATTCCTGTTGATTTATTATAATAACAAATTCCTTCCATATTTCAAATGGATCAATGCCATTGCCTATCGATGCCTAAATTGATAGAAATTTTTACATTTAAATGGGAGCAAAATTTATAATTGTTTTTAAATTGTATTTGTAGAATCATTCCAGAAATATTCAGAAATTCCAACAAGTCAGAAAACATAAAATAAAATGCTTGACTTTTTGCCTTTAATTGAATCAAACTCGTTGATAAATTCATAATGAAAATCTTACTTACTTAATTGTGTAATTATTTTTTTAGGGGGCCATTGAATGAAAAATAGTTTGCAGGTATTCGAATTGTGAGTGTGATCTTGTATTTTATAAGTGTAATTGGTATTTATATCAATATAAAAGTTTAAATTGAACTCTTTGTGACTTGAAATAGTTGTTTTCGCCTTCTCATATTTCAAAATTCTATTTTAAATCTTAAATAACAAATAGATAAGTACTTTGAAGAAGGATATTTATCTGTAAACGTTATTGTAATTCCACCTGGAATCATACAAATGATTTTATTGCAATGACAAATAAAAGATACTATCCCCTTTGATTTACTATAACTACTGTCTAGACGATTATGAAGCATAATAATCAAAGAAATAAACGGAAAATAATTACAAGTTTCCAGTCGCGTCCCATTATGTCTACCCAATTTAAAAGAAAAAGCAGAAAATTGAAAATCCATAAAATCGCAATCTTGCACCTGGCAGCAACCGCATCCTACTTTCGATGGCCACCAGAATCACCTTACAACCAACTTCAATCAGGAGCCAGAAAGTGCAGACTGTAGACCATCATGAAATGGGTCTTTCTGTATCCTCCCTCCCCCCAATTCCCGGCAGCCACAATTAATTCCGACAACAACTGATTGTAAACGTGTTTATCTGCAGACAATACAATAAAATTTTCACTAAGCATCCCATGCACAAGTTTTTAATTACTTTTTGCAATTTTAATAGTAGTCGCAATGGTCGACGGAAGGAGATTCTACCGCTGTGTCATTGGTCACCATCATCTCCATTTGGTAGGTGGAAATTTTACGCGATTGCAAAGGTGCAAGGGATGATAAAACGAAATTCGAAAAATACCTCACCAGCCCATTGAGAAATTGGTGTGTTGCAATTAATATGGATAAGTAAACAGAATGAGGGTACAAGCTGCAGTGGTACCCTCTGCTGCTGGCCTACCCTCTTCACTCCACCTATGCGATACGTTAAGGGTTAAATAATAATGAGGCCATAAACATCCCCATAGATGGCATAGACGGCATCTTTTCCTTGATTCAACCGAAAATTTAATCAGCATGCTACACAGCACGCGGCTCCTCCGATATCCGAATTAATATTGTTCTCCAGGTTAATTGTAACTCCTAGATGAGAACGGGATCCAGTGCAGCACACCAAAGATGCTGACAATACAGAAGTGCTGCTGCTGCTCTGCTAATTATGATTTCCGGGAATCTGAGACGTGGCCAAAATACTATATCAGCGTCCGGACTCTGGGCTTGATTATAGCCCCATCCGACCGAGTGCTATAGCTTGTAGGACTGTGTAATGGGAGATGAACTTAGCATTGTCTAATGAGTGGGGTGTCCCACCGCTCCGGGATATCAATGCCCTTACAGAGATAACAGCCCTGATGGGAGTTTTCAATTTTTTTTTTGGTTTTTTTCGGGAACTAAGATGTTTGATGGTCACGATTTTATTTGGAAAGTATTTCATATTAGTGAAAATTAAAATCACTTATTAGCTGATGAAATGAAAATTAAAGGGTCATTATTACTTTGCGATAATTATCTTTAATCTTTTAAATTTCGTATTCCCTTTTTCAGTTATTGTTTAGAATATTTTCAAACATTTTATTTCACAGATATTTGGAATTTTTTCTGCTACTTTTAAAAAAATAAGCGCAAAAATTCCAATACATATTTTCTCAATTTCCCAGGAATTACCGTTCTTATAAAACTTAGAGATGCTTACGTCTAAGACTATCGCGGGGCAAAAATAATTATTTAACCCATTTTATGCCTGTACTCGATCTGTTTTAGACGTTAAGAGTGGAAGTTTGGATTTTTGTAAAGCTTTATCAATTAGAAGTATACCGGGAAAAAATTATTGTCTATAAAAATTCAAAATAAACTTAAATAAACAAATTAAACAACAAATAAAAGTGAGCACCAAAACATCTTCACTATATTTTTAATATTGTAGTTAGTAGGGAATATTATTAACTGTTAATTGAAATTTTAATAATGTTCAATTGAATTTTGTTATATGTTTTATGTATAAATAAAATCATTTAATTCAGAATTATGTGGGTTTATTGCCACACAAGAAATAAAATTAAGATACATGGAAAAACTTAAAGTAGAACTGGCAGTACGAATAAAATTTCAAAATTTTGGATTAGTAGCGAATGTAAATCCAAATTTATTTAAAGTTGAGTATTTACATAGCTTTTCGGAAAATATAAAAGAAAATCTTCATAAAATTCAATCCCTTTGACCTGTTCAGAAAAAAAATCTTTTCATCCCAAGCAACACTTCAAGAGAAAAGCTGTCCCAAACGATCTAATTCCTCTTTTTTATTATTAATCCCGACAGAATGAAATCGGACAGTGCAAATAGAGTAAAGTCCCATTATGATGAAATAAAACGGAAAGTTAGATTTTCCTCGATGTTTTCGCGGTATGGGATAAACTGAGGTATTAAAATTGTGTTCAGCGCTTATTTTTACTGCAATAGGACAAATGTGTATAAATCGTCTCGGGAAAGTATCGGCGGAGACCGAGAGCATTTGTAGCGCTTAACATGGCCCTTGTGGCTTCAGCTAAAAGGCAAATGGTCTCTGTGTGAAATTTATACGAAAATATAGAACAACGCAAACGAGAAATTTAAACAAAGAAACTTCACAAAACAAAACCATAAAAATAAAGTTGCCGGGAATGTTTTGTATGACCACAACTAGTTTATCAAAAAGCATATAAGGTTTAAATCCCATAAATGTAAAATGGGCCGAAGCAGATGCTTGTTACGTACAATCGGAGACCGCAGAAGTTTGCACTCGGAGCATCCATTTCATGGATTGTTGCAGTATATGAAAAGCGCGATCTGCTGCCATTCCGAACCGAATTATTATATAGTTCAAAAACACCCAACGCCAAGTGGTCTGGTGGCTTTTCTAACACTTAGGAATTTCTCTGGCTTTCAACGATTCATCCTTGTTGGTATTGCATAAGAAGAAGATATCCAAAAATCCAGAAGGTATTCCTCTTGACTGATCATCCGGGAACAACCGCCCTGTCCTAGATTCTTTAGCTTATTGCCCGATGCTCTTTATCGCTAAAATTTCGACACCATTCCGGCAGGCGTTGCGGAAATAACCTGGAACCATTGCAAAGTGCAGCTGGGGCTAGAAAAGTCTTATTTCCATAAAAAAGGCAGGAGCCTGTTGGCGTCCCGTATAGACCTAGCCGAAACATCGGGTACAATAGGAGTCTTCTGGATCATTCCTGAAGAGCTGCTTTATAGGCGGAAGTTCGTATGCTTCTTAGACGTAGTTCAGACAGCCAGGGAATTAATAGTGGGACAATTCTAAGGACTTAACATTTTGTATTCTTTGGAGTATAGATATTTAAAGTAATACAATAAAATACAAAAACAAAAGTCTTTAGAATAAAACACTGAAAAATTAATTTTCAACTCATAGAAAAAAGTCTGGGACTTAGTACTTTATTCAATAATTTATTCCTTCCAAATTCTTTTCAACTTTTCCCAGTCTAGACCACGTTGTTTTTAATTCTTTAGAGTTTCCTTTAAATTATTAACCAAACGAAAAACGTGATAGACAAAAATAAGCCATGTTGTAGGGATTATGATGGAAAACTTGGGCAAACTAGGATTAGGTCCAAAATATTTCGAAATTTCGAAAGGATTTTATTTTAGATTAAAGAGTACTTACACTGATATAGGTGTATTTATTGTAAGATATAATGGGTTATTTATATAACGGGCAGACAGTGATAAGCTTTGCTTCCTAATTCTATAAGTTAATATGGCTTATTACGCATTTACGGGTTCTGTTAGCGAGTTTGAATGCAAATGTGTTAACACCTTGTTAACTTAATTCATGCATGATTAAATCTTAGAGCTTCATCTTGTAGAGGTAATTGACCACGTACCGAATTGACCTGAACTTGTTAATTAGTAAATTCAATTTAATCACTCGCCTGCGGCCTCCGACGTAATTACCGTAATCGGTATAATCCTATTCCATTTCCAAAAATGTGATTAAATGATTTGGACACCTAATTAGATACAAGCCATAAGTGTCTGAACGATTCAAATATGTACGTATATGCTAAGAATGCATATTACCATTTGCCGCAAAAATCAAGTAAAAAATGTTAACTCATTAATTATATTAAAATTTTATTGAAAAAATTATTAAAAGATTTTATATGCTCAGTATAGCAATGAAAGTCTGCATGTAATCTAAATGTAACTCTAATCTACCATTCGAAGTGGAATATAAGAAAAAATTAAAGTTTAAAAATTTATTTTAGCCAATGCGTAAGACTAATATAAAATAATATAAAATAGAAATAAAAAACTTTAAAAAAGTATTATAAAACCAAAATAAAAAAGCACTTTTTCTAATTGAAAAACGAAACGTTGTTGGCATGATAAAACAAATAACGATTTATTGTTTCCTTTTGTATTTTGTACACTTTGCTATTGAAACAATTTGGTATAATCGAAACGATACATAAAAAACTACATTTTAGGAAGAACAAAAATATGATTTTCAGTAATAACCCAGAGGGTTTGCTTAACTCCAACTCTAAATTTCAAAATTATCGGAAAATTCTCTGGTAATGAAAGAAAATGAAATCCTGTACTAAAATTATCATCAATTTTGGGTTCATTTTAGATTTTTACATTTTCACTATTTGACTTTTATTTAATAATTTTTTTCTTTTTAAATATTGGGCAGCATTTTTGTTTTCAAATTTCAATCAATAAAGAAGCCGTTTTCCTTTTTATTTTTTTGTACATAGTATACTTATAAATATTTCTAATAGTTTCTTTTTTTAAATATTTTCTTTGATCCTAGTTTTCCGTTTTGAAGTCATTTTAAAATAATGCTGTTATTTTAAAGAGTAAGCAATTTTCAAGGCTTAAAAGTTGATCTTTTGACACACATCCTTTAACTTACGGAATTAGGAAGAGTATGTAATCACTTGGTTGAACATGGCTAGAGGAGGGTAGGTACCATTTAAGTAATGGGCGTTTCTACAATTACTTCCCTTTGTCCAAACTGTTCCGGGTAGTCAATTAGAATTGTACCTTTTTCCGGTACGTGGATTTTATGTAAAGCTCCGATTCACGGAATAGCTGTCTCTTCAAAAAACCGGCAGCTATTCGCTTATTCAATTTTTGAAATGACTTCTTTCGTGATGTATCACTGACTTTATCGGCACTGGCGGAGGACGAAAAACATAAACTGTCGATTTGCCGTGCCATTTAATTTCAGTCCCCGAAAACTGAAACGAAACCATATATAGTCTATACCTATACCTCAGTACAGGACATTGAGAACAATTTCGGAAAATTTGGCTTCGCCAGTTGACCGCGGTATGGTGAAGTAGTCGGTGGTAGGATTCCATTCGAATAGTACGAGCTGATGTAGTGTGTGAATAACCTTTTTTCAGGGGCCGGAAAGCCACCCCGGCTTTAATTCCACCCAGCACAAATAAACAACAATAAAGTACAAGAGTATAGGAGAGGGTATCGTTGTCATAAAATTTGGGTCAGGTGCATTCATCATAAAATCGAATGGCGGTCAGCTGTCGACGTAAAAACGTTGGTGAGCGCGACATTAAGCGGCGCAGATATACGTAATCCCCGGAAAGTTATTTTCCTTTCTGGAACTTGTGCCACAATTTACGATCTGGCGCCTGTTGCTTTTGTTGTGATACACCGCCATACCCATGACAGGATATCAACTTTAAGTTCGAGTGGGATGCCTTGTCGGCACAATAAAACGCCAGAGCAGAAGCTCCCTCTATCCAATTTTCATCGGATAGGTACCTTCTTTTAGCCCCGGGGACATTATGAGAGCCACCATAAGGTGGAAAAAATAAGGGTAGCAAGACGGGAGCTGGGTGGGCGGGTAGAACGAACGTCTTTATATGGAGAAAAAAAAAGTCTTTAAATATCTTAACTGCTGGCATTTGATCAATTTCGCTCGAGATATGCTGTTGACTGGTGAAAATTGGATGTCACCGGCACGAACTCTGCCCAATGTAGCCATTGTTAGCTTTGTTGAATTTCTTTGATTTTCTAGTCACGTCTGGTTTTTCATCACATATGGATTTCTGGTCTATGGAATGGATGCGAATATGTGTCCTGTATCAATACAAAAGCGTTTTTGAATACGCCACGACAACGATTCGACTTGGTACGGCATAATGGCGTATAAACCTGAGAGCACACTGCCGCCACCGACAACGTTCGCTTTATTGTGTAGGGATCCTCTTGACGAATTTTTATTACACATGAGTGCCTTTGTCTACTACGGGCTTTAAAACGCTTGTTTCTCCCATGGCAGTACGTGCCTCCCCTCTCTAAGTCGTCCCAAGTTATACAATACGGCTTTTGGTTCCCCTTCCATACTGACTTGTATTTTTCGCCTACAAAATAAAAATTCTTAGGAGCAACTCCTTATCAGCATATTTTCGAGAAAATCAAAAAGAAATAGAAAAAATCCTTTTGGATCCTTTGAGGCCGTATCAGTACTGAAGCGTATATTTATATTAATTTTCTTTCATTGCATGGACAGGTGTTTTTTTTTTGTATATATATGAATACGCCCTTTTATTAACTACGATATGAAATTCAGTTCTATGCAAAACTGTAGATACAGAGAAAACAAGAAATCAATTTTTAATAAAAATTGTTTGCTGCTTTTTACAATATTTACATTTTTCATAATCACCACAAAACTACCTATTAAAATATTAAACATAATGAAGACATTACACAAGACTGATAAGAGCTTAAAGCAGAATTTATGAAAGCTAAGATTAGCAGAATGAACAGAGATTTCAACGTATAAATGCTTTAAAATATACAACTATAAAGTATTAAAAACAAAAATTATTAAGAACCTTTTAAAAACCCTGCCTCTAATTTAAAAATTATAAATAAAATATACGTATATGTAATATAATTATTTAACCCTCCTCTACAAATGAAATCTATCAGGGAACTGAACTGAGCAAATACACGTTTCGTTGCTTAACGAAGAAAACATTTTCTACTGACGTCAATAGAAGCCAACCTCTGTCTGCGAAATAATTTTATGGATGAATAAAAGCTTTGCTCTATTCGCAACTTTAAAAGTAATACAATTGTATACACCACAATTTAGACATCAAACAAATATTTAGACAAATCAGAAATCAAGAGAAGATATAGACGAACATTTTAAAATTGAGGTGACGATTTCAGAAAATACTACAAGAATTATTTGATTGATATTATACTTTTATTTATACGAAAATATTGTTCATTTTGACGGCTTAGAAAGCTTAGAAATTTTTTAATTAATCTAATAGTACGTATAGTCTGATAGTCGTAGAATAGGTTAGTAGATTTCCTTTTTTTATTCAAAGTCTCGAAAACCTACATATATTAAAGCAGCTAGACTAGAAAACAGCATATTAGCTCGGTTCGCTGTACCTGGAAACCACTTCAGTTCCACTTCAGCTCCACCTCATCAACACTTTTATCATTTGAACGGGGACGAGCTGCACTCATTCGCTCATTTATAATTGACGGCACTTTTCTGCGCGGGTTGCACACTTTAGTGAACAACCCGCCGCGCGGCGCTCGACTGCTGACGCGCCTTAATGCAATTAATTTATCGCCAGCCATCAAGTGGTCTCCGTGCATCACACGTCGCACATGGCACGTCATACACGGCACATTATCGCACGCCCGAGGGTCCTTCGCTTTATCCGCGAGAGCGAATGAAAAGTTTAAGTACATTAACCTGCCGCCATTTGTGCATAATCAAGTGAGCTGATGTGCCGTAACTTTTTATATCTGTACACATATTTCACCGCCAAGGCCGCTAGATCATGCCACGTACTCGAGTACGCAACGAGGTCCCTAGAAGTGTTGGGAGGAGTAAAGAAGCACCCATCCAAGGATAAGGTGGCGAACGCGAAAGGCGTGAAGTTAAAAATGAATTATTTTCGTTACTTCATTTGACACAGGAGATTAAAAAAGGGACACGCGAGGAACTGGAATTTTTGTCACGTCTAGCACTTTTAGGGGACACGTTGCAGTTGTAAAAGCCAGCCCAGCAGCGTTACCCGTCGCACTCGCAACTATGTACAATGGGAAGATTTTTATGTATGAGCTGGGAGAGTGGAAAAGTTGAATTGGACACAAATGAAAATTTATTGCAGTTTCCTGAGCTTGCCAGAACTCTAAAGGAGTCCAGAAATCTCCAGGAGTTCCTTCGCCTCCTTACGAATGGATTCAAGGATTCTCCTATTTTGTCGTAGTGAATTAAAATCCGTGCAAGTCGACTACGTGCTAAAGCAAAGCAGCTACTTAAAGCAACGAGCTGTTTACTTTGTAACTAATCTCGCTGATGCGAATAAACTCAGTCTGGATGTTGGCATCACTGTAATTAAATTTTGCAACCGGTCCTTTTGCCTTGTCACATTAATTTTAGACCTTTAAGAAAAAATGTATAGGTCTTTGGAGTAGGTAATTATTTGTGCCTTAGACCCGGCTTAGTAGAAGAGTTCCGCTTCCAAGCTCTAGCACCTTCCGAAATATTTTTAATTGAAATATAAAACTAAATCCTGGCAAGAAGATTTATCTAAAAGTCCCTTAGGACTATTTAATCGCTGTTTAAGCAATACGTCTTTGTGTTGCCTGCAGAGTAAGTCATTTTACTTAGAGGTTTTACAAGAGCTCAGGTGTGTGGTCAAATACAATTTAGAAGATCTCTGATTAAGATAGTATAACCACTAGTAATGAAGAAAACACTTTGTTCTCAAAGAAATCTATGAGATACTTAAAATATAGCTACAGAAAAAATAACCTAAAACGAATTTCTTGAAATACTCTTGCATTTGAATCATATTTGTTAACTCTTTACAAAGTGATATACCAGATTAACAAACGTGCATATTGTTAATCTGAAAATATAATTGTGCACAGTCTATACAAAACATTTGAATATAATTAACAATGTTACATACAATTTTTATTTACAAAAAAGACTACGGAATTTATAAAGATATCTTGTAGCACACCGACAAAGGCTGGTGACTACTATTTAAATATTATCACATCTAAACGAACTTATTTTTCATCCCAACAAATGAAATATGCCTTTTAAAGTGGATAGTGGGTGATAGGCTCCGAGATATTCCGCAAGACAACTTGTAATTAACTTTTACATTATACATTTAACCATCCCAATTATAAATTGTATAATATAAATTTAACTTTTACAATAATTTAGAATTCATTATTGGTGTAGTATTGTGCGTGCTTTATCTTACAACAGCAGTAATTCGACTATTCACCTGCACTTGAAAATGTAAACTACAAATGAAGTCAGAGCAATAATTGGAATCAACGATATGGAAAAATTCCGAATTCAGTATCGTATTATTAATTTCACCATATAGTCGAAATGGATGTAGTAGCATAAAGATATATATATGTTTGTTTTTTTTTAATTAATTACCTGCCTCCACTGGGTCCAAAAGTTGATTGATACGCATGCATGCGTATTAGCATTACTTGAAATCGCATCGGCTCAAAAACTCCATTTACGTGAGCTGGGGATAAAATTTTTGAAAATTGATGTGGCCGCAAAAGCCAAATTGGCTTTGAATGCCATACAAGTCGCCGGTCGAGCAAGGACAATTGGACATTTCCGATATATTCCCCATTGGCAGACTATTACGTGGAATCGTTGTCAACTCATAAATTAATTATAGCACATCATCAGTTTGCCACCTCTCGGGAAGCGTAACATCGACTTTCGTGAAATATCGACACAATGACTCCCAATTAATAACAGATTGGAACATTTCAAGTCTCCGTGTCCCAGATTAAAAATCAATGTTAATGGATTTTTCATATGCATGGTGTAAAATTGTTTTTAATTCCTTTGATGGTGTAATTTCACGTAAGGAATAATTTGATGCAATTCGATCACGTCGAGTCGACACTACATCGACTTTTGTTAGCTTTGAACTTGAAATTTCAAATATTTTTCAAGGGTGCCCTATCGGGGGTCCATGCACGACACCTTGCATCTCCAGTATGCCTGTAAATTGGAGCCGGCTGTCGGGGACCCGTACGGGGACACTTCTGGTGATATGCTGTAGGTATCAAGCCAGGATCATTTTTCACTTGAAGGCGCCATTATTGCGACTTTTTCGAAACAAATTACAACGATGACAGAACCAGTGCCCGGCTGAATAAATCATCCGCTTAAAATGCAGAGCCATTATGCAGAAGAACTAAATTGTACCGAACTGAGCTATTTGTTTTCCTCTGATTTACTTTGGTGTGGAATCTGGATCTGGATCCTGTTGGGAAGCTCTGTTGGGATACTGCTGTGCTGGGAATACTCTCTAGTGAGGAGCCAGATTTATTTCCGGATGCTCTCCCCGCTTGAGTGACTAGTCAATTCTGTGAAAAGTTTTTTCTTTTCACTTTGTACTGGGGCAGAGTTGATTTTTTGCATCACGAAAATGGAAGCGGAGTCCCACCAAACGGCGCCCCATCGTATATAAGAATGCAACCGACGACAGGATGGAATATCTTTTTCGGTGGCAAAGCACCCGGATAAATTCACAACAGGGATGATGTTAACTGAAAGGTTTTGAAAGAAGATTTGCGCGGCGGAGATGCTTTCTACATATGCAGAAGATTTATTCGCCGCGTTGTCTGGATACGATGTCGGGATAAAGTCGGGCATCCTCGTTCTATGTAGAACGTGCAAAAGGAATAGTATTTACCACAGTGGATTTGAAGTCGAACTACGAAGACTTATTTCCCAATGGAATAAATGCATAGTTTTCGTATAGAATACCTTTACGAAAAATTCTATTATAAAATCTCAATAAAACGTGCCATGTGTGGAAAAATTTCGTTAGTTTTCTTTTTCTCTATTTTCAAAAATATGTTAACTGAAATTGTTTTGTTCAGAAATTATTTACAAGAATTTTGTTTATAGTTCAATAAACTGATCACTCAACAAATTTCTGAAATGAATAAATATAGTATATAATATATCCACTAAATACACTAAATTTACTTGTATTCCCTGAAAATCTGTTTATTGGAGGTTTCAGTACGGTACACTTAAATCGAAAGCCCCTGCAACTCGCCTAATGTGACCACATTTCCTCAAATTAACCCATACCTGTCACCATAATTCATTTGCCGATTGAATTGTGCTAAATCTATTGCATGACCATTGCGTCACGGCTTTCCCTTGTTATCGAATAAATTAATTTTGTGACTGGCCGCAAGTAGCCCCATTCGCCGAAAAATTACACAGTGGTTTTGAAATTTGTCGGTTTTTGTTTACGCGCTGTAATTTGCCGCCTCTGGTAAGTGATTTTGATAGGAGCTCGTTTAGTTCGGTTGTTCAGCGGCCGTTCAGTCGTAACTTTTAATGGTTGCGTTAAATAGCTTTTGCCTTTTTCACATCGACGAACCCTACCACCATTGGCACCGCAATCCCACAAAACCTATTAGCGAGCCGATGCGATTGTCTGAAGGGCTTTCAAACGGCAACAAAAGACAACATGAATTGTGGTCCTGCTTCCAATTAGTTTAGAACGACAAAATTGTAGTGTAAGTTGAATTCAGGCCGCAGCAAATAAGCTATAACGTGAAACTATATTATATTAAAATCCCAAAGTCAATTAGACTTCCATATCTAATTACTGCTAAACTGATAAAACTTTTGATTTTGATCAACTAAAATTTTTTTTAAATATATGGACAAAGCTAGAAAGAATAAAGTAGTATTACACAAATACACGACAGAGTATTTGAAATTTAAAACTATAAATTATCCTTACACAAATTTGCTTTCAACTCTACTTTCATAAATACGTCGAGATTGTTAATTGGGGTATAGTACATTGGAGATTTTAACAAAAATACAAGACATCGTAATTCAATTTTTATTGAGAACCTAAATTAAATTTGAATAAAAGGCTTGGATATAATTAAAGAATTTTAAGGAACTTAAATACTTTGTGTGTTGTTTTTAAAATCCTAGGAGTCTTATTACATACAAAACCAAGAAACAAGAAGTGCTTTTTGGAAACACACAATCACAGTGACAATTGGGATTTTATTTTTGTAAATCAGTGTTCAATCAATTATAAGCCCTTCTTCATTTTAGCATTGAATGGAAGCTTTTTAAATGTATAATATAATATAATAAATGTAATTGGAATAGGAGTACATTCTCTAAATATTTAAATAAGTTATTACGTACGAAAAATTGGTGTTGAATTTGGAAGTTAGTTGAACCTTCCACTTTTACCCCTGGAGGCACAGAGGTCGTTATAAAGGTTTCCAAAAGCAAGTCATGTTCCGGAAGTAACCGGAATGAATAAATGTAAATGCGGACAAAGGCAGGCGTTCCGACTATTATTTTTTTTTAAGGAAACCCGTATGGCAAATATAATAACTATCACGGAACACGCGACTACCCGAAGGAGATTTCGAGCCGTCCTTTCATCCTAGCGGAAGGAAATCTTGGTTAGATGTTTCCCTTGCCATAAATCCCACAAAAATGTTAAAGATCAAATTTGCGGGCAAATCCGCTGTGACATTTTATACTTTTGATCCTGCAGACGGCAATAAAAGTCGCTTCAGCCCAAGATAGAATGTCAACTGCAATTTTCTATTCGCAGATTATTATCGTTGGGTAAAGGGTGGGGGGAGATAGCGAGGGATTACCGGGTGTCGGGTCCTTTTTCCCAGAACAGCCTTTGCTCGTTGCTGGAGAACAAAATCAAAAAGGGTGTTAGAAGGACAAGACATATGCTTCAGGCATGCATGAAGGACGAGGAACGTTTTAAGCAATCCTTTTTTGTGTGTACCTGCGACAGGAAACGAAAGCAATGTCACGAAATTGCACGCAATATGGGATAGGTAGTTTTTACAGGATGGGCAGAAGGCCGACCACCCTGTGCCCTGAGGGCTGTACAATTCATGTAATATGATCATACAGCATCGCATCGCATAATTTTCTATGAATAGGTTCCCATTCTGCGTGCGAAACATTTGTCTGCCGCCTACATAAAAGCCAGCCATCTTCTGCGGACGCCTTATAAATAGCACAGGCAAGCCCACATGCCGTCGGTGTGATGTTTGCTTGAAGACATCGTGTCGTCACATGCGGCCGGGGGTGTACGGCGAGGCCTACCCCGTGGAATAAGTGATTCAATTTCATTTACTAAGAAACATCCCAAGAAACACCAAAATTCAACTTCAAAAGAACACTTCCCCTCTCCCTGGTCTAGACTGGGTAAATATTAGATGTGAGCGCAAATTCACTTTCTCTAACGTTTTGCATTTCAAAACAAAAATTGGATCGCTCATGTTTTATCATCCCCGCTTAATAGACTCAACGTCAGGTGAGATACTGTCGACAAAAATCTATTCCCCGTCCCTCAGAAATTTACAGTCGGATGCACGTTTACCTGTAAGTACAGGTAAGCACGCCTAGCGTTCCCTTCTGCCCCTTCCATTCTAAATAGGTGCGAACGAATGACTCACGTCCGAAAAATATTTATTCACGTTAATACTACTATCGCTCAAATAGGAAAAAAGGCCCGATACAAAAACAAAAGTAGAAAATTTATGACCACCCAGTGAATTGTGAGTAATAGATTTAACGATGACAAATAGGTCACATAAGTGTTGAGTCGCCATTAGTGGAAGCCTTAAAAAAGCCACATGAGATATAGCCGAACAGAGCGTGTCCCAGAAACCCATCTTGGTCCATTGGTGGGCTACTGTTCCTCTTCTGCTCCCCTTCGGCCGGACATCAGGCCACCAAAGATTGAGAGCTATTCTTGTGCAATTTGCCCCTTGGAGAGATCCTAGGAAATGAGGTGTAATTGAATGATAAGAGGCATTTGTATTCCTATCAGCAGATTCTTGTCCCTAGGTCCTTCTTGTGATTGTAATCATAACATACGTCTTTGCGTTTTTCATCCACTTTTATTTCGTAATTCCATTTTCTTGGTATGAGGACAGTTGAGATTAACTATGGGAATTACACCACTATAGATAGAAATTTTGAAATTAAGTCAGGCCTATTTCTTGCAACTGATAACTAAACTGATCTAGACTTTTTGGTTCTATACCAGCAACCCTTTTACAGTGTAATTATTCATTTATCAGGCAGGGGAAATACGACACGATAAACAGAAAATTAAATACCAATTTAAAGAAGTATAATCAGTTCAGTTTATTTTGGGTCATGGCATAAATAATAAAACAAATTAAATGAAAATATAACTACTGCAACTTTGTTATATCCTATCTGTCCAATGTTTTTAACTGAAGAAGTTTTTTGAAGATCATATAAGTCAATTGGCACTCGTGGTTTAGTATAATTTATGGTATTTTTGTAAATATAATTAATGGCGAATGAAATTTCATAATATCGAAAATAATATCTATTTAATTTATTAAATAAATATAAAAATTGATCTAAAGTCTGATGGTAGAGCAATCAAAAGATCTTAAACGAAATGTAGAATATAAAATATTCAGTAACTAATTTTTTGTTATTTGTAAGAGTAATAGCAATTATATAATAATTTACAAAGTCCCTCTAAAGATAAGATATAATCAAATGAAAATACAATTTACAAAAGGAATCATTCGTTATTTATAAGGCAATTATTCGTGGAAGTTTATCAAAAGATCTTAAATATCTTCCCTGGTATTTCGTAAAAACAATGTAATAATGCGACAAAACTCTTGACTTTCTTGTAGTCATTTTTTGTCGGAAAATATGAAAACAGTCCCATAAAATTTTATACCCGTAGTCATAAAGGAGGAAGAGAAGGGCTCCGTCCGGCCGCCATAAATCGTTCCACCCAATTTAAAACATTAACGCGGGCATCTCCATTTAATTTCAACACAGAGTTGATAAATTCAACCTTGGCATAAATTTAAGTCGGTGGTAGAATTAGGGCTGTTCGCCGATTAAATTTTAAGCTCAGAAGTATCAAATTGCAGAGCTCGAGGGTCGTCCTAAACAAACACTAGATGACTGAGGCTATAGGCTGAAGTATGGTATGGAGGTCGGACGGATACCCAGGAATGAGAATCAGAAAAATAATTGACCCACTTGTTGGTCATAAAGTGCTCAATCGAGAGGTAAATTGCAACCGGAAAGCCCGCTCATAAATTTCGAGTAATCCGTGGTTAAATCCATTTCACCATACGGACAAGAACCCTGACTTATTAAACAAGTCGGAATATTACGGATTGACTGAATGCTGTGAATACGCTAAATTTAGGTTAAATGAAGATGGGGTTCCAGACTATTCAGGCACCGGCATCGTCTTGGCACTGTTTTGACGACTTGGAACCCTTGGTCTCATAAAGCATTGAAGATTACTTACAAATTCAATTTGCTAGTACTCTTTACATAGGTGATGGTAATCTGGTGTCATTAAGGTCCTGTGCATGTTGATTAATAATAAAGAAAACAATTTCCGCGGTCATGATCAATTGCAACAATTTGGAGTTTTCTATTAACCATCAGAATCAGTACCCCCTTGCCGCTCGTCTCCTTATGAAAATGTAAGGAGCTTAACTGGCACGAGAACAGATCGCTTGCAAGAAATAAGAAAACTCCAAGAAGGGACCAGCCGGACCACTAGCTTAGGTTAGGAAGTAATCCCCGGGCAAGTAGGAGGCACTAAGAAAGTGGCATTAAAAGAAATTGTTGATGTTCTCCTTGTTTAGGTTCATTATGATTTCCTATTTGCAGTTAATGCAGACTTCCCTCTAAAAATCTGCTGCTTCATTTTCAGAGCGTTTCATTTCGAAGTTCTTTCTTTGTTAAAGAGAAATCAGTTTATTTTTTTGGCTCACTGAATTTTCAAAACAGCACAAAAATTGAAAATCGTCTGAGCAAAAGAGGAAATGAAAGTAATCACCTTTAAAAATTACTGACTATAATAGAAAAAGGTAATGTGAATGACTTTTAACCCCAATAGCCTAAATGACTCCCTAAAGGTCTTATCTGCAAGAATTAATCGCAAAATTGATTACTTTAGAAACCTATTTCTTCCTGTAGTTGTGTATAATGGAAAATGTTAATTTGCATGTAGAAATATAGAAATGTTTACGTACATGTTTTTCTTTATTAACAAACTAAAAGGAAACACAAATTCACAAATCTAATAATACCTCCTATTAAATATGATCTTTCTACTAAACTTTGCTTTTCAGAATATGCTCTGTCTGAACTCCTATTGCGTTATTTATAACAAAGGGTTACTAAGCCCTTATATACCCTACTGATTTATTTAATCATCCCACATCAAGGTGACACCTACTCCAGTTAACTTTAAGATAAATAAGCCAAGAAATCGTAAAAACGCGATTGGAATTAATTTAAAATCGGCTACTAATAAGCAATATTAATATAATTTTTAACATATTTAGGAGAACATTTTATAAACATTTATTTTACGAACAAGTGTAGTTTTTAGACAATAAACGCACGGTTTTTCGAAGTTTTTGTTAATTCATATTGAGTCAGTAGTCTTTTTGTTTTTGATATAATGACATTGAAAAGTTTTGAATTTAATCCTATCCCTTCTTAATTTTAGGAGAACCTAAAATTTACATAGACATCAAAAAGTTTAAAATCTCTCTCTTTAAATTAGTTTTGCCTATAGCACGTTAAAAGTATACAAATTTTGAATGTTTCGCGTTGAACGATTTTTAAAAGGTTATGGAGTTTATTCTAAAATTGCTTTGTTATAAAAGTTTTGATACAAAACACTACAAATTATTGAATATTCTTTTAAAAATTTTAAATCAAATTAAACTTTTAGATTTCATTGTTATCACTTGACTTGGATTCAGTTTGTAATAGGCAACATTCTTACAAAATGAATTTTCTTTTCTCTAAGTCCACTTGGAATGGAAAATTAACGTGTATAGTGTCAATCGATTAAAAATGATAAATCTTCGCAAGTTGAAGTTTTTTATCTTTCACTTTAAAAAATACTATTTTTTACTTTACTAGCTATTTCCGAGTTTTAAGGTCTCGAGTAGGGTACACTAATTGATCTCGGTCAATTCATATCGTAATATGTAAATTTTTCGCATTACTAAAAGCTCTTACTTAATTGTGTCAATAGCTTAAATCGGACATAATTCCGTCATAAATGAAGAAACCCATTCGCAATCCCAAAGGTACTAAGTTACCTCAATTTCCTGGCTTGACAATGATGCCCTATGCGAGTGAATTTGGCTACTTCCTCCTAATTCCGCACATTTATGACGAATTTAGTTCGTAGTGAGATAATCCTCGTCATATTCAGGATTCGCGAGGGGATGGGCAGACGGTAAATTAGCCTTTTTGGCAACTGTAAGGGAAATAATGCCCTTTTAATAAAGGGAAACATTTCAACGGAAATATTTGATGTGGAAGGCCCGAAATTAATTACTTCAAAGAAGTTGCCGCCTCCACTATAGCACAATTTGGGGTGCAATGCAGAGGCTTGAGTTTTACGATTCCATTTTAGCATCTGGTAATGAGGGCCAGTGATAGTTGCCCAAATTTATAGGTAGCTCGTTTCCATCAACATTAATTGCATTTTGTTGTTCTCCATCATAAACCCTTCCATCGGTTCCATACATTCGCTTGGGCCATGGACACTCCCGGCTCTAGGGCGAATAAGAAAAATCCACACTAGCAGAATGAAAATCAAAATCATCATCATCGGTCGGGTTACGGAAAACCTTATTAAAAACGCGCCGCCAGGGATGGAGGTGAATTAATTAAATTGGGATACAAAATTGTTTCGATTTTTGATTTATTGCTGCGTTTAAATTTTAAGTGCTTCGTATGTTTACACACTCGACATTTTCGAAATGTTACAGAGTCCGAAATGCGGCCAGTCGAATGGGGATGGTTTCGAAGTCAGCCGCACCGACAGATAACGAGATAAGTTTTCACAAGTGCTTAAGTTAGTGTTACTCATTCAATAAATGCAGGGCTAGACCGCAGAGCCGCTCGTACGGCAGCTATTATTATTGGTTTAGTTAAATCCATCCGCACAACAGTACTCCAGCTCAGTGGTCCCATTCCCGGCGTGCAACGGAGGGACTGGCTCCCAGAACCGGGGATGGATATTCAAATGGACTCCTTGAATTATGGATGGAGATATTTCCAGCCCGACTCGCACTCGCTCTCTAGTACATTTGATAGGAACCGCTTTGAATATTCATTTTCGTTTTTGCTGCAACTTTTCGAGTGAGTCCTTATTAAACTTAATGGATGCACGCTCTGGGTGCGAGCTGCACATTAATAACCTTCTTTCCAGGTTGGTAATCAGTTTATTCTTTAGGGGACCGGTGAAGCGGTTTGCAGAAATTTCAAAACCACCCTTTTTTTTTAAACTATTTACACAGTCAAGTGTTTTGAATAAATCAGCACGTTTTTGTGCAGTCGATGAATAAATTAGATTCTTCTAAAAGTCCGCCTTCATGCTGATCAAATTACTCTACAATCTAGGGAAGATAATTAAAGCGAAAATGCATTGAATGTTACAGCGTCCATGTTTTTATCCTCCACGTAGAAAATAAGCACAAAACTTTTACTTAAATATTGAAATTTTAGTGTTTGTCGAATTTTATGCGTGAGAAGCTTCTGGATCTGATTAAGTATATCGTTTATTTCTGTTTTAAGCAGTTTTTACAGTATTTTTCAATGTATGGAAAAAATTGTGATTTTATCTAGCTGTTCTTGTTAAGAGATTTTTCATGACCCCATTGAGTATAAGCATAAAAGAACACTTAGAACATTCTCAAATTCCTCTGCAAGGGCTCTTTACATTTAAAGGCACGTAATAAATTACAAGAAAGTTCTAAGAAAAGAGACGTGTGAGACGGTGAGACTTTTTCTAGGAAATTTTTTGTTCAACTGGTAATTTTTAAATCTCTCATTTATGATTTTGGTAATTGTTTACAATTTGAGCTCGCTTCAATATTTTTTAATGGTATTTTGAGGCTTCTATTAATGTATTAAAATAAAAAAAGGTGGGAGAGGATCATTTAATCAATAATTAATAACTAATAATTTAAACAAACACATTCAACGCACTTTGCTATGATTTAATATCTTATTTACATTATTTTACTTGTTTCGAAGAAAAATGAAAATGAGTATAAATATATGGTCATTTAGCACACTCACCCCCCCCCCTTCAATAATAAATAAATTAGTAATGGTAATTATACCACTCTTTCATAATTTTTTAAA
Source organism: Proctacanthus coquilletti (assembly GCA_001932985.1). Lineage (NCBI taxonomy): Eukaryota > Metazoa > Arthropoda > Insecta > Diptera > Asilidae > Proctacanthus > Proctacanthus coquilletti. The sequence continues at coordinate 309,023 of MNCL01000027.1, read as the reverse complement.
GTTGAAAATCGCAATTCGTGCTTGCAAATCGCGTACTGCGCGGCCGATATTTGGGTTTGATCGGGAAATGGGGTCGATCGAGGGGGTTCCCCTGGTATGCGATTTCCACTTTTTTTCGAAAAAAATGAAATGATGTAAATAAGATATCAAATCATATCAAAATGGGTTGAATGTGTTTGTTTAAATTATTAGATATTAATTATTGAGATATGTTGTCCTTAAATATGCAAATAATCAGCATTATTTTGGCCTCATTTCTCGCTTATATTTGATTTAAATTTTATTTATAACAATAGATGTAATTGTTATTCGAAGTTTGAATGGTGCTCCCCTACCTTTTTTTATATTATTACATCAATAAATACCTCAATATACCATTAAAAAAATTTTGGGGTGTCTCAACACCAGAAGCCCCATTTGTAAACAATTACCATGTTTTCTTTAGGCCAGCCCCTACCTACCCAAGGAAATTATAAAATATTTTTACAAAACCGTTTATGCAGATGTCAGAAATCAGCACCAGGATTTAAAATTAATTTTCGGTGTTATTTTTATTGATATTGACCCTTTGGTGAAATTTTTGCAACCAAAACTGCAATTTATCAAATCGTGCTTTTAAACTTATGAGATTTAATCCAATAAGATTTTAGAAATGTAACAATGATCTGACGACCAAAAGAAATATACTTGAAATCTTGAGAAAACGACTTATTTTAAAAGTGAATTCAAGGATTCAAAGATTTTTTCTCAAGTTCATATAAATTTTTAGAGATTTTATTATAAAACTTAGGTAGCTCTTTTACAATTGAAAAGTAGTAACTAGCATTATAGTTACCATATTTTTCCTTCATTCGTCTAATTGTCTTAATTAGCACCAGCATGCTGAGTCAAAATGTGTCGGCATCAAAGTCGGTATATACTTCCAGCATAAAGAGTCAACTATACTAAGCAGGATTATGTAACAACATTTATTACCACAGCGAATATATTCGTCTAACATTTCACAGCGAATGTTATAAGCTTCAACCATGTAGGAACAAGGAATTAGAGTACTTGAGTACTACTATAAAGCCAATATTTTGGAACAGAACACTCATTTAACATGTTCGATCTACAGAACCTGCGTACACTACCAGCATGTGGTACTAACCCACTGAAGCAGCATGGTCAGAAGGCATGCTAGGCCAATAGTATAGAGTTTGCAAGCTGGACCAGTGTTGAAGAATCATCATGCTAAGCCAAAGTAGCCAGAAAAAGGTGCCAGCATAAATAGATAGCTAGTAAGAATACTGGAGGAACGTGATGAGCCAGCATGCTGGACTGACACGCCAGACTAACCAGTGCCAACAAGATTACTAAAATCAAGAGCCAATCCTCTCTATACTTATACTATACTGGGATGCAAGACACATATTTCTGTTTGTGTTGCGCGAACTAGAACTTGAATTTTCCTTATAATCCTAAAATAAATCTAATTTCTCCTATATGGAATTTATTGGAGGGATCACTAGTCATTCCCGAACCCTGTTTTCTTTAAATATTTATTACCAGGTGATTTACATAAATCATCACTTTTTTGTGCATAGTTGATAAACAAATTGGGTTTCTTGGGAACTACCCCCAACGCTAATCAAATTATCTAAAAGTATGCTGATATCGAGAATAGCAAATACAGGAAGAGAAAAATGGAAATATCTAAATCTGAAAAAATGTCTATGTCTGTCGTGTGCCTTATCCGACCTGACGGGCTCTTTAAAAGACAATTTGTCTTAAAAAAGACAAAAATTCCTGCCGTCACTCGGAGAATTAGCGAAACCTTCTTCGGCACGTAAGGAAAGTTATGCCGAGTATCTGTTTCATGTGGCTCCGCTAAATAATTCATGATGCGTTTACAATAAAGCAACAATCAGCTAAATAAAAATGAAGTGCTGAATATAAATCAACACTTGCTTTACCCGACCCGGGAGCTTGTCTTCCATAGAGAGCCGAGGCTCGGGCCTATCCTTGTAAATCATTTGCGGGAACGTGAAGGCACACGCTGACGCTAGGAAGGAACTATTTTGTATTCCTGCGGCTCCTGTACGAAAAGCTCCTGTAAGTATTGTGAAATTCCCTGCATAAGCACTGAGAGTCCGGGAGTGTGCTGGATAAAGCTAAAGCCGAAGCCACACTGCCGGCTGCAGATTTAGTGAAGGTCAAACGCTTTGAATGGAAATTTAACTTAATTCAAATGAATGGGGCCAAGTACCCTTCGGATAAATAGGCATAATAAGTATGCAGGTTTGTCAGCCCCGAGATCCTAGAGGATGTCTGGATGTGGAGTCTGTGGCGCTCCTTCGCAATTGAAATCTATAGTGCTCGCTGCGGCGCCTACACACGATGAAGGATTAAAGCCGGTTTTGATGTACGGCCAGGAGATGTTAATTCAGCCGGAAAGCCCTTCATTGGGTGCAAAACCAGTAAACCTTGCATACCTTTGCAAACTCCGCATACCCTACAATCCTTCCTCCTCCCCTGCCCTCCTAATCCTGAGCGCAGTTGAAATGGGCAAAATTGCCTGGACGTTTGCAGAGGGGTTTGGTCTAGTGAATGGTTTTCTTTCACGGCCGGAAGTCCTCTCTTCGAACATATGTTTATGGTTCTGCGTATCTTTCACAGAAGGCCAAACCTTTTAGATACCTTTTGGGAAGTTAAAAGATTTAATGTGAAATGGTGAAAATTGATCCGGCAGCTTTTCAGACCTATTTCTGGCATTACATTTTCCAAGAGGGATGGTCATTAAATATGTTTTCCCTTTTTTATTCAAATTTGGAAGAAATTTTTACGATTTCTCTCTTAAATTATTTGTAAATTTTAATAACAGAGCTAAACAAAATTTTGCTGGAATATAAAATATTTTTACTTTTTTAAATTTCGTTAATATGAAATGCTTTATAGTAGGATAGTAATAGCTAAAATTTAATATTATAAAGAAAATTTCCGAAATTTCACTTGTACTTCAGTACCAAAAGAAAATGCGTTTCTTTTTTATGTTGTGCCTACTTCAATTTTAACTACTGTTCTTATTTAATAATTTTTATATTCAAGGTGTCTGACATTATCGAAATCTTGAAAATTAAATACAAATGGTATCATTTAATAAAATCCACCACTCTCGAATAAATTTTTCCAATCATTTGCCGATCAAGCCAAAAAAGTTTCCTCATAAGAATAACGAATAAAATATTAATTACATACTCCACAAATGTACGTAAATCTTTTCTTTTCTATATTTAAATTCATTAACTTTGTTATTTCTGTCAATTTATTTATATTTCAAAATGCTCACTTTAAGAATAAAGCACATGCAATATAAAGTACAAGATCTGAAAGAGTTTGAACTATTGATCCCACAATCACCACTTTATATCATTGTCATTTTATCTCTAGTAGTATAATTTAATTTTTAGTAAATCGGCCTTTCGAATGATGTGTATATTTTAATTATAATTGCTTGCCACACAACTAAAAACTTCTGATAGAGAAAACACATATCGATTTTCCACTTTTATAACAATATTTTCACTTGAAATGTTTTCATAAATGTTCACAATATCTCTTCAGAATCAAGTACTTTACGTGTTTAATTAAAAAATATTTAATATGGTATATTTTTTATCATCATAACCAATCGTAGTTTCTTTAATTGCAATTTCAGGAAATATCACTCTCTGTCAATACCTCACAATTAAAACAAATTACCAAATAATTTTTTTCAAATAAATTTCACTACTCGAATAATTTCTAGAGTGGATTCCCTCAGTGTATCAATAAAAATAGAAAATATTGAAAATCCTTTAATTAGTAAACTCGTATGAGTTCCTAATATCATAAAGGTATTATTTACGTTTAATACATACTTGCAAATTCAGATAAGCACGTGTACACGTGAAGAATTAGTCGTCCGAAATGATCTGATCAATACATCAATATATTGAGCACTACAAATTATTCATTTTACATTTTATTCATGAGTGAACGGCGATTGTTATTAAAAATACAATAGCCGTTGCCGCGGAGTAGTGGTTAAATAAAAACATTTTGTATTTTTTTAAACGAAAAAAAAATTGCACTTCGTTATTTGTATCTCATATTGCTGCATGTACTAAAATGGGATATTGCTTTTTTCAGAATTGACTCATACGCAGAGTGTTTCACAATCCGCTTTAAATCGTCTCCCAATCAATTTTACACGGTTGAAAAGCTATCGCCCTTAGTTACAACTGTGTCGAGTGGACGGGCTAGGTATCAATTAACTCGATAATCGTTCATTGTTTGAAGTGTCGCCAATTATGGAAAAATTTAAAACAACAAAAAAAAATAAATAAAAAAATAAAAAAAGAAATAAAACGAAAAAATAATATTACATAACAAAAATAAAAGCGTATCAATAAAAACAGGACACCCCCTCGTAAACCGCGGCAATATCGATGACCAACACATTTGCGGCCTTAACTTCAGCGTTTGTACACCTAGGCTGCTGAAAATCACACTGGCAGCGCTTTTAATTAAACACATTTAATGGGCCGCACTAAATTTTAATTATTGATATTAACCGGACAAAAGATAATGAGAGAACATGGAAGCAGAAGGAAAATGATTTAATGAAGCAATTGAAAGCACTTCTACTGAAATGAAATTAATTGGAGTGCCGTCGAGCGCCGTTCCTGGGCCGCTTCAAACATAGGCAATTGATGAAAATTGAGAATTTCGTTCTGTTCGGTGCAACACCGACCGGGCCAAGGCAGCAAAACTTTCCGAATAAAATTCCTCAAAGTTTTTATAGAGGATGGCGGCTCCACAACTTCTCCTTTGTACTTGGGGCCAGTCACGTCCGAGGAATTTCGCCTTTTTAATCGCATTTAATTTACACTATAGCTAACCATGCGGAATGATGTGATTTCATAAGTTCTGAACTTTGGGCAAATATATTGGAACACTTTAAAGAAATGTTAGCGATATAGACGCAATACGTGTGCTTTTTATTGGACGTTTTCTACAGGTTCTATTAACACTTCAAATAAATGTTAATTGAGCGATCTTAATCTCTCGACTGATGTTCGATGCTATTTTAAGCTATTCTGCAGTTTTATGTGAAAACCTTGTATTAAATAATACACAACTTTTAGTTCTCTTCATTACGAACTAAACTTTAAATGTACAACATTAGAATATGTGCTATATTCTAATAAATGGGGAGCAATATTAAACAGATCACTAGTACTATACTAGGTTTAAGTATATTCAAAATTTTATGAATAATTCTCACGAAATAATCGAATACCAAATGAGTGCAACATTTTAATGGGCCTAAGGGAAGCTTCTTTTGATAATAAATTCAATACTAGACAAAAACGTATTCTAATTGTTACTTAAATATACTAAATTCAGAGATTTACAATACTTTCATTCAATTTAGCTCTTTTTTGTAATAATACGAATTGATTATTTGTATAAACGTTCTAGTCCTGAATATTCTTAAATAAGCGTACATTTTTTTTTCATTTATTTTTACCTTGAATTAATTTTGCAAATGAAGTGAAAGTTTTAATCGAATCGATAAAAATTAGGAACAGATTTCTGTGTAAAGTACTAATTTTTAATTCCTCTAATTCATTAGAAAAGGAACTTTCGAATCTGCTTTATTATCATGCAAAATTTCGGACTCATATCCGTACCTTTGGGTACGGACTGGACTCTGACAGGCGGACGGATGGACGACCAAGTGATCGTCTAAAGGTTCCACTTTTGTTTTTTGGGGTACAATACCCTAAAAATGTCCATTTTCATTTAATATTAAATACATTTCAGGATAAGTTTTAGAGATGCATTTTTGTTGTTGTTGTTTTGTTTGTTTAAAAAACAAATTCTATTTTATTCATTTTAATATAACAGAAATTCAGTTTTATGAAACATTTGATGGCCCTAATACTCATCTTGCTTTTTTTTCTCAAATTTATGATGCTCTAATGTGAGATAGTCAACGAGGACGAAACGTAGTCACTATGAGAAGGCAATAAACTAAGTAGGCGAGAATCCAGTCAGTGATTCCCATGGGCCAGTCTCATTACGCACAGATGACCCAGCAGTTCGAGGGAAATATTAAGTAACATTTTCCTCACCATAAAATGCATCTGTGACATTCTGAGAAATTTAAACCGAATTACGAGCCTCCCACCAGCCGTAACTGGGACTAAAATTTTAAATTTAGATTAAAGAACCCTAGACCGGCTGGCGGTGCAGCCCCCCGCACCAGACTAAGTGCTCATCAAGGACCTTAATTTCTAGGATACGTTGTTCACTCGTCAAAGCAACTGACCTCGGGAATGAAATTAAAAATTATGCTAAAGTGCCGGCATTGAACAGGCCAGGCTATGGATAGTTATTAAATTCCCTCGTAATGGAGCTGTGGAGGAAATGACGAGGCGTTTTATAGATGGCCTGGTGTGCCCCACGGCAGTTGCCCTCATTGCAATGGACATTCTAGGGCTTTACATGCAAAGGTAAAATCAGCCGTAGCACCTCTGAATATCAAAAGTTTAAAAATGATGCACTTTTTCATTAATGCTAGTATTTTACCGTTAGGGTGTAAGAAAAGGAACATTTGACGATACTGTGGCAGCTCCTTAGAGAAATTGCAGGAATTCAACTTTAATTTATACTACCATTTATTTTTTTTAAAAAATGTCTAGAGTTAAATGTGTGTACCTTAAAGAAATTTCCAAATGTTATCTTTGATACATAAAAACCACTTTGTTGATTTATTTATTTTTTTTATTTTACTTTCCAATTTTTTTTCCACTTATAATAATAATTATTTTATATTATTATCAATTTACCAAATTGGAGAAAACAATTATTTAAAACACCTTATTAGGTATCAAAAATATTAGAAACATTTTATTTTAATTTTCTAAATAATGCGAAATTTCCAAATTTAAGACGTGTAATCATTCTAGTATTATTTACTCATTTTTTATTTTTCTTAATGATTAGTTTTAATTATTACTTACTCGTATTATAAGGTAATTTAAAAAATATTTTAAACATATAAAATATGTAATTTTTTCCCCTCTTGAAATTAAAATTAATTCAAAATAAAAATATAGTTGTAAAGATAGTAGTATAATAAAGTCTTTTTTTTGATTTCAATTTGAAAAACTTCTTAAAAATAGTCTTCTAAAAATTTTTGTTTTGTTAAATATTTCGGAAGGCAGCCTTTAAAAAAAACATTGCGGATAGAATGATCGTTTTTTTGACATTTTTTAATTTTACTTTAAGAGTACAACAACAAACAATTTTTTAAAAATTTAGATTAGTATTTTTAACTTTAACTTAAACACCACATTAATTGTTTTCGCTTTTTTAAACCTAAATTTCTTATAACATCGCGACATTTTTAGGAAAGAATTTATGGCATTTTATTCAAATGTCTCTATCGGAAAAGTTTTCGAAGTATGCTACTGAAAGTTGTCTACCATCCTGAAACGAGAAGTGCTCCCGTCAAGTTTTTGAAAATGGTAACCCTTATCCCAGCCATGTACCGATTGTTCCAGACCTCCAGACCTTCGATGTAACTTAAAAGCAGAGCCACAACAGCTTGCTCCCGGAGCTGGATACACATGTACGAGGCCGTATTAAAGGTTAACAAGCTTTTAATGGAGCAGACACTAAATGGATAAAATGGCCCGCTTATATCGGCCCTAATGTGTGGTTCATAAAGCAGCGTTCACAGTAGCATCTGTTCGGCCCGAATTAAAGTCTTATCTTCTTGTGATTTCGATTGGCGGCGGCGAGGGCCGGGACGGGCAGCTATCCTCTTTCTTGTGTATCGAGTCCGGAGCCGAGAGCGGAACGAGGAATTTATCTTTCAAACCGAATGTATCATCTTTATATATATATGTATATATATTTTCCTTTTTTCCCTCGACGCCAGCACAATGGCCCTACCAGCGTATAATATCACTCCGGGAGCGAGTTTTCTACGCGTTCGAAGGATATCAAATTTTGAATTTGCGCTTTTTATATCGGGGAACTGCTCCTTTAAAAATTTGCATTTTTGCATAAGTGCTAATGTGAACGGGCTCCACATTGGCGGGGGATGCGGCACTTTCCCGGGAAGGCGGGATTAAATAAATTTTGCTGAGTCTCCGCGGCTGCCAACGTCTTCTCACATAAATAAGATCCAATTTCACACCTATACGTACGTGTACATAGCACGACTTATAAGAATGGAAAGCCCCGGGCCGGGCGACGAAAGAAATGAAACGACAGTCTCAGTGTGTCTGGAAGTTATTAGGATGAAAAATATTAATGGCTTTCAGCAATTTTTATCCCTGCAACTAATGCAATTCGACCGGGCGAACTCCCGTCCCAGAACCCGGTGACGCTTGTATTATGCTGTATTCTGCAGGAAGTTTTAATAACAGCCAAGTGAACATGAACTCAATTTTGGTTGCCTTTAAGTAACACCCTTCACAAAACCTTCGTCTACGTCTTACCTCGTCGTCTTGCACTTGACTCAAGGAAAATTTATGAAAAATTTTTCAATACCTCCTCGAAGAAGTCATGACTTTGCAGGTAAGAAATCCCCTGGCCCATAGTACTCATTCCTATTCAAAAGGGATACACGAAAGGACCCAGGACACGAGGACATGCGACCTGGGACCCGTAAAATCGATTCGAATCACTTGAATCGTTTCGCACTGTGCGCATTGTGTGACGGGCGCATTATCTGCAAAAGTAAATGTTGAAAATGCAAGGGAATTATTAGACTAATGACTTTGGAGTTCTGGTCTAGCCAAGGCTAGAGGAATATTCCGATTATTCAGTGAACGTCTGAATGAAATGGGAGAGAATCGAAAATCGGATCAATTTTATTAATGAAAATTTACAATGGTACAACGTCTTCTTGAATGGAATAAACTTAGGTTAAAGTTTCATTATAATGGATTTATTAAAACTGATGATATACTCAACTGTAGAGCAGTATGATATAGGTTAATGCAGTTATATACATATAGCTATCATATTTTATTAAAATATTAGTGTGTCAGAATAATTTTAAAGGATTTATAGGCGAACAGAAAGATTCTAAATCGACTAAACAAAGTCGAAAGCAGTAATACAATTCCGATCAAATAAAAATATATTGGTCATAAATGTGGATATTCTTAAAAACTGCTAGTACTAGCATAAAAATAAAATAGATAAAATTAAATTTAATAAAAAATATGGGTTACATTTAAAACAGGTATACATTAAAGACGCCGGTTTTTAAAATGTAGATTTTGTGGCGTATTTATGTAAAGTCGATAATCAAAAAGTTTGCTAAGACAATTTTTATTATAAAATCTTGAAATTAGAATGAAACAATCATCAGATAGATTAAATTTCTATTAAATATACTTCAATTTAAGAGATTTCCACTCAAATTGTGAATTTTCCCATAAAATTCTAATAGTTATTTCGAACACACTAGTAAAATTTCGTTTATGTCACACCATATTCGATGGTGTGACTTCACAACAGAATATTACAACTTTATTAATTGTACAAATATTGATTTTGTTTGAAAACATTATTAAAGTTTATAAAAATATATAAAATTCAATATTTTAAATCGATTCGATAAATATTTAAATCGTTTTTATAAAAGCTACTAAAGAATATTTTATTACAAAATTTAATTTATTTTAGAGATACGTTAGATCAAGAATTAAAATAAACACAAAATATGGAAAAATATCATTTGATTTTGGTAAACAAATAAATAATGAAAATTCTCTAGATTTTGGGTTATCTACTAGAACATTTCTATTCAGAACTTGGGGGCAAAATAAAATTTGCCACATGCACGCGAATACTTCTAAATAATTTATTTATTTTATTTTTAGTGTTAAGCCCTTAATAAATATTATTGGTTGTTGATAAAAGGCCTTGAGACCATGTAAACCTGCCCTTAAAATAACAACATAGCGATTGAAAACTTGAGCAAACCCCCGTCAAAACCGCAAAAGTAGTTAATCGGAAAACTTTGATTAATCACTCCCAGCATTTTGAAATAACCGCGGTGCTAAAGTCAAACCACGAAAGCAAACATGGTAGCACGTCTTAAATTAATATAAGTTTTGTTTTCCCAGCAAATTGCCTGGAGCAAGTCAATCAATTGCTTCTGAATATCTCAAAATTATACTCGAAGCCTTGAATACGGTTCGAAGATTACACCAAAGGTCTTTGAGGAGCCAGGGCCGAAGTTGGCTGCTCGACGATTGCATGCGTATTCCCGGAGCAGCCATCAGTTCCTTAAAGACGATCTTTTCCAGGACGAATATCGACGTAATTATGGCATCAAAGGATATACTCCTAATGAAATATGAAGCAGCCTTGCGACGTCATGCTGCCTCGCTCCGATCTAATTAAAATAACTCCAACTTGAAAGCAATTATGGAGCGTATATTAGTCCCGAATGTCTTAAGTCGAAGAAAGCACGTATGGAGTTATTGCAATCCATATTTGCTCCCGGAGCGAATTTCATTTTAATTTAGTATTATTAACGGGGGTAAGGTCAGAAATAGACGGAAACGGTGCTCCTCGGAATCGATTCGGTGCGGAATGGGGCAAAAATTGGAATATTTATGGGGAATCATTTTGCGGGACCATCGCCGCGGTTTCTTGTAATGTAAGACGAAGGAGGCAACAGCCATAAGTAATGCCCGACGAGTATTACTTTCAATCGATTTTTCTTTTCTGCCTTTTTTTTTCTTGCCTTGACTTTGTAATTTTCGTACCAAGTGGTGATTTATTTTGGCCGTGCTCAAAAATAGGGTGCTAAATCGATAACTCGACGTGATATTAAGATTCGCATAAATTTTAAGTGTAATTTAATTGAATTTACTGAACCAATTTCGAAATTAGAAATTAATGATTTAGGGAATTCTTTTAAATAATGAAATTACTACACAATGTCTAAATATACACGAAAAAATAATTATATAAAATGAGCTCTATAATTAAGTAATGATATAAATGCTTTAATCAAAGCGTGATGATTATATAATCAAATGAATCTTATATAAATATAAAGTAACTGCGATTGGGAAAAGTAAAAACCCAAAACAGGTTATAGGTTATAACAAAAAACTATAATTTAATAACTAACTAAAAAATGTATAAGTAAGGACTGTAAATTAATGTAATTATATTAATTATATAGTCTTTTGTTTTTATTTTATTTCATTTTCAGGCAAAATAATGAATTTTTTCTAGACTAGTAAAGAATATTAAAAATAAATACAACTGTGTCTTAAGAAATGTTATATAATAATTTTATAAATAAACAATACACTTTTCGATTTTTCTCGGAATTGCTAAAAGCTTTTAATTTGCTTTTTTTTTAAATAATATTTATTTTAATCGTTTAAACAGATAATATTAAATTTTGAATAATAGAAGCCAATTAAGCTAATATAAAAGGTTATTTTAGTATTCTAGTATTCTAAAACTTTGTCGAGAATAAAATATATCACGAAAAATAAAAAGAAAGTAAAATCTTCCAGTACTTTCACAAACTAGTTAAAGAAAAAATCGAAAAATAATTCGTACATATGAATGCAGTCTGAAATACACGTTTTATCTTCATCCATAGAACCAATAACAGTCTTTTACTATTCCCATGCTGCAATGGCAGGAAATATGTGAAACAGACTCAGAGCTCCATCAATAGCTACACCGAATATAATCTTTCATTTTTGCCACATACAACAGTCAGCAGTTTAAAATTTTCCACATGAAAGCGCGATGTTTGGGATTGCGAAAAAAAAATAAAAACAAAACTGAACTCCCTGCAGACTTTATGACTTTTTTAAAAAACGTTCTCGAGTACATTCAGGGGTGCGACGACCATGGCCAGGACTGCATCATAAACAACATGAGAAAGGTAAAAGCCAGTCACAGGTATTTTTGTGGGAGGCAAAATTGTAACCGAACTCTTAAGCACCTCAATTTTCAAGAACAAGGAAAAAGGAATGCCAAAAATTTATTGCCCGGGATAAAATTAATATCACCGAGCTGGACACATTCAAATGCCTCTATTGGTAGGCGGATAGACTGTGGCGCGCATAAAACAGTTGAAACTTCGTGTGATCAAAGAGAATACAATTGCAGCGAAATCCGCCCCATGTGGACTGGTAATCTGTCCAGGATTTAGTTTCTGCACTATTCACCGATGGCTAACTGGCAAAAACAAAAAAACAAAAAGTAAAAAGAATAAACGCCATTACCAAAGTACTGCATATGTGGTATATGCGGTATCCCAATGCAACGAGCTTAAAAACCATACCCACTATACATCCAGGTATAAATATGCCTATAGACTGGCGGATAGTCTTTCTAATTATACGTATACCATTCGACCTCCCACCATTCCCGGCTCCCGAACTCCTTAATTTACGGAAGCTCCAAAACTTTTATTCAGGTGTTGGGCCAGTATATAAAAGTGGTCCTCGTCTAATTACGTAATTTTCGAATTTTTTAAAAAAACTTTTCCCAGCTTAAATCCTCTGGCCAGGCTCCCGGAGCGACGCAGATAAAATTGTTCTTTTGTGTACCTCTTCTGAACTTATACTTGTATCTATTCCGGTATACGAATATTCGTATGCTCACCTGGCAAGCTACCTATGCTAAGCTGCACTGGATTCACTTTAAGTTACTCCCACCTCAAACAATTTGATCGTAGATAAGACAAGTTTTTTAGATAAATTCCGGAAATATCTTGCGAATTTCCCAGTGAGGATGTTCGAATTAAGGCCAGTAATTAGTGGAGTTATCTTCTGGTGGGAGGCATAGTGGCTTTGTCTTAATATGAACTGAATGTGATTAGCCTTTTAAAGTTTTAATGAACGAGCTTAATGAGCAAAGGGTTAATTAATCCTTCGAAAACGCACCTTTTAATACTAAAAAAAAAATAAAAGGTATTAACTAAGTACAAAATTGTAATTGATTAGGTTAGATTCAAATTAGTCTGACTAGACTCTAGACTTGACGCGATTTCTCTCACTTTAGCTCGTCTGTACTCAGCCCGATACTTATTTGATTCGACTCTACTCGACCTATATCCATATAATTTTCGGCTCCACTCCCTCCAGCTTGAATAAACCTGATTCGGGTCAGAACAGTTTCGTAGTTTCCTCCTTCCTGTCCTTAAAAGAAGCCACCAACAAATCCCTACAAACTTTAAAAACATTTTCCTCTAAAAAACTCGGCTGATATACCATTTTAAAGCATTACAGGGAATTTATCCTTCAATATGCTCAACACATTCACATTTAGCTATTTTTAAATAATCATAGTCAGAAAACTTTTTCCTTAATTCCTCGAATGTACCACCTTGCGAAATTATTAAATAGCTAAAGAACTATTGAACCGTAAATTTAATTAATTACACTAAAATTATGGTCTCTAGTTCTACAGTTTTAATGACTTAAGTGCCTTAGTTTTGAAACAGTCTAAACAATTACATCTAAATCTAATAAACTAATTTAATACCTGAGAGGGACATTAAAGAAACCAAGACTTTATTAAATTCCTAGAGCGGAGCAAGAAGACATTAGTTATTTGTAAATATTTAGTAATTGCTCGTAAGCCAAATAAAAGATAAAATAAAATATTTATTCGAAATTTTAATTCTATTTAATGAAAATTAGTTTTCTTTTCCTTCCTTTAGAGTATAAAACAACGTTTGTATATTTTCGCCACGTATTTTTCATGTTTCATGAAAAATAAATAATTATCTTCTTTTTTATAAATACTTTTAAGAGGAAAAGGAGATAGTGCTAAAACTTTTTACTTAGTCCTTTCCTACATTGAAGTAAGGTAAGAGAAAATTGAAACTTCTAAATTTTACCTGGAAGTTTACGTGTATGATACTCCGTAGTTTACAACTTGTAAAAGATCTTGGTACGTTACTTAACAAAGTTTATTTCTAAGTAAAATGTAAACTATTTGTTTCTTATTGTACTTAAAATGCATTTTCCTTGTAAAAGTACAAAATTCCTAAGCTAAATTTTTAATCTATACAATTATAATTTTATACCATCTCAGAGACCATCTCTTAAAATATTCTTATGATTGGTATTTTGAAATACCTCAAAGCTTAAGTGTCAAGCTTATTTCAATTCATTTAAGTGTTTGTAATTACTTGTAGTAAATCATTTATATTCTTTTATTTAATTCATATTTATATTGGAGATTATATAATTTGAAAACTAGATGCTATAAAATAGAATTCCCTTTTAAAACCCAAAATTAAAAATATTTCTAACAAAAACAAACAAAATGCATATCAAACATCCACATAAATTTTTAATTGTTTATATTATAAAAATACTTTCGTTAAGTTGTAAAAATCGAATTTGCTGTATTTGAAATTTAAAAGGGATTAAAATGTTTAGTTGGATATGTTTATCTAATTCAGTTAATCTACTTTAAAAGAAAAGTATAAAAGCCAGAGGGAGAATTCAGAAGTGGCATCGAAACTCATGCTGTCTGCTCAGAAACCAAATTACATCCTTCAAATTTACTGTTCAAAATGTTTAGCAGAAAATCCAGTGCTATGGGCAGTTGAAAAGATCCTGTACAGATGATCTAGCCCTTTGATATTGAAGAGTGCTCAGGGATAAGCTTGGGCACTTTCAAAAGGTTAAATAAAACATTAACGCAATTTAAAACATTTCAAGAATATGCATTCCGATGAATAGCAAAACAGCCCACGAAAAGCCTATAAAATTTCTGGCAAATTCGCAAATGTACATGGCAAATAAAACTGTAGCACTGAGGTTCTTGCAAAGGGCTGCTGATTCGGTTAAAAACATTCCATGATCCGAAATTTGGCCAAAATCACGGCAGACGTCGCGTCGTACCGCCGCCGTGCCGCGTCCAAACTGCAGGGGTACTTTAACTATTTTATAAATATGATGGATTTAAAGACTGCGTCTCATGATCCCGGTGGCCATAGTTGGTACACTACCCCGAGGGCATACTGCAATTTTATCTGGAGTGGTACTTAATTACCATCTGCATTTCAAAGTTCATGAAGGGATGAAATGAATTTTCTGAATAATGCGGGGGAACCTTTTTACCTTTGAGCCAGCCAAGTTAAATTTTAGGGCCATATTTCACGGTGCACCCACTTTGGCGCAATTAATGTTCTCATAAATCGTGTTCCGGAACTAGTGGGGAGAACTCGGTTATAAATTTAAGTCACTCATATACACGGCACCTTGTTCGCTTGCAAGCACTATCATAAATACGACAAAGTAGAAAAGATTTTCCACGTGTTTTCGCAGGGGTTGTGCTCCTCTGTTCTACACTTGGCTTGATTTACAGGCACCTGTCATCGTTCTGTTTAGCCGGCACGTAGGGCTTTAGAATCCGGAGATGGGTGCGGTTTTAAGCGATTGCGATTCAAGACATTAATTCGCCGACTTTATCACTATTGAAGTGCCTTAGAAGTGCCTGGTGTGTGACTACCTACAAATCATGTCTCCTATGAATAGTTCAGATTTTATTTGTATTTTTATTTATTTATTTATTTATTTATTTATTTATTTTTTTTTTTTTTTGAAGTTTTGAGGTTTTGAGACATCCTCCTTCTATATCTTTCTTCTGCACTCCTTTTTGCAAAATTCTTAAGTAGTTCAAAATCAAAATACCATGAAAACTATCCAAACTGGACACTCGCGGTTCTATAACCATTATCAAAATTACAGACGTGTCCAGCTTATGGAAAATTCTTAAAATGGCATAATTTTGCATACAGTTAGAATACCCAATATCCCATTCGTATGTACATAATGTCCAGTTTAAAACAAAAATTATTTATTATGATATTATATAGTTATTCCAAAATAAAAATTATATTCGTACAAACCGGAGACAATCACTGTACACAATAATCCTCTGTTTTTTTCTTTCAATTTATTATTTAAAGTACAATTAAAATCTCCTAAGCCCTTACCATCTTTCCTCAGTTCAGCACTATCCAACCGAAATTAAATTCTAGCAAACCGATTGTGATTATAAAGTGTAACCGGGCGCTAATCACCAAGAATTCCATCTACTCGACCCGAAATTTGAAATTTTAACTACCCTATTCCAAGTCTAACTTTGCAGCGATAATCAATCAAAAGATGGAGAGAGCAGATTCGTCGTTAGGTACTGTAAATTTCTTTGAAAGTTACTCGAAAGAGCCCCCTGTACTTACAGAAGTCTCGCCCTCGAGTGGTAGAACACTGTACAATAGCCTCGTTGCCAACTTGGGACGGAGCAGTCTGTCAGGAGGCGGAAGTTTAAACAATTGACAAAATGGCATTTACCACAATGAATTCAGTAGAAACAGTGTGGTACCTCCAGACCTCCAGTAATCTTGAACGTTCATAGGTACGGTGAAGACAAAACAATCTTCCCAAATCAATGCCCGATTGTTTCCAAGTGCACTCCGGACTTAGGTCTGGAATCTGGGTGCCGACAATCTGGAGTTTGGGTGCAATTTTCTAAGGTTAGAAGACCTAGTCCCATTATGGTACCGACATTCCTTGCCCTTGGAGTTATGCTATCCAAATTTATTGTCTTTACAATTTAATTATATATCGGTGGAGGGAAAATATAATAATGGCGCAAGTACTGGTTCCATGTGTGGCTATGTCGAGCATACTTTACAACCTTCAATGGCCATGGAATGGCAGGAGTCGGGAATTATTTCATTCCTACATATGTTCGACTGTTTATACTTGCATCAAGTGCATACATGCGCCAAATATGGCCATCTCCATGTCTATACATCGACAGGAGGAGTACATGCACATTTGTCCAAATGCATATGCAATATTCCCGCTTCGGGCGCTATAGGGGAATTCAACTTTAATCACTAATGATGGACAGCCGAATGGACAAAGCCTGGGATTTATTATTGTACATCAGCTTCTCGCTGAACGTAAATATTTTTGATAGAATCATACGCCTGTGTGAAACTCACCGCAAAAATCTATATACATTTATCATCGGATGCTGAATTAACTGGTATTGGCCAGATTAATTCGTAATAATTAATATTCGGACTAGCATACGTTTTAGACCAAGTTGTAACACGCTGATAATGAAACCGCCCTTTGTAATGCTGGAGATAAATGTTGGATCCTTGAAAGAATCAGTCAATTGATAGCATCATCTAAAACTTCGGCTATAATATCTCGATTATTTTTGGAAATATTATTTTGATCTTTACAAATATAGTAAGACTTTAGAAATCGGCTCTTCAGCTGCTCTTTTTAAATAAATTAGAAAATTTAGCTACCTAGAAGCTGTAAATTGAGTGTTTATTAATTCACGTAGCAGAAGAGAATGTTCTGCTTTTAAGGGTTTAAGTTTAAGTCCTCAATAGTTCATGTGTAGGTCATGGATTCTTTTCGATATTCAAGAAGCTTTCATTCATTTTTATTGCGTTAGTATTTTGTTTTTATTGTATTTTATAGCATGTATTGTGCAAAATTAGTCTTACCTTTTAAAAATATACTATCGAACTATACATGGAAATATGTGTGATTTTAAATCTTATTAATTTAATGAGGTGTATTTTTTTATATGGATCGAATTATATTATTTTTTAAGTCTAGCATGAATGTGATAGTGCATTTATTTCAGATATTATATACTATTTCGTAAAAGCTAGAAAATAGTAGATTAGTATATATTACATCATATATGTTCAAATCATCCTGTATAACATTAAAACATTATCAAAAGTGGAAGCATAGTCCCTACTTTTATTTCACACTATACAAACTCTACTGTAACTTGTAGAATGGATTGTTTTCAAAGAGGAAAGTAAAATACCGAAGCCACTGTTAAAGATGAAAGGCAAACTACATTTAAGTTTACTCAATGAAATAGTTTTGTGTTAATTTCTCTCACCAGTGCACTTCTTGTGAAATTCTTTATAATCATATTCCAGGTAATTTTCTTGCATTTCAATAAGACGATGCCTGGAAATAACTTTGAATAGTTTGTAGAATATTCGCAAATTTCTAACAGGAAGAACGTTTGGTAATAAGATATTTCCCAGCATCTCGAAAAACAAGACTATCGTCCCCTGCAGGCTGCGACTGGGACTTTGAGCATCTACTGTGCTGCTGGATCTTGCAGATAATCACACTTCGATCAGTTCTACATTAGCTGATGATGTAATTACAGCAAGCCTGTCTGTGCTGCAGACGAGAAGAATTAAATCGGTTCGCACTAGTTCTCTTCAGATCTAGAAATGCATTTCGTGAAGGAGATAAATCAATTTACGTTCTCCTGGCCTGGTCCTCCACGACTTCCACGTTTTCGATCCCATTTGCCTGCCGGAGGACCAGCTCCTGAAAGACAAGCCCTTGAAGAGCTCTGATGCCATGTGAGCTCTGCTCAAGGAATAAAGTCGACTACAGAGGTAAAGAAGTGACAGGGAATCTACTTCCGGATTCTCAAGAATTCGGCACGAAGAAAAAATTGTATATGCTTCTTCTCGTTGGCGCACAGGGCCCATATAGTGGGAACAGGAGAGCGGCATCTTCCTCGGGAATGGCAACGACTTGATTAATACACAAACATCCTCCTCGCTGGCAAAGGTGCTCTCCGCTTATGCCAAACAAAAAAGCCAGGAGGTGATTTCGTGCTTCACATAATTCAGTTGTCTTTTTGTTCATGACATATGATTAGAAAAAAATGCAAGAAAGGTTGGAGTAGGAGCAGCAGTCGTTTAATTTTCTGTCAGAGAATTTTCCGCTAGAAAGGTAAACTTACCTGACAAGTGCCGCCTTCTCTTCTTTACAAAAAGAAAACACCGGGGGTAAATAAATCGCATGTAAGGATTGTGTGCTAGTGGATAGAGTTAGATGTACTGGGAAATATTTAAATAATAAAAGCGCACAATTTTATGTGCATTCCACACCTGTGCATTTCTTCAAACTTCCTATTGACAAGCTCCTTCGGATGAATGCAGAACAAGGTGACAGAATAAAATTTTCAATTTTTCAATTTCTCATATTTTTTTCTCTGATTCTGAAAATCTACTCGAACAAAGGAACACAACCCGATGAATCTCATAAGTTTTATCTTTTCATATCTTTAAAGAGAAAAATCAATCTTTTAATATCATTCGTATTTTTTTTTCTGTTTGCCTCTGGAACCCACCTAACACTAAGGAATAGTTTTAAATATAAATGTGGTACTTATCCAACAAATTTTATATTGGAGTTTATTTGCTTTAATAATAAAGAAATTGTTCTATTTTGTTAAAATTAAATTTAAAGTTTACAATTCGTTAAAAATTTTAAAAAAACGTATATCGTATAATTTCTTTCTAAAGAAAAAGAACCAAAGCTCAGCACCGAGCTGACTTAAGTAACTATAAATACTTTGTTTTCTAATTATTATTTTAAATAATAATTATAATTTATTAATATCTATTTTAAATTTAAACACATATTCGTTTTAAAGACGTAAAAACATTTTAAAATTATAAAAGTAAAAAGTAATTATCTTAAAACGCATCAAAATCTAAAAGTACAACAAAACAGAACGCCTATACTTGTACCTTCGTTTAAAACAAAAAAAAAAAAAAAGGAAATTTTTTGAAAATCAATAGAAAAAACTGTTGGATAATTTAATTAAAATCCAAACTAGTATTAAAAAGAATTATTAAGAATAATGCTTTTAATAGGTAATTACTATTACATTTTATAAAAATGTTAAAAATTTTTTGTTTTTAAATTTGAAATAAGTTTTCTAAAACATTAAAGCCCATATTTTTATTATATTGAAGTGTACGCAGCTTTTAAAAGGGTTTCAAATAATGATTTTAGTTATTCAATTATTACAATTTATTTGGTTTTGCACTTGTTTTAGTTCACAATATAAACAGAAAGTCTATGAATCGATTAATAAATTTAAAGGACTTAATTTAGTTTTATTAAAGTTTTATTCTATTACGAAAAACAAAATTTCGTCAATTATTGGAAAAACTTAAGCCACATATTTTTCTAATGTGATCTTGACAATTACATCGCATCGATGTCACATGTCTTTATATAAAAAATGGGAAAAATGGCAAAAATCGTTATTTTTACTCCCCCATTCAACAATAATATCCAAAAATGATTTTGACTTGGTGTAATCTTAAAAGTTTTAACTCCCCCCGGATTAGGCTCGTACTCAAATACTCAAGTCGAACGAATATCCGAAGTCGCCAGAAGAAGATTTCCGCACTAGAGCAAATTCCCCAATTTCCATAATGATGTGATAAAATATTCAAAATCAAAATGCCATTTCGAGTTGCTGACTGCATTCGGATATACACTTTACAGCTGGTACCAAATCTTCGATCGAAACAGATGTAGAAATCAAGAAATTTTCCGGAGCAAATCCGATAGTAGTTTTGTTTGGGAATTGACTGAAACTTAAACCACAAGTCAAGTGTATTCTTAGCACTTAAAGCTTCTTAAGAGATTTTTGCTTTATTTCCTTTTTTTATCCATTTCTTCTTTTTCAAACTGAAAAATATACCCAAAAGCTTTTGAGCTTAAGTAAGGATGCATGTCTGCAACTAGAAGAGGATTCAGGACATAGAAGAAAGAAGAAAGGACATAGATGAAACCCCGGGAACCGTGTACACCATATGCAGTGGAAATTCATATAAATTTATTTCTGATATGGAGCTAAAGTTGAATCAACGTAAAAAATTTTTACAGCAAAAATATGATTTCGTGTAGGAGCACTTAAAGGATTTCCGAAAGTAAAAAAGTGGTGACAGTGATTTGTACAGGCCAATTTTCCTCAACAGGTTATATTATACTTTTTCAAAAAGTCCTTACTTCAACCACATCTAGAATTCATTTAGTCAATTAAAGCCGCTTGAGAAATAAATTAAACCGCTCACATTATTACCTGAAAAGATATTCGCATAACGTTTTTGATCTATCCCAAAGGTGAAACGCTAGTCCGTCACAATTTGTTAATATTTAACGAAGAAACATTTACTCCCGGTTTCCTGGAGCCCTTTTATCCTTTAGAACCCTCTGAATCCCTGAGCCCAGTACTAGTATATTGTAAGTATAGTACTAAAGAAGCTCAGCGATAATTACTTTACGAATAAGACTGTTGTCGTGATGTGAAAATTAATTTCTCAGAAAATAAAATTTTTCACTTAATGAAGATGTGCTGCGAGAGACCACTGTTTAAAGTGCTATCCTACTGCAACCCGAGAAGGATTAAGTCCCCGGCATAATGCCGGTCTTTCTGCTTTGTGCTCGGATGCAATCTCACGATAAGACCATGCTTTTAGAAAATTACATTTTGCTAGTAACATTCCTATAAGTGTAAGTATAACTTCTATACTATAGGACATACGGTTATATGTGTGTACATGTGCACTCCGGCTTTTATCTTACATTTTCACTTGAAGAGCTGCTGTAAATTTGCAAATAGAGTTGAGTTTCTGAGCATGCCAATTCCGTCTTCTTGTGGGATTGAGTTTATCTAATTACATGGGCGTTTAGTAGTCGGAGCCGGTTTATTTTGATAATAACATGCCTGTTTTCGCAACAATCCCGACATTATTGGGCAATTAAATACACTGTCAAATGCTATTTTCGACAACTAATCTTTGTCTTGGGAATTAAACTTCCATATATAAGGACAAAAAGAATATAGTGAAAGTGGAGACTGTTATGCTATTGAGATTACCTCCTATGAATGGGAACCTAATTTAACTCGGTTTACCTTGAGATCCTTGATAATTTAATTTGTTATAGCACAACTAGATGATACCCACGACTTTATCCGTGGAAAAGGTATCTTAACCAATTATTTACATTTTTCTACATTCCATTTAACTTTTTTCTCCGGTAGCGGACTCTAGTATCATGTATCTCATGTGTCATGCAATTTTATTTGCTTTGTATGGCAAAAGCTTTTTCTAGATAAATTTATGATAACCTTTGTGAATGAATTTTAATGTTTCCAACTACATTTTATACATAAAAACACATATTACATTTTCCAAAAACGTGACAGTAGGACAACGTTTTAATCCCAGTTCCTTCCATCTGTGATTATTTTGAATAATTATTAATGGAATATTTTTAGTATCAACAAAGTAAAAAATCATATGTAAATTCTGTGATCCCGAAAGATAAAAGAATTTACAGCAAAAATTTAGGGTATCATCAGTGTGCAATATGCACAACAAATAGCTAAAACATCGCAAAGAAAAGGAAGGGAAACGCTGATAGAATTTCTAGTCATTTATTTGGCCCTTTCTCAAAACGATGCACTTCGATAAAATTACGCTCCTCGGGATCTGCAAGTAATGCTATACAGTTTTCCGTTGATGTTGAGCATAATAATTCGCATTTTGATCCGTACCAGGAACGTCCTGGATGTTGGCGCGTTTACACAGCCCGCCCCTAATGCGAACTGATGAAAGTTCACCGAGACGAGAGCTACCAAACAGAAGTACGAATTTAATATTTTCGCTATTATTTTGCAAAGTTCTCCGATCTGACTGAAGGGAGATACACCTTGTAAAAATTCTTCCATTCTTTGTTGCCCGCCGGGTAAAATAAGTATCGTCACGTCTAGAGTATCCTTAAAGGGGTTTGGGATTCCAGTCACGATGTATCGATACGTGCCAATATATCGGCAACTATGATGTGCATATATGCATACACAAATTCCCTATTGTTTTACTGCTTTCCTGTTGCCCGAGGATACTCTAGAATTCGTTTGTGGTGCAATTCTGGGATCCCTCCAGAGACCCAGAGTTCCGAGTCCCAACAGGATGCCCCCATTTTGTATAGTTTCAGTTTTAAAAGGGTACCATGTTTGGATGCCTTAATAATTTTCATATATTTTAACTACAGCAAAAATTTGTTGCGCGTTGCTCTTGGGGCCCGGTAACTTTTCCAAGTAATTTCGAGAAAACTTTTTGAATGAAGCAAATGAGTCGCTGTATTAAGAAAAATAGAAATTCTGGCAGTCGCCGTTCTCCGGTGCTTCCACGTTGTCTACAGTTGTTTTAAACATGAAATGTGAAATACTCGATGTGTTTTTGATGCTGGTGGTTATTAAACTTTTCAGTTTCTATTCTAGCTTCTATGAGGATTTTGCAAATTCTAATTTTCAACTTCTTCATAAAAACTATTTTATTAGAAATGTTCTTTCAATAGAAGTTTATTAGGCAATTTTGAATATGGAATATCATTTATTTAAATTCACTAGAGTTCAATAAAGGTCAGAATGATATCCTTGTGGTCAGAGTACTCCTTCAAATGTTTTTGGTTAAATACGTGTAACCAACAGACAAACTTGCACTTGTACTTGTCCAGTTTTAAAAGCTATTCCTAAATAGTTCGAATAGTAAACACGCTTATTATTATTAAACATGTCTAATTAAAATCTAGAAAATCTAGAATATAAAAACTTTAAATTTTCGAGGGCTTCGAATTATTAAGTTAAATATAAATATTTGATTTTTGTGCAAAATCTTTTTTTTAAAGATAAAATAATCTCAAATACTGAACTATTAATATTTCTTTTTAAATTTAGTTTACTTAAGTATCGAATTAATGAAAGCCTTGAAATATCGAAGCTAGAATTTTACAAATATCACTTTATTTACAACAACTTTTAAAAAAATGCGAATTTTGTTTTTAAAAAAGTCTAGCAGAAAAATTGATTTATTATTTCCGCAAATTTTTTTTTTTAAGTTTTTATTTTATTTAATTGCCTCGTTCCTTTTAAAAGAAATTATTAAATAAATCGCGATTTTTTATTAATCTACTTAAATATATTAAATATAAAACTGAGAGTATTTTTCGCTTACTATATCACTTAACTTGTCTTTTGGCGCCAATTAATTTTAACTAGACTGTTTTGTTTTATGCACTTTTATCTTTTGTGTACTGTTCAAATGAATTATAACATCATAAAAATTGCACGTCTATCACCTCCGTAAACTGATAATTGATAATTCCTCAAATACTATAATGTAAGTGGTAATGTCGACAATCGCTTCAAACTTTATCACCTGCTTAAGAGAACAGCCATTATCATAACTTTTAGCATTATCGCGGGTAAATAAAGCAAACTTTTTGGGGTACCCGGAGGCTTTTATTTAGTTTAATTGTTACTTCAAAGAGATCATCTAAAAATGGGTACACTTCTGTCTTTGGGAATATTCATTTTGTTAGCTATTTTTTGCAAAGCTAGTAGTAGTGCTAAAATATTGTTTATTGCTGAAGGGCAAGGATTTGTAACATTTATAGAAACGCCCAGCGATTTTGGTGCAATAAAATTATGTTTGGCAAAGTTTGAAAAAGGTTTGGTGAGCGTAGAACTTTGACGTTTTATTTTAAAATAAAGAAAAAAATTTTTTTCCGAAATCTCAAAGATCCCAAGGAATACAAGATTGAGATGAAAGAAGGAAGTAAACAACAAATTAAAACTGAAAGGGGTGAAATCATATCTCCATATTCATCCACCCAATGCGGCATTCGAGTATTGAAAGTTTCAAATTTATCAAAAGGAAAGTGGATTTTGAAAATGTACAATCAATCCACAAGTGAAGCTTCAGATTTTATAACACTAGATGTCCTTGGAAAACCCAAATATGAAATTGAAACTAGTGAAGAAAAAAATATGGGTTCGGATACATTAACATGTTCAAACTTGGGAACGCGAAAATTTTGCCGAATTAGCAATGACAAAGATTTAGTTTTTGATCAATGCGACGCAAATATAATATTTCGAGAACCCTCCACGTGGTACTGTCGAACTTTAAATTGGGGTACTATGGAGCAAAGTTTGGAAAAAATTCGTGTAAGTATTAAAAAAGAGAAGGATTATACTCCTAATGTGCAGGAGACTGATACAGAATACAGACTTGTGTGCCAACTTCCACAAACAAGAATTTCAGGGTGCAGAGCAGAATATCCAGATGGTAAGAATCAGCTCTATATTGGTGATAATTTGCATCATAGTAGATATTCAACAGCTGGCACTGAGTAAGTTAAAAAATATTGCAGGAGAATACTTAAGCTATAGAAATATCAATTTTTAAAATTAAATTTGATTTAGAAAGGTTTTAAGGTTTAAAATTTCCTTGTCTTTATTTGAAACTTTTGAAAAGATTATTTTACCTACTGTTGTTCGAATTATCGAGGTTTTTGACATTTAATGGGAAAAAATGGGCTAGCACTAAATTGCAGATTAATAAATAGAATTATTGAAAATATTAAAGGCAAAATAGTTTTAACAATGATAAAGCTAGGCGCAATTTATATTTTAAATATTATTTTATATTAAAATATAATTATCTTATAGATAAGAAAGTCTATAATTTAAAATATAAATATGTGGAATCAAAACAACTATTCCTACAGTTTAGAAAAAGGATACTGCGCTCTATCAATTAAAAAGCCGATTGAAGATAAAGAAAAGGGAATTTGGAAAATATACCAGTTGGACACATCAGCAACACCTTCACCTTTGAAAGGCTGCATTTTATACATCGGAGATAAGGGAAGTCTTATTCGAAATTTACTGGATAAGGAAGCAGATAAAATCGAAACAATTGAAGTTATAAAAGCTGAAGAAAATAATGATGATGATATTCTATCAAGTAATGACCTGTTCATTAGGTGTAAAGCCCCATTCACTTTGGATCGGTGTTATCTACGAGATCCCTCTGGAAGAATACATTTTCAAAACGAATATGATTTTAAATATAGTAAAACTTTAGGAATATGCAATTTTCGTAATTTACCAAAAATTCCTGGTCGGTGGATTTGTGGATTGCATGGTCCTGACTATGAAAAGGAAGTAATACATGAAATAGAGGTATAAAAGTATTTTTGTAATTAGCCAAATCTATTACTTTTGGTTACTGTAGGTACTAACTAAGTCAAAAGAAGGAGAAGTGATAACCGACAGCTTCTATGCAATATCTGGCGATAATATCGAATTACTTTGTCGAAGTGCTCTACAAAATCCAATTACTGAATGTGCATTTACAGATCCTCAAGGCAAGGTCTATATAGTGTCGAATAATTTTGAACAAACAAAAGATCCGTAAATAAATAAAATTTCCAAAATTTTAAAACATCTTACAAAAAATTCCATAGGCGTATAAGCTACTTTGGAAAAGGTTTAGAAAATGGACATTGTGGCATAAAAATAAAAGACATAACCAGAAATGAATTAGGAAATTGGACGTGTCAATTCATTGCACAACACAGTAGAAGTCTTTTAATTATACAACTACAGGAGCAATGTATACACAAATATAAATTAAATGGAATACTCAAATACTTATGAATACTCTTTTTTCTAGCTACTAGCATTGCAACAGTAGTCGGGGCTAGTGTTGGTGCAGCTGCAGTTTTAGTTCTCGGGGTCATTGGCGTCTTCATTTTGATTCGTAGAAGGAGGTATAGACAACAGCCACGAAATAGTGGTGCACAAGCCACGAGTGGTATAGAATCTTCCTCTTTATGATAAAAGCAATAATTGGTCTTTTTAAAATTAAAACTTTTGTTTTGCTACAATTTAAATTTAAAATTTTCAAACTTGCTCAAACTATTTACTCCCCAGACATTAAGAACATATTTTATTGTAACCGATTGATCTAAATACAGCAACAAATAAATAAAAAATAACACTACGAGCAATTTGTTTTGAAATGTGATATATGATTTTTCATTCTTTACGAAATATTTTAATAAGACCATTAAAAATTCACTTTTTCTATTTAGAAATGTTTAGAAAGTCGCTTCAATATTAAAAAAGCTCAGTTAATGGATTAATATAGATTTTATACTATAATCAAATAAAAATTTAATTTATCATACAAAAATGAAAAAGAAAGTAAATTATTTTCTATAAAATATTTTTGTGTTTAATTTAACCCACATTTTTCATGTCCATCATTTTAGCATTTTTAAATAATATTAAAAATTGCTAAAACTTTATTTTATTTCCTAAAATCTTCAAGCAATGCAGCATTTATATTTGCAGAATCACAATTTGCTGTTTAATTAACTTTAATTTTAATAATCTGATTGCGATTTTTGTCCTTTTGTCCTAGATATAGCCTACGACCTCAGGTTTAATATAAGCTATACCACTTTCTAATCTTTCATTTACATTTTATACATTTTTAAAATTATTATAATAGGGAATTTTTCAATTTTCGAAGCTATTAATGGCGTGCTATTAATATTTTTTGATTTTGGACTCCAGATTTACAAAACAAAACTCATACAAAATTATGTTTAACTTGTGCTACAATTTGGACAAAATTAAAAAAAGAACGCAGGTTCCAGCTAATAGTTTCGAAGTTTCTAAAGTATATACGTAAACATTTAAGATATTTTCATAATACTAATAAATTATTTATCGTTGTATTTTCATCCTAAATTATTGAAAGAGAAGTCAAAAAATATATACGATGCGAGGTAAGAATTTTCTAATTCTCAAAATTTTCTTAAGAAATTTTCGACTAGAATTGTATTCATATGAAGATAATTATCATGAAATTCCTTATGCTCGATCAAAATTCATGTGGAAATTTTAAAGCTATTTCTATTCAAGGTGCATAAAATTTTAAAGTGTAGTTGCTAATTTGAAAACATTTATATGCCTATTATTATCTGCCCATTGGGTGTACATAAAAAATGTGCGGTATCAATGCAATAAGTGTTTATAATTTCTGAAATACTATTGTTCATCTACAATTTCTTAAGCTTTTATGACATGGCTTAGAGGTGGTCAATGATTATTTTTGCTTATGGCTCTATCCCAGAGATATAAATAAGAGATTACCTTTTTCAGAGGTTTCTAACCGCTAGGTTCTTTGAGACGTGACATAAAAATGAACGCATTCACACTTTTTGGTATTTTCATTTGGATAATTTTGATTTATAAGAGTGATGGTCTCAAAAAGTTTTTTATTGCTGATGGACAAGGATTTCTTACACATTTAGAAACCCCCGCCGGTTTTGGTTCAATTAAAATGTGCAAAGTACAATTTGAAGCAGGTTTGGTGTGAAGAAAAGTTTTTATGTGAAAATATTATTTAAATATTGTTTTCTTTTATATAAAGATAATGATGAATACGTGATCGATATGAAAACCGAGAATAACCAAGAGATTAAAACCAAAAGAGGTGAAATTATATCACCATATTCATCTACTCAATGTGGATTTCGAATTTTGAATATTTCAATTGCATCTGAAGGGCAGTGGTTTGTAAAAATGTTTAACAAAACCGACACCGAGATTTCGAAAGTGTTTATATTGGATGTAGTTAGCAAACCTCCACCTGATATTGTAACAAAAGTGGAAAAAAGTGTAGGTTTTGGCACTTTAAAGTGTTCCCAACTAGGACAAAGATTTTGTCGAATAAGTAACGACAAAGATTTGTCTTTCGACCAATGCGAAGTGAATTTAGTATTTCGGGAACCGACTACTTGGTACTGTCGAACTGCAAACTGGGGCACTATGGAGTTAACTACAGAAACTATTCACGTTAGTATCAAAACAACAAAAACGAGTAGCATTGCTATTATAGAGGAAACGGATTCAGAGTTTAGGTTTGGATGTAAACTTCCATATCCGAAAATTCCTGGATGCAGAGCAGAATTTCCGAATGGAGCAGATCAAATTTATATTGACGATTATTTACATCATGCAAGATACTCGGCTGGTGGGACTGAGTAAGTAGACCTAAATTTAGTTTTAAATACCTATAAATTTTCAAATGTAACGCCAATCTTAGTTAACATTTTGAATTATCAATGATGTATAATATGTTTTATAATATTAATTTTACAGCTTGCAGAAGGGTTACTGTGCCTTGTCGATTAAAAAGCCAATAGGTGATAAAGAGAAAGGAATATGGAGAATATACCAGCTTGATACATCAGCAACACCTTCGACTTTAAAAGGCTGTCTCTTGTATCTTGGAAACAAGAAGGAACTCATTCAAAAATCCTTAGATGAAGAAACTGATGAGCTTAAAATAATTGATGTAATCGAACCCAAAACCATTGACGA
Organism: Proctacanthus coquilletti; assembly: GCA_001932985.1. Classification (NCBI taxonomy): domain Eukaryota; kingdom Metazoa; phylum Arthropoda; class Insecta; order Diptera; family Asilidae; genus Proctacanthus; species Proctacanthus coquilletti. The sequence continues at coordinate 279,836 of MNCL01000027.1, read as the reverse complement.
CACTTTCTCGATCGCTTGTAAAGTTCCTTTCACTCTAGATCACTGTTACCTTCGGGATCCATCAGGCAAAGTACATTTTCAAAATGAAATTGATTTCATTTACACTAAAACGTTGGGAATATGTAATTTTAAAAATTTACCTAAACTTTCTGGTCGTTGGACTTGCGGACTTCATGGTCCTGACTATGAAAATGAAGTAATTCGCGAGTTTGAAGTAAAACAGCATTTATCCAAATTCCGTCAACATTTTTTAAATTTGTCAATTGTGTTTTTTTAGGTTGAGGTAAAGCCAATACAGGGTGAGGTAATAACAGATCAAATCACTGCATTATCTGGTGAAACTGTCGAACTACTTTGTCGAACCGCTCTGGAAGAACCTATTAGGGAATGTGCTTTTACCGATCCGCTCGGTAGAGTCTATTTAGTGTCTAATAATTTTGAGCAACAAGAAAATTCGTATGTATATAAAAAATATAAAACGAAAAATATTCTAGTATTGATTTCATAGGCGGATAAGCTACTTCGGACGGGGATTAGAAAAAGGGCATTGTGGTCTCAAAATACATGACATAAGTAGATCTGAATTTGGAAATTGGACATGTCAATTTATAGGAGCGCAAACGAAGAGTCTTCTGCACTTGCAAGTACAGGAACCAGGTGAGAAGTTTTCTTTGTGCATTTAAATTTTCCTATTTTAAAAATATTAGGAAGGTTAAGTAAGGTTCCAAAAGAAAAAACTCTAATGTGTATATTCTTTTTCTTTTTTCAGTTACCAGTCTTGCTACAGTAATCGGTGCTAGTGTTGGTGTAGCCACGGTTTTTGCCATCGTAATCATTGCAGGCTTCATCTTAATTCGCAGAAGGAGGAGGAGGAGACAACAGGAACAGAATAATGTCGATGATATTAGCATGAGCAGTAGAGAATAGAAATATATCTTTATTGGTATTTCTTCTACACAAGAGTTGGAAGTTATAGACAACCATTTCCATTCAACAAATTTTTTTCATATTTCTCTACTATTTATTTTTATAAAACATTAAACACAGTGAATAGGGAAACGTAGAAAATCTAGAAAAATATATTTCAGTTTTGATAAATATATCAATCTAACATCTGCCATGTTTTACGAATTTAAAAATAAAATTCCCGAGATTACTAAAACATAGAGTTGTTTTTTTTTTTAATGGACTCAAAGGTTGTTAATTTTTCTTGGTTATCCATAAAAAAATCATACTATCACTATATTTCAAACATTTTACATCAGACTGTTAAACATGAAAACTTGAATAGAAAGTGGAAACCTAAAATAAGTCTGTTCTTCAGACTAACAACGACACTCATACAACAACGTCGCTATTGTGATAGCACATTAAACAATTTGTTTCTTTTGTATCATTTCGTTTTTACTTTGTTACTTCTGAGAGACTATAAGATTTCTTAGAGCACACTAGTTAAAGAATGAAACAACATTAAGTCGAATTCACAAGAAAACAAGCCACCACTTGCTGTTTACACTCGAGACTCTGGGTAAGGATTTTCTTAAGATACAGTTGCCCATTACACGGAGTAAACAGTTGTCCCCAAAAGGTACTCAAGACGACAGCCTTGTGGACAAGCTGGCTTATTCATTACGAAATAAGTCACTGGAACAGCTACTGTTCTTCCGGAAGTCCCTCTAAGGATTTAAGGATAAACAGAACTGGGGACTGGTGTTATCGATTCAAATCAGCATTTATCATTCCAACCTTCGTGAATTTTGTATGACCTTCTGATCAGACGGTGTTGCATAAAGTTGCATTGTGACCGGGCTCGTCATTTCCACTATTATAGTGTTGCTGCAGAGCTCGTGCACTTGCAATTGCCTTCATCGATTGGGAGGTTTTACCATCATTTCATGGTTATTGCTGCAGAAAATTGTGCGATTCTCCTTTTTTCTGCCCTCCCCACGTAAATATATGAACGATTAAGGGCCGAACTGGAATCCTTTACATATCGCAGCCAGAACGTTTCATATCCTGTGTAAAGTAGGCTACGAACCGGGTTTGGGGGCGTAACGCAAAGAACTATCCTGCTCCTCCGCCAGAGGGCCATGTTTCCCGAAGGCCCCCTGAGCAGCCCCCTTGGCCCCGGATACATAAAATATTATTGTAGAAAGGGCACTTCACGTTTATTGCATCTCCAGCCATGTTTGTGCAGGGTGTACAGGGAGAATCCATGATAGACATTAATAGTCATTTTTCCTCCCATTTTTTTCTTGTGCTGAAAAGCATCCTGAGACCGATATTTTGGATTATTGGGAAACCTTTTGATCCACTGCCAAACAAGTTATCAAGTTTTGCCCAATTGGGGATTCAAGAGTTCCTCGATGGGCTCCTTGGCATGTATAATGCAGCGATGATTGCATGAAATTCTGTTTCTGAATCATTGTTAACAACATCTCCTTGTATCGCTTTGGGGATTCACCAAGAGGCAAACTCAGTTTGATTACAGTTGCAATTTATTTGTGCACGGATTTCCTTCGGTGCCCCACAAACGTTCCTTATCTTTCCTTGGTCCTTAGGGCATCCCACAAGAAGCTCCTTTACTGCTATGCTCAAAATCGACTATGTATAGTGATTTTTTTTTCATATTTATAATTGAATAGAAGTTGCACTTTCCAGGCGGCGCATACCGCAGAACTAAAAAAAATTTTATTTTGCGCCGGTATATACCAAAAATGGTGGAAACAAATATTTTCGATGGGTAACTAGAATGAAAAGGATTTTACATTTCTTACTGAATAAAGAAACAATTATTTTTTGCAGCGGCTGTTATGTGGCTTATGCACTTCTCTTGCTATTGTTAATATTATTTAATCCGGAAAAGAAGAAAAAATAATAATAATAGTAAATATAAAAATGTAAACATTTTTGTGCAGTTAAAAGTAAATTTGTCATTAAAATATACGGCGTGTGAATTTTATGTCATATTTTTATTTTAAGCTAATTTTATATCAGTGTCTGATGTTAGTCATAGTTCTTTGTTAAAAATAAATACCAAATTTAAAATTTTCTTCTAAATAAAATTTTCTCTCATGTATCTTTAAGGGTAATTTTTTATATTAGAGTAACTTTTTAACGCTTCACAAAAAATTATTATGAGTATCTTTTTAAATAGAAAGCATCCATTTGAAAAAGCTCAGATGTGTTTCTACTAACAAGGTTAGTATATCACTAAAATGCCTTATCAGACGGATTGCTAAGTAGTAAATCTCGCTTATATCAAAGTACTTTGAAATAAAACTCTTGATGAGCAAATAAATCACCAGATTAAACTAGCATTAGATCAAACAATGTCAATGATTATACCGAAATGAAACGAAAGGTGTTCTGTTTGATTTCTTATTGGGATCTTTGCCCCAAATATTCTGTTAAAATTCTCTATATTAATTTAATTATATACTGCCTCCTATTTATAAACTTACCTTCTCTAAAGAAATCCTACTCCAATCCAGAAATATTCTGCATAATTTTATAGGTCAGAGAGAAAAATATTAGGCAGTCAAACTTCGTATAAAAATAATATTTTATTAATAATAAAAACAGATACAATTAAAAAAATTAACCAAAAATTTCCTTGGGCTTTTTCTTCGGTTTACTCTTAAAACTACTACTGTTTGGTAACCAACTCGGAAGATTTCTGAACTTACTAACAGGCTTTTCATCATCGCTGCTGCTATCATCGTACTTAAACTTTTCGGTGCTACGAGCAAACTTGCGTTTTATGCCACTACCTGTCGACTCCTGAGAACTTTTCGATTCTTGGGATGTCTTTAATTCCTGTAAATTCGATGATCTATCTGAAATTTTAGTTTCATTTCCATGGGTCATGCGACCTGATTCTTGCTTTTCTGAGAGCATTTTTCTAAAGAAGGGACTCGTGGTATCATCATGGTCACTATTTTCATTCATTAACGTAATAGAAGCTTTGTTTGAATCAGAGTCTAATAGATCCTTGTACTTTGAATTTGTTAACTCCTCCAATCTTTGCATTAGTTTTTCTTCCTCTTCGCTTTTTTTAATATCCGAAATTAAAAGATCGAGTTCTTGGAAATTGTTTGCTCCATCTGCAAGTTTGTTGTTGCTACTTAATTTTTTTTGTATCGATAAACTAGCCAACAAAGAATCTCTTTCATCGTCTTTTCGGATATCCGAAACTAAAAGTTCGATCTCCTGTTGCGAAATATTCCCACTTAACGTTTCCGCTTGCTCCGATGAACTTATAGTGGATGTAGATTTGTCCAACTTCTTAATATCTTCATCAACCTGTGTTAAATCAAAATCACTATCAGACCCCCAAGCATCTTCAAGAGAATTTTTAGGGGTGTTAGAATACGAAGTACAATTTGTCAAAGAAGGAGGCATAATAACATTATCCTTGTTTGTTTTTTGTGGAGGATCGTCTGGGTCTATGAAATCCAAATTTTGTTTTCTTAAATGATCTCGAACCTGCAAATCAAAACAAATACAATTATAATTTATTTTTCTTATACAATTTTTACCTGATGATAAGCCAGGACGTATTTGATCATATCGTAGGTAATTAAGGGTTCACAAACGTTTTTGATATCACTCAGCTTTACATTAAAGAGATCACGCGGTAATTTTCCTGTAATCCCTTTGAAGTGAAAATCAACAACACCCAATTTCCGCAAATCGTTTTTTGAACTCAAAAAACCACCTTTGATCAGCTCGGTCATATAATTGGAAATCGTAGAGGTGGCCAAACCCCTGACCTGTGCGATTTGTTCAATACTTTTCCCCGCCTTCCAAAGACAATAACACTCCAAATGGGTGTTGGTAATTTTTGAATTTGGAAGTGGATGAAGTTTTAGGATTTCTTTAAGCTCCCGAGGATTTACTGTATCTGAGGGCACAAAATTTGAGCATTGTAGAATACACTTAATGAACTCAGGACCAAATTTTGTGATTTTTATTTCGGAAAACCCATCGATTTTAGCTGTCCGCATTTCAACCAAATTCAGTGGCCTATGCTGTGCAATTTGGTAAAGGGCTTTATTCGATGCGATCATGTACGGCATCACATCCATTTTGACAGCCAAGGATGATCGGACTTTAAGTAATGCTTTGATTACGTCTTGCACATCAGAAGTCTTTTGTGGAGCAGGGCTTAAAGCAAGATTATTCTTCGGTTGCACCATAGCCAGATTTGTATTATTGAAGAAAAATTGTGGCTTGGATCGAGTTAGGAAGCGGTACATGTCTTGATGGGGTTTAAATTTTAGAGGTTGCCGATTTGGGTCGTTCAACCATTCAGTTGCTTTTCTCGAGAGAGATATCCTGTATCCTTTGTACTTCGTGTGGGTAAATTTGTTCTGTATGGCATGTTTCTCCAAAAATCCTTTTCTTTCCAAAATATCAGCCACGGATTTATACCAATCATCAGGTTTCCCTTTTCCCATCCCATAAAGTGGACTGGAACGATGTCTTTGACCGAGTTTAGAATCTTTCGAACCTTTCAAGAGCAATATTGCAATAATTAAACCGCATTGCCCATTGAAAGTATCAATCGCTTTCATTAGATTTTCTGCATCTTTTGTGAAATTAAACAATCCATTCTCATCCAGATCCTGATATTTTTTGGCCAGTTGCTTCGTACTGCAATTATTTCTGCAGTTGTCGCAACAATTTTTCCACTTTGGGACATTTGTCGATGGTCCCTCGAAGTAGGTGAGTATAAACTTTCTTCTACATTCATTACTCTCTATGAAGTCCCTCATTTTCATGGACAAGGTCTCCAGATTTTTTTGTACTTCGGCTGAATATTTTTCCCTTAAATTTTTGTGTACTTGAAAATCAGCCCTACTGTAAAACATAATACATTTGGCGGGCATCCCATCACGTCCAGCACGACCTACTTCCTGGTAGTAACTTTCAATGTCCTTTGAGACCCCGTAGTGGATCACCATACGCACATCGGGCTTATCGATCCCCATCCCAAAAGCAATAGTAGCTACGATCACCTGTAGCGCATCTCGTACAAATTTCTCGTGAACATCTTTTCGTTGCTTTATAGTAAGGCCCGCATGATAGGCTTCGCAATTGATACCATTCGCTTCCAGAACCTTCGCTATTTGCTCAGTGTCTGACCGCGTTAAACAATAAATTATAATGCTACCAGAGCTAACCGAATTTAAAATAGCTCCCATATCAGCCCAGACACCCTGGCTGCTTTTAAGACGGATGTTGAACTCCAAATTCGGTCTATCGAATCCAGTGCATAGAATCTGTGGATTTCTCAGACGTAGGGAGTTCGCTATGTCCTTTCTTACTTGTTCTGTTGCTGTTGCGGTCATTGCTAGAATCGGAGTGTCTGGAGCGAGTCTTCTTAAAATTGATAGACTTCGGAACGCTGGTCGGAAATCATGGCCCCATTTGCTAATGCAATGCGCCTCGTCTACGGCAATTAGTGATAACTTTGGTTTTAAGTCCACTAAGAGTTTGTTACCTATAAATAAAAGCGCAATTCAAAGAAAAGATAATGTTTTATTGTATGCAATGTCCATAAACGCTGGTTTTTGTTTTAGTGTAATAAATAAATTACTTTTCTTGAAATTACTTTCTCGTTTTACTTACCTAAATCACAGGTCGCGAACTCTGGGGTCATATAGACGATGTTGTACTCGAAATTGGAAACTCTGTGGATCACATTCTTGTCCTTTTGAGCTGTGCCCAGAAGACAAGCGCTGATATTAGACACATCTAGAGAGAGGACTTGGTCCTCCATCAACGATATTAAAGGCGATATAACAACAGTGACTGTGTCCAGGTAGACGGAGGGAAACTGGTAGCAGAGAGACTTCCCGTATCCAGTGGCCATAACAATGCAATTATCCTGCTTTTTCTCAAGGATTGAAGAAATCACTTTCCATTGCATAGGGCGAAAGGTTGAGTGCCCAAATCGCTCCTTTAGACAATTAATGATAGCCTCTGGTGGGTGATCTTGTAGAGATCCCGCAATTTCTCCATAGAAATCATTCTCAAACTCCTCGAAGAAGTCCTCATTTTCGGCGGACTGCATTATGAGGAACTAAAGAAATGTATTTAAAATACAAATTAAATTATTAACGAAAATTATCTTACATTTGTAGATTTCCCGGTATTTTATCTGTGCGAAAATCCTTATTTTTCTCCTGCTTAAAAAGTGACGCGACACTCACAACTCGCAGTTTTCATTAAATCGCGCCAAATGCTTATGTTTGTACTTTAACTTACCAAAATCTTATGAAAATCTTTGCCGCGATGTCCGTCAAACTCTTATAGTCTCAAAAAAAACACAAGAATTGTTTATAAACTGACTTTGTACCATAATTCATCTCTTTTCTTCTTTGTCATATTTTTCCCATAAAATCCGTGACGTCATTGAGAAAGATGTCATTTGTGGCAATCAGCTGTTACAGTTCGGTTGTAAACAAATGCGGCGTGCTTTCTTGGGGCGTTTGAGGATTTTACGTTTTAAGTAATAATAGTGTTAAATTGCGATTCTCCCGCTGATGTATAAATTAAAGAGCTGAAATGGATTACGAAAGGGGATATGGACCACTTTCTCTGGTTATTGCTGAGGAGATTGCTCTAGACGGATTAGAAGGGCTAACTATCGATGGTAAGCTGTTGACCCCCAGGTATAGAACATTTAACAAGTTTATAATGTGTAAATTATAAGAATTATTAATGGAAAGATGTTTCAATCCCAATTCAATGAAATATAATAATGTATCACGCATGGACAGTCATCTAGTGAAGAGAATATTGTAGACTTTAAATTGTATTTTAAAAGATCTTAACGATACACGACATCTTTGACGCCCTATCACACTACAATCTAGTACGCATCTAGGCCTATCTAAATTTGTCCATGGCAGTGAATACTCGTTCACTCCCTCTTTCTTCCAGAACCATTTCCTTCAATTTCAGACTCTGACTAACTCCAGAATTCAGATCAGAACTTCTTTCATATTTTAAAAATTGGTTTCAGGAGATAATGGAAAGTTTGTTAACTTTTTATTTAAAAAATCTCATAGTCCTGTGTATACTTTGTCTTGAATCATGTTCTGCTTGAACTTTTACTACTAAATGTAAATATAAATTATGATATTTTTACCTTGCTTGGGGAATTAGTAGTAACACAATCATAAAAGTATAGAGTTAGATTCATACTGGTGCAAGTTAGTAAAATTAAATAGAATAAATGGGAGCTTATTTTAAAAGAGCCTGAAGGAATTAAAAACATGAAATAAATAAACTTACTCTTCTTTTAAAATCATTGTAAAAATAGTTACTAATAAATTTCTAAATTTTTATTTAAATACTTACAAACAAAGTTTGTATTTAAATTGTGAAATGAAATGAGTTACAATATTTTGACTAGGACTGTGGAAACGCCTGTCGCCTGTTCTTAAAATCGAGCTACCATTTCTCGAACATTTCCAAGATCAGATATGGAACTTTATTAAGAAATCCACTAGCCTTTTCGAGTTCTTTGAGCTTCCAGAACCAAGAGAGAAGCTTAAAACTGGAAATAGGATGGATTTTAGAGATCCCGACATAGGAGAATTTATCCTACCGGTAGGTAATTAAATTTTAACAATCAACTATTAAAATATACACGATCACTAATCCAAAACCAGGAAGAATGCCCTTTCACCAGATATCCTCTAAGTCCAGTCGAAGATGGTGAGATCAGGGGTTCATGCCAACACTACAAGACAAGAAAAAAAATTAAATTCGAAGTACTCAAAGATATGACTTTGGATGAAGTGCTTGGAAGGTGAAATATTTAAATAATAAAGTTAGTTATTGATTACTTGTTCTGTCGACTGTTTAGGTGGGACGACAAATTCGTCATAGTTGCTAGTCAGTCTCTTCGTGAGCGCTTCCTAATACCAGAAACAGCACATGTACCGAAAGATTTAAGCCTCCATCACTACTGTGTCCTGGAAGCGATTGGTAGAAGTCGATACAACGGTGAGGTTACAGCAGGAAGATTCAGTATGCTGCAATTTTTTAAGGATGGCGCTTTGTTGTTCTACACCAAGTCTGTGATCCCATATTCATTTTTATAGAAAAATTGTTTTTATTTTATTTTTATTTTTATTTGAATTAGGAATAAACTTACTGAATACAAATTTGTGATGCGACAGCCATACTACGAGAAGATTGGTACTCGTATCTACAATGGTCAACTCATAACTCTACCTAGATTCTACAAAGAATTAAAATCGAAGCCGATGTGCATTATTGAAATTATTTACAAGCTTATTAAAGCAAAGGAGAATGGATTTATGGCATCAACTGAAGTATCGCAACATCTTTCAGCAGAAAATTTAATTAGTTTAAAAAAATTAAAAAATTTAGCAATATTTCGACGATATTTCGACAGTGTGGTATTTTTTATTTCTTTAAAATACTTAAATATTTCATTACACACTTTATTCTATTAAAGAAACTTCCTCTTCGTGAGTTATATCCAAATGCTCAACAGTCGGAATACATGCAGAAGAATAAGACGAAAGAAAGAATCGTCACTGGATGGAAACTAAAAGATCCAAACAAAAAATTCGAAGACTTGTGGATGGATGAGGAAACGAATAAAGACGAGGATGAATTAGGTATTAATATCGAAACAGTCTAATAGAAATGGATCCTAAATTTTTCTCTATAGATTTTATAATTCCCAAGGACTACTACATAGATATGCCAATCCAGCATCAAATTTACAAGTTCGTTGAGGAAAGTGGTATAAAAGGCGCTAGCCAAAGTATGATCGCTAAATCAACAGGAATCAGTCGTTATCTAGTGAGGGCTATTTTAAAAAGATTCGTACAAGATGGTGTATTTAAAGTCTTCTTGGAAGATTGTGGTCGACAAAGAACTGGGATGTACGAAAGAATATGATATGTGACAATTAACGTATGTCATGACTCCTTTTTTAGGTACATTACACTTAAGAATGAAAGTCTGAAAGCTGCAAGCAATCTACCGGAGGATAATGAAAAAATGTCAGCATTCGAGGAAACTCTGCACGAAGTTGTAGACATACCAGAGAAAATTAAGGAGGAGGTAAAATATTTAAATGGTAATTAATTTTGGGTCGTTATTATTATTATTTTTTTCCTCTTTAATTTTTCAAACAGAAAACAGACAATTTGTCATCAGTTGACGGTGACATGGACAGTTCACAATCGCGACAGTGTGAATCAGAAACAAAAGAAGTCCGTAATATGGAAGATGTTCTTCTAATTGATGCAACTATTCGAGATCTACCAGAACCAGCTTATAAAATTGATCCAGCTAGAGAAGAGAAGCGATTAACTAGTCGATATTTGGACCGAAAAAATCTTTGCTTAGCAATTGTTAATCGTAAAGGTCTAATCGATACTTCAAATCTGTACAGGATTATTCGAAAAACCGAATTGAAACGTGGTCTTAAAACCGAGTTATGCAGGAAATCTTTAATGCGTATCATTTACTTGCTTATTTATAAGAAGGAATGTAGAGGGTACGAAGTTGTCCTAACAAAAGACAGTTTCGCCAGAGTTCACAAATACATCACATTACCCAATATGCTACCAGGCGATGATATTCTTCAGGAGGAAATTAAGAGGCTTAAAAGCCTTTTCCATTTAACTATATTAGATAAAAAACATAGAAACAAGGAAATCGGAAGGGAATTACTAGAAGGACAAGAGGACGCCAAGCCTAGGAAAACAGAGCCGTTTAAATCTAAAGGGCCCAGGAGAAAAGGTGGTCCTAGAGATATACCTAAACAGCCGAAATTCCTACGAGCTCAGTGTCATCATGAATTTTTCGTTTATATCACATACGAGCTTCCAAGAAAGTCAGAAGTTATTCCTTTTACGCAAGAGATTTTTGAAAAGTGGAAAATGGACAATGAGGACTTAGATATGGATGACCTTTTAACAGATATTCCACAATTATACTCAGAGGAAATTTCTTGGAAAATGTTTGTGCCACCGATGCCCGAATATAAGGAGTTACCGCACGGATGGATTCTTTTACAAGATATTATTACTCGATTTCCACTTTCATTAATCGCAAAGTCCAATTGGATTTATCGATCGCAAGACAATGAACTAGAAAAATATCTGAGCCACCCAATTCGTCAGCATTATTTGATTCAAAATCTTCCCCACGTTGCTTCTGAACTTTACGCACAGGATATTCAATACGGTGTTATTGACGATGTAGTTAGAAATCTCGGATCAATGGGTCTTATACACATCGGCCATCGAGTTTATAAAGAAGTTAAAAAGTCTTGGATTTATATTAGCAAGTATGGAAAACTTATGGACACTTCCTCATCCGAAGCTGGATATCATAAAATTACTCCCAAAGAGTACCCTACACAAATTTTTAAATTTAATACTACCCAAGATACGCTCAATTATTGGAACAATCTATTTAAAATTGTATCTACCACGAAATTGGGATATAATAAAAAAAGCGCTGTTGGGATGAAAAGGAAACGTTATAATAACGAATTAGTTCCCCTAAAGTTCGAAGAAGCAATAGGAAAAGATGTAGGATTTGTGCCAGGCGATAATTTAGGTGCAGCAGGCCTAGATTCGAATATGTTTGCGCACCTTAAAAGGAACTGGTCGTGGAGGTTGAAGAAGACTCCAGCTACACAAAAGCCGACTCCTAAAGCGACATTGGCGAATTTAACTAAAATTAAAAAAGTGAAAAAGAGTGAAATTCCAGTACCGAAGAAAATTATAAAATTAAAAGTTGGAGGTAAAAGAATAGTTAGCGCTAAACGACGAGATATGGCAGATACTAAAGCGAAAAGGATTCGTAGAGAGTACGACGATATAGACAGAGAAGCTTTGAAAAAAATGAAGAGTCTTCGTGTGAATTGGACACCAGAAGAAGATAGAATGCTAAAAATATGTAGGACAGTGTTTCTTTACTTGCAGGATCCAATAGCAATTCGTTTCGTGAAATATACCACTGTCAGGGATATTCTGCACTGGTCCATAGCCGCCCTAAATAAAACCACCAGGGCTTGCCACAGGCGAACGATATTCCTGTCGAGGTTTAAGAGAGATATTCCCGATACACCGGCTTGGCTACACGAGCTTCGAAATAATCAATACATCACTAAATTGTATGGGCCAACATTCCTCAAAAGTCTTAGAATTTTATACCCGAATGATGTACAATATACAACAGCTTTGAGAGTCCACTACGTTAAGCTAGTCTCATACCTTATCAAGATCATAAATCATTCGAATCTTTCGACTGAAAACGAGGTGATACTACCAGACACCTTAAGTCAATTCCATTTGCTCTACGAGTGCACTCCTTCGGGTATCCAGGACAGTAGACTAAAACACATGCATCCACAAAGTTTAGAAGAAATTGAAATGTACACAATAAGCGAACTTATCCACAGCTCTGTTTGCTGTGCTAAAGACAAGACGCTGTATAACATACAGCTCTTTGAAATTTACAAAGCCTACGCTGAAGAAACCCTCGCTAAAGCATTTAAGAAAACCCGAGCCGACCAACTCGTGGTAGCAACAAAGCTGAAAGATGTTGTGACCTACACCCAGAAACTCGTCCCCATGGGACCATCCTTAACGCTCTCTGTTAAATACCGCCAGCAGCTCCAATTCATCAGAATTCCTTACATGTCCTTTTCGGAATTATCCGTAACCTTTGAGAAGTTTCTCATGACCGATACAACTGAAAATGAATCATTCGATTTCACGGCTGTGGATACGGGCACTTTCATATTTTTCGCCGAACTAACTCTCCTGCCGAATATAATAGTGGATTTTCAACTACCACCAAGAATTCTGACCCTCGATCCCCACCAGGAAAAATGCAAAGACTCTGAAAGGATTTTAGAGCACTTCCGACGACTATTTGAAAACGCCCCAAAGACTGAGTACATTAAAAATTACGAAGAGAAGTGTAAAGCTGGTGAACATCAGCCAAAAGTCCGATTCAACATAGTCAATGAGAGTTACAAGTTAACCTATAATCCATACGATACCTTAGTCAATCTCAGCGACGACTATGTGCATTTCTTTTGTCTATTGAAGAACCTTGACAAGGAGGTGCAGTTGAGGTATGAAACAACAGAAGATGGGTTCTGTGCGTTTAATTGCATCCTGAAGGAGGGACCGTACATATCTACAATTGAACAGATCATAGCTGAAAAGCAGCAAGCCCTAGATAGCCTTGCTATGAAATGCAGTGATCAACCGATGGAGGACACAATTTGTATAACATCTCAGAATCTGATGGGGGTGTTCCACCAGCAGTTGAATCTCGCCAAATTGAAGTGGAAGGGATTGAACTCGAAGGACTTTGGAAAAATTAACCTAGAACCGCAGACTGTTGATATTATTACGTTGGCAAAAGAACTCCGCGAGTATTCGGACCAGGACTTTTCCATTACTGACGGGGAATACATTCCGACACTGAACAAGGAGGATAAGATTATTAAGGCTCAAGATATATTTGTCGTGAATCTACCAAAAGTAAAAGTAAAGTATTGTTCTAATGATGAGGAAGAAAAGGTTCAATATAAAAACTTACTAACACCTAAAGGTCTAATACCTTTGGCAGTGGATTCAGAAAAAGTTATTGAGAAAGTGATGCGGTAAGTAATTTTAATTGCTTTTATTTTTACGAACCAAACAAGGAAAAATAAAGAAATTTAAATAAAATACATTAATAGATATATAAAAAATATTTTAAATGCAAAAAGGCGGATTTTTTGGAAATTATACATGTTAGGAAAATTTTGGTTGTTCCAATAAGGTAGGAAATAAATCCCTTCGATGCGATAGTTAATTTTAAGGAGCTTTTTATTATTTTATTTTAGAAAATTTTATAGTTGCAGCTTCAGAGGCTTGTGTAAGAATTCTGGAAAAGTTAAACCAATTCAAAGATTTTAATAATCTAATTGCAATTGCAATAAAAGCCTCTCAGTTTAATTGGTTGGTAACAAAAATATTATAAAAATAAAAAGTCTAGACAGTCTTTGTTTTGAAAACTAAAGATCTAAATAAAAAATGAAAAGAAAATTAAATATAACTAAAAAATATATAAAAGTTAATGATTTTAGAACATTTAGAGTTTTTTGTTATAATTTTGTAAAAAGTTGATGTTATATAAGAAGATAATAAAAATTAGGGGCAGTAAATACAAAATTATTGCAATTTTCGGGCCAAAATCAAAGCTAGAAAATTTTCGAACACTCTTTTAACTTTTAAATAAATAAAGAAACATCAAAAAAGAAAATAATTATATTTTTGAATTATTGATAAAATTAATCATTCAAATTCATATTTCTCTTTTTTGAAATTTTCATCAATTTCTCGATTTCTCAAAAACTAAAAAAATAAATAAAATCTTGTTCCAGTGAGTATATCATACCCACTCATAGTAGTACAATTGCTGACCTAACAGCCGACATGCATGAGGAAGGCTTCACAGCCGGCGAAATTGTGTTCACCATGGACGTCTTGGTGTTTTTAGAAGAGCATAAACTGGGTGCGACCAATAAGGAACTTCTGGTAATATACTTTTTTATTAAAGACATAGGATTTTTTTGTTATGTACACTATAATATATATAGGAACATTTTAAAGATGAAAAAACACTGATTAAGAGTGTGTCTATGTTGCGAAAACACAATCTAGCCATCAGGACGGGCGTTGAAATGTACACTTACGTTCACAAGAATCACATACGACCCTGGGTCATACACACGTATCATATCACAAGACTGGAGAGGGTAGGAATATTGTAAATAGACACCTTTTACTTGTATTGAAGTGTGCTTTATTCGAAAAGGAAACCATTCCTCCTAATCAACATGAATTGAGTAGTGTGATTATTCAGGATTCCGATGAGGAAACAGAACCTTTGTCCAAAAGACAAAAACTTGGTGAGGAATGTGAAACAAGCAACTCCAGTGCGAAGAATTTGAAAAGGTAATTAGAATTAAATTTGGTGCAGCTCTTAAATATAAATATTCTCCTATAGACCAAGTGACGAAGAAGCAGAGCCATCATCTAAAAGGCGAAGACGTCGAACAGGAACAGGTGGTTCAAAGCCCGATAAAACACAGAAGTATGGACTGATCTTGAGTAATTTGAATAATGCTTTAAAATTTCCTCGTTGTTTAGGGAAAGAGAGATCATTGTTATGGTTCCTTGTCCTTGGATGCGTGTAAATGGTTCCTTTAACAGGCGAGTGCTTGATAAGTGGATGGGATCTATTTTACTGGAATGTATCCCTTGTAACGGTGCAGAAATTTTAACGCTTTGCATTCGTTTCAATATGCTCCAGCCTGTGAATATTTTGTTTTTATTGGACATCTTGAAAGATATTGGATGTATTGAGCTGCGCTCAAAGACCGTAGAAAAATTTACGTTATTCTCTACTTACAAGGATCCTGCAATAGGTAAGGTGAATAACGGTAAAAGGAATTGAATTAACTAGTGTTTCCGCTTTAAGGTGAAGCAACTGAGTTCACTAAAATGGAGAATATCTTCGTTACAGTAAAACCCGATGCTTTAACGAAGTATGGAATTTTTATAGGTGATAAGAAATACAAAACTGATTTTGTATAAATTGTTAATTTTTATTTCCACTTTGATTATGATTCTATTTTTAAAATTATACGGTTTAATAAAAAGTAAAAAAAAATTTTCAATCAAACATCGCAATAAGGTTTAATTTACGAAATCAAAAATACGCTTAATTCCTAATTAACTTTTTTTGAGGATGTGTAGTTAAAAAAACCAAAATCATTAATCATTTTAAGATTGTTTAACACATTTAGACGCCATGCTAACGGAATTTTGAAAAACACGAAATTTTCGCTATATTTTACCAAATATAAATTAAATATTACTCTTAATTAAAAGGAAGTTATTATAAGTAGAAAAAAATAATTCTAAATTAATCACAGGCAGTTTAGTGCAGCATCTGCGAAAGTCGCTCCATGTTAATCGAGTAAACTGAATGTGATTGTATAACATTTCTGTCTCGCAGGGCTTTATAAACGTCTCTAACAGTGATGAGCCTCCTCTTTTGGGGGTACCTGGAAGAGCTCTCATAAGAAAATCAAGAGAACAGAATAACCTAAAACTTACACTTCTTCGCATGCTGATAAAAATACCGAATCATCATTATTCCTCCTGGCAGATGCAGTAGAAGTAATTTCCTTATCTAGCTTAAGCGGACTGTCGTCGATTTTTTGTCTAGTTACAGTATTCCTAACGAAAGGATCCTTGATGGGATGACCGATGTCGTAGAAGAAGGTACCTTCTCCTGTAACCCGATAGTGCTTTTTCTTAAGAATTATTGCTGTGATAACGTTCTTCAGAAGCGTTTGGACAGCAGTGGCCACATACTCTGCGACAACATCGTCCACATGGACTAAACCATTCTCCCAAGCTCCGACCAGAAGTCTGCCCATGATAAAGCCTGCGTCTGGTAGAAAGAATTCCTGTACACAGTACCTTTGCTGTGGGATGGATGGTGAACTGTCCTCTGTTGAGTTTGGCGGCCGTATCACGTCCACGCTCTCGTCCAAGAGATACTCGTAAAGGTCGTAGGGCTCAAATGTAAACCGTTCCCCGAGGAACTTGGACCCACGTTTCCTCTTCCGTCCACTTCTGTTGCTGCTACTGCTTGTCTCCTGCAATGAAATCTGGGGCTGCTGGGGCAAGTAGAAAGTGTCAATTTTGGTCAGGAGCGCCTTGATGAACTCATTGTGCAAGTGAATCGCCTCTGGAGTCGGCAGCAGTTTTCGCGACTCAATGTCGAATTCCTCTTCGGTCCATTTGTGTCGAAACCAGAATTTCAAGTGGCTTAAATATTTCTGAGCGTTGTCGCCCAAAGCCGACATCAATGCGGATTTGGCTTGTGACACTTTTTCACTTAAATCGGACATACCCATAAATAACGCTTTTCGCCGGGAAATTGACAATCAGCTGTTTCGATTGCTGACATTATGCTATAAAAACGATTCTTAACGGAGTTTTTTTCGAAAAGCTACGGGGAACGTTTTCGACTTCGAATTTTTTCTCTACTGTGAAAAAGTCATATATTTGCTGCCAGCACAGTACCTGTAAGAGAAGTTTATTTTTATAGAATTGAGCACTTTCTTGATAATTTGAAGAGCCCAACGATGGATTACGTGGTTTGTATTACAATTTCTAAACTCTGTGTTATCGAATCTGAAATCTTGAAAGAAGCCTGCAGGCGGTTGGTCTGTAGACGGAGTGAGTATTTTTAGCTCCGAAGATTAAACATTGGGAGTTGAAAAACAAGTAAATATATATTTTAAAATCCTGAATACTTCACATAGACTATACACTTCCTAGTTACCAAAACGTCTCAATCTAAGGGAGAGAATTAAGTAAAAGTGATTATTAACCGCCTTAAACGAGTATGGGAAGCACGCTTAAGAAGGCTTCAGATTTCTAAATCGTTTCTTTTCAATTGCAAGGAATTGTTCAAAGTAAATTAAACTCGGCATAAATCGCAGTCTAGGCATCTATTTTACTGTTTTAATTGTGAATAATTAACATCGGAAGGAGATTAGTTAAGTCCTTTTGGTTCAGTAAGTCCACCTGTAAGTGGGTTTTCGCTTTCCTTTAATAATCTACAACCGATAGCTCAGTAAAATCTCTTTAATATACTTTTCCGCTTATTCTAATTGCAATCCAATTGTTCTATTCTATTAACTATTAAAATAAATTGCTGTTTGTATGATTAAAAAATATATCCTTTAGCCAAGACCAACGGTCGTTCCTTACTCAGACTTTAACGCCTCTGAAGATGGTCAAGCCTTACGCGCTGCTATGAAAGGCTTCGGAACGGACGAGCAGGCCATCATCGACATATTAACGGCTAGATCGAACAACCAGCGGCAACAGATCAAGGAGTACTTCACATACGAGTATGGAAGGGATCTGATCGAAGACCTGAAAAGTGAACTCGGAGGCAATTTTGAAAATGTTATCATCGCTCTGATGACTCCTCCCATCCAGTACCTGTGCAAACAACTGCACAAGGCCATGAAGGGCTTAGGCACTGAAGAGGAAACTCTTGTGGAAATCATCTGTACGAAAACAAACGATGAAATCAAGGAGATCGTAGCTGCCTACGAAGACATGTATGATCGTCCGTTAGCGGAGCACCTCTGCAGCGAAACGTCGGGGCATTTTCGCCGTTTGCTGACTCTCATCATTACGGGGGTTCGAGATCCTGTGGGAACTGTTGATCCCGAAAAAGCGAAGGAGCAGGCTGAAGCTCTGTACGCAGCTGGTGAAGCAAAACTGGGAACTGATGAAGAGGTCTTCAATAGGATCATGGCCCATTGCAGTTTTGAGCAGCTTCAATTGGTTTTCGAGGAATACAAGAATGTCTCGGGTATGACTTTGGAGCAAGCCATTAAGCACGAAATGAGCGGAGAACTGCATGATGCTATGATGGCTATCGGTAGGTTCTAACTTATTCTAGGACATCTCATATAAATCTTTGCTTTATTTATATCAGTCGAATGCGTACAATCCCAACCAGCGTTCTTTGCGAAACGACTTCAAAAGGCTATGGAAGGCATGGGTACAGACGACAACTCATTGATCCGCATTGTCGTCAGTCGCTCCGAAATCGATCTGGGCAACATTAAAGACGAATTCGAGCGTATCTACGATCGAACTCTTCTAAGTGCCGTCAAGGTAAATAACATAGAGTTAAAATTCAATTTCGGCATTAAAAATTGCTTATTTTTCTTATAGAACGAAACATCAGGTGACTATAAGCGAGCACTGTGCGCTTTGATTGGATCAGCTTAACCGCTCAAAAGTTTATGTAGGCGCTGATCACTTTTAGACAATGATTGTTGCTTTTAAAGTATATTGCTTTTTACAATGAATTCACAATTCCTAGAAGTAAAGCCTTAGAATTTCATGGTAAACTCACAGTATTTTATTGTAATCTCGATATAGTGCACATTTTCAAGTGCGTTAAATTTGCATGTAGTCGTAATTTACTATTTTTTGTTTATGATTAAAGTAAAAAGAGATTATTTACAACGGGAATGAATATGTTTTGTTTATTCTATAGCACATATAACGTAATCATTCGAGTAATTAGGAAGTTCTATTTGGTCAATGATTTCCCATTGAATGCATGTCTCTCTGCGAAATGGCCCATTTAAATTTTTTCTGCGACTCATATGCAACGATAAAATACACAAAAGCAGTCTTGCAGCAATAGCAATACAATTAGAGGCTTTACGTAAATAATTCCTGCTTAATATTGTAGAAACTCATTTTGTCTGGTGCTTTAATACTGCTGGAGTTAGTTCACTAAAAGGATTTTCTGCAAGTAGTTTTCGTACCGTAAGTATAACTTATATTCTAAAATCTATTTTTTGAGAGACTGATTCAGAGAAATTTAAGCGATTTAAAATATATCGTTGCAGCAATTGCTGAAATAGTTTCAATCTAATTTAAATGTAGATTTAAGTTTTTGCGTTCAAAACACTGAATTAAAATTTCTTTATGGATTTTAGTGTTCTTTCCTTAAGGCAATTCATTTTTTTCTTTAATAAGTGCCGTGCTTTTAATTATTTTACAAAATATATTTAATTCAAAAAATTCGTAAAGGGTGTATGTAAGTCTTAGGTCTACCACCCGTAGAAGTTATACCCTTATTTTTAAAATTACACAGCACTTTATTCAGAGAAAAACACGAAAGTTTGTTCCCAATTATTCAAAAGCTACAAGGCAAATTTTCTTGAAATTTTTGTGAAACCACCACGATTTTATTCTAAACGCACCTAAAGATGAATCGTACTTATTTGACCATGCATTGCCAAAATATGCGTGAATACATAGCAAAAAAAATATTAAACCGGATTGAGAATCTCCAGGTCCTTCAAAACCCTTTAAAAAAAATATTCGATTATTTTACGTAATTAGATATTTTTTTTTTGTTAGATCAATTATTGAATATGTTGGCGTTATTTGATTGCCTTGCGAAGTCGATATGTTTATTAATTTTTGTATTTAGTGGTTTTCAAAATTGCAAACCAGAGATTTTCCTCGCGAAACAGATTGGATTATCTCCTTCTAAAGACAGACATTAATTGACTTTGTTTTCATTCTTTACGAACTAGAAAAACAATTTGTTTTCCTACTATATTATATGCGAGGAGCTATTTATTCCACTGGATTTTTTATTATACTAATGTAGGAAATTTAAGATCTCCAGGTTATTACGATTTGAGCTTAAACAATGTCTTCTTCTTTACGTAATGGTATCTGCCTGCCCATTCTGTTCCGTGAGAGGGTCTTATGTAGAAAAGTCATTTTGATCTGAGGTTAATTTTCGTTCTCCGTCGGCAATCTCCAGGTAAAAAGAGGGAAATGCATCGTTTTACATCTAGTCTGGTATTGAATATTCGGTCTGCCCGCAATAAATGGACAACTCTATTACGAGCACAGAGCAGTCAAGTTCAGAACAAGGAGCAGCAGCAGGAGCAAGGCGAGCCGGTCAAGGCAGACGGCATCCAGAGATATGACGAAGTGAAGATATCAACGAAAATCCAAAAGAAATTGCCTGCCTTGCAACCGCTGCTCAAGAATTTCTTCGTGGGGAAGGTTGAGAATAGTCTGATGGCTTTTCCAGAAGTGATTCCAAGGGACGACATACAAAAGCTCCAGAAGGAAATTCAGGTGATTCGGGACCACTTTGAGAACCTGGATGTGGATAGGATTAGCGCTACTCAAACAGTGGGGAAGGAGGAGAAAGATGAAGTCGTGAAATTGGGCCTGTACGGGATCAATGTTCCACAGCATCTGGGAGGCCGGGGTTACACCTTCTCGGAGAGTTTGATAGCCTCTGAGCCCGAAACAGCCTCGGCGGACATTGCAACGATGCTTGCTTCACATCGGGTAGTGGTGGATATTCTTCAGAAACACGGGACTCAAGAGCAGATCGATAGATTTCTACCAATTTTAGCCAGTGGTAGGTAAACGATAGTGGATCTACCTGGGTTTCATCTGTTTCCTTTGCAGGAACAGGAGCTGCGACCATTGCAGTCTACGAGCGAACAGTGCCACAGGAGACCCTATTCAACACGAAGGCTGTGTACGACGACACGGAGAAGAAATGGGTCCTGAACGGCGAGAAGTCTTTCGTGGTCAACGGGAAGGACGCCAAATATTTTCTGGTGGTTGCAGAAACAGAAAAGTTGGACGTCTCGGGGGATATTGTGCCTGGAATTACGATTTTGATGGTGGACGGAACATCGCCGGGTATAAAACGAGGCCCTGACCTGTTTACTCTGGGGTGTAAAGGATCAGAATTCACGACTATTACTTTCGAGAGCGTTCAAATACCAGAGAGTCGGTTCTTCCTATTTTCTTAAAAAAATAGTTACGAATAACCAAAATTCCAATTACCAGGTTGTGTTATTGGACAATCGAATCAAGGTGCCGAAATCGCCTTCAGCCTCTTAAAATTCCATCGCCTCCGCATGTCTCTAGTCACACTGGGTCTGATGAAAAAGCTCATAGGTCACTTGAGTCAACACTGCATTGCCACAAAACAGGGCGGAGTTCCGCTTAAGTAAGTATTCCGCCTTCTCCCAGCTGGAAGTTGGTGTTAAACGCTTTCAAGAGACATGGAAATTACAGGAGTTCGTCTGTCCCGGTTGGTGTGCAAGGCCTATTCCCTCGAGGCGATGTTGTACTACACAGGAGGATTAATAGACGAATTCGACAACCAGGACGTTGATTTGGAAATCGCTGCATTAAAGGTGTGTCTTTGCCAACATCGTTATGTTAGTACTCTGTCTAAGAATTCCGAAATAGTTTTATTCCCTGGACTGCCTTCTGGCGACGGCAACAGCTCCGATTGACTTTATGGGACCCGTGTCGTTGCTGTCGGATCAGCCAACTCATGGGATTGTAACTAACGCTATTCAGCTGTACACGCACGGGGAATCAAGGGAATCGCTGACTTTGTACACTGGTCTGCTGGGTCTTCAACATGCAGGAGTAAGATATCTAAATCTATATTTTTAAAATTCCGCATCTTCCCCCGACTTGCGCAATTTTTGTCTATACACCGCACAACCTCATTCTGTGCTATGCTTTTAGATGCTCATCCATGGGACTGTAAAGAAGGAACGGAACCCCCTGTTGCATCCCACGTACATGCTGGGGAAGCTATTCGAACGGGTTAATATAGAGAACCCGAAGCCTCAATGGCGTCTGAATGAAGAGCTTCACCCATCACTAGAAATACCTTCCCAGCTCTTAGAGCAATCAATCGCCCGGCTCAAGTTGTGCACCGAGATGCTGCTGACCAGGCACGGCAGCGAAGTGATCCAGAAGCACTCCGAAATCGGACGGATAGCAGAAATCATCTCGCTGGTGTACGCGATGTTCGCCACCTTGTCAAGAGCCTCCCGTTCGCATTGTATAGGGCTCCAGCATTCAGATTACGAACTCCAGCTATCCGTGACGGTATGCAGGGAAGCGTCCACACGCGTCAAGCAACTGGCGACCGAAATTGGGATCGGGGAGTACTCGAACAACGACCTGAACCACATGAAAATCGCCAAGCAAATATTCAAGAGTAAGGGGTTCTTCCCGACGCATCCAACCACTTATAACTTTTAGGTAATGTGAATTTAGACTATGTACTAGAGTAAAAAACTTTTTCTTTGGAAAACTAGGAATTTTTGTTTTTTGAGATTTTCGTAGCAATACAGACAAAATCAGTTTACATTGTTTTATCCCCCCGGAGATCTTGTTCCCTTCGAAGCCTTGGTTTCCTGCAACGGCCGAGAAAGCACTTTCTTCCCCACTGGACCTTGCAGAAAACCAAGGTCGCCTAGTACTCCAATCGGAGCTATTGCAGCTACACGGAGCTTGATCACTCCTGAGTGGTCGCAGCCTCCCTCTTCTTGAACGACAGCAAGGAAACATGTGCGGGTAGTTCCACAAAGTGGATCTTCTTCATGTGCTGTCTGAGATTGCTGTTGCTGCTGAAGTCTTTCTTGCAAATAGCGCAGTTGAACTGGTTGTGAGCTTCGCGAGAGTGTTTGTACAAATCGGAGACCTTTGTGAACCCTTTCATACAGAACTGGCACACATGCGACTTCCGCTGGTGCATGATCAAGTGGTGGGAGGTCGAGAAGGCCCGGGGACAATACTGGCACATGTACATCGTATTCGGATTCTCAATATTCGACTCGTCGTCTTCATCCTTGAACTCGATCTTGCCAGTCGCCTTCACCTCCACAGCAGCCATGTCGAGCATTCGGATCTGGTTGACGGTCCTCGTGTCGACCAGAACATCGTCGCTTAAATCTAGCGTGTCATGGACCGTTGAAGGCTGGGCCGGCACGAATTTCGTTATTAAAAAGCTGTTCTCCTCTGTAGGTTTTATGGTCTTGGCTGGAGGAGCATTTACGCCTGGTTCTTCCTCCTGCTCATCAGCTTCCTCAGAGGATAGTTTTTGGGCATTCGATAAGATGTTGGTTACGTTCTCGGTTAGAACAAAGTGTGGATTTTTGTTGCCGTTCTTCCTTTTAGGTGCTCTTGTGACGACTTCGCTAGAATCAACCGATGAATGATCTGTTGGTGGTGCCACTTCTTCTATTTCCTCCTCGAATTCAGTTCCCTGTTTCTCCTGCTCTTCTTGCTCCTCTTCCATTTCCTTATCGAAGCATTCTATTAACTCATAGCCGGCACCTTCCGACATCTCATCGTCGCTTCGCACACTGTCGTTGGTGAGCATTTGTTTGATTTTATCGTCCGCATTCCGCAGTTTCTGGAGGAACACGTAACACCGGCCAAGATCCTCCATGCACTGTGTGCAAACTTTCGCTGGTAAATTTTCGGTTTCCCATGTCTGGAATTCAATCTGTTTTAATTCCCTAAGTATAACTTGCATTGTCCAAAAAATACCTCTAAGGATGATAATTCGGTAAATATTTGTTTTAAATCGCATTTAATATCATCGATCCGTACTTGGTACGATGCTATGTCATAATCACCTAAATTAAAGCAAATTCTACATAGAACAGATGTGTTTTGCAATGTTACTTCTTCCATAACAAAATTTGTTTCATTTGATGGCATTATATCACTTGTATATTCCAAAATTCTTTATTTATTTTACGCAAAACCCTAGTCAACAAATGCTTGCCAAAAGGTAAACTTCAAGTGCTTCTTCGTATTAAAAAAGTATGGCACATCCGAAGTTTCTTGGATACCAATTATTGAATCATATTCAAATAAAGAAAATTATTTTTAGAACTATTAATTTTATTTTGGTTTAAAAAATAGTTCAACAATACGTTGTGTATTTCCAAAGAAATATGAATAATAATTCTTGCTAAATTAATGCTTTTAACAATTGATTTGGTTTCCCCGTATTATACTTTGAACTGGTAGTGCCGTATTTCGAAATTTTGAACGTCAAAACACGGAACCGGTTGCTAAACGTCCGTCCGGGACTGTCGTGTCGGGTTGAAAGCACTTAGGTTTTCAATCGATTAAGATGTAATTTACTTGCTATTATCAGTTTTGTGTTTTCTAAAACGCAGTTTTTACATCCTCAGAACAACGTCAGAATGCTGAACGTCCTGGAGAGCATATTAAAACCGCATACAGAGCTCGTCGCTCAAGTAGCCCTAACCGTCACTTTCCTGAATTTCCTTAGCGGAGTTTTCCTACTGAACGACATCCGGAAAAGAGGAACTGCCGCCGGAGTGCCTGCTTTTCCTTTTCTCGGAGGCTTAGTCCTGTAAGTTTGAATGAAATCCTCTAGAAATCCACCTAGTTGATTTTGACCTTTGGCCTTGTCAAGTGGTTTGCCAGATTTTTCTACTTTGGTGAGTTGTTAGTTTTTCTCGGTTCTTATCACTATTTAAGAATTTCAGATGCTAATGAATAATGAGATAATCTTATCTTGCCTCTGCATACGCATTTTCCATAGCTTTCCGTGCTTCACTAAACCGATTTTATTCAAAGTGTCCCACGTCTGGATTTCGCTAATTCATTCAGTGGTTTTCACTTAGCCATTGCATAGCGCTTAATTGATTTATTTGTTTATTCATGCGATACGAAGAATTACACCGACAGAATTCGCTAACATTTCTGTTGAAGAAAAACCAATGGTATATTTACATGAAAAAAAAAGAAATTCTTCAAAGATAGTTTGAGCAAACAGAGTGAAACAAAAATTTGGACGAGAATTGGGGGTATTTAAGTAAATTACTTTTTCGCGCTGCGATGGTCGGATAATTGTTTTTAACAATTCGGACCGTGTTTTCACATAATTTTGTATAAAAAGTATGAAACGCTGAATTCGTTTAGATTCTGCTGCTCTAAGTAGGTTCATCACCGGTCGAGGTGTTCCAGTTTTCACCTCTGCTCGTCTTTCACTTTATGTTTCGCTTATTTCCTTGTAGCGACTGCGGGATCTGTAAAGGAATTATTAGTGCCATCTTGTCCAGTTTTGTTCATTGCTTTCTGTGGATGTAGTGGATCCACAGTGAATGAAGTAGTGAACCATGTTACTCCCTTCTTCAATAGTAGGTTTCTGGATCTTGAATCACTTTTACATGCCTTACTTTGCTACTTTGAAAGGCTAGAAAAAAAATTTTATTTTTGTGTTTGCTTCAGAAGTTGTACTATTTAATATTAAACTAATTTTAAAAATTGTGTACTAAATCTATTCATTTGAAAAAGATATCCTGTAAATTAGAGTATTTTTTTATTATTTTGTAGATCACTTTTGAATGTGAAATTCGGGACATTGATAAGGGACGATGCAACGATCAAGATAAATTTTTTCGGTTTTGCCTTGAATGTAGTATATTTGTGTTTCTACTATTACTACACGCCAGGAGAAGGGAAATCGAAGGTTTGGATGCAAATTGGCGTAATCGGTCTGTTCTCCGTGGGGAGCTTGGTCTATGCAGAGCGTGAAAATCCCGATGTTGTAGAAGAACGATTCGGGATGCTCTGTACTGCAGTTTTAATATGCTTGATAACATCACCATTCGCATCATTGGGTGAGATAATCCGGACAAAGAGCACACAGTGTCTGCCATTTCCAATTATTGTATCCGGGACAATCGTATCATTTGCTTGGCTGCTCTACGGCCTGGCCATCAATAACGATGTTTTGATTGTAAGTAAAATGGAGCTTTTTAACGACACTCATAATAATTTATAATTTTTTTAAAAAGATACAAAACTTAATAGCAGTATTGATAAGCACGGTGCAATTGTCACTATTTTTAGTGTACCCTAGAACACCGCAAACTAAGGAAAACAAAAAGGTGCAATAAGTACAAAGCCATTTTTAAATTGTTAGCCCTCGCAGCGAGGGAGACGCTGGTTGTAATTGTCGGACAATAATTTTACATAATAGAGGCAATATTTACACAGTTAAATAAATAAAGTTATATTTAAACGAGATTTATCGTTTCATTTCACTTTCCATTTGTTGAATGTTATCAATGTCATAAAATTGTGTTTGAATTTGGAGGATTTAAAGGGGCCAGGTGAAGACTCAAAATCATCCAATGCAACACCTTAAGCATCATTTAAAAGAATAATATTTAAAACAAGAACGCGTTTCGTAATTGAAAGTTACAGTAAAATTTTATATTGTGACAAGTAGAGCTCCGTTCGGCTCAACTTGTTTTCACTTGATTTGATTCGAAGTGGTGTTACCGGGCTTAGCTTGGCTTGATTCGACTTGTTCTAGTGCACTCAGCTCACTTTAGATCGACTATTTAAGACAGAGTGTATGAAATCTTCAACAAAAAGTTATTCAATACACGTTTTGTGTCGCGTGTACCATGTCGGGATAGTTGAAGCTCATTACACAATCAAGAATACGTTCGTACCTCATGACGTTCTTGGAAATTTGTACAACTAAACGTTTTTATTTTAATAATTAAAAAAATATCCGTGTCAAAAAAGAAAAACAAACGAAACTAATTTTACTCAATTGCTTTCCTGTGTACTATTTTCGGTACATGTCAGAAAATGAGTGTTCTACAAGGATTTTAGGAATCGTAATTTTAATATCATTGTAAAAATTTGTTAAAAATAAAAAATCCAACAAAATTGTTTATTAGCATTAGTCTAAACATGAAAAATGGCAAGTTTATTGGGACAACAATTAAATTCAGAAATTCATGAAGAATATTCCGGATCAACAGGTTCCGCTCGAAATTTTACAATTATTTATTAATTATCTTTATTCTTTTGGGAATCCCTAAAAATAAAATATAATCAGAAACACTCTTGAAAAGCATAAATATATTTAAAAGTTCGTCGACTGCACGAATTGATTTTATAAGACTGAAGAAGGCTGGAATATTGTAAATCAAAGACATGAATGTCGATTTTGTATAAAATACATGTTTTAATAAAATATATCAAGGTCTTATACATAATCAGTGTATAACACATTACAGCAGTACGGTTTTGAGATTTTAAACACGCAGTTTTTCAATTAAAAGGTAAAAAATTGTATCGCCGACAGCGCTCTTGCCGAATCCCCCGGAGAATCAAACAACGCACATCTTATAATTACTAACAAGCACACCCCCCGTTCCCAGTCCCAATCACGGCTTAAGTATCACGTGCTGGCCAATTCTTAAGAAATCTATTTCGTTTCACAAAATACTGGCATTTGATCATTACGGTGTCTCGTGAGTACTCCAAACCTTCGTTAGACTTTTGGCAGCAGTTCCTTTTCGTCAGAATTTGTGCTCATTTTGTATGAAGGTTGCTTCTGTGCCTTGTTTGGGTCGTATCCGTAAAGGAAGATCGATACGATCACCAGCAGAGCACCGAACGAGAATTGCATCGTCAGATTAAAGCCAAACAGGTAGATCGATGCTATGCACGAAATTATGATTGCCAGGGATGTAGCGAATCCTTTGAGGATGTTGTCGGCGTATTTAACGACTACGGCTACGATGAGGCCTCCTCCGGCCTGGAGGAAGATCAGATACCAGATGAAGTAGTCATACCCGAAGAAGAACCCTTGGTCGGCTATTACCTTGCCATCGTTCAAGGCACAGGTGATGGCTCCAAAGGGTAGGCTGAGAAGACTTAGCTGTACATTACGTATCCAGACGGAAATATCGGCACCCTTTAGTATCTTCTCAAAATAAATTCCAGCGAAGCCGGAGAGAAAGCATGCTCCCAGGGCTGCAAATAATCCTAGAAGTCGATTTTGGGCGGGTAACCCGGGTGGCAGAGCTGTATTTGAATCGGTCTGTGCGAGCTGGACAAGGATTACACCAATAACAAGCAGAAGAAGCGAAAGCCACTGCGTGGTAAGCAACTTCCTTCGGAGGATGACTACCGCGAAAAGGGCCGTCGTCAGGATCTTCATCTGGTAGGTCACTTGGTAGGTGGCTGCGTCCAAATGCGACGCTGAGACGTATAGCAGATTGTTTTGAATGATGTAGACAAATGATGGTACACATACTTTTAAGGTGTCGTAAGGATTTTTGACTATTGTTTTGTGCAACGATTGAAGAAAGCGGTCGAAGTCTTTTCCTTCTTCGTTGAACACGAGTACAAGACAGGTAAGTAGTTTGACCACTTCCGACATTAAGACGGCTAGAAAAAAATTATTTATTACAAGTATGTCCATACATAATTATTCTTGGAAAGATGATTTTGATTATTTTGTAGATTTTCCATATTCTTATTTCACAAATGTAAGAAATAGTATTCAATTAGTCCCGTTTTCAATAAAAATCTCAAGGGCTCACTTCAGCAGTAGTAGTATAAGCTAACCCGCATTCTAGAGGTTGTAGGTGCGATTCTCACTTTAAATCTGGCCTTTAAAATTGTTTGTAAAATCTAGCAATATTCCTTTTAGCAATGATTACTAATTTTTAGGATTTGAAGGAAGTATATTATAAAAATCGATTAGTTATGTATTTTTGGTGTTAAATACTTTAAATTTTAAATCAGAAAATCAAAAATTTGGGGATATTTTCTAGGAAATCAAATTTATAATCTAAGGCCAAGAAAAAACGTGAAAATTAAAAATTAATTTAAATGTGTACACATGTAGCAATTAAGATAATTTTATTTTGTATACAGTTAAAATATTAAGAGAAATACTGAAGTTTACGAGAAAAAACCACCACAAATTTATTGAGGATAAAGTTAAAAGCGCAGTACGTCAATATTGGCAATTTTTTATCTATAAAAAAAGGTTAAATAGGTAAGAATGCTGGCTAGTATAATATTTAATGAATGAACTTTATTCAAGTGTAAGAAAATTATTTAAGTAAACTTCGCGCAATATTTTTTTAAAATACCAGGTAAACAATTTTTCTTGGTGGTCTGAGTGTCCTGAAAATTTATAGAATTGTAAAAGTTAGTAGGATGTTTACACTGGTATCATCATCAAGTGTTCAGATGCGAAATAAAAAAAAACTTTAATGGGGGTACGTTTTTATAAAAACTGTTCAACGTATAATGTTGAAACTTTTGACGAAAATCTTTCGCTTGACGCAATCTACTCTAGAGAGCTTCAACCACCTGCTTGTTGCCTCAATTGTTTGGTTAATAGAAACTGTCGACGTTAAGCGAGATCATCAGAAAACAGATATCTCACAAAGACGTCGCACTTAGAATACAATTGTTTCAACGAATTATTTATTATATTCCCTTACAATTTTAATATTCTGTAATAATTTTAAAACTGAACTGAACAATTCAAAATAGTCTAAAAGCTTCTAATTTTACATAAATTAATGAATTTTATATCGGTTATAGTAACAGACCTACTGTTTAAAAATATTTCCGCAATTGCGTCAATTACTTAAAATTAGAAGTTCATTTATATAAGACTTTTAATTCTCTACATTTACATAAATTTTAGCAAATTCGTTGGACCACTCGAGAAAAAAAATCCCACATTTCTTCAGAATTTCAAATATAATAATAATATAAAATAATAATAATTTATCAATAATATTAATCTTGATAAAAGTAGCAATTACTCAGAAAGTAACAAATTTGAAATTTTATAAGGCATTAAGGAGGAGATAAGAACGTTTTGGAGAAATACAGAAGCATTATCTTTGCTCATTTTAGTGTTAAAAGCCTCAAAAATAAAAATTTGTAATTTTGTTTAAGCCATAGTTTTTAACTAGGTTACAGTTACATTAGTCATATTTTTACGATATCTAAAATGACCGTACGTTGGACGCCTTGTTTTAACGTCTACATTATTTAAAATTGCATACAATTTTTCCTGAGCACCGGGTTTCGTTATTTGTCACAATAAAAATAAAAGTTTGCTATTAATTTACGTAAGCACTTAAAAAATTTAACGGCAACGTAGATATATGGAATATCTAGTTTAGGAATGCATTGAATTCCATTTTATGCCCCTTATTAGCTTGAGTGTTATAAATCAGACAATAAAGAGCTCTATAATTTGCATATTCCTTTCACAAAGCAAATAGTATTATTAAAAATAAAGTAAGCAGATTATAGAAGTCGTAAAACTAATGTTTTTAATGAAGTTCTATAAATAAGCTTTTAGGGAATTATGCTGTCTTAGGTATTCTCACTTCCGTCTGAAACTAGAGCATAGTGCAAGCACCCGACTGCAGTTCTAGCCTGCATTTGTTAAGACTGATCTAATCGCTGAATCGCATGCATTACCCGAACAAAATGGACTCAATTTTCAAATTTGTGGATAAGGCTGGATGACGTTAGATAAGAGCTCTACTTCCTGTGATATCGGATGGTTTAAAAAAAAAAGAACAACTATTATCGCTTTAGTTATCATTTACACTTTTCTAGTTGGAGATTTTTAGCGGTCGTTCATTCAGAGTTTGATGGGTTTTTATCCCCCTTCTTCAAAATTTTTAGCATAAGTATTATTGGTTTTAGTACGTACCTGTAGAGCTAACAAAAATGTCCCCAGCCCGGGTACGAGCGTAGCGCATGCTGAGCCCTAATATCGCATTTTGTAGGGTGAGGGTGATGAGACTCACATATTTTAGGGTATTCGTGTTCCCTAAGAGGAATAGAAAAGCCGTTTAGTGTCACTTTTGAATGAAAACCACGCTAGACCTTACTTTGTATAATCATTTTCTGTGATTTTGTCTCCAACTAGACCATTTAATTCACAATTCTTGTAAAGTCGCCCAGCCTAAGCCCCACACAAAACTACCACCGCCACGCGTAAACACAATTTAGTTAGATCTCAGGAACTGCCTACGTTGACAGTTCAAAAGTTGTTGACATTTGAAATTTCGAAACATGACGTTCGAATGTCGATTAACTTTATATTAATTTTTATATTTTGTAAAAACACTAAACCGTTTTTATTAATCTATAAGAAATAACGGATTTTTAAAGAAATGGTTATTTTTTCACACTCAAAATAAATTAGTGTTACGAACGAGTAAGGACACTTTTTCGAAAGTTCAAAGTAGGGGAAATTCGTAAGCAGCTGATTTTGACTTTAGTTTGTTTTGGTGCAGGATTTCAGAAATTGGCGTGAGCAAGTTTTTCTAATCAGAGACTGAAAATGCCGCAGAAGGTTGATTTTGAGGTAGACGAATTTAACAAGGTTTGTTTTCGCCTCTTATATGATTTTCTTTTTGTTTTCAAGAACCCTGATAAGAAACCCTTGGGTGAACTGTACATTAAGCAGGATGGAGTCCAGATGGAAATTCCAGCTTTGGTAAGTAAATCTATTTTTTTGTTTTGCAGTAAAATGCATGGACCAAGTAACTTAAAATCCAATAAGTTCTAGAAATGTCAATCCAGCTTGAGTATATATTTTAAGAACCTTCCAAAGAGTTCATTGTTATGAACTTGTTATACAAATATAAAGCTGAAATGCAAAATACTAAAGGAAGTTATGAATTTTAAGAAATCAGCCGCTATCCTATTAACACTAACTTTTAATTTTTTTCATATTTAAATACTCTTCTTTTAATCCAAAATTCTAGAGTGCACACTGGGTACAAAAAAAGGACTTTATTAAATACACTAGCCTTATCGGCGCTGGTGGTGAAGTGGTTTCCGGTGCAGAATTGGACGAGTGGCTCACCAATGCCGAGCTGTTCAAAAAGGATATGGAATATCTTTTAGAGCTCAACCACTTCAGATTCTGGTCTCATTTGGTGTTTGAGGCTACGTCCATTGAAGCAATCACGTCATTCCTCCAAGAAGCCACACCATTCTATTTGGATCTGCCAATGTTGATCCATCAGCCGAAAGTGATCTTGTTGTACTCGGACATTTTGCAATATGTTCTGCGAGTAATTTGTCGAATGATAACGAATAAAGAATCGGAAGGGGAATGGATCAGAAAAGATCATCTTAGGGAATTGTTGTATTCCAAATTTCTTATATCGATTCCAATGATCTTTGATATGATCACCGCGTATGGACGATCCAATTTAAATATTCTGTCGAAAATTATTCATACCATTTTTAAAATTGAACCAAAATATAATGAGGACTTGCGAATTGGAATACAATACCTCCAGAAAGCGTTCAATGTGATACAGAAAAAGGCTGAAAATGAGGGAGTGGAGAACGATAATGAGCCAGCTTCGTCCTTGGAAGATCTTGCATTGTACACCATGGATTGCGCGTACACCTTAAGCATTCTTCTCGAAGCTTATCCTGAAGCAAGATCTTTGTGTTCGGAAAATCGTTTGGAACAAAGGTATTAAAATTTGTCTAAAGAAAAAAACTGTTTTAAACTAATAAACTTTTAGTATAACACATTTTTACGACAACACGATAACCTTGTTGTATAAAAATATTTTCACTATAAATCCATCGTCGCCGAGCTTGGAACATCTTAATCGGGCCAGGATTGAACTCCTCAAGGCGTTTAGATCTCTCATTAATTCAATTCTCGAGGAAATTTTGCACAATCCGTAAGTTTTTTTAAATAAGACCTAGTATAATGAATTTATCACATATTTATTTAGGGAACAAAGTCTTCTTCCCGCAGAAAATTACATCGCTATTTTAACTGAGTGTTTAGCTGATAGAACTTTCGTTGCTGACTATCAGAAATTCTTCCCTGTGGAGAACGATATCGATATACTTAGACAGGCTTGTAAAGATTTGTATCCTTTTTATAAAATCCCAAACTGATTTTTTGCAAGTAAAATATTGCTTTATATTTAAAAATAATTCTTACAATTTAAAATACGACGGATATTGAAATAATTTAATTCTGGAACACCAAAAAAATTAAGGAACGTTCAGATAAAGATAAATATATTAATAATCCTTAATTAAATTTGCAATAGAGATGAATTTAAAGCTGATTTCATTTTGAAAGCCTATACGAGCGAGGAGGGGTCTTACTTAGTTGATTTAGCAGAATATAATGGATTAGATGATCATGAAGAGTCCGGTAAACCGCGGATCAAATAGTTTAAATAATTCTATTAAAAGCTATGGTTTTATAGATACTCCTGTGGCAAATGGACTGGTGGATGAGATGAGAAACCTCACCATTGATTTTCCTCCTAGAGATATTGAAAAAGAAGTGTCTAAGGTCCAAGATATTCTTTCTCATCTCGGCGATGGGTTTATTAGAAAACTACTAGAAAGATATAACAACACCGAAGAAGCAATATCAGCTCTTCTAGAAGGGAATTTACCACCAGATCTTGCTGAGGCGGATCAGAGTGAAGTATACATTCCCCCAGATCCGAAAGACGCATTATACAATAACATCGGAATAAGTAGAAACAACGTCTTCGATGGGGATGAGTACGATATAATGACGCATGATAATCCGAAATGTATCATAAAAGCCAAAAAGGGATTTCCTGGCCAGCCAAAGAATGTGGAACAACTCCTTGACGATAAGACATATGTTAAGGAGATGAAGGATAAATACCAGGAGTATAGTCTGGTTACAGAGGATAACGAGTATGACGATGAATACGACGATAGCTATGAGGCTTTAGCAGAGAGTGAAGCGAAAACAGCCAAATCAAAAGCAGTTCAAAACGTTTTGGTGGATGAAGTTGCCGATGAAGAATCTGAAGAAGAGGAGGAAGATGACGATGAAGAGGATGCGGATGAACTTGGAAAGAAGTATCTAGAAAATCCTGCGGACATCCGAGCACGCTATGAAGCTCAACGGAACGCTAGGTTTAATGCGCGAGGCAAAAGCCGAGATGTAGTTGGTAAGCCTAAGGGCCACGGACAGGAGAAGGAAGTTGTGACCAACCGAAAATTTAAGGAAGCACACAAGTCAAGTCGAGCGAACCACAACAGGAAGTCGGGAGCTGCCTGGAAGCGTAGTAGAGGCATGATGCCGTTTTAAGTTTTGTTAGTAATGCATTGTGAATTTGTGAATTGTCTAAAACATTAAAATTAACTTCTTTTATAAAAGTATACTAGCTTATTTCTTCCCTTGTTACATAAATTTATGAATTTTCGAGTTAAAATTTTGTTTTTATTTTCCCTTCCATTTATAGAATTTAATTTGCCCAAAAAGTGGTGTCATTAAATAAAAATAATACGCTTATTCAGAAAATGGTGCTAAGAATTTCATACTTTGTGGGTCACTTTTTAAAATTGGCCTATTTCAATTCGATATTAATTTTTAATAACGCTCTTTAGATCTTTGCCGTCAATGAAATTCCAATTGGAATTTTTTTAGTAAAAGAAGGAAATAATAAATAATAATGAACGAAATAATCGGTGCCCATTAAAATCAAAATACGTTTTGTGAGAGAATTTAGGAACTGATCGTTGCCCATGATGCTTAACGAGCAACTGGAACATGTTCGAAGAAGCTTTCTAACCTCCTGGAACACATCTCAAACCATCAGGTTGAAAGTAACACAAGAAGATAAGAAGTTGGGATCTCGATCTCAAAAAGTTGCTAAGCCCAAAGTAGCGCTATCACGGCTCCTGCTTTGGGTGTTCTCTCATTTTCTCGCAACATTTACCTTACCAGGTGATCTGGGTATCTGGTTAGTGGCTACAATCGACGAACGGCTGTTTAACCACTTTTTCCCCCGTAGTGTTTCAGTTCGTTTTGAGAACTTAAGGCGCGAAGATACGCAGGTGATCTCCTCCTCGTCCAGGTGAGGCACACGGAAGTTCTTCGTCGCAAAGAGTGTCAACGTCGCGACAATAGTAGCAACGGTTTAACGGTCTTTTCTTCAGGTTGCGCAAATTTCTTCCCAACTCATTTATCTTTCGCGTGTTTACCTTTGGTCAATACGACAACGATATCGCTATCTTTTCTAAGACATCGCGAAGAAACAAGCGTCGAAAGGCGAAGAGTTCAATAATTTCCTCTGCTGGGCGGAAGAAATTTGTACCAAAAAAAAAACAATCAGTGTATCGAAAGTATTTCGGTAGGAAACAGCTGAATACAAAAAATTGCATATTATTTTAAAACGGTAAAAGTTTTGCTGATCTTGGAAAAGTCTTTCAACAGAAATTCGCCTTAAGGTGTTTTGTGCGTTTCTACGATCGCGGAACTTGTGCTTAGGAAGTGATTTATGTTACACCTCTTCCAGGAGGTTCGAGTGAATTTCTATGCAATGCTTTCGCAAAAAGTGGATTGGGGAGTGATTACAGCTGAAACCTTTTTGGACTAAGAACGAACAACTTTTTAAGGATATATCGTCCGAGAACTTCCATCGACTATTGCCGTAAATCAGGTAAATAGTCTTTTTATGAAAATCACGGCGCGTCGACAGTTTTGCTCTGTTGGACGGCTATCACATTTCACTCGTCTTTTCCGAAGAAATTTTTAATTGTTGAGGCTCTCTGCATTTGCATAATTTCTTCAGAAATATGGTTCTTTTCGCCTTTTGTCTTCCAAGAATATATTCGTCTAAAATAAAAGCAGAATGCGTTCACATGGTTCGGTAGTTTTTCTTAATAGAACATATTTCTGCTTCGAGTTGTTACAAAATTAAAACTTTAAAAGAAACCCTTTGAATATATCATTTTATATTTAAATTATTACAAAGCTCATAGGTTCTTAAGAGACGTGTAGAAGAATGCAGAGGCTGACTAAGTTCAATTAAATTTTAACACTTATTTTTTATGGTCCCACAATTTTCTCATATTTCCAATATCAACTTTAAAAAACAAAAATGCCGTAAAGATATGGTTATTTTACTGAATATTTTCTAGAAAATCTTTTTTCATTAACCGCAAAAGATAAAGAGCGTAACAACAAAAGTTCGACTGTTATCTCTTGTTTGTCCAGAAGTTTCTAAAGTGTTGATAAAATCATAGTATAAGTTGCCATTTTGACCATGAATCGAGTTTCTATGACATTTCATTAATTTTTACGTATAGAAGGAGAAATAATGGTCTTTTAGAATTTGATTTTATAGACATATTTTTCATAACGAACCGGTTGCACATTTAAATCCCTACTACTCAAACCGAAACTAAAAAAACTAAAAAATATTTCATATTGTAATAAGTTCTAAATGATAAAGGTGGCTTAAATATTTGCTTATTTAACATAAGAATTCAATATATAAAATTATGATTTTCCAATAAGCCTTTAAAAATTACAAAGCGGAGTATTACAATTTGCAAGGTAGTGATTTTGCTTTATCCCAACTAAAAAGTAAAAAACGTAATTTAAACCTGGATATTCTTAAGTTTCTGTTTAAATCACCACATAATTTTACTATAACTATTCAAAAGAATTGAGTACAACAGAATTGTTGAATTGCTTATTAAAAGTTTTTTTTATTTTATTATTTCAAATAATGTTCCATTCAAGATTTTAATAGAAAGTTACTTATAATTCAGTTTCTAATTAAAACTATATAGAATCTTAATTCGTTTATTTATTTATTTATAATAACTCGCTTAAATTTCGCGAATAAGAGAAATCATTTCCTGAAAAAAATCTTGAAATGTATTAATTTAATTATTCATCTCATTTTCCCGGTACTTTATGTTTAATTTTAAGATTAAATAAAAGGAAACAATGAACAACTAAGAGGAATGAAATAAACAACGTTATACATCGTAACTCAGTAGTTTTGGTATAATATCTTCAAATTTTAAAAAAATTCAAAATGTTCCAATGAAAAGTTTAGAAAGGAAAAAGTATAAAGACCACCGTAAAACAATTTTAACACCTTTTAACTCTCATTTTACAGCCAATAAAAATTCATATTAACATTGTGCACAATACCAATCTGCGCAAGTTTTTTAATAGCTTTAAAACCTACTGTCTTTCGTGTTCAGATCCGCACCCTAATTAAAATAGTCATTCCAATCTACAATTACCTGGTGCACGCAGTACTTACTAATTAACCGCAGAAAATGTTAGCACACTTTATCATTTTTTGTAATTTTTGTTTTATTAGACCAACTCTGCGACTGTTGCCTGTCTGATCTTCCCATCTGGCATAGTAATCTACTTGCATCATGACAAGACAAAACAATAGTGCTAGGAAATGTGGCATAGTCGTTATAAATTCATTTTCAATTAAAGTGCTCTGGGAAGAGAAATCATCGAAAAAGTGTGCCTTACGCATGTCCTATGTGATCATTGTTTTACGTCACAAATAAAATAGAAAGTATTTTCCACGAAAATCTAAATTACATATAGTGCAACTAAATTTCCCTGTATTAGCCTATCAAACAAACGAAGTAATGATTTGAGAAAACATTTCGTAAGATAATCCACCTTGCTACGTGAATGATTGAGGAGCGCGCAAAAAGGTGCACGATCGCGATTGCCATTCACTTTTGCCTTATTATTGGCTACTCCGATGGTATCGCATTTTCTAAAAGATTACAGAGCAAGTGCGAATGGTCTCGATTGTGCAGATTGTGGTCTTACACAGCAAAAAAAAAATATATATATATATATATAAAGATTGCAAATTGTGCATAGACCACGATTGGCCTTCTTATCGCAGCTACTTCAGCAGGTACAAAATCGAAGAGAGAGTGTAAATGCCTTCTGAACAGGAAGAAAACCCGTGCTGATTTTATTTGTCGCCTCTGTGAACCTCTGGTCAGAAAATCTTGCACATGATTAATACTGCTCAAGGTGAGCTTTAAGAAAATATTTTGCAGTCAAACTTGTTTTCTTTAGTACTCAGATCGGAGCTCTTGCCGGCAACTTAAGGTTAATATATAAGAAGGAAAGGTGTCTTAAGTTGCTTTCAAGGTGGTACTGTTAACGGTCACCAGGATGATGACGCCAACCTTTTAAAAATTCACTCATCGTTGTAGAAGAATGCATTAAACAAGACGCGTATATTACACCATTACTTTGTAAATTTATTAGTATAATCGTTACAGGTTATTTTATCAGATCCTTGAGAGTTTTTCTACTGCTTTTATGTTGATTTCTGTTTAACAAATTTAGCTCATACCTTCTAAATAAGCAAGAAATAAAATCATGTTTTATATGTGTATGTATATAAAGACCATAAGTAGATAATATAATAAATGAAGCAGTGTCACTATATAAGACAGTAGAACTATCATCGGGGTTGAATGCTATTGATGTAGGCACTATAAAGTGAACCCTGGATTTACGACATGTATAAGAAGATTTGTGTAAGGTATTATTATTTAATAAATTCGTTGCCCAATTTTTAATAGGATTCTACAGCTGATAGTTAGCAACAAGCTGGCTTATATTTCACGTGGTAATAATCATATACCCTGTTTTATGGATTGATTTTTTTTTCGACATAAAATTTGGATAACATTTCGAATATTTATTGAAGAAGATTTATCTATGAGGTTCTGAAGAAACAGATCTTAAATTTTAAAATTAAATACTTTAAAAAAAATTGTATTGCTATGTGAAGATTATAATTAAAAAAATGCAACTTTTTCAAAAGAGTATTACAAAAAGTAACAGGGCATACCTGTTAATTAAAAATCAGTAATTAAGAGTCCATTTAACCTTACTTACCTTTTATTTTATGTATGGAGGACTGCCCTTATACTTTATAAATTGTGAGTTGAACTTAAGTACGTAATTTTATCACTGTCTAATGTCTCTGACGAATTAACTACTATTTACTTTGTCCAACAAATTTGGTGAGGAAAAATGCAAAGTATAATGTTAAAAAATTTACAAAAATAAAAATTATTTTTTTAAAGGATTTAAAGAATGTGCTCCATTTTTAGAAGTTAGTTTTTTTTCTCTTTTAATAAATAATTATTGTTTTGTTAATTTTAAGTTTTTACAATTCTATGTTCACTTTTTAATTATATTTTATGTAGAACAGAAGAAAACAGTTTGGATATTGCTCTATCAATTCATTGATATCATTTCTCTATTTTGAAGTAATTTGATAGGACAGATTAGGAAAGACAAGGATAATTCCAGAATTCCACTTTGAAACTTGTGAACCTCTAGAAATTAAGTTTTGCTGATTCTGGAAGGATAGTCGTCGATTTCCATTTATAATTAACAAGACTCTAAAATCGTTTGTTGATTGGACGAATAACCCGGTCAAATCCATTAACAAATTGCCCAAAACAAGCAATTAATTAGTGCCGTTCAGAAGCCAAAACATTCTGGAAGGTATTCATTTTAACGGTTATTAAAGTGTTACACCCAGAGGTTCCCTGAAATCCGAATACACCTCCTAATGCCCGTGTGGCTAATTAACATTCTAATTCGATAGTATCAGCCTACTAGGATGATCAGTACGTGGACGGTAGGAAAAAAGAAGGTCAAAATCTTAGCAGTGCCTCTAAAGAAGCGATCACGAACGTTGAGAGTCATCACAAGAACGGCGATCGTGTCGAAAGTGGGCCACAACGTGATCTACACGCAGAAATGAAGAAATGTCAAGAGAAGGTTTACCAGAAGGCGAGTCCGGGGAGAAGCCTACAGAAGCCCCCGGCCGGTGGAAAAATGTCAGGCTGCGATTGCTGGTATGCCTTCGATCGTCTTTTTCACCGATTTATGTGCGCAGTGGGTTTTTGCACCGCGATAATCGTAAATGATCAATGGAGCAGAAATACATTTATAATCGCGCTTGGCTGCAACATTGAATGCCGGCAATCTAGCCGTAAGAAGATTGGCCCAGGCACTTTCGCGAAATGCCAGAGTACAGGTTGTTTTTGCGAACAGGTTTCGTATTATGGGGGGAAAAAACGGGAAGTTGACAACGGAAAACCTTTTGAAAGCAGCTGGAAGATCTCCCTCTTACAGGCTTTAAGGCCCACCTCGCGAAGTGATCCTGCCGCGCAGATGCAATTCAGTGTATAACTTGATCAGGTGATTATGCAATACCTGCAAGGTAGTTTGGATGCAATCAGTCGACGAGTGCATAGGTGCTTACCTGGGCACGGTTCTAGCCCAGCCTAGAGAGGCAACGGAACCTTCCATTCCTTTCTCTTGTCTAGTTTTATTGTGGTTGCATGATCCTAGATGAAATCCATTGGAATTTAATTCATTTTGACCGGTTACAGAACAAATTGGCTAAAAGGCAACTGAGAGCGATTTTTGATAACCGAAAGGCATTGTGCTTATGCTTGCCCTCCTTTCCACCTGGATTTCTTCAAACGATCGTTCTTTTAGAAATGCTAAGTGAAAGAAGTGGTTAGCGAACCGAAAAGGCTTATTATTGCGCATTGTGAGGAGACAGGTGCCCTTTGTGATGGACTCTTTCTTTTATTCTTACTGGTATAGCCTTTTTCACATTCAGAGGATGAACAGATACATTCACATATAGGTCTACCTGCTTTTTAAATTTAAATAACATATATAAACAGTTTAAATGGTTCATTAAGATTATTTTGAATAAATTCCGTAATGCATATCTTATGATTTTCGTAACATATCGCAAATTTCAAGTTTAGAAGAGATGATAAGGCTAGGCTCCTGAGACCAAATTAAATTTAATATCAAAGAAAATTGTATTCTAAAGATGTTCTTTCTTGTTTTAAAGAGAAAAGGTTAAAAGAGAAATATGATTTTGAAATTATTCCAAATGGGAACTAGCAAACAATTGTGATGTATTTTATAGTATATCTAAATATACCTCACCGATTACAATATTCTGTATAAAAGAAGAAAGACAGTCTCACAACTCTAGTAAAAGAAATCTTCTATTTAGAAACCACAGGACCTGAAATTAATCCTTACAGAGCACAGTAAAAAAGTATTTGTTTTTGGTAATTGTGTCGGTCGGACAATTTATAGGAATTATTGTTATTTAAATGAATTTCGGATAAAATAGATATTTTTAAGTCATATTTAAGTATTTAAGTAAATAATTTCAAAATTTCTGGTAAAAGTGTCGATATCCGTAATTCTGTAATTCGAATTATAGTCAGAAATGTACAAACTTTTATCTTGGATTATTAACTTAGAAACTTTGTATTTAAATCTGTTTAATCAGATATAGGATCTTGTATCCCGATAAAATAATTGTCAAAGTTTGAGTTTCCAAAAATGATAAGCAATAGTTTGTGGATTGATTCGGTTAATGAAATACGCGTTCAATACCATGGAAGTGGACATTCTATTCCCTTAACTGAAGTATAACTTAATGCATTCGCTTCGAGCGGTATTGAGGCATAAAACCTTTTCTATTTCCGCATGATTATTCATTCAGTTGGTAGTTAAGTGCTTATTAGACAAAACAAGATCACCGTGAAAAGGTTAAGTACACTAAATGATGAAAAAGAATACCACGACGGAGCCACAACCAACGACAGTATAAAATTAGATCCATCGACGCAGCTGCAGTTGATTTTTTCTGGTTTTACTAGAACTGATTCGAACTGCGGTTTATTTCCTGAGTTACCGCAGGTAACCCAAAACCCATAGGTGCGTGCACCCAATTTCCCCCTCCCTTCATGTGCGATGTGTTCTAAATTTTCACCGGTATACACAGTGGTATATCTACGGCAACTATTGTTGCTGTGGCCGTCGAAGAGAACCGCGGAATCGTGATATGGCCGAGATAAAAAGTCGAATGGAACCAAACGAAACTCCAGCCCACCGCAGCCAAAAGACCCAAAAAGGTTCATAGCGAATTCAGTTCGCGTATCTATTCGAAAAGGTTACTTTGGGTGCATGGTCGTAACTGCCTCGCCCTGGAGTCATTTTTACAGTCGTGCTTTTGTTTCTTTTTTCTTTTTCGGGGGAAAATTCTAGTTTTTGCTTTTTGCCCTAATCACTAGTGATTTATTTGGTTGAAAACTAAGCTGGACTAAACCGGAGATTTAAGTCACTTATTTTTTGGTTGCTTTTTAATGCTATTGGGATCTCTGTAAATTTTCGAATGCCCGTAAGAAAGTTGCTGAAAACGGCGAAAAGGTGATCGAAGGCTTGCCACCGCTATCTGATTGTGATGTAATAAACGTTTGGCCAGAAGGCGATCACCAGTTGCATAATAGTGCGCTTGATACGTTCCAACTTCGAGCAAATGCCACTAAGAAATTTTTAAGTTAAAGATATTGGCACTAAAAAACGTGATCGGTTTCGAGGGGGAAATTTACTGTTTTACGATGTTTTGTTTTCACGCTATTCTTATTCAAATTCTGCACGATAAATTCCCAATAATGATCCACCTTCCTTCTGTATCATTAATATCGTGCTGACCATGAACTGATCTACTGATCGTGGTTCAACTAAGGTAAGTGCTTCCTTAGGCAGTAATGTTAAATCGGTCAAATATTGGGCGTTATTCGAAAATTGAATGAACGGCTGCTTCCTTAAACAACAAAATTATGGTTTATCTTCAATTATGAACTAACACCTACGAAGTGGCATTGGACCGCTAGAAAATTGCTGAATTGAATCACCTTCTTGGTGATCTTCACTTTTATGTTCGTAGCATCTTGTAGGTGACAAACTAACAAGAAAGTGAATCTTGCAGTTCTTCAAGAAGAATGAGATACTTCTCATTGTCCATTAGAAGTCCCACACTTGGCAGTGAAACTATGTGTAGGAAAGGTGATTCATCAGATTCAATGCTAATTGACTTGAAACAGAAGGCAGATTCATTGCAAATGGGGTAGCTAAATAAGGAAATTTTTGTAGCTTCTTGGTATCTACCTTTTAAAAAGATTTATTGATTAATGAAAAACCATTTAATATTATAAAAATTGTACCAAATTGGATATTTTGTTTGTGAAATAAATATATAAAATTCTACATATATACGAATGCTATTGCTTTGATTTTTACAAACTGTTTTATCATATAAACTAAAGATGGCAATTAAATTAAAATAAAACATTTAAAAAATAAATGCTAAACTGTAAAAATAATGAAGGTTTTGTCGTGGTGTTAGGTTATTAATTTAAATACCTCTGACTTAAACTCAAAGTCCAATGGTATTAAGCTAAATTTGTAATTTTATGA
This sequence comes from Proctacanthus coquilletti, assembly GCA_001932985.1. Lineage (NCBI taxonomy): Eukaryota > Metazoa > Arthropoda > Insecta > Diptera > Asilidae > Proctacanthus > Proctacanthus coquilletti. The sequence continues at coordinate 236,348 of MNCL01000027.1, read as the reverse complement.
ATAAATTTAAAATTATTAAACTGTTGAATTTGCTTCTTTACAACGATGTTTTAATAAAATGACTCTTTTTATTATACTGAGATTAATTCAAAAGATGCAGAATAATATTCGTAGAAATAGTAAAATAACATTTTTTGTGCACGTATTTAGAAAATTTGAAATTTGAAGTTTCAAACCAAAAGCAGAAAATAAAAATCGAGTTAGACAAATTAAATAAAAATAAAATTTTGAAAATATATTTATGAACTATGTATTCAGTAAAATTTCTGGTAGTGGGATAAAAGGATAAACCCTCTGTCTTCACTCAATACATTTCTGGGATGGTCGATTATTATTATTCAAAAATTCTCATTTTATACAAGTAATGAAAAAAATGGACTTAGAGCTTTTAGACAATATAGCAAAGTTTTGCGCTATTAAATGCTATAATGCTTTCAGGGATTTTTATTAGTTTTTTGAAATTGGCTTTTAAATTACATGGTTAATATAACCTCGGTTCGAACACTATGACGAAAAATTGATAAATTTGTAGTAGGAATACACAACATCTAGTAAAAGACCAAGTGTGGGTGGAATTTTTACCATTGTACGATGAAAATCTATTCATAGCTTTCGATATTTAGAAATTGTATAGATCGTTATCTTTGTATACGGCTTACATAAAATAAATTGACTTTCCTACCTTTCAGGCAAACTAGAATAAAATTCTGAAAAGCCTTTATCAAATTTAACAAAGATTTAACTGCTATTCTGACCCAAAGAGGCATTTTTTTCACGATACGTTTTGCTTGCGAATTTGTATACCCATTCACTTCATTACCATAAGAACAGATCATTAAGTCATTAGGTCTCTTTAGTACCTGGGGATTTTGCCTCTCAAAAAGTGATGATGAACAATAATTTACCTGAAACCGCGAGAGCGGTCAAGTGAAAAGTAAACAATCATTAGAAATTTCCCTTAGAACACATGCTCATCAATAACAAATTAGTTGTGGAAGTTATAAAATTAGAAAGTTTCGGCATATCCGGGAAATCAGACATGAAAGTCTACGGTCTAGGTTTTCCAATCAAACGAACCCGAAAATTGAAAATTCACCTCCCACGTAATCGAAAATTGATACCCAATATTGACCAGAAAGCAAACACCGATTTCAGTGGGTTTTTGGTTGCGCTGCAATTGCGCAAGTTTAGCGCGTTTTTTGTCGCAAGCCAAATTACGCTTGATCAGTTTGTGCAAGCGCTAAAACAACTTCAGACACGCCTTCAGATTGAGTTACGAAAGATAAAAAATTCTATAAAAAAATAACATTTCGGCGGAAATCGACTCTATAGGAATGTAAAAATTTGTTTTTATTTTTTGGAAAAGTTTTCCTATAGAAGGAAATTGGTCTGGTGAAAGTCATTTTCCCGGGTCTGCTCTGCAAGCGGAGCGGCGAAGTCCGTTCAAGAAATGAAAGCGGAAAAGGCTTGCAATCAAACCGGCTTATGTGCAATAATTTTCTGGTGCTCTCATTTGCATGAAACCAGTTCGAAAAGACACTGGACAAGATTCACCCAAGACTCGTAAATAAGACGTAAGGCGCTTTTCTCGATCAGTGAAAACCTGCTGGAGAGATGGGCGATTGGTCTGCGTATGGACCAGATTGTCATCTTTTATCAACTGCGCCCCCATCTTATGGTTACATGCAAAGACGTTGATGAAAGAAATGAAATGTTACGTCTGATTACAGACTCCCGCAAGTAATCATTTCTATTGTGGATTTGTAGTGCCGAAAGGGTACCCACATCATTTGAGTTTCTATCTTTCCCAGACAAAAACAATGTATGGAGAAATCTCTAGAGGTTTTCATGGTTTACCTTGATTTAACCTTTTTCCGAACGATGAAAACTCTCGATTTCCAATTATAGGTGTATACCTGGTTTTCAATCCAATACCCATGGGATATACGCCACATTATTGCCTAAAATTCAAATCACTTACCAACCATGAGAAACTGTTCGACTTCGACCATTCACTTTTGAATTGTCTAAGATCTATGCAAGTCTCAGCATCAACGTCTGATGCCGTTTTTGCATGATATCCATTGGTATCTGCTTATGGACATGGGGCTGGAATGAAGCTAGCCGAATTCGCATAGTTTAATTAAGTGTGCATGTTCCATACCTGCATGTCTAGACGTCTAACGATGTTAATTATGCTCTCTCGTGGGGAATCAGATTAAGCCAGTAATAGTTGTATGGCTAGTCTCAGGCAATGCGTTTCAGTATTAGCATCAGAATTTTATGGTGCGCTTTAATTCAAGTGAATGGTTAAATTTATTAAAAGGGATAGCCAATGGATCATTAACAATCCAAGTTCAAGGTGGGAAAGTTATGGTGATCAGAATTAATAAAGGCAGTGATTAAGAAATATTGACATTAAACATGTACAGAAATTTGATGGAGTAATAATTTCGATAGTAAGGGGAAAATAATTATATGCCGAATGCCACTTTTTACAGTTTTTATTTAATTGAAAAAAAAAAATACAAAACAAAAGAAATAGGATTACCTACTAATGAAATAATTTAAAGCGTTCAGTAGGATGAACATGTTTTAATTTTTTACCATAGCAAGTATCTTTTAATTTCTACTATCATTCATTTTACTAGAATTCTAATTTAAGGAGTTCTAGATACCGCTTTGCTAGTTATACGAATTCACCAAAAGCTGGAAGCGCTAGCAAATAACACTCTATTTCTTACAATTGCAAAAGAGTGGAAAATACTTGGATCCAGAAACATAAAGAGAGTGAGGACTGCTACTCAGGGGAGCAAGTTTCCGAGGGAGACAAACCTAAGTACATTTGAGGAAGCCTAGATTCTGTTCGAGGAGTGTGAGCTGGTTCTCGAAGAAACCAGGTCAGCAGGGCTTAAATATGACCCGCGTACTCTATTTATTATTAGAATCAGCGTGCCTCTTGCAGAAGTATCCACTGAGTGCCTGTTGACTGCTATTTAAAGCACTGATCTGGCTATTGCTAGGTCAGTCTGAGGGTGATCATAGTAAGTATTTTGCCGGAGTTGGGTAAAATTCAAATACGTAATTTTCAGAAAAAATAAATTTCAAATAGTTTTCAGTTAATTTTTGATTGAATTAAATAAAATCATTAAAATAATGTCGTTTAAAAGAAAATGAAAACTTTTGGTTCCTATTAAAATATAATAATAATCAATAAAATTGTTTGGCTACATTTTTTATAGTAAAACCTAAAATAGGGAGTGCTTATTCATAGCATTATTAAATATTGATAAGCTTTAATTTTTCTATACTTGTTATATTAAATATTTATCTTATACTACCTATGAAATGAAAAACGTATAGCTATAATATAATTTTCATTCATCCGCATTCCCCGTAAATATCATTAAAAATTTTCCAGCGCTAAAATTATAAGGTTTTCTGAAGTGATAAGAAATAATTGATTATTATTTTATAATTATTGAACACGCTAGTTATTGTATCTTCATCGCTAATTGTATATCTAATTATTTTTTGCTTTCCAAGCATTGTAGCACAAAAACTACAATAAAAACAAATCAAAAGAGTTTTTTGCACTGCTATTAAAAGAACCAGATTTGATTACGTAAAACCTGATTTGACAATTTTGTTTTAATTTCGCATTCAATAGGGCAAAAGTGTAACTAATCTCTTTCAAACACGGCTTTCGTCGCCCCCAATGGGAAATCTACAGACGCGATAAAAACAGCCTTTTCACTCTTTCAATATTGCGATAATTTTCGGTGTAATGGCACAACAATGATCAACTAAAAATGCAATACTGCTTTTTTTTGGAGGAGAGAAAAATTCAAGTGCAATTCATGCCAGAAAATAAAATGCTGGCGAAAATGACCAGCTCGACTGGAATGTAGTTTCAGCGCAGCAACCGCTGGACCCCAGGCCCGGAGGAGTTTGCCCTCCTTTTCGCAGTTACAAATTCGATCAAAGATTAATTTCAAGATTGAGTAATCGCGGATAATCAGGCGTATATGCAGGGAATTATTATTTTTTCTTCCTTTCTCATTTTACAGAGTTCTTTTTTTCGAGTTACACGTACAGCGTTCAATGTTGCACTCTCCAGTGGCCTCGTCGCCATCGCGCGCCGCAACGGTGCGGCGTTCGCGGAAGAATTAATCAAAGCGATGAAAAAGGCAGCTCACGTCGCATTTCGCGAACCGTGCGATCTTCCAATCGATCTCGCCGATATTCGCCAATATTCACACAAAACTACCTCTGAAAGTACCTGCGTTGCGGCTCTTAGGACTTAGGAGGGTTTACGTCGTCCAAGGAATCCACCAAGCTCGGCTCTTGTAAATTTTGCATGACTTGAATTTACCGCAGGGCATTTGCATTAATCTTACGCCGTTTTTAGTTTTCAAGACGAAGGTTGTCTTAAATGTCAACCGACTTTATCCCGTCCGGGCGCAGACCATCGCCCGTATATGCAAAAAAAAAAAAATACACTAGAGTCGGAGGTGATCGCTTTTTTATTTTAAAATCGATCGTTGCCGTTTGATCGCTGTAATTAGCAGAAAATAAAATCAGACTGAAATATCCTTGAGCGCCTAACAATTTGTTGTGCGTTTTAATTAACCAGGCCAATTAATTAGTATTTTTTAATCGTTGAAGTGGTAAAATTGTTATGCTATACATTTTAACTAATAAGCAAAATTTAAAAGAAGGGGAACTTGTTTGAACTGTGAAAGTTCTTTTAATTGAGAGACATTGCGCGTAAAATTTAATATTATCTTCCGGTATGAATTCAATTAAAATTACATATTAAACATTTTTAATTCAATTAGATGTTATGGAAAGGAAATACCTACACATTTTTTTCATACTTACTGTCCATTTGTATTTCCCTTTATTATATAAAAACTATCTGTAGTAATATGGTAAAGAAAGAAAGTTTATTTGTGAATTTATTCGAGGTAATTTCAAAGCATGTGGAACCGATTATTAAAATTTCTTCACTATTTTAAAGATTACAATTTTTCAAGAAATATGGGCTATCCATCATTACATTTTTGTGGTTTCAAAATATTTGAAAAACTATCTTGTCATAAAAATTTTATTATTTTTCAAATCTGCATTTCAAATCAAAAAATTTAGGGGGATTTTAAAAATATATATCATGAGATTCCAACCCTATAATAAACTAGAATATACTAATAACATATTTCATAGTTTTGGAAAATTAAATTGATTGCAGTAAAAAAAAATTATGCAATTAAATAAGTCTCTTCAAATGATACTCGCAAAAATATGAAAAATTTTTACCCATTTATATTTGGAAATTGATTATGTCGATTTTTATTTTCGAAACTTTTTTGAAGCCTAACCTTATAATTAAGAACATTTAGTCAAGTAAATTAAACGTAAATAACACGCTTTTTATATTTCCAGAGCAAATTGATACCAAAATGTTGAAGTTTTTTAACATTTAATAATTTAAAATCAGCTTTTTTTAACTTGATACATTAATACATAAGAGCGTCATTAAAAAAATAAATATGAATCGTTTCAAATTCAGTAAAAACTGTCATTAGTACATTTGCTTGGTTACAAGATTTTACCTTTATTGCTTCACATATGAGGAAGTAAAAATTGTTTGCAGTCATTAGATCTCGTTTTATATGAAAAAAGATGTGGTTATTTAACTGCCATAACGTACAAAACTTACCCACATGAAAGTACATCAATTTCTCTCGCAAATGTACTACTATGAAGCAACTTTCTGTTAATCTTAATTTTAAAGAAAACCAAATAAATATTAAAATATGTTATTTATTTCATCTAGCTTCTGGCAGATTTAAATTTCTAGTTTTTTTTACCTACTGACTACTTTCTCTGAATTTGCTCATAGCGCATTCACTTTACACAACGTTTGAACATGAAAAATTACAAAAAAAGCAACCAAATAACCACCAAATTTTCCAGATAAAAATTACATAATTTTTTCTCATACACTTAATTTTGAGAGAAAATACAATTATTTTTGCATTTTACAATTTCTTATTTAGAATTTGATTTACCTGAAAAGTAAATACTATTGTTTATTATATGAATAATACGTAAAATGCTAAGTGTATTTACAAATAATCGATTCTACCAATGGATATTACAATAAATCTGTTTTATATTCTAATAGATGATTCATAAAGACATTAGTGCGAAAACATTAATTCCACGTATTCATTTTACCTAATCCAGGTATTAGTTCATGGTAAAACTGCGACGTGTAGACATGGAATTTTATTAGGCACGTAATTTCACTGCATTTAAAATAAACGAACACGCTTTTAAAGATTTCATTAAAAAGTTTACATCGTTAACACAAAAATATTGAAGGACAACATGCCGCCATGCAAAAGTAGAGCAGAAAACATATCACGAGCTGAGCAACATTTCTCCAGCTTGTCAAATACTTTAGAAATCAAATTCAAAGCTCATTGGCAACAATTGATCTGCTAATTTATTCATATTCACTTCAGTTTTGCAATAGGCCTAGCCCTCACACGGGTTTTGCGCAAAAACCTGACATTTTACAGCCATGGTCTTGCGGAGGTTTAGTGCCCACGGACTCACTAGTAGTAATTTTAACATTTTGGACAAATAAACAAGGTTGGATCCATCGTCCAACATAATTAAAGGCCATCACTATTCGTATTTTAAATTTCAAAGTCGCTCCGAGATGCTTCTGTGACAAAAGTATCTTTTTTCGTAATCTTCTGAATTTGGCTCAAACAAAAGAGTTAAGCGACAAACTCGTAAAAATGTCGTCTGATGAATTTTTGTTAAGATGAAGTAACGTGTCTCGTTTTCAGGTGTTATGAAATTGTAAAAATGGCCGGTGTTCGAAAACCAGCTTTTGTATAGTGCTCATCGCTTTAATCACGTATTGTTTACAGTCGGTCTAGCCTTAATATTGCACAATGGTCCGCCTCACAAAACGAAAATTCCAAATTTTAACGAACCCAATGAAACTCGATGAGTTGAAGTAAAATCTTTGTTTGAACGGACGTAGACTCTCCTTTTTACGATTCCGTGATTGAAATCGAGCAAAACGAGTGAATTGCACTCCCCGTGGTCTTAATCTGAATATGATGTCTTTAATGACTTCTTTGCGTATGGTGAAGCTGTTGAACAGCGTCTTCTACAGCTTTCACGAACGAGGGAACGAATAAGACTTACACAAGATTATTAAAGTTAAGATGGGAAAAGAGGATTTACGGCCACGAAACACGAGCCAGCATCCGAATAGAAAGTGGTGGCTGGCATCTTCGTATCCAGTCCCCAAGTGGATCTGGTGTGTTCGGGTGAATCGAAACTGACCCAATCTTTTCGATCGGATGTGACTACTATAAGTAAAAGTAATTCTTGGCAAATTCTCTTTCTTCGTAGCGCGAATAGGCAATAAACGAAATTACTCTATACGAGAAAGATGCGGCGCGTTCTCGATTCACTGTCTTGAACCGGTTTTCATGTAGAGATTTACTCAAAGGTGCATAAATTATCGGTTTTCACTCGTGACTCCATTCACTCTCATCTTATATTGCCGCGGAGTAGTGATCTTTAACAATGAACACCTAATGGACCAGAATGAGACGGGGTCGCGGCTTTTAACCGAAAATAGGAGGAGGCGTTCATAGACTTCGTTCTTAGTGAGTTTTGACCCCAATTCACAAACTATTTTGAGGTTAACGATTCACATTCGATTTTCTTTTCTGTTGATTAATTTGTGCCTTGAGCACTATTGGCCCTATGCGATATTCGTTGATGAGGTAGATAGGCAGTTACCATTCCTTTGATGCTAAAATCCATTTTATCTTTATGACGGAGATCAAAGATATTCTCTTTGGTGTAGAATAAAGTAGTAAATGCAAATATTCTGCACGAAAATCGGAAATACATTTCCTTAAAAAAAATAATCAGGTCATTCAAAATTTAATCTTTAAGATACAGAGATACATTTTTATTAATATGCGGAGATAGAATGAATAGAAGTTAATTTCTTACTATTCATATTTATTTTATTACCTTAAAAATTCATATTAAGATAAAACTTTCTTCGTTAAAGGCGTAGAACTTTAAAGAACGATAAAGAAACTATGAGGAAGACGTCAGTGTAACTAATTACAGGAAGGAATGAATAAATGGCAAATAATCGTATATCAAAATATAACACATGATTTAAAGTTCTTTATTGTGAACGAATTTTGTTATAAGTTTGAATATTTACTAAAATTTAATAAATTTAAAAATTTGCTTTTGATATTTTAAAAAATTTAAGTACCTATTAAAAGGATTTCACGTTTAAAGAATTACTATATCAGTTAATTTAAGAAGAATTTATTTGAAAAAATACAAAAGACTTGAAGAAAAATCTTGACACCAAAAGTTTCTAGTTGAAGTCCAATTCGAATCTGGTTTTTATCTACACATTGCTAAAAAACTTTTCTCCTCAAGACCACTACATCTAATAGTTATGTTTTAATTTTCTTTTTAAGAAAAATAAAAGAAAAACAATTGCTTTACTAACCTCTATAAATAATGATATTAACTGAAATAAATCAGAATTACTCCATCGCTTACAACGTAATTCCCAGATAGTGTTTAATTTAGCATATTTTATTGATGATTTATAACGAGAACGCGATAGGTGTCTTGTCTGAATAATTTAACGTAAACAAAACTAATGGCTACGGAATTAAGACATATTTTGCAAACGGATAATTAATTATAAATGTACCACAACTTTCACCTTCCAAAAGAGATTGGAAAAAAATTCCTAGTATTTTTGCATACTTACCTACGAAAACAATATTTGCATATCCACACATATTAAAATAAGGTAAAATACATACGATTTTGAATGCACATTGACTATTTATTTTCTAAAAAGGCGAATGATATTTAAGCGATGGGAAAATGTTAAACGTCTTTGTTCAGTTTAGAAATCTAGAGCGGAAATATTGATAAAGTCGATAAAAAATAAATTTAAATTCAGTTTTTGTTATAAAGCGTAAAAGTTATGACCTGAAATTTTTGTTTAAAATTTTTTATAGCCGGATTTTTGAAACTTGAACTTTTATTTAACATTTATAGTTGAATAATTTGCAAACATTTATTTTGGATTTAAAATATAGATATTTGTTAATATTAACAAACTTTTGTTTTAATGACGAAAATAAAAAATACTATTGCAGTAGGAAATTGAATAATTAAGTAAAAATGTAGTGTACCAAATTTTTCGATATTTTGTGATTTTATAGTTATAGACAATGATTTCTAAGAATTTCATTCTTTTATATTAATACATTAATATGTTGTTTAAAAAGGCGAAAATGTAGTAAGGCAAGGTCTGTAGAGAAGGTGCCTTACAATTTAAATAATAGCATAATATCAAAATGAACATTTTTTATCCAATCTCGATAAACAAAAATCTAAATTTATCTATCTAAACTTGTACGCATGGGTAACAAATTTTGATTATGAAATAAGAGTTTTTTTTTATAATACCATATTTAAAATCTCCAAGTAAGTTAAAAATAAATTCAGAGTACTTTGAGAAAATATTACATGATATTAATTGACAGCATCAATAAAATTAAAATACTGCCAATGTTCCAAGAAATGCTTTACTCAGGCTTGGAGTTTACTTGGGGTTTTTGTTGCTTGGACAGTAAAGCGATTAAATAGGATATTAAAGTTCTGGAATTTAAAACCTGGCTAAAATACAAGAGTATTCAGACATGGAAAATTTTCATCAATTGTCTACAGCATCTCTTTTTTCTGCATTTTGAAAAGAAGATTTGAAACGTAAAATTCAAAGGTGATATATTTTATCACTCGTCACAATCTGCACGATCGCATTCTTGAACAAGACAATTTTACACTGTGGTCATGCCCCTTGATCTATGAAGTGAACAAAAACTGCAATTACAGCAAAACCTCGACCGCGACACGAATCTTGATGATAATATCAAAAGTGGAGAAAATTGCATCGTCGCAAAAGAAAGTCTCTTTCCGGCTACTCCGCGTGAGTCAGCAGAAAATTAAATTAAAGTGCCGTCAAAGAACCTGACTACTCCCACTTAAAGACTTGCGTTCCGATCTGAGTAGGGTAGTAGAAAGAGGAGGTTTTCAGTGTGTGAACAAATCATGCAATTTAATTTCTTTATTTTGAAAAGGCATGTAGTCAAAACGCCCAATCACTTTCCAATTAACATCTTTCAAATTTTGCTAAATTAGTCCCAACCCTAAAAAATTACAACTTGCTATGAGAACCATCTATTAAATTTACAAAATGCTCATCACCGTTAAAAACCATTCTAGATTTATTACCTTACTAAGATAGATCTTCTGACCTAGAATATCTGAGATTCCGTCGATTCGCGATGATTAATTTAACGAACCCAGAAAAGTGTGCCGAATTGTCAAGTTCATAAATTGCATATAATTTTACGCTTGGGACGGTCCGAATTTACATTTTTTTATTTTATTTTCCTGCAGGAAATGGAGAAAATGACATCCGCCGAGAAAGGCAAGAGCGTCAACAATAACAACGTGTGCAGCAAGCACGGCCACAGCAAGACAAATTGGAACACAAAGGTGAGTTATTCTACAGTGTAGAAGATAATGGGTCGCTTGGTGGGTCTGAGAATTCAACTTTAGATCGAAGAACATCGGAGGAAAAAAATATATTCGAGATCTTGCCGTCGTCGTACGTCTCATCACCGGTTTGATTAAATTCTGAGATCTTGTTTACAGTACCGTGAGATCTCGTCAGTAGCGATTCATTGCAATGCAATTGATCGTGAGATCTCCATACAATGAACCTGACATGATCACCACCAAGTAACTTTCTTCAGGTGGATAATGGGCCAAATTTGATGATTGCTTCTTATGACTCTGGTTGAGCTACGTGCCGGGCATATGTCAACAAAGCCCAACAGTGACATTAGTGAGATCAGTAAGATGATCGTAGTTAAGACTTAATGGTATAAATCTGAGAAGGTACCGGCAGTAACGGTTAATTGAACATGCGGACTTTATAAGGCAGATGATTTTCTTCACAAGCTGGAAAATACTGTGGCCAGGAGAAGACGTCTTTTGTCTTTTGATCATGCCAGGCAGACCCAGTTTACCATTGACTGGGGAAAAGACTTTTAATTGCTTATGAGCTAAATAAGTGAGGACTGCTTTTTTTGTTAAACCTTACGATCACTGCATACCAGCTCACCTGAGACGCGGTGTATCTGATGATCGATACTTATCGCGGACTTTGATTTTAATTATCTTTGGGTATAAGTTGGCAAAGGCGTTTTGCTTTCGGTAGATCTAGTCAAAATAGCAGGAAGTGTTACTAGAGCATGCATCTCATTGCTTATATAACTCAGTGCGGGAGCACATTTCACTGTTGATGATAGATGGACTGAAGCTAGTTAGACTCATTCGCTGGAACTGGGAATTTTAATTATTTTTCATGTTTTGAAGCAATCAGGAAATTGTTAGAAATACACTTATAAGTCGGTTGCTAGAAACGATTATACCAATTATTGATGAGAATTTTAAATTCCATTTTTTGTACAATTTTTTGATTAAATTCAGGTAAGTAGTTTGGTTTGTAGATTAGCCGGAAGTATGAACGAAATAAAACAATGGGAGGAAATGTGACCATCAGCACCAAAAACCACAAAACTTGTGATGAGTGTGTCAAACGATTAAGCATTTGTTTGAGAATGGAATGGAAAACTGATTTCTATTTGAAGGTCAGTTAGCCAGTCCATTTTGTCTTAAAAGAGGTCAATAAACAGATAGAGGCTCCAAAAAAAAGATAATTTTGCTTTTTTTATTGGTTTTATCAATTTATGATGGAAAGTACGATGCGTTAAAATTAACTAATTGAGAAACGTTGTAAGCACTTCTTTCTAATCTCAATTTTAAATAGAATCATTTCTAATATCCAAAGGCACTAAATACGTCTGTATTAAAATAATGAATAAAAAATGTGGGCCGCTTATCAATTTAATAAGGTTTAAAATCCACGTAAATTTCGTATAGATGCACAGAATTCAAATGAGATTTCCAATAATTTTAGTTCCTATGTATAAAAGAACGATTATATATTAATACTCTACGTCGTAGCTAGCACTTGATTCAGGAAAGAATTTTTGTTCGGTCTATGTATTTTTATATTTATGCAAATTGAATGAGTTTTTTTCTTTACTAGAGCCAATAATTATATTTCTTAATTTTATACTTATACTTTTTGTCGCTGTTTTAAATTTTTTTCATATTTTTCATCTGAAATTAATTAAAAAAGTTTAAAAGAAGTAGTAATTTTCCTGCAATATCTTATGGTTGCAAAAAATGTATTAAATACACCGAAATTATATTTAAATATTTAAATATTTGTAATATCCTTTTAATTTGAATAAAGAAAAATGATACATTTTAAAAATTCTAATTTATAACTTAAGAAAGCATCAAAGATAGTTGCAAAATAAACAAATCAAAGCAAAAGAAGACCTTTTAACGAAGAAATTAATCACTTAAATAATCATATAACAATTATTTTATAATTTTGCCTTTACGGCTTTAATAAGTTATTTGCAAGTAATAGACTGACTTGTAAAAAATATTGGTACTCAAGATCTAAAGAAATTGTTATTTTTGAAGGTGATTCTGAGCTGCATAAATCATAAATTCAGGTAAATGAAATAAATTTCTACTTTAAGTGTTTAAAATAGAGGAGTAGAGTGTACTATTGATCGATATAGGTAATTTTACAGTCCCTATTGGAATTGGATGTAAAACAAACATAGAAGTTTCCTCAAGGCTCTGCCCTGATTATAATTAAATTTAGTGATCAAATTTTTAAAGTGCATTAAGAAAATATTTTAAAATTAAATTTTCCAAGCCAGAGACGTTATTTAACGATATTTCTGTGATATTAAAGTTTTTTAATAAAATCTACAACAATTTTAAAGTCATCTTACAGCGATAAATCAGATTTCGTTATTTTTTTCAGCGATGATGTGGTTTGGGATGTGGTCACTGCACTATTGTTGATAACAATAGCCGAAATTGAACAAATACGTGTCAACCGGTTTGTGTTCTTTTGAAAATTACTTTGTCACAGCCTCTAATGCGTAGATTAAGTCTTGTTGTCACCAGACGTAATTAAAATGATAAAATTTATTTCTTACAAAATCCTTTAATAAATTACAAACAAGCGCGCAATTTATCGAAACGACTTCTGACGGCCGGCAAAAATCGATTGATTTGTAGAACTTTCAGTACTGGCGGCGGTAAGCTTTCGCGCTAAACAAGCTTTCGAAAAAGCAACCAAATCAACAAGCAAACAGCTTATGACGCTGTCTCGCACTCCCCTCGACGGAGCTCCAGTGGCGCAATTGGTTAGCGCACGGTACTTATAATCAGTAACTTGTGAGCAATGCCGGGGTTGTGAGTTCGAGCCTCACCTGGAGCAGGCACATTTTTTTTCACCCGGGCAAGGACCAGGAGGCACACCATCCCGTGTGGGAACTGATTCCGAGTAGAGACCAGAGGAAATCTCGTCTGCCTTTGGTTTCAGCAAGGGGAAATGGGCAATTTACTTGTTTTATTAATTAAGAGATTCACAATGCGACAGGATATTATTCGATTGCAAACTTTCGTTCCCGAATAGCCCAACGTAAAGATGCGAATTAAGTGATACTTGCCAAAGGTGAGGTCGCAAAATGAAAACGAAGTAAAGAGTGCACTAACATTTTTGGGTATTCATGGGAATTTGCAATTCTAACGCTATGCAAATACCGTTTTAACAATTATTAATATTTTTGTTAGACCTGTGTTTAGTGACCAGAAGTCAAATTAAACGAGAACACTCGTGATGGGCAATGGGAACACAACAGGACTAAGTTCTTCCGGGGATCTTTCTCAAGGGCCCGAATTTCAAGGCATAAAAAAACTTTGTTCAAAATTCTAAAAGCATACTCAGATTGAAAAAATTACGTTTTTACAATGCTCAAGTGAATTATATTTAAAATTTTGAATAAAATGTAGAACAAAAGGTTAAAACCACCCTGTTCAAATTTCAGTTCACAATAGTCGCTTTTAACGATAAACAGTACCTACCAAGCAAAAAACTGTGCCTTAGTATCAATTTTTATACCTTAATTTTATTTGAATTTTTTTTTTTTGAATTAGTACAGCACAAAAAATTGATTTTTGATTTTTGAATATAGTTTTGTCTGTAGTATCATTTTTAAACTAGTCACACTGATTTATGTAAGTTTTTTCAATCTTGGCTATTCCAAAAAATCAAAAAAATACTTTCAATTGTTTTAAAATTGATATCGTTTCATAGCGTGTAAGGTTGTGTCTCCTCTTTATTTTAAATCATAATTTTTGTATATTATTATTAAATTTGCTCGGTAGCTACTCCATTCAAAATTCTTGGATTATTAATGAGAATAAAAAATGTAGATAAACCAAGTGATTTTCATTTGCCAAATTTTAAAAAAAATATTGAAACACGTAACAAAAGAAATATTAGTCTTTTCGATTTTTACTTAATTTCTAAACCTAAGACTTAATTTTATAATTTGAGATGTGAGTGTTAAGTCTTAAATTGTAGGGATAAAATTCCTAAAAAATGTAATATTAGTTTTAAGGTTGTTGTAAAGATACCCAAGAATAGAGTAGCTTTTACTATCACAAAAATTTCTAAAATGTTTTTTATTTAAATGCTAAATTTTGGATAATTCATCGAAGAAACGTAAAGTGTGTATCAATTTCTAAATTTCCTTCATTTTCAAATTAATTTTTAGCAATCACACTTTAATGGATTAAAATTTATTTGGTCAATTTTTAAAAATATGAAAGACAAAACCTTAAATTGCTCATGCTGAAATGATCATTCAGTTTTTGAGGTGTAAATTTATATTTGATATCCCTGACTGTGGCATTAAACCTCGATAGCTAACATAAATCTTTTTTCTGCTGAAGATTTTTATAACCCCAAAACAACAAAATGAAATTTTCTACTTTCTATCTCTTCAAATACTTCATTTAATTTTATTGCTTTAACAGGTCATAGTATTTTGTAAATAAACACTACAACAAACGGCTCATTTGTTAGCAAAAATCGAACTGAACTTGAACTTACGTAGGCCTAAGAGAGCGAGGGACGGAAATACTTCGTATGTGTTATTATTTGAAAATATGGTTCAACAGAAGCAAATTGTGTGATTATTCGGAACACCTGCACTAACTATTGTCGTACCTTAAGCACCTGGAGTGTGTTTTGGTGTAATTTAATAACGAACTACGAGGAGTGCAACAATTCACGGTAATTGCACTTCTCAAGGTGAAGGAGTCCCAGATTTGCTTTCTCCTCGGAATAGAGAAACCCACCGAACGAGGGCAAATAATATTTGGCAGGGTATCACTTTCTAGGTAGCCAAGGAAAAAATGATAATAAAGCAACAAATACAGCTCTACAGGTATTCGACATGACGCGACACCTGAATGGAGTAAAGTAGCAAAACTAACGACAACAAGAAGTTTCACATTAATGCCGTTCGACTGATCAACTGACCTTAATATGGTAATGCCTTTTCTATTGTTGCTACCTGTTCCTCGTCGTCATGTTCATTAGACTTGGTGCAAGGTACGTGCAGCTTGCCGCCGTACCTTGGTCTGGATCAATAATCAATCACGTATTGATTGGCTCTCAAAAATCCGTTTTTCTTAATTCGCATTCTAATTACCGTTTCGTGTTACAATTATTAAAGTTGGCGAAGTAGTTGAAGACGAACGAGAGAAATTGCATCCTATGAACAGTTGTCGATCAACCCGGATCAATGAAATCTTTAATCTTCAGGTTTGGGGTTTCTGGATTTTCAGCCAGGTGGGAAATTGGAAAATCACTCAAATGAAACGAGGACCGTTCGTTCAACACAATTTTGACCTGAAAATTAGAAAAACATTGAAAAAAAAAATCTGCTTATTATGTCACAGGTATGCGACGTTGTTTCGTTCTATGAATTTATGTGATCAGTCTATAACGGTGAGACGAAACTAATCGCAGGTAATTCCATTTTGTGCTACCTAGACGGACTTAGAGGCTAGACTACCGATAAACTTCGCTACTTTGGTGCTTTATAATAATGACAAAATAGCTATTATGTTAATTTTATTTTGAATTGCAAATTGAATTCCTAATCATTATTAAATTTATCACAAAATTTTTAAATAGCATCTATGATATAAAAATTTTTCAAAAATCTTGCTTTAATCTTTAAACACGTTTAAGTCTTTATTTTTATTTTCGATTACTAATTTTAAATGTAAACTTTTGAACCTTCTTAGCGAAAGTAAGAGCAGGAAAAAGATAGATATGTATAAATAAACTAACGTGGAGCTTAAAAATATACAAATTTGTAAAATTGGAAAATACATATTCATTTCTTTTGAATAATTATAATTTTCTGAGTTTTATACAGAAAGTTTCTTTATTTAAAATTTCGTACTTTAAAAACATAAAATTTCAAAATCGGTTTTGTTAAACACTAATGTTTTTCGATTTTCGAGTATATTTTTTTTTTATTAAAAAATCAGGTGGTTATTTTGTACACTTAATAAATCCTAGCTTAAACCTAACTCGAAAAAGAATGTTCCATTGAGGAGACTCCGATTATTTTGTTTATAATTTTGGTCTAAGCTAAGAACTTACAATATAATTTAAACTAGTTTATCCCGGCTAACTCCCTCTGAGGAATATCTTTGAAGTATGAATTTAAAAAATTAGTTAATTTTATTTAGAACTGAAATTTTTTTAAAAAATAAAATTAAATGTTAAATAAGTTAAAGGATGTCAATTAAAAAGCTAAAAGAAATATTATTTTTCGTTGTTCAAGGTTCTAATTATAAAAGTAAATGCAAGGTAATATAAAATTTTAGACTTCTTAAAATAATAGAGAACAAGATTTCGTAATTATTATTAATCTAGACACTTATAACAAGGTGTTTATTTTTGCCATATAATTATAATATAAAAAAAACATACTTTGCAAAGCAGTACACATGCGTTAAAATGTAAATCAATTGTAAGGAGGTAAATAAAAGTAAAGTAAGAAGTAAGAATGTAACTATAAATTTAGTAGAGAAATATACTTTTAATTTTTAGCCAAAGATTTTTTTGTTTTGGTTTAACATGAATTTTTTTGACATGGGTTTTTTAAAATAAATATCTTATTATTAATGGCAACCTAAAATCATCGCTTTTGATAACCGTCTATGTCACTATTTTGAAGTGATACAATATTTAAGAAATATATTCATGTCTAGAATAAGATACTTCCTACATGCAAAAATATTCTCAGTCTAATTTCATGATTTCCTGTTTGGAGTACAGGCCAATTTTTTTGTTTTCTTGAAATTATGGCTCGGATAGGCAGACAAACTACAAAAATTGTAATGACATAATTTTTATATCGTTTTGACCTGCCGGGTAATGAACTCTAAAAGAAGATTATTGAAAGGTTTGTTTTAGTTTTGTATCATACGGAGCGTTGTACCTGATGTCTTCAAAGAAATCATCATGTCTCTATTTTAAAGATCTTAGATATCAGTAGCAAAAATTAGTTCCTTGTCATCAGTTACAGGTTTTAGAAGCATATTTTTTGTTAATAGCTTAATTTAAGACATCAAAAGCGTGACCATATAAAAAGAACCGTTATTTGAAACGTTAGAAATCTGAAAAAGTATTATAATCTAGCAAGACAGAAAGACGTCGTTTTGGTATTTTCTCTTATCTTTCTACAGACGACAGGTATAAACTTTAAGATGGGAAAAACTCCACGTCTCAATCACTTGAGTTTTATTTCACGTCCGATTTTTCTGAAAGATCGTAATCATTCGGAGTCGTTCCGCACCTCTGTGCAGTGTATGGTCAAATGACCCAGTAAACTAACAATGGAGAGGAAAGAAAGATGCCCAACAAATCCATTGAGCGTGTCATAGTTGCACGGCTCCGACTCAAGGAATATAGTAGATCACTTATACCTGTATCCATCTGTGCCGCGAAAGAGGCGCGGGCGCGAATTCGCATACAACATAGAACACAGAAACAGAACAAGTTGCTTTCATCAAGGTCGTCGTAAATCATGTTCTGAACATTGTCAGATTGCGGAGCACTTGGTGGCCAACTAACTAGCTAACGAGTGCGTGGTACATGCCCTAATAATTCCCAATGCCGACGAGGCTAACAAGTCGCATATCATTTCACCTGTCGCCAGCAGTACAGGTGTGGACGCGTGTCTAATCGGTTAGATAGTGTACTTTTAATAGGGTTGGGACATCGGATGAGAAACATTAATGTTCGACAACATTGGCATTGAAAATTTTAAACGCCGATATTTCGATGGTATATTTAACAATTCCCGAACATTTTTGTTATACATTAATACCCTTGAGTCAAATGCTTATTAAAAATTTATTTACTGCTATTTAAAGTAAATCGCCAAATTTTTTGGATTCTTCAAATTTTGAAAGGGATGTAATATAAAATTTCATTTTTTTCCTAAATTGTATGTTTCAAAATTACATTTTTTAATCTAAATTTAAATTCTTGCGAATCATTCAGCTTTAGGCATTCTACAAGAAATCGGTTAAATATAACAAAATCACTATTACGTAGTATTATTATTAGAAACAAGAAAACAGATATATTGTTTTTATTTTATTTTGCTGTTGTGAAAACATCAGAAGTGAAGAGAACATTATTTTAAAAGTAAAAGCCAACAGAAAATTTTAGTTTAATAATAATATTTTTACACGGGAGATAAATAACAATCTTTTTCTCAATTTTTCTCTCTTATTCTCAATCAATATTTTATTTATAGTTATTTTGGAAAATAACGTTGGTTGTTGTTCTAATTTCAAAAATAGAATTTTTTCACATTCGTTTAGCACGATTTAAAAAAAAAAAATATATGATTAAAACAACATTTCAACTGTGTATAAGAGATCTTAACCAATTGCACATCTTCAAATTACGGAAATTAGCCTACGTATTTTTATTTTCATAGTTAATAGGATTTACTAATTTAATCATTTATATTTTTTAATAAATGCTAAACTAAAGAAACATAATTTCATAGAAATTTGAATCATATCAGTCTTCTGGATTGAGGTTGTAGGATAGTCAATCCGTGGCGGTGACTTTATGTATTTGAATCCTTAACTAGTATTGCAGAACCTTATGGGATCGGAGAATTTACATTTTCTGGTGTAATTAAAAACATAAGGGCTTTTGTTAATTATTTACCTATCAGACTTTGGTTATGGTCTTTAAAGAATCTTTATTTTAAAGGAAAGTGAAAATATTCATAGCTTTTTTTGTCAACACTGAAAACGTTGTCTAATACACCAATACCAGTTAAGAGGTAACTTTAGAACTATTTCTCATTTTAAAGGTTTTAGTTCAAGTCATATTTTAATTAGAGAAAAGTAAAACCTGAACAAGTTGAAAAAAAGCTATAAATTATTATGAAATCACCCCGTGAAAGACGAAATCTCTAAAATGCATTTACAAAAAATTATTTTATTGTAATATGTAATTTGAAAGAAATATTTAGTTTTTCAAGAAAATTGGGAACGTGGAAACCCTAGTTCTAACACTAGTTTTTAATTCTCCTAGTAATTTGTAGTTAGATTTCTCCTCTATAGTCTGTGTTCTAGTATGTACCGTCAAGTGTGAAGACCATACTGCGTGCAAGAGAGCGAAGATTGTCCAACCGTGAAAAGCAAAACATTCGGGTCAGCGAACTTTTCGAATCAGGTAACAAGATTGATAGAGCCATGCGTTAAGGTGGTTGCTGTGCCACAAACCTGGCCAATGAACTACTTCACATGGATGCAAACCCATTAAAATTGAACCTGACCATGAAACGAGAGCGATTTCGGGTCCCACAGGCCACAAAATAAAAGTGGAACTTCCACCTTCAGGTAATTTCACGCGTATGTGCGCTCAGGCAGTTCAATGCCTAAACGCCCAACTTACCTGCAATGAAACATTTAAGTGCAAATATTTTGTAAAAAAAAGTCACTTTACGATAGAAACAAGAAGTTCCTACTACCGGAGAAATTGGATCAACACCGCTAAGGTGGACTACCTTTCTATGTTCTTTTAATTGCTTTTTCCACGTCTAGGAGAAAATCTCTTTTGTTATTTTATCGTTTTTTTTCGTATTTGTTGTTTTTGCATAAAGCGCAGCTCATAACTATAAAAGTCGCAATAAAAAGTGAAGAGAACGGGTTTTGGCCTTGCCCAAGTTTACAGTTTTATACCTTTCATTTACAGGTGAATGCGCAGTAACTTTACATCAATACGCCAGTTTTATATGCGTGATTTGAATGCCCATGATACGATCATCGATTGATCGTGGCGGCAAATGCGCGGAATGAAGAAATTATAGTAGGACAGAACCGGTTCCTCTCTCCAGGAGTTTATCAGTGTTTTGCATTTTTTTGTTATTATGCAATTTATTACACTAAGGAATATTCTATAAACTACCGTTACACGATTTCTCAAGGAATGCATTTTAATTGATTGTATCGATTCAAAACAAAAAATAAATAAATAAAAGATGATCAGGGAACCTTACTGGAATTAATAATCACAGTCGCTATAAGTTCTTGTAGACAAAAAAACAAACCGAAATATGGAATTGAATTGGATTCTGTTGTAATCGGCTTTCTAATACTCGATCATTGATCTTTACTGCTTTATAAAATGCAAACAACTTTACATATGCAGATGTGTAAAGCACGGTCAAGATTAAGGTGATCGTACAATCGTCATTATTCAAATCTTAAGAAGTTCCTCATTTTTAGCATGCGGCAAAAGACTAGCAATGAGTACTATAATACATTTTTATTTATTTATTGGAGTACCTTGGTAATAAAAGTCTAAAATAATATTATAATTCGCAGGATTTAGGTAATTTCCAGTAAATTGCGTATCTTTGTTCTTTTTGTTATATGTTATAGGTTATATGCATTTTACAAAACAAAGAGTCTTTACATAATTGTGTAAGGACTGTGACTGATCATATTTCGTATTCAACTTCTCAATAGTTCCTTAAAGATGTTTATATTGTTATTAATAATGGATAAACAAATTATAGATCAGGAAGCAGAAAAAAAATGCATGTATTTTAATTAAATTTAGTTTCTGCAATAATTCTTGCTTACGGTTATTGTTAATATTTAATTTATAGTTCCTTGACATTCTTTAATTTAATTTGCAAGAGATTTTATATTCCTGTTGGACCAGAAAAATATATTTGTAATAATTGTATAACTAATATGATGAATTTTTTTTTCTTTCAAGGTAACGAGCAACAAAGCGCCTCATACAAAATGTCCAAGACACCACAAGTCTACACATCACTGTAGAAAATCAGAGTCAGTACTGTCGACAGATTCAGATATTCGATTTACTAGACGAAAATTAGGAGATAGTCAAAAATGTGGATGTGCTGTGATAGCTGGATTTTTGTTAGCCCTCCTTGTAGCAGCAGTTTTTGTTTATGTTGGATGTAAGTAAAACTGTAGCTTAATATTTTTCAATAGATTTTAATGAACTAAAATTTGAAATATTTTGAAGTATTCCCACTAATTGGTATACAGTTTCTCTAAATTAATAAATTATTAAAATCATTTTTTTGAAATTGTATTAAATTGTTTTTATACTTCTATTTATACGGTTTGTTGTAATCCAATTCAAAATTATTTTTAAAGACACGTATCTACGACCGGATCCTCTGCCACAGAGAGTTTTCAGAGGACGATTCAAAGTTATACAAGGCGATAGGTGGTCAATGGATCTAGCTGACCAAAGTTCGTTAAGATTTCAACATAAATCCAGGGACTACAGAGAAAGGATCAATCTAATAATTCGTAGATCCGACCTTCGGGAAGCTTTTGAAGGAAGCGAGGTTTTAGCGCTTGATGGGTGTGTTTTAATATTTACATACGAAAATTTGTATTTACTTAACATTTATGCCATTATTTAGCACTGAAGATGACAATGATCTTCTTGTTCACTTCAACCTCTTGTTTGATCCTTATCGGGGTTTAGTGTCAACCGCTGATCTATTAGCAATTTTTTCAGAAGAAATTAACTTGAAACACTCGAAATATTTGGCGAATCTTACAATTAGCCCTGATAGTCTTTTTATAAAGGAAGTTACAGGATTGATAGAGGAACCAAATCCAGCCTCGGTTTCATCTGATATTAAAGAAGAGGTAGTTGTCCTTCCCACAACTACTCCTGCTCCACCTCGAAGATGCGAACCACTTAAGCTGGCTTATTGTCGGGCAGTTGGTTACAATATTACAACATATCCGAATCTTTTGGGCCACTATTCTATAGAAGAAGTAGAGGCTGACGTGATCGCTTTCAGAGAACTGGTGGATGCAGAATGCTTCCGAGAAGCATTCGACTTTGTATGCCGATTGCTCCAACCGCCTTGTGAGGTACATGAGCCCTTTGAACCAGTACCTAGGGTTGTCTGCAGAGAATATTGTCAAATGTTTGTGAAGGGATGCGGAAATAGACTGCCGGCAAGATTTAAGAAATATTTCGACTGTGAGGCTTTCCCAGAATCGACTGGGATGCAGTCTTGCAATTTTAAGCCAAGGTGTTCGGAAGATTTACAAACGAATGCGTTGTCGCCAAGACTTTGCGATGGAATCGCTGACTGTCCCGATCTATCAGATGAGAAGTATTGCTCATTCTGTCCACCTGGCGCTCTGTACTGTGGAAGAGGACGGGGTTGTGTAATGAAGAGGCAGAGGTGTGATGGAAAATTGGACTGTCCTGATGGATCTGATGAAAAAGATTGCTGTACGTTAAATAAGACATAAACTAACTATTGACTAATGTTGTGAAATATTTTAGTATCGATTGCTCCTCTTGTTTCGTACCTCACCAATCCACCACCACTAGTACCTTACTTACCCAGATTTTATCCGGAAGGATTCGCTGTTTTTTCTGAAAAAGGTTTAACCGGAAAACTTTGCGCCGAAGGTCTAGAAAGTAATTCTAACTCAATAATTCGACATACAGTCGCTGAATCATTATGCAAATCATTAGGATACGAGTAAGATAATTTCTTCTGCAATATTTGTATAATATAATATAAGTATATTTTAAAAATGGATTTTAGAACTGTACGCTATGTCGAGGTTCAAAACGACACTGAATCCATTTCAGACTATGTAAGAGTCTTAGATCCGCATGCTGCAGAAATTTCCTTCGTAAGAACAGGATGTCATGAAAAGAAAGTTCTGTACGTTGGATGTTCCGAACTTAAATGTGGTGTTCAGTCAGTATATTCTTCAAAGAATGGTCCAATTTTACCCAAGATGGCATCGCCTGGAGATTGGCCATGGCTGGTGGCATTGTATAGAGAAGAAACTCACGTTTGTGATGGAACCTTGGTAAACTTCGAATTTTATTTTTTCAAGAATTTATTTATTTCGTCATAATTAATTTCAGATATCTTCTGACTGGGTCCTAACGACAGAATCATGTTTCCAAGGACAACCTAAAGCGACATGGCTTGCAGTTTTTGGATCAGTCCGTCTAAATGCCAATGCACCGTGGACTCAACGGAGGCGAATTATTGGAATGGTTAAGAGTCCTGTAGAGGGTTCAACAGCAGCTTTGATTCGTCTAGAGACTCCCGTAATATTTTCTGACTTTGTAAGACCAATTTGTCTACCTGACGAACTTTCAAGGAAGGCAAAACCAGAAATTGGTCAGTTCGACATAGCGTCTAACAGAGTTCCAAAAGCTGAACGATTGGGTAGTGATGCGAATATAACAACAACAGATAAAAAATCGAAAAAGCCACCAATTAAGGAGATTTATAAATTTTTTCTTTCACCTGTGATAAAAGACGAGTCTACTGAAAAACCTGAGAAGTCAGAAAGTGTAGAACGTTTGGACAAAATAGAATTTATTCCAAGGGCTGAAGCTTTAACACAATTCGATAGCTATCCACTGCCGGAGAAGACTCCTCAGACACAGTATTACTCTCAAATACCGGATAGCGTTAGTTCGACACCGCTTCCCTTGAAGTATGTAACACCAAAGGTGGCAGAACAGGTTTGGACTAGTTGTAACACTCTTGGATGGTCAAGACAAAGGGACCATTTACAGAGAGTTCAATTGAAAATTGGCGATATGGCACCTTGTGAAAATATATCCATCGCTACTGTAAACAGTATGTGTACGGAAGCTACTTACCAAAAATATGATTGTACGGTAAGTGAATTATTCCGTTTTTAATACTTTTAGCAAAAGTTTCAAAACAAAAGTGCAATTTTCCTTAAAAGCAGTATTTAATTTTACTCATTTATTTTTATTATTTTTAAGAAAATTAAAGGTTAAATATAAAGTAATGAAAATGTTTGAAGAAAAACATTATTAACAATTAAGCAAGAAACAATTTAAGTTGAGGATAATCGTTTCGAATTTTTCAATAAAATAAACGTAATATAATCCTTGAGCTAAGATAAGTTAAAATAAATAAATAGTTATCAGATCGAATACAATACAAACTAGATTTAGGAACTATAATCGTAAAAACTTAGACTTATCGGACTTGGATATATTCTTCTTATTCTCAGAGGAAGGTTGAAGCCGAGATTTCCTCGCATCCTGCGGGTAGGCTCCAATGAAGCAATTCTGTCTAAACACTGGTGCCCCATAATTTTTGCAGCCTTCTGTTACATAATTTTCACTATTTTGAATATCTCCTAATGCACGATTGTTATTGTTCATATTGTAATTCTTTTTGAGGTAGAGGACTCGCTGGCAGGTGGGAAATAGTTTCATTAAATAGTCAAAGGATTCCTTGTCGAATGTGAACCCTTCAATATCACAAAGTTGTAAGTGACGCTTATCTTCCTTCTTAATTCCGAATTTGCTAATTGCTGTAACAATCATTAAGAGGTTACTAGAATTTTTATTTAATATAAAATAAATAATTGAAACAAAAACACATAGCTTAATTTCAAAATGTGGGAAGAATTTTTAGTGTTTCTAAGGTTCCCTAATTAAGAGGTCAAAAGGAAATCCTTATGGTGAGACTTCGGTGTCTGTCTGTCTGTATTTCACGGCCATTTTTCTCTGTACTATTGCTATCAACTTGAAATTTGGCACGGTTCTAGAAGTTATTTGAATTTCAGAAATATTTTTATTGTGATTTAATAGGGGGCAAATTGAGAATTCGAAAAAAAACTTGTTTTGTTTTTGTAGGGTATCATTTGCTTTAAGGATTCAAAAAATATTTTTTTTTAAATTCTAAGTCGCATTGCTTTTTGACTTATGCCCAAAAATGTGTTACAAAATCACATTCCCTTCTCTTTATCTACGAAGTTTGCAAGCCAAAACATCTGGAACAATTCATACTAAATAGAAGATCTGGTATATATTACAGAACTCTCGGTGCGCGAGTTTGACTCGCACTTATCCATTTTTGTTTATTTTTATTATAAAATGTAAAAATTAGCAGCGAAAACAAGGCAGATAAATTTATTTCACATTGATTAAGGTCTTTGAAATATAAATTTAATAATTTTAGCTGATGTGCTTGTAAATGATTTAATATTTGATGGCTATTATGTTAAATTTGCATTGAATCGAAACTACAAACATTATCTGCAAATTTGGACAAAAGAAAGATATCCCATCCACCCACCTATTTCGAGTAGGTCTCCGTAACTTAAACACTTTGTTGAACTAATAGTATTTAAAACACCACAGTAAGCAATTTTTAATGATACTTTTTTATTGGACGGAACAATCATAGTTAAATTAAATCTTGAGAACTCGCAAGATTCGCGCGCTGCGATAGTCAGGACAGGAATGTTTTGCTGCGGCTGCGTCTGAAGGCGCCGGCTGATCGTTTCAGAATCGGGAATTCAAAAGAAACAAGGGTCGTCGGAGTTCCCCCTGGTTTTCTGGACCGAGCGGCAGTTGCACCGCAAAACACGTCTCGACATGATCGTCGCTGCAATAAACGTGAGTCATGTGTGATCGCTGTGCTGTTCTCGTCATGCTCATGTGAAGGGTGAAGTGACGCTTTCATTCATGATCGTCCCTAAAATTTAGGTATTGCTTTTAACTCGAAGGGTCTTTGCGATTTAAATGATATGATTGGTCAGAAATGTTTTATTATCGCCATTTGTAATCCGATTAATTCCAGAAAAGAAATAGAATTAAAAATATTCTATACCGTCAGACGTAGCACTCCGAATTTTTTAAAATGTTGAACAAATTGAAATTTCTTAGGGGGTCGACTCACCCCTTTTAAAAATAAAATAAAAATATTTTATAAATTTATACTATCGGAATATCTGGGCGTCACGAAGATCCAACACTATGCCAAATTTTAAGTTTCTACGTCACACCGTTTCCGAGAAAACGGATAAGGGTTCCGCTTCTCCTTTTGAGGTACCGAGCTCTAAAAATGATTTATTCGAGTTATAAAACGGTTCGGAGAAAGTAGTTAAAAACAGAATTTATTTTAAAGAATACCAAAAAAACAATAAACAACAAAAGGAAGAAAGAAAATAATCAACAGGATCTATCATTGTGTAAATTTGTATGCAGAAATTATAAATTTTAATTTTAAAAATAAAATTTATTTCTGGATGAAGGTTTTTGTAGCTGTTTTTTTGTTTGATAAACATTTTTTCATATTAATAATTTTGAGTAACGAAAAGTGAGGTGTTTGGTTTTTGTTTTTCAATTGCTTATGTCTTTAAAAGTATTTCATTTCTTTTAATTAAGAAGAAAAGTTGATGAAAAAACAAATCTGGGTATAGGTAAGGCTAGGGGCCAAGTTTCCTTAAATTGAGACTTTGGTATATAAAAGATCAGAACAGAAATTATTAAGTTAAATTTTTCGTATGTTTTGTTTTTCTTTTTTATGATCCTTTGAACTGGATTCTGGTATGCCGTGTTTTAGGACAGTTTTCTCCAATCCTTGAACCAAACTTAAATCCATGAACCTAATTCCTTTAAATATTTAACTCCTTTTAACTTTTTAATTACAGGAAGAAGAATTCGCCGGAACCCCAGTCCAGTGCCTAATTCCAGATACAAATCAATGGGCCTTAGTTGGAGTATCTTCATGGCGAATTGCATGTGCTCCAACCGGTGTCGAGAGACCAAGAATGTACGACAAAATCACATCAAATTCTGCATGGATACGCGATACTATCAACGCCATTTAGTATAAATTCTAAGGACTTCCAATAAAATACTCTGAGTGACTATCGAGTGAATGTGATGGGCGCGAATGTGTCTGATATTGTTAAATTGATAACGATAAACTTTCTAATTCTCTTCGCATTTTTGGTCGATTGTGCTGCCATTAAGTTTAGTGTTTTTATTTTATATATTTGTGTAATAATTTTTTTAATTTAATTTATTCCCTCTGTGACGAATATTTTTTCGAGGTTTACCTTAGTTTAGATAAACATATCTCAAACAAAGATACATAATATATTTTGTTATGTCGTTATAAAAAATGTATTTTATTCATGACTTTGTTTTATTGCACAACAATTTAGGCGCAGACATGTTGTTTGGTCCAAGAATCTTGTTTACGTTTATAGACAATTCGATCAGCGATAGAATTACGACCAGCAGCCTCATAAAAATCAATTGTTTCAGGCACGATTCGGAAGGCAGTGCTGTAAAATTAAATTGAATTAATTTGGTTTAATTCTATTCGGTTGGGTTTACTAGGTCTCAGTTTGTTTCAATTCTGCTTCACCGCATTCATATTTTCTTAGCAGTTCGTCGTGTTTGATCCTCAACTTTGCACAATCTGCGGGTTTTCCGCACTCACATATATAACTTCGAATTTTTGCATGAATCGTTTCCTCTTCCCAAAGTGCTTTTATCTCGTCTTGAAGAAGCTCTGAGGCACAGCCGTTAATTCGTACCTGTTAAATTTTAATATTTATGGAATAACTTCTTAAAAGTGTGTATTGTATTAAAATTTATTCTTTGGTATCAAGAAATAAATAAATAAATAACTTACTTGCCGTGCAATAACATTTTCCTGCGTCTTGAAGCTTAAAAGAAATGTTGCAGAAACTCGCGGGTCTTTTGCTATTTCTTCATACTTTTGTGAATTCTTCTCCGTAACAAAGCAAAAGTCTGAGTTTTTTAAACCTCGAAATATAACAGTGCGATTTGCTACACCAAACTCTCTGTTATTTAAAAAAATTTAAGGGAACAGCAGAAAAATATGATAAATTTTAAATGAAGCCATAATACAAAAATATTAAACGTACTCATTTCTTGTAGCTAGATTTAATATAACTACTCCCGCCAAGCTGTTTGCAGTGTATTCATTAAGAAATTTATTGAACAAATCAATAGGATTATCTGGTGGATTTTCTATTAGAGATAGAGTTGATGGTTTTTCCTAAAATAATATAGAACATTTTGAATAGAATTGGATACGGAAAAATTGTTTCATACCATTTTAATATGCAACCGAGTTGATGTTGAAATACCTCTGAAATTTAAAAGTAAAATTATGCTAATAATTAAATGAAATATGTATTATAATATTTTTAGTTTGGTTAGGAATGTAAGAATTTAAATATTAGTTCAATAAACTGTTTTGGTTCTCTTATTTTATTGAATATTATTCATTATCTTTACAACAAATAACAAAACAAAACAGCATTGTTTTTGATATTATTTTTATAATTTTAGTTATTTATTTCATAAAATCTCCAAAAGCAGGGTACTTTTACACACTTTGTTTTATTAAAGGTATTAAAGTTGGTAAATAAATAAACACCTGTTATAGAACTATGCGAAAAGATTAATCAAAATTACTAATGTTACTACTAGTAATGTTTTTACTGCATTAGCCAAGAATGAGCAATTAATTGTAAATAAAATTAATAATTTAAATTCTCTAACGGAAGACAAACTTTCAAAACGAGGATAATTAATTTTTCAGTGAAGCTTAATAAATGGCAATAAATTGCTTTTAGGAGTATGCAAAATAAAAATTAAATACATTTACAATCGTTTGAATAACAAGAAAATGATTCTAATATTAAATAAAGAATTTAAGATATTTTTTCACTTTAAAAAATTAGGTCATACTCTGCTTTCCTCTTGGCTGCAAAAATTAATTTTTTAACGAGTTATTTTTTGAAAGAATTGAGAATCTCCCTCATGTGCAAACGAAAGGTTAAAATTGATTATTTATTTGTTTAAAAAAGTTCGTTATTAATTAAAGTATTTAAAATTGATCAAGTGTTTTGACTGCGCGTTTTTACAAAAATTTGTGTGGAAAAAATGAGAAATTGTCTAATGTTAAGTAAATTCTTTGTTAATTTGTATATTTAATTTTGTAGTAAATTTTGTCCTACAAATCTCAGGCGTGCTTACAAAAGTTATCTATGAAATTTTAGTCTCGTGGTATAGCATGATTTTTTAGGACTTTCCATGTTGGACTTTTTTTTATTAGATTTATAAATTATTAAATTTATACTAAAAATTTTCCATCGCTTAGCTCAGCAGGTGACTTTAGTAGACTACTTGCATTAAGTTAAGTTCTTAACTTGGAATGTCTAGCATAACTAAGGAAACTGCGACAATTTACTAATATTTTCCTTTTATTTGTCAACAATTTGCCAATTGAAATTAAGTAGGAATTTATCTGTGGAAGTGGGAGGTTGCAATATTGAATTCTGTTTATGTAAATTTTAAGTGTTTAGCTAAAACTGCACTGAATTGTCTGAAAACATAGTACGGCCAATTCTTATATCCCTTCGTGCTCTGATTGTTATAAGTTTTCATTACTTGCCCTCAGGAAAATAATTTTTGTAAATATGTTCAAATTGTTGTTTTTACTGTTTTAACAATTCTTTTCTCAACTTTTTATTTGGTATTTTCTGTTACTTTTCATATTTGTATATTCTCGGTTTATTTATTACTGTATTACTTTTAGAATTTTAAAATAAATCATGCTTTTACGTTACACATTTTCCCCCCCCAGTTCTAAGGTTTTCTACACGTAAAATACGTCTTCGGCTCATCTCACACATACGATATAGGTAGTTGCTCGAAACGGTCGTCAGATGGCTGCTGGCCGGTAGCTGTCATTCGGGTGCAACCAGAAGCAAAACCAAAGCGCGAGTGGTAAATAAAACATGTAACAGCGTTTACGCTGGGAGAATTTCGTAAAATTCATAATTTGGCTTGAAAATGAATCGGAACTGTTAAGACTGAAGGCACTAGCGACTAATAACTCGAAAATGGCACTGATTATGAACGTAAAGAGCGAGGTGTACGACGTATGGACGGAGCTGTGCAACAACTTCCTGCCGATCAATTACCTGACGATGAAGCAAAATTTCGACTTTGTTGTTGATGGTGTCGACGTGGATTTCGTCACGAACGCACTGTTCTGGTTTCTGGTGTTGTTTGCCGTCGGATACCTGCTCTTCGGGAGACTTTTCCAGGCAAGTAGCCTCGATCCCCTGGCAAACAGATGACACGACATAGTTTACTATCCGCTGGCTAGATGGCTCCCGGGAGTCGTAGGCGCTAACTGCGGTCTAACCGTTTTAAGTTTGAAAAACGGGTCGTCGTTCTTTTTTTTCCTACTGTCAGAAAAAAATCTTTTAGAAAAGCAACCAGTTTTATATTAATTTTTGAGGCTAAGGCAAGAAATAATCTTTTAATTACTTTTATTTCCCAGTTAATTTCTTTTTTGTATGGCGGTGCTTTGGATTTGTTTTAAAAATTTGTAAAAAAAGATGCAACCTATAACAAAATCGAAAACTTAAAAAGTCCATCATTTTATTAAAAAATAATTTCTTGTAATTTTCGTCGAAGGAAGGCCTGTACAAAGTCTAGCTATAAATTCTGTCCCTGACAAAAAAAATATCAATTTAAAGCAATAGCGAATTCGAGTAAATATTTATTTTGTATTCGCTGGGTAATTTACAAAGTGTAAAAATTATAATATAACTCATTCGAGTTTCTGGCCATGTATGTATCGTGTTTCTCATGGCTTTTGTGGTTTTATGGAGCCCAGAATGGGCCACTACAGTGGTTGCTTTAAATTGAAAAAGCATTTTCTAGCTGACACTATTCTATCAAGTCGTTAAGGTTTAAGAATGTCCACATATCAAAAGTCCAGAAGCAATATTTGCCTTTTTCTATTTAAAGGTTCACTTATAAGATTTTCATAATTTAAGTATAATTTTTTAACTTTTTTGACTTCATTATGTCTGTGATTCGGTGATTTTCTCTTTAATTAAAACTAGAAATTCAAGATGTTTATTTCTTATATTACGGGGTCCAAGGATAAATTTCAAAGCAGTATAATGTTTAGTGGCAAAATTAAAGATTAAAGTTTTCACTATATGCTTTCTTTTCTTTAGCACTTCTTACGATCGTCGCGAATTCGTTTCTACAAGCAGAAGCAATTTACGCGAGCAGTGTGGAACATCGCCTTTACGGCTGCGGCCCTCACCTTCCTCTTTTTCTATCACAAGCATATGATCTCACCTGAGCTGGTCGATAACTCTGGCAAACTCTTCCCTAAGTATGAAAATACTATTTTCTACAAATCCCAGCCGTGTGAGCGATTCCAGATATACTCAATCATCATCATCGCATTTTTCATTCACTCGGCCTTCCTGGACATGCGGGAAGGTGACTTTTGCGAGGCCGCCATTAAGATGCTATACTCCCTTTCTGTTATCGCTCTAATTGGGCACAGGTAGGAATAAATTTCAATAATCTAAGTAATAAAACCCTTACAATTTTTACAGATATGAAAATTACTTTGTGGTGCTGAATATGAACATGGCCATTTTTACTATATTTACTGAGTGCCTTTTGCTGCTTGCTTTGCAAACGCCAGGAAAGAATTTCTTTGTTTTTCGAATTCTTTTGGGTCTTAGGATTTTTTCTTGGTAAGACGATCATTTACTACACTGTAGTTGTTAATGCTAATTAACTTTTATTTTTAATATTACAGGTTGCACTGGTTTGTTAACATGCTTCCATTTAAATATCTCCTTCCGACGCTTTTCGCAAAAGACTTCAAACTCCTTTTGAATATCTTCTTGTGGATGTGGTACAGTATGTGTATCTGGTACTCGCCAGTTTTACAGTATTTTTACCACCAAATTTACCATAATACTCCGTTGGACTGCATTGGAGAAGGATCGTCAGCAAAGTAAGTACCAAGGGATTTTATACAATGCTAATTTCATTAACAAATGCGTAAATATTGCACACAAACATTTTTAAACATTTTTTAACTCATAATTTTTAATATTTTTGCCGGGGAGATCCGAATTGTATATCATTTGGGTTTTTTTTCTAGTTTAATTCACATATAAATAGACGAAATTGATATTCACCTAATAACAAGAAATAATTTTCAAGTAATAAACTGAATTTCTAACTTCTTAAAGTTTTTATCAATATTAAATTCTTTAATTGACTGAAAGCAATTTTCGTCGCTCAGTGAGTAGCAGTCCTATAATTTCAGTGATAAGATAAGTGGTCTCATAGGTTAATAATTTTTCGTTCTTTTTTTAATTCGAATATATGTACTTAGATTGTCTTTAGTTATCTTTCTTTAATTATATTTGTCAGGAATTATGATATTATGAACATTTTATTTTATTTTTGTCACTCAAGAAGAAAATACCTTAATGGTATTATTTAAGAAATAATGATTTCGATCATTGTATCTAAATAAATAAATTTTATTCTCAAAGGCATATAACGTTGAGAATTTCAAATAAATTAATAATTTTCGAAGGATTTTTATGGTACTACCTTTAATAATTTTTTAATGCAAACTATAGATATTTTCCAGGTATTTTATAATCCTTAATGAGTTAAACTTGTATGTATTCAAAGCTCAAATGAATTAATTACTTGTTTAATATTCCCTAAATACTTACCACTTCTAAAAAATTATTCTACTAGTGATTACATGATTCAAGACATTTCACGAGACATACACGCATGTATAAATGAATGAATCAACGAGTTAAGGAATCATAAATTCAATTCAGAGAAAGTAATCTCAATCCCACAGAAGCGTCGTACTATCTTCAATAGCACAGAACACTTCAAAATAATTTACAATTCGATAGATAACATCGGTATCACAACTCAAGTGTTAAACTCGTATCCCTCTTGATCCACTTGACTTGTAAAAGTCTTAGTGTAGAATCCCTCCGGGTAAAGGTGCTGCTGCCGGTTTAGTTTAGTATCTTCCCCTGTGGAAGGTGCTGATTTTGAAGAGGGTAATTCATGGGAAAACATTTCATTGTACGTTTAATTTGCACAATCAGAACAATCAGAAATATAGTTACCCTCGTGTGTGGGAGAATAACAATCTTCAAGCATTCAAACAAATTAGCTGAAAATCATTCAAGAAGCAAGTTGTCCTTTTGATTCGGTTTTTATAGATAAAATTTACAGAAATATACGGATATCACTTTTTAAGTACTTTAAAGTTTTAAATTGTATTTAATATTATAAATGTTTGTTTGCCAAACACAATTTGATCATTTAAAAAGGATATATGTACAAAATGTCCTCACAGTGTAAATCTATAGACGAAACCGACAAATATTTCTTTAAAACTAAAACTTTGTATCAAGATTTATTCGAACAAAGAAGAAATAGAAGAAAACAAGTTTTTCATTTTTCATTGTTTATTTTAAAAAAGGGGCTTCAAATCAGAAGAATATTATCAAGGAAAAGTACAGAGTTTACAATTCAGGACTTGCTTTAATTCGTTTTTACTAGATTTATTCCTTGAATTTTAAATTCATCTCACGTTTGCTTTTCTGTAATCTAGATGTATTCTGCTTAAGGACACAGTGGATCAGCGTCACTACAAGGCCTTAAAAAAGGCTTACCTGGAAGTGAAGATGGCTCATGAGAAGGCGCACTCACCCAGCACCGCCCAACCGAGTGAAAATGTCTCGGCAAAAGCTTTTCAAACTATTAAATGTAAATCCGAATCACATTCCCCATATTTCGTTCCGGTTAACCGAATCGTTGTGGTCTCATCTATTATTACAATATCATTGCAGGTGTAATGGCACTCAAACGCAAACTGAAGCGCATCCGTGAAGGTAGGGATTCGCCTAGCGATGATGAGAGCTCCAGCTCTAGTTCACTACCGTCTGATGTTGCGATGTGACTTCTTTGATCCTCATTGTGATAGCTTTAATACTTAACCATCACCACCTGCGTGTTTTAGCTTTAATTTTTCTCCTTAGGACATGAACACAAGAGATTTGAAAAAAGACATTTTTCCATGAATATTTTATTGCTCGAATATTGTTCTTTTTTTCTTGTAATCGTTCTTAATAAATCTCCTTTTCTCATGTGATCATAAGCATGAATTAGATGTGTTTTATTTTAGTCAAAAGTTTGCTTGATTCAGTCATTAAATAAAAGGACAGATTTCAAGATTACTGAAGACCACCAAGATATTTAATTTTTAAAATAAAATTTCAAGAAAAATTGTCCAAATGTTTTTTCTATAGTCGGAGATGCAACTACAGATCTAACATGTCCACATGTAAACCTTCTAAATTAATCATTAAACTTAAAAAAAAGGAAAGACGAAAATAAGCTGTCTCTAGGTAAGCATGTTATTTCGTTTTATTTTTTTTTTACTTTTAATAAACTATTCGTTTTATTTATTTAAACAAATTCTATTATGGAATTGTACATCAGTCGTAGCAATTAAAAAATCCTTTGTTTATATTCATGGATTTGTAATATCAATGGGAAAAAATTGTAGAAAATATGCAAAAACAAATTTCGGCTTTAACGTTAATTCTTCAATATTTTTATCCCATATCTTTTGATGTAAGAATTTAATAAAAAATTTGGCAAATAAAACGAAAAATGAAATTTTATAGAAGGTTTTATTGTCATTGGTGTCGGGAAGGAAGGAATGTAAGTAATGTTTTATACAGTAAATCACAGACACGGCGAAACGATCTCACTCCGACCCGTGTGTGACATCACAAATCAGGTGAAATAAATTCTTTGATTCATTAAAAATTACGTGGTATATTTTGATTTTGATCGGAATAAACAATAGTTTTCGCTTGCAACACGATTTTGTCATCATCGGATTTTCTGTTATGCTTCCAGTACAAGTGCGAATTTATAGACGTACTTACGTCAAGAAGTAATTAAAAGTTAGTGACTTACTACTGGATTTTTGTTTGTATGTACCTTTGATAAGAATTTTGCTAAAATAGACCACATTTAATTTTGTAATTCCTCCACCAAAATTACAATTTTATTATTGGACAAATAAAATTTCCGCCTTTAATAGTAAATTCTTATATTTAATAATACTGTCCAATACTTACCTTGATAATTGCCTGTAATTTCTTGTTTGATAATAAAAAAAGACAAATTTTAAAATTTATACTGAAACTGTCCAAATTTTTATTATTTTCCATCTGTTCAACATATATCCTAGAAACAAGGTGACAAATGTAAACCGAAAATGTTCCCTACACAAATCGCTTTACATTACAAAATACATGTAAAATCTAGTGATATTCAACATAATTACATATTGTATGTTTTATGAAAACCAGGGTTCACCACTTCAGGACAACTAATAAAGTTCTGCCTTTGTTTTTTATACAATACTCTACTATAATTTCATATAGTTTTCAACTTTGTCTTTTATATTCATTTAGTGGTCAATTTAATCAACCGCGTTATCACATAAGATTCTGTTGCTTCATGTTAAGTTTTTTATTTAAATCTCATATACATATTTTTTAATGTTTCCCTTCTTTTCTTCGAAAATAACGATGTTAATCGAAATAATCGGTTAAAATGGAAAATTTTAATAAACAATGTAAAAACGATATATTGTATTTTTTTTTTAAATAGTTTTTTTGGACACATTTATCTTTCCGTTTCCGAAATGGAAACAATTTGCTAAAGTTAACTTCATCAAACAAATCGCTCTCAAAAGGTGCAAACGAACGTTATCGAACGTTTAAAATTTTTTTTTTTGTTGTTTTTATTGTTATCATTGATGTTATTTTTAAAAGTGCTTGGTTTTTTTTCATTATATTTTGTAATGTTTTTGGTTTAGTTCTTGTTGAATTTACCCATACGTACAAGTATCTATTATTATTCGTTTAAATGCGCAAAAATACTTTCCTAGGAAAATGTAAGGAGTTACGAGTAAATGCCAATATATCCAAAGAATATGCCTATATTGTTGAGTTAATTGTGCGTCGTTGGTAAAGAGTTCTCTTATGGAAAATTAAGGATACCAACAAAAATTTTTAAAGTAATTTTAATATCTGTCAGTACCAATATCTGCCTGTACGGACTACTCTTTTGATTTCTATAAATGTTTCATCACTTATACCATGCTTCACATATTCTACGTACCTTTTTAAAGAAACGCTATAGTAGAACATCTATTAAAAATTAATACCACTCACGTGGAATAGGATGGTTTTCTATTTTGTTCTGATAATTCAAGTATACCTTATATGTCTGCTGTGTAGCAATCTTTTAATATTCCTTATTCGGCCCAGAAAATCTTCAATTTTGAGAAACTACTGATACCTTTCCCTTTACTCCCATTGTACTGAGACTTTTACATGCCCTCCGTTCTTCTGTTTCTGCCCAAACGTAAATACGCTCAAAGAAAATCTTTGTCTTTGAATGAAATTCGTCGTCTAAAGAAATTGCCTCGATATTTGGAAATTCACACAGTTGGATGAAATTCAAACATGTTCCCCTTTTCAATTTCGGAAATACTCGACTTTTGCGAGCCATCTATCGATTTACGGATGATAACTTCAGGTATTCGCAATATTCCATTGGATTATTGGGTCCGACTTAATGTTAACTAAGGTGTGCACTCAATTCCGGAGTGTGCTTAAAAGTTACCTTGGCAATAAGCCAATGGAGGAAGTGATTCCCATAAAAAGCCAAAAAGAAAGATAGTGAATATTTTTGGTTTAGATAAAGGTTCGCCACATCATTGATATTGCTTTGTTGTTTGAAGTAGTCGAATGTATTCGAGGTATGTGGACTAGTTTTTAAATGTATTAGATAAGAACAATAAAATCCCATGTTTATATTTATTACAGAATGTAATTTTTGCTATTTAACGTTGATTTATCAACCTATGTAAAGTCTTTTTGTGTTTGTATTGATAGAATAACTAAATCTCAAAAATACTTTCAATAAAATTTCTTTGAGAAGTTGATCTTGGCAGTGAAACACTTTTGACTAATTTAATCATCAAAATCTTGTTTATTTTAGGACAGAGCTTTGCACAAAGTGTATAAAAAAAGTAATGAGATTTGTCTTATACTTATAGAACTTCAGATTAGTATCATCTTTTGTTCAAAGTGATGGAGCTTGAGATTAATTTTTGAATTTTTGAGAAAAGTAACAAACATATTTCATGAATTTAGAAGAGTGTAGAATGGACTTATTTAAATTTACATCTAAAAGGTTGTAATGAACTAAAATTGAGTCGAATATCGAACAGTCTCATTACTTTTTACACATGCCTCGTATGTAATTAATAGTATATTTTATACTACAATTTAAACATTTTTGCTATATTTTATATACGTTTTTATTAATCGTTCGTAGTGTAGGATTTTTTGCACTGTTATTAATTCATAAATTTGGTATTATTTCCGCTTGGTCACAATTGTTTCCTATTTACCTTACTTCCCAGTTCCTGCTGCTTCTACTTTTCTCATTTAGTAGAAAGTACTATAATAATGCATGTTATTTTGTTCAGAGACCTACTCAATAACGTTTCCGATTATTTTATTTTTGATAATAAGTTAAAGAATTTATTTCAAGGAATTCAATTTTAAAAATATAATTTCAAAAATGGCCATTATTTTGAAAAGTATTAAAAACGTGATGATGAAATGAAATTTGTTTTTATGAAAATTCATTTACAAAATTTAAATGTCTATATAGACAAACAAAATAATTTTTACAAGGTCTTATTGAGTAGGACTTCCTAAAGACGTAATTATTGATTTTTACCCACCAGGATTAATGGACTTCTTTAATAGAGTGCTTCTCTATTGCAGAGTTTGTTTAACAAAACTTCTTGTACAAAACTTCATATCCATTTTCATGCTATCAGTCCCTTACCCAGAAATATTAACCATCAAGATATGTTGGACAAAAGGCGATATATGAAGAGGGGGCTAGCCACAACAAGGCGCACTTAAAGTGACGAAGTGGTTAATTTTGGTGAAATACTTTCTGGGCCAAAAGAATGTCTAGTTGTCTGTCTGGTATATCAGGGGGAACAATTTGTAAGTACATGTGGCATCCTGAGCACCCAAAGTGCTATCCCATTACAAGACTTGTAATTATTCATCCGTAGCTTCGTCGAGAGAGAGTTGCTCGAAGGTGTGTTGTGTCACCAACTTCATATATCTCTACTCGTCGTCCAAAACTCCACGGAAGGTCTATGTAAGAATTTTTGTCAAGTGACAAACATCTTTATTCAGGCAGTCGTGTAGTCCCACGACTCAATGACGGAGAGAAATCTTATCTCTTCTGGTGACACATATGACCCGCCTTTCATAAAGATTATGTCCTTTTTTCAGTACTCTCTCGCAAAGGCTTTCAGAGCTCTTTGTAAGGGCGGCCAGGTGTAATTTATTATGGCGATATCCAGGCATGCAAATATTGTAGACGGAAAAAGTAAGTCGTCAGGATCTTGCTCCCTTTTCGACTGAATAACAAAATCATTTATCAAATGTATACCAGGATTTCTTTTACATTTCTAAAACTTTCGATAAGGGAGGAGCTGTAAAGCGAATACTGGGAGGGCATGTATCAGTGCAGTATCCGGCATCTTGTCGATGATGGTGCTGTCTTATATCATCCTTTTATATAAATGCAAAACTTTCCCCAGAATGTGGTGAGAACACAAATGTATACGAACAAGTTTAATGTGATGGAACAAAATTTTTCAAAGATAAAAATGCAAATTCTCTGGAAATGACCGTAAAAGTTGCACGTGGTCCTGCTCCCACACCCCCGTGTGCGACACCTTTAAGACTTCCCAAAATCTTTTTCTATAACACTGGCTCTATTTCTCCATTCGCGGAAGTACTCATTAACGCAGTTCTTCCTTTATTTAACTAATTCGTAAATTCTCGTTACATTTTTTTTTTCTTTTTAAATATAATAAGTGCCTATAAAGTTTCTTACAAATTCATATAACGACGGTCGTGAGTGCTCTACGGCTCTTGTCTGGTTTTTTTTTTTTCTTTAAATATCTTACTCTTAACAAATTCAATGGTGGTAACAAATAGAAAATAAAATGTTCGTCAAATATACCTCACTTCAGAAAAATTCACTATAATATAATTTTCTATGAATTTATTCGCTAATTCATTATATTTCTTACTTATCTTAATTAAATCTTATAACACAGGTCTGGCAATGTTTGGTTTAGCTGTTGTGGTTGCAATCTCGGACATCTTCGTGTCAATGGGTACACG
Source organism: Proctacanthus coquilletti (assembly GCA_001932985.1). NCBI lineage: Eukaryota > Metazoa > Arthropoda > Insecta > Diptera > Asilidae > Proctacanthus > Proctacanthus coquilletti. The sequence continues at coordinate 196,631 of MNCL01000027.1, read as the reverse complement.
CGTGTCGTAGAGTGTTGGCGCCTGCAGGATTATACCCGCTGTACCCACTATCACTGCTATCGTGAATATCCAAAGGAAAAGGCGATCTAATACCATTGCTACGTATTTCCAATCCTCTTTCACCTGCAATGAGTAGAAAATGCAACGTTAAAAGAATTTAGTAGAAAAGAGGTCAAAAAGTTTTTAATGAGCACAACAGTCTACGATTTTTATTTATCTTCAAAATGGTGTATACTAGAAGCCTTTATAAAATATTTACTTTCACATTTAGTTTATACATCTTTAGATACTTTTAGACACTTTTAGACATTTGTAGATGCCTTTAAATATTTGTAGCCGCTTTCGAATAGCAATATATTTTTAATTTACATATCTTTAGAAATACCTTTGGAAATTCCCATACAGTTGTAGACACTTGTAAAAACTTTTAGACGTTTTTGTCTACAGACAGAACTACTTTTAAATTAACATATAAGGATTGTTCCAGGATCTTTAAGTGCATACAATAAACTGGAAGTTGTATAAAGTTTCACGGATGCAGACAAAAATGTGAAATTAATATTTTTGTATATAGTAGTGGAAAATATACTAAGGAAAAAACTAGTGGACGACTATAGCACTAGCTGGCGAGACCTACCCTAGTACTTTCCTCTTCCTTCCTAGTATGGTCGGCAATATAAGTGACACCGTCCATGGCTTTATGGAGCTCTGGACATGCATGCCACCGGTGCTTAACACCACTGCACGACTTTTGAGCAACCTGTTGCTGTGTTGACGTTGGCGGTTGCTGTTGACTTGTCGATTCGGATAGAGCAGTGGTCGTTGTTGAATTTATCACATTCGAACTACCTAATAAATCGCTAGTTGTCGTTGATTGGTGCTGTAGATGGGAATGCAACGGCGCTGGTGAATGCGTCGATGATGTTGTTGACGTCTGGCGATGCAAATGATGATGATAGGTATGATTGCCATTATTTTGGGTCTGTGATGATGTTGAAGTCTTTTGCCGCCTTGAAGGTGTCAATGGATGATCCATGATACTCGTTGTCTGCTGGTATTGATGTTGATGTGTATCGATTAGTTGTGTTGTGGAACTATGTTGTACACTTGACGAGGGAAATGGCAGCGGTATGTCATCCATCAAATTTATATTTTGTACTCTGTGATGGGGTGAGGTACTTCTCGATGTTGTTTTTGGACTACCATGTAGCTTACACAGGTTTATACTTTCACTAGAACCTACTACGTGATGATCCAATAGTAAGTTTGGATCATATTTTGACAAGGCAACTGGTGGCGGCAGCGGTGGTATTTGATCCCTCAATTCCAGTCCGTTACATGTTCGGACCATTAAACGCCGAGATGAATGACTATAAAATTTTTTTTTATATATTCATATTTTAATTGAATGTTAAAATAAATAATTAAAATATTCTTACATCATCTCGCTGATTGGATAGAGTGGTCGCCGCATCACCAATAGTCGTGGCAAATGATTTATGAACACAGTTCGCACCCACGGTGCCATTGTATGAGTTTGTGGTGATCGAAAATGAACATTTAATACAACTACTGTAACGCATATACTGCAGGTAAAAAAAAAATCGTTTAGTAATCAGTTTTATAAAATATGTTATTTCACATAATCGCTTGCGAAATAGTTCAATAGATTTTTTCGGTTCTAAGTTACGATTAAAATAATCTGTTATTGAGGAAAATTGAAAAATTATGATTACTTCAAATTCCAATTGAATATTAATACCCCATTTATTAATTGAAGACTTATAGATGGAATTTCAGATAATAAGTTTTATAATCTGCTTGTATTTTTGATAATCAATTCAATATGAAAATCAACAAACTACATTTGGTAATGAGCAGCTCATTCAACAGAAGCTGTTAAATAATCTCGCTAATTAGTAGATAGCGTTGATTACCTCTGGAATTGGCGAGCCTGAAGCATTTACGCGAATTATAGGCCTTTTACAGGTGTCCTTCGGTGCGTCCTAGGCCATCTTTTGAATTCGTCTCCCACTAAATCCTTAATATAAATGTGACATGTATTACCTGTAGAGTTAACAGATAGAGGTGAGACGACTGACAGGTAAAAAGAGCTACAAGTTATCCCGATTGCGATGGCAATTTTAATTATATCGTATTAATAAGTGAATAAAAAGATTTTCAGTTTCCATAAGGGCACCTATGATTAGGTGATAGTTTATGCAATATTGAGCTGCATTTACTGCTACATTCAATGTAATAATCATCGCTCTATTCGAGCCTAACGTAGAATTAGCACATTTTGGGTTTTCAGGCTGTGAGGCTTAAAAGGATTATTACTACATTGGTCCGTACACTCTAATAAATACGAGGCTTCCTTTAATTTATATCGAATTTCAATAAATTCGTTATTACGTCATTTAGGATTTTATTAGCACGTTATTATTTAAGTTATCAAAATAAAAATTTAAATTTACGTAGCTATATGACAAATATGCCGGCATATTATCAAATTCGAACAATTGTAAACTTAAATAATAGTGCCGTATGTTTGAGCGTATAATTAGTGTACAGGGCCAACTAAAATTATAACAATTCTTAAAAATAATAAAATAAACCAAGGCAAACAGAACAGACCACAACGAATCATGTAAAAAAGATGAAAGAGTTTTTTATTTTTACAATTATACATTTTAAAAAATTGCTTCAAAAAAATCATTATTATGAGAATTTTGCCACTATAAGATTTTTTTAATTTTTCTGAAATTAGTGTTGTGAATGCTGTACGCTATTATTTTAATTATTTTATTTATTTTATTTATTTAAAACCAAATAAATATTTACTTTATTATTAGTAATAAAACAGTTTTTGTAGAAATTGTGAAAAAAATTACTTCATTTTTTAAATGGAAAATAAATTAATGTACTCTCAATTAATGTCGTCCGAAGAAGTAATTATAATTTTTAATTTTTATTTTTTTTTTTTTTTAATTTTAGTTATCAGACAGCCCTTATCTAATTTTACAAGATGGCACAAAAAATGCGATATAGCAAGTATATATAATTAGAATTTCTTCGTATGTTTAAAAGGTTTAACAAAATTAGATAAATTCGCCGTTTAATAAATAAAAATTTGATTTTATAGTTTGCACAATGTACTATTCGTAACATTCCAACAAAAGCGATAGAGCTTTTAGGTTTTAATCTAATTCCGTTACCCTGGCTTCTAAAGACGATGACAACGACATTCCCCTAGATAAAATCTTAATTAACTCTGAGGAATTTGTAGATCTTTGCCGCACCTAAGATATGTGTGTTTATTGTTATGATAACGTCGTAAAACAAACCAATTTATACGAGAGGGGAGCATCGAGGGAATCGAACATCTCCTAGCACGAATTGCCAAAAATACCTATCGACTATTTCACAAGCGATAGTAGAAAGATAGGTAGCTATTGCCTCCTCCAAAGTACAGAGAGGCACACGTGCGGTTATACCTGACGAAAATGATTTGCGGAATATGGGGATGTTCAATAGATGCGTACTTACCTGAAGGTATCGAGTATCATTGTAAATAGTACGAATTTTCCTAACAGCGGAACGACTAATGAGGTCGGGGGTATAATTTCCGCCAGTAGCAAGAAGAACACAGTCAGTGAGAGCAGAATAGATATGCTTAATGATACCTGCAAGAGGAAAAAAAGCGTGTTATCGACATGTGCCTTATACAGGGGATGCTGAGCCCGCTCCGCGAATGCTCGGGATGCGATGGTGATACGGCGGCGTGATCGGGAGTGTTAATAAACCGAATCAAAACGATCCAAACTGGGTCCGGGATGCTGCTCCCAGCATCCGGGACTACATCGACATGTATCACACGTGCTACATCCCTCATTTTCTGCTAAAATAATTCTGCGAGGGTGAAGACGAAGGGCCGCGACGGAATATTTTCTTGATTTCTTCTCCATCTGCGAGGGTATGCCCGGACCGCAGTCAATTATCAATCAAATATTAAGACGGGATCTGCCAAACAATTGTTTTGACCTTCCATTTTTCATGGAAGATACCCGGTAGCACTGATTTTATTCTTTGCGGTGTTAGCGTCTTCGTTTTCGTCCTGTCTTTTCGGCTGACTTTTAGCCTGAATTTGTTATCGCAACATGAAATCGTCCTCTCACTTAACTCGAGAAATTTCTTGATATACACACATACAAAATATGGCCTTTCACCAATTCAGTCGTTTCCTTATGTTTTATTGATGAGATCTTTCTTTTCGATTATTGGAAATTAATAACTAACCGTTCTTCAGCAAAAACGTTTCCCTCTAAATTCGTTTACAGTGGATTTGAGTGTGTTTGTGCGTGAAAATATTTCTTAAAAGGTTTATTAACACTCCAGTGATCACGGCTAATGGACAGGATAATGCAAAAGAGGCATGTTTTTAATTTTTGTAATATTTCTATCATTTTATTTATGATGAAGAACGAAAGGAACATTTTGTATAATATTTATAGTGGTTTTAGAGATATTCGATTTTTTTTTTAAATGTGGAATGCACCGTACTTAGACCCTTTCAGTTGCCTTAGTAAGTAATACAAAAAAAAAAAAAATATTTTTCACATTTTTTAATTTCAATACGACATGAGCAATTATGGAGTTGAAAAGAACTCTGAATGAAGATGTTTCCCTCAAGTCGAATTATTTTATGAATGCTATAAAATTGTCCTATGATTTTGATTTGCTATTCCAACAAAATATTTACTCTTTGTGCAAATAAATATTTAATAATATTATTGCATTAAAGAAGAAAACAATTTCATTAGAAAAATTATTAAACTCTTTTTGTATTCGTATGCGAAATTCAAACCTTCAGGGTCTTATAAAAAAAAAATCGAATTGATTAAATTGATAATAAATAATATTTAAATTAAAATAGAATGGTAATTTTAAAATTCTAAAAATATTTAATTTATTCCAGAATTTATGTATTTATTAAAAACAGTCTTAAGAACTTTTAAGTATTTGAAGAAATGTGTGAAGTGTTAAATGTTTGCTGTTTTATAAAAAAAAAATAATCTATAAAATTTTCGAGGAGTAGTGCATCTTTTAATTAACTAAATTTTGTAGTTTTGTGAATTCCAACATTGAAAATTAAAACTATTTTATATAAGACTGAATTCTGTGGATTCGTTTATAAAATTTGATATTTCCCATGGTAAAAATTACAGAAATAAATACAGGAAAAATGCATGCTTTCAGAAAAACAAAATTAAATTTTAAAAAAGATGAAAATGCTGCGGTGTGTATCATATCCAATATTATGAAAATTTTGTATAACTTATTGATTTAAAAGGCTTACAAGTCCGATATTTTTTTCTTCAGGGATATAAAGCAACTATTAGGGTAATGGCATGAAAATCATTAACTCACCTTCTCTCCACTATCCGATGGTAAGTAAAAAACTAAAATCGTTAAAAAACTAATTCCCATACAAGGAATAATTAGGTTGACGGTGTAAAATAACGTCTTCCGTCTCATTGTTATGTTAAATGTAATATCTAAATAAGGTTCATCGCAGCACGTGTAGAATTTTTCGTTTCTGTAATGAGAATTATAAAGCAATATTTAGTATTTAAATTACTCCTATAATTTACAAAATATGCACCGAAATAATTAACTAAAAATCATTACATATTTTATAAAATCCAACCAGGCAAACCCCAATTTGGCTGTAGAACGCAAATTTCCCTTAAGTTGCCCCAGTTAATTTCGCGAACCACTTTAAAATCAATAAAGGCACAGTGTAAAGTGCCCAGGCTTAGGGTACTCTACCTCCTTTCGTCCTTCCCCGTGAAGTTTTCAAGTCAAATTAACTTTTCAAATTCATTCAGCCGTGAAATTAACCTTCATCACATTACATGGGACGTTGCCGGTGATTTATTTATTTTCGCACCGGTACCACATGCAGGATGCTAATGACTCCTTGAGCTCTTGGGCGCGAATGTACTTTAGTATGTAGACTATGTTCTATCTTTTTGTCCCAGTCTGGGAGAAACTATCATCACGACCCATTGGAGAGAAAAAAATTAAGAAATTTTCTGTGCTAAAACTTCTGTGGGAGCTCCAAAATTAATCCAGTGGCCTCCTTTGGGCCGTAGGACTTCCGGGAACAGCCACCAATTCGTGTTTAATAGTTTAAGAACAACCCTTTTCAGGGGCTGGTTATGACACATAATTGAAAAATAACGGGCCAATGGAGAATTTATCTTGCCAGGAGCCTCGCCCTTTCTAATTCCTGGTGCTAATTGGGACTTTAGTAAGAAGATCTGTATGAGACTCCTCTGGGTTCCTGGGGACAATTTTGTGTTGCTCTTTTGTGGTCAGCCTGTAGACGGATGAGGATTTTTAATTAATGTTACATTCGAGATAACCAGGCTTATGTGCATTGAAGATCGTAGGTGCCACCTATGGCAATACATAGACAATTTTTAAGACATATTCCTACCGCACATGTAACCTCAAAGACATTAAATTAATTAAATTAAAATTTACTTGAGAGGTCTATTGTAGATTTGGTTAGTTACTTACTACGCCCTGATTTAGCTCTTATGAGATTTGGTTAAAAGGTCAAGACTATTAAGGAAATTATCAGGTTACAAGTTCCCTTAAGTGTATTTTAATAGTTCGAGACTAATCCCATTTGTACGCACAGCAATTTGTCCGATGTTGGATCCTATGAGATTTTCTTGGAAAGGAATTTTCAGTTATCGTAACTTTTGGATTTTAAATTTTTAAATGCTGTTGAAATTATTTTAACATTTTTCTAATTAATTTAATTTAAGATATAAGTGTTTTGTTTTAGGTCCAAAACTGATATTGTTCTTTCCCATTTTGTCAATCTGTGTATAAATTTTCTATAATTAATTAATTTTACTAAGAATTTTTATTTTTCTTCACACCCTTGGCAGTAGCTAAACAAAGTGTTGTGTGTGTTTTATTTCAATAAGCGACTTTTAATTTGAATCATCTTATGATCGGAATTATGAACCACTTTATTGCTTACAGTCAAGATATTAATAATTGTGATCTTTTAAACAAAAATAATTAAAAACGTATTTGTAATTATAATTTTAAGTTTAAATTTAATGTATCCTTTTCTATAAAAAATAAAGTAAAATTGAATTTTTTGTTTTGTGAATACGCCATCAATTTTGCATTCTTTTAGAAAGTACAGATGCTTTTTTATTAGTTAGCTATTAAATTTCTTTCTTTTCCTCTTTCCTTTTTGTCAAAATATTGAAAGGAATTTGAATCGTTTCTATTGATGTATTACACAAAATAAGAAAAGAAAATTGTGAAAGGGTCTTTCTTCCTTTGATCGGTTATTAAAAGGTCCAAAAGCCAATAATATTACTTGCTATATTAAAAGCTTTCTGTCTAAGCCGGAAATCAAGTTATTTCCTTTATCAATCAATTTATCATGATAAATGGGCATTTTACTTACTTTCACTTATTTTTAAGATTTCTTTTCTCTTTTCCATTTACTTTATTTTTTTTTTTTTTGAAAGAGCTTATATACCAAATTGATAGGAAAAATTTGTGAGGGCTATCATATTCAATTTTTTTTCTTTGACGAAAGAAAACCAAAAGTAGAAGTGACTTTGTTGGTAAGTTATAGGTCAATATAAAGAAAGTAATGAAGAAGAAATGGAAAAAGGTCGTATATGTAACAATCTTTCTATATCAAATCTTGTTAGAATTTTTCGTAAAAGGCTGCGTATTTTGAGGATTGAATTTGAATTTTTAAATTTATATTGGTAATCATAATTTATAAATTTATGTCCTATTTCACTCTACTATTAACGAAAATAATCATTTAAAATAATATAAAAAAATGTGTTTCAGTAAGCCTATGTTTAAAGATCTCAATAGCCCCATTTAATTACTAGTTTTAATATAATACCTCCTAGATTTTGGTTTTAATTTTTGAACATTACTTTACAAAATTTTAAAATAGCTTCATCGTTTGATTTTGAAAATATGTCAATCAAGAAATTAAGCAAATTTTGAAATGAAAAAAAAAAGGATTTTAAAATTAAATTTGTACCATCATAATAAGCAAACTTTAACAACTTTGAAATTCACAAGGTCGAATCTTTTAGCATTTAGAGAAAAATGAATTATTTGGTTGTGCGATATTAAAGTGGAATTGGCCGCGATTAAACGACCTGATTTTAAATAACTGGCGACTCATAATAACTCTTCAGATAGTCGACCTTCAAAAACATTCTCCCTTCAAGACTGGCAGGATTTTGAGTTAATTACTCTTTTTAGAAAACACTTTCGAAGAAAACAGCCCGTTCCGTCCGACCTGCGGAAGAAGGTCTTGCTCATAATTAAAATCATAGCCAGTGGTAATAGGAAAAAAAAATCTCATAGATATATGAAATGAAAAGAACACCTCCCAGGTGACGGATTAAGCGAGTCTTTTAATAAAAACCCTGCTGCCCACCAACAACGTGTCGGAGCTTTTGCCATTCGTTGCCTAAGAAGCACTCCCAGGGAGCTCCTTTTACACATGCCTCCACCACTCAAATTATTATTCCCTTTAGCCTTAAGAACATTCTTCAACTCTTGGCACATATTAACTGAGCCAGGATGGAGTCACTTTATTTGATAAAAACTTCAGGAACTTCTAACTCCTTTCATTTAACTGAGTGAGAGTGTAGACCTCGACGACGATGATGTCCCCATATTCGTTGACGGCGTCGTCATCTTCGTCCCCGTGCTCCTTGTAAATGCGGACTTCTTCAAGAGCACGCATTTAAAGCCATGCGAGGCTAAGAATAAGCAGCTCTGCAAGAAATTGTCATGTACTCAAATTTGCGCACCATTAGAAAAGTGCCTTCGGTAAGAAGTTACAACGTTAATCAAAGGATTACGATGGTGGTGGCGCCGTCTTGGAAGGAGGATTTACGCGAATTATGGGATAAAATGCGATCGAAATTTTAAATACTTCGTACATCGTACAATCGCCCCGTCGCTCTATCTTGAACTTCCCAATCGAAGAAAACTTTCTTAATTAACGCAGTATTCAGTGTGATGGTGCGGGACCGAAAAATTGCTTCCTTAATCTCTAATTACAGAAAGTTCACCTACACGTGCGAAGAATACCACCACCGGCATTTTCTAATTCGGGAGTCAACTTCCAAAGTAGTTTTGAACGAGCCGATTCTAATGGATCCAAGATTTTCGCCATTTTCTTAGAATTTGTTGGACAAGGCGTAGGTGGTTCTTTTCCTTGCCATTCGAATGCGTACACATATGTGGGGATATCTCCTAGGACTGTGACTATGTGAAAGCGACAGATCACTGTCACACCTGTTCCAGGGGATGGCAGAAAACGTGCTCTTCCGTAATATTTTTACCTTGGGGCTACATTTCGGGTAGTTGCTCCTTTTATTTTTCTCCTTGGCATTCTTTACAAAGCTATAGGCGACGGAACCGACCTGGCGGCAAATTAAGAAGGCAAAGGTGAAGAATAGAAGTTTTGGGTATCCTATATTATTATCTCTTTTTTTTTTCTTTCACAAAAAATGCTTGTTATCCGAGATTCACACAAGATTTTTGTGAAGGTTCATATTGTAACTTTATAAAAGGTTTATAGTCCCTTCGGGCTCTAAAGCTAAGGTTGGAAAATCACTTTTTCCCTCTATAGAAGTTACGTTGATAAGCTCCTTTTTGGGAAGCATAGCGTACCTTTTTCGAAAAAAGGAAGCTTGTAATTTGACTCTAATTGTTTTTAGAGATCCGAAATTGTTTTAGAACAAAAGAATGACTCGCATGGGAACAAATCAGTTGAAGATGTTCAAATAATGCAATTGGAAATTTCCAGACCGTTAAATTATATAAATTTTACTTTAACCTTTAAAATAACCTACGACATAATCAATTGAGCAGTTTATTGGTTTTTATGAGTTATTCTAAATATAGTAAAATTTATCTTTTTTGAAACATCTGTAAAATATTGAATGGTATTCATTCATAGCATAATTAATTATTAGAGTTTGATGAAATAGAAAAATTTAAAAAGAAATTGTAAACTTTAAGAGTGAACAAATGAAATTTTTTTAGTATCTTTTTTTCGGAGAAATTGGTAGAAATTTCTTTGTTTTAGTTTTTCTTTCGTACACACATTTATTTGGAATGTTTAGCGAAAAAGTTTTTTGATTTGCTTTTCGACAAAATAATTACACTTAAAAACAAACACAAAATTATTAACTTATTCTGGGTTGTTGTTTACCTATAAAAATGCCTTAAATTGTAACGTCTTTTAATTTGACATCTATAGCATGTGTTCGATTCGCACCTTTGAAACACATTCAAGAACACCAAGTGTACATTTCCACACTCACCTTACGGCAGGAACTTCCAATATATCCCATTCGACTGATGTGTAGAATTCTGATAAGTCAACACCAACCTCAACTATATTTGTACCGTTAAGTTCATCGATATGCCTCAAGTCCACCTGTTGGAAAGAAGATAGAATAATTATTTGAGGGATCCCAAAAGGTGTTCCGAAGAAAGAAGGTATCAATCCCTGCGGAAGGGATTGATGACGGGGAACAGGTCTGAAATTCAATTCACAATTGAAACAGATAACAATCGAGGAGAGTTCTCTTTTATTGTAGACCCCATTGGATTTTATTTCCAGACAGACTTCGACCTGAATTTCTCCTTCCTCTTTTTATTCTTCTAGTGTTTTTTTTTTTTTTTTTGAAAGTGTGTTGTGGTGGTGGGATAACTTAGGTACCATATATGCTTTCAATTCCATTACACTATCCTGCAGACTCTTCAATCTATCGTTGTACGATTGTTGATTAAATACTTGAGGGAATAGGGATAAGGTTACTTGATAGCTTGTACCTAGAGAACGTCTTCCCAGTGAGTTGAAGTTCTGTAGGAATTGCTTTTTGCAATTAAGGATTTCATTGGCTAGTAGTATTGAACGTACGTTCAAAATGATCTTTGTAGCTTTTACGTCGTTCTGTATTAAGTGCATTATCAAATGAACTGTCTTTCTTAATTTTATATTTAGACTTTGGCTGACTTAACTGGGAATTACCTTAGTAAGATACTTAATTATTGTAATAAAAGAGCTCAAATATATCCTAACCAGGATTATTATTATCAATAAGCAATACGACTCATTTTTAAAACCATTTTGGAGCCTTAGGTTAATGGAGCTTGATATAAATCTAAATAGAATCGTTAATCAAAGCATTAATGAAGTATAGCCCTGAGGGAGCTTGGTAACCTGCTGTGTTAAAAAATCCGCACGAAATTTATTTGCATTAAAGGATTTCATTGAAATTTTCAAATCCCTTCCTCCGTCCTTTAGGAAAAAAAAAATGAAAAAGTACCAGAGATAATATTTATCAAAAGTTTCCAATTTTAACTTTCTAAAAGAAAAAAAAATCCTGCCAACCCTCGGGTTATACCATCCTCTATCCTGGAGCTCTAAACCAGGGAGGCATTACCAATTCCTGTCACAATAAGGCGTCCGCCATAAAGGACGTTTCGGCTGCAACAACTTATCAAATAAATGGCCGCACTGAGTAGATTAGACTGAATTTTTTTGAGGTGTCCTAGTCCTTCCACAATGGCCGGCAGCTTCCCGGACTATTCTATGGGGCCACATTGAAGAGGATTTAGGAAACCGATTTATTTAGACCAGGGCCACAGAAAAAAATCATAGAAAATCTCATTCACCTGGAAACGAATTGGCCGATATATTTGGGATATTGTGTAGCCTCACGATGTGACAAATAGGGTCGGATGCGGTGTGAAGAGATAACAATGAGATATCTACAGCACAGCATCCCGATTTGAGATACAGATTACAAGGATATAATGACATTAAGAGGAGTATATATATGATTGTCAAATAGATAAAAAAATTATTGTGAGCTATGCAAGAAGAAAATTCAATTTCAGTAGTGTCCAGTTCGTTGTAACGAAATTTTTAAAATCATATGAAAACTCTTTAAACATTCCGGATTCGATCTATGACTATCATTCTCTAGTGCATGTAGGTTTTAGATTATATAGACAATTTTTTAGTAAGCTGCCTAAAAAAGTTACATTTTTCGCTCTACTCAAATTCATTAAAATTCTCTATAAACTTATAATGGAAAGGATTGTGTGTGTTCTTCAGTTTTGAAGCTTTATGCAAAAAATTTGGTGGGAATCATTTTGTATCATGTTTTGAAAAGATATTTTACGTATTCCAGTATCGTTATATTACCTCTTTTGAAATATAAATAAATCTGAAATATTCTTTTTGAGTACTATCGATTAGTAAGATTATGTCTGCATTTTTCTCTTTTATTGTTTTTTTTTAAATGTTTAGTTCCACTACAAAATACCCAACTTCCCAGCCAAAATTTCCCGGTCTTTTTTATTTAATTTTGTACAATCTTGATTTATTTTTTTTCGTAAACTATCATCATACAAAACTGAACTAGAAAGTTGTTGAGGGAGAAAAATATTATGAAATTAATATTGGCCATTTTCCAATGTCCTCCCCTCTGTTTATGCTATTACAGCTAACATCGGAGGTGTTGTCCAGGATATGTTTAGCTATAAAAGATGTTTCTACAATGTACCTGAAATCCATCATAAGTCCAACTACCGAATTTCATGACGCAAGTCTGCTCATCGAACGGAAAGTACTCCACATCGATTTCGCAGGAGCTTTTGTAAATTGCTGGAGGACGCCACTCAACACGTCCTGTGTAGTTTAAAGTGGCTTTTGTGGCTAAGGTGACCTCGAAGTTGCCATCAGCACTGAAAATAGATAAGGCAATGTCATCTTAATATTCAAAGGACTCTCACAAGAAAAGAAATGGGAGTGACGCGATGCGGGTGTAATCGGGTAAAACTGGATAAAACGAATAAAACCTGGGCAATAGGGCAAATGGGGGTGTCTACACGTACGTCGTAGGATACCTACTTGTTATAGAGCACAATGTCTGGCCTCCATATGTGGTCTGAGGGCACATGGAGCATCTCGACTCCCCCGTACTCCTTGGGTTCCCACTTAAGCTTGTAGTCGTACCAGGTCTGCTCCACCCAGAGATTTGTGGTCATTATTTGATTCTTAAGATTAACATCAATCAGCTGAGATAGTTTTAATTTAATTCGCACCGTAAGCGCATCTGTAACATTGACTACCGGCCGCACCAATTTGTTGTAATTGCTAAGGAGGTCGTCATAAAGGCGCTTCGCATCCGGATTCGCTGTGCTTTCTGTAATAAAGACGGTAAAGATAGGCTTTTTTATGGCCACTAAAGATCGTTTATTAACCGTAAACATTTCAATATCTTAAGACATTTAAAAGCTGTTATGTGCGTCCCTTAAGGGCGTCTTCTACCATACTGGCGTTCAGTAAAATAAGCACAGAGAAGTTCCAGACTTTGGACTCTGTGAAATTGAGAAATTTATACTTCTTCGAAATGAATTATTAACGAACTGCGAAAATTAGTCAGGACTACATTCATCAATCCCGAGCATATATTTCACCTGTCGGCATACCTGTGGGAATTTAAATGTATCAACTCCCCCAGGTCAAGTCCAGAACTGCCAGTTATGGGCACAGTATAAATCGACCGCAAGTCTTGAAGTGGTCCTTATTAATTTATGTTGATGTAAAATAGACGAATACGTGAAACACATGGACAAAAGTCTTGAAACAACTTTGAAAAATTTATTCCTTTGCACATGTGATTGGTTTCTGTAGTCTAGAGACCAAAGTAACAACGTTCTGACTAAAAGTAAAGCCTTAATATGTATTATTACTACGTTCTACATAAGACTGGAGTTTCTTGTTTTTATTTCATAGGCCTATGATTTTGAAAAATATTTTAATATGGTTAAGTTTTAAAGAAGTTATCTAAATCTTTAGATTGCAGAAATTGAGTGTGTCTGAATTCACAGGAAAGTCATTTTTGGAAAAATTCTTTATTTTGATGCGTATACATTTTCCAAATTTTACAGGTAGATCGAACATTTCATAGTCGCTGATTTAACACATTCTGATTTTTTGCAAAACAATTATTGTTTGATTAAGGATTTATGCATTTCGTTTTAACCAATGAAACAAATTTCATGAAAGCATATTTTTACATGTAATTTCTGGCTACACGATATAATTTTGTATAGAATTAATATCTTCCATTCTTTCTTTTACTAGTTTAATTTTACTTTCTTATTTTTACTTTAAGTTTTATAAATCGTATATTATTTAGCATTAAAAAAATATTATTTACCCATTAGAATTTTATTCTCGGTATAGTTTTGGAAAAAAATGCTTTTAAAGTGTTTGAATAGTTTTACAATAATCGGCTTTAATGAAGACGTACTCTTCCACAGAAAAATGGATACCTTTTAATGGTTTGGATTTGCACTTGAAAGATATTGGTTTTATTTAGTAATTTCACGTTTTTAATACTTTCTTTAATGGCTTAGTTATATCCTTCCGACACCATTTTAATTTTGTGTTTTCCGTCAATATTGAACCACTTGCTAATAAAATTATGGCTTTATAAGTGAATTGAACTTATTTATTATTTTATTTATAATCCCGAATACTATCAGATGTAGAATACCACAATGTGATGAACTTAAATCTATGATTATAAAGAAGATCGCTTTTAATACCAATTTAGGTATCATTAAAATGCTCATAATCTGTTATAGAATTAAAAAGTCGTATATTAGTAACTTGCCCAACAAAAAGCCCATTTTTAAGTTAGTTAGATGATTCATTATCACATGAAATCCAATCAAAGTTCAGTTTAATTATCAATTAAAATATTAAGTACTAATGAATATTACATTTTATAATCATTTACAAATTTTAATGGCTTCATTATAATAAATCAACAGTATATAAAAATTGGAAAGGTAAAGACGAAAGAAATGAACCTATACAAGAAGTCTCTCTTGAGAAATTATTTCAGTTTTGGGGAAAACCTAAACAGGGTGTTCCTTAGAGTAATTGTCTTATATGATGACATGCCTAAGCAAATCTCTGGGATCTGATTCTCGAAAGTAATTAAAGTTTTGACGGCACAACAACAATGCTTTGAGCAGCTATTTCTTGACTGAAGTAGTGTCTTTTTGTGAGTTGGGATATATCGTCCAAGAAATTATTAGCTGGGAACCCTCTAACACCGAAGTTTGTGTAGTTGCGGTAAACAAAGCTACACGACTGCACCAACTTAGACGATACTTTGGGATTTAGTTTCTACCTACCCTAGGGAATTGATGCAATTGTATGTGAAGGTTTCTCAATTTATTATTTTATCATACCCACAACTTTGAAGCTTGTAGGTATATTTAGGTAATTTCCATTGTTTTTGGCATATACATCAAATACCGAGAAATACTGGTTACATTTGTATCATAGAGGAAAATTCGTACGCAATGTTTTATAATATGAAATTCCAATTACTTTTGTATTTTGAAGTAAAATGGTTGCTTTTTTATGCTGTTTTATCTTATCTTAAGACTTCCATTGAAAGTTAGATCGTGATTTTCACCGGATTTTGAACTCTTATACTCTAGTTTCTTGTCTATAGTCTGCGTCGCCAAGGTTTTTTACTTTTATTTTATTTAAGCCGGAAACGCATTAAAACACAAAATCATTAAAACATTATTCGATAGTAATCTTACAACGTATCTAATTAGTTTCACAGTATAATTCTCGAAAAGAAATTAAAAATAATATTAAAAAAAATTATGTGTAATCGAAGGTATCAAATCGTGTTTGTGTGGTAAGTCAGGCAAACAATTGTTTTCCTTTTCGGTTAATTGGTCAACCAGAACCGCGAAATATTTTGAAGCCTTCTTGGAAAATGACTTACAAGGATTGATGTTCATTGAACAGAAAAACCAAAAGAACGTATGAAATATTCTGTCAGTAAAATCTTCGCCTTATTTTACAAATCATCCCTCAATATGGACCTGATAGGAAAAAAGGAAATCAAGTGAAAAATGCGTTGGTAAAATTGATTTTGTTAAAAATTCAAATATTTGCTGATGATTTGAACAGGATTGGAAAAGTATAAGACGAACAATTTTAAAGTATATGCAAATTACAAGATTTATTTTTAATCCTAATTACGTGTAAAGTGTCCATCTTTCAAAATTAATGTCAAAATTAAATTTTATTCATAAATAGAACGTAAGATGAAAACACAAATAGAAAAAAATGTGTAGAGAGTAGAATATTTTTATGATCTAAAATATTGTACAAAATAAAGTTAAAAGTTTGAATCTTTTAATTATACTTAACAAAAGTAAAATGTAAATAAATAAAGAACAGAACAGATATAACAATTTTCCAATATCGTGAAAGGTGTGATAAAGTTTTTAAGTATTAAATGAAGGGAAAGTTCTAAGCCTTCGATGCTTACAGGTGTGATGCATGTTCAGGACGCAGGTTGCTAGTTTAAAGGCATCTAATTAGTATACCAGACAAAATTAGTGTACGTAAGTTTTTTATGTTTCGACTAATTAAGCTGTAATCAAAAGATTTTTAAAACTATAATCCTAATCTAAGTTATCGTCATGCTCTTGTAGATAAGATTTACAATATACAATAAAAGTGTTCTGCGTTGTATCTTTTGAAAAGTTTAAAAATATTTTATGATTTATAGCCGATAACAAGCGGGACTTTAGAATTTATCAAAGTCAAAATGTACTAACTTTAGTCTACTTTATAGCGCATTCTAAAGTCATAACTACAGCAATTGCGCCATTACCTTGAGGAGCGATTATTAAATTTTTGGAAGTAACTTTCCATGAACTCATAAAAAGAAGCTTTTGTAAAAAAAAAAGAAAAGGAAAAAAAAAAATGAAAAAATTTTCGATGGTAAAAGCTCCATAATAATTTTGCTGAAAACTTTAATAGGGCTCATTCTAGTGCGAGAGGAGGAGGATCCTAGTAGAAGGGAACAGAACAGGGACATTACATAAGCACTCTGGCAAGAAGGAAAGAATCCTTGTTACCAATTCCAGGCCAACCGGCTGTTGTGAAGAATGCTTGTTCCCTGACCTTGTGGTAACATTCAATAAGCACTTAATAACTTCCCTGCAACTTCTTCAAGTTTAGAACTGCACTACTCCTTTGAATGGGAATTTCTGTACGCCCTATATTTACAGGGGAGCGGCTGATACCTACGAGCACACCTTAAGCCTCTTAAAAATTCTTTTCCTAGATCCTAGCGGAAAAAGGGATAAGGTGCAATCCATTCATGGAGGAGAAAACCTTTCCTAGCTAGAAAAAAGTCGCTGCCATGATTTTCCCAACCATTGTTCATTCAAACTACACCTTTCGCCTGGAGAATCGAATTTCATGGCCTCTACTTTCTTTTATTTTTTTTTCGCTTTTTCAATCGTTCTTTTTTATCTTATTGTAGAAAATTTTTCGAGACACTTGATCTTCTTCGTCGCACTGTCTCTTGTCGTCCTCGTCATGTTGGTTTCAGGGCTACCCATGGAGACACCTTTCAGAATTGATGTCAAGTGTAGAAGAAAAGGATTTCCCGAAATCATTTTAAAGACGACTTATGTTCCGCACTGGTTCTTGTACGATCCTTTTGGGCATGATAAATCTGATTATGCCGTGTTTTCCTACTCGAGCATAAAGGAGTTTTCCAGATGTTTTCATATCCATTACTGTACCCCATCCGTGTCTTACATCCGATCATCAAAGGGGTGGATGCTACATAAATATTCGGGTTCTAAGGACTATTCGAATGCGTGACTAGAGTCGGTTTAATGACGAAATCGTGCACTCACTTGGAAAACAATTCGATAAGTCAAAAGAATACATTTCTCTGCACATATCTGCATAGCAACCTTTCAAGAGGCACACCTGTCCATTCTCAAGCATAGACTTCTGTACCTGAATTTCGACAAAGTACTTTAAAGAGTGGTATTCCATTTTTGAGGTTGGGAATCTCCTTTCTATACGATTTTCTGAATCATGGAATCCAGACAATTTAGGATCTTATCTTGTCTACGCTTTGTAGTTGAGGTTTCAAAGGACGTAGGCACAGTAAGCATCTTAAGTTCAGTTCAAGTTATGGTGGGAGCAACGAAAACATAACTCTTAATTTTTATGCTTAAACAATGGATGCTGGTTATTTCTTTTGGATAAAATTTGGAAATTTTGAATAGAAGATAAAGTTTAAAACTAAATTCTCAGTTTTTTTGTTTTGAAGGATTTTTCGAGCAAAATAGGAACAGGTTCCTAAAATGCCATTTAGTATCGAAAATGTAAAGTAAAAAAATCAATTTCAAAAATCACGCCTGCCGTTTGTTTTCAAGATATGTAAGACAAGAACTAATAGTTCTTTACAAAAATCATAGATCATTATTTTTGTTTAAAATGTTTTTAGTATTGTTTTTCTTAAGTTAGAATTAATTATAATTAGCGTTTTTCTTCATTTAGGGAAGAATGATTTCATAATGACCGCGTATTATTATTTAAATTCAGTGTATTCTTTAAAAAAAGAATTTTCGATAATAAGGATAAGGAAATAACTCTTACAGATTACGAAAAAAAAAATACTTAAAAGATGATACCTATCATTTGTAGATTAAATTTTGATAAGTCTTATAGAATAAAAGTTTTCTTTGAAAATTCATCCTTAAATTTTTAACATCTTGTAAAATGTTTTTAAGTTTATATATTTGTTCAAAATATCTGATAATATCTGATAATATTTTATCCTACGTAAAAAGTTTAAAATGTGTGACCTAAAACTTTTTTGTTAATTTTCTGAGAGTTAGTTACAGGGTTAAAAACGTAGCATATCCTTGCCTGAATATTACGTAATCATTTTTATAATATAGGCAACAATATAAATCATTTTATTACATTTCACTCACCACCACTTTTGCTAGTAAATAGAAAAAATTTGGGCTTTCAAATGTTAGATCAAAGTCATAATTGTTTTATTCCAAAGTGTAAATTAGTTTTACGTTGACCTTCCCAAATTTTGACTTTATCAACTTAAAGCATTCCAAGTTTTACTGCATTATGAGATTTTTATTTGTTAAAGTTTTTAGATTTATTGTCCATTAATTTTGAAATGATTGACATAAAAAAAAACGTTCGGATAT
Source organism: Proctacanthus coquilletti (assembly GCA_001932985.1). Classification (NCBI taxonomy): domain Eukaryota; kingdom Metazoa; phylum Arthropoda; class Insecta; order Diptera; family Asilidae; genus Proctacanthus; species Proctacanthus coquilletti. Next base: position 177,431 of record MNCL01000027.1, on the reverse strand, counting down.
TGCGTGGATTTTTGATTCTCGAAAAACCTCCAAAGTGGAGCATGATCAAATCAATTAGTGTTTAATTGTCCATGCTTCTGATATAATAATTTTGAGGAAATTTTGCACGTATAGAACTTCCTTAATTTTGTTAAAATATTTTTAAAAATTTTCCAAAGTATTTTCACAATATTTTACTTTAAGAATGAATTAAAAGATAATCGTTTGCCCTTAATCCTGCCTCTGGGGAAAATATCGCACCTGTTCGTGGAACTTTGAGGAAATATCAAGGCATCCAGAGAATTTTGAAGACAGGATGACGTCGATCACTCATCTCGTCTCATGCAAATTAATTGTTATTCTCTGAAATTGTGAAAGTTCATGAAGAATCTTTGAAAGGGCAGGAGCGCAGATCCCGGGGGCAACTCGAACTTTATTGAACAGCCTGGAGATGAACAGCCGCAGAAGCCACGCCCGGCTGATTGATGCTCCCATATATATCACAATATACCGAAGGAGACAGGACGGGATAATTATGTGGACGGGAGCAACTTTTTCACGGCACACCCAAGCTCGTCCCGAAAACTTTCGCATACAGCGGGGAGGGGGTGGTCGGGACAGGCGTGACATTGCATACAAAAAACATTTGAATTTATGCAAATTCTTGTTCCGAAAGGGTGCAGCCAGTGCTGTCAGCTTCGCCGACTTTGCCACGTATACGCCTTGCGAATTGAATTTTCTGCCGAACTCGAGCACGTGTGTGTGTGTGTGCACGTGTACAGACACCTATTTATATCAGCCAGAAATTTATTTATTTTTCAAAGGAGATTGTGTTATTACACTTTAATGACGACAGAACCCCCGATAGGGGATCCCCCTTCCATAGGGAATTTAAGGGAAATTGTGTTATTCATGGGGCTGCTGCTCTGAACGTAGACAAATTGTATTTTAATCAAAATTGAAGTAGTGCCACGATTTTTGTTACAAAATAAATTAACAAAACTGCCACTGGCTAGACTGGACCGTGTTTTGCTTATTTTAGCGCGAAAGCTGCTTTTAAAGAGAAATTGGTAATGGACACCAAATTCTAGAATAGTGGAATATTTTGGCGCATTAGCATTATTAACAGAAGCCCTTTACTTTTGAAATGTTTACGCATCACGGCTGATTAGAAGGAATGTATTAAAAGGCCTCACAAAATAAAATTATACAACTTCAAAAGCTGGCTGTAAGTGGCTTAAACATTCAATTCAATGAAATTCAATTCGGACAATTCAAAATACGCAACGTAAGCACATCAGAAGGAGGGAAAACTGAAAAATCATCGGCTACAACCTTGAGGGGCTATAAGAAGTTTCTCTGCTTACTGGAACGAGTAGACTTCACAAGATTCAAATTTGCCTGATAAAATGGTTTAAATAACTTCTTCGCAAGTACTTATATACTAAATTCAAAGTACGGCAAAACAATTTTCATGTCTTAAATTCGATTTTTATTTGCAATTTAAAGGCACTCGTGCCAATTTAATAAATTAAGAAAAATAGTAGGCATAAATTCTTGAATTGTAAAAAATAATTGAAGTATTATATTATGAGAAATCGAATTCAAGTATACTAAAATAATTTATAATTCAGCCTTTAATCCTAGTCGGATTTATGTAGATATTTTATATTTATGATTTGATTAAAATCGCTTCAAATTTACCTACAGCTTCTTTATAGAGCTTAGAATCTGCGCCAGTAGCAAACAGACATAAATAAAATCTTTTAGTACTCATTTCTATATTCAGATCCTTTGAAAGATTTTAACATAAATCCGGTTTTATTGAAATTAAATTTTAAATGGATATCAATATTTCCAACTCAAAGGTTTTGATTAAACATAAAGAAATTGTAGACCCAAAGAGAAAAAGATCGTACCGAAAAATATGTTTAACTGGCCATGTAGGGTATCCACGGCTTTTAAATTATTTAAACGTTAGAAAACTTACTGCAACCAGCTTTAATTTCGTTAAAGCGAGTAGTTGGTTTCCAATGACGTCAGTAGAAAATATTTTGGCTTAAACATTCACCTGGTATTTCATATTTTTCGTTAGGTAATCAAGTGTCGTAAATTAATTCAAAAAATATTTTTTCCTGATGTAAATCAGAATTATTGAAACGATTACACTTTCATTGCCACTGATGGAAATAATTTTTTGTTTTTATTTTTAGTAGATAGTAAAAGCGAAAGAAAAGCATTGATCGTGTGAATAGTGAATAATGCGATAGGACTTGTATCAAGTAAGAGTAAGTTTCTGAGTTGTTAATGTAAAGAATTATTTTTGCGAGAACAAAGGTTTCACGGTGAAAAGAATCGATGCTGCAACCTGGCAAATATAACAAGGAAACGAATGCAATTGAAAAAAGTTTCCATTTCAATGCTATTGCAACAATGTCGATGGCGGTGATTACAAGTTCTCACTTTCACACTATCACAAATTGCCAATAGTTTAGCGACGTGGAATGTGTTTTTACAGAAACAACTTGTTAGATGGTCGATGATTTGCCAATTAATTAAGGTAGAGAACGGGAATCGTGTTGAATGGATTGAAAAGGATAATTTACGTTTGCTCTATGGTAAGTTATAATTTTAGATTTTGTTTAATATACACGATATTCATGACATCTTCAAAATTTTGATTGATTGTTTTTAAATGAACAGTGGTATTTCAGTTTTTAATTTTTGCAAACAAGCTTAAAAATATTTAATCGAATTTAGGATATGCGTACAATTTAAAAATGTTTAATGAGATGAAATATAGTTTAAATTAATACTGATACTAATGATACATGAATATATAAAAATTTGCTTGAATGAAATATAAACATGTTTTAAAAAACTTTAAAATCAATTAAAAGTCTACTTCTTTTGAAGTAGAGTAAAAGCCAGGTAATGTCTGAAAAGCCATAAACTCTCACTTAATTTATTTTGAATAGGTGTTCTTTCAAGTCAAGTATAGGAGTTTAAAAAAGATATTACCAAATTAAGGATTTTTCTTTATGTGGCATCGGTTCTACGCCCGTGAATTATCTACTTCAAGAAAATTTAATTTACACTCTTATTATTGTCTAAAATAAATACAATTACTTCCAAATATACCTTAAATAAGACTCAAATTATTTACTATTCACTGAAGTGACTTCTTGACTCTCTCGTGGACTTTTGTCCGAAAATTGCCCGTCGTTCGTAAATTCGAAATTCAAGTCTTGAAATTGATAGAAATATCCTTTCCCGCATGAATCCTAATTTTTCGCGGACTATCTCCTCCCAAAAGGAATATGCAAAAGGATCTCAACTGAGCTCGAAGGAATTGCCCCAGACAAGTTTAAATGCTTTTTTAACTTGCACCACCTAAGACGTCCACCTCATTTGTGCAGACAGCTTCATTTGCATTAGCCCGAGGCATTCTGACTTCCTCCTTTAGAAAAAAAGGGAAAAGGGAACGATTTTGAATGCCCTGTTGGGGTAATAACTTGTTTCCTTTTCATAATCCTGAAAGCTGGCGCATTGAAATGGTTCATTCATGAGAACCCCAATGCCGGGAACGCCACAGGGTGAGAAGGAAATTGTCGGCCATTGTCCGACTGACGAGTAATTTTGTGGTGAACTTGATCGTTTCATATTCCTCCCGCAAATCCACTCAATCCTTCTTTATGTCCGTAGCGTGAAATTTCTACTATTGCTTGAGGGTAATTAGTTTTAAGCCACTTATGGCAGTAGATGGAGAATTGCAGGAACTACTAGCTTCAGTGCAATTGTAAGAAAATACACACTAAAGCCGTACGGATTCATTCAAGTGTTTATTGAAGAAAGGGAAACTTTTCTGGGCCAAGGACTAAATACTGACCAAGTGGATTGGGCTTTTGGTCTGACTTTGTATTGAAGAGTAATCAAGTGAATACCCACTTGACTTTAACAAAGTTTTTATTTCAAAAGTGGATCGTTTTTAAATATTATAGAATGTATTTAATTAGATTTTATTTAAAAGAACTCAGAGGCAGTGTTCAGCCTAAGGAGAACTTAGAAACTAAGGAAAAATAAAAAATGCACATTTTGTAAATATTTGACTTTAGGGAAAATAAAACCTTGTCATAAAATAATAAATCTAGAATCATTCTTTGTTTTATAATTTTGTTTCTCATTTCTAAAACTTCACTAAATTTTTAATCGTTTCTTTGCTTTGTTTCTTGTTAATAATTTCAAAAATATCAAGAGCTTGAAGATACTTTGCTCGAAATTTCAAAATTTAATTATTCAGTGCAATTATTCTTTATAATTTAAATTCTTTGTAAATTTTCATTTTCATGTTCAAAATTTACGAATGTATGACATACGAATTTTTGTTCTCCACTTTTTTAAACTGAGAACATAAAATTGATATTATTATTAAATTACTTCAAATTTATTACAAAAACGCGTATTATCTTTAATAATTATTTTACTTTTTATTCCAAAATTTGAAATGTTGTAAAAAAAATAGTACATTTGGAATTAAATTGGGTTTAGCCGCTAAAAGGTCCTATTTTTGAGTTAGTTTGAAAAACAGGAGCGCTTGCAGAAATTTCATCAAAATATGATCGTATTTTTTATATCTGCAGTAAAAACTAAGTACTAAGAAGACATTTTCCAAAAAATTATGGCTATTTATATGATTTATTTTATTAATTTACACACATTTTTTAAATATTAAGAAGAAAATTTAATAGTTTTGGCTTGATTTTCCTTGAAATTGCAGAAAGCGACGTATTAATAAAACTTTGACTTCCTGATGGTGTAAAATCGTATGATAGCTTTATTTCAGATTCTTAGAGATGTCGTAAAGTAGAAGAATAGGAATATTCGCATAAATTTCATACTTACGCTTGTCCATATCTGTGCATGTTCCTTACTATTCAAGGTTTCCTTTTTACAACCTTCTTGTTTACACCAAAAAGTTTTATGACGTCCTCAAGTTTTCTGGCCGGGGTAAAAGAATCTATTTCCATCGTACCCGAAACCTTTCACAAAATTTGAGCCGACAAACATTCAATAAATCGGGACATCAATAGAGATATCTGATTAAGACCCAAAAAGTGGCATGTTCGAAATATTCCCTTCCTGATTGACTCCTTTTTTAACTTTTGCATATAAAAAGGACAAGGGACCGCCCCGAAAAGAAGTTTATCCGTTCGATTCTCATAAAAGTGGGAGGGAATGCAAAAGAAACATCGATTTATATAAAATTGTCTCCTAAAGGTATTTCGGCAAAAATTTTGAGAATGTAGGCATGTGGTGACAAAAAATTTCAAACGGAAAACTTATTCTACCCCCAGCCGCGATAGGAAAAAAGGGGGCAAACTTTTCAATTTTAATCATACTGTGAGCATCTGCAAATTGAAAGAAACACCAAAACTCATCCATTCCGGAGGCGGATAAATATCAATATTTTTGGCCCTAATGTTGCCAAATTTATAAAGCTTAAATATTTACTGTTATGTGCCAATAATAAAGCTGTGGAGCGACAAATTGCGCCATCAATAACAAAAGCGGAAGAATGAGATTATAGAAGAGGTTTCCGCGGGAGGACGAAACAAAATTCCCGACGACCATATTTAAGGCTTAATTATTTTTTATTTTCTAGGAGACGACTTAATGGACCACTGATTTTGTTCCACAGTAAGAAATATCGCTTCGGGATAATTTAGCGGGATGGTTAGCAGAAAAATTGATTAATAAACAAGCGAATTTAAAACAAAAGTTTTAAATTTCTTTCAAGAATTTCAGTGCAAGTGTGGATACAGATTTAATTCTAACTTTAAGATTTCTAATTCGACTTAAAAAAGCAATTTTACTTATTTTACTTTTTCGGATTTAATGCGTTTTTATCAGTCTTCTTTCCAAAAGGTTGAAAGGTTCACTTTTCTTTTTGTTTTTTAAAGACAACCCAAAAAAAGATGGAATTTTTAAAATGGAGGTTCAAGAGATGTTTCGTTAAGCTGAAAGGGTACCTACCTTCTCTTGTAGGAACATAAATACTAAAAAAATTATAATTCTAGAGAAATAAAAAAATTATTAATATGTAATAACTTTTGAAAAAGAATAAAACTCGGTCTTCATGACTTTCTTTTCGGGATTTTTATAGCACGTTTTTAAAAGGCATAACTTTGCGGGTATAGTTATTATTTCTATAATTAATTTTCTTTACTTTATTTAATACATTTTAAATGAAAATTACAGTTTTTGGCACGAATCAGCAACATTTCGGAAAACTATTACGTATATAAATATAATCAAATTGTTCTCGATACTCATCCAACATCATCTTCTTGGTTTCCTCGCTGTTCAAAGAAAGAAATCCAATTAAAATTTGGAAGATCTACTTTTGGCAGTGTTCAGAAGCGATAGCAGAATCGAAATAGTCCTTTAGAACGAATGTTATTAACATTTTAATCGTACTGAACCCGTTTTAAACGTGTAAATCGTTGAAAAAAAAGGTAATGGGTCCTAAAAAGGTTGAATTGCTTGAAATGAAAAAAAAATTTTTTTTTTCTTCAGGAGTTCATATGTATGTAACGTTGATGAAACCTGATTAATTATGGATATCAGGCCATGCCACCGTCATTTCCAATTTTCTTTTCCTTCAAACGTAAATTTTCAGTAGAACCATTTCGATTCAGATAGGTTTCTTTCCTTTCATTTAATTTGCCATCCATATGTATGAGTCTAGAGATGCCTATCGGTGGAACTACTTAATTCAGGATATAGAAATGAGGTAGTCCAATTCCTACTTTCTTCCCGGAATATCCGACAGCATTTGCGTGATTACTTTTCGCTTTTCGCCTGTGAATCGGGATGAACTAGGAGTCCTCGTCGAGTGGATTTTATTCGTTGGGAAAAATATCTCAAATGAGTCTTTTGTGATGACCTGAAGGGCGTTTGTTTTATGTAACAACATTTATCCTCCGCCCTCGCTATCTCGTAAGGAATGACAGAAAACAGTTTTTTAAATCACCTGCTAGGAACAATGGAAAAAGGAATCTTTTATTTCTAGGAGTTCCTTCCTGACTCCTATATTTGAATCAATTAATTTTCCTGGATAACAGCAACAGTTTTTATTATACAATTTCAAACATTTAAAGGAAATTTTCTTATGAGTCTATTCGTAAAACGAAAAAACAGAAGTCTAATTTCATTTGTTGTTTATATAAGATCTCAATAATCAAAGGGGTTATAGTAATTTGATTATAGACGTTGGCATGTTTTCTTATGGGAAGATAAACAAATGACCTAGAGGTCTTTTGATTTTAGAGATTCAGAGGCTGAAGTCATGAAAACGAGGAAGGTACTAATAGCATTTCCCTTAAGAGATGTTTATAAGTTCTAAATATTGTTTCGTTATTCTTGTGTATTTAATTTTTATATTAGTTATTTTCTTAAATAGCAAATTTATAAATGGTTTAGCCCAATATCTTTTTTGATGAGAACATTATAATTTAAGTATGCAATTAAGATGAAAGCAGGATAAACTAATGTTTCTTAATAAGTTAACTAAGTTTCTGGGTTCTATTTCTACTATTGTTTTGGAAACAGTGTAAAAAGTGCAAAAGAGCCCAAAGCGGTCCAATCACTGTAATCAATCCATCTAGACTATTTACGTAATACGCTTCTGTGTTTGCTTAAAAGCCCTTTATTAAGTTTAATTAATGGACATCCTCTCACATTCCATAGCCCTTTATATGTAGGGTTTATGGGATGGTACTTGGTTACATTTCTCTTAGTTTGCTCGACGGTGTATAAAAGTTAAGTTATAGAGAATGTTTGCTTTATACGAAATCATTTTTAGTGGATTTGTTTTTTTTTGTTTCAATCAATATTTAAATCAATTAATGCCCTCAGACAAGAAGCACGACTGCTACTAAAAATTTTATATATTCAAAGGGAATTTGATTATGCATGCCCATGCGGACGATATTTCTGAAAAGCTATTGTTTACACAGGTCTGTGAAATTGGTTTCGAACAGATATGCCCGCAGTAGGTATAAAAGGCTTCTATGTGCCGTCTAGAGAAGCATCTCGTCTAAGTTCCGGGAGTTATGGTAATACAGCAATGGCGAAAAACCGAATGAATTTTAAATCATTCCTAAATTCAGTTCTGATAGCCTTTCGTTTCCTTTCGTTCGGTCTCATTCCCGATTGTTAGGACGCTAATGTATCTCTGCACAAAACTTCCGATTTTGTATGCGATGTTTCTGTGTTCTGTGTAACTAAACTTCCTAGGCACATCAATCTCAATCTAGACACATAGACCACAGGTGCATATACCTGCAGGCCCAACTCAGGTAGAAACCTAGTCGAACAGACGTGGCAGGCATCGGGCTCGCACATTGCATGGAAATCAAAACCCCTAAATCAGGTGGAAATCAAATGCATGTGTGAATGTATCCCTAATGCATTGTTTACAGAAATGCAATATTATTAGGGCGAGGCGCCATCGCCGCCCAAGTGATTATGGGTAATTTATTAAAGCGGCGGCTGCATGCCCGTAATTTCCACAGTTGAAATACAACCGGCCGAGGTGAAATAAATTGGGGCCATTCACGTGATCCCCGGCATAATAGCGCAACCAGTAGTGCAACCTCATTCGACCAGCTTTAGAAGCATTAAGGCGTTTGCATAAATTATCACAAGGGCTTTCCACCCGTCTTGAGGATTTCTCCTTACAATCTTATGTTCTTCATAGAGAATTTTCCATTTCGCGTATGGTAAGAGTGCGCCTTTTAATGGAATTTTGCGTTTTTCCTTTGTAGGATCATTCCATATCAAAGCTTCTAAGACGACGGCTCCCAAAACGGCATAGTAAGCTACTCGAGTACAAGACGCTCGGATGCTTCGATGCGCGTTTTCATCTTAGGCGTGTTTGTAACACTTCAAGAATATTCCAAGGGGATTAAAAGTGTATGAATTCTTCATTGGTGGTGTCCTTCAATATCCAGACTGCCTTGTGCTTTCATTTCAAATGAAATTATCTGTAAAAAAGGGCGATGTAATAAGCAGAGTCTCGTCTCGGCGCTGCCAGAGGACGGAGAAGTAGGACATCTAAATACAAAGAGGGTAATAAAGGGGAATTTTATTAAAGGGAATTTCATAAGTGGGCAGTTCCAGAGCTAACAATCCGGATGATTAGAATTGGCGGCGGAATATTATTTTGCAGGAGATTTATCGGGAAGGTTTGTTTCTCGCGTGCCGTCCAAGAAGGCACGATACTAATCCAATCCTTGCTTTAAGGATCATTACAATATTCAAATTCCGAGCATTTAACTCTATATCCAGTTTTAGACTTTTGAGGAGCATTAGGACAGTGCATAATTAAGTAAATGTGTCCTATAGTGCCTTTCATGGTGTGAAAATGATCTCATTTTCCGGGAATTTCGTTCTATAATTGATAAAATGAATCCTTAACGAGAGTCCACATTTTCTGCGCGAAAAATATAAAATTGCTACTATGAATATGTATATGATACTTTAAGCAGAAGTTTCCTCGTTTTTTATCAAAAAAGAAGAGAAGGAATTATACAACATAAAATTTAATTTCTATTTTCTTTAAATTCTAAGAAATTCAATTATCATATTACGCAAGAATTAAGAAAAGTTATAAACTCCAACTATCTACTACTGATTAATTTTAATTACAATTTCTATCGACACAAATCATAATTATACAAAGTAAGGGAATTAATTAATTAAAAATAGGAATTACACCAAAATTTTCAAAGATTTTTCAAATTTAAAATGTTAATAAAATTTCCTAATTTTAAAGTTTTATTTTCTATGAATTTCGAATAAAGTTTAAAATGCTTTTTTTTTATTTTATGTCATAAATTTTATAAATTTTAGTCTAAAGTAACTCAAGATGCAAATTTTCTTCGTAGTGATTTGAATTAAAATATTTCTACAGAAAATAAAGTTCTATTTTCAAACTTTCCTTTAGTGGAAAGTTTCAGTAATTTCAAAAGTTTAAAAGTAAACGCAAAAATATCTCTAACATTTTCAGATACGTGAATAACATAAACTTTTTCTTCAAATGTAGTTCTGCGAAAATGCTTGAAAATTAATTTAAATTATCAGAATATGACGAAGCCGAAAACATGTATCTTAGAATAAATTCTGTAGGTAATCAAAAACTACGAAGTTTCTGGGGTTCTTTGGGGTTGCTTTAGATTTCTTCAGTGTAGTACGGATTTTACTTTTCATACATTTAGTTTTTTTTTTTATTCGGTTGATTACCTACCATCGTACATTTACTTGCCAAACAATACTACTCTTTTTACTATTACAATCATAGGATATTTATATCAAACCTCATCGGCTGTGAGAAAATATGCAGTCGGGGACTTCAAATCAAGCCTTAAGTTCTTCTTAACGCGTGCTAACTTTCAGTTTTAGTGTTATACTTCCCTTTACCCCTTTTAGTTGAAAACCAGCAGAAGGGTCATATATTAATTAAAATTTAAAAACAGATCTCGAAAAGAGATACTACTGCGTTCCGACTTGGGATTTCAGCACCGTTGGAGCATTGATAAAATCACTTCAGAGAACGCTCGTAAATCGTTTCACGTGGACGGAATTGAATATTTGAGCTTGTCGAGTAACCGAATAAGGTCATTCAGGTCTGATAGGTTCAAAACATAAATGCGGCGGACGTGCCTAAGGTACTTGCTAAAGTGTTCCAGACGACAGATTCCGCGAATCATAAAGTGCCATGAAATCATTCTGGAGACGCGGGATGTCGAACACGACGGCACTGCCACTGACAAAACGGGAGTGTACTTAAAACATTTCAATTTCTATTCCCTTTTTCTGGTAACCATCAATTTCAGCATAGGGAGCATGGGAGCGAGCTTTTCGTGTACAAAAAAACAAAAACAAAAAGCGAACCGTTCGGTAAACACCGCTTTAGGGAATATATCGAAAAAAAAAAAAACATAGAAAAACATCATACTCGCGATTTTCGTTTACTTTCCATCGTTGGAGAAAATTCTGAATTTTTCTGGAATTACATAGACAACGTGCAAATTGATTTTATTTTGTAAGCTCAACATTTTTCTGTGTCATTCAATTTTGGAGCTTGTCTGAAAGCGAAAAGTCCTCCATGGATTTCCCGGGCAATTAATTAGGACCAACAACAAGATCATACAGCTTTCATGTTACAACCGACATTTTTCCTATTTAAGCTGATTTCAAATGGGAGAGAATTTATTACATTTTTAATCAAATTCCCCCTGGAAGGATTCCCTTTACATTTAAATCGATTAGAGCGGATGTAAATGGAGTGGCAAGTATAAATACAATTAGTATCGTTCGGCTGAAAATATTCACATACAATATTCAATGGCTTTTGTGTGGAGCTATATTTCGGCCTAGGCCACAAATCTAAATGGAAAATATATCGGTGTTTGCGTCCCAAAAGGACCATGGAGAATAAAACGTTGCCATATTTACCAAACTGATAATACCTACAATTTCAAGTTTCCATGACGAAAATTTATTTTTTCCTTAAACTCAAATGCCTTATTTCTTTTATAATTTAATTTTACTATTTTATTGCACAGTATTAGATTCAGTGACTCTTAATCTAAAAAAGTAATGAAATGTGTAGAATATAATCGATTATTTTAACTATTATTTTCTCCTAATATAAAATTTAATTTTTTAATTTTTTATTCGTTCGTAAAACTATTGACCCAATTAAATTGAAATTTGCTATATATAAAAGTGTACTAATTCCAATACGTCTAGGGTTTAAAATTCCATAAAATTCGGTAGTAGTTTTAATTATCGGACTACAAAAATGGGATTGATAGACAGAAAGACAAAAATGTTAAAAGTAAACTTTAAGTTAATCTGGGAGTTTTCTAAAAAGGAAAAAAGGATCACAAATCATCTAAAAGATTTTGAATTAAAACTACACTCACATCATTACAACTATATCATAAAGGTTGTAGAAAAAAGACCGTGTGGAAATCAACAATAAACTTATCAAAATAAGAAAGATATTAATTGAGTATTACTTTGTGAAAGGTTATTAATATTTTGTATTAATGGCCGAAAATTTGTTTTGTAAAAATAGAATCGATTTACTTTATAAAACATTTTCTTTTCAATTTTCAATTATTAAAATTATTTGGTTTAATATTTTTTTAGGGAATTTAAAAATACATCGAAATTTTAAGTGATGCATCAAAAATTAATTAGTTAATTGAATTTTAAATTTTATGGAGAAAGGTTATACTCAGTAGAGTCCTGATCCTTTGGTACTATTTTTACGACTTCAAGCGTGTGTAAAGGGCACAATTGTTGTTGGATATCGTCTTAAATCAATTTTTTAAATTAAAATTACGAAATTTTCAATTTTATGACAGATTTGCGTGCATGAAAATAAAATTTGATATTTTAATACTTTTAAGCAAAAAATAACTCACGGAATGAAGGAGTACAGAATCATTTTCAGGTTTCTATAGAGAATTTATGAAAACATCTATAAATTTGTATACTTTATTCTTTTGTTTAATTTTTCTTAATATTCAATATTATTTTTGTAAATATTCGCGTGATAATTGAAAAGGGAATTCATTTCAAATTTATTCAATACACAAAAGAAATCCGTGTACCCATACCTGTCGGGTGCAAAATTAAAATATAAATTTAAAATTAAACAAATCCAAGTGTACTTCTAATAGCCACACACTGGGCCCGAAATCCGGTGGAGCACAAAAGATTTTTTTTAACACATCCACTGTTCAACGGGATCACAGACGGGGGCTGGCAATAAATCATCGATATGATATGCTTCATCAGCCAAATTCATTAAAAGGCCGACCTATTCGGTCGAGCGACAGCATCTAAATTTCAATTAAAAATGAAAGCATCACTCCCGGGCGGATTGTGATATGCTTTTTAGCGATTCGCAGACGGCACACCCTGTTTAATTCCATAAGCTGCGGAAGTTTGTACGCGCGGATGCTGCTCTATGCCGCGGATACATTCGGATGCTGGTGCACCCTGTGCGGCGTACATACCGCCGACAATCTGCGCACGGAACCTTTTCCACCCATTTTTTCACTCCCTGTTTTGTTTTTCGCCTAAAATATCGCTGCAAGCGTTTCGTTAAACTTTCAACGCTTTTAATATTTGACAATGTTTTTTCCTCTCTTGTCGTTGTAGACTCTTTTTTCCAACGCTTTTGCCAAAATGTTTTTTTCTTACTTTTATTCTACTCAAAAACACAAAAAGGGGATGAAACAAAAAATTTCCAATTGATTACTCCCCGTGAGGTTATTTCATAGAATACGAAAGAAAATCGTTCGCAAAATTGTTTATGTCGAATTGCAATGAAGCTGCGGAAATTGCAGTAGTAGTTCTTCAGATATAAGAAAAGATCTATCTAGTGGCTGCGGCTAAGGATAAAGGGAAAAAATACTATAGGAATTTGTAAAGCGGTTGTTTCATTCGGCATCTCGGGAACCTATCCAAGCACACATGTCCTGCGGGACTTATTGGAAAATTTGCATTTATACAAGGAGTTTGCAGCAGCGTATCACGGGTTTTTGTTTCAAATACCCTCGGCTGAAATTTTGTCCAATACAACAGATAAACGGAAAAAGGTTTTTCAAAAAGGTTTAGATTTAAAAAAATGTATATTGTTTTTAAATTCAATTACAATAAAAAATATGGCGTTGAAAATGATCAACAGACTAAGAGAACTCCAATGGAGATTTTAAGTACCTAATTTAAATATTTTAATGAAACCCATTTATTTTACTCCTAAATCAATTGACTAATGTAACGAAAAACACGTAAATAGAACTTTGGAATAAGTCCAAAGTTATATAAGATCAACTCTCATCTGCAAACATGAGGTGCTAATTTACGATCCATTTATTCGATTGCTTGCAAATTTAGATTTATGTGTCTTTCGAAGAATTCCTCTAGCAAATATTCGGAACTTCTTAAATTTATCGATGCCACCCCCTGAGAAAAGCTGTGCATCCATCAATAAATTCCTTCGTCTAAAACTCACCTCCGTTTTGATTTACCTTGTCGCCCGTACAATGCACAAACATCAGCACTTGGGATGAGAGCACTAACCTGCTCAAATCAGAGCACTTCACCGCCAAAAAGAAATTGCCAACGCTGCAAGCATCTGTGGCATTGTGGGTGGGCAGAAAAGAAAAAGGGTAAAAGGGTTCTATGAGATAAATTCGGAATTTCCTTTTTCCTATCTCAATTTTCGCATATAGCACAAAAAAAAAAACTGCTATCAAATCATGAAAAATTCCCATCGTACATTGCCGGATATAAAAAAACCAGTGGGTGTAGCATTTAGTTCAAACTTTGCCCGAAAGGGGATGACGTCGCCTAAATCATTTCCCATGGCAAGAAATCAAGAAAGATGGATTAAGGCTAGAATCCTCGATAAGAATGCACCGTGCCATGTCGCCGGGACTGGGCGACACTGAAATAGATATCGTGTCCACCTTGAACATTTTAAGTTTTTGGGAAGCTCGGTGAAAAATCTGCACCTCTTCCTCTACGTCCGCAACAACGTGAATTTATCTGCGGGGATTACACTCCGGCACGCTGAAACTCTCTAGCCAGTTTGATACTATGGTTTCTGTCTAGTCAGCATTTATAATTTGTATGTGCAGGTATAGGAGTATTTGTAATTGGCGAAATTAATATCTCCAGTCCTGTTTTCCACGAAACAGTGGTTTGAAATTCGACTTTGTTACTTAATTCGAGGAAAGTCCAAATTTTATGTTGTTTTAATTGACTCCTCCATCAGAGACTGACGTGAATTACTCAATTCATCATCCCTCCGCTTGATCGAAAACAAGATTTTGCAAAATTTCTCAGTTAATGATTCAGAAACGGAATACAATTTTATTGATACATTTTTATAGATTTTTAATTCATTTCTTTTATTGGATTATTTGAAACTTATTCGAATTTGGATAGAACCTTTTTGTTTGATTCTAGAAAAAAGCAAATTTTAGTAATACTTTTTATCTTTAAGGAGGTTTTAAATGATAAAGGTCTTTATGTATCGAGGTTGAACAAAAAAATTGGAAGATTTTTGTAAGATTTTGTTGATTGTCGACCGTTTTCAAATTAATTCAGTATTGAGCTTTTAAAAAACACGCTTGCAAATTAAAAAAAATCCATGTTTGTCTAGTTGCTAGATTTAAAGCAGACTAAATCACAAATATTTAATTTTAATTTTTTTTTAAAGGCTTTAAATTATAGAAATGGAATAGAAATTCCATAGGGTCTTTAACAAGAAAGATTTTTATTTGAGTTTCTGAGTTTTGATCTGAGTCAGAATAAAATGAACTGAAATTTTTAATTATTAAAGTTTTAAATTTTTTAAGTTCTAAGGAATTCTTCAAATTGAGATCCTTTGAATTCATAAGTGTAAATTATAAAAAAAAAGGTAAAAATGAAGATTTTGAATTGAGAAAACGGAACTAAATTACAAGAATTGAAAATTTGTAGGTTCCAAGCAGTTATGAAAGTTAACCTGAGTAGTAGAACGAAACCAGCAATTTTTATTAAAATACCAAGAAAATATACAAGAGCTCTTAAACCTTTTGATGAAATCTGAAATGTTTTTAAAGAAGGTTTTACAAAGGATTGGATGATCCAAATTCATAGTGAAGGGGTTTTATCATAATCTAAAATTTTATTTTGGCTTTGGTGTACCATGAGTTATCATTGCCCACCTTTGATCTTTACTTATTCAATGGAAAGGTCAGACCGGTAATAAATTAAAAAGAAAATCCGCAATTCCACAATTCTGTACTTATTTTATTTCTTCCCTAATAAAGCAGATAACTTAATAGTGAATAGAAAAGCTGCAGTACTTACTTTTGACGGTTGATAGCACTAGAATCATAGCTATCGCCACCTGAAACCACTTCATCTCATTTCCCTGTGAACTGTAAAATGTCCTCTGGCAAGTTTACAGTCTTGGCGTATTTTGTGTCCTTTCCCAAGCACAAGAGTGAACGAATTGCTATCTCGATCTCGACTCGATGAAAGTGTTCCCGTCATCCATGTGCAGCACAGTGCCCAAGGGCCACAGGACCGAATGATCAGCAAAAGAGTTTCGCTTCTAGTCAGGAAGATATCATTTTTCTCTGAAAACAAGGATAAAATATTTTAAATGGAATTTTCAAAGTTTAGATTATTTTTTACATAAAAGGATTACAACTTCTTATATTATTTAGATTTAAAAAGGTATTATATAAGGTTTTCATAAAAGCTTGTGGAATACCTTGTATTTGCTCTGTTGCATAATTTTTTATGTATGGATAAGACGATGCTGATTTGGATTTTTAAAACATTTTCGTAATAAAGAGAAATTATTACGACACTGTATAGTAGCAAAACAAGTAAATTTTTACTACTATTATTTTTCAACTCCTGAAAGAACTCCAATTTAAATTTCACATGTTCTGGAACAATATGACCTTTAATTTTTTACCACAAATCCGACAACTCTTGAAGAAGTACATTGTTGCTGTAAATTGTGTAGCTAGTTTCTAGTGTACCAGTAGACTCTACAAAGGAATTTACACTGCAGTCTGCAGTATTTTCCTATCTGGAGGACGTACCTGTTTTATTTGTAACAGTAACTCGACGTAATTTTCTTGCCAGGCGTGAATATGTCAACGATTTTAAAACGAAACCATCCGTTAAGGGAGTAAACAGAATTTCTGGCACTCTAAACGACATGTGAGATATTAAAAAATTTCCAACAAGGCACCTGCCCTATTTTAGGAGACTGTTCCAAGGACGGGAACTGCTCGGCTTCTCCTATATCAGGCGAACATTATGAAAAATCAGGAGAATCAGGAAATAGGGAAAAACTTCGAAACTATTTTGCGACGTGAATGCTGAACGGGGATTATTGTAGCTTTTGTAATTTATGGCCAAAAGGCTAACACATAAAGATAGCATCGTGTCATTGAACACAACAAAACAAGCTATCGTAATCGATTCCGCCGTTTTGTGCGAAACGGTTCAGTTTCGCCGCATTGCGGAGCCCCCGAGCCCCATCAGCATCCCGACGAAGGTTTCGCTATATTTTACAATTAAATCCCCATTTTTGACAACAGGTTGAGAGACTTTTCATCGCCGTGTAAAAACATACCTACGAATAAGACTTTAGATCGTCGAGATTAGCGAACAACTTACCGTTTCGAAATTAGCCAGGAATTATATGGGCGACCACGAGGAGCCAATCTTTGGAATAAATTTCGATAAGAAGGAGGTTGTTTGGAATTTTCTTTGCCTTTTTTGAATTTAGATGTCAAATAAAATAAGTCAAAGAAAGAATACTCTCATATAGATCTAGATTTCTGTTCTTCTTCACAGTCATAATTTACACAAAATACTATTCAATAACAATGTAGTATATATTTTTTTGGAAACCTGCTTGCTTATCACGCCTACGTGGCGATAAAGAACGGATCAGAACCTTGTACATCAAACTTTTTTTTTTGGTAGTAAAGGAGATATAGTGGAAAATACGAAACTATTTTACTAGATAGAGTACTATCTTCACATTTTTTTAGTAAGTCAAGAAAACGAGACTGGCATTTCCTCTTTATTTTTATTTTGCAAATGGTGATTAGTGTTGTGTTGTGTGATTTTTGAGCCCATTACAAGTCTTAAGATTATTACTTAGACCTTAGTGGAAGGAGACATAAGTAAGAGTTTAATTAAGTCAATAGAAGAGCACATCCAAAATCCTTTCCAGTGCTTACTGCTGAAAATATTTTTCTCAAAGTGATAGTCCTCGAAAAGTGAGAGTGCTGACAAAAACTCCGAAAATACGCAGCGAGTCAGTTTGGAGGCAATAGACCATGCAGATATCTGCCACAGAATATAAATGCTAATCACGAGAATGGTCCGAGTCCATAAAAAGATCCAATTCATTTCATCGGTTCGTGAGCTCCTAACGTTCGCCACATGTATCCTATGGTTGCGTGCAGTCGACAGAGCAGGGCCGAGTCCCCTTGAGCAACCCTAAAAGCAAAAATGATTTGGCACGTTGCATATGAAGCGCACAAAGTCGGCCCCAAGCCCCCGAGCGGAGCAGCATCGAAATTTGCTATGCATTAACTTGTTATCATCCAGGCCTAGTTCTGGTTATAAAATTCAAATTGACCAGGCCCCCCTGTACCGCACTGTCCAGAGTCCAGCTCTGTATTCGCATTTTGCAATTTATCCCAGCCCGGCCTCGTGTACTGCACAAACAATTTGCTGTCCAGCACGGGCCTTCTACGGGACCCCGTCCTTCGACCGTTCCTGGGAGGGTCCTTGAAATGGAAATGGAAACTATACCGAGAACTTGCCGTGGTTAAAATATCATGTTTACCATTGTCAGCAAAATTGTCCGTCGTCGTTGGCGGCGGCATTCTGCTGCCTCTGCTGACGGCCTCTGAATGGAGCCCCATGGAGCGCCCGTGGAGCTCCCGAGCCACTGCTGCATAATTACCGATGTTTTTCTTTGATTAGAAAACGAGCAAAGTTGGTAATTACTCAATAGGGCGCGAACGGGCTCGGTTGTTGCAAAAGAGAGTTCCATGTCCTGGATCTGGGGAAACTGGATCCTGGGTCCGGGTCTGGGATTCAGGCTGGCATCCGAACTAGTACTCTATGGCAACGACTCTGGGGCTCAGTGCCAAAATCCTTATTCGGATCACAAGTGTTGCGGTTGACATAAACAGGACCTCGGTTTCGATACTCCAGGACCAGTCGCAGCGAGTCCGCCCGCCTGTCGGGAGATATAGAAGGTGTCTCATTTCCGTTGCACTACTTAACGAAATCACTTTCCAGGAGCTTAGCAGCTTTGCATGCATTCGCCAAAAAGGAGTCCTCCCGGCCCTCCTCCCGAAACTTTAAAGCGAACTCAGCGCACTTTGTAGAATTTTCGGAGCCCTAATTAGCGTTTTTAGATGTGTTGCCATCAAGTGTGGAGTGGAAAAATAAAAATTCCTGAAGTGCCAGGAAAACGCCGTATGGTGGTTCTGCGAAAGCACCTCCGCTCCCTCCCCCGCACATGAACATGTGTGATGTGCTCCTGGGCAATTATCCGGCGAAAAGAATTCTTTTTAGAGCTCCTTTGAAACAGCCGCCCAACCATCTCAAAGCAGAAATGCGCCCTGTTCGCGGCAATTTGGCGACTCTAATGGAACCATCGCGGGAGATTGTCCTCGTTAAGGGAGATTTGTTAGATGTTGTGATGTATCTGATCCTTTTGACAATAAAATTAATTTCTTTCGTAATTATGAAACATAGTTTCCCTAATTAACTAAGATTAGCTTGCTCTTCGGATTGCATTAATTTTTATAGCAGGCCTTAGTAATTAATTTCAGTCTCTAGAGAAAATTAAGCCGCCAACGATAAAATTCTGAAGTTGAAGTTCTTAAAATTACACAATTCAAAAATTTGTTTCTTTTCTACGTAAGTACGTAGTATAAAGTATAAACAATACAATTTTATAAGTATAAATAATACAATTTTTGAACTAATATCAAATAACACTTGATGTTGAATTCCAAGAAGTTTATAAAAGTTAATTCCTCGCAAAGTCATACTGAAGAAGTAAAATAAAAACTTTTGAGTGTCAACAAATTTTAAAAGTGATACTAGTTTAATAAAACTACAATAATATAAAAAAAGGAGTTTGTTTGTGTATATTGGAAATGAAAAATTTCTATAATTTAATAACTAAAAGTCGTATAAAGTCGTGTTTTTTCAACACATTTCTATAAGTAATTTTTAATTTTTAAAAAGCACAAAACACTATTCCCAAAAGTCCGTTTTGTTTTTAAAATCAATTTTAAAGTAATCAGAAAGAAACACAAAATATATATATTTTTTAATTAAAGTTATTTGAAGTTAAATTAAGCCTTAGATATGAAGATCCACTAGGGAAATAGAAATAAAATCGTTTATTAATTTGGTAATTATGTTAACATAAAACGTTAGTTTTCTTATAAAAAATAAATGGAGTTTTCATTATACAATTGAAAATTTCAAACACAGAAAACATAATGAGAAAAATTGAGAAAAGGGAGGTATTTAGCAATCTTTTTCCATGTAAATCACTAATAGAATTAATAAAATTAATGTAAAAATAACCTTGAGGTTCAATCTAGAACATATCAAGCTGGGTTTCAATTTCTAACATTTCTGCACCTTTCATATTCTCATAATAATAGCTTTCGTAATACGTGACAGCACAACTTCTTAGAATTCCACGTAAGAAGCCAAAAGTGTAATATCTCTAAATCGTATTACGAAGTTTAAATTATCATATAATTTTATTTTTTTTTTCTTTTATAAATTTTGTTTTAGACGATGTATACAATTGTAGAATAATTTCTACCTCTTAAAAATGAACGTGAGATGCTCTTGTCTTAAGCGGAAGTAATAATTTCAGGTATTTTAAAAATTCGTAAATTTCGCTCTATTCATGGAAGGTAATACCATCATCTTGGGAACGATGTGAAAAGGATTGCACTGTTAACCACGTGATACCCGTCAACTTTAACTGGCCGTATCTCCGCAACAGAAATGCATTTTGAATTTTTCGTACGTTTCGCCGGAGGTGTACTACGTTTCCAACCTATTCATTATGCATTTTCTGCTATCAACAAAGCCCGTGCTGGGCCGCAGAGCGTGCTGGAGCTCTGCTGGAGCCCATAGGAGTTCCAGAGTTTCCGCCCTTTTCCGTACTGCACGACGTCGGTAGCAATTTTAATAAAACATCTGAGAACTTCCAGCACGAATGTATTCGACCTGGACGATTCAGTTTTGAAAGCAAACGAAGAAGCCGGAGCCGGAGCTACAACTGAAGTCGTTCCGGTGGCGTAACATAGGGTGGTGGCTGTCATGGTGTTATGAGTGCTTCGGGAGCCGAAAACCCTGTTTATGTTAAATGTGTTGTAAAAGTGGAGTGGAAACAGTTTCATGGATGCAAAACTGTTTTGACCGGAAAAGGTGCACCTGAGTTGCATGCACACCTTATATTTATTGCAATTGAGTTATGTACAGGAGGAGTCAACATTGCCACGAGACGTGCCCGGTTTCCTGGTCCAGAATCATACACGGGATGAAAATATTATGGGATAAATGATTCTGGGGGATGCAGAATAAATGAGACTGGGACAAGAGGAAATTTTCAGCTTACTGGGCAAATTATTTAAATGTGCCATTTCGATAAATTGGAGATGGACCAAGTTAATTACAATCCATTTCAAATGATCACCCAATGGTTAATAAAAGTCTGAAACTAATTCATTTATCAAAGGGACTCAGCTGGAAGTTACGGAGTACTCCTGATTAACCAGCAATGATATTGGATATTACTCCTATTAGGAGATATTTAACATAATAAAAGTATATGGCGCTCTTAACTGTATGAAATATTATTCCTATACCCCCTTCGAAAGTATAGTTAATCTCTTGCGAATGTCTTATGTCCTTAAACAATCATAAGTCTGCATAAACTTTTCCTTTAGAAAGTAATTTCGGATCATCAGATGTTTGCAACAATTGGGGACATGGAGTTTCTAAATTCTAAAGGATTTTATCAGTCCATAACTACAGAGCAATTACTCCTAACAAGAAATCTCAGTCTTTCATCATATTCAAGAAAATCTTATATTCTCAGACCAGTAGTAATTTTATGAACGCCTTGCAGAATCTCTGGTTTTCCTCATAAATTTGAAGGGTATGTAGTACCTACATTATATCGCTGCTTTCCGCTTCGGCATATACGTAAAGGTAAGATATTCTCATAAATTGAGGGCGCTTCATAGTACTTTACAACTTCTTAATAATGCTCCTTTCTCTGCACCTTCAGTGCCTTAACAGTGCGTTAGGTATGGCAGACAGTAGGCACCTCGTTGAGTTTTCATCGCACCGTATAAAAGCAGTAATATTTTATAATTTGTACGTAGCCAGAGGGTGGCAATAATGGCAGGAATATGATATGTATTTTGCAATATAGGAACCTATTTTATGAAGGCAGAGGAGCAAAAAAAAAAAATATGTGGCAGAAACATAGACATTCAAAATTTTCTCGAGGTTTTTTTTTTGCTTTTGCACTACGAATAAAAATGAATATGCCGTACCTTTGTGAGTAAATAAATATTAAAGGTGGTAATATTACAACTAATGTGCTTTAGCTTAGCACATACTATTAACACAGCGAAGATCAACGTATGGTGTTTGCTTGCTGTCCCAACATCCACTGATAGCTTACTCAACCATGTCATGCAGTGTCAATATGTTGGACCATGCTGATCCAAAGTATGTTACGCTGAACCAATATTCGATCTTGACAGGCGGTGGTAGAATGTTGAACCAACTTCTAATACCAGCATACTAACCCAACGTGCGCTGCTAGTATATTGGATATGTGGTCTGTGGATCAACCATATTCGGTCAAGTGGTATCACTAACATATTGAGTCAACATGAAGCGTTTTAAGCCTATTTTGTGCCAATATGTACCTGTTGTTATTGGTATCGTCGACTGTACTCTTATCTTCTAACATTTAAAGTACACTTTATACTTTTGGTGAACTACTGTACTCTTAATCCATATGAAATCTAGTAAAATGTAAATTATTCAAAGACAAATGCTTTTAAGATTCGCCTCAAGTCACCCGAAAAAAAGGGAATTTGTACATGTTCCAAAAGACCAAAGTATTTATTTTTTTCCCAAACAGGAAAATTGCTAAAAGTCGAATATGTCAACGAAGCTGTTGTGATGTTTTAATTAGCGTCCTTAAATTGGAGTCAAATTTAAAAAAAAAAAAATCGGCGCCACATATGTCGGTACAAATCGACACCAGGCATAAAACACGCCATGGAAACGGCTACAAATTGGACATTTCATTTCAATTTTAAATATGTTCCATAAAAATTGTCTGGCAACTTCGATTTTGGCGCAGTACACTATAGCGTCGTTCACGTGGATAGGCGAGGACTTTTTCCAATGTCCACGAAACTACGGGGGTGGATGTAGGGTGATGGTAACTTAGCAGCTAGCCGGCTAATATCAATTCGAAAGAATAAATCAATACAACCCACGAGGAAATTAAATGCAACCATTTCAGTTTGCGTTTTCATCATAAATGGAGCGAACGGGCACTGCGGTAGATGGCAGCACTTGTCCTAGCCATAGTTCCAGAGCCACTTCCATCCATTGCTGATCATATTGAGTCAGAACCGGAAGCATATTCAATATCGGCGAATTAATAATTACAGTCAGCGCTTCGTACAGGAGAACTGTGGAAGAAAGGTGGAGATGATCATCGCAAATCTGCTTCAGTTTATTGCCCGGCACCTCTTTCTCCTAGTCATCCCCCTAGCTCTTCCAATGGAGAACTAATGCAAAATTAAAGACTTCGTTTTCGCGATTAGACAGACGTGATATCTCCGGAGTTACTTTACAGCTCAGGAGATATTTTATGGATAGTGGGCTCCGGATTGGGAGGCAATATGCATGTCCCAATTTGCAGTGCTCTCAGTGGCAAGAGTGCTCCTGGGTGGAATTTATAGAGAGTTTAGCGATATCAGCACCTCTGGCGCTGTAATTAGGATGCTCAAAGGAAGGGCTCAGGCAAGAACCCTATCTACCCCCTCTTGAACTCCTTTTTTCCCGGTCTTGCAGAGCGATAACTCAAGAGCATCGTAACGTGACAATTTTATGTCTTGATGTCTTCCTTTTAAAATGATGAACTTGACGACAAAACGATAAAGCGTTATGAGCGTGATTCGTTTTTAATAGCATTTCAAGCTAGTTTTAAACTCAAAGAGTATCACGGAGAAAGGAACTTTCAAGAGTCACGACTGCATTAACTAACAGAGAAAGAAATGGAAAGAAATGCTATTTGGATTTTGAAATGCTATGAACTTTGGATTGAAGGACTTTAATTATTTGACCTCTTTTATTAATTTAAATTTTATTTGTTTATGATTTGATATTTATCTAAAAACTTAAGAATTTATTTATAAAATGTGCAATCAGATTTTAAGGCAGTAAGAAGAGTAAAAGAAAAGTTGCATAAGAACTTCCTCGATTGATATTCCTATTTTCTTAAGATGAATTAATCATACCAAATTCAATTCAGTCCTAGGATTTTTAGTCATAAAACCAATTTTAATAATAATTTCTCCCGAGTGCAGGAAAACAAAAGGTGGACGGGATTTGTGGCATTCAGGTCAACGTGTTTTTCTCCCTAAACTGTGAATTAGCAATTCAGGTTCATTAGGGTAGGTGCCTGACCAGGCCCGAGTCTTATTGAAGCTCCCATGTTAACACGGCGCTCATTTAATGATGAATAGTTCCGGCAGTGGCAGCAACGAGGTACCTGTACTCAGTCATGCATAGCTCCACCCGCTTAATGCTAACACAATCCTGTGAGGAATCTAAAAAACATCTCCACTTTCCTTTTGAATGAATAAATAAATACTCGTCCAGGTGCAAAGACTGTAAAGGTAGTCATGCGACTAACAGTCCGCTGTGGAGGCACGGGAAACGTGAAATGTGAAACGAAACGGCAAGAAAATGTGAAATGTAAGAAAAAAGAAAACAAGAAAATTTGAAAAGGAAAAAAAAAAAACAAGAATGGAAGAAAGTTGAAAGGCACAAGAATTTAGTTCCAGGTAGCTGCCAGGTAGTGCACAACCTGCCCCGGCCACCTTTCTCTAGCCCTGCGTCAACCTTTGCCAGATTTACGTGCATTGTCGCGCTACCTTTACAAATTGCAAATATCTGTGCACCGGAGTCACTTAACGAGGTCGACGGGGTGGCGCATTAAGACGAATGCTGGATGGCGAAAATGACGCAGGACTAATTTCCAGCGACGGGGATAAATCGACGGTGGCCCTAATTTTACCGCCCCGTGATAGATGGAACTGCCTGGATTCAAATGGATCGGCGATTCCCGCCACACGAGCTTGAATGGGATTTCCATGATGGGCTCGGATCGTTCGGGAACAATTATGCGCCCTACGGGAACGGGATGAATTTGTATGCAACTTTCGGTTCGATACCCTTTGATAATTTCCAGGTTTTGCCTTTTACAATTAATGTGGGCTTTTACTGAAAATGAGTTCGCTATTTTTCTAGTCGAACAGTTAAAAGCCAACTCATGCCCGCAGAGACAGAAGAAGAACGGAGCCATTTTTTATATTTTAAACTCTTCATCCATGAAAAAAATATTTTTGGAAATTCAATTCCCAAAATTTTTGGCAAAATGAATTATTAGTACAACTAACCAAAGATCTAGATAATCTTAATGATTTACTAATTATTTTGAATGCCACTAGAGCAAACACAATTTTTCACTAGAAAAAAGTGGATCGAGCTCTAAGAACCAGGTTTACTAATGGTTAACATGGTTAAATGGTTTGATTGTCCTTACTTGTGTATTGAGCTAAGTTTCAGAATATAGCCCGACAGGATAGAACTAACACTATTTAATGTACGTCTGTGATTTTGAAAACAAAAATATCTCTTTTATATAAAACATTTGAACCGAGTGTTTTGAAGGGTTTGGGCTTCCTTATCGCGAGTCGATAGAGACATGAGGAATAAAATAAAAACTTTTAGTTCAAACTATTACACGATTTTCAACATTTCTAAAACAAAAAGTCTAGTTTTATTTCTTAGAATACAATAAACAGTTGAAGTCCTTTGGATACCACTATAAGAGTCAATTAGACTTTCTAGTTGTTCATACTAAAATTGAGTAGATTTTTTCTCAATGGAAATAGAAGGAAAATAAAATACAAATTGTACGGAAACCTCAAGCATGAGCTGTAATCAAACCAGATCTGTTTTATTTTTTAAATTGCACGACTTTATAAACTTATTACCTTATATACACAAACGTAGCATTAATTTATGCTTCGTAATCAAGAAATCCAGATTTACCTCGTTCCAAAATGGAAGAGGATGGGAGATACCATTGCACCGTGCACCATCCGATTATCGTACACTTTTTGCATATCCTACACACCAGAGGAATATACGGACAATGAAAATTCCGATTTCAGAAATCTCGCGGAGATTTTTATGCTCTATGTTAATTTACCCTTGGCCGAAATGGCTCTCAATAGCAAAGTAATTAATTTCCACGCCAGAGGGTACAGTGTACCTATTATTATAGTTTATGGAGGTTCCATCGTCCTGGTACCAAATATCAGAATCCCACAGGGGATAAGCGCAATAATCTCGCGTTATCTTCAAATGAGGGTGGGATGCATAAAAAATCCCGGAAATTTATTTTCGCGGCCAATATGGGAAAAGCAAAAAAAGCCAAAAGGCCCGGCAATCCCCGTTACTGGCTACCTCGCAACAAGAGGACGTAAATTCGCGCCATCATATGCATGCGGGTGGTTTACGGATTAATGCCATCCAGAGCAATTTGCGCAATCAATTAAGATAGCTCTCTGTTTGATTCGGAATCAATTGTGAGCCAGAAGCACCGGCCGTCGCCACCGTACGGTGCGGTATTCAACATTTCAGCAGTAATTTAGCCTTCTGAAATATTGTTGCGTTTAATTATCTTTGCTTTAGCGGCCCCGAGGCCGCCAATTGTTTGCGGGTATGTGTGCTGCCGCACTTACGGCAATGCCGCAATTAAAACAATTAGAGGACACTGCCAGATCCCCGGTCCAAGTGGCTGTCCTATTCCACTGTCGAAATTGATGGAATAAATCACCCACACCGCAGCATCCTGGGCCTGGACCACTTACCAGTACTTGGCGGGCCGAGTTAATTACATCCCGGCCTGAAAGCCTTTTGTTTGCCGTCATGTAACGGCCGTAAAGATCCTTTAATGTGTGCCTGCCTCCTTGGGGAAGCTAAGGGGGGATTTTAACGTTCTCAGAAGACAAGCGGCTTTATTACAGCCAGAAACTAATAAGCATGTCTTGCTGAAGTCATCATGACGGAATAAGTGCCATGAAATGAAGCCGCACAGTTTTCCTAGGCAACTGCCTTCGAAAATAAATTGCTGGGTCACTTTATTTTTATTTTTATTCAATTTAAGTAAGATAAAATCTTTTCTTCTTAAAGCAGATTAATACTCCCTGAGGATTTTGATGTAGTTACATTTATAAATTGAAAATATTTTCCTTATAAATATACAAATTGCATAAAAAAAAGAAAAGACTGAAATGTATGTAGTAAGACAGTTTCCAGGTTGGACAGTTCACGGTTCAAAGAAATTTGTCCAAATAAAGTGGTTTTCAATTAAATTTTTTTGTGCATATAAAATATACACAAAATACTTGGAAATAAAATCATCCTAAATTTAACCACTTTGAAGCTCCATAGCATTCAAATTAAATCTAAATGTGTTTATATAAAATCTGATAGTGTAATTCCACCTTAGGAAAACAATGTTTTAGAAAATTTCTTTCTGACATTATACGATGTGTCCAATTTTCAAGATAGACAGGACTAATAGGACAACCAACATAGAAATTTTATATGTGTTTTGTATATTGACGATATCCAAATGTTTTCTTTTTCAATAGATAACCATTCATTCTTTTAAGATTTCTTTATTTGTAATTTCTGCTATAGACAAATAAGAGAATAAAAGTTTTCTGAAGCACAACACACAAAGTTATACAGTGTAAAATTTATACAATAAAATAAAAGACGAGTGTATAAACAAAGTTGTAGACAAAACTTGTAGCTTTTATCAGAAGAGCAAATCGTGGAGCTTCTTCTACGTTGGAAGTTGTAATCAAATCCGTTCTGTATTTTTGTAGTGATTTTAAATAAAGTCTAGTAACCTAAGAAATCAATTAAAATGTACTTTTCTTGGAGTTTTTGTTAAATAAAAATCATGATAAAAATCATATTTATTAAATTTTGTAAAAACAAAAATACATTGCCTATGTCCAATAGTCCGTAGAGAAAAAGGCTGTGACTGACGTCTAGATATTTTTGGAAAATTTGATATAGAAAGTTGAAAATTTAAAAAATTGAAACATTTGTAACGATGTGAATATTTTGCGGCAAATATCCAAAACATTTTTGATACGAGACTGATTCCTACTTGCAGGTGATTTCTTTTATATCTTTTTTTTTAAATCTTGAAAATATTAAGGTTTTTGACTAGGTTTTAAGAAGCAAACAATTGTTGACAATAAAAACTGAACATTAATTAATTAAATATGTAATTACATTTTCTGATTTTTTCACGTAACCATTTCGTGTAGCCATTTCATGTGAGTTATGTTATTAATTGGGAGACTAAGAGTTTTGATAATTATACAGATAGTAGTAGTAAATTTATTATAACAACGTTTTTCAATCACGAAAATTAGTCGAATCTAGTGCTATTGTAAAAATTTCTTGCATGAAATTGTGTTTCTTTTTTGGCAATAAAGGATTAAATAAAGATGAAAAATTGAAATTTTATATATTCCTTTTCGTAATAAATTCAAACAAGACTTAATTACATGCAGATCCACGTTAATGTTCGGTTGTGCTGCGATGGTTTCTTTACGTGCAATTCCCATTTACAAGGAAAAAAAACCTTTTTTTTATTTCCATTAAGATGGAACATATCCTTGTACTGGGTGTTTTAATCATTAGCAAATTCTTCGAAATTCAACTTGCTTTTATTAGTGGATACTGCTCCATGAAAATCGTACACATACACAAAACCACCGTCCATACCATTAAATTCAATCAAAAGATATCTGATTACGGGGTATTTAATTAAAGTCTCGTATCGTAGTGCTTCGAGCAAGACGAAGAATTTAAATCAAACAGCTGAAGCGCAACACAGCAGCAATAATAACAATATTTCTCGAAATAACCTAGACCAAAGACGATGGTTAGGATGATGAGGAAGAAGTGTAGGCAAGGATGGGAAAGACCGAAGAACATTGGTCGGGGATAGAGATTTTTGCTTTAATTTAATCCTTGCCCCCGGGCACATCATTACCCGAGACTGCCATCAATAAAATCGAAGTCGGGAACACCAGAATATAATGGAAATTTTATTCGTGATATTTTGAGGAAATGAAACCTATTCAAAGAAGGAGGGAGTCGGCGTCTGAGAAACAAACGTCCCGGCTAAATCCCGGGGGATCGAACAACGATTGACACAATTAGGCGAATTGGAGATAAAATATTAATGGAAAAGTTTCTGGCTGGCGAACAGACGAGAGCTGCCTCTATTATTTAGGCCGTTTATGTGTCGAGCGCCTTTATTACACCTTTCTTAAGTTTATGGCCGAAAGTTCTTCAACAGCCATTAATTATCAGCGCCCAATAAACCTGTTCCCACTCCTGTCGCCATTTACACGGTTATTACTCCATCTGGATGTGATGGGGAGACAGCGGCAGATCAAATGCGTTTTAGAGAGCCGCGTAATATCAGCGAATTAAATGAACAGTGAAATAAGACGCCCAAGAAGTATTGCTTTTGTTAATTCTTCCATTTATTTGGCAATTAATCAGAGGGCGAGGGACATAAATCATTCCACCTTGCTTTTTACTGCCTAAAGGGAGTGATTCTTGTTCGTTTTTATCTCAGAACAGATTGAGCTGGGCCATAGTCGTAAACATTTGTACTCAATCAATCCACTTACCTTCCCGCTCTCGGCGATGTAATTTTTTCCCAAATTTCTTTAACAAAGGAGCTTTCGATGACAAAGCAGAAGCATTATGGTCTTCGGTGTAATCCTCAGAGGCTGAAGAGAGCTTTATGTGCTTTGATTACATTTCATTTCTACGGTTCCTTTTTTATAAATTTGATTCCTGAAATAGAAGAGGGCAAATGTTCAGAATAATCGAACTTCATAAACTTCACACAAAATTTTATAGTTGAACTAATAAGAAAGTTATGACAGAGATCAAGTAGGAATTTGAGAACGATAAGACTTGGTATTTATCTTAATTATAGTATTACTTGTAATCTGTACAAAACAATTATCTCATCCTTTCAACAAAACAGGAGTTATTGAAATGAATGTCTTTAAAAACTAAGGAGCTTTCCAGTTCTAATTAAGATTCTTAAGATTGTTAATTATTTATGTAAAAGTTGTTTAGAATGCAGCATAATTTTAGAATTACATTATTTTTAAATGTGTACCTAAAATACCTATTTCATTAAATCAAGTCGATTGGTTGATTAGTTTTAAATAGAGCCAAGAGTCTGTGGTTCTATTTTTAAATCATACTAAGAAAAGGCTACCAATTTGGAAAATCTAATTTGGAAAAACACAATCTTATCATATTTTGAATGTTTAACTCTTTAAAATTTTCAGTTAACGATTTTTTTTTTTAAAGCGATGATGAGTTTAAATTTGAACCCCATAAAGATCTTTCTAAATATAAGAAAGTAATGGATTAATTTGAATTTAATAGGGTATTCTTGCTGTTTGTGTATTTTATTGAGAAATGATAGAAGTTACACAGTTCTGACTTGGTTTCATTCAAGTACTTCTGAATTGTAAGATTTTGATAAGTTTCTCAGATTCATTACATTCAGAGAAGATGTATCCGAGCGTATCTGGTATTCTTGGGAAAGGAGGGAAAAATGCAGTGTAATGGGATTTGATCAACGTTGCTAGTTACGTCAGTATGTGGATGAGATGTGGATTAATTGTGGTATCCGCTTCCCGTACTTTCATCCAACATGTCGCTCTTTTAGTGTTTTGTCCCCTTGTGCTCAGGACTGACATATCAGCGATGATTTAAACCACAAAATATGACAAGAATTCGTAATGGGTATGACAGCGTGATGGAAGAACCTCCAAAGTGCATAGAAGTCCATCTCCGAGATTCAAGGCTGGGTGGTTTGTTCCGCTGACGTCCGCTAATTAGAAAGTTAATTAAATTCAAAATACATCTGCCGTAATTGGAAGCCACATATGGGATATAACTACAGGCTTTTGCGAGGGTCTTGGATTGTCTTCGGGTTGGGATAATATAGACGAATATGGGAAATTAATTCATTTGTGGTTTATTGCCGAGCACTGTTGAAACGTGCTGGTCTGACACAGAGAACGTGGGTCACGATGCTGCCCTTGCACGGCACAAAATTGGGTGTGTTTCGGCTACAAATTTTCTCATATTCTGCTGACAATACAACTGCTGTCCTTCCCTACCTCCTCTACCGTGCTTGAGTCTTGTATCTTATCCGGGACGTTGAGTTCAATGTGTGATGTAATAGTATTTCGAACGTTTCCTCATAAATCTCTCTAGAAAACGCAACGAGCTAAACAAATGAATTGGCGAATCACAAAGTTACTACGTCATTCCATTTAATTACCGAAAAAATTATTCGGCTACCCCCATCATAATGACACGTCAGTCGACGAGTGCTATGTGCGTGGATACGTATGCAGGAAATTGATGGTCCTGGCTATGGAATGACAACTATGTCGTGCTCATCTCGAACAGCACGTGATCGAAATTGAAGAGGAGCCGTTTAAAAAACAATTAATTGTCTGCGATTTAAAACCAATTTTCAGGAAAATTATTGTTAAATAAATGTTGCGTGAAATGAAGCACGTCACTGCTTCGTGACACGTTTTCATAAAATTCGATATTAATCGCAAGAAGCTTTGTAGACCATAAATCTGAAAATTAATATTCAGAATTTCATTCAATATTTAAGCGAACAATTTTCGTCTGAAATAAAGCTGTATTCATAAGTTTTAAAACGCATATCTCCATATTTTTTTATTCTTCAAATATTTAATAAAATAAGCTAGCCTTAGTAAAAATCAACCTTCTGGTAACACAGATGATGTAATTCCATAAAATAATATAACTATTACTTCCAAGGAATGAATTAGTTACTTTTAAAGTAATTGAAGAAATTAATTGCCAGTTACAATTACTTGTGATGAATTTCAGAAATGTGTAAGTCCATTATTCAGGAATGTGTTTTTAATTTTGGAATGTCCACAGTAAACAAGGCCGAATACCAAAATATGAATTAAAATTTTTATTTTCACATACAGCATTAATTAAATATTTCAATTAAATTTCGTTAACTGAAAAAATGTATAAATATAACAGCTAAGCACGTTTTTTAAATTAAACTCATTGGTTTCAAGTCATGATAAATTATTTTCATTTTTTAAATTATTTATTATTGTAAATTAGTTTTATAAAATTGAAAGCGTTAAGTATACCTTTTTCAACATTTTTTAGATGCGTTACTTTTGGTTTCACGAAAATTTAAAAAATTATTATAAAATTAATACGTGATTTTCTTTTTATTAAAATTTCCATTTTTTAATAAAGTTATAAAACACTTACTTATCTAAAGATTACTTTTATAGTTATTTTGTCGAAGAAAACAAATTTTCCAATTTTTTTCCTTTTTATAAATTTTGATTTAAAAATTATGAACTACTTTTAAATTACTTTGTACTTTCCCAAGTACTGTCAATACAAAAATGTTTTGTATTTTAGAAGATAAACTAGTCTACCTAAAACTTAGGTTTAATCTTTAGGTTTATTTTTTCACTTCACTAAGTGTTTGTTCTTTCAGAAAATGAAGTTATAAGTATAAAAATATGTACCAAAATATCGTAGTTTTTTTTTATGTAAACATTTAGATATCAATCATCATAATATTAATGCATTTATTGTATCAAGGTATTAAAAAATGAGAAGAAATTGTTCAATAATTTAAGAAATTCTTCTAGTATTTCGACTGTTCCTAATCCATTAAAAGTTTCACTTGAAAATTTTTTTGAATAAATACTATTAAAATTTTATGTTAAAAACAAACTCAAATTGATATCTCAAAGAATAAAGGTTTTCTTTTAATTCTTCTGAGACTCTTTTTGCCGCAGAAACATGCGAAATGAATAAACCGTATTTAAAATTAAAATAAAAACTTCTTGAATAGGCCTTGTAATCCGGAGATTATAAGCACACCCGGGACCCAACTTTTGAGTATACAAATCCTTAATTTGGTCCGTCAAATCTCTGAGCATATAGACGTATCCCAAAACTTGGTCAATGCTCTCTTTCTTTTCTAAACAAATTTTTTCTTGTCTGTTTAAGGCATAATCCCACAGAGAATTTATATAATTTAAATTTTGGTAAAAGTTTAAATTTCTTAAGAACGATCACCAAAGTAGGTAATTTCTTGAAGTAGTGAAGACCTTCTAATCCGGAAGATTATTCCTCTTCCTGCGCTACGTCTAAGCCGATGACCGGGTTGCCATCCGGCGATAATTCCAAAATCAATTTTCCATTAAAGTTTTCCAGAGGAAAAATTGTAATACAAAATTAACTGCTCTAAAGCAATGGGGCAAAGCACGTTTTTCACGGCGAAAAAGAAATTAAGAAGATGCTAAGCCACCACCACCATCATCCACTTCATCTTAAGCAATTGTGCCAAAATGTGTGCACCGGGCGCGGCTCTAACTAATCCAGCAAAAGGTACCGTCGGAGTGGCCTGACGTCGCCGCCATGAACAATAACACCTCATTGGCAAAAATAGTCCCACGGGATGGGGGCAAAGGAGTGGACGGGGGATGCTATTGATCATAGCATTAAATTTGGCGCAGGTTCAAGATCTTATGAAATCTTATGAAACTATATGTGACACGGGACGAAGACGGTGTGGTAAATGGATTACCTCCGCTTTTATTTCTGCGAAGGAAAACACATTTTTTAAAAACGAAGGGAATCGGTCCAAGCCTTGGGTACTTTGGGCTTAAGTGCCACCAATCATAGCAGATGTCGTCCTGGAGGAGAGGCACGAGGACGGGAATTTATGGGCTGGTAGCTGCGACTGGACTTTGGACTGGAGTGTGATTAGACCCGTTTGCATGCTGGCTCCTCCCGCCGGTCCAACCCCACCATCCCCTGGGAACTTGTATTCCTTTGTTTTTGGCTCCATTAAAACGAAAGCTTATCCGACACTTTGTATTTAATATCTTTTCTTCCCACTAAGCCTGTCAGTGTCTTAGACGATAATTAAAGCCGAAAGAAAAATGCGCGCTACTGCTCCTTGCTGCTTTCTATTCAGGAAATTGAGAAAATTGAATTGGAAATCCGATTAGAACCTTTTTTTCCGTTACATTATAATTAACCCAAAGTTATGGCTCAGAAGTAACAGAAAATGGATTAGGTGACCCTAAGCCGAGAGCAATGCTATAAATCAGTCTCCACAGTGACGAAAATTCTGGATAGCCTGGCACTTTCTTCCCGAATGTGTACCGGATGGAAATGCTTATGTTAATTGCCGGGAAAATTGAATGACTAAAAGATAGCCATGGATAAGGCTTTGTTAAACTGGGTCGTTTGAATAATTCCATTTGTCTTGGCCCATTTCGTCTGCAACCCATTTAGCTGCTAATCTTGTTTTAGAAAGTCACCTTTTGATCCTCCACCTGAGTCATAATTACAATTATAATCCTTTTGCCTTGGGTCTTGATGCTGCTACACTTTCGGAACTCTCTTAATGCAATTACTAAAGGGACTTGTCGCAATGCTTTTAATTCCTTTGAAGCATTCGCTGCTCTCACGTAGCCATGGTTTCTGTCCAAAGCAGGGGCTTAGCTACTTAATCTTAAAATGTGTTACTTGATATAATCTATATAAACCTAAGGGAACAACTCCAAACATTGTTATAGTAGACGAATATATTTTTTTGAAAATATGGACTCAAATCTGAGATAATTATAAGCAAAAATATAAACAAAAGCATATTAAAAATGAAACAGGATTTCGACTTTTTGCTTGGGTGATTTTTCAAGGGCCAATTTGAATTAAAAATTTGTTACATCTTTTAATTGTTCAAATTATGTTTAAAAAAAAAACATCATAATTGCTGAAACAAAATGGTAATTTATTTCAAGGAAAACAAAAGGAAAAAGTTTTAAGAAATGAAATAAAAAAATGGTAATAATAAATCTAATTGAAACAGAAGTTGTATAAAGTGAAGATTAAAAAAAATCTTATCCTTAATGGACCTTCAGAGAGAGAAACTTTTTGATCTTTTATTCGAATACCAAGGCAATTTTTCATTGCCCAATTTTTACTGTTCTAATTGAGGAATAAATGACGATAATTGCTTCTTCGTTTTAAGAACCAGAGCGTACAAATTTCTTGAAAGTAAAAACGCCCTGATTGCTTTGAAAGGATTTTGATTATTCGAGTTGCGAAGCGAAAATAAAAATATTTTCTTTTATTTATTTATAAAAGAGTTTTTAGTGTTTTATGTTTTATATTTCGTCTTAAAAACCGTACATGGCTTTTGATTAAAGTCTATCTTGAGAATATATTTGAGACGTCCAAATTGCAATAATTTAAGAATCGAATTATGAAAGCAAAATGTTCAAATTATTGTTGTTATATATTTTCTTAGAGTTATAATTCATTTGCACATTGAAAATACTTCATACAAAATTTATAATCAGATATTCATCTTCAATCCTCCATCAGTATTGGACATATAAACCCATCTTCGTCTTTATAAAAATCATTACTTTAGCTTTCATAGAAATTAAATGAACTAGCCATGAGCTAGAATAGATTCCTACATTTTTATATTTAAAAAAAAATATGTTTGTGAGGTTGTACAAATATTTTAGGTCTGTGAGTTTGTTTGAGGTGATCTCAGGGAATAGTGAACCGATTTTTAAAATTATAATTTAAACGTATCCACACTAATCAAGAATGTAGCTAAGGAGTAATGATGAAAGTATAGTAACTCGAGGAGTAACACCTATTCTGAGGCGTTGTATAGAAGTAGATCTAGTAATGTTCAACTTTGGCGAAATAGCGAATATTTTTCACGCAGTAATTCATCGGTTTACGGGTAGTATTAGTTTGTATATGCAATAATATAAATGCAAATCAAAAAAAAGCATCTTCTTGGCATTAAAAAAAAATATATATTTAAATGTTGACTACATCTTATAAAAGGAATATGAAAATCTCAATATAATTGAATTCCAAAGTACGAAAAATATTTTTTTTTATATCCAAATTGATTTTCCTAGAATTCTGATATATAAAAATGACTCAAAATTTATATAATAAATATTCATAATAACGAACACTCTTGGGTATATGGAAATTTTAACAGACGATTTTATAAGAGGAAACATTTCCTGAAGGTTCATATACAAAAGGCTACTTCAGGTGCTTGTAGGCGTATAACCCATAATCAAAGTAAAAAAAATATGTTATTGCTTGGAAACAAGAGGGAAATCAAGTTAGTCAACCTATCCCACCTGTAATCACATTAATTTAATTGGAGGTTCTGACAAGAAGCTAAAGGTCGAAAATTCGGTAAATCTGTTTTGGCCGTTCGTCGCCGGTTCTAATCAGTTCTATTTGCATAAGTCCCTATTTAGGGATGCTTCAAAAAGGTGCAAAAATACTTGCGGACGTGAAACGTGTTAGAACGCTTTCAGAACAGTTTTGAATTTTTACAACTCACTTGGCTTTATCGCAGCTACCTCATAAAGCAAGAGCGGAAAAAAAATATGATAAAGAAAATTTGAAGGTGGCTCCGGCAACTTCCGTATCCGGGTCACATTCAGCTAATCAAATTACTGCCGTTTCAACGAAGTCCTCAAAGAGGGATGTTTCCCTAATGAGCAACAACTTCCTGAGAAGGCCGGGAATATTTTTAGAATTGGCCGGATCACGACTTTGCAATACGAACGATGGAGCGGCTCCTTAGAGTTTGATCCTGTTCAGGCCACCGCCAAAGTACACTTCATTGAATATATTTCCCTTAAAAATTTCTTGCCTGGTTTCTTGGAGAAAGGATGCTACTTGTAATGTAAATGAAGTAATGCAGGGTTTCGCCGTGTTGCCACGGGAAGGCACTCCACTATAAAACCCAGAAGGACCATTAAAGCTTGTTTGCGTGTTTTACAAAAGGAATCTAAGAATAGGAGGCCTCACATGGCACACCCAAGGAGGAGCTCAGCCAAAATGAGCTTCAAAGAATTCAAATTAAATTTTAATTGGTCCACTGGGGGTAATAGAGTCCACCAATTCAGGATAAATAGTACTTTATCTGTTTATCTGTTCTGGTGCGTTCAAGTCGTGCCCTATGTGATGTTGATTTTTGCGAAGATTTAAATGATCGTCACATCTAGGACTCAAGGGACATTTCAGACGCTAAGAAAGTAACAATACTTTCAAACTTGGAATTGCTGGGTTGTCGACATTGTACAATATCCTTAAGACAATCATTTTTACCCCAGATTCTGGTATAATTAATTAATTTCAACACCCTTATTTATTCTGTTCCTTTTAAATTGAAAATATGAACCAATTATTTAAATTTATGTTGAATTATCTCAAAAACAAAAAAAAAACGCCTTACTGTCCACATTTTACTTCTTTTCAAAATAAAAATTCTCTTCTTAATGTGTTAACATTTGATTTATATTACAATGCTTTTAAACATTTATTTTATTTATATTGTTTATTAAAAATTTTGTTTTATTCAATACGGACGGATATAAACAATAGGACTAAATTTATTCCTTTTGTTTCAAGGAAAAATTTTACATGAACACATTTATGTATATACGAACCAACACTTTCTTTTAAATTGCTGGAATGTATATAGGAAAAAAAAACTTTTTTAGTTATGAATTTTAAAAAACAATTTTTCCACCAAAAAACATCGAATTTTTTGTACAAAATCACCAATTTATTTATTATTTATTTTATTTACTCCAAACAGACGTTAATAAGTTAGAGCTCCCACATTTCCTTTCAAATTATAACTCTTAAGGGAATAATTCAATTCAATATACAAAATCACTACTATTAATTATTTTCTATGAAACAAAATTATATAAAGAAGTTAAGTTTATTGAAAAATAAAAAAAAAGGCGAAATAGCTTCCATTCCATTTTTGTTAAATGGCATACGTTTTTTCTATTGATTTGATACTCATCTCGATCGGATTCGAGAAAAAGTTAGATAAAAGTGTGTGATAACATCCAACATATTGAATTTTATATTTAGTGATGCTCCTGAGACCAAAGTGATTCCACCGAGACCTCATTTATCAGAATTACAGAACAAATAACTACGTTCGTATGCACAAACAGGGGAGAAGCAATTTCTTTCTCCTGATAAAATCGTATCTGGAATATTGTTTTTAAGCCAACATGAACAATATCTTGACAGAGAACTAATAATTCAAATAGACATCGATTGGATCAAATTGTGAAGTGCAAGTACAATCAGATTGGTAGATAAACTTCACTTGTTTGTTAACTTTTCAATCAACTTATTGAGAAAGAGTGTTTTAAAAATCATGGAACTTTCGATGTGTGTTTTTAAATAAAAAAACAAATTTTTAATAAGAACAGTCGATAATATAAGGATTAATATCTATCGTCTCTTGTGGTCACGAAGTCTCGGGATTCGGTGTTAAGTATTAATTTGGTATCAAATCTTACGATCGATATTTTGAATCCTGAATACGTCCTCTAATCGTCACATTCCTCGTAGGAGGGTAAGCTCGAGAATTATCTCAAGTTTCCAATTAATTTTAAATTTGGAACCCTGAGGGGCTTTAAGGTAACACAAGCTGCCATCGATTAAAAAATTCAGATGGTAAACATTCATCGCTTTTGCCTAAATTTGAAGGTACCCGTCTCTTCATGTGGCTACCACCTTTCCGGGTATCGGGATCGCGAACTTAAACCCTTTCTATCGAGGTTTATTTAAGTTGTAATGAGTGCAGGGGTGAATTATTCAGAAACATTTTCAGTTACCTCGGGCCGCGTAATTTGGTTAAATGAGTTGATGAATGAAACATCCGCGATTAAGCCGCACTTTTCCGAGACAAGCCGATGAAGTTGTAATTGTGAGATAGCTTGATGCCAATAAGACGAAACAAATATTTTTTCTTGTGGGATTTAAGACGCTTCAGCACGCGATTTTGGTAATGAAAGAAGTGCTACTGGAAAAGTTTCAGTTTAGTTAAAGAGTTAAGCCTCGGTCTCGTAAAGTTTTTCTGTGTAACGAGTTGGAAATTACCTCTCCGGGCTGAGTGCTCTTTGACAACATTACGTGTATATTCCAGAAGCGCAGCACCGGAAGGACTGGAGGGATTTGTTCAAGTGCTAACACAGGTTCCATTTGACTTCAACTAATGCATGTCACCTGGTTCACTTGATTCACCTACTTCATATTACCTACCTTGCCCACTTAGAAATGCTATTGCCCAAACCCCGTGCACTTTTCCCAAATTCGTCAAGACCAATTTTGGGTCTGTGCAAAAGTTAGAAGGTCTCTTGAATGTTGACACGTACTTTGAAGGCCTCTAGAAGTCTTCCTGAAGTTCTGGACAATTGAAGTTAAGGTGTGTCCTGTTCCCGAGGCTTATTTATTCGGGCAATGTGCTCAACTCATTCCGTTCTGTCTGATTTAATTAAATTGAATCTTTTCGAGCATGTGGGGATTTCACAATGACGACTAGAGGTGCTCGGCTCAACTTGTGGAGCCCCGCCACATTTTGTTTGCTTCGTGCCTGCCATAAAATTTCTCGCGAACTAACTTTTAAACCAGATGCTACAATGGCTCTTGTTAGAACCTACGTGAGGTGTACGTGCAATTTTATAGGCGACTGGAAAGTTAAAAAAAAACATCTTTTGTGCATCAAGGCACATGGGATAGTATAAGTATTTGACGCACGTAAACGTGGGGTGGGGACTTTTGAATTGGCATTAATTGCAAAGAAAAATGTATATCCATTTCCAATTTGTAAAGATCGTTCAAAAAGTGGACAAGTGTTAAAAAGGTGGGTCGGCTTTTTCTTTTACAAATATCGACCTTTTATGATATTCTTTATATCTTTTGAGTATACAACAATTTAAGGGCTTTTGATAAGACCGTAGTTTGATTTTGATTTCATTAAAGTATAGATGTCATCCGACATAATGATGGATAAAATTCTCTCAAACGTGTTACCCTAGACAGACCACCATCCACCCATTTAGCAACGCTAATAAGTACATTTACATAGTTCAGTTCATATGTATTTAATGTATTAGATTGAATATAGATCGAAATTAAATCTAGTCCTGCTCTATCGTTGTAACATAAGGTACTATTCCTAGTTTTCGAACATAAAATCTACAAGAGATCTGTTGTGCAAATAAATTATATGAGTAAGTTGAAAATTCAACCACTACCGTATTTAGTTTTGCTGCGCTATTGTGCATAAACTAAAAGTCCATTTCAGAAAGCAGTATATCCAAAAGATATCGGTTTAATGAAAATCATAAAGATACCTACGATACGACACCCTTCGTTATTGCGTTGTGTGGTCTACGTTGCCCACTTAAACCACTTGAATGCCGACCCCAGTCAGAATATGAACAAACTATTTCCGAAATGAATTCTCTGGGAGGAAGTTTCATTTGCTGAAAGAAAGTAGCACTCGAGACCCTCAAGAGGTGAATTGAATGGAACACGAGCATAAACAGCTTCCTTTATGTCCCTATAATGGTGCTCCTTATTGCGTTAACATCTTATTGTACAAATCTGTTTTCTATTCATAAGCCCATTCTTGGGGAACTGGTTCCTGGCTCCAGCCCCCAACTTCAGTCCACTGCTCCAGTCCACTGCTCTAGCTAGACTAGCCAATGTCGCTCTCAATTCAGACTTCGATTATTCCTTGTGATTTGCTCACAAAAACTTGAAAGACTGTAAAAATAACATGTTGTATCCCCTGCTCCCGAAAAATTCAATGGGAACACAATAATCTCAGAAAAGGGCTGAATTGCAAAGGACCAGTTTATTGTAAATTGAGAAACACTGTACGGGACGTCTGGGCAAATTCTGGAGCCGCTTTTATTCCTTTCGCCTTTTTTCAAAGATGACCATCGTGAAAGGTGGAGTGTAACATTCGAATCTTTGCGAATTTCTGAAAACAGAAGCAGCGCTGCGCAATGCTGAATAAATAGATTTTCTTTACATTTGTAAGATTTCGTGTTCACTTTGTTCGCTTTCTGTTTACCTCGTAATATCGTGCTTATTGCAGCAGTTCCTTAGAAGCGAGCGAACAAGGATGGAGACGACAAAGTCTTTTTAATTAAAAATCAACATAACCAAGAAGAGAAACACATGTACAATGAGAATAAGTCCGAGTCAGCACATCCTTCACGATCTCTTTAAGCTTAAGGATGTGACAGACGACTTTAAGTCGGCCCCTGGTTGTCTTGAGAGTACTCCAAGGGGCTCCTCATCCTTCGGAGTCATATTTTAACGTCTGCACGATGAAAGTTTACTTTTCGACACCTGTCAGTTATTTTAAGATTGCGGCAAGTGCTACTGACTTTATTAGGTCATGAGAATCTGCCTGAGGAGTTGCAAAAATGAACGACTTCGGCTGTGAAGTGCACCAGGGGATGGGAATAGAGATAAAGTACATACACACACCGTCATTGAAAATTAATTCATGTTCTAGATTTAGTCAATAATTTAGATTTATTTGATACTAGCGATTAAAATGATCGATCTATTTGGACGACGTGAAAATAGGGAAGATCTTTTTATATCATCCTGTTTTTTTTAATAATCTGAAAAACATTTAACAGAATTTTTAAAATTCATTCAAATTAAAAATTTTGATGCTAGAATACTTTGAAAATGCATCGGTAATTTTGACCTGTACTGTCTAGATAATTATTTTGAAGTGTGTCTAAAATTGTGTAAGTATTGTGTTATTTTTATTTAAAAAAAAAATAAATAAATGAAGTAATTCATGTTGTTGTTAAGTTTACATAAATTGTTTAACCCAGGAACGTGTAGAGAAATCAAAATTCAGACTAACAAATTCGGATTTCGCGCAAAGGTTTGCAAAGAAAGTTATTGATAATTTTAAAAACCAACATTTCGTGTAAAAAGATAAGAAACAGAGCGATATATTCTGGAACACGTTTTGGTAGCATACAGAAGTTACGATTGTAGCTAGAGATTAAATCACACTTGAGCTCTGAACGTGGTGTGCCTTATGTTAGCTCTAGCACCAACTTAGAAACTTTCTTTTATCTTTCTTTAGGACACTTTAAACTAGATTCGTTACGAATTTCCAAAGTTCTTTGCAACATAAGTTTCCCGTGAAACGTGTTAGGTAAGCACAATTACCACCTTCAATTTAAGTGTGACTTAAACACAGCACGAACACATAGCCTCTAGCAACCGACCAGATAAACAATAATCTTCATAATTTCTTGTGGTGCACCCTGTAATTTAGCTCATAATGAATTTAACCAGTCCAACGGCACAAAACTCACCAGATTTGTCTAGTTCAGTAAAGAAGTTTGCGGTGATTTAACTTGTGACTGTGTAGCCTCACTCACCTGAAAAAGAAGAAATAAAATTTCATGAAATTTCCATAAATACAAGCAGGTAGACTAGGTACTATTGTTGTTGATTGCCGGGGGACTCCCTGGAGACGCCCGTCTCCGTCGGTTCTGGCAATCTCGGCAAGCGACAGCCCACTCCCCAAGGAACTTTTCCCTTTCGGCATGTGCATAATGCGGCCGACTGCACGGTGGCCAATCGCAGAAGATTTAGTGCAGAAAGCCGCATGTTTATGTGTGGTCGATGCGGTTTTTACAACTGGGGCCTCAGCCACTGTAGACCTCCCGGCAGCGTCATAACTCAGGGCTATAAACAACCCTTTACGGTCTTATTACGTGATTTGCGTGCCGGTGCAGTATCTCCCATATTTTCTGATATCTTTACGCGTAAATAACCCGCGGATAATAAACGTCCTTTGCCTTTTATTACCCG
This sequence comes from Proctacanthus coquilletti, assembly GCA_001932985.1. NCBI lineage: Eukaryota > Metazoa > Arthropoda > Insecta > Diptera > Asilidae > Proctacanthus > Proctacanthus coquilletti. The sequence goes on along the minus strand of MNCL01000027.1, from coordinate 134,549 downwards.
ACGAGTGTCAAACACATCAATTTTTACCCTTTCGCTGGGGCTAACCCACTGCCTGGACGTCAACTCTCGCCTATTCCGGCTATTAGGAACTCTTATTTATACGCACCATAAACAATCTCATAAATTTCCATTAAGAATGCGGAGTTGTAAAAGCGTTAATTATTTTACCTAGAATGAACCAGAGACTGCAGTCCGACGTTGTAAGGTTTGCCAAAATTTTATAGGATATATAACTTTTTTGAAATACCAGGAGCTTTGTAAAGACAAAACAACACGATGGATGGAATACTGAAAATGAAATATTAGTAAATAGTACGTATTTTAAATTGTTCCTTGGACTCCAAAAAGGTTGAAGATTTATGTCTTAGACATAGACTTTAAAGATAAATCTATGCCACGAAGTTTTTTTTTCAGAGGTTTTAAATATAGCATCTAGTACCTCTGATAGAAACTTTCGAAAAAGTCTAATTTATTTAGATCAATAACAGCTAAAGTTTAATATTGAGTTCAATATTCAAATTAAACTATAAAAAATGGATTGAGAGAGGATTTAAAAACCCATTCAGATAGAAGTTTGTCTATAGAATAGGCCGAAAAATATTTTTTTGATCACCTTTGGAACCATGCATTCTGGTTTGCAGAAACCAAGTGATGTGGGGTCAATTTTTTTAACTCGATTGATGGAAATTGTTGAATATTCTCTTCAGGATCCATTCGTTCAAAAGAAATATATAGGAGTGTTTTACGGTTCAGAAAATTATTACGGACCGATGAAATGAATTTTTATTTTTATCATTTGGAAAAGCTGTTCGGATGTTTTCAAAGTTTTATGGACTTCCGAATTTTATATGACTTCTAGTCCTTATTTTTCCAAATAGACAATTTTCCAAAATAAATCTTCTAACGTCAGAGATAGCAGTTTTCTTGGAATGTAAGGTCTTCCTAAATTTTCACGCGAAAGCATGAACTTTTACAGATCTAATCAAAGATATAATTTTGGGGAAGAATCCTGTGAGTCCTCATCACGTAGTGCATCCTTCATGAAGTAAACCGGAGCCAGGACTATTGCTAGGGTTTTATTGCTATCAATCTCTCATAAAAACAGCACCTTCCATTTATAACCCAAAAGCCCTGAAGTGGTTGGTAAAAAAAGCAGAGCTCTGCTCGACGACAGCTTCGGACTGTTGTGAGCTGTTAAGACTTGTAGAACTCCGGCGGGTAATTTTCACGTTCAACGGCTAAGGTGGCATAAAAGTGAAAAACCCTTCCTTGCATTTTATTTATATTTCATGCTCTAAGAGTTATTATTCGTGTTAAGCGACAGGGACAGGGAGTGCAGCTTAGTCTCGAGAATATGGAACGTCGAATAGGGCTCCACGGATGGAGACATCTCCCTTTAACCGAGATTGCAAGTGAGCAGCACAGAAACTGTTTTTTTTTATTATTACTATATTTTCTACAACCCACTGTTCGTGTAGCAGGCCGGACCATTTAGGATGCCCCAAGAGCAACCTGCATAAGTCTGAAGTGCCCAATGGTGCACTTTACTCGAGAGAATCATCCAGGGTGTTTGGAGCGATTTTCATCCGGCCGGATTGCATTATACACCTTTATACTTATCCCATGATTGTATTATACCTTTATAGTTATACGCCACTAAAGTAATTACCCTAATAGCGTCAATTAAGGTGGCCACGAAAAGGTTTATATGGAACACAATGTCCTAAATTATTCCGTCATTGTAATGAATTTGCTTCATAAGCGTGAGCCCGTGAACATGGGTTTCAGTATACGATGGCATGGATTTTATTTTCAGTGGACTGGAAGCATGGGGGCACTTTATTTGAATATTTGATGTATGGAATTGTGCCCAGGATGGGTATCAGAGCTTCGTACGCCTTTGATGCTTTCACATCGTCTTAATGTCTGTTGGTAGCTTCTCCTTTTTTGTTGGAAGGAAGTTATTTCTTATTTATATGGAAAATGTGTTCTACTTTGGATGAATATGATTCCTTATGAAAGGACCTTAAATGTCATGGTATATCCTGCATGGGGTTGAGAGAGAATGTTAAATGCGGTCTTCAACCTGAATTAAGTATAGTGTAGGTAAATCCCCATGACTACAGGAAAGGTAAGCCGCCAAATCATAGAAAATGTACCTTTATCGAGATATTCAAAAACATGCTCAGGAGAAGACTACTATCTTTGCATAAGCAATTTGTTGTAGGTGACCCTTATAATAATAAATCAGCCTGCTACTGTACTGGATACTTCATATTTCATATCTCGATACATTAGTATATAAAATAGTGTAAAACCAAAGTGAATATTTTCAAAATTTGTTTTCATTTCGAATTATAGAGAGCGCTCGGATAAATTAAAAATTGTAGTACAATACAATTCCATCCAAAGTTCCATCATTGTTATAAAGATTTATGAACTCATAAGAGTTGTTCTCGTACTTCGAGTGTTGTATACACTACTCAAATTGAAGGTAATTTATATTACGTAATAAATCAGTAAATGGATATGCAATTTATATAATGCTGCATACTATGGTCATCCAAATTTTCTGAATGAAATTATTCAATTGAAAAACGAAAATTATTTAAAAAATAGCCTATTTAAAAATAATAATTCAAAGAAATCGTGTGGCCTTAAATATTTTCGCAGTAGATTTAATCAAAAAGTGTTTTCCACTCAAGCAATTTTTTTTTAAGGCAAAACTTTGTGAATTTTAAAAATATGTCAATCACGGACCTCATCGAACCTTTAACAAAAAATAATCAATTAAATACCTGCAGGGATTAAAGCCTTTAAAGGACGATTGGTGTGCTGTAGTTCTAATTTGTCATTAAAGTTGCAAGATAATCTTCTCCATGTATTCGCCGGAAGTGCGAGTGTAAATGGCCATTGCGCGGTTAATTGTGCCCGTGAGCCTTCGCACCTCAGCGATCTGGCTCTAATTGAAGACTAAAGGGCGTACCCTCAGGGTGTGGAGTTCCCACCTGCAGAGGCTATCAATTACTTTTACGAGAGATGCCAAAAAATTATTTTTCATTTATTTTCGCGGCTTCGATGACCTTGGTCCTTATTCATGACCGCGACCGGAGGCTGAATTTTTGGGTTCTGCTGTTTTTAAAAACTGACCCGCCCCCGGGCCTTTATTCATCTTCTTGTTTATGAGTGCGAGTACAAATTGGCAAGATTTTTCGCTGAATAAAAATTTTTTCGTGACGAATTATCACCAGTACCCTCTTAGGGTTTGAGGGTGGCGGGGAATATAGGGCGGCTTTCACCAGAACGAGGGAAACATTCGTTTTGTTTTTTATATCATACAAAGAAGAGGTCAGATCGCCTTGGCAGCCTCCGCATGATGGATCGTGAGCAATAAAACAATTTCCATATTCATGCGTTGCACAACGCCCTAGTCCCTGGTGACACATGAATTTTAGGACATTTACGTGGAATCCACTGTGAGATCTGAAAAATGCCCTACATTTTACCGGCTTTACTGGCAGTTATATTATTACCTACGTCGTGCTGGGGTGAAGTTGATTTATTCGTACGCAATTATTATTTTCGGCTTATTTTTCGAGTAGCTTGAATACCGTCCTCCCTCAGGGCAGCTATATTCAAATTTTAGCTTTTTGTACACAGTAGTAAAATTTTTGTCCGCCGTCCTATTTCATTTGTCGTCTTTCTTATTATACCAGTCTCTAATTTTATCTTGCATAATTAAATAATATTACTAGGGTTTATGAAACATCTTGTACTTTCCAATTGTAAAAATGAATGAAATTTTTAATCAACTTCCAAAGAATTAATTTGTTTGTGAACTTTTTGTATGTATGTTTAGATATAACTTTTCATTGGATTCACCGATTTTGATAATTATGACTTTGTTTGAAAAAACACACTTCACAAATTGCTCCAAACAATTCTTCGAAAATCAGTCCAATAGTCGTCTTTAAATTTTAGAAAAAAGAACATCATTTTTTTCAGATTCGTCACTTATGCCTTTAAGAATTTTTAGAATTACTGGACTGATCCAAATGAAACTTTTCTTTTATGTAAATTGGAGATATCTCTAATATTTTTAAGCAAATTACTAGAATTTTGTCTGGTAGGTCTGTTGTGGTATTTCATTTGACTAACTATAACTAAAACATATTTTAGTTATTGAAAAAAAACTTGAAATGTGAAAATATGATATTTTATTAAAAATAAGCTATTTTTTCTCTCTACGCTGAAAAGGATCTTTGAATAACCATTGAAATTTTCTAATAACTTTTTAATTGTATGCTGTCGATTGACTTCTTAAATTCTTTAGTAAAAACAAAATAAAGGGCAGAAATTTATGTGTCTCTCTAAATTGAGCGCTTTGATATTAAGGACAGAACTTATGATAAGTCTACAGTTTTCATGCTAGTTGTAGTAATCTCCTAGATTTTATGTAACGCACGAATTTTCGATTGGCTCGTGCATTTGTCTGTAAGTCGTTCTATGGAAATACGAAAGGGATTTCTCTCTAGCCACTACAGTGGTTTATAAACAAAACCTTTTATCGAAGAAGTTTCCTCTGGTGGTGAATAAAAGTTAAAATCAACTCAAAATAATTCCCTGCATCACAGATTTTCATTGCAATCAAATTAAATATCATGGAGCCAGGATAACTCAGGATCTTAAGCACTGAAAGTAGCACGTTCCAATAAAATAGTCTAGCAGACGATTTAACTATTGCTGAATTGCAAGAGTCTTATATTTATCTTACGAAAACGATACCATGAAAATCAGGTCGAAGATTCTACTCCTCTGAAAAGCATGAAGGACATGTTTCTGCCGCCTCACCCGTCTCCTTAATAACGCTCCTGGAGTGGCTTCGGGTTAGCCTGCATTACTCGTTTTTATGTGTCGCCCTTTTTGCGCGTTTACGTGTTTTTAGCTTATCTGATTTATGCAGAATTGTCCTGTATTGCAAAATGGATTGAAGACTATCTGCAAGCCCCCGGAATCCCTGTCCCAGAAGGACATATGTGTTATTGAATTGATGCCAACCGTGAGACCGAGCGGAGGGGCGGGCATCCGGTGATTCAGTGCAACAACTTCGAGTTTATTACAGAAGCGAACTCCACTGTGAAATGTCGATAGGACGTTATGGAGCTCGTAAAAGATACTCGCTAGTCGTCCCCGCCGCCGTTTTCAATTTAAATTAAGTCGAGATCTGTGGATTCCTGAGTTATGGAAATGTGTCTGAAGCGGAAAATATTATTCAGGTTTCGTCCCTTATAATGGCGAATCTCTGTTTTGTCACTTAATGGTATTGAAAAGATTTTTGGCGGAATCTCAAGAGGATTTTTATTTTTATTGATTTAAATCCTTTCCAAATTTGGGCTCTCTTTAGATTACTTTGGGCTTGTACTGGGAAATGCTTCCCTGAAGTAGTTAACGTTAACTAAGGGACAATTTACAAAATACTTCTAAAGTTGTTCTACTGAATTTTTTATTGTGCCTTTGTAATAAATCAAAATAACTCAAGAGTTAGTTCAAATACGTTGAACAAAGTTGACATGCCTAACAAAATGAAAGTGGCACGAGGTTATTTAAAATTTATAATACAATTAACTTATATAAATAAAAGTTTGTCCGACAGGACTTTTGTTTTAAATAATTTTTTGTAAAAATTGCATGAAATCATCTATTTCGGTTTTATCGATTTTATTTTCTCAAAGCTGAATTCAGTAAGTAGTTTAGCTACCTTATTTTGAAAATCACGAAAAAATATCAATAAACCAGGTAATACTATACATGTAAACTTTTAATAAAACAATTTATTACAAAAATATAAAAGTAATAAAAATTTATAAACAATTTGTCTTAAGATCCCCGACTGTATAAAATGCAACCGGATTGTGATATTTCATATTTGTTGTTGCTTAAAACGTTTTAATTATCCAAAAACTATGCCTGGCCTAGCTTTATTTTTTTCATACTTTCTTAAATTCCTCGGAAAGTAATTAGAGGTATACACAAACTAGTGGTATTTTTATGATACGCTTATTTTTACTACTTTTAAAAAAATTTCACCTTCACCATATCCATTCAATTCCTTAAGACCTTATAAAGTTTATTTCGACATCAACATTTTTAATTTAAACTACCTTAGTTTTATCGTGCTAAAAACATTCGCTGCAAACTACTTTGACTTGGAACCATCGTAAAACGCCATAAAATACCATCAAAATCAACAATTAAAATACAACAATGTCTCCACCTGCAGCACTCGTAAAAATGTGCCAGAATTAGAAAAAAAAACTACATTAAAAGAGGGATTTAGAGGAATAACTTTAAATGGTTAACAACCTCAAGTCTATATTTATTTATGCTCATGAGCTCTGCATTCAGGTATTCATCAGCTAAGCACACTTTTAAACGTGTTCGCCTTAAATAGGCGGTGAAAACAATAACGTAAAAAGCCGAGCCCCTTCTTTTTAAAAAAGCAGGGCAACTAAGCAGCAGCAGCACGGATTCACGATGATGGCATGAAAGTATGAATGCATGTACACCTGTGAAACGATCTAGGGGTCGTATAAATTTAAGACACCTAACGGCGTGTCAGGTCGGGCAACAGCAGGTAAGTCAAGGGAACAACGCAGAAAATGTATGCTGCCCTGGCCCCACCGAATGGGTCGACCGACATTTCATGTAAACCATATTGTTTGATGGCCTCAAGTTGCAGGTAACGCTTGCATACATTAGAATACTCCTTGTAGGTGATTATATTGATATGTAACACTGTAGTCACCAACCGGGAATACTCAAAAGGGAGGGGTTCTTGCAGATAAATCGTGCATACCACACTTACCATACCAACCGACCAACTGGAGGAGCTCGGGCATCTCAGTTTCTAAGGGTTCTTCTATAGTACGTGTGCATAGGGTTCTAAATTAACACACAAATTGCATAGATCGCCTGTCGTACCCAGTTGCGCGAGAAGTCCCAATAGGGTAAACTTTACCCATTGCATGTATGCGTTCACCTGAAAAAGCCATTGAACTCTTTTCTGACACCCGTAAAGGCTCTTCAGCACACAGTCAAAGACTATGAATACCCGCGTTACGAAAGTACACCAAGGCACGTACCTAATTACACGTCCCCCAACTTAAAATTTACAAATTAGCCAAGAAGCCCCGCCTCATACATGCTCGTTCTAAAAGTCTAGATTAGCAAGGTATTGCTTACCTGTTCCCGGCATCGTACCGGAGGCACCTTCATTCCCGTGCTCTGGTTCCAACGACAGGTACGGAAGCATGCAAATGGTACAATCGATTAACTGCAGCGCTGCGGCCGGCTCAATTGCCTGACAAGGTGTGTCGATTGCTCCATTAGAAATGTTAAAGCACAAAATTAAATTTACAACTCTCGACTGGATTTGGTTTGCATCGACTTAGACTAGCCTTGTTACGTGATATGAATTCCGGGGATTGAGGATTGTGGGTCTCTCTACTCGGGTATTGAATGGTGAATACAGCCTGTTGATTATTCACAGGTGCTCCTGTACTAAGGGAACATCCTGCATCCCTGACATGCTTCTGTCATTTAAGACGTAATCACCAACAGTGTGTTCATTATTGAATTTTGGTTCTCATTGTACAGAATATCAGTCTTTTCTTCTTTGATTTTAAAAAGTAATTCTATATCTGTGCAAATATAGAAGAAAGTAGATATTCTCAATTTCATTGCAACTACGAATACAATAATTTATTAATTTTTGCAATTCGTTAAACATTTTATTTAACTTTTTACTTTCAGGAATCCAAAAGTTGCGTGTATTTGAAAGGAATTTGTGTGTTTATTGGGAATATCTTAAGTTTATTATGTTCCCTATAATTGTTATTTAATTGCTAATGGACTAATTACTCTCTACTCTCATATACACAAAATAATCTAATCCATTACGACAAAATCTAATAACAGTTTGAGGGTTTACAAGTTTGTTCTTCAATTAAATCTAAACTATAAAACTGATCATTATGAAATTTAGTATCGATCTAGGCTGTTATCTGTCCTAAGATAGAGGGTAGTTCTCATCCCAATCTGTATGACACGTGCCATGACATATGAGGTATGACGTACGGTGCAAAACACACGTTGTATGAAGTTCAGTATGTGTTCCTGTTTTTTTTTATTTGTTCTGTTTGTTTTATATGCGTTTTTTAATTCAGTTCTTGGTTTTGTGTCTCTTCTGCTGGTTACAGCGTAAAACTACTTAATTTTGCAAAAAAAAAAAATATATATATGTAATTTTATATGACATTCATTGCTCTTACGAAGTGAAACTCGTTTACAAAGTCATAATGAATGTAAAGTTATTACATTACAATTTTGAATGGTTGATTTTGATTTCCCTCTGGTTATTTTATATGCTAAATTTAGAGTACTGTCCTCTTGAATTTATAAAAACTTCGTTCTAAGTTGTAGTAAATGTTAAATTACAAATTTTGATGTAATTTGTAATTTCAAAATTCATTTGAGGTAGAAAATTACCTTTCAGGAAATTCCTATGACCCGGAGGTATTTCTGAGTTGAAATAATAATGTGAAATTTAAGATGTATTCCATGACCATAGGTCACTTGAACTGGCCAATGGTAGTTTTGAAAATAATTTCATTTATTATTAAATTCGTGTGACTTTAAATTTGCTTTCTTCTCTTCGTAGTTTTTTTCGAACAAATTACGTCACAAATTTAATGAAAGTCGGACAAAAAAGTATAGAAATAGTTTTTGGTACAAAATTCCCCCATTGAATCCCTCTAAAGTTTCATGACACGGGAGTAGCTTAGCCCCTGGGAAAAACTTGCTAGCTTGATATAATAGCGATTTTCCTCGGAGTAAATTAAAAATTAATTAAAACTTGAAAAACATGAAAATAAGCACAAAAGCAACTCTCAACAGTTTCGTTTTATCCAACAATCCCAACCCGACCAATTTCACTTTCAACCGAGCGCTATCTGCCCCTAATTCTGCATCTTCTAATTAAAAGAATAGGAAAACTGAAAATTGCACCCGCCCGTCTCACCTTGCTGCCGAAAACAATCCCATAGAGCCGGAAAAGAATAAAATTCAGCGAAAATTTAAATGCATTCTCGTAGGGTGGTGTTCTTACCCCACGGAAACCTTCAGAACCCTCAAATGGGTCGGCATTAAGACAGGAGTTTTTCTTTTTCCAAACAATGCAGCGAAGTAAGGGCGTGTGATAAGTAAAAAAGCCGAAATAAAAATAGCGCATAGAGTCGTAGTAATGGAAAGTTCCGCGGCTCTTTGGGTGGTTTAACCCTTCTGGGAGAAGGGTTCCAGCCCCGGACTGCACTCGACGTCGGTTACGTATGCAACAAGCTTTTTGGCACGTAATGAGAAACCCGCGGCAAAGCGCAGAACTCATCGCGAATCAAAAAGTGCCGGAAATTTTGCATCTTTTTTTATTTTTGAACTTTTTATTTGTTCAAGTCTGTCTTGTCCGGTTTTGTAGCCCCATAGTTTCCTTACTCCGCAACACTCCTGGGAGGCAAGTTTGAGATATTTTAATGCATTAAGCTTCGTTGGCCCTTCCCGTGTAATTTGTAGCCTTCTTAGCAAAAAGCGACATTCCTTGGACATGGAAAAAAAGACTTTTCCGTTTCGGTCCTTCTTTTTCTTCTTAAATATTCGGGACAGTTTGGTTTTGGTGCGCTGCCGAGCACTAAATCACCCGAATTTCGGAATTTTGCAGTAGAGTCCAGGGAGCCAGGAAAAATATGTCACTAATGCACATCCTGGATATTTCCTATGTAAATGGGCTATAGGGCATACATGAGTAGTTTTAAAATGTCTATAGGGTGTGGAATATGATTCTGCTCGTTAATGCAATGGAATACGGCCCGCTTCTCGTGGGAACTGAATCATAAAAATTAGGTTAGTTTTTTTCAAAAGGAAAACATACGAACTACAGCATAACATTCATGCATTTTATGAGATAATGAAAAAGTCGTTATAATTCAGAAAGATATATTGCTTCTCTGCTTTCGTATATGATTTTTTTATTCCCTATTAGTTTATGATTTGTGTGCACCATAGAACTCAAAAAGATATCTATACTCTACACGTTAAGTATAAATTTAGATTTATTTTTTTTTAAATAAAAAAATTAGATGTAATGTTTTAAAAATTACTTGTATATAAACTGAACAAGTAAACAGTCCGCAGAATAGTAACGAAAAAAAAAAAATCTATTATATTATATTATACCCTTTTTATTTATATATTGCTGTAACTTAGAATTTGATAAGTATGTTTTGTATTTATTATTTTACTTTAATATTTTTCTTACAATTTCAAAAATTCTAAAGAATTTTGAAAATCACAGTTTCAAAATTATCACTCCCATTTTCTTTCTAATTTAATATCGTAAATATGCGGTAAACCCTTCCTTTCTGGTTCTAGAAAATGGGGGCTAGATCATAAATCCTTTCTGGAATTCTCATTATTACCTCAAATAGCTCTGGCTGACCGAGCCATTATATAGTATTCAAATTTTGTAGATGGCTATTTCGTGATAGCTTTAATTCTGAGTTGATTTCCTCACTTTACTCAACATCTCAAAGGGTAATATTACTACGTTCATACACTGAAATTTCTCTGGCTATTTCTAGCCGCAGAATAGAATTTTGTGTGGAGCACGGACATGACCTTTTCCATTCAAATTGAATTTTCATAAATGGACCCACTGTAGTCGATGGTGTTTAAAAGGCTAGTGGTCAGCGGAAAATTGCGATCCGAACACTTAGCACTTGTTCAAAAGCAATCAACTACGCTACCGTAATTTCGAAAGTAATGTAGAATTGTCCTTACAATCCTGCACTGCCCAGATGATACTTATTTTCTAGTTTATGGAATGAATTTCAATTAATTTATAACTTCCTTGCATTTTAAGGTCTTCGGGTAATTCCATTTTAACCTCTCCAGCTCTACCGGAATTAATGGAAATTTAAAATATTTTATTCATAGGGTTATGTGTTGGGAATGAATTAAAATTATTTTAAGTAATTAATTCTTTATGTTTTATAGTCAAGGGGGACCTTGTCCTATTTCGTCCTGTCTTCCCTTGTTTTACCTTTTCTGATTTCTTATGAATCTGCGATCCTAATTGGATTTTGAACCCAATCCCCTTTATTGTTAAAACATTTCACCTATCTAAGCCACAGAGCATTCTGCTTGGCATGTTCAAATAAATGATACCTATGCCTAACACAATTATGTTTCTAGTTAATTTTACTATGAAATTTTTCTCTTATAATAAATTTATTTAAAAACGAAAACCTACACTATAACCTAAATCGGTCTTCTAGTAAAAATGTGAGAAGAAAGTTCGTGAACGTGGTTTAAACTAGATCAAAGCAAAAAGTTGCTTTAGAAAGTTTTGAAAATGAGGTTCTATTACTGGAGTTGTTCCCACACCGAGGGAAAGGCCGGCTGCCCATCAGATAATTTAATTTACATATGCATCCGGGCTAATCCTGCTCGAGGCAAGTGTAAATAAGTCGACTTGAATCCTTCGAATTGTAATTAAAGTTTTATACCAACACACGGGCTGCCAGATGAAGAAAAAGGCAAAGCTCTTCTCTGTTACTGAATTAATTACAGGAAATTAATGAGTTGACTCGCTCGGCTAATCTGCTTACAGGATTTATTGCCGTAATATAAGTTCGTTAATCTCGCGTCTGTTGTATCATATGTAATCTCGGCTTTGGTTTTTTAAATTTCCACCTTCCGTCATTTTACGGCACCAGAATATGGCGGTTTCGTGAAGGCCCCTGAGGCATATCCCTACAAAAGAATCAGGAAATCTGTTCCAGTAGGAAAACAGCTTCTAGAATTTCCGATTTAAATTTTCCAGCAAGACGGATGTATCCATTTCATAATACATATTTATAAAGTATTTTCCGCTTTCCATATCCCATTCGAAGATGTTGTCCGCCCCCGCACCATTCTTCGCGAATTTAAAGACAATTTCGTAGCCCCGTACGGTGCTTCTTGTATCAATATTTTTCCAATTTCCTTTGTTCGCTCCTACCATCCGCCATCAAAGAAATTCCATTTCGATAAGCAAACGATTGAGGCTCTTCACGATTGCCGTTTTATGAAACTCGGGCAACCTCTGTCGTTGCCACTATTCCCTTCGGAATTCAGATCCGCATCCCTAGTTCGACAGGACATATTTTACATATATGTTGGCAGGTAGTTAAATCGGCCCATTCATCGTCTTTATTGCCGCTCTTCCTCTTATGCAAAAACACAGAAAGGATTGTTTGTCCGTGCTATTCCTGGGCACCCGATCGGGTGGAGAATTATGAAAACATATTGGAAATGAAACGCCCGATTAATTGAAAGACAATTTATTGGAAATTGATTCAGCTGAACAGTAAATATTTTCATATAAAACTTGGTGATGGGACATGGAGCGAAGGTTGATATGAGAACAGAATCCTGTGAAATACTCATATGGGAAGTGTGCTATGTTACCATAATATTTTTAACAAAAACATGGGCAGGATATGAGGTACGAGTTTCACATCGCTTTCGCTTGTAGGACTTCAATTATAACTATATTTAATAACATAACTAAGTAGTTTTGTGCAGAAATCCCTGAAAGGAAATAAGACCAACACATCCAAGTCCTTCCAAGATAAGATTTTTAGAAAAAGGAATCGTTTAGTTAAAATACATTCCACAAAACGAGCAGGCAGGAAACACCATCGATATGAATTTCAAATGAAACGAAAGTATTAAGTGTCTTTCTTATTGCACATTTCTATCAAGCCTTTTTAATAAATTTCACGTACGAAGATGAAAAATAACACTTTGCTTTTTTATCTCTGGTCGCTGGAATCAATGTCGGAATTAAGAATGGACAAGTTTTTACCCTATTTCAACTTTTGTAGAAAGGTTTTTAAAAAAATTTAAAGCACTTATTAAGACAAAGAAATATTGAAGATTTATAAAGAGAAAATGCATTTTACACCATTTTACCCTTTAAGAAGTCAATTTCTGGAAACTGTGTTAGGTGGGACGTCCAACTATTCTAACATTTTAGCTATAGTTTTAGCTGTGCGTTGGTGAATTAGTACTTTTTTTTAAAAAAAAAGGAGATATAATTCAACTTAGAGGAAGATGCTTCTTTAAGCAATTTGATTGATTTGCATGTATTTGTCTATTTTTTCTCCATATTTTTAATTACTAAGGTAAATAACTCAATTCAAGAACTCTGAAAATTTTACTTTACACTTTTCTAGGACTTGTATTTCAATGGTAATTGCTTCAAAAAGCGTATTTTTTATTATCGTATTCCTAACATAGTCGTCGCAAGCGAGTATAGTAATAGCATTTACAAATTCAATTATCCTACGCGCAACGTAATGCCTCAGACTGAAGTAGATATTTGATTACGCTTTAGTTTTTATTCCATTCGACATTTCATTTAAAACCTCTAACGATAATTGAAATTATAATAAATATAATTACTACATTCGAACGAAGTCTGAAACTTCTAAATATCCCTAATGGATTTTCTTCGTGAGAAAAAGCATATAGTATATTCCATTTCCGCCCCTGTCACTTTTGGTAGTAATTTCTTCGACAACCCTTCAGTTCGCCCCCCGGACAACCAAGAAGCTGATTTTTCAAACTCCTACCAGACACCATCAACTTATTACAACTTTCTTATCCACTAATGTGGTCCCGAGCAAATTACATTTGCCAGGATGATGCCTCGTCCTGTAAAGAGCGGAAAATAGAATTTCACTTGATTTTTCTCTTAATACCAACTCCATCCCCGCATCGGTAGAATGTTTCCTTGAAAATTTACTTTGAAACTTTTCCGCTCGCAGATGTCACCCTCTTTAATTTCTTAGTCCTACATTGTTTCTGCTGGGCCGCATTTGTTGCTCCTGGAAGATCGCCACCAACGTGAGACCTTAATGTCTTCCTAATAGCAGTAAACAGATGCTTCGAAAACCTGCAATTTCCATAACGCTATGGCGAATTTGATAAAAATATCCTCAAATATTCGCCACAAACGACAGGATGACCTTTTGTGGCCAACGCCATTAATTATTAACTTCGAAGGTGAACGCGTCATCCAGGCACATCATAAGTACACTAATGGCCTTATAACATCGTTCTGCAGCCTCAATATCCTCAATATGCCCTACAGCTTCTACAGCTTCTATAACATCTATCGATTTTCAACGACCAGCGGACGGGCGCGGTTCGGTGGCAAGGCACTCTAATCTTTGTAATCCTGAATATTCTACGCGCGGCTTTCATAGACTATAGCGAGCTATAGCAAAGTGCAATTAGCACAGGGTGGCTCGAAAATAAACGCGGTCTTTTCAGCCGGAAGAATAAAGCCGAATTTCGAATTGCAAGTATGGCAATGAGTCAAGTATTTGTAAGGCACTCCCAGAGGTGCTGGATAAGTGCTGCAGCCCAGCACTTATCTGCTTAATCTTCGGGAAGCTTCTATTAGCACTTAAAGTGTCAGAGAAACGGAAAAGGTATTACGAAAAACGGATATCACTACTTCTGCAGGTAAGCAAATAGGCAGTAGGATGTGGATAAGTTTATTGTGCATGCTACTGCAATATGAATGACGTATTAAGTTAATACCTTAAGATATGCCTTATGTGAATCCAATTAAACTTTTAAGATACTATAAAAATGGTAGAATTTTGTTTGTCTATTACCTGAACTTTTTCATAATTCAACTAATGAAAAATTTACCCTTTACTGTGCTATCTACAAAATGGTGTCCATTCGACAACTTAAGGCTGGTGTCAGCTGACCCAAGTTTTAATAATGGTAGGAAATTTAATCTTAAAAAAAAAGCAAAATATCTTCTTGTTTGAAATTAATCCCAAATATTTCACTGAGGAGGTTTGAATTCCTCAATTTTGATAAATAATCCCACATGTGCTTCTATTGCATAATTCTAAAAATTATTAAGTTTAATAAAAATAATTAAAAAGAAAATATACTAGCACTAATAACTTAATTTCATTGGACAGACTACATCCCGAAAAATTAAATATTATTGTTTTAATTGCTAAACAACTTCAAACGTTTCTAAAGAAATAGTTTTCGATTCTAAAAGAACTTTTGTTTGCGAGCATAAACATGATTTTCGGTTTTCAGTCAAAGGAATATATGATACAAGTAAATTTGTAATTTTTAATTTAATCTTTTCACTAGTAATGAAAATAATAAGGTTCTAGTGAACACTTTCCTGACGAACTCTAATTTAATATTTTCAAGAAAATATTAGAACTATAAAGTTGCAATTAAAATTAGTAGCAGAAAATAAACCAACTAATTAGAAAAGAATAAAAGGAAAAAATTGTTGAATCTGCAGTCGTTATAGATCAAAAATATCATTTAATCATAGTTGATAATTTAATTAAAGTAAAGTTTTAAATTTCATCAATTGATCGGTGTTAAGTTTTATTTTTTATTCAAAATTTCTATTTAATTGATTTCAAAAACATACCTAGCACATGATGGTACGTTTCCAAGATTTATCCTCAATAAACTTCGTTGAACTATCTAAAGCGATTTTCAGAAGAGCACCAAACTTGGGGCGATGCTAGAACTACACAAAACCATTAGAGTGCTAAATGCTATCACTTGAATTACTCAAACAAGCGTAGAAATTGTGACATAATTGAACATTTCCTGGTTGACGCAAGGAGCAAGAACTGTAGCCAAAAACGAGAATTCTAAGAAAAGTCTTTAGAGTATAAAGGAGAACAACAAGGTGGGCGTAGACTGTAGATAAAAGTTGAAGATTTTCTGCGCGCCTCCCTCATTCTTCTGATGCTCGTTGCTCCGCCAAAATCAGGAGGAAGAAAAAAAATCAAGGAATATTTGGCAAACATTTTCGAAACAACTAATCCATGAACTGGAAGAGCAGTCACAAATTTTCCCAAAGAACAAGGAAGACATTTTAGTGCACTACACTAAATTTGCAAAATCATTGCACCCGATGAAAAACTCTTTTAATTGCAAAGTAAATCGGAAATTAATTTCAGGAACTTTAATTAAAATGACCTTTTCCCATCGATAAAATTTCTTTGACACGGAAAAATATTTTCAGAAAGATTTTTCGCTTGTACGTGGATAATTCATTTAACGTTCAGCTCGGAAGACTTAATTGTAACAATCAGAAAGGAATTACAAATACAGTGTACAGAATTCAAAATAATTGATGCGCAGAAAAAGATATTCTGTCTAGGATATTCAATGGAGCGTATAGTTTGAATGTGACACATTGTTAAATTTTAAAATGAAGCTGTCGTGCGTCGTGCGTCTGTCGTACTCGAAGTGGTCTATAAAATGAAAACTTTTATTATTAAAAAGTATCTAATATTAAATTACAAAAAAGTGAAATACTATTATTTTCCATTTTTATCCTTTTATTTAAATGTAACAAGGAAATAGAAAGCAAAAATGTTTATATGTTTGTAAATATAAAGAAAAAATATTATCAATTTCCAAATATCCTATAAATATGATCTGAAACATCGGGGACAAGAAGTTTTCGATTTTTAAGACCTACACGCTCCATCTGAACCTAAAAAATGCAAAGAAGACTGAAAATTCGAAAAATGGTACATGTTTGAAAAAAAAAACAAAACTGTTCCATTTTTCATGCAATTTTTACTCTATTTGTTAATAAAAAAGTAATCTTATTAAATAACTTTTAAGGAACTTTAGGTTCAAATAGAAGGTAAATTACGTTACCTATGAGAGTGCAAAATTTCAAACTGATTGATCAAATACTTTTTGAGTTATCTTGCACGAAGTTCACGAAAAAGTGGTTTTCAGAAAAACGCGTTTAAAGTTTCAAGACTCAAAAATCTTGTGACTAAATGACCTATCGATTAATCTCCGATTCCGGGGCCATAAGTCTCTCAGCTTTTTCGTAGAGTTCGTTTTCAGCCATAAGCTCTTCCTTACGTGCTTCTTTAGTCGAAGACAAGCTGTACCGATCGGACTGGATAATAAAAGGAAGGCTTCTCCGCCCCGAGCATCTGTTTATACCTGCTGAGCAACCTCAGGCCAAGAGGAGGTCAGTAGCGTTCACAGGCTATAACTTCGGAAGGACTGCGAAATTCGGTGTAAAATCTTAGGACGATATTCTGCACATTTTTTATTAACATTTTATGTAAAAAACAATGACATGTTCGAAGGCAATAAAGGGATTTCCCTCGTTAATATTCCTACGTAGGAGTCGACTTTATTAAGCTAAATTTATATGAAAAACGTCTATCTTTTAATTCGTAAATTAGAATTGACTAGAAGGAGTATACAATAAAAATTTTCTAAAATGAAAACAATAATTAACTTTATATGCTAGTTTTGTGTGAAAAATAATTTAGTAGTGGTTTATTATAACAAGCGCAATAAAATCAATTTTAATATTTTGGCAGTGGTTTAATTTCTTTTTAATTATAACTTGTCCATTTTTACTAGAAATAACAAACAGCGAATTTTTGCTAACTTTTTAAACGATTCAAAAGTAAAAAAATTTAATATTTTTATATAAATGTATTATATTGAATGAATTGCATATTCATATCAATTAAATTGGTAAGTAATGAGTTCTACTTTAAATCTTGACTTAAAGAGAAAATTATGCCTAACGCTAATGAAGTTATAATTCCTAAGTTAAATCTCTCATTTTCTTATATGTTTTCAAAGTATTTCAGTTAACTTTTTCGCATCTCACATGATTTCTTAATTAAAAGAACCATAAAGTACACCAAGTACCCTCAAAATAACCCAAAAATACTTGTCGTCAGCACGTTGTATCCACCGCAACTCTGGGGTAAAGTACATTAGAGGCCCTATCTCATATTCTCATTGAAAGACCAAAATTTGAAGACGCTCGATGAAATATTTACACTGATAAGTGTTCTCCAGCGGGATAAGAACATGCTGCCCCCGTACGTCCCCCATGTCGAGCAGGAACAGAGGTAAAAATTACAATGTTCATTATCGTGCATAATTCATTTGGTAACTTTTGCAATGATTTCAAGGGGCTTTTTCAACTCCTTGTGTAAAAATTTTATTAGCATTACTCAGTAAGGTGGCGGCGATGGGCTTTATCAGCCTTACTTTCTCTTAGTCACTTGCAAATCCGCTTTAAAAGCATCGCTCACTCTGGGAATTTGAATATTTCAGCTCTTAATGGTTTTGTAATTGAATTTGAATGAGAAATGGCACAGGTAGAAACCCTATTCTATCCGCAGTACGAGCCATTCGCCGAAGACGAAAGTACAGTCAAGGAAGGTGTAGAGGGAACGACATGAATCGACGGTAACAACAATAACCAAAATGGTTTTGCAAACCCTCTGAATTGGATCCGTATTGGAAAATAAGATGGGAATTTTTCGTCCCAATTTTCTCTCAGAAAATCGAAAATTCAGGCAATGTGTTACGGAAGGAAGTGCGAACGCTGGCCGTTGCCAAATATTCTAAAGTATAAATTTCCTTTCATGTCCCCTCGCCAATGAAAATTGACTTATTTGTTCGTTTTATTACATTTTTTTTTCGTATTTACATTTTTTAAAATCCGCTTTTGCCATTTTTAATATTCACTTTTATATTTGACAAAATTTAAAAACGAAATTCTTACGGAATGAAGGACTTCTCGCTATGTGTGATCTAAAGTGAGAAGTTGCTATGAACAAAACAAATTAACTTTTCGTAGACGTACATTGTGCAACCTATGCCTGAAAATGTTCTAACTCATTTATCAAAACCTTTGAAGTAGTAACTTGCAGCCCACGTACTTCGTGCGTGTAAAAGTCCTACGTCTCAAAACTTTTGAGCCACTTCTCTTCTTGATTTGGAACAATTTAATTGCCGGAAAATGTTGTACTTTGGTTCTTGATTTAATCGAAGTGGAATACTGCAGAAATTAAGGTTGTGTCAAACTCCTTCCACAGTGAGCTAGAACTTAATCAGACAGGGAAAATAAATGAAAGCAAATTTCAAAATTCACCGGTAAGATGACTCGATGCTGATAAAAATTGGAAGCCATTAACATTTTCAAAGATATTGAAGTTTGGTCATTCCAAGAAGTTTTGTCGACAGCAGAACTTCATTTAAAATGTAATTTAATTCAAAAGTTTTGCAAAGTTTATCGGATCTAGTGTACACCATAGAATGCAACCGGAGTGCAAACCCTGACGACGACAACTATGGCGAGTTTTGTTTATATCCATGTCCGACTTTTGCGACGTAAAAGTTGCTCCTATATAAATTTTCGGTATCTAAGTTTCGTTAAATGCTGTACAATAATAAAATCGTACGGCGTTTGACTATGAAACGAACCTTCTCTACGAAAAGTGCCCCTAGACGAAGATTCTACATTTCTGAAGACATGCTTGAGAATCTAGGAAGTGTTCTAGGTCTAGCGCCCTAACCAGCCAAGGGGTAAAGAGGATTGCAATAAAGTATTGCACACTACACGGGTGAATTAAAAGCCCAGCCTGTACAATCCTAAAATTGAAAACCTTTTTCAAGGAGGTGGAGCCCCTATTCTTGACGGCAGAGAGAGTCTGAATATAAACAAGACCTCCAAAGTTTCTGCCGCCTACAAGGAGCGAGTTGTCGTTGGAAATGTCAAACATTTCCGGGCCCTAGTAAGAGCACCCTGTAAATTGCTCAGAAGCTAAAAGTTCTAAATATTCAATTCTTAATTCGGCGAAAACTTCGCCTCTTTGTACTTAATTACTTCATCCGACCAGCCGAGGGTATTTAAGGAGCACTCCAGGCCCAGTTCTGGTGCAGCGCATATTGGACTTTCTTGCTGCTCCTTTCCTGCAAGGACTGAGTCCTATTTTCTCAAGGACCCAGAAGCTTAACTGCAAAACTTTCTTTGCCCAGCGAGCAGATGAACGAGAGATAAATTGAAATTGATAAAAATTGAACTCCTTCTTCAGCCGAAGGAAAAGGAGATAAATGGACGTCCTTTGACCAGAACAGGGTCTCCACTTACTTCTGGCCCCACAAAGCTTTTTTCTTCTTCTTCTTCTTCTCAGAACTGATATTATACATATAGTGGCGTCTTTGGGTAACGGTTCGGCCCCACAGGGCAGTCAAGACAAGTTTTAGCCACCCCGAATGTCTAAATTATGGATCCAAGTTGGGCTTTAGGGAAATTTCCGAGACAAATGGACTACCATTATCTTAAGACATCTGGAGCAAAGTGTATGTTCAAAAGGTTCAACTAATTCTTATGGGTGATTCCGTCCAAGACAACAGCTGAAATATAATTTCAACGTAATTAGCAACGATTCGGATTAATCTTTATTCTTCCCGGCTGTTTCCTTCCTTAACATCTTAGAGATATTAAGTTCGCGACACTTGCCAATGTCATTCCTAAGGACAGGTCATCTTTAGAGACAAGTTTGTAATTATTAAGTTACTAAAGATGAGATCTACTGCCTGTGGGTTAACACTTGTAAAGGGGTGCTAATTCTAACAACTTACTGACTATCTGGCTTTACAAAATCAATAAAACATATCTCCCAGACTTATTTTAGGGTTTCGTACCTCAAAAGAAAAAGCGGAATCAATTTCGCGTCTGTCTTTCTATCTCAGCCGGTTTTCTCGGAAACGGTGTGACATAGAAACTTGAAATTTGGCATAGTGTTGGATTTTAGTGACGCGCAGGTACTCCAATAATCTAAATTTCTGAAATATTTTTATTTTATCTTTAAAGTTTGAGTCGAAATATTTTTTTTCTTGGCCGTGTGGGGCATCGTTTGAAAGGGCTACTCTTAAGGACCTCAAATATATTCTTTTCAAATTTTTAGATGAAATGGTTTTAAAGTTGTAACTTAAAATGTGCGAAAAATGAATGTTCGATTGTGATTATAAATTAATATTTTCAAATTTGGGTCTCATAAAACTGTCTGAAAAGATGTGAAAAAGTCTGGATTTTATAAAAATTAGTGTAAATTTGAAATTTGAAACTAGTTGTTTATTACAAGTTGTTTTTCAAAATGTACACCTTAAAATCCCAGGAAACTTCACAGATTTCATGAAATATTTAAAAAGGGTTTATATTCCATTTTAATTAATTTCTACGATATTCAAGGAATATTTTATAAAATAAACATTTCATTGCCTTCTTTTCTTATTGCTTAAAAAAATTATAGAAGCAGATATTCATGTTAATAGTAATTGAAATTTGTAAGAATTTAGACCTTGAAAAACAAATATTTTGTATCTTTAAAGCCATAGCGAGAACATGGTATTACTACGCTATACTATTGAATTTTTCTTGTTAGTCTTTTGATCAATAAAGTAGAAGAAATTTGAACTCTTTATAAATTTTATTCGAATTCTGATGAATTTCGTTTAAAATAAAAATATTTGTTTTTATAGATTGCAAAAGCACACGTGCATACGTGCTGACGTTATTCCCTGCTTTCAATATACTTAAGCCTTCAATGTAAAATTGAAAAATTTGGGAACTCCTGTATACACGACTGTTATAAAATATTTTCCATTTTTCTTTTTCTCTAACCTTCATGTCTTCTTCGTAGAAGCATAATATAAATTATATCCTTTGTCAGCAAGACATCCTCAGTATGTCAAAGCCCTTTTAGATAAAATTGCTTCTAAAGAACTCGTTGAAAACCGATTTACTGAAATGCCAAAGTGTAGGTTGAAATTCAAACAAGGCATGGAGTATGTCCCCTAGGTGAAGGATGTGCCCAACAAGGGTTAAAGGATTAAAGAGACATGAACGACCCAGGAGATCAGGAATTACCATAACTAATACATTAGGAGCTCTACTCTCACGCTATATTAATCTCCTATTATTAATTGAAGGACCCAATCTGGACCATTCTCAAAAAGCTCCTGCAGAACTTGAAAAGGCCAGGAATTGCGGACACGGTAGGAAGACCAGGATAAAAGAATATATAGCGTGCCCGCAAAAGCTATAACTTCAATTTTCTTCAAGTAGTCTCCAGCAGCGTCTTCTGCAGAGTGCACAAAAGAATTCATTTTCGAATTGCTTGGAGTCCTCTGTCGTCATTTTATTAAAATCTTTCCCATGGTCCAGGCTGTGCCTCCTTTGAATTCGCGCTAGCTGAACGGACGCTCCTTTCTTAATGAATATCACAAGCACTTGGAATTTTTCCATGCTTGGCTATGGCTTTTAATATGCACAACATCAATTGCGAAAAACATAGTTGTCTAAGAAATGCGTTCAATTTCTCAGCAAGGTAAGGCCGGGCTAGGTATGAAGGTGGGGAACCTGGAACGTTGTAGGATCAGGTTTATTATACGGCAGTCTAGTCTTGCCGCAGAGCAGTTCACCCTGTAAAATTTTTATTTGTTTTCTACCAGTGAATGTACTTTCGCTACTACAGCAGCAGCAGCATCAGGAGAGTCTTGGAAGTAGGTTCGGCAAAAGTTCGACTCCTTAAAGATACTCCTAAGTTGCTGAGACTGAAGAGTCGGGAAGCTTAAGACGACGACGATGTGGGGAGATATTCTATATAGGACGCCCTGTTGCCTTTCACCTTCGAACGGTTGAGCCATCGGCGTTTGTGTCATCACTTAAATTATTGATGACGTTTTATTGCCTGGAGCAGGCTCTTAACGCCATGCTATTGACTTTGAGACTCCTCGGGGACTTAACACTGCTGTCCGTTTTTAGTGTAATACCGGCCGGTAAGTGGCAATACATTTTTATAAAAAAGGTGGGAAACCCTCAATTTTCTAGAGGCCTGATAGCCACCGTCTCCGCTACCCCAACGTAAATACAGGAAACTCTTACTAATTCATCAGGAGTCCCTTTTTGTGCAGAGGTGGCCTAATTCTTTTTTACGGAAATGAAAAATACCAAGTTGCTTTCACAAATTGCTGTGGCTGGTAAAAATACTTGCTTGGCGGATAATATGCGTAATTTGGGAATTTCAAAGCGGAAAACCTCTGTAAACCTTTCCCATTGACATTTCGTCGTTCCGGCCGGTGTTTAGAGGGGTGTTCCAAACCTCACCAAATGTATTCAAAATTTTTAGGCCCATGTGATGTGAAGTCGTGCATAAATAAGGGTTCTCGATCGAATATGGTTCGCCGTCGTCGTCGTCATCATCTTCGTAGTCAGTCGAATCGGTTTTGTACTTTCCTTAACGAACTGGAATTGTTACACCTTTTGCGCCTCTTGCTTCCGGAATCCCTGCAAACCCGTTTGCGAACCCTTGCATGACCTGCGTATATAAATTTTCGCGTATTCCACGAAATTTTTCATGCTTTTCATTGCTTTCTCCTCTCGCGTGATTTAGTCTCGGTTACCCGACGTGAACGACGGGGGTTCTTTCTTCATTTACAGGTCAGCGGGTTTTGGGGGTGTTTTCAATAAAATGCATGCATCCCAATGGGTGTCGAATATATTTCAGATGAGATGAGAAGTTTTAGTTCCCCTATGGGGGATATATTTTGAGTGCTCTTATGAATTGAAATTGAGATTTATGTCGCGCCGAATGCAATACCCTCTGATGTATCGACTTTCGTACATTGTGAATTCGACAAGCGCTTTGATGGGAAACGTCATGAGAAAAGACACTTGTATACATGTAAATAGAGTCATAATTTCTAGTAAAGGGAAGCTCTAGTGGTTCAATTACTTAGTAACCATCAAATCCAATTACTTGGTACTGAATGTTACGTAAAGGTATTTCTATTTCTGTTGTATAACTTCTTTTCCCTATGGAAATATTTGTGGATTAAAATAAATTCATAAAATATGTCCTTTAAATACTGCATAAGAACTACTTTGACAGTTGGTTAAAAGTTAATTTATAACTTTTTCTTGAGGAATTTTGCATTAAAAAGCAATTAGAAATGATTTAAATAGAGCGGAAAAAATAAAAAGCTTTTTGCCATCAAAAGTACATATCAAATATATCCTAAATTTTCGTCCGTTTTTTTTTTTGCATTAAAAACTGTTTTCAAAAATTTCGTATTTAAGAAAAAACTGTGCAATAGTACAAATACGGATTCGGTCCCCACATCCCAACTCCCACTGTTTCATTTCTCCTAGGGTACAAACACCTCTTTTAAATTGAGAAAACATCAAAAATTTAAGTTATAGTGTGAATCTGAAATTTCAGTGAAATAGATAGAGAATACTACAGAAAAAATTAAAAAGCTATAGGAACACGCGCGAAATTTTTTAAATAAACATAACTAGGTACAAATATTCCCTTAAAAATTTAAGGAGATAAAATATAAAATGAACTCATGAAAGCAACTACACCCCTTTGTTATTTTCTCAACTTTGAAAAATTCGGCTATTCTACGATTTGCATTTACGTTATTAAAATAACTTATTTTCTCAGCTTTTACAAAAAATAAATATATTAGTCCAGAGCAGGATCCAAACTTAAAATTCAATTAGAATTAGAAAATACCTTCGGTTCAGTGTCATTTCTTCTTTTAAAAAATTAGGAGTAATTATTAAAATTATCTTCAATGTGTCAAATGAAAAAAAAGAAAGTGTGAAAAGATCTTTGATTCACACTTGTAAGTTTCAATTTGAGGTACATATGGTTTATTCTAAAACACAGAACTTCGCCATCTTACTAATAAAAAAAAAATGCAAAATGTATCCGTCGTACAAAATTGCAAGAAGACTATCGGTTTTCCGAATGCACAATTTTTCTATTATGTCTTTACATCTAGAAAAATGAGAATATTTTCTAAAACCATCTCGTTGCATCTGTACCCGACCATAAGAGAAGCGAAACAACCAGAGTAACAAGAATGAGGCGTCCCAAATGGAAATATTCTTGGTGACAGCCATTCTTCCATGCATCCAACCTCATGAAGAATCGTATCCGAAAGATGGTTGATTAGACATGAAAAACTAAACCGTCCGGAAAGCAGCTAGCGACGGGCTAAGCGCACAACCCGAGACAATTCATAATGCGGAGCATCACTTTAAATTTGTAAATTCATTGCGTGAAAATAAGAAATGGTCGGAATTTGAAAACTTCAGAGGTCCCCGGCTCCATGTTCCTACATTTCAGTTGGCTCGGGGAAAAGCAATTCCTGGCATGTCATCTGTCAGAAATTTTGAGCAGATTATGAATTCGTGTAAGCTGTAATCCTCGGGGATGTCGGATGTAATATACCCTCAATCTTCGTGTATATAAAACGTGAATTGGCGCCGGTTCCGTTCATGCATACGTCGTTGTCTCCATCAAGACGTTGGGGTGGGAGATGTGAACAACAAATCCACATTCACTGCCACTAACGTGGAAATAATTGAATTGGCAACATATTGCAACATGCACGAGGTTTAGGAAGGTCTCAGAAAAAATAAAATAAAAACGTAAACGTGTTTATAAAGTGGAAAACTCATATCAAGATACGCTGAGATTACTCCGTATCTCCTAATTTTTAAGGTCCGTAGAAGGAAACGATTTCATTATCAAAAAATCCATGCATTTTATCTTTTCATACAATCCTCCAACTTTAAAAATAAATTTTCTGAAAATAAATCAATTTGGCTCTTAGAAAATATGTCATAATTTAAAAGTAATATTTTTATTATATTAAGAAAGGGGGACTCTTTCGAAATTAAACTAAAATTTATAATGTGAATTATAAATGCGTCGAAATGTTCAAATTTCTGAATCTAAGGTCCAGTCAGGTTTGAAATTTAAATCGACTTTGAAAATATTGATTTAAAGAAGTCGGTATTTAAGTATTTATGACAGCAATAGTTTAGTAAAATTCTGAAATCTTTTAATTTAATTGCTTTTCTTTCTTATGATCTAAATTTCAACAACAGCACAAAGTGATAACTTTTTAAACAACTAATAAAATTGAAAACAGGCAAAAATTAATAATATAATTATGATTTCTAACTACTAACGTTCAAATAAAGTACAACCTATTACTTGAAATAAGTGCGAATTGGTATCTCAAGAATCTGAATTGGCCGCTGGTGACGTCATTCTGGATATTCGTGATTATAAGGATATACTGAGCCAGATCCAAATATAAGAGAGCTTCAATTGAATTATGAAATTTAGAGACGTAGTGCAACAGACGCGTCTAATATTTTTTTGTTTCAATTTTAGAATAACTTTGGTAATTTGGACTTTTCAAAACGCGTAGCATATGTGAAATCTAGTCAAAGACATATAAAAGCTAGTGAATTGTGAATCAAATAAAAAATAAATCTTTTAAACACATGCTTTCTGTCAAGTAATAACTTTAATATTTTAATATTTGAATACTCTACTTTTCTTAGTTTTTTTTTCAAGACATTAGAGTTAACATATGACGGAAATTTCAAACTTTGCATCGCTTTTATTTTCTCGATTTGTGCAAAAGGTTTTATTTAGTTGCAGATTTTATGACATAAAAGCGATAAATAGAACAAAAAGTAAATTAATAAATTATCCAGCTTGTTGACAATTTCGTGCTCCAAAAATTCAACGGATATTATCGATATTATTTTAACTAAACTGAAATGGCAACATGTTATTCCACTCGATTAGCGTACAGGCCACAAACAATTTGTACATTAAACATGCCTTGAGCCGTGGGGAACATTACACATCAAACAGCAGCATCCCATCCGGCACCAAAGTCACAATTCCTCCATTAAATTTATTTATCCTGGTCCGCAAACACCTCCATCAAATCTATTAATTACTGTGAATAAGCTTACTTTCAGAACCGCAGATTTAATCACAGGTGCTGCTGTTGATCGAATTCGGTCGGGTGTTTGCCGGCCCGTCAAATACACACAATTAAAAATTTTGGAACATTCGAAGAGTTTAAACTAAACATGAGATGACAAACAGTTGACAATGTTGTTCCAAGTACACAAAGGCCTACTGTTTTTGTCCAATTACAATAATATCTAAAATCAATGCATTCGAATCGAGATGCATTAGTTGCGGACATTTTCAAAATCGCGGTCATCTGCCCATTAAATTCGAGTCACCATAGGTTCTACTTTTTGTCACTCAGTTCTATTTTATGGTAACGAGATTACAAAGCCTGCCAATTATCCTGCCTGTAGTATCGGGGAACTGCCTCAACTCGTTGGGGATTCGTTTAATTATGATGTTAAACAATCAATATCCAATTTGAATACCGATAAAGGAGACCAGCAAGGACCCTATCAGAAGAGTACTTCGCCGCTCCCGAGGCTATGCTCGGTCCTGATTTTGTTTAAACGGCCTTATAGATGAAGCTGAGATGAGTGGGACCACTCGTTTATGCGGTAAACAGAACAGATAAATATAAGCCTGGGATTGATGCCCCAATGCTGGCATAGTAAATTTTGAAACTGGACAAAATATCTGACATTTAGTGGTAATTAAATCCAACATATGAGATGTATGCTTTGAATGGAATTGTATGCTCCGGCAATATTTCAGGATTTGAGATTTGAAATTTAATTGAGATATTTATTCAATTTATTTTTACAAAATAATACAATTTTGTGCATAACATTGTCAAAAGTATAGAGGATTTTAATAATAGGTTTAAGTTTGGAACAATGTAGAAAATATAATTAATAACATACAGCAATTGTTTTCTTCTTATTTCTACTTTTAGTCATCACTATCTCGATTAAAATTTTTTGAACATTAAAAGAAGACTGGTTTTATTAACCTTCGTTGGTCATACTGCGATTTATGGACCACAATAATTTTCAAGTTTTGATCAATTCTACTTCAGATTAAAGAAAAAATTAGTATATATTTCGAAAATTCACCTCTACGTGTGTAAAAAATGAACGTAAAAAGTTATTCTTTTCGGAAATAAAGCCTTATCTTTAGAAAATTGAAGTGAAGAGATTCCCAAAGTTCCAACATGATTTTCCAAAGAATCAGTTATATATAAAAACATTTTTTTAAAAATGCAAAGAGCAAAGATTTTTGAATCATTTCAAATACCCCAAATACTTTACAGAAAATTAAGTTATTCAAATTGTTTAAACGTTTTAAAATTCCTTCTAAAAGCTTTGAAGTAATTTATTTTAGTTAGCTTTTTTAAGTCAGTGGAAATGATGTTGATGATGTTTATATAACCGCTTAAATATACTTAGAAAATAAGAATATTAAAATTATTTTAATAAAACTGACTGACTGAACGCAAATTTTAATAAGATCTCTGGGATTTAAACCTGCCTGGGGAGGGTTAATCACTAATTTATTGTAGGGATACCACAGCGCGAGCAACAGTCCCGCCCGTTAGCAAAATAGACCATGACAGTAAAACAAATACACTTTTAAAGACTATGGATAATAAAAGTAATAAATACAAAACAGTTTCAATTTTTCCTTATTTCAACAATTTCTGGAGGCGATACTCCACAGGCGTTTCTGTTAAAATTCGGCCAATTTTGGCTACAATAAAAATTATAAACAAGAAATAAATTTCCCCGGGGATCGCTCTGGGGGTTCCTTTGACTTTAAATAAAGTCCACCATAAAGCCATGGCCCCACGAACGGCCACGTAACGCCTATTAAGCGCGCGTAGGCTTTCAAATCATCATCACGCTCGACTGGTCACCTAAATCACATTTCTTGAATCATCGGTGCCATTTTGTTCTTCCTTATATTTCTTCTTCCATTTTTTTAGGCACCTAATTAAATTTTCCACGTGAGTGGATTAGAAAAAGGCCGATAAATTATTGTCTCAACAAACAAATTCCCGCGCCCTTCGTGAATCTGGCGGCGGGTGTATGTAAATGTTCATTATAATTTTGCTCGCCGTAATAGGGCACTTCAATATAAAGCCATATTTGCTCTACAGTGGGTTGTTAAATTTATGCGAAAAACTAAAAAATTACGAATTCCCGGATGGTAGTGCTTAATTCATGCAACAGCGTTGCAATTAAGGTTAATGATAAAATCGTATAGTTTTTTCTCTTCTATGTAAACGTGATATTTTACATCCGTACGACTTTCATTATTTTAATAGTTGAACATTTGTTTTAATATCTTTATATCTTAAAAGTTGAAAATAAATTTGGGAGACGTTAAATTTTATAAACAAAAATTTAAAAAGATTTTTTTTCTTATCAAAGAATATTTATAAACTTTTTTTTTTTGTTTACAGAGTCTACAATCGATTTAAAGTGTTTCAGTTTTCAAATCCGATGTACTATTTAAAAATGCATCATGAATAATTTCGAATTAAAAGAACAAATAGTTAATTGGAAATTGCTAGTGATAGAAAAATAACAACAATTAGTTAACTTTAGAAAGAAGGAAAGGGTGTCTTCAATTTTTACGTAAAACAAATTTTAATTGAAAAAATGAAAATGTCGCCTATTGAAAGAAATGGCCGGGGTCGTAAAAATTAAATTTATAAACAGTGGTCTAATTCAAAAATGTATAAAACCTACTCATCATCATAATCTCCAGATTAGGCAGTTTCTCGAAAGACTAGGATTTATCTTTAAGACATAGACAACACTGAATAAAAACGTTTCATGCAAAAAGCGTCTATGCTTCAAATGGAAAAACTAGTAGGAATATTTAAATACATGGATCTGCGCGGATACCCATGTTTGTATGTTAACAAGTTGGGAAGAATACCGTACTGGGATGGAGGTGCAATCGGTGCCCGGCGGTAGGTATCTAAATCAGCCAGTTCGATTAGTGCCTTCCTGATAGCACCTGGTGTAGATTTTTAATTTCCTCCGCCAACGCCGTTGATTATGGAACTAGGCCTTACCGGTGGTGTCCGTGTGGCGCTCCATTTGCAATATAATCGATCGCCGACCTGCTTCTGATTAAAATCTTCCCTTGCGCCGCAGCCGCCAAGTTTTGTGTTCGCCACTTCTTCTGGTTAAAGAAGTTTGCGGTGCGGTGCGGCTGCAATAAATTAAAAACTTTTCGACCATTAAGGGTACCTTTGATTCCTTGCAGCCTCTTCTTCTTCTTACCTTGAATATGGGTGGCTCTAATGGTCGGGAAACGTGTTTTGTGAAAATTTGCTTAAATATTTTATATCTATAGATCTCGACGGGGGTCGATATTTATCTTCTTGAATAGTTCAGGAAAATGCAAAGTTTGGAAGTTGTTTCAATGCACGACTTTGGCCGTGACAAGGCTTTATAAGGATTTTCTCATTTACTCCATAACGCCCTTATTTGTACTCATAGGGTATTAAGAAGCGGCGAAGGACTAAGACTAACTAACTTAGTGGCAAAAACTCAGGTCATAGTATTTTACATTCTGATGGGTACATTAAATGTTCAATGGGTGATATTTTTCGTTCATTGTTAAAATTAATATATTTATATATAATTAAAATAGCATGCATTCTCACTTGTTCAAGCACGAATTAATAATGAAATTGTAGTATTGCTTTTGTATTAAATAAAATCACAAAATGGGTTTTTCTAATCAGTATTGTTCTATTGTACTTTTATCAAATTTATTCAAGTAATTGTCATTCCGTAGGAAAGAACATAAATTTTTGAAAAAAGACGACTTCTTAAATTATTTTTCTTTAAAATATTTGAACCCCTAATTTAATTTTAAAAATCCTTATGTATAAAGTTTTTAATAAATTTTTAAACTTTTCAATCTAAATAAAATAAATAAACTATTATTCATTATAATCGTTAGAATAATAGTGATGTAGAATTTGTATAATTGTTCTAATACAACACACCTGAAGAAAAAAATGCTAGTTTTGTATTAAACATCGCCTTTAATAAGATCAATAGTACCTTAGTAATTTCATTTAGTCTAGTGAGCAAATAAAAGGAAAATTACCTAACGATTAAAATACTTTCTTACCTTTCAACTAAATTTTCAATTCCTTATGCATATTAAAACTGCTATGATGAATATTCAGTTAATCCGTGGAACGTTCATACTGAAAATGAAATGAATAATTTGAATTTAGAAATTAAAAAAAAATATATATAAGATGTAGTAAAATATAAAATTTATTGTGAAGCATTTTTCAAAGATTTTTACGATCCCTTTTATTCAAACAGATGAAAATATATTGAGTGTAAATTTTATTATATTTTTATATCTTTAAAGACAGAACAAGATATGTTTAATTTGATTAAATAAAACTTGTCTAGAAAACTAAAACAGTAATAATTTCCAAAACTTAGCTGGATTTAATTTGTTAAAGATTTTTTAAAAATATAAAATTATAAATATTTTATGATTTATTCAATAAAACTAAAACTGTGCGTATGCGCTATATCTTAATAACCAAAATCGTCTAAAATATTTCCACGACGTTTGAATTGTAAAATTATAATTTAATAATTTAATTATGTATATTCCCCCTTTTTAACATGAATCTCCTGCTATTAATTGTATAGTATCTCCCATAAAATATTCTTCTATAGCAATGTGCATGCGTGACATGTACATGGGTAATTACCTGAGAGGTATTAAGCTATCACTGAATGCTTTTTACATGCGAAACGGAAGTGTCTCGGGATTTAGCTAGGGCATCTTTCTGCTCCGCCCCTTGCCGTACCATTTT
This sequence comes from Proctacanthus coquilletti, assembly GCA_001932985.1. Taxonomy (NCBI): domain Eukaryota; kingdom Metazoa; phylum Arthropoda; class Insecta; order Diptera; family Asilidae; genus Proctacanthus; species Proctacanthus coquilletti. The sequence continues at coordinate 102,929 of MNCL01000027.1, read as the reverse complement.
TATTTAATGAGTTCTATGTAGAGCTACTGCACTTAATTGAGCGAATGTTAGCATAAAAGGTGCAAAGATCTACTTTGAATTATCTTTTATAAACTACAACAGCGAATGAAGCTAAAATCTTCATAAGTATTCTATGAAAAAAAAAAAACGTAACGTTATGAGAGGAACTTATTAGAAATATGAATTGTTTATTTCTCGCAAGGCGCAACGGATGCCCTCGAAATGCATCCTATGGGAAAATGTTAATTCAAACTAGAAAAGTGGATGTTTATAGTAATGGTATCTAAGCAATTAATGTTAATCTTGCTATTAAGTAAATTTAATTAATTGAATTTATGCTAATTGACTACGGCAATCTAACAAATTGCTATCACATTCTTACTGAGATACGAAATTCCTATGAAACCTATGCAAAATGGTACTACTATTATTTACCTGTTTAGCTGAAATAGAGTTAGAGTTTTACTGGTTTTGCTGGTCGTGAACGGAATTTTATATACGTGAATATTGGGAAAACCATACCAAAGCCAAGACTTGTCTTAATCCATCTTTCAAGAAGTTGCTGGGTTCTAAGAATCACATCATTTTTTTTTTAATTATTGAATTACCGAAAACTGGGCTTCAGCCAGAAGCGAAATCGAAATAAGTTATAGTTTTAGTTTAGTTTAAAATAATATTTATTGGATTTTAAAATTTTGAACATGATCATATTTATTCAAACTCCTAATAAAACTCTTAATAACTCCAATTTGAACTAAAATCATTTTGTTTTAAACTGATTCAGTTGTAGGGCGATAAAATTACCTACGCAGTTAAAGGGTTGTTGAAATAGTAACCTTTAACACACAAGTTTAACGCTACAATAAATACTTTAAGTTTAGAACTTTTCAGCCAGATTTTATACTTCAAAAGTTAGTTAGAAAATTAACCTATTTTTTTTCAAAACATCAGAACTGGTAAATATTTTTTAAAAAAGGTGGTTTCTGGCTTTCATACGAAAAAAAATCATAATACTGTTTTACATGAAACAAACAAAAAGTACGTAATAGGCGTAAAAAACGACAGGCTGTTCCAGTCAAACGATTGAGGTGGTTACCCCGACCTGGACCATTCCTACCATTTTCATCCCCATCTAGCCTGCCTAGGAACTTCGCATTTTTCAGGCTCTAAAGGGGCTTGAAGAATGGCTGATGAATACGGAGCTAAATCCCCGAGAGCTATGGCAGCAGCACGCCCAAATCCCGACTCGTCATAATTACAAACCACCTAAGGCTAGAGGTTCATAGGCTTCTAGGTAGACACCCGGAGTGCTGATCCCCGCTGGCATACACCGCCGGCATGCACTTGGCTCGAAAGCTAAGACCGGGACTTAGTTTAAGTATATTAAGGCGTATCCCGTCAATAAAATTTAAATTATCATTAAGTATGCTGCTTTCGCGTCGCCCCCTAATGAGCCGGTGTGCGGCCAAATTAACGATTTGGCAAAATTTTGAGCTCTATTCGACAGAGGACATCGCCGGATTTTGAGATCCAGATTTGCATGCCGATCTGGCGGCGGCAACGTTTTGCGCAATCAACCTTTAAGTCCTTCAGGAATTTATAAAAGGCTCATACAAAATTCAGGCGATTTAGTATAGTCTGGATCATTAGTGTTTTATTGTGCGTCGTCCCCATCCCCGGCGGAATTGTTTGTGAATTGATTTTAATTGAAACGAGGTGGAGGATGGCCTGATTAACGATTCTGCTCCAGCCTCGTCCGGCGTCGATATTACTGATTTCGGTTTCGGTGTGTAAAGAATTTTCATTTTGCGGCAAATTATAATAATTTATGAACAGGAGGCGACTAAGCATAATCTAAATTGTGTCATGGAATGCATTCTGATACCAATTTAATTAACTGAACTACGTTCTAGCCATACAATGCGGGATGCCCATCAAATGCCCATCCCGAATTATGTGTGATGTTACACATAAAAGATTAATAACAATACTCGATGTGAATTTAGTATTAAAGAAACGTTTGATCAGTTTAAATCTATTTTTTATTAATATCAAGTTTCTTCCATTACTTCAAATAGTAGTTATTTAAATTATTCCAGAAAATTTAATATGATTTATTTTTATATCTATTGGTAAAATGTTCGTAATTTTATTGTATTTTGTTTTATTCAGACGGGTTAAAATACATCCTATAACATTTCAAGTTTTCTGTTTGAAAATTAGTAAACATTTCATGGTTCCCTAAAACTGCAAGATGTTTCCATGTCTTTATTAGCCGCCATTTCTCTTTCCGGACTAATTTTACATTATAGCGAGGATTAGATGCGGAACTGAAAATTCGCTTATTTCCATTGGTGAAAACAATTCCATAAAACAGTTTCATGGACCATTGTTATAACAATGCACTTAGCCAAAGGGAGCAGATATTTATGCTTGCGTTATTTAAACTTTTCCGGACTTAAGCTGTCCCCTCGTGAAAGTCGAAGGTTGCAAACAGGAGTCCTGGACCCTACAAAATGGGGACTACCGAAAAATATATGCTGTTTTGTACTGTTGCCAAAAAAAGGGAACCGAGCGCACGAAACTTTCAGAATCCCAGGGATTCAATAAATTTCCTTTCTTGGTAAGTAGCCGGGAATAACAAACCCATAACTTACAACTGTTTACCGCAAGGTAATAGGATTTTCCCAGTAACTGAATAACTTTTCGGGTAACCTAAAACGAGCCAAAAGTGTGAAAAACTTTAAAGCTAAAAGGGAACTTTTGTAGGCACTGCTGTCCGGATTTTGGTCGGTACAGTCTCCGAAGGGTCTATTCGTTATGCCAAAAGAAATATTCCCTTCAAAGGACAACATGGTGTATGTATTTTTAGACAGCCCTCGGAGAACTTTCATAGTATCTTTCCTATAGAAAGCCTAGACAATTCCTGTGCCAGACAACCGGGATAATCGCTCTGTCAAAGTGGCCGGCATAAAACAACTCAGCTCCCCTTGAATGCCGGCAAATCTTCAATTACTGTCCCGGTCATCTAGGGGCACAGGAGCAAACTTAATTAGCCTTTTCTGTTCCCATTAACTCTGGTATCCCTTACTGGTGGATTCTGGCAGATCCTAGAGGAGTTTGCGACATCCCTGGTCGCATAGTCCATCCCGATGAGTTGAAATTATCAGAATTAGAAGCGAGGCTGATATTCCATAATACCCTAGTACCGTACAGCACGATATATGGTCCAAGGCAGGATGACTGGCCGGATGCTACTGAATAGTACTCCTACCCGCTCCGTCCTGGTTCACCATTGTGTGAATATTGTTAAGAACGAAGGACCGGGAGAACATTATCGTATTCTTGACATTTTTGCCTATCTCTGGATATCTTTCTTTTGCCCTTTTGATCAAATTTGTCATGAAGGATTGACATGAAATGGTCAACAAAAGCTGTTAAAGTTACATGTTGGATGGCCTCGGGCCAATATCCTGTCCTTTTATCGCCCCATCTAGTCCTGGATTTGCGAGAAAACATTGGGAAAATTAGTCAAGCAACACGAGTTTTAAGCGCAATCAATCAATTTTCGGACGGGGGGTTGGGAGACGGTACAGAATAGCTTTCCTGAAGACTTCAAAATTTTAGTCGTACAACCCCAGACCCAGAGTGCAAAAATCGACAATCAATGGGACACAAATCTAGATGGATGGGGGATTAAAAGCAGCTTCCAGCCGGATGGCAACAGCATTTTCTTAACCATAGCCGTCGTTGAATGTGGTTGTCTTCTTTCATCCCGATGGTACTTTGTTATAGTCAACATTTTGTAATTATGGTCAATTTCTAGTCCAGAAAGCTTATGCTTTTAATGAGCTGCTCTTTTTGGATCCCATGTTATTAATGGTTTTCTGTAAAAGTACGCCTTGTATACAAAAATTAATTTCAAAACAACAATAGAATCATGAGTGAGATATACTTAATCTACATAATTTTAATAAATTATAGTCCAACAAAAACAAAGTGTTAAACACATTTTTCAGTAGAAGCAAATGATTCATGAACAGCGTTTGGATATGTCGAAATTTACTTTAAAAATTGGTTTATTCGATGTCATTTAGCGTCCTCCAAAATACTCGTAGTAGGAAACAAGAAATTCAAGAATTCGAGAGATATTTTTTATATGCTTCCATTTAGTTTCCTGTTCCAAGAATTTATTTAATTTTATCTGGTTGGGCTAAAGTAGTTTAAAACAACTTAGGGGTTAGTTTAGACTGTGGTAGATGTGATTGAACTCTAGAAAAAATAAATAAAAAGCCATTAAAAATAATTAGCGTAAAACAAGCAGGAGGTCAACAAAACATTCTCCTTGTCTTTGTTAACAGAAAAGTTTATTTATTTGAAGACTCCACATCCAAAACTTATTTCACTTTTTGTTTTTAATAATATGAATTTTAGTTTGCAGGGGCTCACAAAATTTCACAAACGCTTCTACCGAGGTGATGTTATATCGAAAAAAGTAATCAAAATTCTACATTTATTTGCTCCTCCATTACGAATATAGATTATACAATTTGCTATAATAGTTTCTATTCTATCCTAGTTTATCTTCATATGGCCTGTTATTGTCGCCAGTAATACTAGAAATAAAATCGAACATTTTACTCTCGTTTCCCATATTCGCATTAACTTGATACCTTCATCTACAAATGTTTAGTACTCTATATCCTTTCATTCGAGAGATGTCGAGACTTCTGTTTGTCGTCGGTATTAACTTGCAAGCCGTGCTACAAAAATCATCAAAGTCGCGGGAATCGTCTGTTCATTGTTTGCTTTTCCTTCCATGCCATTGACGGAAAATGATATCATCAGTGGCGGGAATGGTGGGTGATTACTTTCCAGCCAAAATATAGTCCCGATAGAATGTATCTTATATACCCGATCTGTACCGATTCGTCCGATTTGTTGATACCACGTCCGAACCAAGCTGCATTCAGGCAATTCCAATAATCCATAACGATATGAAACGAAGGAAACCGATTTATAGCGACAATCTTTATTAGTTTTCTACCCGAATCCGAGGAGAGTCCCAAACATCGGACAGGGAAAAATCAGGGATAACGGTGGATGTCCCGAAGAAGGCCAGTACTGGATGATAACGATATAAATAGGTATACCCGACACATGTGATAATCCCCGAATAGGGGCGGTGCGAACAGTAGTCCGGGAATGATGGCATCGATAAAAAGGACCAAAACTTGAGCATAAACACGACCTGACTGCAGAACGGCAGCACATCATCAATCAAAAACTCGATAATTTCAGAAGGGGTCCCCCAAATCGATCCAACACATGTTACAGTGGATGTTGAAATTTATTAGACACCGAAGTCAAGAGCGAATCTAGTCTGAAGTGGATGTCGGAGCAGGTCTGCGTCGTCTCCGATTCCACATTATGTACATAACCAGATTCGCCCTCGCCTAACGGTCTGTAAATTTGTCCTTCATTGATTTTTTTGATAAGACATAAAAATTGTCGCTTTATCGCAACATGAGTCGAAGGGAGGAAATGCCAACGAATTGTGAAAATTTGATAATAACATTTTAATTTTAATTTCGGCGATAGTATAAACAATTTATGTTTAAAACATTCAATTGAATTTTAGAGACATAATAGACAATTTTTTTTTTATTAGACTCATTGTCTCCTTTTATTTGATATCCTACGAGGGAAGATTTATTTGAAAAAAAAAATATTCCAGAAAAAGAAATCTAGTACTATATGAACGATTCGTTTTGGTTTTCCTCTTTGCCATACATTTTGGAAAAAGTTTTCTCAAAAAATTAATTTGACATACCACAATTGCACACTATTTTAATTGTGTAAAAACGAATTTAAGCAATAGCCAATTAATAAAAAGGAAATTTCCTCCTGCGTTTTTAAATAAAATCAATTTGGATTTAATCTATAAATTCAAGTATTTTTTTTTATTTTTAATCCCAAAATGCTTTGCAAATCAAATAATTTCAAAGATGGAAAAACAAACGATGAAAGTCATTTGACTTTAAAAATATAAATCATTACAATTATCATCTTTATCAGTTATGATCCATTGTAATTTCCATCCCCGTCCTGAACTTCAGTCCCATATCTTGGTAAAGAGAAGACTCTCAGAAAGTTGACCCTTCTTAAAGCCAGTAAAAGGAAATTTTTACCATTCCCCATCCCGATTAAACTGAATACTATACATTAATATTCCTAGGCAATGACAAGGACGTCGGCTTAATTAAATTCTAATTCATCCTAATCAGGTGAGACAACATCCTTGTACACCTGGAAATGAATGCATTCCCTGTCTCTTCAGGAATTCTGTTGCGATCTGATTATTTTTGATGACGGTCGCGACACGTGATAAATTATACTCTGTGAAAGAATCGGCTTACAGGATTACACGTTTAACCCTTTTTCCGGATCCTCCTGATCCTTTAATGGGCCGAATTGGGTTGGAGAAGGGTGAGAAGTTATTGTATTATACCAAAAACCTTTATTATGCCCTACTTATTTGGAAACTTTTAAATTGGATTACATTTAGTTTGCTACGAGTTTGTAAGAAGTCATCAGCAGTTTTTAAACTTGTTACAAAAAGTTAGTCAAAACCTCACTCTCGGATTCATAGAGTCTTTTTTTTTTTGATTAGTCAGCGAATCGAAAAACTATACACGTCCTTGTAAAAAAAGACTGTAGAAAATATGAATTATGAAAAATAAGAAGATAAATGCAAATTTCCTGTATCCGACACTTGCAAGATTTTATAAGAAGCGATTTAACACAATACAGCTCTCGACAACCCGTTCCATTAAGAAATTCGCTCGGGTGGCCGATCATAAGCAGACCCATAAGAAGTAGGGAAAATGGACTAGGGAATATGGAGTACGAGCTCCAGAATGGAGGAGGACCCCACGAGAGGAAAAGCAAAATTTATTCATCGTCAGGATAAAATGAGCTGCAGTTCCATCATCTGCGGTCTAAAGCAAATAGGTGGACGGATTCAAACCCGGAAATGATGAAAAATTGATTTGAACATCAACTCTTAGGTCTCACCTAGATAAATTCCTAATGCAATTTTGATCCAGACATACTGCACGTCTGGCAAGGAGTTGGCGTCCGTCTACTCTCCGCAATACTTTCATCTTGTTCCTAGACACCCTCACTTTCTACGTCGTCTTCGGAGCAGAGTTTTACGCCAGAGCTCCGGAGCTCTCCAGAGAAGTAAATTGATTACGGACACCGAAGATGGATAGCGTAAAGAAATGATTTCAGATTGGTAGCGCTTTCATTTGTTTCCGAAGCATTCATTATTCTTCCTCACAGTGTTGTCACTGCCGGTGACTATTTGTCATTATTATATACATTCGACCACTTAGCAATCTAAGGTCCATTTAGGATCGTGCTAGGCAATTTCTTCCTACTTTAAAGAAACGATAATGAGGTTTTAGTTTACTTAGAAGGTAATTTAACACTCATTTCTTTTTAATCAAATTCGCTAATACTGTTTTATGAAGCTAGACTAATTTTAGTCCCCAATTAATTAGTAATATTAAAAATAAAAACCGTTATAACAATTGGGATTTATTCTAGTTAATTAAATATACATTTTAAAGTATTATTAACATAATTATAGTCAGTAAGCGTAGAATAGAATTTTATTTTGCTTCAAAGTAAAATAATTCTTATAGGCGAGAAAATAATTTTTAAAAATCTTTAATTATTGTTCATAATCGATGTCTTTATACTAAATATATTTTTTTTAATTTCTCATTTAATATTTCCATAAGTTAAAATCAAATTGTATGAGATCAAAACTCACACAGAATTTCTCCAAGGTACTTCGTCTTTGACTTGTGCAGGGTCTAAGAGAAAAGCCTCTTATGACAAATAGTTTGATTTTTTACTAGAGTTTTTTAGCTAACCATTTTACCCCTACAGATTTTTAATATTTAAATGTATGCCCATAATTCAAACTTCTGGTAGACTTTTAAAAGTGATAAACCTGTAACAGGCTTTTGAAAAAAGAAGTTGCCTAAGGATTTAAGCTAAAATGAAGAAAATTTTAAAGTGTATATCCTCACTTTCACTTAGTAAACATTTTTTAGACTTAAGTAAAATACCCAAGAACGTTTTGAGACAAATTTCACAGGTATGCTAATATTCTTCCACAAATTCGAATGGTCACTGATGAGGACTTTACAGAAACTTCACCAGTACTTAATTCTACGAAAATTATAGGCAAATATTTTCCAGGTTTTTGGTGTGAGTTTAATTCTAGAGGAAATTTAACGACTGAAAGCACAGCCTTAATGATGATTACAAAGAGCTCCATAAGCAGTTTAAAGTGTTCCTGTCCGACGACATGGAAGTCTCTAAAAGTGGACAGAAAACGTGGGTAACGTTATTCTGGGCGCATATTTTTTTTACAACAATTGGGAGCAAGCGAGTTGTCGTGTCCTGGCCACCTCTGACATCTCCAAGTCGTGTCAGGCCAATTTCACATTTTGTTAATCTCATGATGCGCGATAATTAGGTGGAAAAGTAATTGCCGCTATATTCAACTTAATTAAAAGTGTCCATCATCATTAATTACCTGGAAACAAGGATCTTTTTAGTTAATTCTGTCAACGGAGAGCACGATGAGCACGTGTTTTTTTTTGAAGTGATTAACTTTTGATGTAATGATAAGCTCGATAAAATAGAACAGGATAATAGTGGATCAAAATAAATACTTATTAATTCTATACAAACAAATTAAAAGGCGACACACATAATACTTCTGGACTATGAAAGAATAGGGATAAAAAACTTTAACAATGCCTAATGAAAAGTTATTCAAGTGAGAAATTGGAGGAATTTAATTTTAATTTAAATGTTTCATTTAAAAAGCAGTCAATATAAGATCTAATCAAAAGATTTAGAAGTAAAAGGAAAATCTTCAATATTTTGTTTTATAATTTTTCTTAAAGTCGGCTTAGTTTATACTGTTTAAAAATTTGTGACATCAAATGCCTATGTCTAAAAACTATTAAAGATATTTGTAAATTCATTATTGATTTTGATAAAAACTACTTCTACTTTTTATTTAGAAGAGTTAATTTTTTATAGCTAAAACATCGATTTTATATATAAGAAATAATACAGAATTTCATACAAAAAAATTAAAAAATTAAATGAGCAATTTAAAAATTTCGAAGAAAGCTTGAGTAAATACGGTTCTATTTGAACTACAAATTCAAATTCTTTGAATGTTAATCAAAAAATAATTAAAAAACAAAATGATTAAATGTCTTACTAAGGGATTGCAGACATTTCTCGATTCAGTTAAAAGAAATTGAAATTTTTAATCCGTGTAACCGGCCTCATAAAAATTTGAGAAATAGTTAAAGGTAAGAAATTTATTTTTCACAATTTTGCAATCAATTTTAATATAATCAAGAATTGTTTTTAGTCAGTTAATAGTAAATATAGATCCTTTTCATTGAATAAAATATTTTCTCAATATTGTTAATTTTTTAAAAATTATTATTTACAGTTCAAATAAAATTGTTCGATTCCAATCAACCTCTCGAAAAATTTCAGAAAATTAAATATGAATCTCTGAATATTTCACATATTTTAAAATATTCATATCATAACAATTTAAATACAGAGTTAATACCTCACCTGCCGAAAAAATCCAATTAAAAAAGATACTTTAAATATTCAATAATATTCGCTCATTACTGGCACGCCCTATGCTTGGCAATAAATAAATGATTCAATTTATTCAAATTCAATCAATCACCTGAAAGCACTTGACGTATTTTCCTTAAAATTTTAAAACCTGATCAAATTAAATTTTGTTTCCCAGGCGAACCGCGAGAGTATAACAAGTCCATTAAAACTTCAGTTTCATTTGAAATCGATGAAAGCGTGGCATCATTTACTTTATCATCTTAGGCACCGTCGTCGGCCTCATCTTACAAAACCTCTCAGCTTGATCAATTCATAAGGCGGCGGAAAGTCAAATTCGCAATTAATTTTCAAAGAGTTGCTGGAAAATTGAAGTTAATCATTGGCCGTGGCCAAAAGATTCTTACCGTCTTCCTTACCATCAGAACCATTGAAGTATGGCCTCGTAATTTAGATGTTCGAATACTGCTCACAGGTGATTATTGTAATATTAATCACTACTCTGTATTATTTACACGTAGAAGATTGATGGACCATTGCTGCCTCTGCTCCCGACAAGTTTCCTGTCGGGAATTTATGGTACGTTGGTGAGCTCGGAGTATTTCTAAAAATCTTTTGAAAGGGTACTTGAATTAACGGCCGCAGAAGACTTTGTGAAAAATACCCAAAATTGGAGAATTATGGGAAATTGGCTAAGGAGATTTTAGACCACATAATGATCGTCCTTCAGAGTTTTGAAACCTGGACAGCATAATTATTCTATAAATATTTCCTATTCGATTCACTGAACTGAATCGGAGCATTTTAATACGCCAGGGATTTTGATAAAACGATTAAGAGGTCGATTAAAGCAATATTCCATGCACCATAATATTGCTCATTAATATTGTCCACTGACCTTTCTGGGCAAAGTACTAGAATGTAATAGGGCTATTACGGTAAGCATGTCATATTTTCTAACTTATTTGCACCGCCCATTTGCCACAAAATTGCTCGAAAATTGAGAAATATCTGAAAATTACCTTTCTGTATAGAAATTTACTATAAAACGCAACATAAAATGTAAATTCAGGGCGATAACCCACATTTCCTCCCCTCCCCCTCACTCCCTTTAGATTATGAAATAGGGCTGGGGAAAAGATAGAGAACAGGAAGGAGGAGGGGGTTACTTGATCGAGCATAGAAAAGAAAAATTGTTTTTTATTGTAAAAAATGTCAAGAAATGAGAGTATGTAAATTAAGATGCTTATCGTATAGCCAAGGAATTTCAAAGGAAAGCAATTACAGTCATTAAAACGGAAATTTCTTACAATTACTGCTGCATAAGATATTAGCAGAAAATATCCAAGAATAACCCTGGAAAGTGGGTTAACCTGAAAGGTGACCTAGTTCCCAACAGCTTCGCACAGCTCGGAGCACAGCAGTAGAACAATAATACGGGGATAGGTTGGAGTATCGATTGCAAGGATTATTTTGTAAGGATGAAGACAATTCGCATCCACTGTTTGCTGGTACTGTTTGAGGCTGTTCCCGATCCTATTGGTACTACTCTGGTCATCGGGGAGCGGCTATTCCAGCCGGAAATTAACGTTTTCGTGGGTGAGGAAAATATTTTTCCCTCTATTTCCTAAATTTTCTCCAACGTAGATATGAATCGCCCCCGGGTCGACCGAGGATACAAATGAAACAAACCCTGACCCGCAAACGGTGGCAAACATGTAGCCAGACACGTTTGATGAATTTATTGAAATGTTTGAAGAACCGATGGAGCATTCTGTCCGTGCTAATCAAGAAGAGATCTCCTGCTGGTGTCTGTAATACCTACCACCCCCTCTGTTTATGAACCAGATAGCGATACACAGTCGAGTGAAATATGAGGTGTTTCCCATTAACTTGAAGGCATCTGAAGGCTGCTATCTTTCAGCTCTTAAGAACCATTAAGTGGACTGCTTGACTTTATTCGAGATTTGCTTTTGGTTTTATTTCAGCTTAAGATACAGCCTTGTTGTTTCTTTCTGTTTAACGTTCTGACATTGTAGAATTGCTCAATAAACCGCTAAGAAATGGGCATATCAGTCTTAGAGACGCAGCTGTTTATCTGTTTTGTAAGGATTTAATTAGGCAATTACACTTATGTACACATGGGGCATAAAGGACCCTTAGTTTTCAAGCTTGACAACAGAAACTCTAATTTCATTTAAAGGACTATCGTACACTTGAATGCTTTAAATCATTTACAAAACCTATTTAAAATTTTACCCCAATTCTTAGCACATAAAAACGAAAAAATATCTTATATTAAAACTTTTAAATAGGTTCGAATAAATAATAATTGAACAAAACTAATTTAATATTTTGCAATATAAAAATCGGCTAAGTGGGAGTTTGATTCGCGACGTCTAAATTAATGATCGCAAAATTTACAACGGGATCCATTGGATATGAGGAAATTTATGGCATTTAAATAACCAACCCTCACCTGAAAAATTATTATTACTGATAAAATGTTTAAAAACTAGCTCAATTAGTTTGACCCACATTTGCATGTTCTCTGTAAACAAGTAAAAATTTTATAAAAGTGTGTTTTATAAGCAATTACAGCAGTTTTAGAAAGCAAAATAAATTTTTATTTCTTTAGTTTGTCCTTTTTGAACTAATTAAAGTAGTCACTTTAAATAATTAAATATGAAGGCAGTAATTCATAGCTTTTTGGAACGGTTTTAACATTTATACTTTTCACTATAATCAAAAAAGATAATTTTAATAAATGTGGACAACCCAACATGCAAATTCTGCGCACAAACGTTTATTACAAAAGTTTTAAACAAAGCCTATTTATTTTCAACATTCTTCTGAATGCATCAAATTTTATTGTTGAATATTAAAAATTTAAAGTTAACACAACAATTTTTCTTTAATTACTCTTTCAATATTAATCAACAATATTTCAGTTCTATTGCAATATCCAAGAATACTGGAAATTCAGATTAATATTTTTAGTAGGAGATGAGTAACGCACGTAAGTCGCATAAATCACGGCAAATTTAAAATTCACTCGTGGTTAAATGGACGGGAATAATTCAATAGTTCTCGAGACTATTCAGACACGCACGGACGTGAAAACGCTTTCCATCTGCAGTTCTGGGATCATTCTGGAGCGACTAAAATCCATCGAAACCAGGCTAAAGGGTCCTTCACATTTCACTCAATCAATCACTAGAAGCTGTCCAAATGGCTTAATTTACGTTCTGCGTGTGAATCTGAAGGTTGACGATTTGTTCGCATCTCATCCGCCACCGACATCCGTGACATCAAAAATTTAAATTTTGTGCGATTTCCGCGTGCTTATTAAGACACATCTCTTGATCAGAGGTAGGGACCAGGGTGACTCAAACTTTGATGGTGGAGTCATTGTCTCATTTCGGCATATGCATGCGATCCATAGCACAAGTGATGTAACTCCTCGAGCGTGAAATGAGCACAAAATTTTATGATCTAGAATGGCAAAAGGAGTTATTTGCATAAGGATAGACCTGCTTGACGATGCGGTGTAGCGATGCGGCCCAACAGCAGCATTCAAACAGAATGCAAGCAATTTGGAAGATTGCATCCTCATTTTGCATTGTCTGCTGAACTGTGTTGCGGAAAAAGTCGATTTATGTGAGCGCGCACCGATGCACCGATGCCTGTCTGTCTGTCTGACTACTTTTCAAGGTAATTTGTAACAATTAGGAACCTCCGAGATGATGGAGGATCCTTCCCACTCCATGGTGGCGTGTGGTGGCATCGCTCTGTCGATTCAGCTACATAATTAAACATTTTACTATGTAAATTCCAATTCAAATCTTGTCAAGGAGAATTCGGGTTTAGGAGATGAATACCTCCCGCGGCCATTTACACGCTTGAACAATTAAATATGGGAAATTGCATTTGCATCTTTATTGCGTTAGTATTAAATTCACGCAGAGCTGATTACATGAATTCATTTTTTAAAGTTCAAATTGATTGTGTAGGTAACGATAACATTAACAGTCTGGAAAATGAAGACACGATAAGACAGATATAAGAAATTGTATCTATACTTGCAATGTAGTAAATTTTCGAATTAATCTATAGGATAATTTATAAAAAAATGTAGTCTGTTCTGTAGTCAGTTAAAGTATACAAAAATTTCGCATCAAATTTTTAAATTGATAAGTTCATTTTAAAGATGTACACATTTTGAGCGTAAAACGACCTTTTAATAAGTTGATAAAAAATAAAAAAATAAGGTTGGCATACTTTGACCTGTGAACCTAAAAATATGTAGAATTTTGCTAAGAAGCAGGCTCTCAAAATTTTGTAACATTAGAAAACGAAAAAAATAAATCCACTTTCTTAATTTCAATCTATAGTGATATAAATAAAAATCTATTTTTATTTTTCTTTGAAAGGTTAAAGAACACTTTGGAAAACAAATCAAAAAATAAAATATAAAACTAGAAAAATCCAGAAAATGCAAGATATATCCGTTTTATCTTCAAAAGCTCTTCAAAATCGGAAACACTTCAAGGTAGCAATCATTTAATGTCTTTTCCTTCAGTGTTTCTTACAATTTCTTTGATTTTCTACTCCCCCTCAGAAAATCGTCTGCCGAAATATTAAATAACAAAATTAAAGCTTTTGAAAATGATTCCCTTAACACAAATTTGTTTGTATACCTCCTCCTCCCCGCCTCCTGTATTTATTGAGTGCCTATCTTTTATATCCAAGGAATACAAAATATTCCAGACATTAAGAGTAAACAAACAGAAGAACATTTGGGGCAATGTTTCGTTTGACGGGAGGAAGCAGTCTTCTATTATAAAAGGAAAGTCCTGGATAAAAAGAAATCATGTCACTGAATAAATTTAACTTACTGCAAGGCTACGAAATTGTTGTTCCTCCCTTTTCGTTTTGTTGGAGTTTGTTTTACAGACGATTTTATAACTAATTTACGACCTCAAAGAATTGAGGGTGTCGGGGAAAATTAAGTAACAAAAATATGCAACATCTAGGGCTAGTTCCTCTTATTCCTTCCTGGATTGGGTAAAACCGATAACTATGTCCATTTACCCCCTGTTGTCTTTTTGAATGGGTGTTTCCGAATTACTTATCGTCATTATCTTCACAGCGATAGGCTCTGTAAACTAGAAACTCAGTAGGCTGCCAAGAATTTCTAATGCGTGTTCGGCAAATCTCCTCTAAAGTCGTAAGGGTCGCGATTTCACTCCTAAGTGGTGATGAAAGCGTCCTGATAACAACTTTCTTTATTGCCAAAATTATTTTATTCACACTGTTGAAAACTGCTGTCTTGTGGCGAACAGGGTGACACAAATGGGTCTTGGAAACTGTTGGATTCACTAGTGTACAAGAACAAGAAGGAAACGGACGAAAGAAAATTAACGACATCTTAAGTGGCGCCTGTATTCAGGATGCCATTGATTGTTTCCTCCAAAAATCCATTATTATTGCACGGAGTAACTCCTTCGTTCAATTTCACAATTAGGAACCTCAAAGAATATCCGATGGTGAAGAATCGTCCGGGGCCAGGGCCACCCAGGCATTTGGCAAAGCCTGCAAACCCTTTCATGCTTAATTTAATGCGACAGAACGCCAATCTAAAGCGGTTTCCAATGAGGCGAGCATAACGAGCATCGTCTAGACGATAAGGCAACCCGTCCACCACCTTCGGGCTTTTGCAGAAGTGATCGAAGTGATTTCAAAAAAGAGGGACGACTCTGATGGTTCGAAGTAGCGTTGTTACAAACACAAATAACAACCAAAATGTTGTGGTTTTAAAAAAGATTTAATTAGTTCCTTCTTTGAAGTAGAACTGGAGTAAAATAACCCAGCGAAATTTTATCAGATCACAAATAGGCAGTGCTCATACTTAGAATTAAAATCCGAACTGTCTAATCGTGAGATTCTACAAAATTCCGTTTTGAAGTAATAAATTAATAAACGTACAATTGGATAAACAGGAAAACAAACAAGCTTTTGTTTTTAACCATAGGGTTAAATAGTTGAATTAGATCTTTTATCTAAATAAAAGTTCTGTTCAATTCTTTTAGAATGAAAATGCAACAAACACCTGAGAGTCTGTATTTAATTTATAGCCTAAATTATCCTGAAAATTATTTAAGCCTAATTAGAAGTCTCCATTTCCGCATTTCGCTAATATTAACAACATAGAATACAATTCAGAATGCGTTAATTTGTTTTGTACACTCAAGACTCATATTCTTAGGAATCGAACTAGATTCTTATATCATATAAAGAGTAATTTCAAATATCCCTCAAAATGTGCTAAAAATAAGAAAAACTGACTTCTTAAAGCAGTGAGGTAGAATTCCTTCGCAAAAAACTGGGATTTTTTAAATTTACATTTTAATTGAAGAGGAAAAATTTAGAGCAAATCTAATAAGATTTTTCCTTGTACAGAATATTAAAAGCAAACTAATCTTCGTCAAACATTGCATCCTTAGTTTTACTTTGTAAATTTTTCAGATTTAAGAATTTAAAGAGCATTTTAAGAACTCTAGAAAATGTATGGCGAAAATTTAATATTCCATTTTGCTATGAAAAATTAAAAACATCTTTGGAAGACGACCTAAATCTACATCTGAGGAATTTTCTTGCTATCTTATTGCTGAAAATAATAAAATATTTTTGCGGGATATTTTAAATCGAAGTTTGCATTCAAACTAACTAGTCCTAGAATTTATAAATTAAATCTTAAGAGAATCAAATAAAAAGACACAATGCACCATCTGAAATATATTTCTCTTTTTTAATAGTTAAAAGCAAAATAAATCGTATAACTTTTCGTATTCGATAATAATAACATGAAATTTTAGTATAAAAACTTTTTTTTTATTATTTGTATCTTTTTTTTTTGCTACTACAAAGTAAAATCATGCAGAAATCAACATACTGAAATTTTTTTTTGTTCCATAGACAAATTCTGCTTTACAACCTTTTTAAATAAATAAAGAATTATGGATATTTTTGTATTTTGCACAAAAGTGCAATCATTTGGATACATAAAATTTGTATCATTGCATTGATGCCATCACTGACCTATAAAAACAATTCACTATTATATAATGTCTGCTTTCACTCTCTCTCCACTGAATGATTTAGAATTTCACAGTGATAGGTGCATTAACCATGGCTGGCATCATTCCCATACCTTTTTCTGGCCTCAATTACGCAACTGTGATGCATGAATCTTCAGTATGGACCAGTCTGTGCCTTTTCTTGTGTTTTTGTTTCATGAATTAGTACACGTAACTGAGTTCCAATTTCCCCAGAGTAACATCGGCTGAAATACATTTGAAGAACGATTCCTACCAATTCCATTCCACCCACCTTATATCCGAAAGGATCCCCATAACTTCCCTTTTCCCGCCAAGTAACAGCTTCTAAGCCTGTGAAGAGGCGAAGACAACGCCTGCAAAGTAAGCGAAATTACCCAGAGCATATCAATCAGACTACTCCCACAGGGGGTTCTGTCGTCTTATTAAAAATTCAAGAACCTATTAATTGCCGCACAGGGGGTGCCGGATAAATTCCAGATAAAAAAAAAAAAAAAAAAAATTATATGTATAAAACGCGAAGGCGTTAAAGTGTTAAATGGGAGCAAAAAGGCGTAGGTGGCCTTCCCGGGAAGCATGTGGGTTTCCTGTCGGGTAAATTAACATGAAATTATTCATCAAAGCAAGGCAAGGAATTTACATCCGTTTTTCATCTCACCGTACCGAGATCCAGAAACCGTATTTCATAATTCATCCTTTGCATCTGTGGCCGATGTGGCAGGACCTTCCTCGGGGCGCCTGGGCATACGCGCCTCTATGACTGTTTACCGAAGGTCTCCCAGATCAAAAGGATGGAACGCCTGCGGAGGAGCTGGTGCGACAGAGCTTCCCGAAAGGTATTCCATATTCGTCCCTGGTCTACTCTAGGTGGGACATGATTCTCCCGGAGACCAATATTCTACAGAAGCCAACAAGATAAAATTTAACATTTCAACGTCGTTTCGGCCGTAGCTACTATGGTTGCTGCTACTGCCGTAATAGTGCCTTAGTCGTTCTAGCCATCGTAGTCATCTTCATCGTCTTCATCGTCGTCGTCGTTGTCCTCGTCGTCTTAGCCGGCGCTGTCGTTTTCTTTATGTGCATCTTTCCATGCCGAAGGACGACAACGACGACGGGCAGAAAAAGAGCCCCCTCCACGTATTGGAGACCATCGTACCACAGAGAAAAAGGCTGCCAAAGGTTTTTAGACGAAAAGGGCGTTATGCATACATGTACTATCTATGGATGTGTGTATCGGAACATTTTGCGAAGGAGATTTCCCAACTTCTTCTTCGGCCATATCTGAGAACACTATACGTGTGTAATGGGAAGACGTTCGAGGTAAACACACTATACATCACCCGGGGTAGATTTTCGTTTTTAGAGGCAAGTCGGCCTTGCTCTCCTTTCTGTACTCGATTTGCTGCCGCCCTGATTCCATCCTTGGTTTGGGCTATTCATACCCATACTACCCACCACCTTCCGAGAGTTTTTACACGGCCAAGTTTGCGGGCTCAATGCTCGTACGGATGGGTTCTGTTCCCCATCCTAGTTCTTTCTAACCCGAAATGTGATGGCACGAGGTCCAAAAAAAAAATAAGAAAACAAGAAAACTTTGTCGTTCACACTTAAGACCTGGTTCACACGGAAAAGGCACATGAAAATTTTCTTAAATTTTTCTTGTCCGTTTCTTATATTTGATGTGCCCCTTTTCCACTGTCAAACATCATCTCCCCGATTGGTAATCAAATATTTTACACTACTATTCCATCCTTTTCCGATCTCCGTTGTCAAGTGAATTATCCCAGTTCCTCTATGTCCGTGCAAGGATTGGACGAACTGGAAAGAAGTTTTTTCACAGTAGCGCTTCCGAAATGACCTTTGAAGTTTCACTCTCCAAGGCCCCGGAGGCTCCTTACCAGGCATCTTCGCTACAGCCTTTCGATGATGCTCCCGTATCCAAACGTGTGTGTGTTTTGAAAGAACGTGTGCTCCAATTTTTCACTTGGCTTATTCATGGCCAGTTATTGTTTGCGTAGTGTGCTCGGCGGAGATTTATAAAAGTCAGTTTGGGTTAAGACGAAATTACTGGGCGAAGTTAGTTCGAGAGATGATAATGTTACCTATTGCCCCCGAAGCGGCCGTCATATGGGAATTTATGACCAGTTATGTCTTCCCCGTTCCTTACTTAACCCATCAGGGAAGCGCTTCCAGGGCAGATATGATTTCACAGCACGACTTGTGGTACTAAGTCCTTTTTGATTATCTTGCTTGTAAAGTTGGCCGGAAGGGTTATCGTAAGTATAGTACGTCCTTTTAAAAAAGAACCTTTTATAATTTTCTATAAAATTTGTCAAGGACTGACGGAATAATTCTTATATAAAAGCACGTAAAAGTGTGGGTTTGTTTGCTTATAGTTCCAAAACTACTCAAACTAGTCTCATGCAGTTTTTCATAAAATATTTTGATTTCCCTATAAAGAGTAGGCGGTTTTGATTATTTTTCTTTTAAATTAAAAGAAAAATTTAAAAAAGGTAGTTTCCTTTTATTTGAAATCCAAAAACAAAAGTGTTCTATTAGTCACTAATAAAATGAAATAGAATCACAATTTTTACAAATTATAAACAATAGCTCTATATAAATTCAATATTCAATAAACTAGTACAGATTTTTCATATTTTATGGTCCATATTTTTTATGATTGCAGTGGCTGTTAGTCGTAACTTTAATATTATATGCTACCTTAAGCAATGTATGCACACCTCAATTCCAACCGAAATGAATTTTCATTTTTAATAAACAATTTTTTAGGTTTTTTCCTTCATTCCTAATTTTAAACGTTATAAATTATTCAAAACTAAAAACCTGATCATATCCTAATTAATTTTATATGTAAAAAATTCTTAATGTGAGTATTACGCCATTTAAAGATTGTTTTGCATTTTTTACCTCTTCTAAAAATTGTTATTTAGTAAATAATTGTTTTGAAGATGATTTTAATTTTATATAAACATTTAGTGTAAAAATTTTGAAAGTTTAAAAAGTGTTCTTTTACACAGGGGCTTATCAAAAATCATGGATCATGGAAATGATGTTGTGTTTTCCAAGTCGATAACTTAAGCTCTTTTCTTGCCTAATTTAGAAGACTACGAGCTGCTACCGATGCCACAGTGAACTAATGCTTCTATCACTAAGTTCGGCAATATCTTATCTTACTGTTTGACAATAGGACCGGAATTTGTTACCCAGTAAATCCCCATGAATCCACCTGAGCATCCTTGAAACGTAGGAGCTCTTTAGGAAATTTGCATTAAATGCCGTTGACATGCGGATCCTGGTTCCTAAAAACTACTTACCTGCTGGACCCGGGTTTCCCATTGTTTACCCATCGGAAGAGCTCTCTCTTAACCAAGCAGGACCAGTAGGCCGTTCGGTAAATACGTGCTTTTATTCCATATTCATGGATCCGACAAATATCCCATAAAATGATCCAGTATTTCCATCCGAAACGGGAGCGGCAGGGAAAATAGTATGCGGTTCTGCACGCTGACGGGGAAGTATTATAAGAGTTGCCGAATCTTGAGCTGGAAAAACGACCTATAGTTATGAGCCAAAGCGTTATTCCTTATCTTCGGAAATTCTGATTTCGGTAATTGAGACCGCACCAACCAAATCTACGACAGCTACGGATGAATTTGGAGGAGGGGAAGGGCTGGTAGATCCTAAAAAAAGCTTGATAGATTCCTAATCCTCCAAAGAACGTTTATGTCTGGTCAGCCCTTGTCATTGAGATGTTTTCACTCTTCGATGCAGACGGCTCGAGAATCTGTGGTTTTTGGGGGTTTTCGATGTTCCGAGGGTTCATTCAAAGGTGAGACAGGCTTTTGTTTGCGAAGACAGCAAATTCCACTTTAATTGATAAAGTTTGGCCAATACTTTTGTAAATTCCACCGAGACTGCGATAAGTTAACTATTTTCTATGACTTCAAGGGGTGTCGGGAGCCAGGTCGAGGTTCGTGAAACTGAAGGGGGCACTTCTTTGACTTATCCTTTTGCCTTACCGGTAAAAGCTTTTATTGACTTAAAGGCTACTCATCCTTGCTGGCAACAGGATTGTTTTTCGAGTTGAGGCTGTTAATTAAGACAACTGGGGAGGATCTCACTGGGAACCACCCTCCGCATCCCTTTGTTTAAAATCGAGCCAAAAGGGTGAGTGGAATGTAAACACTCGAATCCCTTAGCTTTTCAGTGACTAAAACAATTTTTGTTGAGGAAAGCACTTAAATGGTCGAAAAGATAACTCAGCCGTATTTGATTTCTCGCCGATTAGATAATGAAGGAGAATAATTGATTAAAAAATAAAGTATCTCAAAAAATAAAGCTAAAAAACTTGTCTTCAAAATATTTATTCAAAAACTAGCTATGCTCTTTTTAAAAATCAAAGAAAGGATTTCCAAAAATTGAAAATTGGAATCTATTGCATTTTTTAACATCTTTCAGAGATTATTGAAGACAATTTGAAATAGTTTGCACTACTTGGTAACTACCTGTCCAAAATACGTTTAAATTTCCAATGTTGACAATTTTTTAATTAGATTTTTGGAAAATATTGAAAAGGATTGGGACAATCTAAAACACCTTATTACAAACAACAAAATATTTGTATGTCTTCAGATAGCACTTTTTATTTAAGTGTTAAAATGACAACGACGCTTCAATTTTTTAAATACATCTTTTTAATACTTATCGTAGAAGGGACAGCAAAACAAATGAGCCTTAAAAACCCATTTATCTTAAGATAAACAATTTCCTAATCTGGTAATGTTTTTTCTGACCTCTACCATCCTTCCACGTGTCCATGAGAAAAGACACAATTTGAGGTCAACGTCTAAATATAGCCCCTTCGTCAGATTTTCCACTACACAAATTTCGAAAATACCACTTTCAGAGCGTATAAAATCACCCCTCGTCTGGTTCTAAATGAAAATTCCTTCGTTTCTTTAGAATATTTCCTGTATGAGCTTCAATAAAATTGTACAAATACGCCTGAGATCTACATACAACCCCTAACGGAGCTAAAAGACAAAGTTCTTACGAGAAACCAAACGAAAGTTTCCTTTCTTCCAAGCCAGCTACAAGGAAACGGCAAGATCCATCTCCAAATGCGTTCTTTGTGCACGTGTTTGGCCAGTCAACATGTTTTAGTATTTACCGATTAACTAAATCGGATGAAACTCGAAAACAAACAGCGCTAATACGTCGGCTGGGAGTCGCCCTCCAAAAAGTTTCAAGTGAAATCAGCCACGTCATAAATTGAAAGACAAACAGAAATATGATTTTCAAGAGCAAATCGTTTTATGAGCTGAACGATGACGAATTGATCGATCAATTTCTGAGCTTTGTAGAGTTTCTAAAGGAATATTTTTCATAGAAAAAACATGCATATTTCCAACAAAATTAAAAAAAAATATATAAATGGAAAATTGGAAATACACTTGCTCATTTTGAAAATGGGTCAATAATTGCAAAACAAAATTTCTTTTCTAGTTCTATTTTATTAAATTCCAAACTCTTTGGGAGTGTGCTTTCTTCTAAAAAGATTTACTATTTGAATATATCGTATTTAATTCTATTTACAAAATGGTCTTTTTGTATAGAAAACTATTAGCAATATTGTTTTTTTAAATTATTCAAACTATATAATATTCAAAACAAACATTTTTTTATAAATCACATCGAAATACATCCTTATAAGAAAAGGAAAATACCTTCTTAATTAGTTTTATTAAAGTTCATAAGATTTTCTTTATAAATCACATCGCTATGTTCATTATGCAGTTTTATACTTTTCTGGAATTGGTTGATCGATCGATAACATAAAAAATCGATCGATATATAAAAAATGAAATAAAATGTATAAAAGTAAATCACATATTTTTTGGGAATTAGTTTTATACTCCTCGTAAGAACATAAAAATTCGTCTTGTTTTTATTTACTAATACAATTCAGATCTCCTATTTGCATAATCTTAATGGAATAAGAAAAATGTCTGTAAGACTAATTCGTACCTTCATTAAATTAAGAAATATTGTTTCTTATTTTTAGACTTTAGAAATTTAATGATAGTGTTAAAAATCAAAGCATAGAAGTTTAATTATAGCCGTAAAATTAAGAGTGCGAATATGTTACTAAAATATTAAAGTCTTCGGGATTTAAATCTAATCTTCCTTTTAAGATTTAATTTAGACCGAAAACTGTCATTAACATTTATTAATTTTGTATAGCCCAAAGATGTTTAAATTAAACATCATTTCGATTTTAATAACAACAATTTAAACTCTTTTTATGAGAACAAATTTTACGAAATAAGCACGATTTTCAATGTGTTTTATCGATGCCATCAAAATGTTGTCATGAACAATATCATCTACAAAATTTTACTTTTAAGGATAATTTCCAGAATACAAAAAGATTATTTTCGAGAGAACAAGAAAAATCGAATATTTTATTGATTTCTTCACTGAGAATTAAAAATCAATTTTAAAAAAATAAAAGGGTTTAAAATACTGATTTCTGGACATTCACGTTTTCCATTGCTTTTACGATTGACGTAACAATTCTAAAATTACTAGCTTTAAAAATACTTATTGAGACTAGATTCTCAAAGTTTGTACCGAAAAATGCTAAAGACTACCTTTTGTCTGCTAAACGCTTCTTTTATAAAGTAAATGTGCTTATAAAGGTATATAACATTTTTTAAAGGAAGCAAATTTTCCTTGGTACTCTTACACAAACTCTCATTTTTATTTAGTATTTTGTCTGTCGCTGGAAGATAATCTCCACAAAAAAAACCGAGAAAAAACAAACTTCGCCTCAGTCCTAAAAGTCTCATAAAAGTCTAAGGATAAATTATGAATTCATAAGTTTTTCGGCGGGTTCAATGTGTCCCTAATGAGTGACAAATGGGCGGACGTTAGGGTGATATTACACTTTCATCGCGTCTATTTTCACCGTTCTCGCGGCACGCCGGCGAACGAAGAGAAAAAGAAAAGTTGTTAACTTCGCCAAATAATCTGCTTTTGGAATTTTCATTCATCAAAAAACAAAAAGGAAAAAAAAGAAGAAAAACGAAGGAACTGCTTGCCAGACCCGGTACAGCACTACCACCCCTTTCCCTACCTTGTTCGACTGCATTCATTTACATTTAAAGTTTGTAACTTCAATTTGAATACGAAATTTCGCCTTAAAGAGATTTTGCCGGGGAATTTCGCGAGTCGCCGCCACTCAAGGCAACACAAACACAACAACAGAATTCGAAAAACTTTTCATTAAACTCGCTCCCGACTTTTTGGGCATAACAATAGGAACTAGAAGAGGAGATGTACGGGATGGGAATGGGACATGTAGCCAGGAATAGCGAAGTAGTAGCACAGACCATCAATAGCAACTGGAAAAACACCAACACCAGCTTGGAGAACTGGGAAAACACGCGGGTGGTTTCCCGATTTGCATTGGAGTCAAGCGTCAACATCAAAACTCAACTCCCACAAGCCCGTCACCCATGATTTGAGTTAATCCGGTTTCTCGGATTAACATTGTTTCAGTCGCAGATCGTAGATAAATGCAATGAACCGGGACCACGGACTCGGGAACTGGGACACGGAAGTTCGAACTCCACCCGGTTCTGCCACTCCTGCGGGAAGCAGTTTTCAGGCAACTCTATAAATCATTTGTTGAATGCAGGAAAACCGAGTTAAAAATGTCCACCAACGAAATAATTACCGTCCAGCACCGGAATCCGCAGAAAGTCAATAAAGCAATGTGGACGTTCCGAAAGGTACACTACGCGAATCGGGTTTGTTGTAGCTCGTAAACATTATACCATTTTCATCAAATTAGTCTGGCCCATAGAGACAACGTGGCGCTCGCATGCAGCTCATATAGCACCCGGTTATGTCTTCGATCCCAGGAAAGATTGTACTTGAAACGTTCAAATGATGGACATTCCGTCGAACGGAAGACCCTTTTATGATCGTGTTCACAAAAGAGTTACGACTGTACTTTAAAATGAACTCTAATTTAACTGTAGCATTCTGCTCAGCAAGTCATGTGACAATATAAACGTTGATTATGACGACCAGTCTTTATATTGCCTATCAAATTTATTTGCTAAACTCTGCAAAAACCAAGTTAACAACTGAGTGTCCTGTTTTCAAACTTTGCGTTTCTACAATTAGCAATAAAATTGTTGATGTACTACAAAAAAACTCACTACTTATCCCAGTATAGTTCATAAACTTTAATTGAATTATTGATTTTCTAGTTTCAATTTTAAAAGGAATTTTTCTAGACACAATTTTTAAAGTATATGACGGCATAAATGTTTAAAAACGAAAAATTTTTTTCAATTCAAACATGCCAAAATACAATAGAGTTTAAACACATTCAAACAATTTATTAAGTTTAAAATTTTAATATGCCTACAGTAATAGGTATAAATAAATCTAAATAGAACACCTTAAAGTAACAACTGTAATCTAATACAGACCATCTATAGCCTTATGGTTAGAATACAAATGACCAATGGAAAACATATAAACTTAATTCAAGTTGTCTACTGTTTACCCTGGAGTTAACACAAATTAATGGCTTTGCAAACCTATGAATATAAAACCCAAAATTAATTGGCCCAAATAGAAGCCGACTTGAACCTGCGGAAAGGAGCTCAGAAATACTCGAGTATTAACTAACTACGCAACACCTTCCGATCCCGAAGGAACAACACATCTCGGACACCCGAGAGAGTACTACATCATTGTCACCTTTATCTGGCATTTATCTTCACATCACGTGGAGCTGCAGGCTCTCATCATTAATTGTCAGTAATGTCGAAAACTTATTACGACCGGGTCCTGTCCGAAAGACACGAATCGAACCAGAAGAGGACGTGTGAAGACTAATGGAAGGCAAATACCTTGCACGGACTACGACAAGCCATCCAATTCCGTTTGTGCAGATTCAACCGTTGCAAGGTTGGATTTAATCACGATCACACTACCCCAGGTTCCCTCGGGATCGATGCGTTTCTGCTTCATGGAATGAATTCTTGTAACAAATGATTCTCTCCCGCCGCTAAGACACGACGACGGAAGCACGGTAAGAAGGATTAATGTCAAATTAGGGAAAACATGGAAATCTTAAAATTTAAAACAACCTTAACAATTATTTTTAGTTAGTTTTTAGTGTTTTGGTGTTTTAT
The DNA here is from genome assembly GCA_001932985.1 of Proctacanthus coquilletti. Classification (NCBI taxonomy): domain Eukaryota; kingdom Metazoa; phylum Arthropoda; class Insecta; order Diptera; family Asilidae; genus Proctacanthus; species Proctacanthus coquilletti. The sequence continues at coordinate 76,873 of MNCL01000027.1, read as the reverse complement.
AATAAATTAAACTAAAAATATGTATTTAATTTCAAATGATGTACTCGATAAGTCCTTTTCCAATAGAATTCAATAAAATCGTATTAAAGCAATCACCAATTGAAAAAATTATGCATTTTATCCAAAAACTATCAAGATCTCGAGCTCAAAACTTAGAGATTAGTTTTTTTTTGGCTACAATATTTGGATTATCATATGAAAGTTAATTTTCGAAAAACACGTTAAAATATCCTATTTTTAATAAGTAAAAAATAAATTTAAAAAAAATTAGTTTTAAGAGTGACTTTTAGTTTGTCGTGGAACTATTTGTGCTAAATTAGCTCCATTTCTACGTTCTCTAGCAATTCAGACAAAAATTTTAAGGTAAAATAAAACTGATAGACTAGTTGCCATTTTCTATTTCAATTCTCAATACTCTTTTTAAGTGAGCGTGTCACGAAAAAACGCAACGTTATTCATCTTGTTCGTGTTAGGTATCATGTCTTCCTTCGATTTCAATTTGTTTGCTTGAATCCTATGGGTAAGCTGTCTAAATTAAGTGAGAATGCCTGTCCCTATCCGCGCTTTGTCTTTAAAAATACCTTGTTCTTCATCCAGCAATGGTAGTTGATTCAAGCGGCATGTTACAAGAAACGACTTTGAAGCAATCAATTTAAATTTTACTTTATTTTTATCAGAAAATTACATAAAAAAGCACTCAAAGAAAGTGTACCGCCTCTATGAAAGGGATTTCCTGTGATTTTTGTCTATCCATTATGCTCTTCTACCCGGAGTATTCCCGTGTGATGAATATGTTCCGGGGTATGTGCAGGCAACCGGCGAACCGCCAGCCCCGGGAAGAAATCTGCCAAGAAAACCTCCAAGAAATCTCAAAGAAAAGGAGCTACTCTCTATTCACCAGCCATAACTTGACTGTTTCATGCTGCAATAAGGCGAAATGTTTTCTTCTTGTACAGCTTGGCGCACAAAGTCATAACAAGAAGGTATCAATCATTTTTTACAGGCTCCTTCGGAAGTTCGTACACACATAATGGCTCTGCAGTGTTTTCAAGGAAAACAGAGCACAGGGCCCCGAGCAGTTTTAAGAAAATTCCCAGATTTATGCAGCATTACACACTCTATCCTTTAAGGAGTCACTAAGTCTCTTTAAAGCATGCAGAGGACATGCCCTGTCTTAAGATTTCTGCGGTTACCCTGTTTATTTAGTGTGCACCAGCTGGATTAGCAAGTAAAGGGCATTTAGGGGAATCTCCCCGGAGATTCTGATGCTGCTGCTCCTCCCCGGGTTGCCTACCATGAATGGCATCGTCATCCGTGAAATTTACATTACCAGGAGCGAAATTCTGGAATTCCTTCTGGATGGAGCAAATACACGACATGTGGCAATGCCAATGAGGAGCACATTCTCGTTGTCGTTTCATTCATATTTTTTTGCTCCTGTATTGCCACTTGTCTGCTTCCAGATGTAATATTTTCAATTCCCGCTGGGACGCACTTATTGGATGGCTTTCGAAAAACTTTTGAGATATGGCACACACGATTTCTAGCAGATTTCCTTTTATCCGAATATTTGCATAAATATTGCCACGCAGATGTGCACCTTCGACATCATCATTTCTGAAGTTGTTTCTCAGGTGGCTTATTTTGAGAACTTACTTTGTGAATATGGGGTAATTTGGAAACAAGGACTAATCCAAAGGGAAAGTGAAAGACTTGTACTTTTCAAGATGACGATGTGACACGAATTTCATGGATCTGATTTTCATAAAATACACAAACAGGCTCCTCGGAAATTAATCTAATTTATTATTTTATACAAATGATAGAAAATTCACATGCATAACCACGAAACAAGTTCAGTCCCCTGTGAGACTCTTAAATAAAATTATTTGAATTTTACTCTCCGTATTTGGACCAGAAAATTTAACGTTTGGAAAGACAAGAATAAAACAAAAGTTAATATTCTCGCAAAAAAATTACTATTTTATCCTAATTAATATTTTTCTAAGTCTACCGCGTTTTAATAGTAAGTAACTCATTCGATAGAAAAGAGTTAAATATTTTTATTGAAGATGTAAGCGAGAAAAACTCGCCATAGCTCATGTTATTCATATTTTTTCACATTACACGGTGTTTTTTTTACAGAATCGTTTATAGTAAAATTTAATGAACAAAAAGTGAAATGTTTTAATTGAAAACACGAAAAATAAGAAGGCAAATACTTTTTGATACATGGTTCAAAACAATACTAAAAGTGATAAAAAATATTATTAAAATGACAATTTGTCTTGATAGCTGAAAATTTTACGCAAAACGTATTACTTTTATCATTAAAAATTTCGTAATAAAAGTCAACATCGTAAGGCTAAAACATTTTAATCATTTTTACAGACTGTTTAAAAAGTAATGATGATGCTTGTTCCGCAAGTCTTAACTCATTCGCTCTTACGCGACCTTTCCCTTTAATTTATTATAAATCCAGATATAGATACCAAGTTTCATACAAAATCCATAAAAATAAAACTTTTCACTACATTTTATGGCCATCAAGACAAAATATCTCTTTGTTTCATATTTTATTTCTTCTGGAATTATTTTAACAAATATTGTAAAAATATCGCTTTTCTCTAGATTTCTATGAATTTATCCTGTACTCTATATTTATTTAAAATGTAAGCAAATATAACTTTAAGAAGAAAATGTTCCCCATAGTGTCAAATGAAAAAAAAAAACGTATATGAAACGTAATTTAATAATTTAATAAAAATTTTGAAAAAAAACGTATATGAAACGTAATTTAATAATTTAATAAAAATTTCCATAATTTTGTTTAAATATATTTGTAAAATTTTTAAAAGTTCTATTAAAAACTCTCTTAAAACTTTCCATTTTCTGATTTGGGGAGTTTACATTTCGGCCATTATTAAAAAATCTCGAAAATTCATTCATTCAAATATCATAGACAATTTTCAAATTCAGTGTATCTACTTTAATTCATATGAACACAATATAACCGAATTGTATTAAAAAAAGGTGTCAAGAATTGAAATAATGGTAAAAAAATCAGCCATCTAAAAGAAAGGAACATTCTTTCTGCCCAGTTAGTGCAAACACTTTTTAAAAAACCCCATTTTAAATAGAACACATTTAATTCTGAATTCTTTTCTTTAGACGAGACTCTAAAGAGGCTAGTGAAATTCTTCAACCCTTCAGAGAATAACCCATAAAATTAGAACACTCGGTTTACATAAAATGTTTAAACATGAAATTTGCATTTTCTACAATTATTAATCAATTGCAATTCATCAGACCGGCTTGGGTTGGAATTTAAAACGTTCCATTTACACTTTTAATTTTCAATTTTCGCGGTCTGCCCTTGTCGTACCACATTAAAAACCAACTCCGAAACTAGTTTTAGTGATGATTTTTTTTTTTTTACTTGTCTATAAAAAGTAAATTCACCAAGCAGAATTTCATTGTGAAATGGCCCATAATTAAATTTCGGGCATCGGAAATTAGTTCCCCCAATTTTGGTCAATACAAGGGAGAAAAATTTAATTTAACAGCACATTCCTGACCTGACCTACTAAAAAGTTTTTGAGGATCGAAAATTTCGAGCTAGGTTCAGCCAATTATTTTTGTTGGTTTTTCGCTTATAAAAACATAAAAATCGCCCTTTACCCGAAAAAAAAGGAAAACTTGGCCAGAAGTGTTGCAGGAACTGCTCAACTGTGGCTGCTGGAAAATTGTTCAATTATAATTAGCACACTCTTTAAAAAGCAACCTGCAGTGGAATTGCCCGCTGAAAATCCAGGGACATTCAGCAGCTGCAGAATGTGGGAGGCCTTCTAGTACTATTACTCACCTTAATTGTTAAACCATGAAAACCATTTAAGTGTGCGTGTTTAATTTAGCATGAAGTTCACCAGGAAGAGGAGTGGTTGCTTCTTCGTCGGCTCGTCTTCTAACATCTAAGAATAATAGTGTTCAAGGAAAAGACGGAGCACTAGCACTTTAGAAGTGTAGAAAGAATGTTCTCAAGATTTTCGTGGTCACAGGAAACACACAAAACAATCACTAACACTATAAATACACAGTGAGCAGGTCCGGCGCCGTAACAAAACACAAATCTCGGCCTTCCAGCCACGGCAATAGCGACTTTAAACTTTTGTTTAAATTTTCAGAGATGTACCACAAACAGAACTGGGTCGAACTGGGGGTACGATGGAGGTTTAGGGGGATTCAAAGAAGGCGGATCGCCCCCGCACTGAGAATTTGCAAAACTGCTAATGGCACACCATTGGCTGGTGTCTGGTCCAAATTTGGCCGATTATGGGTCCCGCACTCCAGACCTGACACCAATTATGCAAACATGCTCTCACAAGAGGGTTTGCAAGGTTTTGTAGGGTTTGTGGCGGCGAAGGCGGACGGCGACAGAAGGAGATTCCGCGGGGTTCACAGCTGGTCCCTACTTTGTTTGCCGTGCTTATGGTTATCACTTAATATATGCTCTGAAGACGAAGATCCGGGTACCCGACGAGAGCAGTATGTGACAGAAAGACACAATATAAGGACTATCACGCGTTACAGACAGAGTTTGGATACCCGACTCTAAACTCTATATCCAAGGACCCTATTCCATTAGTGTGTAGGAACCGGCCCTTCTATTCAGTCCGACAAGTATTTTCTCGTTTTAATGTCTTACATAATTCACAGTTCACTCAAGATCGAATGGCCTTACGGCAGTCTCGAATTAGGGATACCTCCTTGGTTCCTGGTGTTCTCCCTTTTAGTCTGCAGGTTTCCCAACACGAGACACTTCACAGTAGTTCGACAAAATTGGTAAAGATAAATTTATGTATGATTTAATTTAATTTTATTTTTAGATTCTATCTCATGAAACGTTTTTTTTTTTTTTTTAAAGAAACGAATTGTTTTCTATGATTTCTGATAAAATCGCACTCTAGTCCGTTGCCGTAAAATATAAGACGTTCTAGTCTAAGAAGTATTAGCCTGGGTGTTTCTTATTAGTGAAACATTCCATAAACACTTTTCCCTTTCAAAAAAAATTCGCACAACTCACGACCGACAGGAGACTGAATGCGCCCAAAAATGTGCCTCGATTCGTACTACTGGCATAAAACCTAAACCACCATTGCAGCAAGGTCCTGCACGAGCTCTGCTGTTCCTGAGCCTGTGATTTTGTGTCCCTTTTCGCCTTCTCTCTGTCTCGTTCCCATGCTCCCGATGTAGGCATTATATCCCGAATGTATCTCACAAATCCTTGCGCTGGGACTTTGCTAGGGTAATTCTTGAGTAAAAGCTCCAGCTCAGCTTCTACCACCACTCGGTGTCCTAAGTGATGGCAGAAAAACAACTCTAGGTCACTGGAGCTCTTGAAATTCTGCTGACATCTCTAGCGAAAGACTGGGCCAGCATCCCCGTCAACGAGTTTTGGCTAGAACACATACAGCGTACAAAAGAACCCTCGTGCTGTCGAAAAGAGGAAGGAGTTTGTTTGGCGCCAACGCCCGTTCAAGGCGCAAGACATTGCCAACGGGCTGTGAGCTTTTTCCACATCAATGGGATGTTGGGAACATTGTGAATAGAACTTTAGCAGGAGAGCCCGAGAGGCTGGCTCCTGTCGTTAATGTTATCAGTCGCCACGTAACGTTGCCAGACCGCAAAAATTCATAATGTAATTAACTCCAATCCATTTCGTATCCTATTGCTGGAGCTGATGAAGAAAAAACCAAACTTAAAATTCATTTCTATTTCTAACCACTTTTGGAGTTTCAATGGACCCTACTGTTTCCGACCATGGATCAGCAAGCCTGCTACTACCGCCTAACTTTTGAACGAAGTTATGTTTCAAAACTAATACCATTTAATCCACCATAATACACCTTTTTATAAAAGAAAGAAGTAGGGAGACTTCAAAGTTAAAAGTTCAAAATAAGATTTCCCGCTTTAAAAGTAGGCTGAAACAATACGTCACGTCACTTTAATAATGCTTATATTGGGGTTGCTTCCTCACTTTCCTACTAATTCTTAGACTTTCACTATCTGAGTAATACTAAAACTCAACACTTAGTCACAACTAGAAGCGTCCATGTTTTTTTACATTAAATCTATCCTTAGTGTAGCTTAAAACGACGATAGATCACTTGCATGTGTTCTTTAAATTCTGTACTTACTCTTCGTAAGTAAACATGTACTTTGTTAGTTATAGTATGCTTTTTATACGCGCGAATGAAAAATAATGATTAATTCATTGTTTTCAATTTTCATCTTCAAAAATTAAAATACAAGGATAAGATTTAAGATCACTTAAAAAATCGTTCATCAGTGTACGTAACCACTTTTTATTTTGAATAATTTTGGGAAGTGAAACTGGATATTCCTTAAAAACAAGAATAAAATTTCTCTTAATGAATTTATTTCTATAATTTTAAATTTTTTAATACGTTTACCTTTTTTATTGATCAAAAAAACATTTTGTAAATTTTTTAATTAGATTTCGCATTATTTTATCCACTTTACAATATTAGTAAAACATTATTTCGATTTCTTAACCACTATAATAAAAATTCTAAGGAAAATGATAGTATTAAATCGTATTATTAATTAATTTTGTAAGTATTATTCCAAGAGATATTTAACTTTATATACCGTCTAAGTTAGTATGATAATACTTATTTTGTTAACTATTCCTGCATCTTGTTTTTGATATATTTTTTCTTAAAAACTGTATCAGTGATTTCTCATACATTTAAAAATGAATATTTCTTCAATGAAAAGTGTTTTTAAAATCATGTTATCATTTTCCTGATAAAGTTAAAAAAAAGACAGCGCGAATTTGAGCAAAAAAGCGCATATAATTTTCAAATGGTGTGAAATGATTTAACCTGGAAAAACAGAACGAAAATATGAAAAGTTAAGATAAGACAAAAAAACAAATTAATTAATTTTCCTAATATTTCAAAACACAGGGGTAAAAAACGTTAATCTGTTGTCACCTGCATAACTCGACAAGGAACTTCTGTTTTTCAAGATTCATAATCTGTTAAGGAATCCCACTGAAATCATCCCAAAAAAAAAAATTCCTCTGTACCAGTGTAATTAAGGCGTGTCTAAAAAATTTGCAACTCGATTTGTTTAGTGACTGCTGCTGGCTTTCATTGAAAATTGATTTGCTATTTTCAGAAACTAATTCAGCGCGTTCCGCGTCGAGGTCCTGGATGTGCAGTTTAGAGGCGATAGGAACAGGAAGCACGGTGCTCATCTACTAGACAATTTTCGGGTACCCGACAAAAAGCCCCTAGGGTACCATAAGCAAACAAAAAAAAAAAGGATAGAGAGGTAACAGCAGCACAAAAATAACGAAATTTTATCTGGTGCAACGAAGTGCAAAAACACAAAAATAAAACAAAAAAAGAAAAGGAAAAAAAAAAACAAACAGAAAAAAAAATCACCGAATACTTTGCCATTAAAGTACTCGTCCCTTTAAAGCACTTTACCCTAACCATCGCCTGGGGAGCATTGGCGGGAAACACTGCTCTAGCAGGAAAAACAGCCCTAAAATTCCCTAAGAGCACATAATAAAAACAAAACTAAAGCCAGAAGGGCAGACTCAGCGGGCACCTTAAAATATTCGCGAAATTTGCAATTTTCGAGATACTTGATAATTTATCAGGTGATAAGAGCGATAAAGGTGACACTGGACAATCCAGACGAAAAACTGAGCCTGCAAATGAAATTGTAGTGCAGCAGTTTTGCATTCGCTGAAACTTATTTGCATGATTATAATACTGGTGGATTTCTCACAGTCCCAGGATTCTGGAATGCCCTAGGGATTCCTCAGGATCATTCTATGGGAGACACTGCAGCATAAAGCGAGAACCAAGTTTTGTCGGGAAATTTGGAAAATTTCAAAAACCGGGTATATTTCTGGTCTTCGAAATTACTTAGAATGCGTGTAGAGTGACGGTATGGGTTCGCAGAACTTTCCTTTCGACATCGTAACTCGGTCGTTTTCTTCTATACAGACGTGTAGTTTTTTCTTCCAAATTTGTTCACCACTTTACATTTTATCAAATCCACGGCAACAAAATGTTACTTCATGATGAAAGAAAATTATTACCTAGAACAGTAAAGTTCATATTTTTATCTGTCTTTCCGTGATATTAGCCACAAACTATGTCGAACTCCAAGGCTATAAGATTTTATCATGGCCATTAGTAACAATAAAGTTTGTGACTAGACAAGTGACACACCATTTCAAAAGTATTTTTCTCTTAGCTTTTAAATATTTAGACCAAAACGTCCATCACGTATTATTTTTGTTTGTCTTACTAAGATTTATCAGATGGAACACAAACTTTTGTGAAAAAAAACAACGTCTAGATATAGAATAGGTAATTTTAGTCAATCACGTAGTGGTTGCCCTTGTCTGGAAATTCTTATAATTGTAGAATATCGAGACTTAATACAATTTTGTGTTAAAAAGCTTCATGAGTAAATGTTTCTACTTTTATAAACATGACTTTGATTTTGTTTGATTTAAAATTCATATTCGATTTCATTTATGCGATATAAAATTGATGAGAAAAGATGAATCCAATATATTTTGTAAAATTGTTCAATATTGTTCATTAATAGGAAAGTTATAATATTATGAAAATTATAATCGCGTTCCCGCAATAGATTTTTTATTAACCGATTCTTTACACTATAAATTAAAAAAAATTAACAACATATTTATTTATTATATATTTATAGCAATTAATCAACTTCGAAAACTCCAATTAAAATCTTATTTTTTTCTTATTTTGTATTTTTTTATATATAGAATTTTAAATATACCTTTTTTTCTCTTTATAGAACCATTATGTTTATTCTAATTTAAAATAATTGTGATATTTGAAAAATCGGAAAATTAGAAAGAGAAATATGGCATTCAATTACAAGGTTTAATTCTCGATTTTTTTTTATCGTAATTTTAACAAAGTGTATAAAGTCAAAGAAATATTTAGAACGTCTAAGTCTGATTTTAAATATTTTTAAAACTTTAAAACCATTCTTAAACTAATTTTATTTGTAAATTTTTCAAAATTTAAAAATAACTTTTAGTCATGTATTTTGATTCAAATCTTTTATTGAATTTTAAAATTATTTCTCATATTCTAGAGTATTCTAGACATTGAATAAAATTTTACACCAAAACTCCATAAACAAAATTAATTGATAGTTCAACACGTTTACTAGTCAACGATTTTGAGTTTACCCCTTCGATTGAGTTTAACTGCCAGAATCTCGTTGCATTTTTGGATTTTGAAAATTCCCTTGTATGTTACATTACGACTGAGTCTAATTGTTTGACAGTTTATTAATATCGTTCTGGTAGTTTCATCTTCTACAGAAAGTACTAAAATATATGCATGTTCCTACAGAATACCAAATCAGAACCCTTTCTTTTGACCTCGTTGGCTAAGCGAAATTGAATAGATTCTAATTATAATAACAAAATACAAGGCAGGAATAAGAGAAAGACGATTTTTGCATTTCTGGCTATGGGACGCGGAGTATCCACTGTGTACCGGGATGGGCGGATCGTACCAGCCAATGCAAAAGCTCAATTAGATCCGATGTTATAAACATGAGTTTTCCATTTGCAGGCATTCGGTTAGATAAGTTCGCAGCCGAGCAGGAGCGCCGCTCATGAATACTGATTCTAATACAGTGAAGACAGAGTGGCACCTCTTCGCCAGAGTGTATAAGTTCTAGAGACAAAATACTTTCTCGTCCATTCCATCATATTTGCCATGCATACATGAGTCGAATTTCGTATTCAGAGCATACCTTAGCAAATAACGTATTTTTCTCATATATAAATGCACTTAGGGCATCACATCATATAGGCTTACGTCGAAGTCACCATAAATCACCATAAAGCACCGGCCACTGTAGTTTAAATGCAGAAGGCAAAAAGTTGTGCCTGCCTCGTCTAGGTGGGTCTCCCAGGCCCGCAAAAGACGCTGACGAAAGCACAGGAATATTTGCACCCCCTGTTTTTCCCCAACATTATTAGTGGCTTTGTGTCCAGATGCTTGCAATAAGTCAATCTTTGATTTATTAACGTGCTGTGCATGAAGAGTAAAGGACAACGATGAACGACGAAATTCGCCAAAATGTTGGGAAAGTTAGGGACACCAATGAAACAACCTTGTAAAAAAGGTCATATTTGTTATGAAGAGCAAAAATTATTTTTAATTACGTTGAACAATTTTATTAGTTTTGTTTTCAAAGATTCCAAGTTAAGGTCCTATTTAACAAAAATATTTTATAGTTTTTTTTAGAAAATTGAATTAATATGATATTAAATTTTACATCATATTCCAAAGAAGAATTTTTATCTAGAATTTTGAGATTCGAATTTTATTAGAATTTTGTAGAGGTAAAACTAAATATATTTTTTTAATAATTTAATATCTAGTAAAATTTAAAAGGTATTCTAAAGAACAATTTTCCCTATAAGACTTTCTTGCAGAATTGAGCTGAACGTATATACAAAATAATTTGGAATTAGTAGAATTTAAATAATGTGTCTTCATATACTTTCGACTTAATTAAAACCTCTTAGAAAAAATAAATTATGTTAACTTCTGGTCATACGTACTTTTTGTTTGTTTCATGAAATTAAACCGCATTCTGGTTGATTTCCAAATCAAAATAAATGGAATAAATTGATAAACGTTTTTAATAATTATGCAAATGTATAAAATTGTAAAACGTTTGGTTCATATACACCATAAAGTTTGATGTATATTCAAATGCTTATTCAAAAATCAAATTAAAATGAAAACAAAGTTGTAAGATAAGAAGCATTCGAAGGAACTCTCAATTCGATGATAGCAAATAAATATCTAGAGAAAAACACTTATTTTGAATGTTATTTATTTTTGTCCTTTTGAAGAGGACAAAATTAAATCAAATTAATGTACAAACTTTTTGTGTTTCATTATTTAAATAAAATAAGATATAAGAAAATGTAAAATACTGAAGTTTCTAAAACAGTTAAGAAATTAAAATTTAAAAAAAGATATCAAGTAATTGACACAAAAATTGAATGGTGTATGTTTTTATTTTAAAAGCAATTCATCTCTAAATTTTTTTCCTTTTTGTATCATGTTCTTTTTAAGTTAATTTATTGAGTTTAAGCAGAATCAAATCACACACATTCGATTGGATGCGACAGAAAAATAGACAAGTACACGAATGAAGGGTTGATTCTTCTCTTTCCATGAAAAGAGGACTATATTTCTTATTATACCTTTTGTTATTGGAAGTAATGGAATGTTTCCCGTATACAAAATTTGTGATAGTGTTCAAAATAACAAAATTCTTGCTTTCAGATTATAGTGCATCTTCCTACGACTTAAAGGAAACTCAGTGCTTACAAATATTAAGTGTGCGCTAATAGTTCGTTGAAAATAGCAGCAATAGAAAAATAATGTCTTCATGAGCATAAGCCAGGAAGAAGTGTGTCACGTGTCAGTCCGTATTAAGCAAATAGCAAAGAAAAGCCATTCGACAAAAGCGAGGTAACTCTTCCTCTGTTCGTAGAGCAATACTAATTACACCTATGCTTTTGTTTCCCGATTATTATTTACTCATGTCGTCCTCGGGGAGCACGCAAAAATCCTTTTTGAACTTGATTCGGGCTGCTTACGATGGATTACTTTAAAGCAGCTCACCCATACGCCATAGAAGGCAGAGTTACGATTTACGAGGACGTGGAGGACTCTCTGTCTAGAAGGAAATTAGTGTGACGACATGTAACTATATGAAACCGAGTCACAGTACCAGGGATGCGAGTCTGAATAGCACGGAATATATGAAAGTTTCATAGAATCATTTGGATTTCATTTCTCAGTGCAGCGTAGCATTTTTATTTTACTCGTTTTTGTATTGTCGTATGTTGCTTTTTTGAAGTGCACAAGTGCAAGCCAAACAATCACCGGAGAAAAGGAGCAGTATCACAAATGCATTGTTCCGGGAAGAGAGCCCTGCTACTGGGCTGGGATATGGTCGGGATATGGCTGGGATATCTGGGAGCCGGAAGCGAACTTGTACGAAAACTTTTCTTTCATTTGCAAGAAATTTTCTGCTACTGTCGTTGATGCATGTGTATACAGTCTATAGTATCATACCTAATCCACGAAGGACCACACCGAGGGTTTCTGCTAATATTTATTGTCCTTTTTTTCTACATTATTGAATCTCGCAGAATTCTACAGAGTCAGGGAGTTGTCTTTCGCTTCGTTTCCATTTTTTAAAACACTATTGCTAAAGCGCTTACAGTGGCAATAGCTGCAAAACTTTTAATGGAAGATTACTACCTATTCAGTTCGAGTAAGTTTCATTGAAAAAGCGCATATGTGGTCCTTCGATTTTGGTTTAAAACGAAAACGATTTCGAAAACTGTTCTACCGTTTCGTTCTGCTCACCGGTGCAGGTGGAACTGATACCTAAGTCGAAGAAACATCTTGGAAGTGGCAATAAATGTATGGGATTGCATTCGCGTTCAATGAGACTATGTAATAATTTATTTAACTTTATGGTCTTTAGATGCACTCAAATACAGTTTTTGATACGCTTAGAAAACAAATCGAACTTGTACAATAAAGCTTAATTATATATACGAAATTTAAATACTACTTTCATATATTTCAAAAACAATACTATAGAATGAATTTTTAGTAAAATTATTAGTTATCTATTAATGTCGGCTTTTTTAGAGATTTTAGGATTTTTCAGATAAGAGACATATGCTCATGGGAAAATATTAGGTTTTATTTAATCTTATTTCCTACATTGTAAGTATCTCAAAATCAATGATCTATTTTATTGTGAATCTATTTGACATCAATCAGCATACATTTTATATTAAAAGTGTAATTTTATCAATGAATTTATCTCACTATTAAAACCTTTTCTTCCTTATTGAATCAAATTTGCTACAATGGTTCATCAAAGTCCTTTGCCAAGAATGGAATTGTAGTACGAAGACACAGTCGCAACGTTCCTTCCTAGTAAATCAGAAATTTTATAGCATTTCCTAGCCAGAACAGAATAGACATAGTAATTTATTTGAATCACAGCATTGCCGCCTGTTTGCTTACATAATTCCAATGTGCACTATTCACGGCCATTAGCACTGACTGCTATGTTATGGAATGGATGTTTCTAAAGCCAGAAAGACTCACCAGAAAAATGTGTCGAATGTATTAAACAGTATCCCATAGAGTGTGCCAAGACCTTTTCGGTTTTACCTAGTGTTTCTTCCATCTGTTATTTCCAGGTCTCCCATGTACCAGGCATTGAGCACAGAGCAACACATGTTTCTTAAGTAATTATTTACTTGCGCCCAGGTATTCGCAGACATGTGCTCCACGTTACCTCCTACACGTCATGTGAGAAGAGCATGGAACACTTGTTCATTTGGTGATTATGATTGAATGAACATTACCCTAAGAGCCATTCTGGGAAAATTACCAGAAATAATTGGAACAAATAAGTTCATGATTGATTGCCAACCGGCAGGATCCGGGTACAGGGTGGTACGATGGCCACTATTGCGAGACGTCTTCTTTGCAGCTATTCGGAAGCTAGAAGCATTGTTTGAACGGCCTGTCCTGTCCGATTTAATTGATTGTATTAGAAATTGGAGTACCGAATCATTGTTTGGATTCAGCATTCATTGCATTAATTTATTTTTGCTAGGGTGTGGCAGAGGTGGGACCGAAATTAGAAACATGATTGATTCATCTGACCTTCCTGGAAGCTTTTACACTACAGAGATTCAGGAAATTTTCCTATATCTCCCTTAGAAAAGGTACAGTAAACAACAAAAATCTAAATACAGTATCCTTAATGCGAAATGTTCTCAAGCGTTTGTCTTAACCAAACTTTCCATTTCGGAAATGTTAGATAAAAGATACGAACTAAAATTCTTCTTTTTATTTTTTTAATTAAGAAAATAAGGTTGTTGTCTTCTTATTATACTGTCGTTATTACCCGTTGACCCCTTTCTTAAATTTGAAGTACATTCTAAATTATGCCACGAGCTATAGAATTTTAAAAAGTTCTCACTTGGACACTTTTCATAATCTGGATGAATTTTAATTTATTTTTAAAATATGTTTTTCTTTTATAAAATGTAAATAAAAGCTTTTAAAAAATACGATTTTTTATTTATGGTTTCAAAATATTACTTATAAAGTATTAAATCAATATTAGTATGTATTTTTCGAAGCCAGAAAAACTTCTAGATTCTATTTTTTATCTAAAATTTTGTGGCTCACAGTGTCTAGAAGTCACGGAGACCACAAGTAACCCGATAAGTGCTCAAACCAGCAGGGCACGCCATTAAATTGCCATTAAGCGTTACAAAGCAACGTGTGAAGCGTATACGAAATGTTTTTCTTAACCCGCAGCTCCTAAGGTCCTGGCACTTCCATTTTGTCTCCCATGTCTGCCATGTGCAGGCCCTAGAACTCTTACTTTGCAATAAAGCGAAATACGCTCCTATTTCTATCTGGCATCCAGGGATCCTGAAACCAGGATCCAGGAACGCAAAATGTGCCCATTGCTCACTTTTAGCCGGCAAAGAGCAAAGAGGGCATATCAAATATTTGTGCTGTGCAATCGCCGCTAAATGGTGCAAGAGCCGAAGGTGGTATCGGTCCCTGCACCCCGGTACCGGGATGTTTATGGGAAAGCAAACCCCCATATTCCCCGTATCCCCCATCTGGAAATATAATGGCCATTAGTGCGATAGTTTGATGGCTATCACTGAAAACACCAAACACCAGAAAGACCAGGAACACCAAGGAATCTGTTCCTCCCAGCACGATCTATGGCACTTTCAATTTGAGCTTCAGCCATTACCCGCCCCGACAGTAATTTGCACGACATGTGATCCCCGATAGGACGGCTGAGACTTTGCCCCGTGGAGCGTTCGCCGGGTTTGTCCAGGCTGATGCTACGAATGAGTTTGCACGGCTTCGAGAAATTAGCATCTCATCCAAAAAAGTCTTCTGAAGCACAGAAGGTGAAACATATTATTCGTATTAAAAAATAAATCGACTTCATGACTTTTTAATTTGTATAAATTCATGAAAGATTTAGAGACTCAACTCAGCACACTCAACTTCATAAACCTTCAAAAAATGGGTTGAACAGTTGTAATCTAGTTGCTTGAATTTTTTTTTTCGGATGTAAAAGAAAAATATCGTAGACTGCACGTAATATTCTTAATTAAAACATCTTCAAAATATTCAGCAGTTTTATTTTATAGTTCTTGTCTTTGAAATCTCATCAAGGACTTTGAAGGAGTTTCTGTTAAACTGAGCAACAAATTATAAGAAAGAAAATCCAACCTACTGAAATTTATTTCTTGAAAACATGTACGCATATTTTATAAATCTAAAAATTGTTTTGCTAAGCATTGGATTGAATTATTTTCTTGGAATGCCTTAAGCGAAATGCTTTCTTTCTAAAACCCTACTTCACAAAGTTTGCATCTATCACTCACCGACGACATGACAATAAACTCCTACTTTCTGTTTTAAAAAGAATTTCAGAAGAACTTTCCTTGGTATTCACGGTTACTGCTCCCAATCGCAATTCACTAGCAAAACGAAAATTAGGTTGACGCTTTTTCGCATTCCCTTCCCGGTGTTTTGTTCCCACAGGACCTACAGTCGTTTTGTCAGAGGGAAAATCGTGTGATGTTTCCGCCCGGCTCTGGGATGTGCGTGAAACTCCGTACTAAGGAAGCTGTAAATTTTTCTTTAATGGAAAAATCCTGTGCACTGGAACATGCGACAAGCGAGTTAAAAGCGAGCGAGATAGGCTAGTTTTTCCCACAGAGGGTCAGGCAATTTTGTCTATTGCAATCTTCCTCTCTACTATTGGATTCAGTTCAAGTTGGGTTGTCTTTTCATTTTCTAGAACATTCCTTCTACCAAAATAATTTTTTAAAGAATCTTACGCTCTATTTAAAGCTTTTTAAACGACGTAAAATGTCTTAATAATTAATTAGTAAACTAATAAACAAAAACAATATAAAAAAATGAAATAAAAAACGTAAAACTAGAAAAATTGAATCGAATTAATTATAAAAGAATATTATGGTTCTTAATTAAATAAAAATATAAAAGTAAGATCATTCAAAAGAACCTTAAATGAAAACTGAAGTAAAAAAACAAAACTAAAAGTAACCTAACTAAAATAGAAAGATGAGCAATAAAGTACAAAAACTAAATAATAAAATAGTGCAATAAAATAAAAATATAATTTAAAATAACTAAACTAAATTAAGTAATAAAATAACAAAATGAAAAACGGGCTAAAAAATAAAACAGAAAACGAGAAAATAAAAAAATAAAATTCATGGAGCCAAGAAATGAAAAAGGGATTCAATTTTTAACCGAGGATAGTTTTCGAGATATTATAAAAGCACAAAGGAAACGACGTCTGGCATTCGCTAAGTTTAGAGGAGAACTAACAAAACTAACTAACCAAATGGGTTTAGTTGTCTAGCGAAAAGAGAGCCTGTACTCAATGCGAAAGTGTTCTCTGCTGACGTCATTGGAGACCAGCCGCTTAACATAAAATCTGCAGTGTGTGGCAGCCATGTATCTTACTGAAAGACAAACTCTCTCTGCTCTGAGAGTCAAATATTTGGTTCAAATCAAGGTAGTCAGATTCCCACGACGATTACAGTCAGTTGGTACCATGATTTAATCCACACCTTAGCACCATGAGCATAGTCTAAGTATTTATTACAGGCAGCTGAAATTTGAAATATTCTTTCCTAAAATGTTGTTTCCTTTCCAACAAATATTTAAGCCCCAAGGTACGCTACTTTTACTAAACATGAGCACTATAAACACAAGCTAGTTTATTTCTAATGAATTTAAGTTGCGGAAAAGCTCTCCTAGATCTCCTATTTCGATTTTAAATGTTTATTACATATTCTTTTAGAGATAGACACGTGATGTTATAATAAAGGGTTAGGTGGTAGACCCTTGACCATCTGAAATTTCCGATGCATGACCTCGAATGCAGGAAAACGAATTACGTCATTTATACGGAGATGTATTTGACCACATTCAATTAATTCGCCCGAGATCATAAAATTCCCCCTGACTGAATTCTAATTCCCAGCTTTAAGATATATAACAAGTCCTGGACCTACACGGAAGACAGGAAAGGTGAATGAGTTGATGTCAAGGACTCCTCTGGTGAATGTAAATTTCTATTGATTTGCGGTGTGCTGAATGGCCGCACGGAATATTTCAGGTGCTCTACTTGAATGTGTCCGATTGCCTAGGTGTTATTATGGCTAAGGAGCGGAACCAGCCAGTAGGTACTTATTTCGGGGCAACGATTAATACTGCAGTCCTTCAGAGGGACTCCAGTTCCTTCTGGGACCCGCCTGGAGTATAGACGATGCTCTATTTCGAATTACTGCCCTAATGGCGGAACGATATATCGCCGGTGTTTCAATGTACCAATAAGGCGCATGTTAACTTTACACCGGGCCCCACATATCCTGGCAAGTTTTATGGAATCCCCACAGTTTTTGGTGCAATGAGCGGGCCGCCGGGATAGAGCGCTAATGAACACGCTACCTAAGTTATGGCCAGGCCTGAACTGTCTGCAGTAAAATTCCGCAATTAAATTGAGGAAGAGCAAAAGTAATTAATCGTCCTTTCTTGTGGTCAGTCTGGCTGTTAAAAGTCCTCCACTTTCAAGGAAATTATGAGAAACGTGGCGTAGATATCGCGATTTTATAGGAATTCGGTCAATAGCGGTAATATAAATATAAAACAAAATAAAACGTGTGTTTGCGTATCACTTTCTATAAATTTTAAATATAAACAAAGTGAAATTAAATTAATGGACTTTTTGCCAGAAATTTGTTATGTATTTTAATTATATATTTAAATTACTTTATAATTTCAGTAAAATTTAGATTTATGAAATAATTTGTTGTTAATTATTTTCATTTGTTAAGTAAAATTAATTTTTGGTAAAAAATCTACTTTTCGAAAATTACATTTTCTTCTTGTACGTATCAAATTATTAAAGAAATATTCTCAAATTTATAATTTTGTAGGAAAAAAAAAATAAATAAATAAATATAGTAAATTTTAAACTCACAAAAAAGTATTTTATTTTAGAAAAAGAAACGAATGGTAATCATTTGTCAATGAATTAAAACAAATTAAAAACTTTAAATAAAGCAAAATATAATTAAAGAAAATTCGTAGTTATACCAAACCCGATATATTTAAAATACTTTTGCAGTTTTCACTGAAC
Organism: Proctacanthus coquilletti; assembly: GCA_001932985.1. Classification (NCBI taxonomy): domain Eukaryota; kingdom Metazoa; phylum Arthropoda; class Insecta; order Diptera; family Asilidae; genus Proctacanthus; species Proctacanthus coquilletti. The sequence continues at coordinate 58,480 of MNCL01000027.1, read as the reverse complement.
AAGTTCTCGCCTAGTTTTACAATTGTGCATTTTTCATTTTCACGTAGCCCGGTGTCATCTTTAGTGACCTAAAAGCATAAAGTGAACTTTGTATAAATTTTTAATTTGTTCGCGGTTTTTGCAACCTCCGCGGTAGTGGCGTAAGTCGATTTCGGTAGTTAAACTTCCCGCAAATGAATAGCGCTCTTGTGCTTCATTTAATATTAAATTTTGCTTCAATTAGAGCACAGCAGCCCATTTCTAGGCGTCGCGTCGCGCTAAGTGTCTTGGCGCAATTCTCGGGTATCGGGGGTGAACCAGCCCCTGACACTAAAATGGGGATTTATTTTCGGAAAACTTTCCGTAAGTAAAAATTAATTCCAAGCAGAAATTGTGAAATATAAGCCCATTTTATATCTAGAACGAACCTGAAATTATCCGGTGATTATCTCTTTCGGTTTTAGTAAGCGGTCACCGATGGGAAAGGTGGGAAAACGGCCAAAATTGGGAGAACTCACCGCGTCCGGTCTACGTTGTATAGTAATTAGTTTCAGCTCCTTAAAGTTTACTTCTGCCCTGGCTATGTTTATTAATTTTTTAACGAATTTGCCGTTTGTTTAAGCGGACTCAAACTCTGAGAAACATTTCAAACAGAAGACATAGTCCTCGAAAAGTTCCCCTTTTCCCCGAGTCCCCTGTCCGAGGTTAATAAATAATGAGAAAGTACAAAGTTCGCCGAAACGAAAGTTTAAAAATGATTTAGTCGAAGGAACTTAAATTAAGGCAGACGTGGTTCTCCTGAATCATTGAATTGTTCTTGTTGCAATTCTTCTCAGCATTTGGCCGTATTATTTGCTGGGTAAAGTAAGCTCGAAGAAGGTAAATACCCTGTCCACTATGGCCTGAGCATAAATTTTGATATAAAATGAAATAAAAAAAGGAGCAGAAGCATAAAAAGAAATATTACTTGGAGATGACGCAAACGGTTTGCTCAAAGCAACGTTTACACTTGATCCTTGGAGAAATAATGCAACTTCTTCATGCCAACAGAAAAATTTTAAATTTAAATAGAGCAACTGGAACAACTTCATGAATTTCTCAACAAAATTGCGTTTGATGGTCTGCATATGCAAAAGTTTAACCTTAGAAAACTGCGAAGGATAACCAGGGTAAAGAAGATATTTTTATTATATTTATAAGTTGGACCCACCTTAATCCCTTAAAAGAGGACTTGAAAATAAAAGTAAAATATTTAGTTAGATGAATTATGTGATGGAATTTACGTGTCTGGTAGAAAAAAGTGATATTTAGGGATCAGTTTGTATTTGAAAATCTGGAATATTCTTAAAATTAAATGGGGCAATTTATTTAATATGTCTACAGTTTAACAATTGCAAAAAACAAAATAAACATGAGCATATTTTTAATCCATATAAAATTTTGTTTAAAAATGTGGAAAATCTTAAAACGTATAGAATATTAAACATGTTTTTCTTAAATTAATTTTTTAAAATTTTATTCAAAATAACTTTAGTGATTTTTATTTATAAAAGTGACATTTTGATAGGATCTTTTCTTTTCATTAGAGAAATAAGTAGACGTTTTGTAAAATAACATATATTTGTTTAATAAGATAATTGGTTTAGTGATTTTTATGCACTTAATAAAATAATAAAACAGAGGGTTCTCTCGTAAAATTAACACTAGTAAAAAACCACAATTCTTACAAATCTTGCAATTTTGCCCGTGCCTTTTTAAGATGATATGAAAACTACTAATCAATCTACTATTTCAATCAAGATCTCACTATTTCTGTAGTTTGATGACCAAAGAATAAACTGGGGTAGGTCTCATTTTGACACAACATAAATAAATGAAAATCGTAATTATTGTTTTTTAAAGCGGTAGAAGTCCGTTTTTTCAAATATTTTATATTATAGAAGGTACATGTTCAATAACAGCAAATCCTTACAAATATGAATTTCATAAGCCTGTTTAACATTTTCCTCCAGGTGAAAAAATATTTTCGTTAAAAACGATGCTTTTACTTTCCAACATATTTTTATAGAATTTGTAAAAACTATATTTGTATAAAAATTAATTCAAGATTTACTTAAACAAGTTTCCATCTACACTGTACAAAAAGTTGCTAAGACTAAACAAAAAATTTTGATGTATATGACAAAATAAAAGTTTCTTTTATAATTTTGGAAAATTTCTAGGGAAAATCAAATTAGTTTTTCTGTGGAGAAAAACTTCGCGGAAGTTTCTAATATCGCGTGATTTTAAAGAAAAAGTGTTTTTCTTCAAACAGAAACAGAAAGACCGATTTTCGGGTTCAATTAAATCTTCCCTTGTAGTATTAAGTGAAAAAAGAAAGAAAAAGTAATATATATTATTACTTCTAGGAAAAATACGAATAAAAAAGAACACGCAAGCATACGATTTACTTTCTTCTTTAGTTGTGCGAGATTTGAGAAAACTTTATGAAAATTAATTGGTAAGTTCTTCCTATAGAAAAAACAAAACAGAATAAGTTAGTTTTCTTGAAGACTTCATCATATATTCCCTGTTTACATTTCTTAGCCATGCGGTGTGGAGGATCCAAAGATCTGCCAGATCACAACCCAAACAAAAAATGTCAACATGCTATGCCACTATGCAATAACAACATGAACTGTCCGCATTTATTTACATGTGTTGGCAACAGAATCGCTTACGTCCTACAACCACTGAGGTGCCAGTTTTGCGGCACTTATATATGCTATCGCTTGCCCGCGCCAGATCAACTAGCAGTGCCTGGATGCCAATGCCAGAATTGTTTGGCCAAAACTCACGGCTTGTCAACAGCCATTTCAAATGTGCCATCTCATCATAATATTTCAGAACGTTGTGTCAACACGCAGCGTTACAGTGCCGGATGGACAAGTTGTCCCAACGCGGAACACAATCCCCCAACATCCTGTAACACGCATAACAAAGTTAGAGCGCGAACATCTTGTGACCACAAGCGCCAATCAAAATCCCCTTGCGGCATCCAGTGCCAACATTCAGTGCCAATATACGGCGTCTGCATGTTGTGTCAGATGCAAAGAAATATCTTGATGGCTTCCAAAGCGAATGTGGAGGATACCCGGAAAAAGTGTGTGACACCGTGTTGCAGGTTGTTGGAAAACGAACATGCAGAATGTTGCAACGCATCTAAAGGTACACCGTCACCCCAAACTAATACAAATAGTCACCATGCGACAAACGCAGTTTGTGCCCACGTGCAACCAAACACATCAACACACCTCAGAGCTGGCGAACAGATCCAAATCGAATTCACCGATGGTGTCAACAAGACGGAAAAAGCATCACCACCGCCCGAAGAGAGCACGAAGTGTACACATTCGCCGGAATGTTGTTGCAACACGTTTCGGTGCAAGCACGCACAATCAGTTTTTATCGAAAAGGTACAAAACGAGTTGCAACGGCTTAAATCTGGTGATCACAGTCCAAATGTGACGCCAGCATGTTCTGCCAGCACGGCAGGGAATGCGTCACCCGAGACCAAAGAGAATAAGTGCCATTATGTAAACAATTCGCAAAATACACCGCCGCCATTCAGAGTCTGTGAACGAGATCAACAGATGCCACCAACGCATCTTTTCAACAAGTGCAAAAATACGTCAGCAGCGCCTAAGGATCGCGCGCACTTGATGATAGCGGTTGGTGTCAACAAGATCCCAAGCGAGCTGCCACCAGTCACAGCCAGTTTACAAAGTCCACACATGGTACAAACATCTTACGCCGCCAATCCCAGTCCAGACTCGCCCTCGCCCAAGTTAAAATTCCAGTGTCGGGAGGCGATGTTGTCATATTGCATCCACATGCCCCAGAATATGGGGTCATCTGCAGGCGATGCAAAAAATCAGCCTGCAGCAACAGCAAATTTTGCTAACAATCCCCAAAATGAGACTCCCCCGCCCAAAGACAGAATGCAAAGGAAACGCGAAATGCTAGAATGGCTCCTAAGACTGCGCCAACATCCGCTGATACGCCAAAACCCAACTTCCGCATGCATGGCAACGTCCGAGACTTCGAAAAATGTAGAAGAAAACCAATATAAAAATTGTTGACACACTATGATTTTCCCTCAATCGGCTGCTACCAGCTCTTTTATAATTATTTACTCACTTTTGATTGTTCTTGATGAAATCGCACTGCTAAAAAGTAAGTTTTGTACTATTATAAATTTATTTTACTGATTTCCTCATTACTAAAAGCATGGATTGAAAAATTTTTGTTGTTTGAAATTATAGCTATTGTTTTTTTTTCAAAATTAATTATAAAAAAATTGTAAAAACAAACAGCTGGATTTTAATTATTGAGAGATTTTTATTAATATCAACTTGTTTTAACCTACGTTTGTGTTCCCGTTGAAATTTCGGTCACAGGTGGGTCAATGGTAGTGCAACGGATTTACAACTTTAGAAGTCGTAGGTTCTACTTTCATTTTGAATTTTGGTGTGCGGGAATCACGTGGTGTTTAAATAAAATAAATACGAAATCTTTCACGATACAAACTTTTTTTTTTATTATTACGATTGAATCTTCATTCAATTGAAAAAAAAACTAAATATGATCAATTATACGCAGAGATGTACGTAATGGAAAATCAAGACCCGTTTAATAAACTTTTCTTGCAATTTAAACTAGAATAAAATTAAAACGCAGTTTCGGTTTTCTTTAAAAATTCTTCAATCTATGGGGAATATTGGACTCATCCACAATAAAGAATAAATGATGGATTGTTTAATAATAATAACGTTTATTAAAGTGTCTATTAAACTAGCTAATTGCGCAGTATCTAGGAACTAGTAGTTACCAAAATTGCTTGTTCCCCTAATTAAAATAAGAAATCTTATTCAGCAAGAACCTTTTACGGGGATTCCCCATTTGTATAGTCCGTTCAGAACTATACTCAGCGCCATCTACGTTTGAGTAGTACTACATTTTGTAAAGCTGTAATTTTATTTTATCTTATTCATATTTTTAAGGATTTATTAACAAATATTTAATCAGAATGAACTCAAATCATTAGTAATTAACCTTTAAATGCACAATTTTTACTTAAAAACCCGTGATTTGATTTTTTCGTAAATGCGAATTCTCATCGACATTTTCGAACAACCGCCGTCAGATGATTATTGCACAGAACTGTCAAAAAGTTGACAACACAACAAAGTGGGACTGCTGGGATCGGCAGCCCAACTAAGTTTTATAAGCCGATAGGAGGGTAGATTTGGTCGCAATCTAATTAGGTGTGTCGCTCCTCGCAGATAAAGGTATGTCGGAACCGAGCGAAAAGCATCCCGGGGATATTCCGGGCGGTGAAAACGACATTAAAGTATCGGAAATTGCTGCCTCCAGTGTGAGTAGTTTAACTTACACAAAAAGAAAAAAAAAAAAGAAAAACTAAAATTTATTTCATCAACTTTAACTTTAATAGATCCGATCAGGTCTAGCCGAATTAGAAATGAGAACATCTCAAACTTTGCAACGTTTAGAAAACGTTCGAATAGGGCATAACACAAATTTAATGAATGGTGAAAATCCCCCAGGCCCACCTCAAATCTCGAGCTTGCTCCAGCCAGACAGGAAATCTCCGTCGGAGATATTAAAGAATTTAGAGGCTCTTGTGGCGTACTCCGATTCAGACGATGATCCTGAGTTCCCGCTTCCGGCTCTCGACGATGTCTCACACCTGGCCCTTATCTCCCACAGCATAGTGGCCTACCTGAGTCACCTGGACCGGCAGCATCTAGCCAGAGTGACCGGCCACATATCTGGAGATACTTCCAGGTGGTTGGGCAATCTGTTTCGGTACATTGATGCCGCCGCCAGCTACCACACGGATAACGCTGAGGCTACCTTAAGGGCAGTTCGATTGGCAGTTATATCGCGGTGCCCCGGGTACTTGGAGGGTGGTATTCCCGCTTTGGCTAATCCTTGTCTTTATATTTCCGAGAACACCACCCCAATTCGTCTACAGTTCGCCTGTCGTCAACTCGGTATTCCTCTAGAGTCGATAAGATTCGTGCCGACGTCCCAAACATTTGGCACCATGGATCTATCGGTGCTTCAAAAGCAAATCCAGACGGATTTAAGTGCAAATAGGACACCACTACTTGTGTTGGCTGACGTGGCTTCGTCTCTTTGCGGTTTCGTAGATAATCTAGTTCGACTAAAGGAGATTTGCAAGTCGAACAATATTTGGCTTCATGCAACTGGACATAATCTAGCAGCCTTAGCTGTGACACAAGGACCCGGAACTGTAGGTGTTATCTAATCTTTATGGTCTGTCATTAATTCACATTTCTTGTAGGTAAGTTCAACCGTCGATTCGATAACAATAAACTTAGGAAGTTGGCTCGGAGTGCCCAGTCTGCCCATAGTTGTAAGTAGAATAATATAAAATACTGTTAATGTTTTACCGGATCTCGGGTGCTACATATTCTCAAACAGGGATTTTTACTATTGAATTTTAAGTCTGCTATTAAACATCAATAGAACGAGATTAAAGTAATTAAAATTTCTTGAACAATTAAAACAAAGACAATTGGAATTTAATACGAAAAATGACAATTTTTAGGAAAATTTGAAATTGTCGGAATTTTAACCCAAATCGTGGTAGATTAACCCAATACTAAAACCGGTAAAAATTTATAATAATATAAAAGTATTAAAAATTTCATTTAAAAAAAAATTGGACAGATCTTCAATTGCTTCAATATGAAAATTTACATAAAAAGATTTTACGAAGCACTTAATTTTTTTTTTCAAATTGGACGTAATGATTATAGCCTTAAAACACTAAAACAATTTTTCAGCTTTTGCATAGGCAACTACAAAATGTTGCGCTAACAGCGTTCGAATCCGATCCAATTCTATCCCGGCGCCTCACAGCCCTATCGCTGTGGACGAGCATTCAAGCTTTAGGACGCGAAACAATCGCCGAAAGAATTCTTTTAGCATTCCAAACTTGCAGTATTTTACACGAAATAGTCTCCAAGTGCTGTGGACTGAGGGTTCTGGTAATATTAAAAGATTTATGAAATCAATTGCCAGGGTCATATTAACTATAAAATATTTTCAGAGTCGTCGACCAGGTGGACAATCTGGAATTTCTCTAACCGATGTAGTCCACAAACCCCTAGATATAAATGTACGATGATATTTCTTCGTCTTATTGGACAATGTAAAATTTATTTTTGTTTCTTAAAGGTTCTTTTCGAAACAGCAGTGCCTGTAGTCGTATTTCAATTCGACGGTAGCTCCTTTACGGACCAAGAAAATACACCGGCTCCAACAACAGGCGATCAAAATCAGGACCTTACGCAGGCGATTATAAATAAATCAATTGAAAAGGTTGCTAATGCTGCATATTTTGATCGTCTCAATTCGTGGCTGGGACAAATAATGCAACGAGACTGCCCTACGGTAAGCCCCTAGTACTTCTAGGTGAACTGATCAATAAATTTCCATCCTATTGCAGTTGGACTTTGAAATAGTTGAACACCAAATCCATGGGACATGTATACGATTTTGTCCATTTGAACTTGGATTAGGTGAACAGCCACCCACAGCAGATGCTCTAGAAAATTTCGCACATTGCCTCGAATCCCACGTGGACATTTTGCGAGCTACAATAAAACATAAGGCGACATTTTTAAAATTAGTCGATAAAAGTGATGTCCTTAGATTAGTTCAATTACCCGATTGGGCAGGCATGGGAGGAGTTCGGTTCGTTCCAGAGGGATGGGAAACTCTACTAACCGATCAGGCGAAAACCGAACTGAATAAGCTTAACGTTGATTTGGTCGAGGCCCTAAAATCGACAGACAATGCATTCTCCCTGGGGGAAGGACCTGATGGACTGATCTGTGTTCGTTTTGGTATGGTTACGCACGACACAGATGTGGAGGAGTTGCTCGACTTGGTGATATCAGTCGGGAAAAATGTTCAGGAAAATTCGAAGGTCTTGGATTCCATGTCAGAAATTGTTAAAAAAGTACGTGAGCACCAGGAACTAGAAAAGACCTTAGATTAATATTTCATTCCTAGGGTATTGAGGCGGCAACAGCGGACTTACAGAGGGAAACAGAAGAGAAGCTCTGGCAGGAGGGTATCCTTAGACACGTACCGGTTGTCGGAAGAGTTATGAACTGGTGGTCACCGCCTATAAAAGAGACCGGGATTAAAGGCAGAAGTCTAAATCTAACTCAGGGTGTTGTGGAAAGTACTGAGAACATTTACAAGTAAGCTCGCTATTCATAGGTTTAAATAATCCCAAACAGCTGAAGCATACTCTTTACAGGTATCACATGCAAATGACGGGTGCTCCAAATCAATTACCAGGCAATAAGTCTCCTCCAACGCCAATGGTTCAAACTCCAGTGGGTACAACTTCGGCTGGACACTCTCGAAACGTTAGCCAAAGCAGTGTTACATCGTCACAAGATATAACAGCGACAGTACCGACGCAAAACTGAATTCCATAGGGGGGTAAATTGGAACGAATATAACAATAATAAGAAATTTTCAAGGACAAATAACTTTCACCATTACCAGCGCTTTCAGAGGTAGTCATAGGCAGTGCAATGACAATGGTTCTTCTGTTTGGCTATTCAGTTTCCTTTTTACATATTTTCTACCCCTGAAGCCCCTCTATCTCTGCTGTTGTTTTTAATCTAATGAGTATGTAGCTTTATTTACATATAAATCCCGAACAATGTTTGTGCTAAATCCTTCGGTAGTACACTTCCATTCCATGGCTATCGTAGCGTCAGAGGTGGCGAGTCATTTTATATTTCCATTTGTAGTTCTTACAGTGATATTTCATTACCAAAACATCATGGATCTACACTTTTTATGTTGTGTATTTTTTTTTCTTTTTTGTTTTGTTAATTTAGCAATAAACTTAGAATTTTGCTGAAAAAGTAAAATTGCACAATAAAAAAATTTGAAGAAAATTATTTGATTTTTTTTCTTGGGACGCATAAATAATAATCACGATACCAAGAAATATTGATTCTTAAAATTAATTTAATTAAAGAATTGTAAGTTTTAGCATTTTTGTTTTATTTTTATTTATTCTCAAAATTAAATTTAAAGTAAATTACGTTCCGCGCGGTTGTTCCAAAATACGTTGCGTTTATGGGAACAAAACAGAAACGGACTGGAACAAGGTAATTGGATTTTCTAGAGTGAAAATGTGTGAAAAGCGATTGGAAAAATGTTGCCTGTCAAAACGAAAATAATTTAGTTTTTCCCAATTTTCCGTAAATTTACAGAAAATCTACGCTAGTCCAAAATCTATAGATTCTACCTCTTGCCAATATTTGACAGTTTGCAGACGTTTGCAGAGCAAAGCTTTCTGAAGTTGACTTTTTGAGTTTCCCTTCCCGCGGGAGGAAACAGACTGATGCGGAGAAGCAGAGGAAGGCGAGCACTTTAGCGTCGTGAAAGTCTGCGAGAGCGGACTGTTTTCGTTTGTCGAAGGGTTTTCGCTGGAATTTTTGGAATTGTTGACTGATCCGCTTGCCGGGGAAAAGAAAGTGTCGCGCGGTCCGGGAGGTAGATTTTTAGTGCGAATTTCCTAGAAGGTTAAATCAGGTGCTGTGCATAAAACAGAAGGACAAAATGACTGCCAAGGAGGACTACATGTCACGGAATTTCGCGTTCGACGTCGACATGGAGATGGACTTCACTGACCTCAACTCGAATACGGGTAAGTTAGGAGCTGCCTATTGGGGGCCAGAAATAATTTAAGGAAATGAGATCACGTCTGATTTTCGCCATAAACTTGGACCTCTTATTCAATTGGCGACACACTTGTATACCGAATTTGGGGCGCACTTTCCAGACTGCATTGCGTGCAAAATATTTTACGCCAAAAGAATCTGATTCGTGCATCGCCACAGGTCAACAAAACCTGGTGCTCCAGCTTGGCACGTTTGTACAAACGAGGGGCCTCGTCAAAGGGGCCGCGCGCTCAACACACCTGGCCCCAGTTAGTGTACAACGAGTGCTGCAAAATGCAAAGTGAATGGAAATCGTTTGTGGCCAATATCGTGGCATTTGCCTTTCAGAATGTGCTCTGGCATAAAACAATTCACGGTCTAAATCCGATCAATCATCGTTCCCGTAAATTTAGTGATTCACAGGAAAATTGACTTCGGAACTGTGCTAGGAAAAAACCCGCAGACACCACCTGGAGCCCCCTTGTCTTTGAAGAGTGATCGACAGCTGCTAGAACCAAGCGCGCTTAGCACTCCCATCTGAGGAACTCCTTAGTGTGAGAATTCCGCAGCATATTAGGAACTACTATAGATTAAAATTCATTTCAGTTTCTTAAGAAAATTGATTCCCTTATCGCAGCTGCGTCGCACTAGTAGAGAATGGTGTCGACAGATTTTTCTCGGAAGCGCATCAATGTCGTGAGAAATTGAAGTTAATTGAAGAATTCCAGTCCAACGGTGTGGGGGGGGGGTCTTAATCTGGCGATTCTTCTCGCTTATCTAATTTAATCTAGTGAGACGCCAGAGGAGCCTGATAAAAGCTGTGCATGATCCAAATATATTCCGATTTAACTACATGTGTATGAGATGTCTTAATCTTTTATCCGTCATAGTTTGAGGTTGTCTCAGATTAATCTTCGTTATAAATTAGCGTATGTAATTCTATTGCTTCGCCGTCATAAATTAGCAAAGAGATAAGCAGAGTTCTTAGCTATCGTGTTACGTGAACCATCTAAAAAGAATTAGATGGGAATAACGTTGATGCATGAGCATCAACACAATTAGTCTACCATTTCAGAGATTGAAGACTACATTTGACCCTTGGCTCTTCTACGCTGCTTGTTAATTACAAATCTCAGGCAGTCAAATTACCAAAAATTTATGCATACGCGTAAAATTGGCAGATCATTGAATTTTCAAATGATATCACTTTATAAGACGCTTTATTTAAATTTTGTAAACAAGTCTGTTAAGAATTAAAATTAGGTTCGTCAGGTCTGAATTGAATTCTTTTATCAAGCATTGCCTACCTTCTTCTATTTGATGGTAAGTAAAAATTGTTTGCTTAAAAACTTTACACACCCATAAGAGTTATAATAAAATATGATAAAAATTGTGCGCTGGTTACATGTCCTTGAACTCTTACGTCTGAATTTCCTCAAACAATTTAAATCATATTAAAATTTTAATGAAAATGTTCAAGCTAGTGTAAGTGTAGTCTGCAACAGTAATAAAGGGCTTATTTTTATGATTGCCTTAATTTTATTACAATAATTGTAAATTTAAGTTCCTTTAATAATTGTCCAATTTTATATAAATTTGAAAATAAAATCCAAAAACTAAAATTTGTCCTAAATGCTCGTTGAATAAATAAATAACTATGTTCATACCACGAACGATTAAACAAATTATAAAGAGAAAGTTTTAAACATAAAAATTATCCCGAAAATTTCTTTAATTAAATTTTTTAGTGTTTCTTACACATAGTAAATTTTAAAATTTTTAAATTTATCAAATGAAAATTAATCTACTTCATTATTACCTCGTTCTTGTTTTGTGTGCATGGAACCCTCAGCGTTCGAGTGCAACTCACATTGCTTTTATTCGTTATTGGCCCATTTACAGGAAAACCTCTCATATTTAGAAAAAAAACGTCTTTTGAAAATTCGAAACGAGTATCAAAAAATTCTTGTTGCGAAATGATGAAGACTAACAAAGCATGTACTAATTTTATATAAAATTCTCCTTAAATTCAAGAGCTTTAATTTTTCGATATAGGACGCACAGTCAAAAACTTCGGGAATTTGGTTGAAATCTAAGGCAGAAATTTTCACATTTCAAAAAATCTCAAATTTATGAAAAAGTGAAACACGTTGAAGGTAAAAAACAAAAATCAAGAGAAAATGCCTTTGAAAAATTAAATTTGAAATGAGAGATGGGAAGTTATTAAAAAGGCTCAACTTGCTATGCTTTCACCTCGCCGTAATTAGAATTTTACGTCAGGTGTGAATTTCGCTTCTGATAATCTACTGTGTTGTGCGTGCCTTTGGGAGGCGAAAATCATTACCGAAACGCAAAATGAATCCCTACAAGCGTGGAAACAGAAATGATTTAATAAGCAGAAGGCAACGATCTTTCAGTTCAGACTTCCCTTTTAGCCAGGTGAATCTCAACCTAGGAGCCTTCGCATGACGAAGTTTTTCGTTTTCTGGGTCACGCAGGGACTACAAGGGTTTTCGTATTATTATTCATCAAAATCAATAAACAAACGATAAGACACACGACTACAACCGTAGCCGGCGGAATTCGGTCAAAAAGCCATGTGAATCGAATGCAGGCATTTTGGCTAGATGCTATTTTTAGCCGTTCGTACTCCACGAACCGAAAATACGAGACGACAATGAGATTTTCTTTGTGAGGAAAACTGTCTGTTGTCTTTTCCTGAGTCGAGACAGTTTTTATTGTACAAACAACTCGAGAACACCTTTCATCCGTGCACCTCCAAAATTTTCGCTTTCTGCCTTTCTGAGTTCCCTTTGTTTTCCGACATTTTTCCCCGGTTCAATTTAGCCAATCGCAGAGTACGTCTAGAGTTTACCCACGGGCTGCATAGCGTTTCAGTCCTTCCTCAGTGTAATCCGAGTGTATTGTGTGGTTATGTAATTGTACAGACGACAAATTATTATGTGAAATCACCTGAGAATACCTGCAAGTGATTAATTTCATATTTCTAGATGAGATTAAGTCTGCTAGTGCGGACTGTCCTAATAAGTCCCAGGTTGTGTAGAACTCGCGGTGATTATCGCCCCAATGTTCGACGACTTTGTCCGCTCTATTGTGTATCCTTGCCAGGCTATTTTATTGATTGCTTTGAATGGCAGTGCAATGTTTCTTAAAATACCCGTGATCGTACCGAGGCCGAGAGCGGTAATTTCTGTCCAAATTAATTTGAACAGTCTCTTTTTCGTTTTGGCGAATTTAAGTGGGATTTCTATTTTTAAGTCCCGATTTGGTGCGTGCATTTCGGCGCCAAATATTCGTGCTATTAAACTTTTGCATATGGTTTGATATTCTCTTTTAGTAATCCAGAATTCGCACCCGAAGCCTTTTCGTTTTTCATTTATTGAAGCTTTGTATGTAGATTTGAATATTCTTAAAATTTGTATGGTCATTGGTTTCAATATTCAGCACTCTGAGTTTTTTGAGTATGTAATGTAAAGTTACTCATATATTGGCAAACTAAAAACATACTCAAAAATATAAAAAGAAATCTTTGATGAAGTTCTTCGTAAATTACCACAAAAGAATCTAAATAAAAATATCTAAAAGTAATCATTTTTGGACAGGTTAAAACATAATTATGAAACATTATAGAAGCATGGTCTAAAACCATATGTATATAAATGAAAACATTTGAGAATTTATTTTTCATTTACTTTATGAAAAAATCTATTTAAAAATGTTTAAGAAAATAGTTTAGAAATAGTTGAGGGCTCAAACTTTAATTAAACCGATATATCACATTCTTATTTTTAAAAATATCTTTTAAAATTTAGAAAATATGATCTACAACTTTCTATTTTCATTTATTTTCGAAAATTATGAAAAGGCAAAAGTTTTTGTCTGCACTTTTCTAACCTTTCAGAGAAATTTTACCAAAAGTTGTTTTAAAATGTAAACATTTAGAGTAAAATTTAAAACCTAAAATTTCTTGTTTAAAGTTAAAAACAAATCGGTTAGAAAGAAAATGTACTTTTAATATGTTTTTCTACATTGGTTGAAAAGGTCTGTATTGATTTTAAAATTTTCACGATTGGTTATTTACGGAAATAAAAGAAAACTTGCATTTTGGCACGAGAGCCAGTTTTCTGTCAAAAAAAGCACTTTCAGGAAATTTGCTTATTTTTCAAGAAGTCGGAAGTGTTTTTTTTATTTGAATATTTCAAGGTATTTTTTTGGTGTCCACAGAAAATCTGAATAGCTCAGAGAAAGCTGAATTACACTGAAGTTAGTTTTCCCCGTCTAAACTATACTCACTCTCTGAGGATTCCGTACATACAAAATCGTGCTTGTGTAAACTAATTGAAATATAAACAAGACTTTCACTTTCAATGAAACAATTTCCATTGTACGTACCTGGTAGATAACATTAATTGAAACGTTTGTAGTTAATATCAGAATCAGGTTACCTGGCAATTAATTAATTAATTAATTAAAAAAAACTCGATAGGTAGGCATTATTTGTATGATAGGAAATGTTTCCTCTTTGTCTTTGAGGCGTTTTTCTATCAAAGTATACTTCGGTGACTTAAAATAATTTAGAGGAATCAACTATAAAATATAATTATTTTTTTATTATCTAAGTGCACATAAAGAAAAGGATAATATTTTCCCATCATATGAACCAATAAATATTATAAATAATTCCTTATAGGCTGTCAATATTCTTTTAAATTAATCAAATATTCGTTGGTGTATATATCACATCTCAGATGAGTAAGTTTTCCAGTGAATTTCTTAATTTCGTGTGAAATGCGCATTTGCCGATAACCCGTCTATCAGCCTTGAAAATAGTATAAATAAATCGCTATAAATCATTCACTTCTAGCCGCTTGAATATATTTGAGATTTCAAAATGCTTAAGCCGCAAAAGATGTGACAAAAAAGATTGACACGGGTTTGGCACGGGTCTTCGGGTAGTCCAGGTATTAGTCGCTAACAGACACTCATCTTTTCAATAAAATTCCCCTCCGGTCTCAAGAAAGTCGTAAATTTCAGAAGTCGTGACATGGAAAGTCTAAAAACAGCTAAAACACTAATGCCAGGATTCTGTTGCTAATTTACACCACTTTGTTATTCATCATGTCTTCTAAACACGAGTCGCACGGCTGTTCTAATACATTTCCCTCAGTGGGTGTATTATTGGCGCGGATTAAATAAAACACGACGGCCTCAGTCCACAATAAAACATGATAAGTATTTGGGCAAACAATTACCCCTTGGCAGCGAGTGGTATCATAGCGATTTCTTGAGAATTTTCACCTGTCCGGCTATCAGTAGTCTCGTCAGTGACTGGCTTGGCTGAAACGCGATAATTACACTATTATACTCTGTCGTGATTATAGACGTTCTGACAAATTTACGTAACCATTCGCAGTGAATGTCGCAAGTAATTTTTGTGAAAAGAAACATTGCACTTAGTTGCCGTCCAACTTGAAACAGATGTAAATCTTTCGGTCGCAGTTGTCTTACATATTATAATTTTGTATACAGAAAATATTGAGCAATCAGTGCAACGTTGATCTCTTAGCGGCATCTTATTATTTGTATTTATAGACATCTATTAGCGTGTATATTTAGTGTTCCAAATATAATTATTTGAAAATAATCAAAATGAGTGTGCGTGGTATGTTGATCAGTGCGGATTCGACAGAATCTGTAATCATCGAAAACGAATCCGTCCATACACCACTGCCGCCAAAAAGTCCAAGGATTAAGCAAATGGAATTCAACTTTCAACAAAATGGTAAGATGCAATTCTTTTAATATACGATATTATTTTGGTGGGATTATCCATAAGTTTGGATTTTAGTGCAGTTTATTATGCCAACTTCATAATTATAATCCCACGTCCGTTCCACTGCCTGTAGTTCGTCCACCTTTAGCATTAAACTTCAACTAAAATTTGTTAAGTGCAAGCAAAAATAGACCTCTTTCTCATTGTGCTAATTTCCTAGTTTTGTTTCTGGCTTCTAGCCATCGTCAACTGTGTCAGAAGGAAAATATTCATTTACCCGTGAGTAATTACCGCCATCACATTTTCTACAGTTGAAAGGCACTGACGTGATGAGTTGGCGGCCTAGGATATTCTGCGATTAATAAGTGCTCCTTAGATAAGACAATAACAGAAAAATGCGGCGATATTTAAGTAATATAAAATTGACTCGGAAATTACTCTAAATACTCTCAAGGTCCGTCTCGTTAGCAATAATATTATTTATTTGATGGATCGTTCAATAATTTAAGTAGGTGGATATTCCTAAATGTTTTGGATTTATAGCTTTTGAAAATCATCCCATGCTCATATTTATGAGAAAACAAAGCAAATTACGAAATGCGTGCTAAAGTTTTCTTCTAAAACACTATTCTTATTTTGAAAATAATAAAATGAAGATTATTGTAGATTTAAATAATACAAATATTTTGCATTTTTTTTCGTTCAACAAAACATAATTTTATTTATTTTTTTTTATATTACAATTTGAAATCTTCAATATTTTTGAAAACGTTTTATTCTAGCACTTTAACACAGGAAATTTCCAACGAATAATAAATTTTTATTGAATATTGGTTTTTTTTTTATTCTATCTTAAGTCTATCTATCTCCTCGTTGATAGATTTCTAAAGAAAAAGTAGTAGCACGATTTTTTTTATTAATGAAGGCTTTTTTTAACTACATTCATTTTTTTAAAATTATGTTTTAATGATAAAAACATCTAAAATTGTAATTTTCGTTACAAATATTCGCTAGCTTTCTATATTCTTTCAATTTAATTTTAAACAGGAAATAAGCCGTTGATTATGATCATTTCATTTTTAATATTAATTGATCAAATAAAAACACTGAATGTGATAATTTTATTTTAAAAAGAATTATTACTGTTACAAATAAATATTATTGATTAATTTATAGTACATATAAATTATATTTTGCATTAAGTGATGAAATATCCCTTCAGATTTACTCGGGCCAAATCACAGATAACGCAATATTTCACCAAATTATACAAAACACTTTGATGATGACCTACATCGAATTTATTTCAAATGAATAAAATTTTCGTAAATAAAGAGCACTGCTATTGCGTAGTTAGCTTTTGATAATTAATTCTTAAAGAAAATATTTACTATTCTTAGATTCTACTTCGTTACAAAAAAAAAAAAAAAGGAAATCTGACCATACAGGCAACTTTTAGCCAAATGAAGCAAATGGCGAATATGTTAATACTTTGTATGGGAAAATGTTTGAAAGTAATAAAAATTCAAGTGCGACGCGAAGTTTATAATTAGAAATTATTAGCTGTTTTTCACGGCTTGACACACACATGAACTTGCAATACTTTGAGGAGATATAATTGGTTATTTATTTACTCCAATAACACTCCTGTTTGATAACCCAATGCATGTTCTACAAGTTCCATTTATTTCGCCGTTCTGAGACGTTACAACAAGATGATACCTACTCTAATTTACTTTTAAGACAGTAAGCTAACGAAATATTTCACCTTTAGTAGTTTTCATGCCGGAACTTACAAACTATAGCACGGAACGCTTCTACGTTTTTTCTAAGCTGTTAAGAGTGTAGAGGACTGATCACAGAAAAATAAATCGAGTGTCCAATCCGGCTAATGGTTACCTATAATATTTTAATAGCATTAGCAGAAGTAGCAGAAACGATAAACAATCTATGGAAACAGAATATGCAAACATGTGTCCATCAGTCGCTACTGGCTTCGACATTGACTAAGTATAGGCTGCTGGTCGGATTTATGCGAGTGCTATAATCGCGACCGCGCACCGTGGCCCAGCTAATTATATATTGAAATAGGCAATTAGGTTATAAATAAATAGGCGATTTTTCGCAAGCCTGCGATAGATAATCGCTAACATACATATGGGGCTAATTAAGTGGCGAATATGCCCGACTAGTATAGGTCACTGTGTCCCATTAATCTTTGAGACAGCGGCTAGAATGTCTCAAGACACGGCCGGACATATCATCTTGCGGATTCCTTAAGGAACATATCGCCAAGTTATTAATTATCTCGCTGCGGTTTGGTTGTTTTACTGCTACCCCCCGTCTAATTTCACAATTTCCATAAATATAATTTGATTATTTTTCAAATCGACATCAGAGTAGGCTTGAGTTATTCGGTTTGTGTTATTACTTAATCTTGAAACGGAGCGCGCGGTGTTGACGCGCTAGAAGGACAGTTTTCAGTCGTCGCGTAGATGGTAACTAGTTAACAATCGCAATATCGCAGCTGCGGTCTCTAAAGTCGTAGAGTGTGGGTTAATTAATTGTCTTATATATATATATTTTTTTTTCATATTTCTTTGTTCGAATTATTTAATAAAACGTTTTCCGTGGCGTCTTTTGATGTGGTGGCGCTTATTTGATTTTTTAAACTAATGGATTTCAATGCTGTTGACTTACAACAACGTTTACTCGCTGATGAAAGATTGTTTCGCAAAAGAAATAGCAGTTGTGAGTTGATAAGCTGATTAATTTGATAGTAGAAGTTAAAATGATATTTCATTCATGTATTGACATTTTTATTGTCGTTTTTCTTTTAATTAACGATCATTTTATTGCTGATTGGCTTGTTCTTCAGAGAATGTTTACTTCAGATTTTATGGTAGTGCTCTTTGTGTTCACCGGTTTCTATAGATCAAATTCTTTGAAGTTGAGTAAACAAAGTAATCTTAAAAATAAACTTTTTTACCATATCTTTTTAGTATACGTACAGTGATCGTACAGATCGTTAAACACTATAGAGAAAATTATCTTTATTAGTTCGAAGTTGATCGAATGACTGATTGTATTATTATTTCTTTACAAAGTATTAAGTTCTATATATAACAAATGTTTTGTATTTTCTGTGTTGTTTTTTTTTGGATTGTGTGAATCCTACGTTTTCATGTCGGCTTCGTATTACAATTAATATATCATGCAAAACAATTTACGTTGTTGAATTATTCTAAAGTGAATCACAATTTGCTTTCTAAGAACAAAGAGAACAATTTATAAATTGTAAACAAAGTACTATAATTCATGCCACGTTTTCTATGCAATGTCACCATTGAGATTTATTTGAGCTCATAAAATCTTTACTAAAATCCTCAGTGATTAATTTATTCAAAATTTTGTATTGAAGCGTTTGAGGATGGTTTATATTTAATTGTTTGTATTGTTTTTTTGCTCTGTTTTGTTTCCTAAATTTCAAATTATCACAGATGGGTTTCGATAATGTCATTTCAATTTTAAAATGTGAAGTGATCGTCGAAAGATTTTTAACTTATCTTTAATCGTGATTCACAGAAAAAAAAGCCGAATTGAACAAAAATACTACTTATCAGGTTATTTTTGAACATTAATGAGTTCGATCCGTATTTTAAGTACTCACATGGAACAGTAAAATATTTAAGATGATATACAAAATTAAGGGATCAGTATAGAGGATCTTAGTCAATAACATAAATTATTCTATTATTCTGAAAATTTTAGTTAATTTCCATAAGAGAAAGGAATTTCACCTGGAGTGTATATTTACGTAAAGTAGCACTGAGCGCACATAGGGTTAAAATGACCCCATTCCATTTTGGCTAAACATTTATCGAAATTGTTATTGGTATGATAAAAACAATTCCTAATAATAAAATTTTGTAAAAATATATGAGATTAACGAAAAAGTTTAGGTCACAGTGACCTTATGAGTACTGCCGGGTTTATGTGAATTATTTATGAAACTTCGGTTTTAGAATTGATGTCCAAAATATACCATAGACATTTCTGAATCATTTTACATTCAATTTAGACAAAAAATGCTAAATGATCTTTCGACGATTTCTAAATATAGTTTTTTGTTTTCTGTACAAAAATTGGAAAAAACTCGTTATCTGTGGTAATAAACTTTTATTTTATGTAGCAGCGGTTTAACTATCGATTTTAGGGCAAGTGGAAGCAACAAAAGATTTTTGATTTATGGTCATAATGAAGCTTCTTATAATAGGAGTTCAAAAATATATAACTTGTTTTTTTAGTATGTTTTTTCTTTAGCATTAATTCTAAAAAGCTTCTTAAATTTGATTTGAAAAAATACGAGAAAGATTGTTAGCAAACTTCGTTTTGTAATGTATAACTTGTAACCCCCAATAAATTTATATTATATATTTTTATATTAATTAACATGTATGATAATTAAATTATAGTACGGAACACTTTTCATGCGAATCCAACTCACACTTCACGTGTTTATTTGTTTATAAGAAATGACTTGTATATTGTATTTGAAACCAATAAAAAGTGATATATAAATTTTTGTTTTATTTACAGGCAGCGATTCGCCATCGGCAATTTCTCTCACAGGCGCCCAGGGTAAGGGAGGAGCATCGACTGATACTAGCAATGACACAGTACTTCCAAATGAGATTTCAGCTCCATATGAAGTTCCACAATTTCCCATTGAACAAATTGAAAAGAAGTTACAAATCCAAAGGCAACTTAATGTTAAGTAAGTAGAAATTCTTCTGAAACATCGCAATTTTATTACCTAAGAGGAAAAAAAGACGCGATTACAACTATGACAATGTGCACCAAATCCAATAAGGCATGTACATTTTTTGCGTTAAATTGTTTAAAAATAACACTTAAGCTCCTTGCTAGAAAATATGATAGAACTCAGGTTGTCTAGAATGCCGATAGACGATTTAGTCAGTTCGAACATTGTCACCCGTTTAGGCGATCGGTTGTGCCAGACTGAACTGCTGCTTCCGTCCTCTCTGTTTGCAGTGTGCGGCAATTGGACAATTAATTCTATATTTTTGTTTGTTTGCAATTATCCTCATTAAATTGGTCACCGTGCAACCAAATTAAGTTCAATCCAATTAATAAAAAAAAGTGTACTAATGAAGCCGCGCATATTGCCGTGGCCTGCTTTGTATTGATTTTATTTGATACCTTGCGGTGAACATTTTTTATCTAATTCCCTAGCAACGTTTATCTTTTGTCGCAGCCCAGGTGCATGCGTTTCATTGTTCATTTATGTTTTTTTAAAGATAACCGTGAATTTTTTTGATGTGTTAAAATGAGTTTAAATTTTTATCTAGTGCCAAAGGCCCGGCTTAGCTTAGACTTGCTCTGGTGAGTAAAAGAAATTGTTTTAAAAGGATTCCTTTGTCGGAATGTCTCGCAAACATTTTCGGATCTCATTGAAATTACACGCACCGTTGAAGATTTCTATTTCAAAATTCTATTCCGTTCAAAGTTGAGTTTAATTTTTAATCTGCAGTTGGGAATATTTTTTATATTAAATTTATTTTATTTTTATTTAATATGAAATCATCGTACAATTTTAACAAAAAATAAGAAGGAAAAAATAAATTCACTTCTCCTACAAACTGTGTTCAATTAAAAATGCTCAATCAAATTAGTTACTATTTAAAAAACGTTTTTTCAACTATAAGAAAAACCCTAATTCAATTTATATACGACCTTAAAAAGGTAAGTGAATTCGACGAAAATTTGAATAATTCATTGACTTGAAAATTTGATTTATTTAAATTCAATGTGCAATAAACATGGGAACGGATGTTTTGAATTCTAATTTTAGGTCTATATAGACTAGGGTTTAGGATAAGGTCATATAGAAAAAAATTAAGAATTTTTATAGTGTACAGTAGAATTCTAAATTGTCTAAATTACTATTGCTTTGAACGTATAAAAGAAAACTATATTGAGAACTTTGTCTCTTTACAAATTCGTATTTTCGAGCCTCGAATTCTATGGACTATAGAATTAATTTCAATAAACTAAGATTATAGCGAATTTTGAAAAGAAATCATCATTGTAAGAAAGTTTTTCGTGTTTTAATTGGTTGCCATATAAGCGAATAAAATCCGGACAAATCAGGGATAACACGTTAAATATGGTACAGAATATTTATTAGCCCATGACATGACATGTAACGTGTAACACAAACAACATATTTATACATGACAAAGCTCGAACGAAGCGGCAGTCAAAAGCTAGTTATATAAAATTTCAAAATTGTCTTAAATATTTAAAATGCAATTCAAATTCCTCAGGTAAGTTGAGAATATTAAGTAGTTATAATAAATACGTTCTAAAAAAAAAAAAACAAAAAATACATACTAGTCCCTCCATAGCACCTCTATAATATTATAGTGATTAAATTTTCTGTACTATTATTAAATTATATTTTTAGAAGACAGATGTTAAAAGTAAGAAACCTTTTCATGGTATTTCTAAGCCTATACAATTTGAATTTAATTTACAAAGAAGAAAGACGAGTTTCTTTCAATACCATCAGCGTCCTTTACGCAGATGAAGAGGGAGAGGGCTTTAATAGAATTTGCTGATAATGAGAAAGTACAGATTAAAAACGTAACAAAACGTTTCAAACCATCTAATCCGATTTATTTTTAGAACGTGCACTATAGTAGTGCTTCGTTTTCAGGAAATATCGATTTTTTTTTAAAATCCCAGCCAAGGCGTTCTAGTGAAAATTCCACATGAATGGAGAATACGTGTATGTATACCATTCCAGATGTGAATAAATGAGCAAGGTCATGCTACAGGTGAATTAGCACAAGTGGGGAAAGTCACATTCACTCAGAACGGCCCTTTCCTACATCATCAGAGTTCAATTACAGGAAAGTAATCCTGTGGTCATTATGGGCCGATAGAAATGGGGCCTTTCCTTATAAATACCTTTCATGGTATTTACATAATAAACTATTATCCTTGGCCCTTATGTTCATCAACATCAAGAGGATTAATTGTGGTTTTGTATTTATGCACTGCGAAATGATATTTTGTATGAGCAATTTCTGGTTTGGTTTTTGGCAAATAGATTTTGCATATAAACAGATTTATGTTATCATAAATTAGTTTCATGTTTCTGCATTTAAAACCAAAATTTGTCGTTTAGAGAATTTATGGAGGAAATTTAATTTGAAGTGGATCCAGTTTTGAAATTGTTTGTATTTTATGCAAATGGTTTTAGAAACCTAAAATGGAGCTCTATCAATGGACTTGTGCAGCTTTCTTTTACAATTGTTTTGATAACTTATTACTTCATAGGATGTGGACTGAAGTATTTTTGGAGGTTTAGACAAATAGTTGGGTAGATAATTCAGGTGTTTATTCAAATAATATAAAAACAATTTAACAAATTGATGCTTTTACGTTGCGTATTTAATTTTCTAAATTTACAGCGCCGATTTGTACATCTTATAGGAAATTACACGAAATTTTAATTGCTGACTATTGAAAATTAAAATTTGGACTATATATGTATGTGTAAAAAGATAAATGTTGCGAGTTTATGATTATTCGACTTCTTTAATTTGTACATATGCGCTAGATAGCGTCTTAAGATTACCATTTTGACTTTTATTTATCTTATTAATACATTCTCAAAATTTCGACGAATGTAGCTAAAATTCATCTTTTAAAATCGGTTACTCCATGAACAGTTTAAACCACATGAACTAATAAACAAACTATCCTTTTAGAAATTAAGTAAAATAATGAAGCTGTTGGTGTTACTAATGAAACAGTATGAAAAATAAGTGATATGAAATTCGATTATTATGTTTCGTTATTGTGTACATTATAAAAGTACGTCATGAGTTAATCGTTAAAAGGAAGCACTTAATCCTCTTACGTGTCCTAAATAGACAGACAGCATACATAAAATAATTGGAGCGAACATACTATAATCGTCTTGATAGTGTCGTAAAAAAAATAGAAGGATGATTTCGCAAAAGAAGAGAAAATTCACCGAAGAGCTTTCCTTTCACCTTAAACATGAAATTGTCTTTCATTGAAGAGGTTTTCGTGTCGCACGGCATTTAACTTGCTTTTCTTGAAACCTTTTAAGCTTCACCTCTTTAAGTGGCAGGCTATTACTAAAAGGAACGCCTTTTCTAGCAGCAACAATTCCGTCCTCTGAGTTCCTCCGTGACAGCTGGTGAAGGTGCAATAACGGAGTGAAATGATGGAACCAATTAAATGGAACAATTATGAAGGAATTTCGAGTTTGACTCCAACTTTTGATTACCTTTTATATCATTGTGGAGCAAAGGACTCTAGTTCTAATGGCTCGCAGTAGACAGAGGTTTCGTTTTAGTTAGAAGCAATATTGGGTTTTACATTTAATTTGTTCAATTATCTTTGATGTTTTCTTCCCGGCGATGTTTTTTTAATTATTAGTTACATAAAACTTATACGATCTTGTGCTGTTCAAGAAAAAAAAAATTAATCAAAAGTTAGTTGAGTTTATTCTTGTGAAATTGAACTAAAACCAATCTATTAAAAAACGTTTATTATATTGCTTATTATGCAATATTTTTGTGTTCTTATTTTAATTAATGAAATTAAAAGTTGGAAAAGCGTGTCACACGACTCAGGAGAATTTCGTACATTTTAAAATCGTTTTTGTATTGTAATCATTTTATAGTATCTAGAGGATAGGATACTGAAAAAATCTGCGATTGTGGCTTGTTGGTTAGAGACTAATGTACTATTACTTTTCACTACAGGGCAATGGGTGATAAGCATTCGATAGCAGATGTTTGCCCCGACGATCAAGTGTTGATCGATGATCATGATTTTGTGCCACATTTTCAACGAGTCTCAATATCTGGAGAGGATACGAGTGGAGTACCATTAGAAGATCTTGAACGCGCTTCTAGACTTTTGATACAAGCCTTGGAGTTACGTGAACGTTACATGGATATGTCGAATCAGGCCTTTCCAACAACAACAGCACGATTTTTGAAATCAGTTCACGAGAAGGCTAGATTTAATCACATCGAACATGAGGATAGAAAAACAATTGCAGGTAATGTAAATAAATTGCACAATAGCAAAATAAAAAAACATTTTTTGATGAATTTTCAAGTAGTTATTTTCTCGTAGTTATTTTAGTAGGAAATGAATGGCACTTCAATTGATTGATTTATACTTCTTCGTTAAGTTAATTTTACTTTTAATTTATTTTTTACACTTAATTTCTTTACCCATTTTTATAGAATTAATCCGCAAGATCAGTCTTCCCAGCCTTCCAGGTAATTCGTTCGCAATTGTGTAATTTCAGCGGGCGAATGATTTCACTGGTTTTCAATTAATAGTAATACCCATTATGTTTTTTTTCGTTTACTTTAGTTTATACTTTTTTATAGTTATTTTTCTACTGCTTAACGATGGCTGCTAAAGACACGGTTTACATAATTTAAAGAGAATATACTTTATGTCATTTTAATTAAATTCTGTGCTCAGCATAAATTAAAATATGGTTATTTTAAATTTCATAGTGTAATTTTCTTTTTAAATTGCTAGAATCTAATTAGAAATAAATTCGAATTAACCTTTAAACGAATTAGTGAATTTTATGTCCTTTAGTCGACGAAATAAAAAGTCCAGGGAGTACTGATGTTGAAATACCTTGTCGCCTGCATCAAATCTAGGTCAGTGATCGGGAACGAGTTCTTTCTAGAGGGATAGCTATTCAGGAATGTGACTTTCGTGCTCTGAAAACGAATTCTAGATTTTACAGAAAAGCAATTGTTGGTCGGAATGTTCACCAGGATGGTTTAAATGTTCCAGCGATCCAGTGCCATCGTGTATTTTTCTCTAGAAAATATGAAGGGCGGTAGATTAAGGAAATAGCATTCTCCTCTTAAATATTTAAATGCAAGTTTTCATAAAATAAAAATATGCTCTCTACCACAGCTCTTTAATGTTCTCTCCAGGCGTAAAATTTTTTTAACTCAAACAAGTCATAAAGGTGACTAGAAAAACCCTAATTCTAATATCAGTTAAATAAAAATAAATAAAGAAAATAAAGATCACTTTCTCCGGGCCATGTCACTTTTTTATTTGTTTAAGAAATATAATCATTTTACCTCAGAAGGAATTAAGAGGTATTCCAATCACAAGCAAAATAAATATAAGGTAATTAACTCAAAGCCAACAGATTACATTTTTTGATTTCTTGGAATAATAATGATAAAAGAAATAAATAAGAAACTTGAGGATAATAATTTTACCAATTATTTAACAGTGCTCTACCTTTTATATTTTTATATTTCATATATGTGCACTAAAACTTCTTTTTACGCGAATTCTGATTACCGAAAGATGCAATATCAAAAATAAATTTTTTATGCGATTTTTATTTATTTAACAGGATCAAACTAAAATCAAAGATAGGAAAAAATTCGTAATTTATGTTATGAACTGAACTCAGTATTTTTTTATAACCGTATATATCGCATGAAAAGAGGTTTAAGTATACTTTTAAGTTAAAAATTAAAAATTCGTATTTTTATTATATTTAAATTTATCACTAAATAAAAAACAATGTCTTTTGCAGCCATCTATTAAACGTTTTTTTTTTAACTTAAGACCCAAATTTTTTCTATTCTTTCAAAGTTACTAACAGAAAATATTGCATCCATCTCTCATACGATAACTGGGAATTCAAAACAGTGCAATGACCTGTGAAAGGAACCGAATTCCTTCATCTTACTAACTTTGTTGAAGTAAATAAAATGAAGAAATATATATTGTTTTGTGAGCCACTCATTTTGCATATGTAATCAAAAGAAAATCCAGAGATTAAGTACGCTTTTTTAATTATTTGAAAAAATTTTAAATTTTCGTTTAAATCTTTTTCTTTATTTTAATTTGTTTAAAACTCCAAAATGAAAAAAAAAAACAAATGAATCTGGGTTTTTGTGTAAATTATTTTTGTACAGAATTTGTTTTAATGTTAATAAAAGTTTGATTTTATTTTTTGTTTTTGAATTTAAAATATTGATGTATTATTTATGACTTACACGTAAGGCTTTGTTAATGTTACAGATCATCCTATTGATCCTCCAAGGGAGACAGCTAATCCATGGGACATCGTTTTCTATAAGCACTTAGGTTACACAATCAAAGCTGTGAATGGAGTTTTTAACGTTTTTAAGGATAAAGTAATGAAATGATTTATTGGCAAGGAGTTTCCTTTTTTAACAGATTTAAGTTTTCAGGAATGTACTCAGCCTATGAACTATGCCTATCCGAAATTGGATGACTTCGTCAGCGATATGCACGTTATGTGTAGTATGATAGCCGACGGACCATTGTAATTATACTCTTGTCGATTAAATAGAACGATAAATTAGAATTAATTGTGATAAACGAGCGTTTATGTTGTTAATCTATTGCTATTATTTAGTCCCATTAAAGTGTTTCAATTATTTTTATTGGAAGCTGCTATTCACACAAATTTTTCTTATTTTTCAGAAAATCATTTTGCTACAGAAGACTTAGTTATTTGTACTCAAAATTCCAATTACATGTGTTGTTGAACGAATTGCGAGAGCTTGCCTCACAAAAAGCGGTCCCACATAGAGATTTTTATAATATCAGGTAAATTAAAAAAAAGTAAGATATAATAATAGTAATATACAACGAAAATTATCCTATAGAAAAGTGGATACTCACATTCACGCAGCATCGTGTATGAATCAGAAACACCTATTACGATTCATAAAGAAGACACTTAAGAAAAATTCTGATGAAGTGGTGACAGTGACCAAAGGACAGGAGATGACTCTCGCACAGGTTTTCCAATCGATGAATCTTACCACGTACGATTTAACTGTTGATATGCTCGATGTTCATGCCGACAGAAATACGTTCCATCGGTTTGATAAATTTAACGCCAAATACAATCCAATCGGAGAGTCGCGACTTAGAGAGGTCTTTTTGAAGACGGATAATTATCTTAATGGCAAATATTTTGCCCAAATTATTAAAGTGAGTAAAATGAAGTGTTTTATTATTTATCTATTACTTTGGTTAATCCTGATACCTAAATTTTGGTTTATCTACGTGATTCGCAGATCATTAAATTGTAATTTTATAAAATTCTAACAATTTCAAAAATTATAGTTTTTTTAATATTCTCTAAAAAAAATTGACTTATACTTTGACTGTTTTTTAAAATAAATTAGTAAAGGAAAGTACAGGAATTAAAGTAAGGATCTTAGAACGATTTCTTAAAACTTTTTAAAATAACTCAAAATCTATTTACGCTCGTTTCGCAGGAAGTAGCTTTTGATTTAGAAGAATCCAAGTACCAAAACGCAGAATTGCGTTTATCAATTTATGGCAAATCTAGGGATGAATGGACCAAATTAGCTAGGTGGGCAATTACTTATGGAGTACATTCAACAAATATCCGTTGGCTTATACAAATACCACGTCTATAGTGAGTTTGCCGATTATACAAGTTGACTACTCCCTTTAACCGAAATTTTAATATTTTCAGTGATATTTTCAAATCAAACAAATTGATGAATTCATTCCAAGACATCCTCGACAATATATTCCTGCCGTTATTTGAGGCGACAAATAATCCAGAACAGCATCCAGAATTGCACAGATTCATGCAGTATGTTATAGGATTTGATTCCGTGGACGACGAATCCAAACCGGAAAATCCTCTGTTCGACGGAGATATTGCACATCCAGAGGAATGGACTGAGGAGGATAATCCACCTTACGCCTACTACATTTATTACATGTATGCCAACATGACGGTTCTGAACCATTTCAGGAAGTATGTCTATGATATTTTAAAGGTATTCGAAGAATTTAGCGATTTATTGATTCTCAGGGAACGCGGTTTGAACACATTTGTACTTCGACCTCACTGCGGTGAAGCTGGACCCGTCCAACACTTGGTTTGCGGCTTCCTGATGGCTGAAAATATTTCACATGGACTTCTTCTCCGGAAAGTGCCAGTACTGCAGTATCTTTACTACCTGGCTCAGATTGGAATTGCAATGTCACCATTGTCGAATAATTCACTTTTTTTGAACTATCATCGAAATCCATTGCCGGAATATTTGGCTAGAGGTCTGATAGTGTCCCTCAGTACGGATGATCCTCTCCAATTCCACTTCACAAAGGTTTGTATTTGAATTTGGAGTTTAAAAAAAGCTGTTTCCCATGTTTTATGAATTTAATTTTAAAATTTAATTAGGAACCATTGATGGAGGAATACAGCATTGCAGCTCAAGTGTGGAAGCTCAGCTCTTGTGATATGTGCGAATTGGCGCGTAACAGTGTTTTGATGAGTGGATTCCCACACAAAGTGAGTTTGTTAAAAAAAAAAGAACAAAAAACATCTTAATTAAAAATCTATTCGGTTTTAATTAGACCAAGCAGCACTGGTTAGGACCGAATTATACCAGGGAAGGGGTAGCAGGCAACGATATAACAAGAACAAATGTTCCCGACATACGTGTGGCTTTCCGTTATGAAACACTCCTAGACGAGCTGTCCAATATCTTCAAGGTTCACGAGAAGCCGGCGGCATAAAGGAACCATCAGGAAGCATAAAACCCACAAAAGTGTAACGAATCCCAGAAACATATTACCAGCGACTGTAGCGTCAGTGTTAAGAGTAAAGTTTTTCTAACGAATTTGCTGAATTTTGTGAACAAAGTTCAACTTTTGTGTATTTAAAGTTATATTGTAGGGCCACAACAGGTGTAGTCACGTGTTTTGCTGTTAATCTTTTTCTATATTTCCAATGTTGATGAAACCAAGTAATCGTGGTCTTTTAGCTATAGGAGGAAGCTCCAAAAATGTAATCGGAGCCATGTTATATTGTAAAGTGATCTATTTATAAGCAGCGGGACGGCTCGCAATTTTTAGACGGCAGGTTAATTTTTGTTAATTAGACCGTTCAGTTTTTTCCGAGTATCTCAAGTCTTCTCCAATATTAGGTTCATGATGTTTGCGGTAAACTTGATTGGTGATTCGAATGCTTATTGCGCTGGTTTGTTGATTTTTATTTTTCTAGGTAATATAATTTTTTTTTTCAAATGTGAACATAGGCTCTATTTTGTATATACTTTGTTCAATTTTTTTCTTTTTTTTGTAATTTAATTTGTTTTAAGCTTTTTTACATGAAGATCCATGAATGATGTGTAGTAATGTGTGAAATACATATATACCATGTAATATCTCTTATTGTTCTTTAAAGACCCACTTCCTGTGTGATATGTAGTCAAAACTGTGATTACATGAAAGGATTGAATTTTAAAGTAATAAACCTGGTAATTTATAGAAACAAAATGCAAATTCGAATTACGCTGGGCAACAATTTTCAATAAATATTACTAACTCAAAGAATTGTTAACTAAATTGAAGAGAATACATTCTATAGATTTCCAAAAAGTACAGCTTTAGGCAAAATTAAGTTATGTTTTCAATCTTGATAACTTTGGCTTTAACTTGAGATTTTATTAATATACTAAATCAAATTTCACCATGGTTTGAGCACGATGCTACCTTTGATCACAAAAGAGAAAACATAGATTTAAAAGAAAAAAAAAACATTTATTTAAAAATAAAAAAGGACGAACAATTTCTAAGTACGTATCGCATACGTTAGTTAAATATTTTCATTTTAAGTAGATTTGTAACAGTACAAAATGTCTCACAAAAAAATTCGATTAAAATGGTGAGTTCATGCCCAGTTTTGTCCCGAAATCCAATCTAGCTCGCCTCTGGTAACGTAAGTTCACTCTAAAATTTATAAAAAAAAAATACATATATAAAGGGTTGATCAAGGCGTAAGACTACTGCTGAGTATTTACTTAATTTCCTCCCATTTGCAGAATTCCGTAACAGCAAAACTGAAAAGCACTGTCGCTGTGATAAAAACCATAACTGGCCAGACCTTTGGCATTTGATAATAGACCTCATCGCTAAGGCAAATCTGGATTCCGCACACAATCAGGTGGAGGAAGACCAATGTCAGACTTGAAAACACCCAAACGTTGTTGCTGAATGGGCTTTTGCGCCACATCGAGTGGTCGCGATGAACAAAAGACGCCGAAATTATCACTGTAAAATTAATTAATTCTTTCAACTATACTCAGTGTAATTCCCTTATGCTATATTTACTATATTTCCATGATCAAGGGTTGAGTTTGAGTTGAATTTTCGTCAACTTAACTCCAAAACATTCACTCTTCTAACACACCTATGCCAAACCTAATTCAACCAGAGCGGTTTCGTGGAGTTTTCTTGGATTTAACGGAACTCAACTCAACTCCCTTTTCCATGAGCGCTAACGCTAATCCCGTATTCAACTCTGCATGGAAACGTCCATAATAATTGTTAAGAACTCACCAAAGTGGAGAACAACTCCTAGAAGGCAAAATATTCGTGCAATGTATACGTGGTTTTCCTTGTCATCCTTGTTAACGTCGATGATTTCAAATGGTTGCGCCATGACCACACAATAAGACAGAGTCTGCAATATAAGATCGTTTACAGTCTAGGACTTGAGATACTTTTCAGACGTACGATAATAAAAATAGATGGCAAAAACTTGCATCCATAACACCATAGCACAAATCCGAACACCCTCGAATCGAACTTGGTCTGCTTCTTGCCGGTAGCCCGACTCATTATTTTCGAATCCGACTCGATGTGGGCCAGCGAGACGGAGATCAGCGGAACCGCGCAACACATCAGGTAGATCACCGTGATCGGCGTAAATGCCGGTGGTAATGAAAAGCAGGTACTAAGAATGTTCACAACGGCGAGGGAACAACTACAGCAGGCCCAGAACTGTATACAGTTCCACAGACCGAGCGAAAAGCGTCTCGAGAGCTCGATTATGGCAACTATGGATAGTGGGTCGTCCCTTCGCACGGATATCGAGCACGGAAGGGAGTTAAGCATGCGACTAAGATAGATCGGTGAAATGGTGTTGTTGCCTCCATCACGGAAGTTCGTCGAGCCATTTTCCAAAAGTATGTCCGATGATTTACAGTCTTTAGCTCTAGTGAGGCGAAGTTTATTATTCAGAATATTTGACTCTGTGTACGCCGGAATGTCCTGGCAAACCTATGAGTAAAAAAAATTACGTATTTAAACCTTACTTAAAAAGTTTTTAATTTGTTGCATTTCAAAGAAAGTGTTTAATTAAATTTTATGAAAACTAGTTGTTTTTTTCAAAATATTTAAAATTCAAATTTAAAAATAAAAAATCAGCGGATGGAAATCTCGGAAAGATTTTTAATATACCTTTCTCAAATCTGCTCGATTTAGTTTCAAGTCCGCACTCTAAATTTACTAGTTATTCTAGTTTTATTTATATTATAACTAACTTTATACATATAACCTTGTTTTGTTATAAACATGTTTTGAAAATTCCTATAGTAATTTTTAAAAAAATAGTTTAAATTGTTTTTAAGATGTAAAAAAATAAATATGTACTTTAATAAATTAAATACAAAAACAAGAAAAGATTTAATAAAATGATTTTAAAGTTTCATTTTGAATAAAGGGGCACCCACCCCCTACTCAACCACTCATGAACCCTTCTTACCTGCGGATAAAGAGGCTCCACAGCGATACTGCAATCTGCTTGAAGAAATATCTCAGCGTTGGAATTACTGGCACTGGATCCAATACAGACGACTATTTCCCCGTAAAATTGCATAATACTGAGCATCTCTCTAGTCGCTTCCGCTGAACAATCCGTAAAAAGTGACACCTGCAATGGAACATTGTCGACTTTTTCCAGATGCGGCCGTATGTTTTCAATTCCTCGCGGCAACTTAGCCCGATTCGACATATCAAAATGCACTGGTGCACTTTGTTCGGTGCTATCAGTTAGTATGCTTAACGAACGACAGTGTCCACCCAAAGCTGAATCCTCTGAAGGTCTTTGCGCTATTGGATCCACCTCGATTGATTCAATCGAACCTTGAGCAGAATTCGTACTCAGCATATTATAATCTTGATTCGATATGGCTCCTGGAGCTGATGAGCTTAATGTTTTCGTTGATTCCAAACCAATTGGTGGAATTAGGCATTTCATTTCTGAACTACCAATTTGATCATCTTTACCCAGAGAAATATTGTGGGGTATTTCAAAATGTCCAGAGTGTTTCGGCGACTGTGGATTTGAATGGGGTTCCTCACTTAAAAGTGATATATGACAATTCCAGCCGGACTCAAGCCCCATCTTTTCAGAAAAGACCCTCGATCTGAGTTCGTTCTCCTTACTAAAATGCACAAACCGTATACACGCACGTTCTAGTCTTTCAACTAATTGCACAATATCCGTTTGGGCCTGATATTGCATTGTTATCATACCAATGAAAACCTGATGACATTGCATCTCAAAGCAGCCCTCCACATCCGCAATGTCTTCATCTTTAGCCTCAGAAAATAGTAATGAGTCTGTACTTATAGAATGACTCAATTTTGTGTGCCCCTCAAAGTCGCAGTGTGATTTGTCAACATGTTGCATCTTGCACTTTGTTTCTGGCGGTAGTTCAAGGTACGCTATGTTGCCGTTCTGGGAACCACTCAGAGCTCCGCATATTCCGTGCCTTAACGGACGATAGGCGAATGCCGTGCAGTACGCTGTTAGGGCACTTCTCTGATAGAAATCTTGCGCACGTTTCCTTTCCTGTGGCCCTAAAGGCCTTAGATCTTTCCCATCCCAAAAGTCATCACAGCAGTCTAGGACAATGTCCGCTGTCCCTTGGGTAAACAAGGAAAGGTACCCACCAGGTGCCTCCCGGAGAACCACAGACAGCGAATGTGGAAATGGAACTTTCACTTTAGATGACAACTGCAGGTGTCGGGCGAAGCGTATATCCCTTTGGACAACATCCGGTTGCTAGAATGATATTTTATAGATAGTGACAAAATGTAGCCGGCATTTTTTACCAAATGACGATACGTCGCAAGCTGACCCTCAAGACCAAACCTATCCGTCGCATGGGAGGTAAATCCGATTTGCTTCGCCAGTTCACACAAACATCGTCTGAAATTTATTAAGAATTTTTTAGCTAGATAAAGCTTGACAACTAAGGATTATATTTCAGGCACAAAGCTTCAGTTAGATATGAATATGAATGCAATTTGTGTGTAACACTTTTATAAAAAAAAAAAAAAACAATGAAGCCTGATTAGCATTTAATGAGAGTAATGTGAAAACAACGGTGCTGTGTCCTCCCTTAGGGTACTATCAACACTACATTAAGAGAGCTCTACTTCGAATCTAATGACTACCAGATGACATGCTGCTCTTTTATTATATATTCGATAACTTTGTCAAGGGTCAAATTTTTATTTTAGAGGTCATCAAATGTTAGAAAATCTTCGTTACTTTTTGAAAAACTTTAATGTGATCGACACGCCAAAATCGCGATGGAATCACTGAAGATTAGCTGAGTATCACACAAAAATTAAAAACAAAAAACAAGAATTTAGTCCAGAAAAAAACAACAAAACAAATCGAAACAAAAAACAAAAGTTGAAAGGGGTGAAAACGCGTAACATGCAAGAAAAAAAAACATAAAATTGTATAAGACAACGTCGATCAGAATTATTAAAAATTGACCCCAATGGTTGAAGCAGGCCTGGGAGATCAAAAAAAAATGTTTTTTTGATATGGCGACAAAATGGAAATTCCATTTCAAATATTATTTAATGCACCATAATCAGTATAGAAGAAATTTTAGTTTTTCTCTTGTTAATTTCCAATCATATTATTTTTTTAAATGCCTACAAATTCCCTTTACTTGTGAATCCCTAAATTTAGATTAAACTGCAGATTGTTTACAAATTGTTAATAACATAACTTCAGATAAATCGCTTACCTGTCCATCGGTGTCACCTGAAATAACTACAAAAACAAAATTCTACCGCCGCAGCGATATTTTGTGATAAACATTTTAACGGGTGTAATACACCGGCGTTTTGTTAAAAAGGCCCCAGGTAATATGAAAGAAATTTTTCCGCTGTAAAAATTTAATTCAATTAGCTAATGTATAGATTTTATCTTACATGGAAGAAATAAGTGTATTTTAAGATTTTTTACTAACGCTAGTCAAACCAACATGGTTTCTAAATTTTGAACACAATTTTATTAGGATTTAATATCGAAATCGATTACGATCTATTTTATATCAAAAATTTTGGTATATGAGCAAATTTAAATCAACGATAATTACGAAATTCCAATTTAGTGATAAAGCTTAGAAAATTAAAAAAAATTAATAATTTTGTGGCAAATAAGATTTTCTTAGCCATTGTTAAAAATATTAGGGGAAAATAAACTTCAATTTTCTTTTGAATATCGGAAAATGTGTAAAAATAAAAACAAAATTTTATTTTGAAAAAGTAAAAAAAAAGTGATTTTTAATTATAGAAATATTGATTTTTTTCTTTATAAAAATAAAAATGTGTTGAGTTGTTGCATAGCAAGTTAGAGAGAAAAATTATAGGAATATAAAATAATTAACTTATTTTATTATTTTCGGCAAACTATTACAAGGACAAAATTTACTACCAAGGATTTTTCATTCTTCAAGAATGCAAGATTCTCCGTCTGTATATAGTGAAATCAAACTAGTTCGAAATAAATCACTTGTTCCTTCAATAAATCATCTTAAAACAGCTTCTAAAATCCATGACACAAGAAAACTGAATTTTTAGTAAACCAGTTGAATAATAAATGATGACAATGCTCTTCAGTACCTTTAATAGGGTATGTATTTGGTTAGTCTTATTGCATATTATTTAAATGAAAATACTTAGAAGTAGCATACAAATAGCAGAAAAAATTCTTAGAAATGTAACAT
Organism: Proctacanthus coquilletti; assembly: GCA_001932985.1. Taxonomy (NCBI): domain Eukaryota; kingdom Metazoa; phylum Arthropoda; class Insecta; order Diptera; family Asilidae; genus Proctacanthus; species Proctacanthus coquilletti. Next base: position 22,943 of record MNCL01000027.1, on the reverse strand, counting down.
ATTGCTCTGCTGACCATTTTTAACATAACCGCCTGCGTGGTCTTGAACTTTTTTTTTTTACTTTAATTGGTCATACACATGTGTTTAAAACGCCCTAAATCTTAAATCAGAATTCGATATAAATATAAGTTTTTATCTATAAAAATATCATGAGTGAATAAAGATATATACAAAATTACGCTATATTCTTGTGAATTTTCATAGCTAAATACTGTACAAACCTGCACTACCTAACAACGGAATAATCTGACAAAAAAGAAAAAAAATAGACAGTCAACTAAGGAAAATGCAAACTAAATTGTTAACAAATCTGTCGTATTACAGAGACAACGCTTACAGACGATCACTCAAAGTAGTAAAACCAAAGATAAACTAAAAACTGAAAATAAAATTGAACACGAAACAAAAACAAAAATAGCACGCGAAAAAAACGAGCAAATCACGCAAAATGGAAAATATGGGCTCTTCCCAGTGAAACAAAGGACAAAACAAAGCTGAAACAGAAACAACACGAATTTAGCCAATAATTAGACAAAAGACTGTGAATTCAGCGGTAAAATGAAAAACCAAATTCGCAAGGTACTTCCCATCCGAAATGAGGCTGAAATCAAAAGGTTCAGTGTAAGTTCCCTCGGCATTCAAATTCGGTAAAAGTGATTATATTAATTTTTTTTTCTTTTATATAATATAAAGCCATTCAAAACGGCAGTGAAGTACATACCCATGCATAAAGCAATTTAGACTGGATTCAACGATCGCATACCGATTGGTGACTGGCACCAAATCTTTATCGAGCATTGCGACTGCTGTAACATGTCCACAAAATTGGGCATAGTGAGCATGTGTAAGTGGGCTACAGGTGTTCAATAGAATGGCCAAGCCTGGGGTTCAAATTAATCTTGGGTTAGTAAGAATTAAAATTCGATTACGTTCAAATGCAAACTGTACCTAGCGGCTTCAGCGACGATATGTGATTCTTCCATTCGTGGTCATCAAACTCTAGTTTGAACGGGCAGTGTTGATCATGGGTTAAGTCTAGCACTTCGGCGATCACTCCAGATTTGTTAACGTTGTTATTTTTCGGTGTGCCAGGTTCCAAGCTAGTTGTACTCTCTCCAGATGATTTATCACCGGAGTCACGTAAAAAGAACACCTTTTCGGCTGTTGGATTAGGCCATGAAAGGATTCCCTTTTTATCGACACAGCAGAGAGCTGTGATTGAACCAAGCACCTGAACAGCATTCGCACTTCGACCCAGCAGTTCGCTTTCACCGTTCCATATTAGAATCCAGCGGCGAAAGACTACCGATCGGTGTAATGATATGTCTTCAAAGTCGTAGGTTGGCGTATCCAAATCCTCTTGAAAGGATTTCTCTTCTTCGTTCGAGACTTGCGTTTGAGAATTTCGCAAAAATGTATCAAGTCTCGCAATACCCCATAAATTGACTGAGATCCATATTAAAGGGAAAACTAAGGGAAGCATTGGAATTATCGCTGTTGTAAAGGGCTCCAAAAACAGTTCCTTCCATGACCCAGAAGTTCTCTCTGAAATTAGAAATTGTACCTTTTTTGCAAATGTAACAAAATTTCAACATATTTATTTTTCCTGGTGTTACATGAAAACGTGAAAGATTTTCGATTACATTTTTAAATTGTATAATTTAAGCATTTCAAAGTACAAAACTATGGTATGTATCGTCTTGATGAATTGTAAATACTTTTCTGAAGTAATTCGAATAGTAGGGATAGTTGGACTATATTTTCTAGAATGGGCTAAGATTATTTTTATTAACGTATTAAAGACAAGACTGGGAAACTGAGAACTTCAGGAAGTGTTGAGTATAGAACCCAATCATCAGGTTTTATTTTATGCATGAAAATAGGCCAAGAACCTGGTTTAAAAATTGCAAGGACATTTTCCTCATAACTAAGTTATTTCAGAAGGCATTCTTTATGTAGATTAAACCTTGTTTGCAATCAACTCTCTTAAGGAAAAGTACATTTTTAATTTCTTACGTTTTATAAAACAAACTTACTTAGTTAAGTACATTTTTTGGGCATACCTATGGCACACAAATATTCTTACTACTATGATTCATTTAGAACTTAGCCTAAAATTTATTGTGTCTGTAAAATTATACACGTTTTCTGTTTTAGAAGTAAGAGAGTCCATAGTTATTCTAAATATAAAATCTGTTTTGGTTTGAAATTAACTAAATTTAGAAGTGTATACGAATTAATTGCTTCTATTTTGGAATTAATGTTTACTTCCTGTAAGTCCCACAATTTCGAATTTTCTTTACATAAAGGTCTTATCGGAACTCCACGCGCAAATTCCCTTTAGGTTATTAAGTTATTATTTATTTATTATAGTTAGGCAATGTGGAAAAAATCTGATATACAGTCCTAAATTTTGAAGAATGCACTGCGACAATTTACTTAAGGTTGGAATCCAGAAAATAGTTTAGTAAAAATGTATTTAACAAATTATTTTCTGACAGAAATCCTTAATTAAGTGTCATGCATTGGGATTTATTACCATATATTACAAATATTGGTAATAGGATATCCAGCAGTCGCACTACAGCTTCCATATTCAATCACAGTGATGATCTCAGCTCTTTTTTCAGTTCTGTATTAATAGTTTATAGATAAAATTTAAAAGTATGTGGTCATGTAGGTTTGGAAATTCACCTTTTCTTTTCCATTTTCACTTTATTAAATACAAACTTTTCCCAGATAATCAAAAGAAAGTTATAAACTTAACAATAAAACTAACGTACTCACCTGGAAGTGCAAACCCAGTGATTCTCAAGGTCCCGGCGATTAAAGCGATAACAATCGCACTAATGGTACCCCATTGTTGGATATACTTCGTGACTAGCTGCAAGACATCCATTCAGACTAATTCAAATAAGGAACCATTCCAAACACTTACCAAATACCTCTGCTGGTTATAAATGGTAGGCGGCCGCTTAAGAAAATTTTCGAGGATAAACTTGAGGTTTTCTAAGTACGGTGTGCTCTCGAGGATGCAAATCAAATCTGGGAGAGGAGATCTAGCGATTGGTTTCGAGGGTGGTTCGATGGGCTGGGCAATGCCGTAAGTCTCGTTGGCCTTAAATTTCCTCTTTCCATTCACTTCAGCGCACGGTCCGGGGGCGATTTGGCCCGGTCTTATCACAATATAGTCGCCCCGAACGAGTAAGGCCCAAGGTAGGTTCACGATTATTCCATCCCGATACGTCCATTGCAAGGACACGCAGGGCGACAACGGGCAACATAAGTGAGGGTAATTTCTAAGTTCCCATTCGCCACACAGCTCCTCTTCAGCAAGTTTGATTTCAGCGAGAACTTGGCGCGTCTTCCGAAAGATCTCCGTTCTGCGCAGGTTGTTCTCCCGCACCACAACGAAGAGATTAATACTTAAAATAAGGAAAATAATGACCGCCGGGAGGTAATGGTCGACGACGACCAGCCCAATGATGACCAAAACCGTGATCAGGATGGAAAACCAACCCAGTGGGCTGTCGTAGCGCTTCACGAACGCTGAGCGGATCTTTATCAGAACACTGGAATGAGGCGCAATTGGCTTATCTATCTGTTTGGAATATGTGTTATCTTACTTTTCTGATCGGAATCGTGCCTCATAAGTACTGAGGACGTTGCTAATTTCTTCGTGTAGCCGGGCTAGCGCAACTCTTGTCGACAGGCCGTAGCTTCTTTGCGAGCCTTCTGTGCGCATTCTTTTCACTTAATTTCACCAATTCCATAGACGCACTGCCGTCGGCCACCTTTCTACATTTTAGGGACACAACTTAAGTAGAAGTTTTTCGAGCTTGGAACCCGAAATTCTTAGAGGGAGGCGCGATTGTTCCTTGTTCGATGTTTCATAACTTGTAGATATTGTTTGGGTTCACAGCAGGTTATGGACTGCCTTTTCAGCTGTCAACGGACGCGATGACAGTTGCAGTGTTACGGGAGAGGGAGTTGTCTGTGTTCAGATTTAGAGTCGAACGGCAGAACTTAATGAATTCAGTTGCGATAATAAATAATTGCCGAAAATAAAATCTAAGCACAGTCGGCGACGGAAAAATGATTAGGAGTTCTTTAGCGCTAAAAAAATCAATTTGCTCATCATTAACCATAAACCTGTTTTAGAGACGTAACGTTTTTTTTATTTTGGGAAATATATTTTTACTTCCGAAATTTTCGAGAGCTAATACGAATTAAATGGGATAAATCCGTTAATAAATTAAAGAAACAAACAAGAGTAATTTAGAAAATAAAATGAAAAAAGAAAAATTCGAAACTATTGTAATAAACGGTTGTAGTACTAGATGTCTCTCAGAAATGTAGTAAAACTCTTAATAAATTGACATCCGGTTTTTGGAATATACGCAAGGGACGTTATTTTTAAATTCGCTTCAGAATTATTTCGTTGTAAAAAATAAAGACAAAATGGGATGATCGATTTTGTATTTATTTTATTGAGAGTAAATCACAGTACGGAAGCATAAGATTCCAAGACCTATTTTCTATGAAAAAGATTATTAAATCTTCTGGACATGGTTTGAATGTTATGCAGCACACGGCGAGGAATTAGTTTTATTAAATCAAAAGGTTTGGTCTCTACTTTTCTCTATAACAAAACGGACGAAAAACATAAGCGCCGCAATTGCTACTTTTTGTTTAACTATGTTAAAGTTAAGCAGAAAATTCGTAATGTCCACATGCTTTCACGTTCCATTGTAAGATCTGGTTTTAACAATTAAAATTCACTATTTAGACAGAAGGGCAAGCAAATTAAAAACAACGAATAAAACTATTTCAATTTGCATATAATAAAAAAAAAATTTTTTAATGGGTTTTCTCAAATGGAACCTTTTAAGGGGTGTTTTTAATTCTATGCTAGATGCTAATTTTTTCTATATTACACCGAGTGAGGTTTAATTTTTGCTTTTAATTGCAGATTTGTAATTACGAGTACTAATTAATTAATTTCTTACATAGAAAAAGCTTTCAAATATGCAAAAGCCTAATTTATTTTAAATATAAAGTGCTAAAATTGCTCAAATCTTTAAACCTTCAACAAATAGTAAAACTGTTTGAGGAGTTATTCACATAATTAAATATTTTTACCTTAATTAATTCCAAATACAGAAGATAATTTAATAATTAACTAAATGTGTTTTTCATTGTTTTTTCGAATATTAAGGATAGTCTTACAATTTTCCAGTTTAAACTCAAATTTGAATTTTTGTTTTGTGAGAAAAAAAAATGTATTGATAGTTTTTCTAAAAAAAAAAACTTTGAATCTTAGACTTAGCCAATGTGCGTGTTTAGTTTTACCCTATTTTAAATTTTTTAAAAGCATGTACTGCCTTAATGTTAAAAAAATAGTTTTCCATAGTTCAGAGGTCCTACAATTGATTGTAGACAAATTCACAGGTCGTACAATTAATTGTAGACAAATTCACAGGTCGTACAATTAATTGTAGACAAATTCACAGGTCCTGCAATTAATTGTATTGTATTTTGTTCTTAAATATCCTATAAAATAAGAAAATAATTCAAATATAATCAAATCAATTAATTGGGACAAACTTTAATATATATTATAGAAATTATTCCTTTTTCTTAAATATTTAATTATAATTTTGTTATAGTTCATTTTTTTACTAAATAAACAAGATAACGTACGTGAAAAACAGGATAGTAACGTAACTTCCCCTCCTCATTACGAACTCGAATTATTCGGGATAGAAGAAGGAAGGGGACCCCACTGCCGGAGCCGGAATCTTTATGCATCCCAAATCCTGGAGGCACCAGCGGCGGACGACAACAGGGGTCACGTGTAGTTCGCACGCGCACACAGAGTCCTTCCACACAGAGCCGGAGCTCCTGTGATACCGAAGGGACGAGAATTGCGCCCGTTGTCATCTACAAAAGCAGGAGCAAGGGACAATTTTCGAAAAAGGCAGCGAACTTAAAGGGTGTGACCGAGTTAAAAATTTTTCCTTCGCTGTAAGTGCTATGAATGTCGGTTGCGGTCGGTCCTGTGCATTTTCCGGGAGTGCAACCCTTTGGCTTGCTGCAAGCGGCGATTGCTCATATCAGGAGCGGTTTTATCCGACGGGAAATTCAGCGACAGAAAGGCGACATGTTGGCCCGGGCCGATTTGCAATTGTTTCGGTATAAGAAAAGTGTACGATCTGGAAAACAGGAGTGCTGTTGAGAGCCGCAGCCAGAAGTATACCCCGAAAAAGGTTTCTCCATTGCAAACCCTTTCGGAAGTGTCGTGTCGTCGTCGACAGAGACCCGCCCGTGGCATAGCAGAGTAGATTCGGTGGCAGAGCTAAAGTGTGTGGCATAATTAAGGAAACGACTAAGGACCTATGAGGGTTCCTTTAGGGATACCATTTTATATGAATAGTAACCGCGAGACATATCCCGAGTAGTTTATTTTTTTTTTGCTTTTTTTCACATCCTTTTTTTTTTGTTTGTATGCACGAGTGTGTGCGTCTCTACTTACCGTGTACCATATTCTGCCGACTCCCCCGCACTTGGGAATGTATTGAAAGGCACAGGGGGTGTGCTCATAGTGTGATAGAGGGTGGTGGTTTTTGGTCACGCAAAACACAAGGATCTGCGCCTTTTTCCCTATATTTAATTGAGCAAATGAAGTGGTAGTGGTGAGGTTGTTGTACTTTTGAATATTATAAAGAAATATAAACCAGCCTGGCTGTGAGCTCTGAATTTCTCTCAAGTATGACTTAAGTCCGGAGCATTTAATTATTTAAAAAACCGGAGCTGATAAAAAGAAAAGTAGTCTCCGGCGTCGGCTTTATGGTATATGTAAATGCAAAGTACCACTTGCGGAACGTTCATCATTAAGCCCTTCTTCCCATGTGCCATTTCTCTTAATCAGCCCCTCAAGGGTTTTTGTAAGAGAAGACCCGGATACACCGAAGGTCTCCTACTGAAATTAACTAGCTCCTTCGTCTGGTGATTAATTTGTCATCTTGAGACGCCCGAGGGGCGCGCCTGAGGTGCACAGCAGAGGCGGCTCCTTCTCTGAGCTACTTGACATACTCATTTGGAGCTTCTGGAGCAGTACACCGAAATCCTTCGGAGGAAAATTCGGCTGAAAAAATGGGTGAGCAGCAGGAGCATGATGACCAATATAAAGTGCCTGTGATTGCCAAGCTCTTGCACGCCCTGCCACACTACAATATCACCTTCCACAAGATAAACAGCACCTTTCGGCCAACCGACGAGGTGTACCGTGAGGTAAGATTTCGCCACTTGTGGTGTCTACCCCGCCTGAAGATTCTCTTACTTTATCCTACCTTCTATTTTTTTTTCTTCTTGTACTATTTTCAGAGCCTAGGAATATTGGGGTCAGTACCTGCGGCCCTGCTTATAGTATCACTGCTGGGACTCCTACTCTATCTGATGACAAGATGCTGTGATAGAAAGCCCCGGCCGGCTCATTCAATTACTAGCCTAAAAGTGGCTCTTTCTATTGTTACGGTTATGTGCTGTGCTGCTATTGGATTGGGTAAGTGTCCTCCACCTAGTTTTACTTTTTATTTTATTCTTTTTTTGCATTAAAGAGGATCTGAGTATGTGCCTTAAATCGAGAAGAAGAACAAGTAATGTGAATTTCATTCTTATGGTAAAGATTACTTGCAAAGTTTGCAAGTTTCGTTTCCGTGATTGATTATTCATCGACTGGTTTAGTTACTTAAATTATTTTTAATATCATTAAAGTATAGTAAAATCAAAGGCGATTATATTTTTGTTTGGGGTTAAGGGTATTAGGTATAATATAACCCATGTAATCCTCTCTTAGAGAACTATTCTAAGCTAAAAGTTTCCCTTGATTAAAATCGGTCCGAAAAGTTTTCCCGATTTAAACCGGAACTGCATGCATTACTCATATCACAGTCGAGTGCACCCTCCTGCGGCGGATGCAATCGGCCGCATTCATGCAAATACTATGCGCACATGCACATTAAACTGATTGATTTACTCTCGGCAGAATGGCAAATCGATTCTTTTATATTTTGCCAGCAAACAAAGGCTGCCGGCTTTGCATTGCAAAATCCTACAAGGAGATTTTGTTCTCGTTTCTTCTTCGGGAGCTAAAAGACGAGGTACATGCAGGTCGCTTTGCTTTTCCTTTGCTGGTCTAGCTGGATTTGTTGCCATCCAATTTTCTTGTTTGCTTGGAAAACGGACATATCACAAAGCAATATATTTCCTACAGAGGAGCTATGCAGTGGGAAAAGAACTTAGATTACACAACTTGATATGAGTTGCATCGATAGAGACAACAACCCTGTAAAAATTGAAGGTGGGTGCAGATTCAGCAGAAATTATGGTTTTGGGTACTTTCGAAAGCTTGGCATGGTCTTGCGAGGATAAAGTGATTGCGAAATGAGAGTAATAAAATTACCTAGGAGTTGAGCTGGTGCTGTTGGCAACAACTTCTTAGATTGGCTCGCACACACAGCCTTAAGTATCTGAAATGGGCCACTTATTCTTAATGTGATGTTATTCGATGGGAAAACGGTGTTTCTTGATAAAGTGGATTAATTGAGAGAATTGGTTAATTAGAAGCGATGGAATTGCTTGAATAAATTTATCCTAATTTCTGAGGATTGATTTAAATCCATGATTAAACAAATTATCTCGTTCGAATTGATTACAATAATCAGATAAAGTGTGTACTAGCATAATTATAATTGTGTAGCATAATTTATTGAGATTTTTTAGAATAATTAGAACTGCAAGGTGACTGATGACTTGAAAAACCACATCGACATTTTCTATACGTATTAGATAAACAAGAAAACATTTAAAAAGTGCTTGATTTCTCGTTCTTTCATAACTTTATTGATATAATTCTAGACAAAAATGAAACGCATATAACATTTTTCTTTTTTATATCCATAATTTTTATCAATAGAGTACAAAAAAAGTAAATTTTGTTTCACAACAAATTGGTATTGACTTCGAATCTGGCTGATTGCTCATTTTATGTAGTGTCGAGCTTATTCTCCGTCCTCCGTACTTATTCTATCAGACTCTACCACGATATATATACCCGAAGCACTATTACCACTTTAGTGTATAAAAAGGTAAATAAACTAAAAGCTTTGAATTTTTTGCCGCCCCAAATTCCGCCCCATAACTTGAACTTCGTTTTTCGCCTGTTAAAATTAATGAATTTATATTCAATGGATGCTATTGACTCTTTATGCTCCGTATTAGTGTGATTTAAATTATCATGCACGAACTCAGGTATTATAATTAAGGCAGATTTGCTGACCTAGTGATTTTCTAAAACCATATTTAATTTTTGAGGATTTTCGAGGCGATAGTTGTCTGAATTAATTTCAAAAGCGGTCAACGTAAATATTTATAAAATTTGAAAAGTTTAAAGAATTTTGCATTCGATTAAATAAAGAAAACCTGAAAAATTTCCAAATTTCTGAGGCTAACACTGCAAGAAACTGAATGCTGTGTGAATGTAGAAAAATCGTGAATTTTTCTAATAAAATGAAGAAAACTTTCAAAACAATAATTCTAATAGAATACGCAACATATTAAACGATTTAGAACACAAAACAGTATTTGTTTATAATTAGTAATTGTTGAAAATTTATATATTGCTTTAGATTTTAAATTAATTATAGCATTTAACCTATGGAACCCCTAGTGTGTGAGTCACACTTATATTAGCAGTTAAGACCCTCTAATCTAACACCAATTATAGTAAAATTCCTTAAAAAAACCTTTCGAAAACGTTTGCAATTAAGGTAAATGTATCAAAACCCTATGCAATTAAGGTAAATGGATCAATACCTTATTTAGCAAAATTGGTTGGATTGGGAGCTACTCACTTACATACATTCATCACCCTTTCTTTTGATTTCACCAGTGTCCGGTAAAAATAGTTCTCCGTTTTTTTAATAAGAAATAGGCTTCTGAATAAAAAATAAACATAAAATTTTAATTATATAAAAGTCTTTGCTAGTGATTTTTAGGTATAGGTTTATAGAAATATATACAAATGTGAAGATCAAAAATAGTTTATCTAATTATTTACTTGTTCTTTCTATACTTCAAATATTCGGCAAAATGTAGCCTTCGTAGAACAAATCACTGTTCCTAAAAAATCAACGCCTATTTCTGCAAATTTATACCAACTGAACTCAATTTCTGAGAAGAAGGTAGCATTGATCATCTCCAATAAAGCGAACTGGTTTGATTTCATTTCGGCCCTATTGTAATTCTAATTGTTTCGAAATTAAGAAAAGACTTGCTTTAGTGCTGTACTTTATCCTGGAACTGTTTGAAATAAGGCCTGCTGTTAAAATTAAACTTCTACAAGTAATACTACGTTATAGTTTCAGCCTTAACCAGGAAAACCTGTGTCTGACTGCGAAAGGTTAATTTTATTATAAAATTGTTTGCATTAATGAGAATTTCTTTGTCTTTATTTAGTTTTTTTTTTTGTTTAGATAGGAATTCAATTTGCCTGAGTACACTTAATTGTAAAGAAAAGTTCAGGAAATGGATCAAAATTTTCTTTTAGTTCATTAACAGAGAAGACAATTTTTTCCGAAGTGCTTCTTTGATTTTTCTCACTTTAAAAATAAAATGTGCACCTGCAATATCTGTAATTGATTTCACCCCTTTGCTGGGGTAGAATAATAAAAGGGCAAACTGCGAAAGGAGTTCATGCTTACTTGGATACAAGGAGATATTCTTATTGATTTTTTTTGTTGCACAAGCGGCACACAAAATATGAATGCAGACACGTACGTTCATTACTTACGTTGATTGTCATGAGCAATAGAAATTTCCCCGAGGAAATTCACAGGTGTAATAAATAAAGGATGGGTTTGCCTACCTATGCTCACGTAACAAATTATAACGTATGCAAACTATTCAACATCATCGCGAGAGTGTTATAAGTTGCAGGTCTTAGTTAATTAATTCTGAATAATTAGTAGTCTATTGAGCCGTTCTGCAGTAGCCAGCATATGCTTGTTAAGACGAAGAACGAGAATAAATAGATAGACAGACAGACGTCCTGTGGATGGATGAATCCATCCTGCCCAGAGTTGCATAAGTGAAATATTTTTGGAATACCGTAACAATGCAATTCCCAACATTTCGAATGCTCTGCGCCACCATGCAAACATAGAATATAGAAGTAGAGAAGGCCCGGGCATTTTATGTTGCTCTTAATTAAGTTCCTGCAGAGCATATGAAAATGCACTTACAACAGAATTTCTTTGGCAGCAAAAGGAGCAAAAAACCATTTTGTTAAGCTTTCAGCTTCATGTCCCCATTTGCTCGTAAAAAAAAATAAAAATACTAAAAAAAATCTGTCGTTACAAACAAAGGCGCCATGTTAAAAAATGCATCTCATATCACTCCACATTTATGCCATGGCGGTGCCCGAGTCCTTCCTGACACTGAACTCCTTCTCGGTTTTAACTCCATTTGAAAAATGTGGGATAAGCGAAACGAATGGGGCGAGCAAATCTGCGGAATAATTCATGCACTGTGCCCCCCTCCTCTAGCCCGCCCTGTTTATACCTTGGGGAGCCTTATTATTCTTACCAAACAAATTGCATACAGCTCCTTTTGGACTTTGCACATTCCAGACCCAACTGGTGGAGGTTCCATACCGGCGAAATACATTTTTATTGAGGTCGAGTTACACTACCGATCGATTTCTGGAATCTTCATATACCCCCTGTTTGTTGTCTTTACATCCCAATCAATCGTGGCGGCTGTTGCCACCTTTTCAAACGAATACAGGTACTCGAACCCTTTGAGTCCTTCAAAACCCAAAATACCTTCGGCGCCAGTTTTTCTAGTTCGACAAGAAACAGGTTCTCGCCGAGTTTTATACTTTCCAATTCGAAATTTTCTCTTTTTCGCGAATATTTTCCACTTGGTTGTCGGATTTTCTTTTTATAGAAAAAAAGGAATAAGGTCGATTTCAGATTGTAGTTTTCTTTCATGGTAAACTTTGTTGCTGTTATTTCCTACAAACATGGCACAAGTCGTAACAAGTATTTTCCTTTAATTGGTGCCATTCATCATTAAATCCTTGCAAATTATGAGCGTTGCTTCTTTATATATCCGTTGCGGAGTTACTTGGCTCAGGTCAAAAAGTTTGTGGCTTAATTAAGTTTTAGGGCAAAAAAAGTGTAGGTAAAAAGGTTTGTGCGAACGTGTGCTCCAGTGTAACTTTGTACCATGGTAATGAGCTACTCTTGCCCAGGTCATACTATAAAGAATACTTCTCTCACGTATTCTACGATGGCAGACCTTTAGGTGCTTTTGTTTCATGTTCTTAGTTGAATGATTTTTCATCAATTTCACAGACAAGTTGGTTCCATGAATTTCAGTTACTATAGTGTCTAGAAAGTATTTTTATTGAGCTTTTATGCTCAGTGGACCGGCAATTTTTTTACTCTATTGATAAGATTATTTCCAACAATTATATTTTACACTTTAAAATATAGATTTAACGACTAATGAAACGATATAAAATATATACTATATTTATATAAAATATTCTTTAATTTTTTTTTTTAACGTATCGATTCCGACAACTTAAGTTACCAAATTTCCTTGAAAGGCTTTCTTTACAATCAACTGGACATATTGAATTTCTTAATTGTACATTTCTTAGAAAAAAAAAATATTAAGGTTAAGGAGTCTGAAAAAAATATTTGTAAACTATTTTACAAACCAAATTGTATAATTAAACCGAATAATTAATTCCAAGACGTATGAACTCGTATTATCTCTCGTTGATGTATACCCCCGTTTGATATCTTACCCAAATATTGCAATAGCTCTTCACACTGCAAAAGGAAGAGCCTGTGTTTGAAATTGCAACCAAAATATAGTCATATCAATAGCAGCACTACTTATGCAGACTTACTGCTGACTCAGTTTATACCCGAGTAGTAATCCCCGATTAATTAAAATTCTGAATAATTTCAGGTCTCTACGGAAATGATGACCTCCACAATGGATTACTGGAAGTGCTGACGGCTGGCCGAAAGGTTGATAATCTTGTAACGACAGTTCGCAATCAAACCAACATTCTCGAGAACACCCTAACGAATAGGATAAGACCACAACTAGTTGAACTTGCCGACATTTTTGACCAGCCGGTTACCAACCAGACGGCTCTTTCCATCCTTATAGTGTCCCTGAACATAGTCCAAGGAAACGTAACTCTAGCAACGAATGCTGCTGGAGATATAAGAAGGCCACTGATGGGAATATCTATGTCAGCTTTTTTATCGGTTGGATTGAATTTGCGACGAATGGCGGATGAATTTTTAATGAACTCGAATTTATTTTTCAGAAAGGTGACCAGTGGGAATTAATTCGATGGCCTGGAACAGTTGCTGTCCTAGCACTTCTGCTGGTTTTATGTGCTGTCCTTCTTGTAGGTGTGGCACGTCATTCGCGATGCGCTCTAATATTATTCAGTGTTTGTGGTCTACTCGCTGTGACTGGCTCATGGCTTATGTCTGGACTTTATCTTTCAACTTCAGTTGCTGTCGGGGATTTGTGTATTAATCCGGCAGATTTTCTTGTTTCTGTCGCTCCCAATGAGCTTCCAACAAATGTTCTGCTCCATTATACCCAGTGTGAACCGGGCCATACGAATCCATTTACCCAACGTTTGCGGGAATCTCAGAATGCTATCAATAATGCAAGAAGTGCAATGGCTATGGTCACGAAGATTTCCTTAGTCTTATTCAAATCGTCAGGTCTCCAGCCGAAGCTAGGAGCCGTCTCGGCTGATTTGAATAGCAGTGAACGTTTACTGACTCAACTTACCGCCCTAGTGGACTGCAAAGCTGTCCATAATAGCTATCGAAATGCGGCTCGGGGACTTTGTGAAGGTGGCTTATTGGGATTAGTTTTGATGCTCATTGCTAGTTTTATAGCAGCTATCTTACTTACGATTATGGTATGGGTCGATTCACACACTTGGATTTATATAAGAAAACGTAACGATTACGCACAAGTTGAAGAACCGTCTTATATTTCCCACCAAGCACCACAAAATCATCAACAGATGAACGCTCGCACTTTGCCACGTAATCACAATGGGTATGTGTACAATTATGGGGCTATTTGAATTACTTTTTTAAGAAGGTCATTTTATAGTCATTTTAGTCCACCTGCAATAAGTGGTTCACATACTCTACAACATCCCCCACGGAAGCACGACATGATGGCTCATCAACATCAGCAGCAGAATATGCGAGCGATGGGAACTCACACCCTCGGAAGATTACCATCGCATAATCATAGCCCTACTCATCTTACAGGTAATTTGATAATCTCTTGGCAATTAACTTAATAATAAGTAATATACTAATATTATGATATGTTTTATGTAAAGTCTTTTATTCAGACATTATGAATTCAATTGCATTTATTAATTTATATTTAAGCACAAATATAATAAAGTTTTCTTTTGTGTTACTTTACTCTGTTTAAAAACATGTTAAAATTTATGGGCTTTATTAAAATGCTAATTTATGTTTTAATTTAAGTTTAGTAAAGATGAGATGATGTTTTTTGTTATTTTCTTTTTAATGCGATGTATAATGTTTGAATAAATTTTATGTAAATTTGAACACCGGCATTTTATTATAAATTCGAAATATTAAATATTGGCAATATTAAAAAAATATAATTTATTTTAGGACCAAATAACGGTAAATACGCAACTTTAAGCAAACAATGTAAGACTTTGGAAGCGAATGATTTTTACTGAAAATCACCAGCCTGTAGCGAAGCTAGTCGCCCACACCAGCTTTATTGTCATCATCCGCACTCTCATACTCATCATTCACATGCTTATCATCATCATCAGCATCAACAGTATCAGCAAGGACAACAGATATACCAGCAGATACCGGCTGCGACGCCGGTACCAATGACGACATCTGGGAGCTCCCATATTTATCAGGCTGCCCCGATGATGTCGTCAACGAACACCTCTAACACTGCCACAATGCGAAGACAACAAAATCTGCCGCCGAGTGTTCAGCAGAAGCACCAAGATTCCGTCGAGGCGATACCAAGTTCGAATAGTATCGACAGCGCCATGTACGAACGTGATAAGCAAATTTACAAATGCTCCACCATGAGACAAGGGGGAAAATTCGATCCGAAGTATAAGCCATCAATTCTTAATTGTCCACTGCCAGAGATCCCCAAGGATGCTGATTCACCGAAGAAGGAGCCGTCTAAGGATCAGAGTTATTCAAAGTATTGTTTCTTTTTCAGGAATTCTCTTTAAAGATTTGCTTTTAAGAAAAGTCTTCGGTTTTCTTGCAGGACTCTTCAAAGGCCACCAATGAAATTGCCTCCTACGGGCAAAGCAATTCCGCCACCGAAGATTGATACGCCGACTTCACCACCTCAGGCCAACGGTGAGCAGAATCCAATAACAAATCAAGGAGGGACCAATACGACCCAAACAAAATCTCCTTCTCCACCTGTGCAGTCTCCGAAAACTTCTGATAGCAACAAAAGTGTGGATGGCCAAGAGCAGTCCACCATTAATCCTAATGATGAGTCTAACTATGCTGTAACCGAGCTGTAAGTAGAAGGCGATCCCAGCACAGTTAGTGTGAATGATAAGATTTGAAACTCTTTAGAGGAGAACCTTCAAAACCACTGTGTATGAGAAAAAAGAACTAATAACAACTTTGTGACAATTTTTCGCTACAGGCTGCGAAACTTTTTATCTTTTTAGTCGAATAGACGAAAGGCTGTTAATATTTTTTTTCGAATAGGTTAAAGCTGCCATTCGCATTGTAAATTTTTCTCGGAATTATCACTAAGTTAGTCTACTATTGAAGGTTTGGGTGGTTTTCAAGTTTTTAAGTGTATGTGAGATCTTTTTAGAAGCCATAGCTTTGAGGACCTCGATTTTAGACGATAAGGTCACTGTGCAATATAAAGTTTTAATTTTTTGGAGGATACTTCACAAATTCTTCTTGACTTGTGTTTATTTAAGTAAAAAATTGCTGCTTGCGTTCTCAATCAAAAAAAAAATATACTTAACCTTCCTACCGACTCTTACTTGCATTAAACATGCTACTGATAAGAAGCAAAACTATAATTTTTGTTTTTATATAATTTTCTACCACTAGGAAAACCACTCAAAATCTTTATAATTAAGTTCAAATTAAATTAATTTCATTCGGCATGTGTTACAACGCTCAAAATTTAAAAAAGAATCAAGCACTCTTTTTTGGAAAAATTTTTAAAATATTTCTGTAAATGTAATTTTGTAAAATACCACAATTTTAGTAATAAAAAATGTAAAATTATAATAAATTTCTAAATAATTAAAAAGAAAAGATGCAAAAGTTTAAGTAAAAAAAATTAGTAACCGCAATGTGATTGACAAATTTTAAATTAAAAAGAAAAGAAGAAAATAACAAACGATAAAACTAAATTTATAATTATTTAATTAAGAAACAAAATAACAAAATTACAACAAATGATCAAATTGAATATTCAAATAATATTCTTAAATTGAGTGAAACTGAACGAGTGATTGTAATATTTTCTGAATGGTGAAAAAAAGAAAAAAATAAGTGAAACTTTTTTGGAATACATTTACTGAGTGAAAAATAGCTCGATTTGTAATAAGATGATAATACAAAATGCAACAAATTAAACTAGAATCTATTTTAGAATGATGTGGTATACTTGACACAAGCAATTTTTTTTAGTTGCATTTTTAGACAGTTTTGATAAGATAGTTAAAGCATTTCAATCAAAATCGAAACGAAAATAAAAGAAGTTGTATAAAACCAAATTTCTAATGTAGCAAAAAAGGAGTTTAAAAACAATTACCAGAGGAATATTAAATAATGCATTAGTGGCACAAAGAATAACTTTGATAACTATTGCATTCAGGGAGGTTGTAAAATCTGGTCTCTTTTTATAAAATTCAAAGTCCTTCTAGAATTGATAAAACTGTAACAAAATTATTGATTGATGAAAATGATTTGTGATTTTCAAATAACAGTTTAATATTTGCTGAGATTTTATTTAAAATTGTTAATACTTTATTTTTAATTAATATCGGTTAAAACTGTGAAGTTTAAAATAATCAACGTATGTTACGATTTGTTTGTTAAAAAGACAATTCTTTACTGCATGTAAAAAATATTTGAAAGAATATACTTGAGGAAAAGCGACTGAGTGTAAGTATTTCGGCTTGAACCTTTGACTACCAGAATTTGTAATAGTTTAAAAATCGTAATAATCACTTTTGAATTGTTTTTTATACATGACATTTTCTTTTGGTAAGATGCCTCTCATTGGGTAGTGTTACGACTTGATTTTAGCTATTTTTGATTTTATTTTGAAAGATATTTTTAAAATAATGTCCAAAAACTGCGATCCCCTTTTAATTTCGTAACTCAAAGTTAGACAATGTTGAACGTTCGTAGGGACATACAAAGCGAATCTCAGCAGATCACCACTTAAAAAAAAAATTTGCAAAGATATGTGCAAATTACGAGGAAAGTATTATTGTTACAATAACTTAAATATGTTGTGAAATTTTAACTTGTTAATCTGAGTTCATTTAAATAGCCCAAGTATTTTTAGTTGTAAGAACATACAATTTGAAAGCAAAAATTTAAATGTAATACAATTGAATTACATGTTTCTAGATTTTTGAGGAAAACTATACAAAGCAAGAAACAAAAAACATCCGATTTGGGATTTTAGCACATTAAATATTTTAAAAAATAGCATTTATCTTGTTAAGGTCTAACTCAAATTGATCAATGAATAGCCTTAACTCTGAACTGTTATTTGAATTTCACGTCCAAAAATTTTTACTAACTTAGAGAAAAGAACCAAGAAACCAAAAACCCCAAGAAACGAAAGCACAAAGCAATCATTTTCCATCTCCTCATCAATACCACAGCTCTATCATCGTAAAACTTTAAATTAAAAACAAACCATCACTTTGCTCTAACAAAAAAAAGCCAACGACTCAAATAAGTAGTAAATTAGTTTTTACCGAAACTTATCGACTGTTTAATACTAAGGTGATTCCTTTACGGCTATTATTTAAATTTGTATACCCCAAGGCGATGAATGTTTATAAATGTTGTACGTAGATTAATGACATTTTGTAAAATGTTGCAATTTTTAGAATTATTCTTATAATGTTTCACAGTCATCCTTTTACAAACAATTTTCATTTTTCTATCTATCGTTTTATTGTAAATTTTATTATTAATATTTTCTTTCAAAAAATATTCTGTTCATGTTCCTTAATTCTTTTTTTTAGGGGCATATCTTTAAGACATGAAAATTAAAGTGAAAGGAAAAGTAATTAATACTTTTAGATGCGAATACGGAACGTATTGTATATGTATTCAAGGAAATTATAGCTATTCAAATTTAAAGGTATTGTATAATGTTCTTTTATAAAAGCAAAACTATTTTACTCTACGAGTATTGGACCTACAGTGACTATATTTTATTGAAAAATAGCGTACTTCCTAAGCAAGGCGTTTACTATAAAAGAAAAACAGACGAAAGAAAAAAAAAAAAAACAAGACAAAAACATTTCAGTAAAGTGTTTATTAATAAAATATATTAATATGTTATATAACAGAATAATGAATTTTATTTTTTATCGATTTCTTTTCGACATTTTATAAGATTTATTTTTAGCATACCTACCTAAGGCAAGTCGGTAGTTATTGTAGTTGGGTGGTACTAATAGAGAGGAGGTACTGTAAGGTTCTCTAAGGGGAAAACAAAAACACAGCTGAAAAATTCAATAGGAGTGTATTTAATAAATATCAATTAGCTATAAAGTCTTTCCAAAAATACTGTGATTATGTAAAATAGGAAGATTCTTAAATTGAGTCTTTTCTGTTTTCTCCTTCCCGTACTAATCACGAACGTCTGCAGCGCAAAATATCATCTTGCTGACCCCCACTGTGATATTTCCAAGTAGAACTCTGTTCAGCAAAATGATCCTTATCAAAATTGCCTTCTCTCAATTCATCGTTATCGTAGAGCCACTCCCTGTGATTCTGTGTTATACGAGTAATGTTCGAAAGAAGGAACTCTTTGTCCTTTGCTTCCAGATAAAGCATTTCTTTGAGTAACTTAACCATTGCACGTCTTGCTCGAGATTTTGCCCGCAAATAGTAAACCATTACTGCCATTGTTAGCAGTACTCCGCCTATCACAGCTGGTCGGGCTACTGCTATTATAGCCCTCCAAATCCAATGATTCGATTTTAGTTCAAGCACACCTTCGATAAAAATTTGGAACATAAAATCATGACCACGAAATGGTCCACATTTTTGGCTAACAGGAACCCTAGAAAATAGTGTCTATTAAAAAAAATTAAAAGTATACTTAAATAGTTAATCTTACTGGGTAATTATATAACCTAAAGTAGTAATAACGCCCAATAGGGACAGGAACGTCATCACAAGATAAAGAGTTTGCGTTTGAGCAGATTTCCACACTTGACTGGGTGATTTGCACAAGTAAATTAGAGTTAGTTTTTTAATGTAAAATGTTAAAATCATTTTAATAACAACAACAATAGCCAGGAATGGGGAAAACATCAATCCGACCCAGAGAAGAGTTTGATTGAACACTAGTCCAAGGCTTTTCCGTGATATGTCGAATTCAGGTTTTCCAATCGAAGGACAGATTTTGCTATAAATTAATCTAAGTAATTGAGTGATCACTTTTAAAAAATAAAACTTACGAGAAAATATTAACTCGGATAAAATGTACTAAAGAAGAGCCGACAACTGATATGAGGAAGTCAACGACTATGAGGCGGTATATCTCTTGACCGATTGAATTCTCCCAGCACTGGAAAAAAACATATTCCTAGAGAGGAATTAAGAGTTATAGGAAAGCAAATTTCACAAACCTCCACGTGGTCCTTGCTTAGCCAAAAAATAATAAGGACTCCTACTATAACACCTTCCAACATAAAATTTCGTAGCAAAGTTATATGTAACATTCTCCGAGCAGATTTGTAGTCCTCCACGCTATACAAAAAATTAAATAGATTTTTAAAAATTATTTTTAAAGAATCAATTTACTGCTTTTATGAGACAATTTACCTTTTTTGTTAAAAAATGTTTGGAAATTATCTAAAGCTATGCATACTTTTAAGTTATTTTGTCTGTTGGGACTCACAACTAAACGATTCTTGAAATTTTTTTTGGAAAAAGTTACTGCCAAAAACAATAGAAAAATTGAAAAATTTTGAAACTAGCGCGAAGCTTTAAATCAGGAGCTTCTTAACAGTGGAAAACTTATTCGAAAACCCTTGCAATTTCTATTGTACTATCAATTTAAATTCCATATTAGTAATCGTTTTGTAAGTAGAAAAAACTATATAACAACTTTCACATATTTTAACAAAAATATCCCACATTTAAACTGTGTTTTGTGTTCATTTTTATTTTTTTACCTTGCAATCCAGGAGAAAAACGTCTGAAAGGCCAAAATTGTGAGTGTAACCGATACGGGCAGATAAAGTGTATCCCATAATGAAGTACTTTTATGGTCTCCAAATTGCTTCAAATAATTCAAAAATAAAAATTACTTCTTTATTTATTTATTTATCTACTAACTTGAAGAGTTATCCACATCGCCGTACCCAACCCGGCGAGCATAGCACTGGTCAACAAATGCGCAGTCAGTTGAGAACAAAACGTCCACAAGCGCCAAAGTCTCGTAAACTTTGATCTGAATCCGTCAATTTCACTGAGGACCTGCTTCAGATCGTTGTAAATGCTAGCGTGCTTCAGTTTGGCAGCCTTTACATTTGAAATCCCAAAATCCCAGGAACAAAATATTTTATGTGCGCACATGCTACGCACTCCGCCGGAGGTTTCTATGAAACTTTTTCGGTACGAACGAGCCATACTTCGAAGAAGGTCCACGTTAGAAACCAAATAAGTAAATAATGCATTGTAATCTACCTGGAAGATACTGTTACGAAGGTGAATATATAAAGACACATCATTGTCATGAAGTAGGCTTGTGGAAGACTGTAGTCTTTGGTAGTTAGAGTAGAGAAAGTATTGTTAGTATACGCGCCATAAAACAGGAGAGAATCCTTTAGATAACCCTTGAATAAATTTATAAAATCAAAATGTATAGAACTAAAAACAAGATTCGTAATATTGAAACTTACCTCTCCTGTAAGGAAATTCAAATAGTTGACTTTAACAGTCTTGTTGATTGGAGCATGCTCCCCTAAATTGTCATACGTAATTTGTGGTAAAATGATAAATGAAAATATGAAAATAAATAGTAATAAATTCAAAATGAAAAGCCATCGCAAAAATTTGAAGTAGGCTCCAATACTGCTGCCGAAGTGTCCCTCGATTTCTTTTAAGGAACCATACCAAAGCTCGACACTGTTCACTACACCGCGTGTGATATTGCGCAAGTGGGAGAATCCCATGAGTACTTTATATTTAAAGCGCTTAATCAGACCCGAAGCATCGCTAGAGGAATGGTGAATTAAGGAAGTTGAAAGACGTTCCTTAATTTTCTTTTTAGTCGCCAGCGGGTGCGGGAGAGCTCTAATTGTGTCCCTGAAAATTATATTCCAAGGTTAAGGGACTAGGGATTACAGTAAAGTAGAATTACATTCGTAGATGTTCCCCACACGCACTGTCCCGCATGAGATACTCATACTGTCCGATTTCGTGAGCCAACCGGTCAATCTCCTCAGAAGAGCCAGTGAGTTCTCCATCCGTAGCGAAAGCTAAGACGATAAAATAGAATAAATAGAAATATAAATAAATATTTTAAATTAGTGGCAGTATCTAACCGCCTGCCTGTATATGACTTTAAAAAGCAGTGGAAATATTTTATTGCAAAAACAGGATTATAATGTAATATTTTTATTTTTTACTTAAATAAACTACAAACTATTGCGATTCTTTACAAATGCTTGGAAAACCAATAATTGAGGAGGAGGATGAAGGAAAAAAAGCGAGGGAGGAAACATATCCTAAAAAAATGAGAGTTAAAGAAAAAATATATTTATTAAAATGGCAATAAACTAAAAGTGAGTTATTCTAAGGAGCCTTGGATAAAAGAATTCCTACTGGGAAATTTCTCAAACCTGTTTGGGATGAAAATACGGTAGGTCGACTGCTGCGAATTGACTTCTTCCTGTTTCCGAGTCGCGAGACATTTTGCGACCACCTCCGCATCTGCGAGAGATTTGGAATTAGACCTGTGAATTAATTAAGCATCCTTTAATGATTCTGACCATGTTGCTGGGAGTTCCCACTCGGCTTCGATCTGGTGATGGGGATTTTGTAAATCGGAAATTTGTCTGGCCGTCGGTGAGAACACTTTGGCTGCCGGTTGAAGTCAAGTCGCTGTGGGATGAAGTCGACGGGGCAGCTTCAATCCTGTCCAGATCCATGTTGAAAACACAATTGTCGTGACCATGGTCGGTCATTCTTTCGTCAATGGCTCATTAAAAGATTCTGAGATTGAAATTAGAATTAGTGATGCATTAAAACCGATTAAAAAGACAAAAATTAAAGTAAACAAAAACACCCCACAAGAGGAAAACACAAACTGACAGACATCAGCTGTACGGAAATGTCAAATTCATGCTCCTCTTAAGGCCCCTGGAGACGCTAAAACATGGTACGAGTAAAAACCCGCAGACGGTGAGACCGATCTGAGACCGATTTACTTGAACCCGAACACGTTTGTTGTCAGAATCTGTGAAGTATATGTGACATTCAGTTGTAAAACTCAAATGAGATGTACGAGTAAATGTTGTAAACGCGTCCGCAATTACTAGA